>OZ014522.1:138302431-139704931 GCA_963966055.1 Lathyrus aphaca | reverse complement strand
TATATATATATATATATATATATATATATATATATATATATATATATATATATATATATATATATATATATATATATATATATATATATATACTTATATGTGTAGCTGCCTACACCTATATGTGCAGAAGATAGCCCTATATGTGCAGATGCTAGACCTATATGTGCAGAAGATAAGACATATGTGGAGAAGATAACCCTATATGGTGCAGGAGATAAGCCTATATGGTGCAGGAGATAAGCCTATGAGACATTAATTCACATTAATTCAGAACCCTAAATATAACCATAAAATATATTTTTGCCTTTACTATTTATAGATTGGTTTCATATCTTCATTGTACCATAAACTGCAAAACATTTTCGTATCTAAAATAGTCTTTGAATACGAACTATGTCTCAAATACCTCAGTATATGATCAACTCCCATACAAATGGCGAAATATTTGAATGTAACCATTCTGGTTTCAACTTTCGAAACACCGAGGTTACTCGGTTCTCAATCGTCCGACAATCCAATTTCGCTCATCTAAAAAAGAGATTGGAAAACAAAATGCAGCGTGGTCCAGTGGACGTCATTATTTACAAAAATCCAGTATTCTATGAGGATAACCAGGTCATGTATTTCCAATTAACTATCTCTGACGACGAAAGTGTTCGTACTATGTTTCTAAGCCATGAGTATTCTGGTTTCAATGATATCGAGTTGTATGTTACGTTTCACCAACAACAAATGTCTCAGCCCATTGATCATTCGCAAGTCTTTATCGAATCTGACAATGATTTGGCTGAAGTGGATGTTGTTGATGAGGACGAGGAACAAGAGGAGGCAGTAGTTGATGAAATGGTCAATGAAGACGAGGTTCCGGCCAGTCATGTATATCGTCCTCCTCCACACATGACAAACTTGAACTTGGGAAGTGAAGACCCATCTTCAGACATATTTTATGATCCGTATCCACAAAGGCAGGGTTCATTAAAGGAGGGCGACCATTTTCGAACAAAAGAAGAATGCGTTCGAGCTATAAAATATTACCACATGGATTTATCGGCTGATTATAGGGTCGACCGAACGAATCCTACACTATATATGATACGTTGTCGTAACGTGGCATGCCCGTTTCGATTGACAGCATCATACAGAAAAAGAAGTGAAGATTGGAAGGTTGCTTCAATGGGACCGGAGCATACGTGTGTCATAACCAACTCACTGCAGGATCATCGGCAACTGAGCTCTCAGCTAATATGCAACGATATCCTATCAATCGTTGCTGACGATCCTTCGGTCAAGGTCAGCACGATAATTAAGCACATAGTTCAGAAGCACAACTATACTCCATCATACAGGAAAGCCTGGATTGCTAGAACTAAGGCTGTTGCCGTTGTATTCGGAAATTGGGAGGACTCGTACAAAGAACTCCCAAAGTTTTTGCTGGCCCTGAAACACTATGCACCTGGGACCGTTGTCATCCTAGAGACCTTGCCGACGTATACTTCGGAAAGTCATTGTGTCAGTGGAAATGGCATATTCCACCGGCTCTTTTGGGCTTTTGACCCATGTATAAAGGTTTTTTCCTTCTGCAAGCCTATAATCCAAATTGATGGAACATGGCTCTACGGGAAATACAAAGGAACTCTATTGATGGCAGTGGCACAGGACGGCAACAGCAATATCTTTCCAATTGCATTCGCTATCGTCGAGGGAGAGACTGCCGAGGGATGGAGTTTTTTCCTAAAAAATCTTCGCAACCATGTGGCTCCCCAGTCTAACTTATGTTTGATTTCGGACAGACATGCATCAATTGAGAGTGCATGGAAGAATGTTGATAACGGCTGGCAGGAACCGCCTTCAACACATGTCTATTGTATTAGACACATAGCGCAAAACTTCATGAGAGAGATCAAAGATAAGACACTGCGGAAGAAGGTCGTGAATGCAGGGTACTCATTAACCGAACCGTCATTCAAACATTATCGTGACAAAATCAGAATGGCGAATGAAGATGCATTTAGATGGATAAACCAGATTCCTTTAGATAAGTGGACCAGGGCCTACGACAAAGGACAACGCTGGGGTCACATGACAACAAACCTCGTTGAATCCATGAACTCTGTTTTCAAAGGAATCCGCAACCTACCGATAACCGCTTTGGTGAGGTCAACCTACTTTAGGCTCGGAGCACTTTTTGACACAAGGCGTTCAAAGTGGAGTTCAATCCTACAGTCTGGTCAAGTGTTCAGCGATAGTTCTATGACATTCATCAAAGACGAAGCATCCAAGTCTAACACACATGTGGTCACCGTGTTTAACCGCAGTAAGGGACATTTCAATGTTGATGAGATCATGGATCACAACGAAGGGAGACCGAGGGGATCCTATCGGGTGGAACTTGATAACAATTGGTGCGACTGTGGTAAATTTCAAGCCTTTCGCATGCCTTGCTCCCATGTCATAGCGGCATGTTCGAAGGTTCGGCTGGACCCTTCAGGCTTACTATCCCCTGTTTAGCAAGTGCACAACCTTTGCAACGTCTACAACAAAAGCTTTCCGGTTGTTGCAAATGAGGACTACTGGCCCTCCTACAACGGGGAAATAGTCTGGCACAACGAGAACATGCGAAGAAAGAAAAAAGGCCGTCCTAACAGCACGCGTATTCGCACCGAAATGGATACGGCGAACAAGATGGTGAGACTGTGTAGTTCATGTCGTCAGCCCGGTCACAATCGAAAAAAATGTCCCAACGTTGGACCAAGCTCAACATCGTAAATTATGTCATTGTAACCTTATTTATTTTATATGGAAGCCTAGTTCGTTTAATTCATATCAGTAAAATCATACAACCACAAGCACGAACATACATAAATAAAACAAGGAAATACATGATTCAGAAAATGACCGTACATAAATAAAACGGGAAAATACATAAATTCAGACATGACCATACATAAATAGAACAACTGCAAGGTTCAACAAATCTAGCCTATCAGAACCATCAGGACAACTTCACCTCCACCTAGCATCATCGACAAAACACCTGCATCATTGACAATTTTTCTCCATTTCGTCACACCAAACTCCACAACCCTCTTCTCAATTTTAATTATCTTTTCTTTGTGGCCGATCTCTCCTTCTAACCAGCGGGTTAATTCTCTGTGCAAGTGTTCCAAAGTTTGGGGGTTCCATAACAGCATCTTCAGAGGAGGCTTGGTTGCCGAGAAAAACACTAAAGCATTTTTCTTCAAGATATCAAATTTTGGAAGCGGTTCTTCTGATGATGAGGAAGACGGTGCCGATGCATAATTAGATGGACGGGGAGAAGCCATGTTATGAGAGAGGGAGACTGAAAGGACTGAATGAGAGAGGGTTTGTAAGGATGGAGTGAGATGAATCTTATGTTTATGAGTGAGGCATATATATAGTAAAAAAAGTTGCAAACCCTAGGTATATATACATGTATAAGTATATATATAAATATACATATATATATGTATACGTATATATATATATATATATATATATATATATATATATATATATATATATATATATATATATATATATATAGACTTATATATATATATATATATATATATATATATATATATATATAAGTCTATATATGTATATATATATATATATATATATATATTCATATATATATATATATATATATATATATATATATATATATATATATATATATATATATATATATATATATATAAATAAGTGAAGAATAAGATGAATATTTGAATTAAATTATGAATTAACAACGTGCAACAATCCATTTGGCGAATGCATGTTGAATTTACAACACATTCGCCAAATGGAATGGCGAATGCATGCAAATTTTTCATTCTTAGCCAAAGCATTTGGCGAATCCTTATGAAATAACACATATTCATCATTTGATGTGGCGAATGTGTGTGCAAACTATGTTAGTTTGGTATTTTATTTGAAAACAATGTTATATTGGAAATTAAATTATGAAACTATGTTATATTAAAAAAAAATTCCAAGGGGAAACATTTATAAAAACAATTTGCCTGACCTTAGAAAACAAGATGTGAAGTGTCTTATGTGAGTGAATGAATAAATGTATCTGACACATAAATGATTGCTAGCATGAGATTAATCTCAAAGCTTAAAAAGTTTAAGCTTTTGATAGGCTTGCCTAATTTAAAGTATCAATAAAAAAACTCTTTGTGAGACATGTTAAAAAGAGAAATTTGTGAAAACTTCTTTTCATTATAAAAATATTGTTTTCTCCTCGTGCAAAATACTACAACTCTTATATATTGATTTGTTTGAGTCAATAAAAACTGTGTTAGTCAATGGTAAGAAGTATAGTAAAAGTTGATGATTATAGTTTTATAGAAATGGATAAAAATTTATAAGTCACAAGAATGAGTCTCATTATATATTTTTATTTTTCTTCAAACAAGTACAAATATAAAAATATTTGAAATAACAATTGAAGGGAAATTAGCGATATAAACACAGTGAACTAAAAAATTTCTCTTTAGAGACCCTTATGAAAGGTCATGATCTGTGATAGAAAAGTTACCTTTTGTGGCGATGAAACCTTTGAAATTTGAAACAATGGATGATCACGAGCGTTGTACGATGAACAACGCCTTTACTCAGTCCACACGAACAACTTCCTTAAGTCACAATGCTAGCTGATTAGATTGAAGGTTTAGAGTGAGGGAGAGGAAAATAAAATACGGCCAGAGTTTCAACAATAACAACATTTGAGCTTCTGCACAAGGGTTCTATTTATAAAACTACTTGTGTGGGCTTCAAGCTAAAAGCCCAATTCAATAATAATATTATTATATATTATTATAATAACTATTATTATAGTAAACATAATTTTATTATTATTATATTTTATAACTATTATAAAATTAATTATAACTATTATTCTGTTCCGGATTGGGCCTCAAGACTAAATTGGGCTATGGCCCAGCATGTCGGACAGAGGCCCATATACTCGAGCAGGGACACCTAGCAGACGGGCAGAAACATCTTACGGTCGGGCAACTTTATCATACTACAGGCACTCATTCAGGACGGGCGAAGAGCAAGTCTACCAGGTCACTTGCCACGTCACCCAACTGTCCCTTATTATCTCCTGAAAGATAGGGGCAGTTGGACCAAGGACCAGACCTCTTAGCTAGGTCTTCACGCTTCTCACGCGTTCCTTGGCAGTTCTTCCTTGGGCCTAGCTGATCCAGCCCAAAGAAGGACCTTGGCCCAGCGCTGGGGGCTCACTATAAATACCCTTTCTCACTAAAGGGTCAAGTATTCTGATTCACTCTATAACTTACCTATTTCATTGTACCTCTACTCACTTAAGCATCAGAGTGCCTTGCAGGTACACCCCTTCCTCCCATTCTTTGGCCGTTACATCAAATCGCTGGAAGGTCCTCCTGATCAGGTAAGATCAGTGGCGCCGTCTGTGGGAACCTAGCTTCCCCTTCTTCTATAACAAAAGATCAAAGCTCAAACACCATCCTTCCAGCATGTCCGGAGAACAGCTCAATGAACGCAACCGTCCCCTCATCAACTACACGATGGAAGACAATCTGCAATACCATGAATCTGACGCCCGAGATGGGCATCCAACCACCCCGTCTCCTGAACCTGAGAGCAATGGGAACCCGCCTCAAGTTCAAGACCAGGTAGCTGACACGTTCCAACCCATCCCCGTTCCCATCGAAGGGGACGCCACCATGATTGCTATGGTGAACGCCCTCAACCAGGCCAGCTCCATGCTCTACCAGCAGCACGAGAGGATCATAGCCCTAGAAGCTGATGGACAGGAGGGCCGACCTCAGCAAGAAAGGAGGACGCAACAACGTCCAGAAGCAACAAAGAAACGGGGACGTCGCTCCCCAGAACCCAACAAGAGTAGGGCGCGTGCCCGCCTGATTCCGGCCGATCGGGACCTCGCCAAGGGGCGATCGAAGCCCCGACCATAACGAGCTCTCCCCACCGAGGAGCGACGAAGAAGACCTACATTGCCCCCTGTCATGAGCAATAATGGAAGCTCCACTCCCCAAAGGCATGGAGAAGTCCCCAAACTTGGCCATCTACGACGGGACCACCGACCCCGACGATCACGTCGACAATGTCAACGCAATGCTCGACTACCACAACGAAATCACCGGTTACCTCAAATGCAGGTTGTTCTCGACAACCCTCAGGAAAGGAGCCATGGCCTGGTACAAAAGCTTGGCCCCAGGGTCCATCACATCCTGGAGAGTTATGAGATCCGTGTTCACGAGGCATTTTACAACCTCCCGACGCCACCCCAAGACAGAAGCGACCCTCGAAGCCATAGTGCAAAGGAAGAATGAGACATTGCGCTCGTATATCGAACGATTCAACCAAGAGGCTGTCGAGGTGAACACCACGGAACACATGAAGAAATATCTCCTCGAGAGGGGACTCTTGCCCGGAAGCGAACTTAGCCGAGCAGTTGGGATAAAACCTCCCCACACTCTGAATGACCTCCTGCATAAAGCCCATGCTTACATCAGATACGAGGAAAAGCAGGTTACCCACAACGCTCGCAGCAGCCGCAACACCGGGGAAACCGACCATCCCAAGCGCGAGGATCCGAACGTTCCCCGCCGTAACGGGGACAAGCGAATGGAAGAAAAACCCCGCGAACCCCGAGAAGGAAGAGGCCCCGCGGGCCGATACATCGAGTATACATTGCTGACAGCTCCCCGTGAGCGCATCCTCGCCGAATGCATCAACTTCGAGTTCAAACAGGGCAGGGTAAGGTTCCCAAAACCTTCTGCACCCAAGCCTCACACCGACAAGTCCAAGTACTGCAGGTTCCACATAAGCCATGGGCATGTGACTGAAGATTGCGTTCACCTGAAAGACGCAATAGAGATTTTGATCCAAGAAGGACATCTCAAGCCATACACTAGGAGGAACGAAACCTCCAAATGCGAAGAGCCAGAAAAGAAGAGACCCCGGGAGGACACTCCCCCCGACGGCTCTTCCTATCAGGTGGCCCTTTGCATATCACGACCAGAAGACTTCGGCTTCCCCGGTACACCACCAGAAGGGCGGATCACTGCTCTCAGCCCATGGGAAGACTTTCCAACCGCCCTTGTCATATCAAGCGGAGGGATGAACGGCGAGGCCGCCGCCCTTTCGGTAAAGCGCAAGTTCGACGAACTCCTTCTGACTGCACCCGAGCAAAAGGCAACGCTGACAAAATACCGAGGTAAGTCCAACCCAATATCCTTCTTTCTAGAGGAGCTTCCGGGCGGTTCCCCCAACTCGGGCATCCCGTTGCTGATTAGAGCCAAGATGGCTCACTTCGACGTCCGACGCATTCTGGTCGAACAAGGCAGTTCGGTGGACATCATGTACGTCCACCTTTTCAAGACCCTAAAATTTGACAAAACCAACTTATCTCCCTACGTCGGATCCGACCTCCAAGGATTCAAAGGGGCCACGACAAAGCCGTGGGGCTACATCGAGCTCCTCATCACCTTCGGAGAGCAAGAGACGGCCAGAGAAATCAAGATCCAGTTCCTGGTCATAGAATGTCCCTCTCTTTACAACTGCATCCTCGGTCGCCCGACTCTAGCTGAGCTGACGGTGGTCCCGTCCACCGTCCACCTGAAGATGAAATATTACACCAAACTGGGCCACGTAGTCACCATCCACGGCGACATCGAAGCCACCCGAAGGTGTTACGATGCCGCAGTAAAAGGACATGCCACAGTCAACACGAAGAGTAACAAAAAGCCTAGGGCCGAGGAGCCTCCCCCCAGGGAATCAACGCCATCGACCTCGATTGCCGCATCGACCAGGACGAAACTGAAGAGCGGAAACCCACCGAGGAACAGGCTCCCACTCACCCGTTCCGCCCAGTCCCGGATGGAGAGTTCGAGCTCGTCCCTCTGGGCGATGACCCCGACAGAACAGTAAAGATAGGCAAGGGGCTGCCCGAAGAAACAAGGAAGCAACTCGCGATATGCCTCAGGGAGAACTCCGATCTCTTCGCATGGAATGCCGCGGAAATGCCCGGCCTAGACCCTGAGGTCTCATGTCACCAATTAGCTTTAGACCGGGCAATCAGGCCTGTAGCACAGCGTAGGCGCAAGCAGTCCCCCGAGAAAGCGGAGGCTGCCGAGCGAGCTGTAAAAGACCTCCTAGAGGCAAATTTTATTTCTGAAGCCCATTACATAACCTGGCTCTCTAATGTAGTCCTCGTTAAAAATAATAATGGAAAATGGCGTATGTGTGTTGATTATACTGATCTTAATAGGGCTTGTCCCAAAGATGCTTTTCCTCTCCCTAACATAGATAAACTCGTCGACAATTCTGCAGGTTTCAAACTCTTGTCCTTCATGGACGCATACAGTGGATATAATCAAATCCCTATGTCGGACATGGACAAGAGCCACACGACATTCATGACCCCGACCGGCAATTACTATTACAACGTAATGCCTTTCGGACTCAAGAACGCCGGGGCCACGTACCAGCGCATGATGAACAAAGTCTTCCGAGGGGAAATCAGGGATATGCTCGAGGTATACATGGACGACATGATCATCAAATCACACGAGGAGACCGACCACGCTCGACACCTCTAAAAAGTCTTCGAGCAAGCGAGACAATGCAAAATGAGGTTTAACCCTGAGAAATGCACATTCGGCGTCCGGGTAGGAAAATTCCTAGGTTTCTACCTCACCGAGAGGGGAATCGAGGCCAACCCCGACAAATGTCGAGCATTCTCGGAGTTTCCGACCCCGAAATCTAAAAAGTCCATTCAATCCCTCAACGTGGTGCTCACCTCGCTCTCCCGTTTCATTGCCAAATCTGCCCAGCACGCGCTACCTTTCTTTAAACTCCTTCGTAAGGAGGCCACCTTCGAATGAACCGACGAATGCGAACGGGAACTACTCCATCTGAAGAAGGCCCTCTCCGAACCCCCGGTCCTGTCACAACCATTGGAAAGGGAGACCTTATATCTGTATCTGTCCGTGGCAACCGAGGCCTTCAGTGCCACCCTTATCAGAGAAACCGACGAGGGAAAAAAACCCATCTACTTCACGAGAAAAGCACTCCAAGGCCCTGAGCTCAGATACCAGCAAATCGAAAAAGTTGCATTAGCTCTCATAAACGCCGCGAGAAAATTACATCATTACTTCCTCGCTCACACGATCAAGGTAAGAACCGACCAACCGATAAAACAACTCCTTGGTCGACCAGACATGGCCGGCAGAATGTTAAAATGGTCGCTGGAACTTTCCGAATTCGACATACAGTATGAGAACAAGAAAGCTTTGAAAGCTCAAGCCCTGGCCGACTTTGTCGCGGAAATGACTCACAACCCAATACCAGCGGACGGCGCCCATAAATGGACGATCTTCGTCGACGGCGCCTCCAGCTCGACGGGCAGCGGGGCCGGGATCATCCTCGAAAACGAGGACGGAATCCTGATTGAGGTTTCACTAGCATTAGCCTTCCCAACCTCCAACAACCAAGCCGAATATGAGGCTTTCATCGCCGGTCTGAGATTGGCCGAAGACCTAGGAGCAAAGGAAGTAAAAATATCAACAGACTCCCAGCTTGTGGCATCACAAGTACGGGGAGAGTACCAAACCAAGAACGACAACCTCATCGAGTATTTAGCTTTGGTCAAAGAAAGACTCAAAAAATTCGAGAAGTGGCAAGTTCAACACGTACCTCGCGAGCATAATACGCGAGCAGACATCCTATCGAAACTGGCTAGCATGAGAAGGAAGGACGGAAACAAATCAGTAATCCAACAAATCCTTCCTCGACCTAGCACCGAGAAGCCACCTCCTCCACTCGAGGTTAACATGATCGGGGCCACTCATTTCCGCGACAAAGTCGTCCAGGGCTTGAGCTTTCAAAGCTTTCCTGTTCTCATACTGTATGTCGAATTCGGAAAGTTCCAGCGACCATTTTAACATTCTGCCGGCCATGTCCGGTCGACCAAGGCAGTTCGGTGCTTGACCCTTCGCATGGTGGGGCATGGACATCCTCGGGCCCTTCGTAACTGGGTCATACCAGAACAAATACCTCATTGTAAGGGTATACTATTTCACCAAATGGATCGAAGCAGAGGCACTGGCCAAAATAACGACGCAGAACATTCTTCGATTTATCAAATGAAATATCCTCGCTCGGTTCGGCATACCTCAGGTCCTCATCACAGACAACGGGACGCAATTCACGGACGAAGGATTTCAGGACTTCGTGGCCAGCTTGGGCACTAAACAACATTTCACATCCGTCGAGTAGCCTCAAAACAACGGACAAGCAGAGGTAGCCAACAGGGTAATCCTGCGCGGACTGAAGCGCAGACTCGGCGAGGCAAAAAGGGCATGGGTCGAGGAGTTACATAGCGTCCTGTGGGCATACCGCACGACACCACACTCCACGACCGGGGAAACCCCATTCATACTAACATACGACACCGAAGCAGTCATCCCAATAGAAATACGACAGCCGACGAGACGCATAGAGGAGCCCCTCGACAAGGAGATGAACGACGAGGCACTTAGAGCCAAGCTGGATCTCGTCGACGAGATCCGCTCCGAAGCAGCCCTTAGGGAAATATCCCTCAAACAAAAAATAGCCTTACGCCACAACGCAAAGGTCATAAAGAGAGAGTTCCAGGTGGGCAGCCTGGTCCTCAGAAGAAACCAAAAAAAACCCAGAGAGGGTAAACTGGCCGCCAACTGGGAGGGTCCCTACCGCGTCCGCGACAAGACAAGCAACGGGGCCTACTATCTAAAAAACCTATAAGGTGAAGAACTCGCTTGACCATGGAACGCAGAGAAACTTAGACAATATTACAGCTAAATATGTCACGGGGAGACATGGGAGGTACGACCACACTCTCCACCACCAAAACAACAGGGAGGATCCACGCTACCCAGGGACGAACGCGACCTTTCCAGCGGACACCCCCCCGACATTGGATACCTCAAACGAGCCCCAACGTCGCAGTACCACAATTGTTAGGGCACCCAGCTCGCGATGGGAAGGCCCAAGCCCCGAGGTCAGGGTTCCCCAATCGCGAACTCGACCTCGATTTTAGGCGAGCGCAACGCCCGTTACCTCGTCGGTTCCCTAAACCGGCGGGACCAACATAGTCGAGCACAAACATTTCAAAAAAATATAACAAATACAAAAGTATATAGAACCGAGCAAGTTAATAGCCAAACATTCATTCAAACACGGCCGTAGCCAAAGAAAATACAAAGTGAGCCCGAAGGCCAATATTTATACAGACACGGAGGCCATCATACATGGGCACGCAGGCCATACAAATAAACAAAATAAACAAAAATCCAAAGACTCCGCTCGGAGTTACTCTTCTTCTTCTTCCAGCTCCTCGTCCGCTTCGAAGGGACACATAATCTTCCCATAGAGACGCAGTAATTGTGAGCCGACCCCTCCGTCACCAACCCGGGGTTCAATATTCTCAGCTGGTCAACAGCATTGTCGAACCTTTCTTTGAACATGGCCACCAGATCCTTGTTGAGCGAACAGATATGTCCCACCAATTCACCCCGGGTACGGAGAGCAAGCTCCTCTTCATTCTCATCCGCCAGGGGACGAACGGTACCCTCGAGCAAAGCCAAACGAGCACGAAGCTCAACATTCTCCTCGGCCACCTTTTTATGCTCAGCAGCTTGCTCCTCCAGGCTCACCTTCTCCGCCTTCAGTGTGTCCCGCTCCAGCTTCATTTCTTCCAGCTCCTTCTTCAGCCCCTCCTGCAGCTGATGCTCCTCCTTATAATCGGACATGTCCTTTGACAACTTGTCCTTCTCAGAACGAGCCTTCAGAAGGGCATCCTCCAAGGAAGCTGTGGAAACGGAGGTGTCGGTCAAAACCATGGCCGTCTCCATCACCCTGATGACCGCAGCCAGATCCCTCGCCAACTCCCTTCGCCAGACATAAGCATCATGGCTCAGGATGGCCTTCGCCTCGGGCGCCGACACCGCAACAACACCTTTAGTTTTGAAAAATTCCTGCTCTATATAACAAGGGGCGGTAGATAGATCCCAGGGCCACCCGGACTGCTTCCCCCCGCCAAAGTAGACCTGGAAAGAGCCCCATCCAAGCTCTTCCGTTTGAGGAGAGGGGAGGTAGAAGAAGGCGAGATGTCTTGTATGTGGATTGGAGAGGAGCATTGAACGGGCGGTGGGGAAGTAGGCACCGGGCTAGCAGTGTTCGAGGTACCTGCCCCAGAATCACCAGCCACCTCCTGAACACGGGGTGCCGCCTTTTTCTTTTTCTTGGGAACCCTGTCTGGGGCTCCTGCTTGGTTGGCCAGCTTGAGAACTCGGTCACGAGCAGAGGGCATAGCACCTGCAAAACAAAAAACACAAACGTCAGCGGGCAAAACACGACAAAGGAAAATAAGAATAAAAGAAAACCTACTCAACAGTTCCATAGCCTCCTCGTCCGTATCAAACTCGTGCAGAGCCCTTGTGTTGATGAGACGGGATTCGCAGATCGGCATCCTAGCCTCATCGACATAAGGGGCACCTTTTCGGTCGACGCAAACCGCCAGGTTGAAACTCTGCACATATTCCACCAGCTTCTTGTAAGCCAGTCTGTCCTCGACACCTAGAATCGAGAGCTTCACCCAGTAATGGCTGGTTGAAAGCTTAAAATGGTCGGGCTGCCACCTCAAGGGTATCCTCGACATAAGCTTCACCTCCCCGGCCGCATCTCGCTTATAATAATAAAGAGAGTGCAGGGCAAAACGGGTGATCGACCTCACCACATACCATCTCCCTTTGAAGTGTCGGGCGGAATCCACGTACGTCTTGAATAACCTCACTGGCTGCTTAAAGGACACCCAGCTGTGACAACCTCAAAGACCGGACCGTTGCAGGTGAAAAATATGGAAAAAGAGGGGCAAAGTGCACCCGACACCGAGGAAACGGCAAACTAATTCGTACGCCCGCATGAAAGCAATGGCGTTGGGGTGCAACTGCGACGACGCCAGCCGAAGCCACTTAAAGACCGACATTTGAAACGAGTTGAAGGGAAACCTTACCCCCGCCTCTCAAAAGGCGGACTCGTACATGGTGAACTGTTTCCCCGGGAAGCGATGACATATCCGGTCCGCCTCTTAAGGAGCACGACACTGCCAATACCCAGACTCCTCGGGACCAAGGTCTTCCACCACGACGTAGGCGTGGGTCGTCTCATCGCAAAAATAATATTCTTCTTCCAAGGGTTCGTCCGCAACCCAGGATAGGTCATTTTGTCCAGACAAAGAGACGTGCTTGGTGTCCTCCCCGACATTTCCCTCCTCGACATTTAAGTTCGCGACCTCTTCTTCATCTATGGGCCGCGGTTCGGCATCTTCTCCCCTGGCTTGAAGACGCCCGGTTGTACCTGAAAGGCAGACAAGAAAAGTGAATTCGACATCACATCAAATCCACCCTTCCACCGCAAGTCAAGTGAAAGGGCGTAAAACTAAAAACGCACGCCCCAAAACCTGACTACTGGTCTAAGACCGGCGAAGGGGCGACCTTCGCGAGTGTATGAGCATGTGAAGTCCCGACCCGCGAAGTCACGCTGACGTAGACTCTACGCCCGCAGCCACCAGGCCTCACTTAGGAATATTCATACACACATGAACTTCACGCTCGAAGCAGGCTAAACCTACCCGTGACATTCATGTGCGTATGAATTTTATGCCCGGGACATTCCTACACGCATGAATTTTTCGCCCGAGGCATACTCAAAACGCCCTATTCATTCAAACTCATATGAATTTTTTGCCCGGGACATCCTAACCCTACCGGAAAATTTTACACCTATAATCTAACAAACTATTCCCAGACTAATTCTACCTACTTTACGCAAATAAATCATGCATATCCCTAGCTACAACAGGCAAAAACACAAAAAACAGAGGATCAAAGGTGGTACCTGACATAGTTAAAGCAGAGGAAGGAACGGTGGCGCGCGAGCAGAGACGGCATTTCAGGTGGCGGAGACGGGCGGAGAAAGGATTTTTCTTCAGAGCTTCCGGTGAACGTCAGAGCGAAAAAGTCCAAAATGAAGTGGTTTATCCCCTTTATATAGTCATAAGCGCGTGGACGGACGCGTCAAGTCATCATTGCCTAGTGCCTACGTCGCCGTTTGCATAGGAAACGAAGCGACACACCATTAATGCTAAGACACGTCAATCCATAGGAATCCTGAAAGACGTCGGGCAACTGTACATCTTCCCGACTCTATGAAACGTACTCGACTCTGTTAAACGTCACATGTCTGACGAAAACTGTTAAACGTCCATGTCTGACGAAAACTGTTAAACGTCACACGCCCGACGAAAAAGAGTACAACAGTTGATTCTATTAACATCATGCTCGACTCAGCTATGCGTCCGCTGCTTTATCCAACGTGCTTACGCCCGACTATATTACAATTCGTCACTCTGACTCGGAGACTCGACTTGGGGGGCTCCTGTTCCGGATTGGGCCTCAAGACTAAATTGGGCTATGGCCCAGTATGTCGGGCAGAGGCCCATATACTCGAGCAGGGACACCTAGCAGACGGGCAGAAACATCTTACGGTCGGGCAACTTTATCATACTACGGGCACTCATTCAGGACGGGCGAAGAGCAAGTCTACCAGGTCACTTGCCACGTCACCCAACTGTCCCTTATTATCTCCTGAAAGATAGGGGCAGTTGGACCAAGTACCAGACCTCTTAGCTAGGTCTTCACACTTCTCACGCGTTCCTTGGCAGTTCTTCCATGGGCCTAGCTGATCCAGCCCAAAGAAGGACCTTGGCCCAGCGCTGGGGGCTCACTATAAACACCCTTTCTCACTAAAGGGTCAGGTATTCTGATTCACTCTATAACTTACCTATTTCATTGTACCTCTACTCACTTAAGCATCAGAGTGCCTTGCAGGTACACCCCCTTCCTCCCATTCTTTGGCCGTTACATCAAATCGCTGGAAGGTCCTCCTGATCAGGTAAGATCAGTCTATCATATGTTAATTAAGCACATGGTACCTTACCATATTACATATTATATTCTAGTGCACTGTACCTTACGGTGTACCTTATTTATTCTATTTCTTCTCTAATTGTCCTTATGTGTGTGATCCTGTAGGATTTTGCAACGTTGACAATTATATTAAATCATGTATTTAATATAATAAACAGTTAGCGGTATCTAGCAACACATCACTTCTAGCCAAGTAAAAAATTGTCATGTGATCTGACAAAACCTTTTGTGATTGTACTTGTGTGTACAATTACCCTTTTTCCCTTATGTCTATATTGAACACAAGACATATACAATGTCATCCTTGTCCAATTCAATATTGGGTCCTTAGACATTTATCTTGTTATGCAGGATGGGAAAATTCCATCTAGGTTACTCATGTCCATCAACTTGCTTTGTGAAGTACCCATTAACTATCTTTATGATCATAGTAGTTTCAGGTCGAAGAGTGGTATACACCATTATTACCATAAGAGTAACTTATGACACTTTACATAACATTCTATGTAGTACTCTCATAGTGGATCAATCCAGTATAAATATGACTCCTAATATTCATACCTATGTCAAGACTTGATAACTCCTTATCCATGATCCATGAGATGTGATCATCAATCTATCTACATAATAGCCTTAATGCTTTAAGGCTATTCCATTTCACATTAAAGCTCGACTATGGATGCTTTAAGAATAATGTCCTTATGTTTAATGGAATCTCATGATTTAAGTCACACTTAATATTTAATTAAAAGAACTAGCTATTCTAGGGCTTTATCATTTTGGAAAAATAAACATAATAAAGAAATGTCTTTTATTATTAATAAATAATTCGATACAAGTACCAAAATTATTGGCCTCTAGGGCTTACACCAACAACAATCACCATAAGCGATCACAATGGAGAATTTAAAAATAAGCTTTGTTTCGTTACGAAACTAAAAATGGAGAAGATTGTGGAATCTACGATGGAACGAAGCTTTGTAAATGATATGGTGATAAGGTTTCTTGGATTGAAGGTTTCAATCATGATGCATCTTGAATCAAAGTTTTTGATCTTGAACTCGTGTCATTGATCTCTAGTACAACAAATCCAGGGGGTGTTTGCATGGTTAGCAGTCCAATGCCCAAGTCAGTTTAGAGTTCAAGATAGTTGTAGTGTGACGGAGATTAGATGTTGTCTACCTGATTCCCTATTGGAACTGTATTGGGCCCCATGGAGTATAACACCCCCTTTTTGTACCCCCAAATAATTCAATTAATCATTTAGGCACGTATTAAAATTTCATCAGAGTATAGTTTAAACATAGTATAAAAGAGGCATGTCACATTAGACTTGAAATTGAAACATACAACACCTGCTCATATAACGATATGCAACATTTGGGTAACTAACAACAGAAGGATTTAATCCTTACACCCATATCTCAGCATTAAATATAAAAGCGGAAACTAAAACAATTATCAACATCAAACATACACACACACACACACACACACACACACACACATATATATATATATATATATATATATATATATAATCAAGTTTGATTCATCAAATAATCATGTTTACATAAAACATGCATCAACCAGATACATATACAATTGCATCACAAAAAGGCATCAAGCCAACCCTAGCTACCCGATGCTACATATCAAAGCCGACCGACCAAAAGAATGAAGACACGCTTCACAAAAAGACCTCCAGTAAACCTACTCTACAATGCCTCATAGAGCATCATAAAACAACAGAAGACTGAGAAATATTATCATAATAACAATGCATATAATTATATATAATCAACATAAAAATAAACATACACATACTCTCACCACAGTTCATTTCTCCTCACATATATACATCACAATATATATATATATATATATATATATATATATATATATATATATATATATATATATATATATATATATATATATATATATACCAAGCATATTCATCATGCATAGTTTCACCAATATCAATCACTCCGCATAAACATACATTATTCATGTTATTCACCAATTCTCAATTATAGATGATAAATGCAAATCATAGAGACCGACTCACGACTCTATACAAATGCAATAAGGTACCTGTAACACCCAAAATACACCCACGATAATAATTATAAAATCAGAGTAAAAGTTTTAATAAAATAATCGAGTGTCACATTTCAACTAACTTCACTATAAACTCAATGATACGTCTTTAAACAAAATTAGTAAACTTGCAGCGGAATTCTAAATAACATAAAGTATTCTATTTCAAAAATGTTTCATAAAATAAAGCAACTAAATAGAACGTCGTCCCGACACCCAAGCGACGTATCAGAGCTGACATCCTAAGACGCAAAGCACACCGACTTCACTGACCACCACTCGACTCATCTGGTTCACCTACACATTACCTACGAAGGGTAACATTAAACAGAAGGGATGAGATAACTTACATCGCAAATGATAATATAATAGGGAATGAGAAACATTAAGCAACAAAGCATCATTTATTAATAACAATATCACTTCTCATATACATAATCATCAGATGCATAATCCTCAACCACATCCTATCAACAACACACATGATGCAACACAACTCGACTCTATGCATGCGGTACCGACTTCGATCTCTATTTCAAGATCCAGTTCCCGTCGGAACTCTCGGCCCCACTTTCATGGTCCAATATGACCCCTATTTCATGGTCACACTCTCGGTCCCTATTTCATGACAACGTACGATCCCTATTTCATGACCGCACCAACATCACATCAACGACATACTCCACCGTAGTATGTTAAACATTATGCAACATGTCAATCGACGCTAATGACATACATATATCACCACACCACGTTTCACTTCACAACATCATCAGTTATTATCAGCATCATGCATACCTTAGCATATAATAACATCAATCAACTTTTTATCCATCATAGGCACCAACAACATACCACATATCAACACAAGTTATTTAACTATTATACCTCTACATACATATATCTCATCATATCAATACTAAGCTACTACTATAATCCTTACGTTTAACTTAAATTATACTACCGATCTTATTCATTCTACGTACAACTTCCCCATCAATAACCTCGACTAATAAATCACTTCGGTCCATTAACATCATCAGAAACTATAATTATAGAGGGATGACACGGGCTCCCGTGTCATGGGACACGACCCGTGTCAGAGACCCACGCCCAAGCCCCCCAAAAATCCAACGAATAGCCAGGTACAGTGGTCTGACACAGGTGGCCGTGTCGCGTTGTAACACGGTGGGAGAACTGACTTTAGTTAAAATGTTGCGGATAGCAAGAGTCGCCACCGACTTTTATTTTATCCAAAGGAAATGGCATAAAAGAACAGGAAAGACCTTAAAATATTTTTGGGTTCGGGGGGTAGGTTATGTAAAGGGAAGGTGTTAGCACCCTTTACATCCATGGTTATCCATGGGCTCTTAGTTACTTAGCTCACTTTAAACTATTTTGAGAAGTGTAGTGTGTGATTAAAAATTTTCTTAATTACTTTATAATGATCCTTGTACGGATATATATAAAGACTTTGTTTTGAAAATTGTTTGAAAATGTGAAGTGTTTATGAAATGTTTTTGAATGAGTGAGCAAGTACTTAAGAGGAACCTACCCTATGATTAAATCTTTACTGTTCTTGAATGTTCTTTCAATGGTAAGACTATCCCTATTATTAAGGAATAGGTAGTCATTACCTTGGATGTTATAAGGGACATGTGAAGGGTCATCTGTGTTTAGGCAACTGTGAGGTGTCTTAGCAATTCGAAGGGACTTATCATGTTTTATTCGAAAGGGACAAGATCATTTACGAAGGCAACCTCGAAGGGACTTGATCTTATAATCGTAAAGGGACTAGATGATATTTTAGGAGAAGGTACCTTGCTTTTAGACACCTTACTTGACCTTTTTATTTAGGCAACATGAGGGATAACCCTTAGGAAGTGAGATGGCGATCAAAGATCGACTTACGTGTGTGCATGTATAAGTTCATATATTTTTCTTATAATTAGTGATCTAAATTAATTTTAAAATACAAACATGTTATCACTCCCTATTTTACTAACCATAGCAATATATTTATAAATAAATAAACGATAAAATACTACGACTATTACAACACTTTTACAGTTACATAATAATAAAAAAACAAATTAAATAATAAGTATATAATAAAATAAGCAATTAAATAAATGGTTAGTGGTAAAATAATTATAAGAAGAAAAGGTTAGTAATAATATACAAAATATACATATAATTTAATTAAGTATTTTTAGATTTTAATTAAAAAAAACAAATTTGAAAGAATTTTTAAGATGAAAATAATAATAATAAAGATATACTAATTTATTTACAAAATAAACTATGATTAATCATTTAATTGGATATTAAGAAAATTTAGTTAATTTTAAGATTAAAATAAAATAAAAATTAGGGTTAGGACTAGGGTTAGAGAAAATTAGGGTTCTAATTATATATAAAAATATTAGGGTTAGAAATTGATTTAAATACAATTAATGAAATTATATACAAAAATATATAAATATACATATTAATAAATATAAATATAAAAAAGAGTTTGAGAAAATAAATTATTATATTTTTAAAAATATGAGTTTTTTAAGAAAATGTTAATTACTAATTTCAGAAATTATTTAAATTGAATAAAAGTTAAAAGCATAAGAAAACAAATGTAAATAAAAAAATAAATGGACAATATAATAAAAAAAAAACAGGACCTGGGATTTGAACCCAGGTCCTTTACCTGGATGAAGACTTCTCAAAACCAGCTAGGCCACTTGCGCGCCTGTGATAGTAACACACTACAAATTGTTTTGTTGTTATCCTGGAAAAAACAAATAAATCAAAGCAAATAAAATCATTTGGCTGGTTTCGAACCCAAGCCCTTCACTAGCACATACACACACCAAAACCATCTGAGCTACGCGCTCGTTTGTGAAGTATAACGCAAACAAATTCATAATAAAATAAACCCAGTTTTTGAATTATATTTTCGCGCCAAAAGTCATCTCCTAGCTTCAGCCGTCCAGTTAGGTTGTACCTACAGTTTGTCCGTCACTAAAGCTTTTAGTGACGGATTTTCGTCGTCACTATAGCACTTGCACATTAAATCATGAACAATACACACAATAAACTCATTTTAATTGCCCAGATCAACTATATGATGGCCATTGATCTCAAATATGTCACTAATTTGGATTAAAATCGCCTGTTGAGTAAATTCCCAATTCACGGTTTCCTTAGAACCCTAACATGGCAAGTCTTTGATTCT
The DNA here is from genome assembly GCA_963966055.1 of Lathyrus aphaca. Lineage (NCBI taxonomy): Eukaryota > Viridiplantae > Streptophyta > Magnoliopsida > Fabales > Fabaceae > Lathyrus > Lathyrus aphaca. The sequence goes on along the minus strand of OZ014522.1, from coordinate 139,684,531 downwards.
GTGGCAAAACTCAAATTAAAGTATGCAGAAACAATCATTAGTTCAATACAAACATGAAACAACAAACAAATTCCATTTATATCACTCATAGATGTGAAAACGAAAAAATTCATGAAAGCTCAAGAACTTTGATTCGGTTTGGTCAATTCTTGGAGTTTTAGATGCGTATGGCTATTGATATATGACCAGTGATGTTCAAGGAAGAAGTTGGTATACTTAATTCACCTGAAAAATTACAAATTTTTAGAATCCGAATTTTAAAATTTTGATGAACTTTGAATTTGTGAAACTTATCCTCGAGGCTCTGAATTCGTGAATAGTGCTTGTCTTCATATTGTTTATATATGGGTGAATGAAACTAGGTCAAGAGTTTAACAAATTTGTGGATATTTGATCTTTGGGAGATTGAAAAAGATTGGTTCTTAAATTTTGAATATCGTTGATCTAGCCTTGCTATTTTGGTACAATCTTCATTATTCTTGTATCAATCAAGTCCAAATATGATTTAAAACTTTCTAGAAACCAAATCAAATTAAATATTCATCACTTTATATTTTATTTGAATTTAAAATGATTTTTAACATAAAAAATCATAATAAATAGAAATAAAATGAATAAAATTATGAATAAATAAATTTAATTTCGTGCATGATGTCATGGAAGTAATTGGATCACAAAAAAGCAAGTCCATTTGGTGAATTTTGGTTTTAAGACCCCATTTGCTTTATAAACCTCCCAAAAATTTCCCAACTTTGCAAGGGCACAAATCCTTCAATTTTAATGCTATGAAGGTGTTCTTGGACATTTTGGAAAGCTTAAAGAGTCCTATAACCAACCTCTTTGGTCTCATGTCCATATCTTTTACCATTCTTAAGTTATGCCCTTTAGAAGTTGTTGACTTTTAAAAGGACCTATAATGTCTTAGCTCATACCTTCCAAATGAAGAATTTTTGGGCTTGGCTTGTGAGACAAAAAGTTGTAGAGAATTAAATTTCCTTCAAAATGAGCTTTGGATGGAAATTTTTTGATGAAGCATGTGAAAGTTATGGCTGATCAATGTTCAGTTGACTTTTCCTGTGAAAACCCTAATTTAGAAACTCCTGATTCTTGATGATCTGAAATCTCCTTGATGAATCATGATCAACCCTTGATCAAATGATGAATTTTACTTCATATACTTGATGTTGGAAAAAAATCATGAAGTTTGACTTTGGTTTGACCACAATTGTCCTCCGTTTGACTTTTTGACTGCTTTGACTGATTTTAACCTATCTGATCATCTGACTGGGCAAATCTTTTGGGAAAGTCTTGAAACTTGACATGGGGATTCCTGAACACATATAGGATGCTATGAAGCTCACTTGAAGTCTTGGAAATCCATTTAGCCTGATAAAAGTCAAAACCCTAGTTTAGGATGCCTTGCTTAGGAGGATGCTTTGTCTGAGGGAATTGTCAAACTTGTCAACCAATTGTGAATCTTGTGAACCTTGTGAACCTCATGAGATGTCTTGTGAACTTTATGAACCTTGTGAACCTCTTAGTACACAATGTTTTGTCTTGTAGAGGGCAAATTTTGGGGTGCAACAGCTGCCCCTGTTCAATTTTCTGAGACCTGAGGGGTTAGATTGGTATATGTGCCATTCGTGACCTGGAAGGTTGAAGGGGATTGAAAACAAAAGCCCAAAAATTTGCACTCGCCAGTGCGTAAAGTAACACTGATGATTAATTGTATATGCTTAAGTGGGCTTGAAGATGCCACTTGGAAGATCTGGAGATGGGCTTAGAGATGCCATCTAGAATATCAGGATGCGATGATAGCTTTATGTTGATACTGGATATCAGTACTAGGTCTTCGTATAGGCCGTCTCTGAATCGTTTATGAAACATGGTTTGAACTGTTAAATAGACCAGTAGAAATAAATCTTCGTGACGATTATCTCTTCTGGAAGTATCTTGGATTAGGGAATGGATCTTTGTACAGACCGTTTGCCTACTCTCCAAGGTCAAATGAACATCAGGATTAGTTCTTCTGTAAAATATCTTGAACCAGGGAATGGATCTTTGTACAGACCGTTTGCCTGCTATTCAAGGGCCAATAGATTAAATCTTCTGAAAATATCTTGAACCAGGGAATGGATCTTTGTACAGACCGTTTGCCTGCTATTCAAGACCAGATAGATGAAATCTTCTGGAAGTATCCTGGATTAGGGAATGGATCTTCTTACAGATTGTTTGCCTACTCTCCGAGGACAAAAAAGTGTCAGGATCAAGTCTCCTGAAAATATCCTGGATTAGGGAATGAATCTTTGTACAGACCGTTTGCCTACTCTCCGAGGACATCTTGAGTAATGTGTGGATCATTTCTGATCTGTTGTGAATTGTTGATGCTGTTTTATCTGCATATAACTTTCCTGTAAGGAGAATGTTAGTTTATGCAATATGTATGCATGCATAGTATGATGCACCTAAGTAAATGTATTATGCATTTATGGATATGTTATGGTATGATATAAATGATGTATGTATGAATTATGCAGCCTGAAGTGTCTGAATACCTTTGTATAACCACTGCTGGCTAGGGAAAATAAATCCCGATTCGTTGCTGAAGAAAATGAAGAACTTGTTCCTGTCTTGATAGTATAGTATTTATAACCTCTCGTCTTCGTTCGTCGTACCTTTATTGAAGGAATAAGTTCCTGAGTATCCTGGCTGAGGATAAAAGAGATGGACATAAATTCAAGGGGAGACGTAACTTGAAGTATCTATAAAGATAGATTTGCTCTACTGGGAATTTTAGTTGTCTTGTGGGGATGAACTAGCGAAGCTTCGTTGAATTCCTTCCTTCTTTCGTCCTTAGTAAATACTATTACTGCATTTTCATGTATTTTTGGTAAACATCAATCATATTCAAAAGCATACATACATTCAAACACAACCAATGGACGTTCCGTTTATGTAAATAGGGTAAAAGTAAATCTGGATTCAAAGATGAAATTTTATTTATATCACAAAGTGACCTATACATAGGCAATTTTGTACAAGGAGACAGAAATCCTAGTAAGAGGAATTCGTCGTAAAAAATTTTACAAAACAAAGAAAACAGCCATGTGAAAAATAATCCTATTGAGTTTCAATTCTACTATTGCCATTATCTTCGAGTATCTCATCTTCTGCTGTTGAGACGGAAACGATTGGATTGATCTTTATCTGTTCGAGCTTGAATTAAGTAGCACAACTGGTTGAAGTTTACATGGGTGATCCAAACGAGACATAGTCATACGCTTTAATCCCTAACTTTTGCCTGGATTGCCCTTTCAGGTTTTCAATCCACTGGGATACCCTTTTTTTCCCAAGCCGCCTTTTCAGATTTTCGACTTGCCGGGTGTACATTTTTTAAATATATATCCCTAATTTTTGCCCGAACCCTTTTGGTTCACCGGGATGCCCTTATTTTTTCCTAGGCCAGTCAACCTAGCGGGTCTCTTTTTATGCGTAGTATTTTTTAACTATGTCTGCGTTTACAGGCTGTGGGAAGTCTTCACCGTCCATAGTGGTAAGCATCATGGCACCTCCTGAGAATACTGTCTTGACTAAAAATGGCCCTTCATATGTAGGAGTCCATTTGCCCCTAGGATCACCCTGTGGTAGTATGATACGCTTGATTAGCAAGTCACCAACCTGAAATACCTTTGGCTTAACCTTCTTATTGAAAGCCTTGATCATCCGTTTCTGGTACATCTGGCCATGACAAACAGCTGCCAACCTTTTCTCATCAATCAAATTTATCTGGTCAAGTCGAGTCTGAATCCACTCATCTTCATCCAAGCCTGCATCCTTCATGACTCTTAAGGAGGGTATCTGAACTTCAATGGGCAGAACTGCTTCCATACCATAAACTAAGGAGAATGGGGTTACCCCTGTTGAAGTACGTATTGTAGTACGATAGCCATGAAGAGCAAATGGTAACATCTCGTGCCAATCCTTGTAAGTGACATTCATCTTCTGTAGAATCTTCTTAATGTTCTTATTAGCAGCTTCTACTGCCCCATTCATCTTCGGACGATACGGAGAAGAATTGTGATGCTTAATCTTGAACTGTGTGCAGAGATCAGTAATCATAGTGTTGTTCAAATTAGAGTCATTGTCAATAATAATCCTTTCAGGGATGCCATACCTGCAGATGAGATTATTCTTAATGAATCGAGCCACCACATTCTTAGTAACAGATGCAAATGAAGCTGCCTCCACCCACTTAGTAAAGTAATCAATAGCAACTAGGATGAAACGATGCCCATTAGAAGCAGTAGGCTTGATCTCACCAATCATATCAATACCCCACATGGCAAAAGGCCAAGGAGCAGTCAACACATTCAATGGTGATGGAGGTATATGTACTTTATCAACATAGATTTGACACTTGTGACATGTACTGGAGTGTTGATAGCAGTCAGCTTCCATGGCAGACCAATAGTAACCTGCTCTCAATATCTTCTTTGCCATGGTATGACCACTAGAATGAGTGCCAAAGATCCCATCATGCATGTCTTCCATAATCTCAGTTGCTTCCTTCTTATCCACACAACGAAGCAAAGTTGAATCATGATTGCGCTTGTACAAAATTCCATTACTCAAGAAGAACTTAGCAGAAAACCTCCTCAGAAACTTTTTATCTTTGACAGATGCCCCTTCAGGGAACTCCTGGGCTTCAAGATATCTTTTCGCTTCATAGAACCAATGCTTCTCCTCTGCTTCTTCAGTGTCAATCTCATTGCAGTATGCAGGCTTCTCAAATCTATCAATAGTAATCTTGGGAGCTTCATCATCCCAGCTAATCTCAAACATAGATGCCATGGTGGCTAATGCATCTGCCAACTGATTTTCTCTTCGTGGAATATGTCCAGAGGTAATCTCTTCAAAATATGGGATCAAAGACAACACATACTCTCTGTAGGGAATGAGATTATCCTACTTGGTATCCCAATCTCCTTTAATCTGACTTACTACCAGGGCTGAATCTCCATACACGTCCAGGAACTGAATCTTCATATCAATGGCAGCTTTGATACCCAGGATACATGCCTCATACTCAACCATGTTATTGGTACAATAGAAACAAAGTCTTGCAGTAATCGGGGTATGACAACCTTCAGGGGAACTGATCACAACACCAACACCATTAAAAGGTGCATTAGAAGCTCCATCAAAAACCATAGTCCATCGGGATCCTTGTTCAGGTCCGTCATATTGTCCAGGTTCTTTGGTAATAATCATAATGTCTTCATCAGGGAATTCAAAACTCATTGACTGATAATCATCCACTGCTTGATGAGCCAAATGATTAGCTACAACACTTCCTTTAATGGCCTTCTGAGTAGTGTACTGTATATCATATTCTGTTAAGATCATTTGCCATCTTGCTATTCGTCCGGAGAGAGCAGGTTTCTCGAATATGTACTTGATTGGATCCATCTTTGAAATCAATAAGGTAGTATGAGTCAACATATACTGTCTTAGTCGGCGAGCAGCCCATGCCAAAGAGCAGCAAGTTTTCTCGAGCAGTGAGTATCTTGTTTCACAGTCGGTAAACTTTTTGCTAAAGTAGTATATTGCCTGCTCTTTTCGACCAGACTCGCCATGTTGCCTCAACACACACCCCATTGAGTTGTCTAACACTGTTAAGTACATAATCAAGGGTCTTCCATCAACTGGTGGCATCAAGATTGGAGGTTCCAGAAGATATTTCTTGATTTCATCAAAGGCAATCTGGCACTCATCATTCCATTCCATCACCTGATCTTTCTTCAGCAACTTGAAGATTGGCTCACAGGTAGCAGTTAATTGGAAATAAATCTTGCAATGTAATTCAATCGTCCCAAGAAACCTCTAACTTCCTTCTTAGTACGGGGAGCTGGCATCTCTTGTATAGCTTTCACTTTTGCAGGATCCACTTCAATACCTTTTCCACTGACAATGAAATCCAGGAGTTTACCAGATCTAACTCCAAAAGTACATTTGTTTGGGTTCAATCTCAACTTGTATTTCTTCAACCTTTCAAACAACTTATGCAGATGATCAAGATGTTGTTCTTCATTCTGGGACCTGGCTATCATATCATCCACATATACCTCTATCTCATGATGGATCATATCATGAAACAAAGCCACCATAGCACGCTGATATGTTGCCCCGACATTCTTTAAACCAAATGGCATTACTTTATAACAAAAGGTGCCCCATTGTGTAACAAATGTAGTATTCTCCATATCTTCAGGTGCCATCTTGATTTGATTGTAACCAGAGAAACCATCCATGAAAGAGAATACCTTGTGTTGAGCAGTGTTGTCTACCAGATGTTCGCTGTGATTTCTGACGAACAACCTCTGGTTAACCAATCTCTTAGAAAACTGGGTTACTTGCAGGACTAACCAAACAAGTCCTAGGACACATGTGCAATTGTTTGTCGAATTACTCTTAGTGTTGTTAATGATTTGTGGTTTGTTTTGTTAATAATGTCAAAGTTTTAAATGCTTTGAATGTGAAAGTAAAATAAAGTTAAAGTTTGAACAAAAGTAAGAAAATGGCGAAAAGATGTAAAACTTTGCAGAAAAGTAAATAAAACTGAGAGTAAAATAACTTGATGAAACAAAAACAAATAATTTAAATAACTTGAAAGAAAAATGGTGTTCAACACATACATTGTTCCAAATATCAGACTCATTTCTCTCACACTGGGTACTTAGAGTATTTACAGGATTTTTGTATAAGTTTTCACACACGCATTCTAAACACAAACTATCCTATTTATATACAAACAAAATAACTGCCTAGAATGGGAAAATTCTAACTAAATGACAATTGTCAGCCTGCATGCAATTTTATTCTCTGAAGCTTCCATGTGTCCAACTGCCAAAGGTTGCAACTTTTGAATTTGAATTCTTCCCTTTGGTGACGAAGCATTGTATCTCTTCACTGGTTGAAATGTCGAAGAAGAAGAAACTCTTCAAACTTTACAAAACCAACGCTTCTGCCAAACACCTCTCTTTTGTCGAAGTGTCGAAAAATACACTTATCTTGACAAATGTCAAACTATAAACAGGTCTCCAAACTTTGCTTGCCAAACACTATTTGTACTCCTGTCGAAATATTTGAGTATATAACCTTATCAACATCTTCTGAATATCTTCACTTCTTCTTTCTCTTATCTACTGATCATCCTCTTAGCAAAAGAAATGACTTCATGCCCCAAATTTCAAAGTGTCGAAATTATGAGCTTACAAATTGCCCCCCAGCAAAGATGTTTTCGACTAACTTTGGAGAAATATCCTTTGCTGTCGAAATGACTTCTGACGCCATGTCAGCCTTATTAATTATAAAGTGATTTTGTTGAGTCCCAAGAAAACACTATGATTTCAACTTTCTGAAAAAACGTCCCATCTAGCCCAAATTTATACACAACCTTCCATAACCCTATATTCTAGCTAATCATGGGCTCCCTACCAACCGTCACCTTTAATCGTCACCATTGATCAAGATGCACGTCTCCCATGACTAAATTGAAAAGTCTCTCTTTTTCTTTTTCATTTATTTTTTCATATTCTGTCACCTTCTATAAATACCATCCCCAAAAACCTTTCATCCTTTTTACACTCTCAGACTCTTCTTCTCTATCAAAGAACAAATCTCCATTAAAACCCATTTAAACTGTTACTCCAACTCCAATCTTTGCAAAGAAGACTACTGATCTCCCTCCTGCTCACACACTGTCTGGACCAACGCAAGTGAATCAGCAACAGTACATCCCAGAACCTCCAAATGAGAGGGAGAAAGCTAGCATCTACAGATATCAGGTAATAATCCCTATTTTGGTCTCTGGAGTTCACCATGCCATGTTAGGTCCAATCTCTGATCCCAATGCTGACCCAAACCGTTTAAAGGATTTTTATCCTTTCTATTCTGCCTCTAAGCCAATAGGTGCTAGTAAAAATGCTCAAACTGTCGAAACATCCTCTAAGAAACCTGAGATCCCAATAGCTTCGACGGGTTTAGATTTGTCGTACTTAAATTAAACTAGGATCTTTAGGAGCCCTCCCTTAACCAAAGACCCTTCAGACTATCTAGCTTGGCTTACTAGAGTCGAAAAAGCTAAGGAAAAATTCTGGAAGAAAACAGGTATTTATGACCTGATTCAGTTGTCGAAAGAAGGCCCACGCTACTACCAGAATATGCTGCTGGCTTCTCTGTATTTCTGGGACAGTACCTACAACAACTTCCATCTTCCATGTGGTATGGTTACCCCCACTCTTTTCGACATAGCAGCCATCACTGGCCTTAGTCCTATAGGAAAAATCTTTAATCCTGAGCACCTAAACAAAGATCCCATATGATTCGACACCAAACATGCTGGCTATTCCTTATTCATTGCTCATCACCAAGGCGAAGGCACTGAGGAAGTTTCCGACAGAGAACATATATCTTTCCTCACTTTGTGGTTAACCAAGTTTGTCTTCTGCACCAGATCCCTCCAGGTTGCCAGAAGCTACATTACCATGGCCAATCAACTTCATGCTGGAGTTCCATTTTGTCTAAGTGAATTGCTTCTGGCAAATCTTTATGAATCTCTGAGTGAGAGCGTAAGCAACCTGAAAACCATCAAGGACAAAGGAACCATCAGCCTAACAGGCCCCTTCTGGCTTTTACAACTGTGGCTGAATGCAACCTTCGAAGCCTGCATCCCTATCAAGAGACCAGTTGACGAAGAAGAAGTGAAAGACATGCGTGTCGAATGGCCCAGGCTAGTTCAACTAACACCTACTGACGAAGGAATAGGTCTTCGACAAGCCTTCACTAGCTATGTAATGATGTTCGCCAAACGTTACAAGTTTACTCCATCCATGGCACCCTTTGCCAACAGGACTGTAGGTCCTAAATGGTTCACTAGGCAACTCCCAGTAGAAAACCAAAAAGAAGAAGACTCCTACATATCCATCTGGGAAGCCTTCCTTATACCAAGACATCTTTTCTCCCATCACAGCCTTAATAACACCAAAGTTTCCCTCATTGTCTATCAACCTAACCTGGTGGCCAGACAATTTGGGCTAACCCAGACGAAGACAAAACCCATCTACCACAAGAAAGGCTCTATTTTGTTCTACAACTCATTTCATAATTTTGAGAAAAGTCTAGAATTGTATAACAAATTTTTCGACGCATCTTTGGAGGTCCACCGTACCATATTTCGACCAAACTTCTTGTGCACTGAGGACTTCGACGTTTGGTGGAAGGATTATTATCTTAACAAATTCTTTGATGTAACAACTTTCAATACACTCCTGACGAATGCCTTTGCTTTTGTGCAGGATAAAAAGAAGAAAGGTACAGATAAGCATATCAAAGAAATTCAAAAATTTCAAAAATATTTTGAAACTATTTACAGGCCAAATGATCTTCGTCGAACCATAGGCGAAGCAGCAGTGACTTTAAAACAAATATTTTCAGAAAAGTTGGATAAGTTGGGAGTGCCTTCATATATTCCACCACATGCACGCTACAACTTCGCCTACACCTCAGTTCCTCCAAAGTTTCCCCCACTCCCTTCTGCAGAATTTGGTGTGGCCTTATGCCCTCCATTTCCAGATTGGTTTGTGTGTGGGTCTCACTTAAAGCTGCTTCGCGAGTCTAGCAAAAAACTTGCTGAACGTGTGGTTCCTGTAGCGGTAAAATCATGAGTGTAAGCTATTGATTAACTTCACTCAATATACACAGAGTCGCCACCGCGCTTTTATTTATTTCCAAAAGGAAAAAGGCAAAAAGAACGAAGAAAGCCTAATGAATCTTAAAAGCTAAAAAGCTAAAAGAATCAAACAGAGAATGGGTAAGGGGATTGGTTACGAACCGGGAAGGTTTTAGGCACCCGACTCGTCCGTGGTACTCCACGGGAGCCCTTTGAAATGTTTACTGCATTTTTTGGTTTGAAATGGTTTGCTTGAAAAAAGATTGAAGAGATGAGAAGAAGAATGTTTTTTAAGTTTTTGGTGTTTGAAGAGACGAACGTCTCATGCCTACGTACCCACAAAGTGCAAAGCGAGATCAAAACCCCGTAGTTTGTGGTACAAATTGTGAAAAGGCAAATGAGTTGAATTGATTTTAAAATGTAAAGATAAGTCGTCATCCTTTAGCGAATAATTCCGCTAGAAAGGATGAATCATATCTAAACATAAAAAAGGTTAAAAGGAAACGTGCACGAGGGCAAAAAAACAATTGAATGAGTTGTGAATGTTTTAAAGTTTTTGAGAAAGAAAGTTTCGATATGCTTATATGGTTTAGCATTTATTAAGAAATGAAATGAAAAAGTAAAACCACATGACCGGAGTCAATGTTTGATTGAGAAAATGTTTGAAGTTTGAAAACAAAGAAAGTTTTGAAAATAGGAAGGAGATTTGAAAATTGAAGAAGATGGGAAGAGATGAAGGGACTATCCTAAAACTTGAAAATAAAAGCTAAAGGAAGAACGATCAAACCATATGGCGAGCCTTCTTTGAAACAATTAGATTTCCATCCTCATGAACAAGTGAACTTAATCGGAGCCAAAGTCTTCAATCCATAACAATTCAAGCAAAGGAATGATCCTAGAATCTAAGTCCGAAACTCCAATGCTAAGGATAGTAACCATAGTCCGAAATTAAAGTCACCAATTTTTTTAGATGTTTAATCCGTTATTAGTGTTTTTGTGTCCAAATGGACAAAGGAAAAATAACAAGCAACAATATAAACAATAAGCAATATGATGAATGATATAGAAGCATAATAAGAGAGATAGGGAACAAGAGATTGAAATAAAAGAGGATAAGGTGCGAGAGATTAAAATTAAATGTTAATATATTCACATTATTATAATATTTACAATATAAGTGGTATGATGAACTTAATCAACCACAACCACGAAAAGAAAAATAAAATCGAGGCAAACGGATCCAAGTGGATCGCATTCCGAATCGGGACAACTTTAGGTCTATGTTAAGCAATCGTCGAGTAATTTACGGAGTAATTACCCTACAAATGAGGCCGGCCACCACTAATTAAAGTGGAAAATATTCGTGTTAATACATGTTAGAGAAACGATATTATGGATCGTTCTCCGAAAACATGCCACACTAAAAGAAAGAGAATGGTCTAATCTTAATCGAGATTTTCGTTGATTTTATCGAAGGCAACCTATCACGATCTCAAAGTATGGAGAATGATCCAAATGATCATTCATCCATAGATTTGAAATAATGAAGATTAAGCCGATTGGAAATCAACAATCTACGAATCGGAGATTGTCATCGACCAAAAATAAAAAGATGAAGAAAAATGGATCTAAAAATAAATCCATAAAAGAATTAAAATATTTTTAAAATTCCTTTCTAAAAATCTTTTCCTAAAAATCTTTTTCTAAAAAAATAATTTCTACAACATTTCTTAATATATTCTAAAACTTTTTTTTCTTCTAAAATACATTTCTAAAATGTTTTTCTAAATCTTTTCCTAAAAATATGTTTCATAAAAATCTTATATCAAAATTAAACTATAATCAAAATCATTAAAAAAAACTAAACTAATGAATAATAAGAAAACCAAAATAAAGAAAAAAAAAGGGATTATCCGCGGGTAGTGGTGCTGGATACCAAGATCCACATACACCTAAGCCCAAACCAGCTCACTCTTTATTAAAAAAATAAATGGAAATCAAAAAGAAAAAAAACAAAAAAAAAATAGAAGAGAACGAATCTTCTTCTTCATTTTGTGAAAATACGGTACCCCTGTACCTTCTTCTTCAACGAAAACTAAAGACGAACCAACACACAGTTTCTTCTTCTATGAGCCGTACGGCCAATACAAATAGTAAAAGGGGAAATCGAAGAACACTGAAGCCTCACCCTCAAACTCAACTCGCACTCTTTTTTTCAAATCTCCCTTCAAATTGTTGTTGATGATGTACACTTTATGCAGGTTAATTGTGGAGAAAGAAGATTGGAAGTTAAAGGGAAGAATTGATGAATTCAACAGGTGAGGAGAATTGAAATTGATGGAACGGATTTCCGATTTGAGAAATAAGTTTTTTGTGAAGCTTTGGAATTGAATTTTGGCAGGGATTTATTGAGGCTCTCCAAGCTTGAAGATTGGTGAGGGCATGCTTTGAATTTATAGAAGGGAAGGTATGAGAGAAGCTGGCGTTTTTTGAAAGTCACGGAAATCCCGTGCCCAAGCTGATTTCATTTTATGCGTTTTATCCCTTTGAGTTTGCGTTTTGTTTTGATTTCTTGCTTCAGGTGATACGCGTGTGTGTATTTTGCAGGCTTGCGGCTTATACGGGCTTGGATGCGTTTTGAGATGGCTTTGTATATACGGAATGCGTGCAGGATTTGGGCGTGTGAGGCTAGGTAGATGCGGCGTGAGGCTTCAAGTGGCTTGGCTGGTAGTTGTTGATTGTTGTTTGGCAGGAAGTTGATGGCTTTAGCTTGTACGGTTTGTGAAAAGGCTAACCTTGGCTGAGAGTTTGTATGTGATGTGAGGTGATGTGAGCTGACTGTGTTATTTGTTTTGATGTTGGCTAGTTGCATTTTGAAGCTGTTGTTGTGAAGTGCAGCAGCTAGCTTGTTTGGCTTGTGTTGTTGGGGAAAGTATGAAGAGGATAGCGTGTGTATGATGATTGGAGTTTGTATTGTCACGTGTGTATGTTCGTTGGAAATGCTTGCTGGAAGTACAGCTTGCGTTGTGAGCTGAGAAGTGGTACGGAAAAGGTGTGAAAAGTGCTTGGCTTGGCATAAGCTGTTTGTGATGTAAGCTGGTATTGGCTTGGTGTGGGGCCTGAGGTGTATTTGTTGCGCGTATGGAGTGAAGTTGTAATGTGTGACTGGCTGATGGAAATGTTTGTGGATGGCTTTTGAATTTTGCCATTGGGCTTAGCTTAGCAAAACAAACAATGGGCTATTTTTTTTGTATAGAAAAAAAACAAACAATGGTTTATGTAATTTGCTTATATATAAAGAATAAAAAAAATGAATTATAGAAATGAAATAAAAAAATGGAAAATGAAGTTGGAAAAAATAATTGGAAATGGATAATAGAAAAAGAAATGGTTACTCAAAAAAATGGATAATGAAAAGGATTAAAAAAAAAGATAGTTGGAAATGATTAAAAAAAATGGTAATTATGAGAAATAATTAAAAATGGATTTAGTAATATTATATGGTAATGAAAAATGTATAATCGGTATGAATAATGGTCATAAAAAAAAAGGTGGTTTAATCGAAAAATGGATAATCGAAAAAAATGGGAAAAAGATGGTTATTGGATAAAATGGATAATGGAAATGATTGTAGAAAATGGTAAGTCCACCACAAACTCTTGATTTTTCTTGCACACGGTCATCACTAAGCCACTGAACAACTCATAGCATTGAGCCACAACCACTTGAATCCTCTAAAAATTGCCCAGATTATTTGAGGAAAATAAATCCACAAACAAACCACTGATGAACTGTCGATCATTGAAGATTCGAACCAAACTTCGCATAAAACACTGTCTGATAACTGATGATCACAGCACGCAACACAGATTAAACTTTGAACACGCATTGTCTGAGGAAAATTCTTTGGCACACACAACTTGCAGTTGAAACAATCTTCTGATAGTTTGACCAATATTAGGTCAAACGTTCATCTGAATCGAATTGGGACTGAACAAATGCCTCTGAATTAAAAACACTGCCCTATCTTTTAAATCCTGCAACACAGAGAAGAAGAAGAAACAGACTGCACCATATTTTTTTTTTGTATTTTGGTTAGAAGTTAGTGAATATAAACAAATAACAGAAATTAAAATCATGGTGATCCCCTGTGAGGCAAAGACCTGCAACTGAGAAGGATACACGAACCAGTACGTGATCTTGTTTGCATGCGAAATGCAGATGAGATACGAAAAATCTTAGGGTCAAAAATTAGGGTCTGACAGATGCCCCTATTTAAGTTTCTTCAATCCAGAGATAATGAAGATTAAAATCTTCGTTTCAACAAGATGGAAGATACTTAAATATCAAAAAACCCAATTTTTGATCCTAAGATGCCAAAAACTGGAATGAAATGAAATGAACGATATGAAAATGATATGGAACAGGTATGAAGCATATGAAATGTATATGAAAGCATATGAAACTATATGAAAGCTCATGAAATGTTATAAGGAAAATATGAAATGCAGAGAAAATATGTGAAAATTTATGAGATGATATGAGACGCATCCGGAACCAAATGAAATGCAGAGAAGTCCGTGAGGGACAAGACGACATATGACAAAGAATAAACACTGAGGATAAGGAACCTAAGACTCTGACTGGAAAAAACAACATGCTAGAGACCATCACATGGCTCAGCTGAGGTGAAAATGTCCAAGAATGGCAATTGGACAGAAAGGATCACAACATCCAGGAATGGCACTGAATGAAGTGAGAAAAGTCCCGAAAAAGTTCATCAGAAGCATCCATAGATGACATTACTGACTTTACTAAGGATATCCGAGAATGGCAATCGGAAAAGGGTAATCACAACATCTGAGAATAGAAATCAGATAAAAAGTGAATCACAACATTCAGGAACAGAACTGAATGAAATGGGAAAATTCAGGAAAGCACATCAACTTAATGATGACTCCAACATGGAAATCCAAGAATAGCAATCGGAAGGCAAGTGATCACAACATCTGAGAATGGAAATCAGATAAAATGCAAAGCACAACATTCAGGAACAGAACTGAATGAAATGGGAAAAAGTCCGGGACAGTGCATCAAATCAATGATGACCTCACTATGGACATCCGAGAATGGCAATCGGAAGGGAATGTGATCACAACATCCAAGAATAGCAATCAGATAAAATGTGAATCACAACATTCAGGAACAGAACTGAATGAGATGGGGAAAAGTCCGGGACAGTACATCAAATCAATGATGACTTCCCTATGGACATCTGAGAATGGCAATCGGATAAAAAGGGTGTAATATTTGAGAAGACACAACCAGTAGGTGAAGAAAAGGTTCTGGAGAGACAGACAAACGCCAAGTAAGTTGGACTTTGATCAAACAGTAAGAAGTTGAAAACAACAAGACTTCAGGAAATGCATATGAGGACTAAAACACTCGGTATGCAGACATTTATGAAAATGGGGACTAAACCACCCAAGCACATGCATAATGAGGACTAAAACACTCAAATATGCGAAGGTAAACAAAACTGGGGAATAACACACCCAAGAGAACGCATAATGAGGACTAAAACACTCAAATATGCAAAGATAAACAAGACCGGGGAATAACACACCCGAAGAAAACGCATAATGAGGACTAAAACACTCAAATATGCAAACGTAAACAAAACTGGGGAATAACACACCCAAAGAGGTAATATGAGAAAAAATGCTGACAACCAGTTTATACTCTTAGAGGAGTACAAAAGATGGAAGACTGATTCCTCAACACAGAAGTCCTTGCCATTCTGCTCGGACATTGGAGATACTACTGCTGAACAAATCTCTGTCACACCAGTAAACTATATCGAGTTGAAAATCTTTTGAGAGAAGTCATGCAAAGCTACTTGGGGGTTCTTGAAGAAAATTTGCTCCAAGTTCAATGACTGATGAAGGTAAACTGATAATGGATTCAGTTCTCAACTACTGCTGGAGAAAATACTCAGATCTTTGAGATAACTGTTGAGAAGAATAAACTGATCATGGCTTCAATTCTTGAAAAAATAACCCAATATGAAACTTGCAGAGAATCTTCTGACTAACCAAATATGAGAATATTCTTGCACTGAGCAACAAATCTTGAACCAAAGGAACTGAGAAAAATTTGCCCCTTGGTAGGATCACTGACCAGGTTTCTCAACTGTTTGAAAATTCCTTGATGAGGAAAGTTTATTTGCAAATAAAAATGTTTGTACAAACCTGGTAATTTTAATGCAAAGTTCAATGCAAAGTTTGAAATCAAGAATCATTTTTGGAATGAAATTTATTGATGTAAAGTAAATGAAAACAATGTCAAAACACGGTGGTTGAGACAACATTAAAGATAAAGCAACAACAAGAAAACAAATGATTGGTAAAGAACTTGAGAGTCAGTTTACGCAACCTCGTTGTAGTATGCTTTTCAAAAGAAACCTGGATTCAATTAGGACTTTTGAAGGTTGTAACGTGGTCTAGTTCACGGTTTATGAAACAAAGGATATAGGCTCAAAGTTTATTTGTACCCAACCCAACTTCGTGATGAACTCCAGTCCTACATTCAATTAATTTAGCCTATGCATTCAAGTTCGAAGCATTTTTGAGATTGCACAGATGAAGATGGTTCATTAGCCGAAGGATTTTGAGATAACAGTCACATCTTCTTTTTTGTTATTTCTGGTGAGGACTTTGGTCCACACATCTTATTTTTGTTGAGGATTTTTGATGACCTCTTGACAAATATTTCTTTTATTATCCCTAATTTTTGCCTGAACTGTGTCATTTCAACTTACAGCCAGCGCGATGCCCCTGTTTTTGCCTAAGTCTCCTTCATAGGTTTTGACTTAGCGGGCTTTAATTTTTTTCAATAATAATTTTTTTTAATATCATTTTTTTTGATAATGACTGCATGGCTTAATGATTACGATGAACCATCATTGACTTTTGAATTGAGAAACATCTTCAACACTTCTTTGATGTGTGCGAAGGAAAACTTGAGATTGCAACCTTTATTGAAAGGTGTCTTGAATGATTATATTGTACTTGAATGCACATTCGAATTAATTGAGAACTACCCATTCCCAGGTTAAAATTGCGGATTTTTTTCCGAATAGAAAGAAACTCCAACTTCAAGGCTCAAAGGGTTTAACAAAGATTAACTTCCTTATTTCTCCAGTTTTTGGGATTTGAAACAATGCCTGTATATCATCAACCAAGTCTCAATTGAAAGCATACCAACAACAGTTATGGGTATCTCGTTTTCATCATCCTCCCTCCAATCATTGTAAAAGCTTTGAGAAAAGATAAATGAACTTGAAATGTAAAGCATAAAGATGCAAATAGTAAATGAAATTGAATCAAAACAAAGCAATGCTCATTTCATTAAAACCATCATGAAAGTACAAACAAGCTTAAAAGAAAACAACTTAATATGATTGAAGAAAATTGCAAACATAAAGAAACAATGGCCTAGTGATCCATCAACAACAAGGATGAGCTGTCCCGTATGATATTCTGGCCTTGAAGAAAATTTGACAGTTGAAATCTTCTAGAAGATTCATTTCCCAAGCTTCGGCAAAGGATTGTTGATAACATTGGGATTAAGGTCATTAAAGTAAAGGATGTTATTCCTGATAAGTTCTTGCACCTTAGCCTTCAGTGCAAAGCAATGCTCTAAGTCATGACCAGTTCCACCTTGATGAAACTCACAGCGGAGATCCGATCTATAACCAACTGGAAGAGGATTTGGAACAGGAGGCGGAGGCCTAATAGTAATTAAACCTTTCTCTATCAAGGAGGGAAACAACTCAGTGTAAAACATTGGAATAGGATCAAAGGTTGGCCTATTGCGATACTAATTTTGTCCAGCAGCAGGAGGAGGAACCTGAGCTTGAGCTCGAATATGAACTTGAGCTTGAGCTGGTCGAGCTTGACCTTGAGTCTGAGTTTGAGCAGGTGGAGCTTTAACAACAGGAGCAATTGCAACTACGTATGGTTGAACATATCGTTGTTGCGGGCGATAAGGCCTCCTCTCAGTTGAAACAGCATAAGCATCACCATCTCTTCTCTTGTGAGGGTTCTCAAAAGACTTTCTTGCAGCATTAGGAGCTTCAGAATTGGTAATCTTACCCTTCTTGATACATTCCTCTAGTCTTTCTCCAATAGTGACTAGGTCAGAAAAACCAGATGAAACACTTCCTACCATTTTCTCCCAAAAGAACGGTTGAAGAGTGTCCATGAACAAACCAGTTAATTCCTTTTCGGGAAAAGGCGGTTCCACTTGAGCAGCTAGCTCTCTCCAACACTGAGCATACTCTTTGAACGATTCTTTCTCTTTCTGGGACATGTTTTGAAGTTGACGACGGTCAGGCGCCATGTCCAGATTGTACTTATACTGCCTTACAAAAGCATCAGATAAATCTTTCCAGCTTCGAATGTGACTCTTCTCAAGTCCAACATACCATTTCATAGAAGCACCACTCAAACTATCCTGAAAACAGTGAATAAGAAACTTGTCATCTTTGGCATGCGCAACCATTTTGCGACAATACATCAGCAGATGAATCTTTGGACAAGTATGACCATTATATTTCTCAAATACAAGAACTTTGAACTTATCAGGAAGAACTAAGTCGGAAACCAAACACATGTCTATAGCAGCAGAACCAAAGACATCTTTTCCTTCTAGACCTCTTACCCTCTTCTCAAGAGTCAAACATTGCTCTCTAACTTCATCCATATATCCAGGTTCACCCTGACTTTCAGCTTGTGGACCAGCAGCTTGGTACAAGAAAGGAGAATTCTGATAAGTTGTCTGAGCAGTAGCATGCACAACAGGTTGAGGTTCAACAAAAGTCGGAGCTGAAAAGACTGGCACAACAGATGGACCACCCACTTGAGCCGTTGCAGAAACTAGCACATAATCCGGAGGTAACCCATATTCTGGCCAAGAAGAAACCGGTTGCTGAACAACAGGAGGATCAACAACAGCAGTAAAAACTTCAGAGATAACAGTCCTTTGAGGTGGTTCACCTCGAGCAATCAAAACTTGCATCATTTCAGTGAGCCTGGTCATACCGGCCTTCAACTCATCAATTTCCATTCGAACTTCCATGTTATGTTGTTCTTGGTGTTCCATTCTCAATCTGATAGCTCTCCGTCTGTTAGCAGCTCTAGTACCGTATCTGTGGTGAGGAGTCAGCTTGACGGATCAACAGGCAACTGAGGAAAGAAACAACTGGGATGAGTTCCCACACAACTCGGATGAACGCAAGAATATGCGAGGATGCAATGATATGCAATGTTCACTTCCATTTTCAGAAAAACAACTCGATTATTGCAAATATAGTCAACATCGAGAGTACTGTCATGAAAAATCTTGACAAAAAAGGAATATTTACTTTTTTCCAATATTTGCAATAATCAGAATTATTTTCCTTGAAAAATGGTTGTGAGGATGATCATGATGAATATGTAGATGCAACAACCACAAACAAGATCACACAAAGCACACAGGTTCAAAGGTTCGAATCACGAGCATGAAGTCAAGGGATAAGAACCAACAACCCATAAAGGCATGTACTAAGGTTTGTCTTCATTGTACCTGCAAAAAACCAAAAGGGTGCTAACAGAGGTTCCCGGAGTTAACAACCATCTTTAGAATATCATCGGTACGTTGGATTACTCCCCAACCAATAACATTCTTAAAATAGACCTCGTCCGAGTGTAGTATCGCGTGACAACCACCTTAGGTTTACACCCAGATAATTTCCGCACTACATTCCTAAATTGGCTTAGATTGGTTAAGGGTTCTACGGTCCTCAGTATGATCAGCTCAAGGTCGGAAAATAATGCCACGTACGATTACTCGTCATGACATTGATAGTCCAAGAGAGCCTAACCGAGTGGAGACTATCAAATTGATATCGCTTTGGACTACTCCATTGCGTATCGCTTCGAATATCGTCGTCCTATCATAAGTTCCACTCAGATCCGGGTTAGAATCTATCTCACAGAGGATCACCAAAACCGAAACATAACAACCAAGTAACAAGCAAATCAAACTAAAGAAGTAAAAAAATCAAAGTAGGCCGAATCCACTTAGAGATTGACTCCCCAGCATAGTCGCCACTTTTCTGTAGCGGTAAAATCATGAGTGTAAGCTATTGATTAACTTCACTCAATATACACAGAGTCGCCACTGCGCTTTTATTTATTTCCAAAAGGAAAAAGGCAAAAAGAACGAAGAAAGCCTAATGAATCTTAAGAGCTAAAAAGCTAAAAGAATCAAACAGATAATGGGTAAGGGGATTGGTTACAAACCGGGAAGGTTTTAGGCACCCGACTCGTCCGTGGTACTCCACGGGAGCCCTTTGAAATGTTTACTGCATTTTTTGGTTTGAAATGGTTTGCTTGAAAAAAGATTGAAGAGATGAGAAGAAGAATGTTTTTTAAGATTTTGGTGTTTGAAGAGACGAACGTCTCATGCCTACGTACCCACAAAGTGCAATGCGAGATCAAAACCCCGTAGTTCGTGGTACAAATTGTGAAAAGGCAAATGAGTTGAATTGATTTTAAAATGTAAAGATAAGTCGTCATCCTTTAGCGAATAATTCCGCTAGAAAGGATGAATCATATCTAAACATAAAAAAGGTTAAAAGGAAACGTGCACGAGGGCACAAAAACAATTGAATGAGTTGTGAATGTTTTAAAGTTTTTGAGAAAGAAAGTTTCGATATGCTTATGTGGTTTAGCATTTATTAAGAAATGAAATGAAAAAGTAAAACCGCATGACCGGAGTCAAGGTTTGATTGAGAAAATGTTTGAAGTTTGAAAACAAAGAAAGTTTTGAAAATAGGAAGGAGATTTGAAAATTGAAGAAGATGGGAAGAGATGAAGGGACTATCCTAAAACTTGAAAATAAAAGCTAAAGGAAGAACGATCAAACCATATGGAGAGCCTTCTTTGAAACAATTAGATTTCCATCCTCATGAACAAGTGAACTTAATCGGAGCCAAAGTCTTCAATCCATAACAATTCAAGCAAAGGAATGATCCTAGAATCTAAGTCCGAAACTCCAATGCTAAGGATAGTAACCATAGTTCGAAATTAAAGTCACCAATTTTTTTAGATGTTTAATCCGTTATTAGTGTTTTTGTGTCCAAATGGACAAAGGAAAAATAACAAGCCACAATATAAACAATAAGCAATATGATGAATGATAAAGAAGCATAATAAGAGAGATAGGGAACAAGAGATTGAAATAAAAGAGGATAAGGTGCGAGAGATTAAAATTAAATGTTAATATATTCACATTATTATAATATTTACAATATAAGTGGTATGATGAATTTAATCAACCACAACCACGAAAAGAAAAATAAAATCGAGGCAAACGGATCCAAGTGGATCGCATTCCGAATCGGGACAACTTTAGGTCTATGTTAAGCAATCGCCGAGTAATTTACGGAGTAATTACCCTACAAATGAGGCCGGCCACCACTAATTAAAGTGGAAAATATTCGTGTTAATACATGTTAGAGAAACGATATTATGGATCGTTCTCCGAAAACATGCCACACTAAAAGAAAGAGAATGGTCTAATCTTAATCGAGATTTTCGTTGAATTTATCGAAGGAAACCTATCACGATATCAAAGTATGGAGAATGATCCAAATGATCATTCATCCATAGATTTGAAATAATGAAGATTAAGCCGATCGGAAATCAACAATCTACGAATCGGAGATTGTCATCGACCAAAATTAAAAAGATGAAGAAAAATGGATCTAAAAATAGATCCATAAAAGAATTAAAATATTTTTAAAATTCCTTTCTAAAAATCTTTTCCTAAAAATGTTTTTCTAAATCTTTTCATAAAAATATGTTTCATAAAAATCTTATATCAAAATTAAACTATAATCAAAATCATTAAAAAAAAACTAAACTAATGAATAAAAAGAAAACCAAAAAAAAGAAAAAAAAAAGGGATTATCCGCAGGTAGTGGTATGGATACCAAGATCCACATACACCTAAGCCCAAACCAGCTCACTCTTTATTAAAAAAATAAATGGAAATCAAAAAGAAAAAAAAAAGAAATAGAAGAGAACGGATCTTCTTCTTCATTTTGTGAAAATACGGTACCCCTGTACCTTCTTCTTCAACGAAAACTAAAGACGAACCAACACACAGTTTCTTCTTCTATGAGCCGTACGGCCAATACAAATAGTAAAAGGGGAAATCGAAGAACACTGAAGCCTCACCCTCAAACTCAACTCGCACTCTTTTTTTCAAATCTCCCTTCAAATTGTTGTTGATGATGTACACTTTATGCAGGTTAATTGTGGAGAAAGAAGATTGGAAGTTAAAGGGAAGAATTGATGAATTCAACAGGTGAGGAGAATTGAAATTGATGGAACGGATTTCCGATTTGAGAAATAAGTTTTTTGTGAAGCTTTGGAATTGAATTTTGGCAGGGATTTATTGAGGCTCTCCAAGCTTGAAGATTGGTGAGGGCATGCTTTGAATTTATAGAAGGGAAGGTATGAGAGAAGCTGGCGTTTTTTGAAAGTCACGGAAATCCCGTGCCCAAGCTGATTTCATTTTATGCGTTTTATCCCTTTGAGTTTGCGTTTTGTTTTGATTTCTTGCTTCAGGTGATACGCGTGTGTGTATTTTGCAGGCTTGCGGCTTATACGGGCTTGGATGCGTTTTGAGATGGCTTTGTATGTACGGAATGCGTGCAGGATTTGGGCGTGTGAGGCTAGGTAGATGCGGCGTGAGGCTTCAAGTGGCTTGGCTGGTAGTTGTTGATTGTTGTTTGGCAGGAAGTTGATGGCTTTAGCTTGTACGGTTTGTGAAAAGGCTAGCCTTGACTGAGAGTTTGTATGTGATGTGAGGTGATGTGAGCTGACTGTGTTATTTGTTGTGATGTTGGCTAGTTGCATTTTGAAGCTGTTGTTGTGAAGTGCAGCAGCTAGCTTGTTTGGCTTGTGCTGTTGGGGAAAGTATGAAGAGGCTAGCGTGTGTATGATGATTGGAGTTTGTATTGTCACGTGTGTATGTTCGTTGGAAATGCTTGCTGGAAGTACAACTTGCGTTGTGAGCTGAGAAGTGGTACGGAAAAGGTGTGAAAAGTGCTTGGCTTGGCATAAGCTGTTTGTGATGTAAGCTGGTATTGGCTTGGTGTGGGGCCTGAGGTGTATTTGTTGTGCGTATGGAGTGAAGTTGTAATGTGTGACTGGCTGATGGAAATGTTTGTGGATGGCTTTTGAATTTTGCCATTGGGCTTAGCTTAGCAAAACAAACAATGGGCTATTTTTTTTGTATAGAAAAAAAACAAACAATGGTTTATGTAATTTGCTTATATATAAAGAATAAAAAAAATGAATTATAGAAATGAAATAAAAAAATGGAAAATGAAGTTGGAAAAAATAATTGGAAATAGATAATAGAAAAAGAAATGGTTACTCAAAAAAATGGATAATGAAAAGGATTAAAAAAAAGATAGTTGGAAATGATTAAAAAAAATGGTAATTATGAGAAATAATTAAAAATGGATTTAGTAATATTATATGGTAATGAAAAATGTATAATCGGTATGAATAATGGTCATAAAAAAAAGGTGGTTTAATCGAAAAATGGATAATCGAAAAAAATGGGAAAAAGATGGTTATTGGATAAAATGGATAATGGAAATGATTGTAGAAAATGGTAAGCCCACCACAAACTCTTGATTTTTCTTGCACACAGTCATCACTAAGCACTTGAACAACTCATAGCATTGAGCCACAACCACTTGAATCCTCTAAAAATTGCCCAGATTATTTGAGGAAAATAAATCCAAAAACAAACCACTGATGAACTGTCGATCATTGAAGATTCGAACCAAACTTCGCATAAAACACTGTCTGATAACTGATGATCACAACATGCAACACAACTTAAACTTTGAACACGCATTGTCTGAGGAAAATTCTTTGGCACACACAACTTGCAGTTGAAACAATCTTCTGATAGTTTGACCAATATTAGGTCAAACGTTCATCTGAATCGAATTGGGACTGAACAAACGCCTCTGAATTAAAAACACTGCCCTGTCTTTTAAATCCTGCAACACAGAGAAGAAGAAGAAACATACTGCACCATATATTTTTTTTTGTATTTTGGTTAGAAGTTAGTGAATATAAACAAATAACAGAAATTAAAATCACGGTGATCCCCTGTGAGGCAAAGACCTACAACTGAGAAGGATACACGAACCAGTACGTGATCTTGTTTGCATGCGAAATGCAGATGAGATACGAAAAATCTTAGGGTCAAAAATTAGGGTCTGACAGTTCCGACGAAGTATTATTTGGGTAACTTCCCTGGGCACCTTCATGTTGGAATAGAACACGTTAGTGTGGAAGAACCTATTCTTGAAGGTGTCGAAGAAATTAAATTCCTCTTCTTATTTCTAACTCTTTTTATGTTTTATATCAATGTTCATTCAATTTTTTCTCTTTCAGCTGTTAGAATAACTAACAAGAAAACTCTTGGTAAAGGGACCTCTTCCAAACAGGTCGAAAAATCACCCACAGCTGCTAAAAAGGTTTCGACAAATAATGACATCTCACTTTTTCTTTTATATAAATTTCAATATTCTCAATACTGAACACATTTCCCTTTTTGCACACCTCAGGTAACTCGCACACCAGCCACAAAAAGAAAACAAAGGCATGAGAATAAAGGCAGTGGCATCCCATTGATCCATGGTCCACAGAAGAACTCCTCCCACCAGTCCAACCACCAAAATCCCTTCAAGAAGTGAGAAAAGTGGGGATTCAGGCACTCACACTGAGATTCCTCAGGTACTATATTTCGACTGACAATATTCATAGTCTTAATTGCATTGTTTCTTCTTTTAAACTTCCCTTTCCTGTTTACTTCAGGTTAACCTTGATGTCGAAGAAACTTCCAAGGTCCAAGAAGAGGTTATCCCTTCTGATTCTGAGAAGACTTTAGCTGAACGACTTCTGGAAGAAACCACCCCAGATGCTGGCGTTTATGGCCCTCAGACCTTCAGTGACTTCGACATTAGTGATCCAGAATCCTCCGACAACAATTCCCCTCTTCGTCCAGAATTCACTGTGGAAGAAAAGACTGCCCCAGACAAGGATGCACAACCTCAAGGGCCAATTGATACAACAAAGGCTGATAAAGAAGCTATCGAAGAAGAACCAGATCTGTCGAAGCAACCAGACACAAACTTGAATCCTGGAGGAAGTACCCAAGCTGTTCCTACTCCAACAGAAACTCCAACAGAAATCCCTCTAAATACGGGTTCGACAAGCTTGTCCCATGAAGAAATCGAAAGCCTGAAAGTAAGAAAACCTCTGGAATATCTGAAAGCCTTACTTATCTCCAGGTACAACTTTCAGGACTCTTCCCACAACAACTCAACCACTTCAGGGGCTACCTCTGAAATTCAACCAATCAGTGTCATCATGGCTGAGATTAAGGCAAAGATCATTGGGGTGGACTTGTTTGGAACTCTGGCCGAAAACCCCTCTACACAATATGATCTGAAGAAACTTCTAAAGCAAGCCAATCTCCTGGAGGCTTCGACTGAGGAGATTCGTCTGGTGATGGACCTGATGTTTATGATTGATTCAGTAAGTGCTGACTTGGTTCGCCAAAAAGAATTTTCTCAGAGCATCACAGCTAAATCTGAAAAACAAGTCTCAGAATGGAATGTTGTAGCCTCTTCGACTGATAGAATCTCAGAGCTAAACAGACTTTCTGAATATTATTCCAAAGCTGCTGCTGAGTGCGAAAGTAACATCCAGGCTTATCAAGCTCAGATTGTCGAACTTCAGAAGAAGATCCTCCAAGAGAAAGAACGTCAAGCTAGCCTCCAACAGCCCAACCAAGAATAAATTGACAGAGATCTTCATAAAGGACTTCAACATGTAGAAACAGCCCAACAACTCCACAGAGAAATTGACGAACTGACTGTTAGTAAAAGCCTCTGTGAACGTCGAATTCAACTTCAACAGAAGAAATTTGACGAACTCAAAGCCACTTTTCTTCAACAGTAGTTTGTAATAGAAATAGGGGATTTTATTTTATTTTTAAGAATTTTCATATGTAATGTTACTTAACGCCATCTGTTTGGCGAAGACAAGCTTTTTTGCAATTTTATTCCATTTCTATTTTTATTTCTTGCAATGTTGGCTTATATTTCTTCAAATATTTGCCATTTATTTTCAACACTCTTCTGTCTTTTTCCATTTCTTCGACTTCATATGCGCCATTTGAAAAAACTCTTAAAATTTTGAAAGGTCCTTCCCATTTAGGAGACCATTTTCCCATCAATCTATCTTTCTTTTCCATGGGCAAAATTACTTTCCAAACCAAATCACCAACTAAAAAGGCTTTAAATTTTACTTTCTTATTGTAAAACTTTTCGACTCTTTCTTTCTGCCTTTTTATCAACTCTAAAGCACGTAACCTCTCCTCATCTAAATCAACTAATTCATCCATCATCATACTCCAATAAATCTCTGATGGAATCTCATGATGCCTTTGAATTCATATTGATTGTAAATAGATTTCGACTGGTAATACTGCATCATGCCCATAAGTTAACTTAAATGGGGTAGAATTAGTTGCCTCTTTAGGAGACGTTCGACAAGCCCAAAGGATTTGATCCAGAGTCTTGTGCCAATTCCTAGGTTTTTTATCCACATGCTTTTTTATCAGATTTATCACAACCTTATTGGCTGCTTCGACCTGTCCATTTGCTTGAGCATAATAAGGTGTCGAAGTTAGTAACTTAAAACCTGTCTCTTTTGCAAATGCCTGCATGTTTCTTCCAGTAAACACAAATCCTTGATCAGTGGTTATAGTTTCTGGTATTCCAAACCTATAAATTATATGCTTCTGGATGAAGTCTATAACTGCTTCTTGATCTACATTCGTCAGTGGTATGGCTTCAATCCACTTAGTGAAGTAGTCTACTCCAACCAAAATGTATTTTTGCCCCTTTGAAGAAGCTGGTCGAATTTCCCCAACCAAATCTAAAGCCCAACCTCTGAATGGCCAAGGCTTTATAATAGAATGTAACTCATTTGCAGGCACATGAGGTATGCCTGCATGAATTTGGCACTCTTGACACCCCTTTGCAAATTCGACACAATCCTTCAACATTGTTGGCCAATACATCCCCTGTCGAAATAGTAACCATTTCATCTTGTGACCTGCCTGGTGTGCACCACATGCACCACTGTGCACGTTTGACAAGGCTATGTAAGCTTGAATCTCACCTAAGCACTTTATTAAGACTCCTTCTGCAGTCTTTTTAAATAGCTCATTTCCAAGAAGTACATAGCTTAAAGCTCTATACTTTATCTTTCTTTCGACTGTCTGGTTTGGATTTTGTAAATAATCCTTAATAGGTTTTCTCCAATCTCCTACCTCTGGATTATCTACATTAAAAATTTCAAAATTTTCTTCGTCACCATAACCCAGTCTTATGGTTTCCAAATCTGATGGGGACAGTCTAGTGGATAATACTTTTCCTCTTACTTCGACAGCTTTCTCCAGATTTTCTTTCGACACTTTGTAGCCTGATGCCAGTTGAGCCAAGTCATTTGCTTCCTGATTTTCTAATCTAGGAATATGTCTAAAGGCTGTGCTGTCGAACTTCTTGAGGAGTCTGTTGGCTATTACAAAATACATGATCAAATTTTCTTTGACACATTTGTATTCTTTTGTCAATTGTTTTATTACCAACTCAGAGTCACCCATTATTTCGACCTCCGTTGCCCCCAATTCCAACAATATTTCAAGTCCAGAAATCAAAGCTTCATATTCTGCTTCGTTATTTGAACAACAACCTTCTATTTTGTACTTGAACTTTGTTGGAATTTTATTGGGAGAAATAATTAATACCCCAACACCTGTTCCATTCTTATGACTGGAACCGTCGAAATATAATCTCCAAGGTTCTCTTTCGACGTATTTTATTTCATCTTCAACTATGGAGTGGTCAACTATAAAGTCAGCAACCACCTGTCCTTTGACAGCTTTTAGAGGCATATATTTTAAAGAATACTCAGTTAAAGCCAAAGCCCATTTTCCAATTCGACTATGAAGAATAGATTTAGACAACATATGTTTTATTACGTCGAAATGAGAGGATATATATACATCAATGGGTTTTATATAATGCTTTAACTTTGTACAAGAGAAATATACACATAAACATAGTTTCTCTATCATACTATATCTAGTTTCAGCATCATTTAAGACTCTGCTGAGATAATAGATGGCTCTTTCGACGCCATATTCATCTTCCTGACAAAGCATGCTTCCCAATGTTCTGTCGGATGCTGAGATGTAGAGCCTCATACTTCTTTTTCGACAAGGAGACATTAAAACTGGAGGACTGGCCAGATATTCTTTGATCTTGTTGAAAGCATCTTGTTGTTCTTGCCCCCAAGTGAAGCCCTCCTTCTTCAGTCGAAGTAGAGGTGAGAAAGCCTGTGTTTTTCCACTAAGGTTGGAGATGAACCTTCTAAGAAAGTTAATTTTACCTAGTAGAGACTGCAATTCCTTCTTTGTCAATGGCGCTTTCGCTTCCATAATGGCTTTGGCTTTGTTTTCATTAATTTCAATCCCTTTCTTATGGACCACAAAGCCTAAGAAATCACCTGCCTGCACACCAAAAGCACATTTAAGGGGATTCATTTTTAAACCAAACTTCCTCATCCTTTCAAAGGATTGTCGAAGATGGTCAATATGGTTTGAGCCTGAGGCAGATTTAATCACAATATCATCTATATAAATTTGCATAAATGTTTCAATGAAATCATGAAAAATAGAATTCATTGCCCTTTGGTAAGTAGCTCCAGCATTTTTTAAACCAAAGGGCATGACCACCCATTCATATGTTCCTATTGCCCCTGGACAACGAAAAGCTGTTTTTGGAACATCTTCTTCAGCAATGAAAATCTGGTTATAGCCAGAATATCCATCAAGCATACTTAAATACTCGTGGCCTGCTGCAGAATCTATAAGCATTTCTGCTACTGGCATAGGATATTCATCCTTAGGGGTAGCTGAGTTTAAATCTCTAAAATCAATGCACACCCTAAGTTTGCCATTTTTCTTAATCACAGGAACAATATTAGCAATCCATTCGACATACCTTATTGTACGGATGAACTTGCATTTTAGAAGTCTCTCAACTTCCTCTTTAATTTTCGACAGAATCTCAGGTGCGAAACGTCTGGGAGTTTGCTTTATTGGCTTTTTTCCTTCCAGTATTGGCAACTTCAATTCGACCAAGTTTCTATCTAAACCAGGCATTTCGTCATAATCCCATGCGAAGCAGTCTTTAAACTCATTCAGCAGTTGGATTATTTCGACTCTGAACTGAGGATCCATCTTGGCACTGATGTAAGTTGGCCTTTTCTCTGCCCCCAGTCCCAGATTGATCTCTTCTAAAGGATCCTGTGCCACCATTTTCATATTGGTTGGGGCTGGATCCTTTTCAAACCCCAAGGGTTCGTCATCATAAATGGCATCAAGCCTTTGATTCTGCCATTTGCCACTAGAGTTTTCTTCAAAACTCTGTTTTGCACATTGTTCCTCAATATTTTCTTGAGGATGTTGTTCTTCGACAGCTTGTGTGTTGGCTTTAATAGCCATATTTCTTGGCCTCAAGGGCCGCTTTGAGTTGTTTTTCGGCTACATAAGCCGTAATCCTTTCTATTGTTGATGCTTAAGTCATTTTCACTGAATTCACTTCCCCACCCAGTTGGATTGACATGGGCAGTCCCCCAAGTGTAATTTGTCTCCCCAATTATTTCTTTGTCCCACTGGAAACCATGCGTAGGGTGGAGGTACATGGAACAATATGCGTTGTCGGAGGCTGTTAGGTCGAAACCAGCAGGATTGCAAGGTGCTATGTGGTCCAAGTTCTTGTCGAAGTTACGACTAGTGACATTGTTCACGTCAGCCATGAAGTAACTTTGGTCTGCCTCTATGTTTTCGACAATCCCATCTGGTCTCCAAATTGCTATCCTCTGATGCATGGATGATGGTACAGCCCCAATTCCATGGATCCATTCTCTTCCCAGCAACAAATTGTAATTTGCTTTTGATGCTATCACCACAAACATTGTAGGCCTGGTAATGGTTCCTACAGTCAGGTTCAATTGTATCACCCCCAATGTTGTCCCTACCTTACCTTCATAGTTGGACAACACCATGTTGTGAGGTTTGGTGTCTGAGTCATCTTTTCCAATCATCTTTATCATATAATGAGGGATTAGATTCACGGCTGCTCCTCCATCTATCAGGATTTTGTTGACACCCACATTTTCTACTTTCCCTTTTATGAACAAAGGCTTTAAATGAGACTTCATTACATCATCTGGCTTTTCGAAGAAAGCATTTTGCTCTTCGACACAACCATTGTTCATTATGTAGTAACATACAGGCTTAATCCATATGCTATCATCTGCCATATCGTCCTCTTCGTCCTCCACTTCCATTATCCTGTCGTAGTCTCTGGGCAACACAGAAACCACATTGCATGTTACGTCGAAGGACGCATCAGACTCTGAGCTGAAGTCATCAGTAACTTCTTCGTCTTCTGGCACTTTGTTGTTTATTTTCTGCATCTCTATTGTGTCACTAGATTTATTTTTCTGAGGGAGTTCTTCTTTCGCCAGAGATTTTCCTTTGCTTATTGTCTGCACACACTTGCTTGACTCAGCTTTATTCTCACCAATCCTTTTTTGTTCTACAGTTCCTTTTTCAATTCTCTTCTGCCTTTGAAACCTTCTCCATTGGGACCTGGACATAGGGTTCTTCCCCTTGTAGTTTTCAGAGACGTACTTTGGCTTTGCTTTTTCTACCTCTTTTTTCACTTCTATTGAGGCACCCCTGTTCACTTCAAAACTTTTCCACCTCTTCTGACCTTGGGCATCCCTTATAGGCTGGACCCACTTGTCATCATTGGGTTTGTTGGATGGTTTATAGGTGTTGTAATGCCTTTCTCCTGTTCCTTGGTTATGATGCTCCCTTCTTCTTGGGTCAAACCTTTTATTTCTGACTGGTGGGACTGCTCCCCAGTTCCTCTTCTTTTTGGTCTTTTCCACTGCTTCCAAGTCATTAGCTGCTTTCCTGTCGAACACAGTGCTGCACCTTGGGCAAAGCATAACTTCTGCATTCTTTCTCTGGCACCTCTGGATGAATTCGACAAGACTTTCGTCTTCTTCTGGATAAACCAGCTTCTGATGTTTCTCTTGATGGTTCTTTTTGTTGGTGTCCGGTCGTATTTTCTTAGTGACTTCTACCATATGAATCCCTGCATTCCGCTCACTTGTGATCTTCAGTTTGTTCATTTTTTCGACTAGCATCATTTCCTCAGGGATATTCTCTTTTAACTGATTCATACTCCCTTTTGGGTGTAAGCCCTTATGGATGTACTTGCAGCATTGTGCAATTGGTTTCTCTTTTGGGTCTTCCATTGTTCTGCGCAGAATCCCATGAGGGGTGTGCTGCACAACACCTTCAGCAAAATCTTCTTTAATCTTGGTGGTGCTTCTGTTTATTGGTTCGACAATGTGGACATTGTCAGCAGTTTCTGTTTCCTTGACCTTGTCATGACTAAGGCCTTCAGTGGCCTCTTTTTGGGTAGTGAGGGTTTTGTTATCTTCCTTCTCATTATCATTTCTGAAAGAATCTCCCCATCCTGTGGGTTTGATTTTGCTGATGTCAGTTTTGGAGCTTGGTGGTGCAGAATACTTCACCATGAAGTCAAACTTTCCACTGGGTTCTCCTAGAGTGTCCCAGACCACTCCATGCTCAGCATCTCTGTTATAGTTTTTCTTGTCGAAGCTCCTACCAATCTTGATTGTGTTCCCTCCGTCGAAACCTTCAGTAGTGTCAATGGCGTTTTCTCTGTCGAAGTCTTCAGTAGCTTTGACTTCTTCTTCCTCAGCCTGGTTAGTAAGGTCATCAGCCCCCTCCACCATGTTTACATGGGTGTCGAAGCCCTCAGCAGCTTCTATCATGGTGAAGTTGGTGTCGAAGCCCTCATTGGCTTCTACCATTTCAAAACTTTCCTCAGACATGACTTCCATTTCGACCACATTCACCATTTCTGGTTCAGCATAGTTGGCCTCCACAACTTGCATGGGATTGGAGTCAATCCTCATCTGTTGCTTAGCTTTGTCTCCAAATTTCAACCTTCCATTCTGGATTGCATTCTGGACAAGATCCCTGAAAAGGTAACATTGAGAAGTTTTATGACCCAAAAAATTATGGTATTTGCAAAAACCTCTCTTTTTCTGTTGGTCTACAGGAGGCTCCTTAGTGCCTACTGGTTTTATCAACTGACCATCTTTAACTAGTAAATCGAAAATTTCATCACATTTGGTGATGTCGAATGTGTAGTTTCTTTTAGGAAACCTGTCATTCTTTTCCATTTCGACTGGATTTTTTCCATTCGACGGAGCTAAAACTTTACAGGAATATGGAGGGCCTTGTTTTAGTTCTGCCAGATTAATTTCTTGCTGGTCGAAAATGACTGGTTCGTTTTCGTCATAATCTTCTTCCTGAACTATTCCTACATAGGCCACTCTTTCCTTCTTGTTTTTATTTGATCTAAATTTCTCATTTTTTAGCCTTTCTATTTGCCTTACTCTATCTGCTAGTTGTGCCATGTCTCTCAAGTACTGGGTATCTAATTTTTTCCTTATGGAATAATCCAGACCCCCTTCAGCCATTTCGACTAATTCTTGCTCCGGCACTTGTGTAAAACATCTAGCCTTTAACAATCTAAACCTATTCAAATAATCATCTATAGGTTCAGAGAATTTTCTTTTGACACTTGCTAATTCTTTCAAACTTATCTTAGTTTGTCCCATATAGAATTGTTCGTGGAACAATCTTTCTAATTGGGTCCATGTAAGTATTGAAGTTGCAGGCAGAGAAGTAAACCAAGTGAAAGCATTTTTTGTCAAAGAACTTGGAAAATATTTCATCCTTAAGTTCTCATTATTAGCAATCTCTCCTGCCTCTATCAAATAACGCGCTATGTGTTCTATGGTGGACTCACTAGTATCCCCTGAGAATTTGGTGAATTTGGGGACTTTCCACCTTGGTGGTAACTCTTGTTGCAAAACATATTCAGACAAAGGGGAAGTATAACTAGGCCTTTGTAATCCTACGTTTACTCCATTTTGCGCCATTATTCTCTCAACCATGGTTGCAATATTATTTTCGACAGGCAGATTGTTGCAACGCATTCTCTGCTGTAATATTTCATCAGCATTTTGGTCTCTTTGGACTATTATTCTCCTAGGTTCCTGTCGAATGGGGTCTTCTACATGAGGTTGTTCGACTACTACTTCTTGGCCCCTAGGATTTTCTTGAGGGTTTCCCAATGGTCTTTGGTTTATAGTAAGTTCCTCTTCGACAGGCCTATTGGAAGGATTTTGATTCATTAGAATCCTTTGTTGTGTTTGAGGGACTCCAAAAAAATTTGCAATGCGTACCATTTGCTCTGCCAATATCTGGTTTGTCTGGGTAGTATTTTGTATTAAAGGGTTAAACACTTCCCCCATTTGTTGTGTCAATGCCTGCACCATATCATGGTTACTTTCATCCATCTGTTGACGAATTACTTGCGCAGAATGGTTCGTCATAGTTGGCATATGGAATCCTGGTGGAACCTGATTTAATCTACTCCCATTTCCACCATATCCTGATCCTTGCAATGGTGAAGACATTTGAACCATAGCATCAGAAAATAATGGTGATGAATTATGTAAGTTTGCCATCATTGAAGTTGGCATTCCATATGGTTTCTCTCTCCCAGACATGGGCATGGAATAATTAATAAATGGCCTAAAGGTGTTTCCTCCAGGAGGAGGGGTTCCCATGGGCATTGAGTGTCCCATGGTGGAAGAACTAGGCGCATTTTGGGACCCTGAACCCGTTGGTATCGAATCCACTGATGGAGGCCTAATCTGTTCTACAATAGGGCCAGAAACTGCTATCCTTCTGACGAAGAGATAAGATTGGAAACTTGAATGGTTTCGTTAGGATTGTTTGAAGTATTTGGCAAGTTAGCCATCTTTCTTCCTCTTGTTCTTCTTGGTCTTTCTACATCAATTATGGCTAGTTTACCGCTTCTAAGAATCATACAACGCAGTAAGGAACTTTTTAACTAAGAGGATTCTCTATTAATTCTTATTAATCGCACTAGTCCCACTGGGCGTGCCAATTTGTTCGCTGTGATTTCTGACGAACAACCTCTGGTTAACCAATCTCTTAGAAAACTGGGTTACTTGCAGGACTAACCAAACAAGTCCTAGGACACATGTGCAATTGTTTGTCGAATTACTCTTAGTGTTGTTAATGATTTGTGGTTTGTTTTGTTAATAATGTCAAAGTGTTAAATGCTTTGAATGTGAAAGTAAAATAAAGTTAAAGTTTGAACAAAAGTAAGAAAATGGCGAAAAGATGTAAAACTTTGCAGAAAAGTAAATAAAACTGAGAGTAAAATAACTTGATGAAACAAAAACTAATAATTTAAATAACTTGAAAGAAAAATGGTGTTCAACACATACATTGTTCCAAATATCAGACTCATTTCTCTCACACTGGGTACTTAGAGTATTTACAGGATTTTTGTATAAGTTTTCACACACGCATTCTAAACACAAACTATCCTATTTATATACAAACAAAATAACTGCCTAGAACGGGAAAATTCTAACAAAATGACAATTGTCAGCCTGCATGCAATTTTCTTCTCTGAAGCTTCCATGTGTCCAACTGCCAAAGGTTGCAACTTTTGAATTTGAATTCTTCCCTTTGGTGACGAAGCATTGTATCTCTTCACTGGTTGAAATGTCCAAGAAGAAGAAACTCTTCAAACTTTACAAAACCAACGCTTCTGCCAAACACCTCTCTTTTGTCGAAGTGTCGAAAAATACACTTATCTTGACAAATGTCAAACTATAAACAGGTCTCCAAACTTTGCTTGCCAAACACTATTTGTACTTCTGAATATCTTCACTTCTTCTTTCTCTTATCTACTGATCATCCTCTTAGCAAAAGAAATGACTTCATGCCCCAAATTTCAAAGTGTCGAAATTATAAGCTTACACCAGAACATCAATATGAGGGAGTGGAAAATCATCTTTAGGGCTGGCTTTGTTCAAATCCTTGTAGTCTACACACATACGTACTTTACCATCTTTCTTTGGTACCGGTACCACATTTGCAACCCATTGAGGATAAGAAGTCACAGCTAAGAACCCTGCATCAAACTGTTTCATCACCTCTTCCTTAATCTTCTCTGACATTTCATGACGCATGCGACGAACCTTCTGCTTCTTTGGACGACAATCTTCTTTTACTGGTAAACGGTGAACCACAATGTCTGTATCCAACCCTGGCATATCTTCATAAGACCAAGCAAAGATCTCCACATAGTCATGTAACATCTGAATCAATCTGCTCTTAATACCATCCTCTAATTCAGCCCCTATCTTGACCTCTTTCCTGTTTTCTTCAGTTCCCAAATTCACAACTTCGACTGGCTCTTCATGTGGCTGTATAGCTTTCTCTTCTTGTTGTAACAACCTAGCAAGCTCTACAGGTACTTCACAATCGTCCTCCTTTCCATCTTCAGCTTGATAGATCAGATTCTCGAAATTATAATTGGCAATAGTAGAACTGTTATCAACAGGATCCAGAGTGGATGAGGATCTGCATTTTAGTGATGTGGGTGTGTGTAAGAACACATAGCTGATAAAACAAAAATAAAATAAAAGAAAGACAAGGAACTCAATATTTACGAAAACGAAACGTCCACTGATTTTTATTGAATGAAGTATGCAAATGAAATGACATCCCGAAACAAGCATACCATTGTGCCCCGGGTAAGGCACAAGGCTTAAGAGTTCAATTGTTCAAAAATTACAAACTTAAAAGTAACAACACAGTAATAGTATTTACTCCTGACTAAAGGAGATAGGAATAACGTCTTCAGCCTTCCAATTATTGAGCCCATCACCCACAGTAGGAAAAATCCAAGCATCCAGGTTGTAGTCTTCATTATAGTCACCCACAACATTGATTTGATCTTTCATGATCCCTTGATTGGTGATACGAACAGCACGAGCACGACGAACAGCTTTCTGGGACTCTTCTTCAACCACAGCTCTAGCATCTTTGAGGGAGGCCATTGTAGGAGGTACTCTGGTGACCACAGGAACTCTTTTGACAACAGGAGGAGCTTCAGCAGCAGGAACAACCCAAGGAACTACTTCAAATGTCTGGCACGGAGCCTCAACATATTTAACTTCCACTTCAAGGTACTTAAATGTATTCACATGACTGATCATGTATTCTTCTTCTCCGTAAACAGTGACAACCTTTCCCTTCACTGGGTATCTCAACTTCTGATGTAAAGTGGAGGTCACATCACCTGCCCCATGGATCCATGGGCGCCCAAGCAAACAAGAGTACGAAGGACGAATATCCATTACATAAAAGGTAGAATTGAATACTTGAGAGCCTACTTTGATTGGGAGATCTATTTCTCCATGCACCACCCTTCTTGAACCATCAAAGGCCCTCACTACTATATTACTTGGTCTCAACACAGCATCTTCAGGACTAAGCTTGTTTAGAACCTCTTTGGGAAGTACATTCAGTGAAGAACCATTGTCTATCAACACATGTGACAGGGTAGTGACCCTACATTCAATAGAGATATGTGAAGCCCTGTTATGATTCCTCTTGGCAGGAGTCAAATCAGCATCAGAAAAGCCTAACCCATTATCATAGGTCAGGTGTGCAACACAATTCTCAAATTGATCTATAGAAATTTCATTTGGTACGTGAGCAGTCTTCAAGAACTTAATCAAGGCTTTAGCATGGGCCTCAGAACACAGCAATAGAGATAACATGGAAATCTTGGAGGGAGTATGCCCCAATTGATCAACAATATCATAATCACTCTTGCGAATGATTTTCAGCACTTCTTCCATCTGCTTAGAAAGATTCTCAGCAGTTGGTGTCTCAGTTTGTACAGGTTCAATAACAGGTCCTTTGCCCCGGGCATCAGCATTCGTCTCAGAAGTAGAGGTAGTAGTTCAAGTAACTGTATTCTTGGAGGTAGCCGGAGGAGAGAAAATTCTTCCACTTCACGTGATTTTACTAGATCAAGCAATATTATCAACATCAAGTTTTTCATCAGCAACAGGTGTATCAGCTAAGGGTTCCTGTTTAACACCATGGATATAAACATCATAACCGTAATGCCAAGGTATAGCTTTATCAGAAGTATACGGAATAGGACCAGGAGTGGTAATAATCATAGGTGCAACTCTAGCTTCAGCAACAATTTTCACAGGGCCTTCAGCAGTAATCTTGATAGGACCCTTATGAGTGATCTTGATAGGGCCCTTGGAAGTAATCCTCACTGGCACTTTATCAACCATATCCACCTCTTCAACCTTCGCACCTTGAGTTATATGTTCAACCATGCTCTCTACAGAAGGTGTCCTCTCAAACAATATGGTGTAATTGTCCATTAGGCGTTGAATACCATCCTTCAACTTCCAGCAGCTATCAGGTTTATAAGCACAATAAAAACAATCTTCATTACAACTTGGAAAGAACCCAGCTTGCACCAACTTCTTCTTGATAACAGATAATGGTGTAGTCACATCTGCAACTGAGGAAATATGTGAAACCTCATCAATGGCATTAACAGTCTTCTCATGATTTGGCATGGGAGCAGTAATCACATTTGGAGAACCAGGAGGGTAAAACTCAATCTCTCCAGCATCAATCATATCCTGAATCTTGTTCTTCAATATCCAACAGTTGTTGGTATCATGTCCCTGACAATTAGAATGATATGCACATCGTGCATTAGGATTGTACCTAGGAGAGGTAACATTAGGATTCTGAGGAGGGTCCTTCAAAGTAATGAGCTCCCCTTTCAACAAGTGTTGCAAGGCTTGGGCCAGTGACATGTTGATCTTGGTGAACTGTCTTCTAGGCTTCTGTTGATTGCCCTGTGGTGGTTCTGGTGTTGCAGGAGTGGGATTGGAGATATGAACTGCACTCACAGATTGATGCCTCCTATTACGACCAGGTTGACCATAAACAGCATTTGACTCCTTCTTCCCACTAGGGGGCTTCTTTGCAGTACTTGATGAAGAAGCACTTACCTGTATTTTGCCACTTCTTATGCCACATTGTACATGCTCTCCAGTCATTATCAGCTCAGTGAAGTCAGATGATGAGCTTCCAATGAGATGACTATAAAAAGGACCATTCAACGTACTCATGAACATATCCACTAACTCCCTGCCAGTCAAAGGAGGTTGAACTCTACCAGCCAAGTCTCTCCACTTCTGAGCATACTCCTTGAAATTCTCCTTAGCACCCATAGACTTGCTTTGGAGTTGCATGCGAGTAGGTGCTAGATCAGCATTGTATTGGTATTGCCTATAGAAGGCCTCAGCAAGATCATTCCAATCACGGATGTTGACACTCTCCAATTGATAGTACCATTCCAATTGAGCTCCAGACAAGCTTTCTTGGAAGAAATGAATCCACAACTTCTTATCAGCAGTATGGGGTTGAATCCTCCGGACATAGGATCTTAGATGCAGCTTGGGGCATGAAACACCATCATATACTACAAAAGCAGGGACCTTGAAACCAATGGGAATAACCACTCCATATATCAAACTCAGATCTTCAAAATCCAGCCCAGAAGACTTTTGCAATTCCATAGCATTCATTCTATCCACCAACATCTTGAACTTATCTTCATTAGGATCATGATAGTAATTTGCTTCAGAATCAGAATCCCCCATAGTATTATGGAGATTTCCTCCTTCTTTCTCAGACTCTTCAGACTCATAATCTTCAACCTGTTCCTTGGTCTTGACAGGACCTTTGAACCTTCTTCCCAGGTTAATAAGACCTCCTGATCTTCTAGTCTTCTTAGTCTTCTTGGCCAGCAGTGTCTTCAATTCATCCCGTCCCTTGGACAAGTTCAGGATCAGCTCTTGGAATTGTGCATTCTGTGCCTGGAGATCTTTGACTGTTTGTTCAAGAGCCATTGCTGCTGAAACAAACAACGAGAAGATGAGAAACCTGTACATAAGAAACCTGTGATGCAATGGTATGGTGTATAAATGCGTATGAAATGTTTTCAAGGACTACAGGATCTAAATTTGCTTAAACAACCAAAAAGTAAACTTTTATTAGTAATAAATTTGTTTGCCCCTTGGGCTTACAATTAAAAATGAAATGAATACAAAAGATGGGGTTTTAAGTCTCCCATGGACGTTTCCTCTTTGTGTTGAGGTATGAGTTGAGATTCCGCTCCTCGTGAAGCTGCTTTGTTAGCTCCAGGATTCTTTCTTGACTTGCTTTGTAATGAGTCTCAAAAGTATCCCTTTGCTCCTTCAACTGGATCCAGGACCTCTGTAAATCTTCCATGTCAGTGGGCATGTCTGGATGAAGAATGATATACGAAGTATCTCCTTCAGCAACAGGCTCCATAGTAACTGGCAGGATGGCAGGATATGGCATCATAAGAGTCTGAGCACGAGATCACACCTATCTGAGATAAGCTTCCATAGGAATAGTGTACTTGGGCTCCAGATTCTTGCTGTCAACCTTGTTCACTTTTCCCCATGCTCGTATGAACCTTTGACGGTAACCTTGAAGATCGTTGTCGTAGTCGAATACAATACCCTGAATCAACATGTCATGATGACCATCACTCCGAGCATAACCAAACTGACGTAAAGCAAAAGAAGGATTGTAAGTAATGCCCCCTCTTATGCCAAGGAATGGCACATTAGGGAACTCCCCACAACGGTCAATGATAGTAACATTCTCCATAGATCGAGAGCACCAATGAATATCTGAATGAGAGAGTGACATAATCCTCTTGGACCACCTGAACCCTTGTTTATTCTTCATCACTGATCGAGGAAGGTGATAAATAAACCACCTAGATAGCAAAGGTATGCAGCACATCAGAGTTCCTCGTGCCTTTGTAGTACGGGTATGAAGAGAGTGTAGGGTGTCTCCAAGTAATGTAGGCACTGGATTGTGAGTCAGAAATATGTTGATGGCGTGAACGTCTATGAACTGATCTGGATTGGGGAACAACACTAAGCCATAAATCAACAAGGCTAAGATCTCCTCAAAAGCATCATAACTCATAGCCTTCAAGAAAACTTGAGCCTTCTCTATCAACACCTTAGCAAGAATACCCTTAACTCCACTTCTTGTCTCTAGGACAATGTCTGATTTCTTCAAATGTAAGGCTGCAGCAATAACTTCAGGTTTATGCTCTCTTTCCAAGCCTATGAAGGGTTTCTGATCAAGAATAGGTATACCCAGAAGCTTGGAGAACTCCTCCATTGTAGGAACCAGCTGATAGTCGGGGAATGTGAAGCAATGATGTTTAGGATCAAAGAACTGAAACAGAACACTTATCATGTCTTCATTGAACCCTGAAGTGACTAGATCCAGTAGGTGACCATGCCTCTTGATGAACTGGGAGTTTTCAGAAACTTGAGAGACCAATTCCTTAAGCTTAGGAGGTATTCCTACAAAGTTGATCCGGATAGTATTCCTACGAGCAGAAGCCATGACCTGCAACAAAGAACAAAGATAAATCCTTTGGTCCTTGAAATGGTTAGTGAAAATGCTATGCTTATGATGCATGATGATGCTATGATGTTATGCTCAATCACAAACATGTGGCACACACAAACAAGTCACACAATAGCCCTGGGTTTGAAGGCTTGCATGAGGTTTAAAGGTAAGTACCCTCCCCTGAAGTTTAGTTGGTTCATCCTGTCCTATAAAGTAACTAGGTTCTAAGGGATCTCAATATCATTGATCCTTCACAAGGGTGGTTGTTCAGTAGGCAACTTACTTGCCAACCAAAACCCTCCAAGTTTAGAATCTCAATGAGCGTAGTATCGAGTATCAACCAACTTCAGTCTGCACCAAAGCCGGTTATCCTACTACTTTTCTAAAGGCCAAGATGGGATAACTAGGGTTCTAAAAGTTAGTTAGTGCATTGACAACATATGGCAGCCTCATATTATCCTCAACTTGACTTAAGGAACATAAGCACCAACCAAGAAGTCACACTAACTATGGCCACCAGATCAACCATATCGGTATACGCCGTACAGTTTCCTTGGTCTATT
Organism: Lathyrus aphaca; assembly: GCA_963966055.1. Lineage (NCBI taxonomy): Eukaryota > Viridiplantae > Streptophyta > Magnoliopsida > Fabales > Fabaceae > Lathyrus > Lathyrus aphaca. Next base: position 139,643,494 of record OZ014522.1, on the reverse strand, counting down.
GCCATTTACCTAAGGTACACTAGATCCAGGTTAGGATCTTTCACACATAAGAGCACCCAACAGATAAGTATAAAGCAAACAAGGCAAACAATTTTAAAGTGATCTAATTCCTAAGGGTACCCCTATTTTATTAAATCCCCAGCAGAGTCGCCAGTTCTGTAACACGGTGGGAGAACTGACTTTAGTTAAAATGTTGCGGATAGCAAGAGTCGCCACCGACTTTTATTTTATCCATAGGAAAGTGCATAAAAGAACAGGAAAGACCTTAAAAGATTTTTGGGTTCGGGGGGTAGGTTATGTAAAGGGAAGGTGTTAGCACCCTTTACATCCATGGCTATCCATGGGCTCTTAGTTACTTAGCTCACTTTAAACTGTTTTGAGAAGTGTAGTGTGTGATTAAAAATTTTCTTAAGTACTTTATAATGATCCTTGTACGAATATATATAAAGACTTTGTTTTGAAAATTGTTTGAAAATGTGAAGTGTTTATGAAATGTTTTTGAATGAGTGAGTAAGTACTTAAGAGGAACCTACCCTATGATTAAATCTTTACTGTTCTTGAATGTTCTTTCAATGGTAAGACTATCCCTATTATTAAGGAATAGGTAGTCATTACCTTGGATGTGATAAGGGACATGTGAAGGGTCATCTGTGTTTAGGCAACTGTGAGGTGTCTTAGCAATTCGAAGGGACTTATCATCTTTTATTCGAAAGGGACAAGATCATTTACGAAGGCAACCTCGAAGGGACTTGATCTTATAATCGTAAAGGGACTAGATGATATTTTAGGAGAAGGGACCTTGCTTTTAGACACCTTACTTGACCTTTTTATTTAGGCAACATGAGGGATAACCCTTAGGAAGTGAGATGGCGATCAAAGATCGACTTACGTGTGTGCGTGTATAAGTTCATATATTTATCTTATAATTAGTGATCTAAATTAATTTTAAAATACAAACATGTTATCACTCCCTATTTTACTAACCATAGCAATATATTTATAAATAAATAAACGATAAAATACTACGACTATTACAACGCTTTTACAGTTACATAATAATAAAAAAACAAATTAAATAATAAGTATATAATAAAATAAGCAATTAAATAAATGGTTAGTGGTAAAATAATTATAAGAAGAAAAGGTTAGTAATAATATACAAAATATACATATAATTTAATTAAGTATTTTTAGATTTTAATTAAAAAAAACAAATTTGAAAGAATTTTTAAGATGAAAATAATAATAATAAAGATATACTAATTTATTTACAAAATAAACTATGATTAATCATTTAATTGGATATTAAGAAAATTTAGTTAATTTTAAGATTAAAATAAATTAAAATTAGGGTTAGGACTAGGGTTAGAGAAAATTAGGGTTCTAATTATATATAAAAATATTAGGGTTAGAAATTAATTTAAATACAATTAATGAAATTATATACAAAAATATATAAATATACATATTAATAAATATAAATATAAAAAAGAGTTTGAGAAAATAAATTATTATATTTTTAAAAATATGAGTTTTTTAAGAAAATGTTAATTACTAATTTCAGAAATTATTTAAATTGAATAAAAGTTAAAAGCATAAGAAAACAAATGTAAATAAAAAAATAAATGGACAATATAATAAAAAAAACAGGACCTGGGATTTGAACCCAGGTCCTTTACCTGGATGAAGACTTTTCAAAACCAGCTAGGCCACTTGCGCGCCTGTGATAGTAACACACTCCAAATTGTTGTTGTTATCCTGGAAAAAACAAATAAATCAAAGCAAAAAAAATCATTTGGCTGTGTCGCTCCCACCAAATGATACCGAAGGTCAGAAGGGGTACAAACGCGAACGGTCGGCGAAAGAGGGTGTGAGAACACACAGGAGTGAACTCACAGGGAATGAATAGAGTCGCCAGCTAGGCATTTTTATCCCGGAGGAAAGGCAATGCTACATAGACCTAGAAAGATATGGATAAGACGGTTGCGAACCAGAGAGACTGAGAAAGGGGGTTGGTTACAACCTGGGAAGGTATTAGCACCCAGATTGTCCGTCGTACTCGACGGGATCCACGCTTAAAAGATTTGTGTTTTTAAAGGGGTAGTGTCAGTGCAATTTGTGTATAGAAGGGCTGGAAGAAAATGTACAGGTGTTAGTGTAAAGAATGTGAAGTGAGATGCTCAAGACTATGAGGCTTAAAGAATGATACTGAAAGAGGGGGAATATACAGAGACTTTTGTTCGATAACTGTTAAGTTATGCCTACGTATCCTCTCGTGCAATGAGGAAGTCAGAACACCGTAGTTCGGCCCAAAGAGACTGAAAGATGAATTGACTTGTGAACTGCCTACTAGTCTATGCTCAAGTGTATGACCTGTCTGGCTCAGGTGCAAACTGTCTTGCATTAGACGGAAGAAGCAAGTTCTCGTTTATGAGTGAATGAGATGAGAAAAGAACCCCGAAGGAGACGATTATTGTTTGTTTTTGTGTTTTCAGTCTTTTATTGCTTTTGAAAGTTTGTCATAAGCTAATGAGCTTAAGCCTAAACCAATGGGTTAGTAAACTCATCACATCTTCCCTCTGATTAGGGGTAATGAGAATACCTTAAGTGTGAAGTCAGCTTCTCACACTTAATCACCATGATGTAGGATTAAGATCATTAACCTACTTGTGATTATTTAGATGTTTTGTTGTTTTTGTTTAGTGTTAAGTAATGAGATTAAGCCATAATCAAGGATTAAACAGACTCATTACACCATCCTAATAGAAGGATAATAGATGAGGATGTTTAAGCTGAGGAAAGCTCCTCAACTTAATCCATGATTAGGGATTAAATTCATGACAAAACAAGCCTTTGATTAAGTGGATTTTATTTATTGGTATGATGATGAAGTGATTTTTAGGGTTTGTAAGACAACTTGAGGGGGACTTGTCCATTAACACTAGGGTTAGTCCTTCTTAACCAGTTAAGGAAGAATTAGAACCCTAATGCAAGGCCCAAGTTACAAGTGTGATGTCTTGATGATTATTATGTGAATTGATTAAAGGAGTTAAACACATTAAGGGTTTAACACTTAGGATTAAAGTTATACACTCCATCCTAATAGAAGGATGCAGGCATAAGCTTAATCACAAAGCCTTAAAGCCTTTAGGGTTTAGTCCCTGATTGTGAGGTGAGAAGAGAAGACTCAAAGAGACACAAAGGTAAAACTAATGGGGGTACTAATCAAAAACCCTAATCATTGTCAAGCTTGGTTGTTCCTAAGGTTTGTGAGGTTAACAAGAGACATCTTCAATGGAACCACCAGGAAGCAGATGAAAGGATCAGGAGAAGCAAAGTAACTTGCTTCATTCAAGAAGACAAGTCACTTGAGGAAAGAAAGTAAGAAGAAGAAGAATGAGCAAGCTCAATCTCAAACACATAACAAAATGCAGCATGGATGCATAAAAGAGATGAAAAGAAATTGTGAGAAGTGAAGGCAAATTCACTTCTCAAAGTTGCTTACCACCTGAAAAGTTAGTGAAAGAAATGCAATGCAATGCAAAATGAAATGAAATGGCATGATGCAAATCAAAACCAGGAGCACATTCATGATGATAATGATGCTATGGGATGATGCAAACATGAAACAATCACAAAGGGATGATCATACAAGCTTATGGATGCAGATGAAGCAAGTTAAGAACCATGATCACACATGAAAAGTTATGGAATGCAAATGGCATACAACATGGAAAATGCAAGATGCAATGATCAAACATGCTTTCAATATGTCCCAAGATGTCAAATGAATCAAATGGATGCACCAAATACCATGGCAAGTCATGTTATGCAAGCAAATGCAAGATGGATGCATATGGAAGTCCAAATTAGGGTTTATGATCAAAGCATCAAACAAAAACCAAAACCAGAAGCAAACATCAAGATAAAAAATTGAAAATGCATTCAAAGGATCCCTAAACCTATACTAACTCACTGCCCAAAGGAGAAGTTCCAACTCTTAACCTAATAAAAGTTATGATTTTCCTAAGATTTCTAGGGTTTTAGGGTACCCTAACAAAAAAAATGCCAAACAAATGGAAAATGAAAGATCAAATCATGCCAATTTAATCTCACAAACTACATGGTATGCTAAACAGAATGCAAAAAGAATCAAAGTCCAACTCTCAATGGTTAGGCAGGAATGATTTTTGGAAGTTTGGATCAAAATAATGCTTTGAAAATGAATTAATTCCATGGAAAATTATCAAAATGCATCAAGATCAAAAAAGAAATTTGGTTTGAGGGTTGAACAATGCTTCTAAATGGTTTTAAATGTTTCATGAATTTTTTGGTAATTTTTAAATACCTTAAAGTATTTTTAATTAATTAATTCTCATTAATTAATTAAAAATAAACTTTTAAATGATTTAAAAATATTTTTTAATGCAAAAAATGAAAATAAAAATGTTTTTGGTTTCTGAAATTAAATAAAAGTTTATACAAAAAATTTCAGAATTTTTAAAATTGTTTTACTATTTTTAAATAAATGTACAAATTAAATGAAATAAAATGAAAAATAAAATGAAATAAATGGAAGTATGCTGAATGAGAGGCTTGGATTGAATCTGGAAAAGAAGCTGTTGACTTGGCGCGTGATCCAATGGTCACAATTCAAATCAGGTTAATTAAATTATTAAACCTAATTAATTAAGTTAAGTGGAAATTAAGGATTAATGATGCAATCTGAGCCTTTGGTCCACACGCGGGAAACATGATCCTATGGTCCAGATTTAAAACACACTAATGACACAGCTAAACCCTAATTAGGGCACACTAATCTCAGACGGCCGGAACAGTGGTTCCGGTCGTCTTCTCCGGCGGGTTGAAAACCCTAGAAAACGCCACAGGCCACCATTCACCAAATTGAAGCTAGGGAAATGATCCTCTACCCAAACCCCATTCAAACCACCCTTCAAACAACATTTATCATTCACAATCAGAGAGAATCGAAGCCAACAAGATTCACGGGTGAAATTTCAGAGAGCAACAAAATACTCATTTCTTCACTATTTTTGATTCTAAAGACACCATCATGATCAGCAAGACATGCACTATCAATTTGTAACATAAAATACAAGCTCTGAAAAGTTGGAGATTCGAAGCTACCTGAAGTGATGAACTATGGATATGAGCTCTCCAGACCTTGCTTTGGTGCAGAATGCCTCCTCTGAACCCCCTGAAGCCAATGGAATGCTCACAATCCTTTGTTGGTGGCTAATTTGAGAGCTTGAGTTCTGATATGGCAGGTTTCACAGTTGTGATTTGTAGGGTTTCAAGCTACTTCAATGGTGGATTCTGGTTCTCTTGAGTGTGTATGATGCAATGGTGAAGAGAAAATGAGTGTTTTGTGGCTGTAGAGAGAGATTCGAAGAAGAGGAGTTTTTGACAGTTTTTGGAGTGTGCTGCAATGTGTGTGTTCCAGGCTTGTGGGTGTTGTGTTTTATGATCCATATACCATTCCTAAACTATTGGAATGAGTCAGAAGACTTGACATGCACTGTGGGAATGGTATGGAGCAATTGGCCAAAAAGTCAATAGTTGGTGTACTTGCAGCATGGGCTATGGCAGCAGCAGTCTAAGGGCTTGTCTTGCTTCAACTTGAGTCAAGGATGACCCTTGGATGGCTTGTGAATGTCTGCAGCATGTGGATCATGAATTGAGAGTGATTTTGCAACTTGTCCACTTGTGTTATTTCATGATTTTGTGCTATGTACATGAGATGATTCTTGCTGAATTTTGGTGTATGATACTTCATTTGATCATGGCAATGCATAGAAACCAATTAGTGATCACACAACTCATGGGAGAATGATTTTGCCAAGAATCCCTCTTTGCACTTTTATGAAAAATGACTTATGGATCTTTGAAAATCAAGGCACAAAAATGAAAAATCCCTTGGGCCAATTCTGATTTCAGGTCATGTGTGATGTTTGTGTAAAGGTTAGACATCAATTAGAAGTCACAAATTGCCTTGGTACAAGAATTTGCAAGTTTCCCTCTTTGGTGCATAACTTGAAATTTAATGATTTTTGCCAACTTTGGTGAGCCATAACTTTTGATCCAAAATGAATTAGGTCATGTTCTTGTACTTTTTGAAAAGGGAATGATCTATTCTACAACTTTCATGACCAAAGTTTTTCCATTTGAAGCTTTCTTGAATCAAAAAGTAAAGGTTGAAAAAGTTGCTTAAAATGACAATTTCATTAAAAGTCAAACTTGCCCAAAAAGTCAACTTTACAAAAGACTTGAAATTCTCCAATTTTGTGAACTTCTAACATCTTCCATGATAAAATAAAGATCATACACAATCAAAATGATGAAGAGCACCCCTTGGTTGGGTCATTGGGGGCCTCAGATGTCCTGATTTTGCACTGACTTGCTTGAAAAGTCAACTCTTGATCAGATGACTTCCCCATGGAATTTCTTCATGAAAATTGATATGCATGATCCCTATACCATATAGAGACCAATAGAAACAAGAATGACCAAAAAATTTGGAGTTATGGCCTTTGAAACCAAAACCCTAATTTTAGGTCATCTGGACAGTCAAGCCTGGCTCTGCTTCCATACCAATCCCAGTTCTTGTGATTTTTTGACATTATTGACTTTGAGAGGATGTAATATGATGCTTGAACATACATGGACCCCTTTGAAGTGATTGATGACCTTTGGAGTGGCTCAAGAAGCTCTTGGATTGCTCAGATCACAAACCCTAGATGCAGATGACTTAGAATCTATGCAGTGAATCAAAAATGTAATATGGGATGCTATGATTGAGTTTATGCATATGAAATGATCACCAGCCATGGTGTGAATGGGTGAGGGCAAATTTGGGGTGTTTATAGCTGCCCCTATTCAAACATGAGTTAGCTGTGCAGGATGTAAGCTACGGCTTAATAGGCAAACAAGATAACTTGTGGTTGAATACCAAAGACAGTCTAAAATTTGCACTCACAGAATGAAGAAGAAAAGGGATATAGATTGTAAAAGAAAAAATAAAGTATATTGTAAAGTATGGGTGACGGAGGACGACCGTCGAGCAGAGGACGACTGCTGGGTAAAGAGCAATGACGGGGACGGCCGACATGCTGGGAAAAGTGCGGGAACTAAAGCGATGACGGGGACGGCCGACATGCTGGGGATAAAAGGAATTATGATGGGGACGGCCATCAAGATAAAGCTGTAAGATTCTCTAGGGATAAATGAAACATGACGGGGACGGCCATCAAGTTCATAAAGTAAAGTAAACAACGATGGGGACGGCCATCGGGCTAAGAAAGAAAAAGGGACCACGACGGGGACGGCCATCGGGTTAAAGAATAAATGAAATAAAAAGATGATGAGGTACGGTCATCAAAGGTGAAGGACGATCACCTAGCAGGGGACGGCTGCTCTGTTAGGGTTAAGATGAGGGACGGTCATCTGAGGTGGAGGACGACCACCTGGCAGGGTACGGCTGCCGAAAATATCGCGACATAGGACGAATGCCGGATGAAAGGTCAACGATGGGGACGGCCATCGGATGAGCATGATGGAGGACGACCATCAAGAGGTGGAGGACGACCACCTAGCAGGGGACGGCTGCTCTCAAGGTTTGTCATGACATAGGACGAATGTCAGATAACCAAAATCAACAATGGGGACGGCCATTGGATAAAATGATGAAGGACGATCATCAAAAAGGTGAAGGACGATCACCTAGCAGGGGACGGCTGCTAAATATCACGACATAGGACGAATGTCGGATAGAAAAGTCAACGATGGGGACGGCCATCGGACGAGCATGATGGAGGACGACCATCAAGAGGTGGAGGACGACCACCTAGCAGGGTACGGCTGCTCTCAGGGTTTATCATGACATAGGACGAATGTCAGATAAAAAAGAAAATTTGCTTTGCGGGCGATCTACTGGGGAATAGTAAACACGGACGAGTGTTTATATTCAAGAAATAAAGAGTGTAAGTGTTTAGATGTGTATAGATTAAAGATGCGGACGAGCATCCCTAAGACTATGATACGGACGAGTATCAGGTAGAAACAAGTACTGACACATGTTCGGAGATGATGATACGGACGAGTATCAACTGGTTAACAAAGAACACGGACGAGTGTTGAATCTGAGGGGACTCTTCTGGGGAATAGTAGACACAGACGAGTATCAATATTCAAGAAGACATGAGTGTATGGATTAAAGATGCGGACGAGCATCCTTAAGATTATGATACGGACGAGTATCAAGTAGAAACAAACGCTTGACGCATGTTCTGAGATAATGGTACGGACGAGTACCAACTGGTTAACAGAGAACAAGGACTAGTGTTGAATCTGCGGGGATATAAATGGTGTATACAAGATACGGACGAGTATCTGCATAAGTATGATGAGTAGTAAGTATGAGTGTTCCACCTGCTGGGGAGAATGACACGGACGAGTGTCAAAAGGAGAAGAGTGTAGTATAAACCAGTATCTGATATACAAAGTATTTACATTACTGTGCTGGGAAAATGACATGGACGGACGTCGAGGAAATGTATATATAAGTACATGTGAGTGCAAAGAGGATGTCTTTGGCTTTCTGCTGGGGATATGACACGGACGGGTGCCACAAGGAGTATGTATTTGTATTGGTGAATGTGAGGCAACTGCTTTTGCTGGAGAATCCGGGGAGTATTCTGTATATTGTTGATGGATTGTTAATATTCACAAGTGTTTGATTCAGACCATGACTTATGATAATGCAATATGTTTGATTTTTACCGTAATGCTCTGTATTAGACGAAATGCTACGCTTTGTGGGTGAATATGATGCAAATGCCATGATTATGCAAAGGAAAACAGATCTGGGATTCGGATCCCGTTGCTGTGAAGATCTCTGGTCGATCTGTTTGAAGTGAACATCCCAGCTGGGGATGAGATCATTGGTAGATCTGATGAGATGATTCTGCTTGGGGAAATGGGTCAATTATAGACCTATTCCTGTAAATGAGGGACCCAGCTGGGGTTTGTAGAAGCTTTCATCACTCTGTTGTGATTCCTTCGTGCGTTGCTCTTCTGGATAGAGGCTGAGACTCTGTGGGGGAGATGGTTCCCTGGCTTTTGTACTTGGCTGAGGAAGAATAACGGATGGCAACTCAGCTGGGGAGAAACAACAAGTGGCAACTCAGCTGGGGAGAAAGCACTCGGGTGCTAAGACTGAGGGTTGATTTGCCAGCTTGCTGGGGTGAAGCTTTCATGCCCCATGTTGCGCTTTTGAATACCTGCAATTCTGCAAAGACAGGAGACGCACAAGTAATCCCGAGGTATCCCTTACTGGATTCCGTCGTAGGAGTGAGACACTTCTGAGAGTAAGTATATTTCCTGCAAGCACGTATTTTTTAGGAGAAAAACATCTGTATTTATGCAATCGGTATTTTAAAGATATCAGACATTCCTTGCAAATAAAATGAAGTGTACGAGGTGAAACTTGACTGAAAATCTGTTTTTATTAATTCATATGCCCTGAATTGGCAAGATACAGTCAAAGAAACATATCCCCTAAAATGAGGAGATTGTTACAAATTGAGAAACAAAATGCTGGCAATGTTGACGATGCTTCAAGGAGCTTCCCTCCTGCTATGCCTCGTATGACTTTTGACGTTCTCCTCGTCTTGCTTTCTGAAGAAGGCTGATTCTGACAGAAGCTTGATCCTTTCGAAGCTTACCAAGTTGTAAGTGATACAGACGATTTCAGAATGCAGTTGTTCGCTTATTCCCTTATTTTGCATGGATCGCCCTTTCAGGTTTTCAATCCATCGGGATACCCATTTTTGCCTGAGTTGTCCGATGCGGCTTTTCAACTCAGCGGGTGTACATTTTTTTATATTTATTTCCCTTATTTTTGCCCAAGTCTTTTTATTCTGTTTTTGACTTGCCGGGATGCCCTATTTTTGCCTGGACTTACATTCTGTTTTTATGTCCAGCGGGTCATTTTTTACGTGAAGTATTTTTTAACTGCATCTGAATTCACAGTGGACGGGAAATCTTCACCATCCATAGTACTGAGCATGAGTGCTCCACCAGAGAAAACTTTCTTTACTACAAATGGTCCTTCATAATTTGGAGTCCACTTGCCCCTATGGTCTGTATGAGGAGGGAGGATTCTTTTCAGCACAAGATCTCCTACTTGGTACTCTCGGTGCCTGACTTTCTGATCGAAGGCTCTCTTCATTCTTTTCTGATACAACTGCCCATGACAGACTGCAGCCAATCTTTTCTCTTCAATCAGACTTAGTTGTTCATATCGGGATCGGACCCATTCTGCTTCACTCAGTTTAACATCCATTAATACCCGTAAGGAGGGTAATTCAACTTCAACCGGTAGGACTGCTTCCATACCATACACAAGTTGATACGGTGTTGCCCCAGTGGATGTTCTGATTGACGTGCGGTACCCATGCAAGGCAAACGGTAGCATTTCATGCCAGTCTTTGTATGTAACTACCATCTTCTGCACAATCTTCTTGATATTCTTATTAGCTGCCTCAACAGCGCCATTCATCTTTGGCCTGTAAGGAGAAGAATTGTGGTGTTGGATCTTGAAGTCCCGGCATAGCTCAGCCATCATTTTGTTGTTCAAGTTGGAACCATTATCAGTAATGATTCGCTCGGGAACTCCGTACTGACAGATGATATCTCTCTTCAGGAATCGGGCTACCACTTGCCTTGTAACATTTGCATATGAGGCTGCTTCAACCTACTTGGTGAAGTAGTCAATGGCGACCAGGATGAATCTGTGGCCATTTAAAGCAGTAGGCTCAATCTTGCCAATCATGTCAATGCCCCACATAGCAAAGGGCCAGGGTGAAGACATTATATTCAAAGGATTGGGAGGCACATGCACCTTATCCGCATAAATCTGGCATTTATGGCATTTTCTGGCGTAGGCACAACAGTCGGCACCCATTGTGATCCAGTAATAACCTGATCTTAGCAATTTCTTAGCCATGGCATGCCCTCCAGCATGGGTACCAAAGGATCCTTCATGCACTTCGTGCATCAACAAGTCTGCTTCTGTTCTATCAACGCATCTGAGGAGTACCATATCAAAGTTTCTCTTGTACAGGGATCCATCAGTGTTCAGAAAGAAACTACCGGCAAGCCTTCTCAAAGTCTTCTTATCATTGGAAGATGCCCCAGATGGGTATGTTTGATCCTCCAAGAAGCACTTAATTTCATGGAACCAAGGCTTATCGTCTTTGACAATGTCTGCTGCAAATACATATGCTGGTCTGTCAAGTCTGGACACTGAAATCTGCGGTACAAAGTTGGCAGCTTGAACTTTGATCATAGATGAAATGGTAGCCAGAGCATCTGCAAACTGATTCTCGTCCCGAGGGATATACTCAAGCTTGACCGTTGTGAAGAAAGTCAATAACCTTCTTGTATAGTCCCTGTAAGGTATCAGATGATCCTGGTGTGTGTACCATTTGCCGTTGGTTTGATTAACTACCAGAGCTGAATCTCCGAACACGATTAATGTCTTGATCCTGAGGTCAATGGCTTCCTCAAGACCCATAATGCAAACTTCGTATTCAGCTTCGTTGTTAGTGCAGTTAAAGGTGAGCTTTGCCGAGAAAGGCATGTGAACTCCCTTAGGTGTAATGAGTACTACACCAACACCACGACCATTCATATTAACAGCCCCATCAAACATCATAGTCCATTCTTCTTCCGGGTCAGGCCCTTCAGTGTGAATAGGCTCTTCATGATCTTTCGCTTTTATGAACATGATGTCTTCATTAGGGAAGTCAAATCTCATAGGCTGGTAGTCATCAATAGGTTTCTCAGCAAGATATTCGGACAATACACTGCCCTTGATGGCTTTCTGAGATGTGTATTGAATGTCATATTCTGTGAGAATCATTTGCCATCTTGCAACCCGTCCGGTAAGAGCTGGCTTCTCGAAAATGTACTTGACTGGGTCCATTTTGGATATCAATAAAGTAGTGTGGGTCAACATATACTGTCTCAGTCGGCGAGCAGCCCACGCTAAAGCACAACAAGTTTTCTCGAGCAGTGAATAACGTTGTTCACAGTCGGTAAACTTTTTGCTCAGGTAGTATATTGCATACTCTTTTCGACCAGACTCGTCATGCTGGCCCAGCACACACCCCATCGACTCTTCTAATACTGTCAAATACATTATCAGAGGTCTTCCTTCAACTAGAGGCATAAGGATTGGTGGTTCTTGCAGGTACTCTTTGATCTTGTCAAAAGCCCTCTGGCAGTCTTCATTCCACCTGACCGTCTGTTCCTTTCTTAACAGTTTGAACAAGGGTTCACAGGTTGCAGTAAGGTGAGATATGAACCGTGAAATGTAGTTCAATCTACCTAGAAACCCTCGAACTTCTTTCTCAATTTTCGGTGCAGGCATTTCTCGAATGGCTTTGACTTTATCAGGGTCCACTTCAATCCCCTTCTCGCTTACAATAAAGCCCAGCAGCTTACCAGATCGCACCCCGAATGTGCACTTGTTGGGGTTCAACTTCAGTTGGTACTTCCTCAGACGCTTGAATAGCTTCAGCAGATTTACCAGGTGGTCGTCTTCCGTAAGGGACTTGGCAATCATGTCATCCACATAACACTCGATTTCTTTATGGATCATATCGTGGAATAATGTCACCATAGCCCGTTGAAATGTTGCACCAGCATTCTTCAATCTGAATGGCATCACCTTGTAACAGAACGTGCCCCAGGGTGTGATGAAGGTTGTCTTCTCCATGTCTTCAGGTGACATCTTGATCTGATTGTACCCTGAAAATCCGTCCATGAAGGAGAATACCGAGAACTGAGCCGTATTATCAACCAATACATCAATGTGAGGTAATGGGAAATCATCTTTCGGGCTGGCTCTGTTCAGGTCCCGGTAGTCAACACACATCCTTACTTTGCCGTCTTTCTTAGGCACAGGTACTATTTTAGCAACCCACGGTGGATAGCTAGTTACAGCAAGGAATCCGGCGTCCCACTGCTTTTGTACCTCTTCTTTGATCTTCATTGCCATGTCTGGGCGAGTACGGCGCAGTTTCTGTTTTACTGGCGGGCAGTCTTCTCTTAAAGGCAGCTTGTGCATAACAATATTGGTGTCCAACCCTGGCATATCTTGATAAGACCAAGCAAACACATCCACATATTCCTGAAGCAGGTCAATCAGTTGTCTCTTCACTGAGTCTTGTAAGCAGGCCCCGATTTTAACTTCTTTCACATCTTCATCTGTACCAAGATTAATCGTTTCTACGTCCTCCTGATGAGGAGTGATAGCCTTCTCCTCTTGTCTCAACAACCTGGCTAGCTCTTCAGGAAGCCCGTAATCTTCTTCAACCCCTTCGTCAGCTTGATTGATCGGATTGTCAAAGTCATACGAAGTCATAGCCGTGTTGTTGTCGGTGCGGTCTGGAAGGCACTCCCTGCAAGGGTTCAGTTTGTTCATTTTAGTGATTGATTTTAATCTTGTTTAGAAAAGTGAAAAAAAAAGTTGTCATTTTGAAAACATTGCCATTTATTTTTTTGTACAAAAAGAAAAATGGAAAAACAGTGAGCGGAAAAGAAAAAGACTCGTTTGCAAAAGATGTCTGATATTTCATTGATTAATCTTGTTGCACAAAAATTACAGATGGCCCGATTACAAAATGAGCCTTGTCATCTTGGGCAAGATGCAAGACTTGATGCATGCTTAAAATATACAGGAAATAATAATTACTCTGCAGGAGTAACCCTTATAATTTCCTGGGAAGACCAGTTTGAGATACGGCTCCCCGGGATCCTTGGACGAATCCAGCTCTCCAGGTTGCATTCATCTTCCGACTCATCTTCCAAGTTGTTGACAGCATCAGGGGTGAGCATCCCCCCACTAACAAAGTTGGGCTTCTTAGCAGCCTCTGCTTGATCTTGTTGAGTTGGTTTGTAACCCAACCCAAATCTATCTTCTTTCTTCTCCACAGGCAAACGTTTGCCCCAGCCTTGAGCATTCCCCTCCTCAACAACCTTCCTGGCTTGCTGGTAGGATGTCATGGAAGTCCCAAGTACAACAGATGTTTCATTAATATTCAGGGCCTCAAACCCTTGACTCATCGTTTCGTGGATCTCCCCATCCATCTCAATGTATTTGTATGTTGCCAGATGGCTAACAAAAATATCCTCCTCTCCACAAATAGTAACGACTTGGCCTTCCCACTCAAATTTTAACTTCTGGTGAAGGGTAGACGTAACTGCGCCAGCGGCATGAATCCATGGTCTACCCAACAAACAGCTGTAGGCAGGCTGAATGTCCATCACGTAGAAGGTCGTTTTGAAAGTTTGTGGGCCAATCGTTATAGGCAACTCAATTTCTCCCAGAACTGATCTCTTAGAACCATCAAAGGCTCTCACCACTAAGTTGCTGGGACGTAATGCCAATCCTTCGTACTCTAGCTTCACAAGGGCTTTTTTAGGCAAGACATTGAGAGATGATCCTGTGTCTACCAGCACATGGGAAAGAACTGCACCCTTACACTCCATGGTAATGTGCAAAGCCTTGTTATGGTTGCGGCCTTCCGTAGTCAAATCAGTGTTGGTAAATCCTAGTCCATTACTAGCATTAACATTTCCAACCACGGCTTCCAACTGATTGACGGTGATCTCTTCTGGCACATAAGCTGCGTGCAAGACTTTTAGTAGTGCGTTCCGATGAGCCTCGGAGCACATAAGCAATGATAGAATGGAGATCTTGGAAGGCGTCTGGTGAAGCTGGTCCACTATCTTGTAATCACTTTTCTTGATGATTCTCATGAATTCATCAACTTCTTGATCAAAGGGTGTTTTCAAAGCTTCTTTAACAACTTGCTCTTCTTGCACCATGCTCTTCCCTTTTGCCTTGGCAGCAGCTTCTGCTTCAGCAGTGAGTCTTTGAATTTGCGGGGCAAAGAGACGTCCGCTTCGAGTGAAGCCTCCGCCTCCCCCCACATTGTCTACTTGTGGTGAAGAAGTTGATGATTCGAGAGTGATTTTCTGTCCTTCGCAGTACAGGTCGGAGCCGTAATGCCAAGGGATGGCGTTACTGCTTTCATAAGGTACTGGCCCAGGCACTGTGATAGTGACTGGACTGATGGCAGCTGCAGAAGGGACCATGATAGTCTGTGGATCATAGTATATTGTGACTGGTGCTCTGATAGGAGTGGCATTTTGTGAGTTGTAGGCAGAATCATTGGCAGGATCATAATAAATTGTAACTGTTGAGACGCTTTCTGTTGAAGTTGTAGGAGACATTGTTGGAAGGATGGGTGTTGTTGTTGTAGGAGATTCTGAATGAAGGGGTGCTGAAGTTGTAGAAGGGATGTTTGTTGATATTTGGTCCGTTGAAGTAACAGATGAAGCATTTGTTGATGAGATTGAAGAGTTGTTTGGAACAATGGTTGTTGCAGTTGTAGACGATTCTGGAACTGTTGTTAAGGATGTTGCTGGATTGGTAGGTATTGACGTTGTAATTTGAAGCAGGCCACTCTGGATGAGACCATCTATGCCATCCCTCAAGTTATCACACCCATTCACTGAAATGTTGCAATAAGCACATCCTAGCTCACATCCCGGGAACATTTGACATTCAAGGAGTTGAGCTTTAATCTCTACCAAGGGTGTCCGAATCTGACCCACACTGGTTATCAAGTAAGACGGCTTGTCTTCCTCAATAGCGTTGATTCTGGGGCCTCCGTGGTGTGGCATAGGGTTCTTGTTAACATTTGGTGGTGGTGCAAAGTTCAGAGCTTTAGAATCTACCAAGTCCTGTACTTTCATGTGCAAAGCTCTGCACTTCTCTGTACTGTGGCCAGGTGCATTTGAGTGAAAAGCACATCTGGCGCTGGCGTCATAATTTCTGGGCAGACTGGCAGGATCTGGAGGTGCCAATGTCCTTAGCTCAACTAGGTTGAGTTTTAGGAGTTGTGGCAGTAATGTGGCATAGGGCATAGGGATCGGATCGATCACCCTATTGGCCTGAGAAGGTCTCTGTTGAAATGGTCTTTGCTGATTGTTGTTGTTGGTGTTGTTGTTGTTATAATTTCTCTGAGGAGGATACTAAGTTTGTTGCTGGTAATTCTGTTGTTGTGGTTGATAAGCTGGTTGAGGATGAATTGGAGCGGGAATGGTGACTGCAGCCACAGACCTATGAACATATTGGGGTCTGCCCCTGCTTGTATGGATAGCATTGGTCTCACCAGTTCTTCTTGGGCCTACAAAAGGCTTTCTTGGGTTGCTGGACGAGCTCGCACCGTTGTCAGAAATTTTACCCATATTTAATAGGCTCTCAATTCTTTCCCTGGCTATGACCACGTCAGCAAAGCTAGTGGAAGAAAAGGCAGCTAGCCTGTCAATGTATGTTCCTTGGAGGGTGTTCATAAACATATCAGCCATCTCCCTCTCTGACATGGGTGGCTGGACAGCAGCAGCAAGCTGTCTCCACCTCTGGGCGTACTCCCGGAAGCTTTCCCTTGATGATTGAGACATCCCCATCAGGAGGGTCCTGTTGGGGGCCATATCCAAGTTGTACTGATATTGTCTGATAAAGGCCTCTGCCAAGTCCTTCCAACATCTGATGGTTGCTCTGGTCAGATGAGAGTACCATTCCCTTGAAGCTCCTGTTAAGCTATCCTCAAAATAAAACATCCATAGCTTCTCGTCCATGGTATATGCCTTCAACCTCCCCAGAAAGGATTATAAGTGGGTCCAGGGACAGGAAGTTCCGTTGTACTTTTCAAAGCACGGAGGTTTAAATTTGTGGGGAATCCTGACTCCGTCCACTAAGCCCATGTCCATAACATCAAAACCCAAGGAGTTTTGAGACTCCAGGGATCTTAGTTTCTCAGCAATCTCATCTAGCCTTCTGTCATAGGCTTCCTCCCCAGCTCCCATCACTGTGAACTGATCTTCCTGGGGGTCTTCTTGCAGCACTCTACCTACAGTGGCAGTCCCTTGCACATTAACAGGGATGTTGATCTCTGGATGAAGGTGAGGTCCATAGACTGGAGGATTAACATGAGGTTGAACTCTCTCATTATTGCTGGTCCCAGCAGTCCCTAGATGGGGATCTTCCTGATTCTGCCTCTCTACCAGTGCTCTTAACCTTTATTGGCTTTGAGCCATATTGTTCATCACCTCCATAAATTGTGTCATCTGATTCCTCATTTCCAATCTCTCATTGGCCATTTGGTTCCTGACCTCTGTAAGGTCCTGCTGTACCTGGTCCATCGGTATACCCGGAAGGTTGTTGCGGGTTGGATATCTGTGTGGACGGTTGAGTGGGAACATCCGACGTCGAGCAATAGTTCCTGAAGTCACAACAGAGTTAGTAACAAAAACAAAACAAACCTACAAAACAAACAAAGGTTAGTATGCAATGCAGTATGCTTATTTGTCTCCAAGGTATCCGGCTTGGCACTTGGTTTTGACCTTTCCAGACCCTTGAGGAAGATGCTTGTGACGTTGCTTGAAAGAAACTCAGATGGAACAAACTGATACATATATTACAAAAAGTAAGTGATACATAGTTTGTTTCTTACAAATCATGCCCTCTGAGGGGTCGAAATACAACATAAAGAAAAGTACATGAAACGAAAGCAACAACAAGCAAAAGTCAGACACTAAGACCAAACTCATCCTCCTGAACTTCCTTTTGAAGTGCTTCAGTCACAGGATCAGTTGGACGCTCTGTGAGATTCCTGATAAGGAGATTCCTGGTAGTAACAGCTGCAATTAGCTTCTTGTGTTGACTCTGGTCCTTTGACCTCTTCACACCAGCTTTAATCTTCAACTCTGAGATCTCTCTCTGGGCTGCTGCTAGGGCTTCCTGTTGCTCTTTTGCACTAGCCTCCAACTGCTCAATCTTGTCCTGAGTCCTCTTATCCTCCAGAGTACGAGCTTCGGTGATCCTGACCCACCTAGCTTGACTCTCTTTCAGATACAAATCAGTCCTGGCCTTCTGGAACTGAGCCTCCTTGCAGGCATTCTTCAAGATCTGCTCTCCAGCCCTAGACTTCTTAATATAGTCCTCTGACTTCTCAATTCTAGCCAGATGCTCCACCTTTAGCTTTTCTAATCTTTCAATGTCCAGCCGACCATCACTCCTCTCCCAGAGGGTCTTCTGCAGAGCTTGAGTCAGTTTCTCATTTCTCTCTTTCAATTTCTCAAACTCCTCTAAGCTGACAGTTGCTGGAGGTGGTGCTGTGGATGGTCCAGGCACATCTTCAATAGTAAAGGGCATCCCAGTAATTTGAGCCCTGGCATGAGACCACTCATAGTACTGAGCTGAGGCCACATTGTTGCATCTTCCAAGAATGGTCACCCCTTTGGTCTGGACATTGTCCCAACCCAAGGATAATTGCCTGACAATAGCCAGATTAGGCTTGATCTCACAATAGAGGGTCTCAGCTAGATCTTGCACCCTAGGAGGGTGGACCAATGCATAGCCCAGTTGTCTTTTGAATAGCAGAGGGTTGTAGTTGATGCAACCTTTCACTCCTATCAAAGGTACATTGGGAAACTGCCCACAACTTGTAATGATGTCTCTGCCCTTGGTGCTCTGAGTGCACCACCTGATATCATCTGAGGTTAAAGCAACAAGTCTCCTAGCCCAGTTCTTCTGCTGGTGAGGGTTCAAGAATGCATCAGTCTTTGGTAAATGTTTGAGCAGCCAAGTATGGAACAAAGGAGCACAGCATCTTACTAATCTTCCCCTTTGCTTTTCATTCCTTTGATGGACAGAGTAGTAAAAGTCTCCCAGTAAGGTGGGCACTGGGTTTCTCAGGATGAAAAGATGGATTGCACTCTTGCTAACAAACCTAGGCTCATCTGCAAATAATATGATCCCATATATGCCAAGGGCCAATAATGCACAGACTGCCTTCCACTCTCCCAAAGAAGCTTTCAGGGTAGCCTGAGAGGTCAAGAAATCCAAGTGAAGACCAGAGACACCAGCCTTGGCAGTCATGTTCTGCCCGATCAGAACTGGTTCCAGATACAATGCCTTTGCCACCTCTTCATTACTAGGGAAAACCATCTCAGGGTTGAAGGGGACTCCTCCCCTGATAGGTACACCAATCAGTGATGAATACTCTTCCAACAAGGGTCCCAACTGAAAATTCTGGAAGGTGAAGCACCTCAGAGGGGGATCATAGAACTGCAGGCAAGTATGAATCAAGCTCCTCTGTGAAGGGTCCAAATCCATAACCATATCAAGGATTCCTCCATAATGTTCTCTGAAAAGTGGTATATGGTGTGGAGTAATCAGGGTCTGAATCTTCCTGATGCTAGCCAACTCAGGCTCAAAGAAATGATAGGAGATGTTACTCTTCTTGGGTGCCATATTGCTGAAGAAGAGCTGAGCCAGATGCTGAGAATAACACTGAAGATGGGCCACTGACAGGCTGAGACTGGTGATGCAGGTGACTGAAGCAGGTAGCTGATAGCTGAAGTAGATACTGATGAAGATAGGTCTATGCTGATAAAAGGGGTCAAACCAAGCCAAAATAAATTATGGATACCCTGAAAAACAAATAAGCAAATGTTAAAATGATGCAATGATGATGTATGCAAATGATATGCAAGGGTTTGTGACTGAGCTGGATCTGATTAACTGCCTTGATATAAGTCCATGTATGTTCAAGAAATCCAGATGAAGGTTCAAAAGTCCAGTAACCAAGGTGGGGGACTCAAATAAAGAGTCACATGTCCAGGGTTAAAAATCACAAGAACTGTTCCAACATGGAGTACTCTTAGTCAAAACAAAGTAACAGGGTATGCTGAGGTCAAGGGTACCTGCAAACCTGTAAACAGCCCAACCCCCTCACAGGTGATGTTCTAAAACAAGGATCCTCAGACTTCTAACCCGGAGGTACAGTGTTTACAATAACCATAAAAGATCCTCCTCTAATTCACCTCAGTTTCTGAAGGTCAATACTAAAGGTCATCCAGACTTAGCAGGCTTCCCAGATAGCCCTAGCACTACAGGAAATCTGTAGCACAGAGTTCTCAAGAAAAAACCCATATCTGAACCGTGTTTCATATTCCCGCACCAGACCGAAATGGAATGGGAAAGAATATGAACCACTCTAGCCTAGGTGTCACTCTAGCCTAGGGGGTTGGTTACAACCTGGGAAGGTATTAGCACCCAGATTGTCCGTCGTACTCGACGGGATCCACGCTTAAAAGATTTGTGTTTTTAAAGGGGTAGTGTCAGTGCAATTTGTGTATAGAAGGGCTGGAAGAAAATGTACAGGTGTCAGTGTAAAGAATGTGAAGTGAGATGCTCAAAACTATGAGGCTTAAAGAATGATACTGAAAGAGGGGGAATATACAGAGACTTTTGTTCGATAACTGTTAAGTTATGCCTACGTATCCTCTCGTGCAATGAGGAAGTCAGAACACCGTAGTTCGACCCAAAGAGACTGAAAGATGAATTGACTTGTGAACTGCCTACTAGTCTATGCTCAAGTGTATGACCTGTCTGGCTCAGGTGCAAACTGTCTTGCATTAGACGGAAGAAGCAAGTTCTCGTTTATGAGTGAATGAGATGAGAAAAGAACCCCGAAGGAGACGATTATTGTTTGTTTTTGTGTTTTCAGTCTTTTATTGCTTTTGAAAGTTTGTCATAAGCTAATGAGCTTAAGCCTAAACCAATGGGTTAGTAAACTCATCACATCTTCCCTCTGATTAGGGGTAATGAGAATACCTTAAGTGTGAAGTCAGCTTCTCACACTTAATCACCATGATGTAGGATTAAGATCATTAACCTTATTGTGATTATTTAGATGTTTTTGTTGTTTTTGTTTAGTGTTAAGTAATGAGATTAAGCCATAATCAAGGATTAAACAAACTCATTACACCATCCTAATAGAAGGATAATAGATGAGGATGTTTAAGCTGAGGAAAGCTCCTCAACTTAATCCATGATTAGGGATTAAATTCATGACAAAACAAGCCTTTGATTAAGTGGATTTTATTTAGTGGTATGATGATGAAGTGATTTTTAGGGTTTGTAAGACAACTTGAGGGGGACTTGTCCATTAACACTAGGGTTAGTCCTTCTTAACCAGTTAAGGAAGAATTAGAACCCTAATGCAAGGCCCAAGTTACAAGTGTGATGTCTTGATGATTATTATGTGAATTGATTAAAGGAGTTAAACACATTAAGGGTTTAACACTTAGGATTAAAGTTATACACTCCATCCTAATAGAAGGATGCAGGCATAAGCTTAATCACAAAGCCTTAAAGCCTTTAGGGTTTAGTCCCTGATTGTGAGGTGAGAAGAGAAGACTCAAGGAGACACAAAGGTAAAACTAATGGGGGTACTAATCAAAAACCCTAATCATTGTCAAGCTTGGTTGTTCCTAAGGTTTGTGAGGTTAACAAGAGACATCTTCAATGGAACCACCAGGAAGCAGATGAAAGGATCAGGAGAAGCAAAATAACTTGCTTCATTCAAGAAGACAAGTCACTTGAGGAAAGAAAGTAAGAAGAAGAAGAATGAGCAAGCTCAATCTCAAACACATAACAAAATGCAGCATGGATGCATAAAAGAGATGAAAAGAAATTGTGAGAAGTGAAGGCAAATTCACTTCTCAAAGTTGCTTACCACCTGAAAAGTTAGTGAAAGAAATGCAATGCAATGCAAAATGAAATGAAATGGCATGATGCAAATCAAAACCAGGAGCACATTCATGATGATAATGATGCTATGGGATGATGCAAACATGAAACAATCACAAAGGGATGATCATACAAGCTTATGGATGCAGATGAAGCAAGTTAAGAACCATGATCACACATGAAAAGTTATGGAATGCAAATGGCATACAACATGGAAAATGCAAGATGCAATGATCAAACATGCTTTCAATATGTCCCAAGATGTCAAATGAATCAAATGGATGCACCAAATACCATGGCAAGTCATGTTATGCAAGCAAATGCAAGATGGATGCATATGGAAGTCCAAATTAGGGTTTATGATCAAAGCATCAAACAAAAACCAAAACCAGAAGCAAACATCAAGATAAAAAATTGAAAATGCATTCAAAGGATCCCTAAACCTATACTAACCCACTGCCCAAAGGAGAAGTTCCAACTCTTAACCTAATAAAAGTTATGAATTTCCTAAGATTTCTAGGGTTTTAGGGTACCCTAACAAGAAAAATGCCAAACAAATGGAAAATGAAAGATCAAATCATGCCAATTTAATCTCACAAACTACATGGTATGCTAAACACAATGCAAAAAGAATCAAAGTCCAACTCTCAATGGTTAGGCAGGAATGATTTTTGGAAGTTTGGATCAAAATAATGCTTTGAAAATGAATTAATTCCATGGAAAATTATCAAAATGCATCAAGATCAAAAAAGAAATTTGGTTTGAGGGTTGGACAATGCTTCTAAATGGTTTTAAATGTTTCATGAATTTTTTGGTAATTTTTAAATACCTTAAAGTATTTTTAATTAATTAATTCTCATTAATTAATTAAAAATAAACTTTTAAATGATTTAAAAATATTTTTTAATGCAAAAAATGAAAATAAAAATGTTTTTGGTTTCTGAAATTAAATAAAAGTTTATACAAAAAATTTCAAAATTTTTAAAATTGTTTTACTATTTTTAAATAAATGTACAAATTAAATGAAATAAAATGAAAAATAAAATGAAATAAATGGAAGTATGCTGAATGAGAGGCTTGGATTGAATCTGGAAAAGAAGCTGTTGACTTGGCGCGTGATCCAATGGTCACAATTCAAATCAGGTTAATTAAATTATTAAACCTAATTAATTAAGTTAAGTGGAAATTAAGGATTAATGATGCAATCTGAGCCTTTGGTCCACACGCGGGAAACATGATCCTATGGTCCAGATTTAAAACACACTAATGACACAGCTAAACCCTAATTAGGGCACACTAATCTCAGACGGCCGGAACAGTGGTTCCGGTCGTCTTCTCCGGCGGGTTGAAAACCCTAGAAAACGCCACAGGCCACCATTCACCAAATTGAAGCTAGGGAAATGATCCTCTACCCAAACCCCATTCAAACCACCCTTCAAACAACATTTATCATTCACAATCAGAGAGAATCGAAGCCAACAAGATTCACGGGTGAAATTTCAGAGAGCAACAAAATACTCATTTCTTCACTATTTTTGATTCTAAAGACACCATCATGATCAGCAAGACATGCACTATCAATTTGTAACATAAAATACAAGCTCTGAAAAGTTGGAGATTCGAAGCTACCTGAAGTGATGAACTATGGATATGAGCTCTCCAGACCTTGCTTTGGTGCAGAATGCCTCCTCTGAACCCCCTGAAGCCAATGGAATGCTCACAATCCTTTGTTGGTGGCTAATTTGAGAGCTTGAGTTCTGATATGGCAGGTTTCACAGTTGTGATTTGTAGGGTTTCAAGCTGCTTCAATGGTGGATTCTGGTTCTCTTGAGTGTGTATGATGCAATGGTGAAGAGAAAATGAGTGTTTTGTGGCTGTAGAGAGAGATTCGAAGAAGAGGAGTTTTTGACAGTTTTTGGAGTGTGCTGCAATGTGTGTGTTCTAGGCTTGTGGGTGTTGTGTTTTATGATCCATATACCATTCCTAAACTATTGGAATGAGTCAGAAGACTTGACATGCACTGTGGGAATGGTATGGAGCAATTGGCCAAAAAGTCAATAGTTGGTGTACTTGCAGCATGGGCTATGGCAGCAGCAGTCTAAGGGCTTGTCTTGCTTCAACTTGAGTCAAGGATGACCCTTGGATGGCTTGTGAATGTCTGCAGCATGTGGATCATGAATTGAGAGTGATTTTGCAACTTGTCCACTTGTGTTATTTCATGATTTTGTGCTATGTACATGAGATGATTCTTGCTGAATTTTGGTGTATGATACTTCATTTGATCATGGCAATGCATAGAAACCAATTAGTGATCACACAACTCATGGGAGAATGATTTTGCCAAGAATCCCTCTTTGCACTTTTATGAAAAATGACTTATGGATCTTTGAAAATCAAGGCACAAAAATGAAAAATCCCTTGGGCCAATTCTGATTTCAGGTCATGTGTGATGTTTGTGTAAAGGTTAGACATCAATTAGAAGTCACAAATTGCCTTGGTACAAGAATTTGCAAGTTTCCCTCTTTGGTGCATAACTTGAAATTTAGTGATTTTTGCCAACTTTGGTGAGCCATAACTTTTGATCCAAAATGAATTAGGTCATGTTCTTGTACTTTTTGAAAAGGGAATGATCTATTCTACAACTTTCATGACCAAAGTTTTTCCATTTGAAGCTTTCTTGAATCAAAAAGTAAAGGTTGAAAAAGTTGCTTAAAATGACAATTTCATTAAAAGTCAAACTTGCCCAAAACGTCAACTTTACAAAAGACTTGAAAATCTCCAATTTTGTGAACTTATAACATCTTCCATGATCAAATAAAGATCATACACAATCAAAATGATGAAGAGCACCCCTTGGTTGGGTCATTGGGGGCCTCAGATGTCCTGATTTTGCACTGACTTGCTTGAAAAGTCAACTCTTGATCAGATGACTTCCCCATGGAATTTCTTCATGAAAATTGATATGCATGATCCCTATACCATATAGATACCAATAGAAACAAGAATGACCAAAAAATTTGGAGTTATGGCCTTTGAAACCAAAACCCTAATTTTAGGTCATCTAGACAGTCAAGCCTGGCTCTGCTTCCATACCAATCCCAGTTCTTGTGATTTTTTGACATTATTGACTTTGAGAGGATGTAATATGATGCTTGAACATACATGGACCCATTTGAAGTGATTGATGACCTTTGGAGTGGCTCAAGAAGCTCTTGGATTGCTCAGATCACAAACCCTAGATGCAGATGACTTAGAATCTATGCAGTGAATCAAAAATGTAATATGGGATGCTATGATTGAGTTTATGCATATGAAATGATCACCATCCATGGTGTGAATGGGTGAGGGCAAATTTGGGGTGTTTACAGGCTGGTTTCGAACCCAAGCCCTTCACTAGCACATACACACACTAAAACCATCTGAGCTACGCGCTCATTTGTGAAGTATAACGCAAACAAATTCATAATAAAATAAACCCTGTTTTTGAATTATATTTTCGCGCCAGAGGTCATCTCCTAGCTTCAGCCGTCCAATTAGGTTGTACCTACAGTTTGTCCGTCACTAAAGCTTTTAGTGACGGATTTTCGTCGTCACTATAGCACCTGCACATTAAATCATGAACAATACACACAATAAACTCATTTTAATTGCCCAGATCAACTATATGATGGCCATTGATCTCAAATATGTCACTAATTTGGATTAAAATCGCCTGTTGAGTAAATTCCCAATTCACGGTTTCCTTAGAACCCTAACATGGCAAGTCTTTGATTCTGTGGCAAAACTCAAATTAAAGTATGCAGAAACAATCATTAGTTCAATACAAACATGAAACAACAAACAAATTCCATTTATATCACTCAAAGATGTGAAAACGAAAAATTCATGAAAGCTCAAGAACTTTGATTCGGTTTGGTCAATTCTTGGAGTTTTAGATGCGTATGGCTATTGATATATAACCAGTGATGTTCAAGGAAGAATTTGGTATACTTAATTCACCTGAAAAATTACAAATTGTTAGAATCCGAATTTTAAAAATTTGATGAACTTTGAATTTGTGAAACTTATCCTTGAGGCTCTGAATTTGTGAATAGTGCTTGTCTTCATGTTGTTTATATATGGGTGAATGAAACTAGGTCAAGAGTTTAACAAATTTGTGGATATATGATCTTTGGGAGATTGAAAAAGATTGGTTCTTAAATTTTGAATATCCTTGATCTAGCCTTGCTATTTTGGTACAATCTTCATTATTCTTGTATCAATCAAGTCCAAATATGATTTAAGACTTTCTAGAAACCAAACCAAATTAAATATTCATCACTTTTTATTTTATTTGAATTTAAAATGATTTTTAACATAAAAAATCATAATAAATAGAAATAAAATGAATAAAATTATGAATAAATAAATTTAATTTCGTGCATGATGTCATGGAAGTAATTGGTTCACAAAAAAGCAAGCCCATTTGGTGAATTTTGGTTTTAAGACCCCATTTGCTTCATAAACCTCCCAAAAATTTCCCAACTTTGCAAGGGCACAAATCCTTCAATTTTAATTCTATTAAGGTGTTCTTGGACATTTTGGAAAGCTTAAAGAGTCCTCTAACCAACCTCTTTGGTATCATGTCCATATCTTTTACCATTCTTAAGTTATGCCCTTTAGAAGTTGTTGACTTTTTGTTGACTTTTAAAAGGACCTATAATGTCTTAGCTCATACCTTCCAAATGAAGCATTTTTGGGCTTGGCTTGTGAGACACAAAGTTGTATAGAATTCAATTTTCTTCAAAATGAGCTTTGGATGGAAAATTTTTGATGAAGCATGTGAAAGTTATGGCTGGTCAAAGTTCAGTTGACTTTTCCTATGAAAACCCTAATTTAGAAACTCCTGATTCTTGATGATCTGAAATCTCCTTGATGAATCATGATCAACCCTTGATCAAATGATGAATTTTACTTCATATACTTGATGTTAGCAAAGAATCATGAAGTTTGACTTTGGTTTGACCACAATTGTCCTCCGTTTGACTTTGTGATTGCTTTGACTGATTTTAACCTATCTGATCATCTGACTGGGCAAATCTTTTGGGAAAGTCTTGAAACTTGACATGGGGATTCCTGAACACATATAGGATGCTATGAAGCTCACTTGAAGTCTTGGAAATCCATTTAGCCTGATAAAAGTCAAAACCCTAGTTTAGGATGCCTTGCTTAGGAGGATGCTTTGTCTGAGGGAATTGTCAAACTTGTCAACCAATTGTGAATCTTGTGAACCTTGTGAACCTCATGAGATGTCTTGTGAACTTTATGAACCTTGTGAACCTCTTAGTACACAATGTTTTGTCTTGTAGAGGGCAAATTTTGGGGTGCAACACCCGTGACACTGCCCGTGTCAGGAACACTGAAGCAAAAAAAATTGTTCCTTCCCAAACCGAAGTCTGACACGGGTGGCCGTGTCGTGTGACACTGCCCGTGTCAGAACCCTGAAGTAAAAAAAATCATATTTAACCCCTCCAGAAGGCTGACACGGGTGCCCGTGTCGTGTGACACGGCCCGTGTTAGAGCGCGATAAACCCCAATTTTTCCAAAGCAATTTCCTGCTGCGATTTTGTGTTTAAAACTCCACAAATTAGTCATTTTAAAGGAAAAATTGCATCAAGATGATCAAATAACATCCATATATCAACACATAACCATTATAGTTATTTTAATTCCTCATTTTATCCATTCTAATTCGCTTTATATGGTCAATATCTCATTCTTCAACCTCTAACCATCAACCTACCCAAACCCCCATTATAAAACCCTTGAAGATGGAAGAAATCCCACCCTTACCTTGGAATTGACGAGAAATCCTTCTTCCTCGCGGGTTCTCTTTCACGCTCTAGCCTTTTCCTTCTTCTTCTCTCAACTTCTTCCGATTATTCTATCGTACACTCCACACGATTCCTTTCCCTTATTTTTCCTTATTCCAACATAACCCCTTAGACCCAATCTATTAACTTCCCCCTTTACCCTCACCAATTTCACCAAATGACCACCTTATCCCTTAACCTCTTATTATACCAATCATTTAATTTTCCTAATAATAATATTATCCGTCAAAATATAATTCCTTAAATTAATAATACATTCAATAATATGATATTCTTTCACCAACCAAACATTATAATCCACTTAAAATAATTAAATAGAATTTGGGGCGTTACAGCTCTCCCCCACTAAAAAGGTTTTCGTCCTCGAAAACTTACCTCAAGCAAAGAGATTCGGGTAAGACTCTCGCATCCGGCTTTCTAATTCCCAAGTCATGTGCCCACCGGCAACTCCTCCCCAAACTACCTTCACAAGAACGATCTCCTTACCTTACAATTGTTTTACATCCCGATCATCAATTCATTCTGGTAAAGTTTCAACCGTAAGGTTATCTCTTACTTCCACTTCATCCATCAGTATCACATGCGACGGATCTGGAACATACTTCCGAAGCTGTGAAACATGAAACACATCATGCGAATTGGACAATCTTGGTGGCAACGCCACTCTATAAGCAACAGGTTCAACTCTCGCCGAAATCTGATACGGTCCGATAAACTTAGGAGTAAGCTTCCTTGACCTCAAAGCTCTCCCTACACCGGTCACTGGAGTAGCCCTAAAAAATACTTGGTCTCCTTCTTGAAATTCAAGATCTTTCCTTCTCTTATCATGGTAACTCTTCTGCCTATTCAGTGAAGCCTTCATCTTATCTCGAATTAACTTCGCCATTTTAGTAGTCTGTTGCACAATATCAGGTCCAAGCACCACACTCTCACCTGACTCATGCCAACACAAAGGTGTCCTACATATTCGACCATACAAATCTTCAAATGGTGCCATCCCGATACTGGAAGGATAACTATTATTATAAGTAAATTCAATCAACAACAAGTGACTATCCCAAGCACCTCCTTGTTCAAGTACACAAGCCCTCAACAAGTCCTCCAAGGATTGTATCGTCCTCTCTGTCATTTCGTCAGTCTGAGGATGATAAGCTAAACTCAACTTCAATTTCGAACCCAATGCCTCCTGCAAACTCTCCCAAAACCTCGAAGTGAACCTTGGATCTCTATCCGATACAATATTCAAAGGTATTCCATGAAACTTCATAATTACACCAACATATATTTCTGCCAACTTCTGTAAAGAATAGGTAATACCAATCAGTATAAAATGCGCTAACTTTGTCAACCTGTCAATGACCAACCAAATGGCATCATGCCCTCTTGGAGTAGTAGGCAACCCCGTAACAAAGTTCATTGAAATACTATCCCATTTCCACTCGGGAATGTCCAACAGATGCATTAAACCAGTAGGTTTTTGATGTTCCACTTTCGACTTCTGACAAGTCAAGCACGCATACACAAACTGAGCCACATCACGCTTCATACCAGGCCACCAAAATATCTTCTTTAAATCCTAATACATTTTCGTCGCTCCTGGATGAATACTCAAACCACTCCTATGCCCTTCTTCCAGAATCATTGTCTTCATGTCAAGATCAACAGGGATACAAATACGATTCAGAAATCTAAGTACTCCCCGTTCGTCAACTCGAAACTCGTTATTTCCAACTTGCTCATCACTAACCATCAGGTCTACCAATTTCACATCTGACTTCTGACCCTCTCGGATACGATCAAGAAAATCATTATTAACCTTCAGCATACCCAACATCACACTATGAGGTGTTTGTCCACAAACCAAACTCATATCCCGGAATTGTTCAATCAAATCCAACTCTCTCGCCATCATAGCTGACATATGCAATGTCTTTCGACTCAAGGCATCAGTTACCACATTAGCCTTACCTGGGTGATAATTCAAACTAAAATCATAATCCTTCAAAAATTCCAACCAACGTCTCTGTCTCATATTCAGCTCTTTCTGATCAAATAAATATTTCAAACTCTTATGATCAGTATATACTTTGAACCTCGAACCATACAAATAATGCCTCCAATTCTTTAACACAAAAACGACAGCTGCTAATTCCAAATCGTGCGTAGAATAATTCCTCTCGTGAATTCTCAACTGACGCGAAGCATACGCCACAACCTGACCATTCTGCATTAATACTCCACCTAAGCCCATCAAAGAAGCGTCACAATAAACTACAAATGTTTCATCTGCCTTTGGCAAAATCAAAATCGGCGCAGTGGTCAACTTCTTATTCGGATCAATAAAACTCTTCTCACACATAGAATCCCACACAAACGCTTTATTCTTACAAGTCAACTGGGTCAATGGAAGCGGTAACTTCGAGAATCCCTCAATAAATCTTCGATAATAACCCGCTAATCCCAAGAAACTTCTAATTTCTATCACTGACGTCGGAGTCTCCCATTGGAGTACTGCATCTACCTTGGATGGATCCACAACAATACCTTTTTCCGAAATTACATGACCAAGGAAACTCACCTCTTTCAACCAGAATTCACACTTTGACAATTTAGCATATAATTTATTCTCTTTCAATACCTGCAACACTATCTGCAAATGTTCAGCATGTTCTTCTTCTGACTTAGAGTAAATCAGAATGTCATCTATAAAAACAACAACAAAATGGTTCAGATATTCATGGAATATCCGATTCATATACTCCATGAATAAACCAGGTGCATTAGTAACTCCAAATGGCATCACTATATATTCGTAGTGTCCATACCGAGTCCTAAAGGTAGTCTTCTGAATATCTTCATCTTTCACTCTTATTTGATGATAACCCGATCTCAAATCGATTTTACTAAATACGCAAGCACCAACTAACTGATCCATCAGATCATCTATCCTTGGAAGCGGATACTTATTCTTGATTGTAACCTTATTCAATTGCCGGTATTAATACACGGTCTCATACTACCATCCTTCTTCTTTACCAATAATACCAGTGCTCCCCACGGTGATACACTCGGTCTCACAAATTTCTTTTCTAACATTTCCTCTAAC
Organism: Lathyrus aphaca; assembly: GCA_963966055.1. Classification (NCBI taxonomy): domain Eukaryota; kingdom Viridiplantae; phylum Streptophyta; class Magnoliopsida; order Fabales; family Fabaceae; genus Lathyrus; species Lathyrus aphaca. The sequence continues at coordinate 139,612,821 of OZ014522.1, read as the reverse complement.
AGTTTCTTCAACTCAGATAATTCAGAAGCCGACATACGATAAGGTGCCATTGAAATAGGCCTCGTTCCTGGCACAAGGTCGATATTAAATTCTACCTTTCTTTCTGGCGGCACATCTATAACATCATCTGGAAACACTTCCGAAAAATCTCTCACTACTTGCATTTCACTAATCGCTATACTATTCTCCATCGACAACGAAGCAAATATCGCCAGAATCTGCACCTCATCATGCATAAGTTCTTTTAATCCTCGTGTAGACAAATAACCAGCTTCTTCTTCCTCTTTGCCAGGAGTAAGAAACCGAACCGACTTACTGAAGCAATTAATATGAACATGGTTGTACTCCAACCAATTCATACCTAAAATCACATCCATTCCCTTTAACGGCAAACAAACCAAATCCACACCAAAGTCCTTATCATAAATATATAATGGACAGTTCATACATACGAGGGAAGTAATTGACGACTCATCATCAGGAGTCTCAATCACCATCTCTCCTTTCATTGGAGAAACAATGAGTCGTAGTCTCCTCACACAATCAATTGAAATGAAAAAATGTGTTGCACCAGTGTCAATCATAGAAATCAAAGGAACACTATTAATAGGACAAATACCTCTGATCAAACGGTCTTCGCTGGAAGTCTGTGTCCCTGTTAGAGCGAACACCTTCCCTCCAGTTGCAGCTTTCTTGGGCTTCAGACAATGCGTACTGATATGACCTTGCTCCCCACAGTTGTAGCAAGTAACCACATTTGTCTTGCATTCAGCTATCAAGTGTCCAGGCTGACCACACTTGAAACATTTCTTCATATCACTCGTGCACTCACTGGCACGATGACCCATCTCACCACACCTATAGCACATAAGCGAAGCAGGAGCTCCTCCCCCACTCGTCCTGTTACTTTCCTTTTGTTTCTGCTTACCTTTATCAGCAGGGGCTGCATAAGGTTTTCCACGATGCATTGGTTGCTTCCCTCTTTTCTCAGCTAGACCTGTGAAGTGCTCAGATCGAGCCTTACTGTCTTCCTCGAAAATTCTGTAGCAATCCACTAAATCGGGAAATCCTAGGATTCTCTGATAACCAATTACCTACTTAATCTCAAGCCTCAAACCATTCTCGAACTTGACGCATTTCGAGAACTCAGCAATCGCCTCGCTATAATGAGGATAGAACTTCGCCAGATCAATAAACTTAGCAGCATACTCTGTCACTGACATACTTCCTTGTTTCAGCTCTAAAAACTCAATTTCCTTCTTTCCCCGAACATCTTCAGGAAAATACTTTCTCAAAAATTCCCTCTTAAACACAACCCAAGTGACTGCTTCACCAACCGCATCCAATCGTTGACGAGTGCCAACCTACCAATCGTCGGCCTCAGATTCCAGTTTGTGTGCACCTAGCCCCATCTTGCTTCCCTATGAACACTCCATGACTCTGAATATTCTTTCAATCTCCTTGAGCCAATCCTGTGCTCCATCAGGATCATACCTCCCCTTGAACGTTGGCGGATCATTCTTTCTGAAATCATCATTTTCACGATCCAGTATTCCTTGGATTTTGCACATCTTGTGCCATCGCTTGCATAACAGCGGAAAGTGCAACATCGTTTCTTCCAACCATTCTAAATCTGTCATACAACAACAATCCAATGATGATTTAGATTCAATAACAACAACCACAACATTCATACTCACAACGACATCACAACTCACTACCCAACGACTCGACGACTCAACTACTTGGCCGGACGGACGGACCTGCTTTGATACCACTTTGTAACACCCAAAATACACCCACGATAATAATTATAAAATCAGAGTAAAAGTTTTAATAAAATAATCGAGTGTCATATTTCAACTAACTTCACTATAAACTCAATGATACGTCTTTAAACAAAATTAGTAAACTAGCAGCGGAATTCTAAATAACATAAAGTATTCTCTTTCAAAAATGTTTCATAAAATAAAGCAACTAAATGGAACGTCGTCCCGACACCCAAGTGACGTATCAGAGCTGACATCCTAAGACGCGAAGCACACACCGACTTCACTGACCACCACTCGACTCATCTGGCTCACCTGCACATTACCCACGAAGGGTAACATTCAACATAAGGGGTGAGATAACTTAGATCACAAAGGATAATATAATAGGGAATGAGAAACATTAAGCAACAAAGCATCATCTATTAATAACAATATCACTTCTCATATACATAATCATCACATGCATAATCATCAACCACATCCTCTCAACAACACACATGATGCAACACAACTCGACTCTATGCATGCGGTACCGACTTCGATCTCTATTTCAAGATCCAGTTCCCGTCGGAACTCTCGACCCCTCTTTCGTGGTCCAGTATGACCCCTATTTCATGGTCACACCCTCGGTCCCTATTTCATGACAATGTACGATCCCTATTCCATGACCGCACCAACATCACATCAATGACATACTCCACCATAGTATGTTAAACATTACGCAACATGTCAGTCGACGCTAATGACATACATATATCACTACACCACGTTTCACTTCACAACATCATCAGTTATTATCAGCATCATGCATACCTTAGCATATAATAACATCAATCAACTTTTTATCCATCATAGGCAACAAATACATACCACATATAAACACAAGTTATTTAACAATTATACCTCTACATACATATGTCTCATCATATCAAAACTAAGCTACTACTATAATCCTTATGTTTAACTTAAATTATACTACCGATCTTATTCATTCTACGTACAACTTCCCCATCAATAACCTCTACTAATAAATTACTTCGGTCCATTAACATCATTAGAAACTATAATTACAAAGGGCTGACACGGGCTCCCGTTTCATGGGACACGGCCCGTGTCAGAGACCCACGCCAAAGCCCCCCAAAAATCCAACAAATAGCCAGGTACAATGGTCTGACACGTGTGGCCGTATCGCGTGACACTGCCCATGTCAGACACCCTGAAGCAAAAAAAAAATCATATTTAACCCCTCCAGAAGGCTGACACAGGTGCCCGTTTCGTGTGACACGGCCCGTGTCAGAGCCCGATAAACCCCAATTTTTCCAAAGCAATTTCCTACTGCGATTTTGTGTTTAAAACCCCACAAACCAGTCATTTTAAAGGCAAAATTGCATCAAGATGATCAAATAACATCCATATATCAACACATAACCATTATAGTCATTTTAATTCCTCATTTTATCCATTCTAATTCGCTTTATATGGTCAATATCTCATTCTTCAACCTCTAACCATCAACCTACCCAAACCCCCATTATAAAACCCTTGAAGATGGAAGAAATCCCACCCTTACCTTGGAATTGACGAGAAATCCTTCTTCCTCGCGGGTTCTCTTTCACGCTCTAGCCTTTTCCTTCTTCTTCTCTCAACTTCTTCCGATCGTTCTATCGTACACTCCACACGATTCCTTTCCCTTTTTTTCCTTATTCCAACATAACCCCTTAGACCCAATCTATTAACTTCCCCATTTACCTTCACCAATTTTACCAAATGACCACCTTATCCCTTAACCTCTTATTATACCAATTATTTAATTTTCCTAATAATAATATTATCCGTCAAAATATAATTCCTTAAATTAATAATACATTCAATAATATGATATTCTTTCACCCACCAAACATTATAATCCACTTAAAATAATTAAATAGAATTTGGGGCGTTATAGTACCGACTCAATCATCTCAAGTTCACTCAGGAACTATTGGAACCATCGCTCATTACCTAAAGTAACTCCCCGTCAGACATACGATGTTCACTCATTGCTCACACCCCACATGGGCACATAATGTTTATGGATTGCTCACACCCCACACGGGCACACAATCATTTGTGAATAAATCACCCATTGCTCACACCCCACACGGGCACACAATGTTTATGGATTTCTCACACCCCACACGGGCACACAATCTAATTGCTCACACCCCACATGGGCACACAATCATGTTGTAATCATCACTCACACCCCACATGGGCACACGATGTTACAACGGATTCACATAGAATCCCACAACACAAGAATGCATACATTATGCTTTACATGCAAAATGACACATAACATTCTTGAAAATGCATACATATTCACAATATAATTATGCATTCATCTCATACAATCACAAAAAAACTACACACATTTGTATCAATTACGCCAAACGGCAACGAATCTTTCACAATCAATCATGCATTCATATTCACTTCACGAGATGCATCTATTTTCAAACGGCCACTACATCACAATCAATCCCACAATTCCATAATTAAGTTAATTACGTTTTATCGGAAAAGTCGGGTAAAAGTCGGCTAAAATTTGCATATTTTAGCATCAATAATTTCTACATGTTTTTAGCTTCGAAATGATATAAAGAACACTGAAAACGGATAACCGAAACTCAAGTTATGAACTAACAACACCAAACCCAAAACCCCACAGGCTCGCTGAGCGACCTGCTCGCTCGCTAAGTGAGAAAATCTTTGGAAAACTCGCGGAGCAAGGGATTACTCGCTGAGCGAGAGCTGCAATTTTAACAACATCTCAGCTGCGCAACAGTCAACCCTAACACTCCCAAAACTCATAGAAACTTCCATAAACATGATCATTAACATGTATTCAACAATATACTTCGATTATAACAAGTTCTAACTGATTAATCTACCATTTTTTTAGATTTTCATTAAAACCCTAAAAACCTAACATTCTCTAAACTCTTCCAAAACCAAAACCCAATCAATCAAACACAAGGTTAGAATAACAATATTTCACACCCTTACCCGATTGTTTCGATTCCTAGGAGCAATCTTGAAGAATTCCAACTTTTCCTCTTTTTCTCCTCTTTTCTCTTCTCTTCCTTTTCTTTCTCTTTTATTTCTTTCTATTCTCTCTTTTCTTTCTCTTTCTCACAACTTATAACTTTCTTTCTATTTCTATTTTCTCAACAAAAATATCATTTTCTCACAATTTATAATTCTACCTAATTTCTAACTTATCGCTAATTAGTAAATGTCTAAAGTACCCTCCAACCTAGTTTTACCCGAAAATTCTCAAAACGGTAAAATAATATAACACATCAACACATCACATAAACATACCAATTTCATAATTGAAACAATTATCACCCAATTTAATTAAAAGAATCAACAAAATAGAATAATCAAATCGGGGGATTACATGGAGCGGGTGAGATAAATGGACCGCATCTTATTGAGCCTTTGGACGGGCCAAAAAAGTTACCTTCAAGACTCGCCGATCACTTGAAAGTTAGGGGGATCTTTTAGCAGACGTTCTTAGCCTTCAGGAATAGTAGTCCATGCATCGACATGCATGCATTTCTTTGGTTTTTCTAAAGAGTATTGGGGAAATGAGCATTAAATGTAGTCCCATCATTGAAACGATTTTGTCATTTTTTTTATAGACGCGTGACCTGAAAAGATAGAGAGTGGTGTAATGATGCTTACTATGCATTTGAGTTTGATTGCATTTTCCAAGGTGAAATATGATAGCTAGTTTGCACATGCTTCTTTATTTTAATCGGATATGTCAAATTGGTTTTTCCTATATATAAGAATATATGAAATTTGGGAGAATATTTGCAACCATTAAGATTGAACTTCCCTTATTTCCTTCAAGTCTTTTACTCTTCTTCGAGAATGTTTTCTTGGAGTAACAGTTATCACGTATTCAAAGCTTTAAAGCCTCAACCTTCAACTTTCTCCTCTGTTTTATTGCTTCAGACCTTGCATTTACTAATTCTTTGTTAGAGACTCCTTCCAAGGTACCTTCTTCTCGCTCAAAATTTTTCTTCAAGCATTTACTAATTCTTTGTTAAAATGAGCGATAAATATATTATCACAGAGAGTGATTCAAAAGATAGTACTTCTTCTTCTTCACAAAGTGGAATGGAATCTTAATTGCATTCCCTTTCTTCTACCAATGGGGATTGTGAGTTGGGGATCATCTCCATGATTGATGATTCTTAAATGGAAGGAGTGTCTGGGGATTCCTTTTTAGAAAGAGTTTCTTCTAGTGATTCTCTGAAGGCTCTTCCTTCGGGGAATCATGTATGGGGAGAGGCTTATATCGAGATATTGATGCCTCCCCTACCTAAGTAAGGGAACAATAAACATTGCTCGACATATGAGGGAACATGTCGACTATTTTGTTTGGCTCTATTAAGGGGTGACTAATTGTGATGCTAAAATCATAAGTCATTTAAAGGGCCAGAGAAAACCCAATGTTGTATCTTGGATCAAACCTAGTGATCACTTTAAGGCTGATGAATTGGCCCAATAGGTGATTCGACTAGTCGAGCCAAGTAACGCCAAGAAATACTATTGGTTGGCCACAAAAATATTAGAGACTCCTTCCAATTTGAAAAATGTTGCAGTTATAGTCGATATTGCTATTATGGTCAGTAACCCATTGATTTGTCGATTATTCTAGTAGATCCGATGAAAGAATATGCCCTTTTATGGATGCCTCTTTACCAGGTTAGGGGTATGTTTTCCCTTTTCTAATCTCGAGGTGGATGTGATAGCTTTATGAGAGCTACCCCTCCCAAATTCATCATGGAGCTTGGACTTATATGAAGGTGTTCCAACTATGTGTCGAGCATAAATCTTGGAAACCTTCTTTTGAGCTCTTTTTTATTTCTTTTACATGGGTCGTACTTCTCGAGATTATGCATGAGATCGGGGATTGATCTCCCTTAATCTTAATGTCTCTTGGTTTGAACTTTTTACCATTGATTGGGGTAATTTCCTTGGATGTTTAATATTTGTAAAAACTATTACTCTTGAGGTTCACTTTTCATTTTGTTCGTCCTCGACCCCAGTTAGATTCACCCGTTCTTGCAAGAGTGGTTATTTGAAGTATTGGTCTCAGGTTCACTTCCGTCGTCCCATTTTTTCTTACCATATCGAGTTATATCCTTTATCCTTTGAGGAGGTAAAAATGAAGGAGGATTTGTATGTTTGGTATCAAGGGATCGATTATGAGGATGGGTTTGGTCTTGGATAAGTGTATCATTCTCAGCAAAAGAAGAAATAGATTGATACTCACGCTCTTATCAGTGTGCCCGACCTTGTAGAGAGGCAAAAAGTCTTTGGTAAGGATGGAGACTAAAGGCACCTAATGAAATTTTTAACAAGTGTAATTTTCATTGTAAAAATAGCATAAGTCAGTTGTAGAATCTTCTTGTACTTGCCAAGGACCAGGGTATTACAACCGACTCATCGGGTAAAGTTATAGAGACTTCTGTTGCTGTGATTACTCTTGCTCTAGTGGTTCAGACACTAGTTAAAATTGCTTCCCTGACAACAGTTGTGACTATTGTCCTGGGGGAAGCTCCTAAGGTGGTTTAGTTGATTACTACGATTACCTAACTTTTTGTTTGTGAGCTTTTACCATCCCATTCTCTCATCAAGAGGAATCGGGATGACTATCAGTCTACTCCTATTGAACGACGTTTTTTGAAACATGACTATTTGTCAAAGGATGCTAAGTCAGAGGCCCTTACTCCTTTCTTTAAGCTCTTTGTTATTTTCCCTCTCAGGAACCTAGCACTCAAGAGGAATTTGTTTTTGTTGTTGTGGCTAGTGAGGACCTGGCCTTTGTCCGAAAGTTATCTGCGGATTATAGACAAAGTATTTTTGCGAATCATTCTCCCACCTTGTTCAAGGATGGATCTGGTTTTGATGGTAGTGCCAACCAAGATGATGCGTTAGGTTCTCGCTACCTTGATAGGGAGTGAGACAAAATTAAGGATAAATGTGAGGCTATTGAGCGGGAAAATTTTGTGGTTGAGGCAGAATTGTTCGAGTTGCAAAAAAAGATTGAGCTTGCTGACTCTTTGCAGGAGAAGGTAAAGCAATATGGTTCTCCGTTGATTTTGGTTACTCAGATAACGGAGTTGAAGGCTTCTCTTACTGGGGTAGAAACATTGGAAGAATGCTTTTTAAGATACGGTGCAGGTGTGTTGTGATTTTGAAGCGGGTAGGAAAGCTCTTAACTATAAGGTATCGAACTTTGTTTAGAAGATGATATGCTTTTGAAAAGTACATTAACTTTTGATGATGAAGACTAATGTTTAATGATAAGCCAAGCATTAAAGGTTAAATGGATAAAGATGAAAACATCATCATTAGGTTTTGATGGACTTGACTATTCAATGATGGAAATCAAATGGAATGTAACAAAATCTTCGTCTCAAGCTACTAAAGCAAGTGTCTACAAAAGAAAAAGCATCTGGAAAAGTCTTGAAGTCCTAAGGACCCTCCTTATTTAGAACTGAGTGAAATAATTGTAATGCAAAGGATATTTATCATAAAAGTGCATGGCTAGATCCCAAATGCACTAAAATATAGTTTCAGACTGTTTTTACCAAAAAAAAATTTCTAAAACATCTTGACGTTGTGCCAGATGAATTAGAAACTATCAAAATTGTTATAGGATGTTTTTTTGACTTATATAATAGATTGGATAATTTTACCAATCGATTAGCTCAATTCAAAATTTAGTCCCAAGCTGTCGCTCCCGGGATTTTCATCCTAGTACAAACGCGAAAGTGGTGCGGAAAAGGTAGAGTCGCCAGCCAGGCAGTTTTATCCTAAATGAATGGGAAAGGTAATGCTGCACAAACCTAAGGAAGAAGGAAAGGACAAGGTCCTGCGAACCAAAGATCTGGGTTCGGGAGTCGGTTACGACCTGGGAAGGTATTAACACCCCAGATTGTCCGCCGTACCCGACGAGATCCACGCTTGTTTGTTTGTTTCAAAGGGTGAGAAATAAGATGCTGCTACTGAACAAAATTGCTGACTAGAATGGAACTGAAATGAGAAGAGAACTGGAAAAGAGAACAAAAAGAAAGAATGGGGAAAATGTAGGGAAAATAAAGAATGTGCTCGAACGGGCCCTACCCCGCTGCCTACGTACCTCATCGGGAAAATGAGGATCAGAGTCGACGTAGTTCGCCTAACTAAGGCGGGAACTATTTGTTTGTGATTTTTATGGCTTGAACTGCGTATGTCTATGCTCAAGTGTCGCAGGCTCGTCTGGTACGAGTGCGTTTACCGTCTTCCCTTGTTTCATCCAACTTTCTATCCTCTCGCCAGTCAAGATGATATCTGATAATCCACTTGAAGAACATCCAGCTAGCCTTTCCATGAAATTACCAGGAAGGGTATCCAGGAACAGGTATACCATTTCTCTCTCGAGCAAAGGCGGTTGCACTCTAGCAGCCACTTCACGCCACCTTTGCGCGTAATCTTTGAAGCTCTCGGAATTCTTCTGAGTCAGACTCTGAAGTTGAGTGCGACTGGGCGCCATGTCGATGTTATACTGATACTGCTTGAGGAATGCTTCTCCCAATTCCTTCTAGTTTCTTACCGAACTTCTCTCTAGCTTCATATACCATTCCAAGGACCCTCCGGAGAGACTATCCTGGAAGTAGTACATCCAAAGCTTTTCATCCCTAGTATGGGCAACAATTTTCCGGTAGAATGCCTGCAAGTGAGTCTTTGGGCAGGAGCTACCGTTATACCGTTATACTTGTGAGGAATAACCACCCCGGGGACTAGGCCCATGTCAGACACATCTATCCCCAAAGTATTTCTACACTCGAGGGCTTTGACTTTCTCAGCAAGCACCAAAAAATCATTAAGATTTCCTTCTCCAGCAAACCCCATGTCATTGTTGAAATAATGGAATTGATCCTGCTGCCTGTCTTGTACTGGAACGAAAGTTGCTGTGGCTGGTTCTGGAATATGAGGTCCACCTGGGCCATTTCTAGTGTTGGGAGGAGCCCCTTGCCCGTCAGAAGTGGCCACAGGAGTATTAATATGAGGAGGGTTGAGCCCTTGAATTGCATTCCTTAACTCTTGTTGTCCTTGAGCCATCCCTTGCATCATGGTCATGAATTCTCCCATTCTGGTACGAAACTCATTGAGCTCTGTTTGCATAGCATCCATGGCTATGCTCTAATTGCTACGAGTTGCGTAGCGAAGCGGGATATCTTGTCGGAGATGTCGGGTCTTGGCAGTTCTCGCAATCTTTGCCTGAAACATAGATAAATTAAGCATCATGTAGAAAAAACCTGCAAAAACAAAGAAGAAATGCAAATGATGCGTATGAAATGCAATGTGTTCCTTTTATTCCCAAGTCTTTCCTTGTTTCCGGTCCTGACATTAAAAGAATAATAATTGGGAAGAAGACCCAAGCAATATTCAAATAAAGTGACGGCCGTGGAGAATTGGTGCTCATTACCCTGTGTCGGTGCAACAGATAACGAACAAGAGATTCAAAGAAATTCAATCACATAAACAGAAGTTTGAAATAACAAAGTCCCCGAAGGGTGCCACTCAAAAGAACAACAAAGTACATCAAATAAAAGGAATCCCACTACAAGCCTGTGGGTAATCCAAGTACAATAACATGAAACTAAACTCTAGGGAAGTCTAAGTCTTGCAGCCTCCAGCTAAGACGCTTGACATTCTGGAACAACTGAACGATATTCGGGTGATTAGGCTCCTGGATGAGCCTCTGGATGAGGAGGTCCCTCATATCAAAGGAATCATGTAACTCTTCAATCTATTGCAAGAAAGTTGTCTCATTCTCTTTGCTTGGACCCAACTCGGCCTTTGACCTCTTCACATCAGCTTTCAATTTCAAGTCTTCTATTTCCTTTTGAGCTTCTTTTAATGCTTGTTGACTTTCTGCTAAACGTTGGAGACGACCCTTCTCTTGGTGATAAGCCTTCTGAAGGAGATCTCTCTGTCCATCCAAGGAATCCTGAAGACTCTTGACCTCCAGCTTATGCTTGACATCCAACTCCTTTTGCTTCTTCAAATTGTCTTCCCATTTTTCTTGCCATAAGGTAACAACTTCATTGGCTTCATTCAGGTTCTTCTTCTCTTTCCGGTGCTGGGCCGCCTTGTGAGTCTCAGCTAACCCCTTTTTCTTGAAGTAAAACTCTCTCTCTTCGAAGCCTTTCTGCTTGAGACGAACTGTTTCTTCAGCTTGTATAGCTCTATCTTCTAACTGACGATTTTGGATCATCAATTTTTTACAAGAATTATAAGCCTCTTGATTCTCAAGCCTAAGCTTCTTGACCAAAGCTTCCAAATTCTGATAATCTGCTAAAGGCACCGTGGTAGGTGGTGGTAACGGTACAGAGAAAGGGATTAGAGTCACTTGAGCTTTTTCTCTTACGCACGCTTCAAACTCGGGAAACATTTGGTTATGACTCCTGCCCAAGCGTTCTATACCATCTCTATTAATCAAATTCAAAGCACCTGCAGCTTCCCGTACCAATGGGAGATTGTCCTTCACAGGGAAATAAAAAGTCTGATCCAACTCCGAATCCTTGGGAACATTCTTCAAAGCGTATCCTAATTGTCTTCTCAAGAGTATGGGGTTGTAATTAATACCCCCAGCTACTCCTAAGAGGGGAACATTAGGATACTTTCCACAGCTGGAGATGAGCTCTTTCCCTTTTAGCCTTAAGGTGAACCATCTAATGTCTTTGGCGGTCAACGCGCTTAGCTTTTGCGACCAGATTACTTTGGGATCCGTGAATACTCCAGTAACAGGTATGTGCCTCATAAACCATGTGTAGAACAACGGGGCACAACATCTAACTAAGCCACCTCATCTCTTCTCATTCTTATAGTGCACTGAATAATACAAGTCACCTAGGAGAGTAGGCACCGGATTCTTCATCACGAACAAATGAATGGCATACATATCCACGAACTTCTCCATGTCAGCAAACAAAACTATCTCGTACACAGATAATGCCAAGATGGCGCAAACTGAATCCCACTGCTTTTCCACGGCACATTCTTCAGCTCTTCTGACCAGAAACTCTAAGGGAAAACCAAGTAATCCTGCCTTGGTGGCAACCAGATTAGCAGATACCTCTGGCGAGCTCAAATAAAGAGCTTTAGCAATGTCAACATGAGTCGGTCTTGTCATTTCTAAATTGAAAGGAATCTGATCTTTGATAGGCAATCCCAAAATCTCAACATACTCTTCTAGCAATGGACCTAGCTGGAAATCTGGGAATGTGAAACATCGGAGTCTAGGGTCATAGTACTGTAGCAAATTATGGATGACACTCTTTTGCGAACTATCCAAATTGAACACCATGTCCAGAATATCACCATATTGTTGTTTGAAGAATCCCAAATGACCCGGGGTAATGAGAGACACCATCTGCTTGAGCAAGTCCACCTTGGTATCAAAAAATTTGTAGAAAATATTCTTCTTTTTGACGTCTTCCATTCTGAAGCAATGATATAACCAGGAACAGGGAGTAATGCAAACCCTGAGAATAAAAGAAACACAAATGATTAATGATGATATGATGCTTATGTAAGGCAAGGCATGTGATCGGTGAAGTGTCTGTGATGTGCCAATTATATAATCAGGTGTCGGTTCAAGGTCACAATATCCACATATCACAATAACAATCCCTCTGATCCGGGATCCATATCTTAGAACCAGAAATCCAGATCACAAAACTGAACCAAAGGCAAAATGGGTATACTGAAGGCATTAGGGTTCCTGCAAACCTGTAAACCCCTCCCAATCTCACGGGTGTGCTACTCGGGTCAACATCACGGACTCTCAAAGCCGAATAGAAATAATACATTCACCATTTCCGAGAAATGTCTCATGACCAAATTAGGGAATCGGTTTGGCATTATGTACTACTCAGGGAGGCCTCAGCTGAGTTCGGAAAAACAAGCATCCCTCACAAGTCTCCAGCTTTAAGCACTGAGTCGAGAAACAATAGTACATTCATCCCGAAGGGTACAATACTACCGTCATACGATCAGTTTGCTTTAACTAAATTCATATGAGAGAACCAGTCCATCCTATGCGAGTTCCCAATGGACCCTCGGATGCGAGTGGGTTTGCCAACAAATGTGGTTTGCCACTGTCATCACTGGAGAGGGGTGTTCCCATTAAGATTCTCGATGATCGCTCACCAGATGCACATAACTATCAAGGTCGTACCCTGAAGTGAGGTAATCCCCACACAGAATAGTTCCAAGATGGTCGCAATCTGGGTGTGGAACACATCGCCACTCATCATGGTGAGATACCATGGGAGTACAATGTCTGTCCACACTAATCCTATAGTTCACTCAAGCCAGGTAGTTGGCTTATCTCACAGTAACTCCCATCCCGCAGAAAAAATGAAAACCAACACCGCCAGACAGTCCAGTATAATATGATGCATGGAAAATAAATGCTGAAAGCGATAAATAAATGCAGTAAAGTAAAGCTGTAAAGTAAAAACTGTAAATAAAAACAGTAAATCTAAACTAAAGCACACAGCAACAAACATATAAACACCCAAAGAAACAAAGCCAAACAGGCGCTAGGATTGACTCTATAAGGGAAACCAGAGATTTTGGGTTCGATCCCCAGCAGAGTCACCAGCTGTCGCTCCCGGGATTTTCATCCTAGTACAAACGCGAAAGTGGCGCGGAAAAGGTAGAGTCACCATCCAGGCATTTTTATCCCGAATGAATGGGAAAGGTAATGCTGCACAAACCTAAGGAAGAAGGAAAGGACAAGGTCCTGCGAACCAAAGATCTGGGTTCGGGAGTCGGTTACGACCTAGGAAGGTATTAGTACCCCAGATCGTCCGCCGTACCCGACGGGATCCACGCTTGTTTGTTTGTTTCAAAGGGTGAGAAATAAGATGCTGCTACTGAACAAAACTGCTGACTAGAATGGACATGAAATGAGAAGAGAACTGGAAAAGAGAACAAAAAGAAAGAATGGGGAAAATGTAGGGAAAATAAAGAATGTGCTCGAACGGGCCCTACCCCGTTGCCTACGTACCTCATCGGGAAAATGAGGATCAGAGTCGACGTAGTTCGCCTAACTAAGGCGGGAACTATTTGTTTGTGATTTTTATGGCTTGAACTGCGTATGTCTATGCTCAGGTGTCGCAGGCTCATCTGGTACGAGTGCGCTTACTGTCTTGCATGAAAGACAAGTCGTCGCGAATTCACGTTCAAAGTGAATGAGATGAAGAAAGAAGTTCCCGCAGGAAAGTCGCTTATTATTTGTTTTTGTCTTTTACGAGAAGTATTTTGAATTTGCTTGTGAACATTCTCATACTAAGAACTATCCATAGCGGGAAGTACTTACACCTCGCTGTAAACACCCCAAATTTGCCCTCACCCATTCACACCATGGCTTGTGATCATTTCATATGCATAAACTCAATCATACCATCTCATATCTTAATTTTGATTCACTGCATAGGCTCTAAGTCATCTGCACCTAGGGTTTGTGATCTGAGCAATCCAAGAGCTTCTTGAGCCACTCCAAAGGCCACCAATCACTTCAAAGGGGTCCATGTGTGTTCAAGTATCATATTATATCCTCTCAAAGTCAAGAATGCCAAAGAATCACAAGAACTGGGATTGGTATGGAAGCAGAGCCAGGTTTGACTGCACAGTTGACCTAAAATTAGGGTTTTGGTTTCAGTGGCCATAACTCCAAATCTTTTGGTCATTCTTGTTTCCATTGGTCTCTATATGGTATAGGGAGTATGCATATCAATTTTCATGAAGAAATTCCATGGGGAAGTCATCTGATCAAGAGTTGACTTTTCAGACAAGTCAGTGCAAAATCAGGGCATCTGAGGCCCCCAATGACCCAACCAAGGGGTGATCTTCATCATTTTGAGTGTATATGACCTTTATTTGATCATGGAAGAAGGTTGAAGTTCACAAAATTCAAGAATTACAAGTTTTTGCAAAGTTGACTTTTTAGGGCATGGTTGACTTTTCAAGAATATGTCATTTTATGCCACTTTTCAAACCTTACTTTTTGATCCAAAAATGTTTCAAATGGAAAAACTTTGGTCATGAAAGTTGTAGATTAGATCTTTCCCTTTTCAAAAAGTACAAGAACATGATCTAATTCTTCTTGGATCAAAAGTTATGGTGTGTTAAAGTTGGCAAAAATCATTAATTTTCAAGATGTGCACCAAATGAGAAACTTGCAAGAACTTTGTACCAAGGCATTTGCAACCTCTAATTCATGTCTAACCACTACACAAACATTCTATGTGACCTAAAAATCAGATTTGAACCAAAACTTCTCATGTTTCATGGCTTGTGGAATGAGAAAATTTCATGTGAACCAAAAGAGAGCAACTTGCAAAAACTATCATCACACCTCACCCACTTGTTACATTGGATGCTGAACCATGCTAGCCTCCCTCACACACCATGCTGCGCCAGCCCACACTCTTGTACCAAGCTAGAACTTAGCCCATGCCTCTCTTACAAAAAGGTTGACAATTTGCAAAAGTGAACTTACCTATCACAGCAGGCCAGGTCACATCATCTGACCAATTGGAGTTGTTTATACTATCCATTTGCTAGCCATTTCACATAAGGAGCCAGCCTGAAACAAGCCCTAAGACAACATTCACAAAAACACTCCAATCTGCATTTTCCTTCGAATCATCTTCCACAGGCCTCAAACACTAAAACAAATTCCACACATCAACTCACCTTGCTTCACTGACCAGAAACCAACCATTGTTTTGGCCTGAGACCCTCCATATCACAAACACGATTTTCACATTCCCTTGGTCAGAGCTTCTGAAAACTCACTCAAGAGGCTGTTTAAACTCCAACCAAGTATCCAAAGCTTCAAAGGGGGATCATTGGGACCTGTTTGAGCCAAAGAACTAGCCAGAAAGTGCCAGAGATCAAAGCTCCAGTTCAGGTGAGCTTCATGAACATTTTTTCCAGGAGCTCGTTTTTAAGTTGTTAAATGGTTCTCTATGTTCCACTGATCATGATGATATGTTTGGTTTCGAAAATCATTGAGTTTTGAGCATGTATGGTGTTCCTGAAATTTTTTGACCTAAACCCCTTTTGCTTCGATTCAGCCTTATTATGTAAAATAAATGTGTTTTGGCTGTTGATTCTTACTCTATGATGTTTGGGGATGGATTCTGGGCAGAGAAATTAGGTTTTAGTGAGCCAGGGTGAGAGTTAGCCATTTTCAGGGAGGGTGCTGGCCGGAGAAGACGACCGGAAGTCTTCTCCGGCCGCCTGAAGGTCATTAATATGTAATTAGGGTTAGGGCTTCCAGTTTGAATTTCAGGCGTTGGATGAGTTGACTGAGTCTTTTCCCGCGCGCATCCAATGGCTCAGATCATGTCATTAGTTTAATTAGGTTTAATTTAATTAATTAATTAAGTTTAGCCCAGTTTGAATATGGGCCACTAGATCTGGCGCGAAGTCAATGCTTCCAAGCCCAGAATGAATCCTGGCCTTCCATCCTGCATACTTCAGTTTATTTTATTTTTTATTTCATTTTCTTTCATTTAACTTCCACAATTTATTTAAAATAGCAAAATTGTTTTAAAAATTATGAAACTTTTTGTCAAGAGTTTCATTAATTTTTAAAACACAAAAATATTTTTATTTTCATTTTTAGCATTTAAAAAGTATTTTAAAATATTTAAAAGTTTATTTTTAATTGATTAATGAAAATTAATTTATTAAAAATACTTTTAGGTATTTAAAAATCCCCAAAAAATTCATGAAAGGTTCTAAGACATTTAGAAACATTGTCCAACCTTCAAACCAAATTTATTTTTTGATCTTGATGCATTTTGAGAATTTTTCATTGAATAAAAATCATTTTTATGCATTAATTTGATCCAAAGTTCCAAAAATCATTTCTGCCTATCCATGAAGAGTTGGACATTGATTCTTTTTGCATTGCATTGTGTTTAGCATGTAGTTTGTGAGATTAAATGGCCATGATTTGATTTTTCATTTTCAATTTGTTTGACATTTCTTTTGTTTGGAAACCCTAAAACCCTAGAAATCTTGTAAAAATCATAACTTGAACTTGGTTAGGAGTTGAGACCTCTCCTTTGGGCAGTGGGTTAGTATAGGATTAGGGGTCCTTTGAGTGCATTTTCAATATTTTATAATGTTGTTTGCTTCTGATTTTGGTTTTTGTTTGATGTATTGTTCATAAACCCTAATTTGGGCTTCCATATGCATCCATCTTGCATTCTCTTGCATAACATGACTTGCCATGACATTTCAAGCATCCATTTGATTCATTTGACATCATAGGACATATTTAAAGCATGTTTGATCATTGCATCATGTATTTGCCATGTTGTATGCCATGTGCACTTCATAACTTTTCATGTATGTCCTTGCTTCCTAACTTGCTTCATTTGCATTCATGAACTTGTATGATCATTTCCATGTGCTGCCTCATGTTTGTAGCATCTCATAACATCATTAGCATCATGTAAATGCTTCTGGTTTTGTTTCTCATCATGTCATCTCATCCCATCTTGCATTGCATTGCACTTCTTTTCTAACCTTTCAGGTGGTAAGTGATTTTGGGAAGTGAATTTGCCTTCACTTCTCATAACTTTTCTTCTCATCTCTCTTGCATCCATTGCTGCATTTTTGTTTGTGTTTGAGATTGAGCTTGCTCATTCTTCTTCTTCCCACTTTCTTTCTTCAAGTGACTTGACTTCTTGAATGAAGCAAGTCACCTTGCTTCTCTTGATCCTTTCATCTGCTTCCTGGTGGTTCCATTGAAGACTTCTCTTGTAAACCTCACAAACCTTAGGAACAACCAAGCATGACAATGATTAGGGTTTTGATTAGTCTCCCCTCTTAGTTTTACCTTTGTGTCTCTCTTTGAGTCTTCTCTTCTCATCTCATAATCAGGGACTAAACCCTAAAGGCTTTGAGGCTTTGTGATTAAGCTTATGCCTGCATCCTTCTATTAGGATGGAGTGTATAACTTTAATCCTAAGTGTTAAACCCTTAATGTGTTTAACTCCTTTAATCAATTCACTTAATAATCATCAAGACATCAAGCTTGTAACTTGGGCCTTGCATTAGGGTTCTAATTCTTCCTTAATTGGTTAAGAAGGACTAACCCTAGTGTTAATGGACAAGTCCCCCTCAAGTTGTCTTACAAATCATAAAATTCACTTCATCATCATACCATTAACTAAAATCCACCTAATCAAAGGCTTGTTTTGTCATGAGTTTAATCCTTAATCATGGATTAAGTTGAGGAGCTTTCCTCAGCTTAAACATCCTCATCTATTATCCTTCTATTAGGATGGTGTAATGAGTCTGTTTAATCCCTGATTATGGCTTAATCTCATTACTTAACACTAAACAAAAACACCAAAAACATCTAAATAATCACAAGTAGGTTAATGATCTTAATCCTATATCAAAGGTGATTAAGTGTGAGAATCTGACTTCACACTTAAGGTATTCTCATTACCCCTAATCAGAGGGAAGATGTGATGAGTTTACTAAATCCATTGGTTTAGGTTTAAGCTCATTAATTTATGGCAAACTTTCAAAAAAGCAATAAAAGACTGAAAACACAAAAACAAACAATAATCGTCTCCTCCGGGATTCTTTTCTCATCACCTTCACTCATAAACGAGAACTCGCTTCTTCCGTCTAATGCAAGACAGTTTGCATCTGTGCCAGATAGATCATACACTTGAGCATAGGCAAGCAAGCAGTTCACAAGTCAATTCACCTTTCAGTCTCTTTGGGTCGAACTACGGTGTTCTGACTTCCTCATTGCACGAGAGGATACGTAGGCATAACTTAACGGTTATCGAACAAAAGTCTCTGTACATTCCCCCTCCTTCCAGCATTATTCTTTAAGCCTCATGATCTTGAGCATCTCACTCTTTGTTCCTACACTGACACACCATTTACACACTTTCACTTTCTTTTACACTGA
Source organism: Lathyrus aphaca (assembly GCA_963966055.1). Taxonomy (NCBI): domain Eukaryota; kingdom Viridiplantae; phylum Streptophyta; class Magnoliopsida; order Fabales; family Fabaceae; genus Lathyrus; species Lathyrus aphaca. The sequence goes on along the minus strand of OZ014522.1, from coordinate 139,593,972 downwards.
CACCTGTACATCCTTTTCCGACTCCTTTATACACAGATTGCACTGACACTACCCCTTTAAAACACAAATCTTTTAAGCGTGGATCCCTTCGAGTACGACGGACAATCTGGGTGCTAATACCTTCCCAGGTTGTAACCAACCCCCTTTCTCAGTCTCTCTGGTTCGCAAACCGTCTTATCCATCCTTTTTCCAGGTCTATGCAGCATTGCCTTTCCTCCGGGATAAAAATGCCTAGCTGGCGACTCTTTTCATCTCCAGTGAGTTCACGGCTGTGTGTTCTCATTGTCCCTTTCGCCGACCGTTCGCGTCTGTACCTTTATCTGGGCCTAGTCCCATTTTATCGGGAGCGACAGCTTGGCGACTCTGCTGGGGAGAGTGACACGGTAACCAGGGCTTCTGGTTCTTTTTGTGGGTTCCTCCTAGCGCTTGCTTGATTTGTGTTTACTGGGGTGTTATGTGCTACTTATGTTTGTATACTTGTTTTATTTTTACTGCTTTATGTACAGTTGCTTTACTGCTTTCTTTATTGCTTTTGTATATATCATACTGTCATGCTGCTGGCTGGATCTGGTTTTTGCTTTGGTGGGTGGGATTCATTGAGAGTTAAGGTCCTATACCTGGGACCTGAGTGACACCTAGGCTAGAGTGAATCATATTCTTTCCCATTCCATTTCGGTCTGGTGCGGGAATATGAAACACGGTTCAGATATGGGTTTCTTCTTGAGAACTCTGTGTTGCAGATTTCCTGCAATGCTAGGGCTATCTGGGAAGCCTGCTAAGTCTGGATGACCTTTTAGTATTGACCTTCAGAAACTGAGGTGAATTAGAGGAGGAACTTTTATGGTTATTGTAAACACTGTACCTCCGGGTTAGAAGTGTTTACACTTCTCATAACTGATCCAAGTCTGAGGATCCTTGTTTTAGAACACCACCTGTGAGGGGGTTGGGTTGTTTACAGGTTTGCAGGTACCTTGACCTCAGAATACCCTGTTACTTTGATTTGGTTAAGAATACTCCATGTTGGAACAGTTCTTGTGATTCTAAACCCTGGACATGTGGCTCTTTATTTGAGCCCCCCACATTGGTTACTGGACTTATAGACCTCCCTCTGGATTTCTTACACACATGGACTTATATCAGAGCACTTGATCAGATCCAGCTCAGTCACAAACCCTTTGCATATCATTTGCATACATAATCATTGCATCATATTGACATTTGCTTATTTGTGTTTCAGGGTATCCATCTTCATTTGGTTTTGACCCCATCTTCAGTATTGACCTGTCTTCATCAGCACCTGCTTCAGTTATCAGCTATCTGCTTCAGTCACCTGCACCAGCCAATCAGTGGCCCATTCTTCAGTATCATCATCAGCACTTGTCTCTACTCAGTCTCAACATCATGGCACCTAAAAAGAGCAACATCACCTACCACTTCTTCCAGCCAGAGTTAGCTGACATCAGGAGGATTCAGACCCTGATCACTCCAGACCATATACCACTGTTCAGGGAACACCATGGAGATATACTGGATATGGTTATGGATCTGGACCCCTCACAGAGAAGCCTGATCCACACTTGCCTTCAGTTTTATGAGCCCCCACTGAGATGTTTCACTTTTCAGGACTTTCAGTTGGGCCCTTTATTGGAAGAGTACTCATCATTAGTTGGTATACCTATCAGGGGTGGAGTCCCTTTCAACCCTGAGATGGTCTTTCCTGGTAATGAAGAGGTAGCAAAGGCATTGCATCTGGAACCAGTCCTGATTGGGCAGCATATGACTTCTAAGGCTGGAATCCCTGGCCTGCATCTGGATTTCTTGATCTCTCAAGCTACCCTGAAAGCTTCTTTGGGAGAGTGGAAAGCAGTCTGTGCTTTATTGGCCTTGAGCATATATGGGATCATATTATTTGCAGATGAGCCTCGATTTGTTAGCAAGAATGCAATCCATCTTTTCATCCTGAAGAACCCAGTAGCAACTTTATTGGGGGATCTCTACTATTTAGTGCATCAAAGGAATGAAAAGCAGAGAGGAAGATTAGTGAGGTGTTGTGCTCCATTGTTCCATACTTGGCTTCTCAGGCATCTACCCAGGACAGATGCATTTTTGAACCCTCATCAGCAGAGAAACTGGGCTGGAAGACTTACTACTCTAACTTCAGCTGATATCAGGTGGTGCACTCAAAGCACAAAAGGCAGGGATATCATCACCAGCTGTGGGCATTTTCCCAATGTGCCCCTAATAGGAGTTAAGGGTAGTATTAATTACAACCCTCTGCTGTTCAAAAGACAACTGGGCTATGCACTGGTCCACACTCCTAAGGCACAGGACTTGGTTGAGACTCTTTATTGTGAAAACAAGATTAATCTGGCTATTGTTAGGCAGGCAGCCTGGGCCTGGGACAATGTGCAGACTAAGGGGGTAACCATCCTGGGAAAGTGTAACAATGTGGCATCAGCATAATACTATGATTGGTCCCATGCCAGGGCCCAATTCTCTGGGATGCCCTTTACTATAGAAGATATGCCTGGGCCTTCCACAACACCACCTCCAGCAACAGTCAGCTTAGAGGAGTTTGAGAAATTGAAAGAGAGAAATGAGAAGTTGACTCAAGCTTTGCAGAAGACCCTCTATGAGAGGAGTGATGGAAGATTGGATATTGAAAGGTTGGAAAAGTTGAAGAAAGAGCATCTGGCTAGGATTGAGAAGTCTGAAGATTACATTAAGAAGTCTAGGGCTGGAGAACAGATTTTGAAGAATGCTTGCAAGGAAGCTCAGTTCCAGAAAGCCAGGACAGACTTGTATCTAAAGGAGAGTCAGGCTAGGTGGGTCAGGATCACCGAGGCTCGTACTCTGGAGGACAAGAGGGTCCAAGACAAGATAGAGCAGATGGAAGCTAGTGCAAAAGAGCAACAAGAAGCCCTGGCAGCAGCCCAGAGGGAGATATCAGAGCTAAAGATCAGAGCTGGAGTAAAGAGGTCTAAGGACCAAAGTCAACACAAGAAGCTAACTGCAGCTGTTACTACCCGGAACCTCCTTATCAGGAACCTCACGGAGCGTCCAGCTGATCCTGTGACCGAAGCACTTCTTAAGGAAGTTCGGGAGGATGAGTTTGGTCTTGGTGTTTGACCATTTGCTTGTTGTTGCTTTCATTCCATGTACTTTTGTTTTCCTGTAATATATTTTGACCCCTCAGAGGGCTTGTATTTGTAAACAAACTATGTACCATTTGCCTTTTGTAATATATGTATTAGTTTGTTCCATCCGAGTTTACTTCGAAAGCAACATCGACAGCATCTTCAAGGGTCTGGAAGGGTCAAAACTGAATGCCAAGCCGGATACCTTGAAAACAAATAAGCATACTGCATTGCATGCTAACCCTTTGTTTGTTTTGTAGGTTTTTTGTTTTGTTGTTGCTAACTCTGTTGTGATGTTCAGGAATTATTGCACGACGACGAGGGTTTCCACTCAACCGACCACACAGGTACCCCACCCGCAGTAACCTTCCGGGCATACAGATGGATCAGATGCAGCAAGACCTTACAGAGGTCAGGAACCAAATGACCAACGAGAGGTTGGAAATGAGGAACCAAATGACACAGTTTATGGAGGTAATGAACAACATGGCTCAAAGCCAGGAGAGGCTGAGAGCACTGGTAGAAGGGAGAAATCAGGAAGATCATCAGCCAGGGACTGCTGGGACTAGCAACAATGAAAGAGTCCAACCTCATGTCAATCCCCCAGTTTTTGGACCCCACCTCCATCCAGAGGCCAACATTCCTGTCAATATACAAGGGACTGCCACAGAAGGGAGGGTACTGCAAGAAGACCCCCAAGAAGACCAGTTCACAGTGATGGGAGCCGGGGAAGAAGCTTATGATAGAAGGCTGGATGAGATAGCTGAGAAATTAAGGTCCTTAGAGTCTCAAAACTCTTTGGGTTTTGATGTTATGGATATGGGTTTGGTAGATGGGGTCAGGATTCCCCACAAGTTTAAGCCACCATGCTTTGAGAAGTATAATGGGACTTCCTGTCCCCGGACCCATCTACAATCTTTTCTCGGGAGGCTGAAGGCCTATACCATGGACGAGAAGCTGTGGATGTTCTACTTTGAGGATAGTTTGACTGGAGCTTCGAGGGAATGGTATTCCCATCTGACAAGAGCAACTATTAGATGCTGGAAGGACCTGGCAGAGGCCTTCATCAGACAATATCAGTATAATCTGGATATGGCACCCAATAGGACCCTCCTAATGGGAATGTCACAGTCATCTAGAGAGAGCTTCCGAGAGTATGCTCAAAGATGGAGACAGCTTGCTGCTGCTATCCAGCCACCTATGTCAGAAAGGGAGATGGCTGATATGTTCATGAACACCCTTCAGGGGACTTACATTGATAGGCTAGCTGCCTTCTCATCTACCAGCTTTGCAGATGTAGTCATAGCCGGGGAGAGAATTGAAAGCCTATTGAAGATGGGTAAGATCTCAGACAATGGTGCAAGCTCATCCAGTAATGCAAGAAAGCCTTTTACAGGCCCAAGAAGGACTGGTGAGACTAATGCCATCCACACCAACAGGGGCAGGCCCCAATATGTTCATAGATCTGCGGCAGCAGTCACCATTCCCGCTCCAGCTCATCCACAACCAGCTTATCAACCTCCTCAACAAAGCTATCAGCAACAACCTCAGTACCATCAACAAAATCAGTATCCTCCGAGAAATTACAACAACAGCAACACCAACAACAATAACCAGCAAAGGCCATTCCAGCAGAGGCCATCTCAAGCCAACAGGGTGATCGATCCGATCCCTATGCCATATGCCACATTGCTGCCACAACTCCTGAAACTCAACCTAGTTGAGCTAAGGACGTTGGCACCTCCAGATCCCAACAGTCTACCCAGGAATTATGACTCCAACGCCAGATGTGCCTTCCATTCAAATGCACCTGGCCATAGTACAGAAAAGTGCAGAGCCTTGCACATGAAGGTACAAGACCTGGTAGACTCAAAAGCTCTGAATTTCGCACCACCACCCAATGTCAACAAAAATCCTATGCCGCACCACGGAGGTCCCAGAATCAACGCTATTGAAGAAGACAAGCCGTCTTATTTAATAACCAGTGTGGGTCAGATTCGGACACCGTTGGTGGAGATTAAGGCTCAGCTCCTCGAATGTCAAATGTTCCCGGGGTGTGAGTTAGGGTGTGCTTACTGTAATATTTCAGTAAATGGGTGCGATAACCTGAGGAATGGCATAGATGGTCTCATTCAGAGTGGCCAACTTCAGATCACCACATCATTTCCAACAAATCCAGCAATCTCATCAGCAACAGTTCCGGTATCTCCTACAACTGCAGCAACCATTGTCCCTGACAATTCTTCGGCTTCATCAACAAGTACTTCATCTATCATCTCAACCGATCAGTTATCAACAAATTTTTCTTCTACAACTTCAGCACCATTCCAATTTGAATCTCCTACAACAACAACATCCATCCTTCCGACAATGTCTCCTACAACTCCAGCAACAAACTCTAAAGATGTCTCAACTGTCACAATATTTTATGATCCTGAAAACAACTCTGCCTACAATTCAGAAGGTGCTTCTCCCATCAGAGCACCAGTCACAATTTATTATGATCCGCAAACTATCACAGTCCCTTCTGCAGCTGTCATCAGTCCAGTCACTGTCACGGTGCCTGGACCAGTACCTTATGAAAGCAATAGGGCCATCCCTTGGCACTACGGCTCTGACGTATACTGCGAAGGAAAGAAAATCACCCTTGAACCATCAACACCTGCACCACAAATAGACAATGTGGGAGGAGGCAGAGGCTTCACTCGAAGCGGCCGTCTCTTTGCTCCACAAATTCAAAGACCCACTGCCGAAGCAGAAGCTGCTGCCAAGGCAAAAGGAAAGAGCCCGGTGCAGGAAGATCAAGCTGTTAAAGAAGCTTTGAAAACACCATTCGATCAAGAAGTTGATGAGTTCATGAGAATCATCAAAAAGAGTGATTACAAAATAGTGGATCAGCTTCACCAGACGCCATCCAAGATCTCTATCCTCTCATTGCTTATGTGCTCCGAAGCCCATCGGAATGCATTACTCAAAGTCTTGCACGCAACTTACGTGCCTGAAGAGATCACTGTCAATCAGTTGGAAACCGTGGTTGGAAATGTTACTGCTAGCAATGGGCTAGGGTTCACCAATACTGACTTGACAACGGAAGGCCGCAACCATAACAAGGCCTTGCACATCACCATGGAATGTAAAGGTGCAGTCCTTTCCCATGTGCTGGTAGACACAGGGTCATCCCTTAATGTCTTACCCAAAAAGGCCCTGGTGAAGCTAGAGTATGAAGGATTAGCATTGCGTCCCAGTAACCTGGTAGTAAGAGCCTTTGATGGTTCTAAGAGATCGGTGCTGGGAGAAATTGAGCTACCTGTGACAATTGGCCCACAAACCTTTAAAACGATCTTCTATGTGATGGACATTCAGCCTGCCTACAGCTGTTTGTTGGGTAGACCATGGATTCATGCCGCTGGCGCAGTAACGTCTACCCTTCACCAGAAGTTAAAATTTGAGTGGGAAGGCCAAGTTGTTACTATCTGTGGGGAGGAGGACATATTTGTTAGCCACCTGGCTACCTATAAGTATATTGAGATGGATGGGGAGATCCATGAAACAATGAGCCAAGGGTTTGAGGCCCTGAATGTTAATGAAGCATCTGCTGTATCTGGAATCTCCATGTCATCTTACCAACAAGCCCGGAAGGTTGTTGAGGAAGGAACTGCCCAAGGCTGGGGCAAGGTTCTATCTGTGGAGGAGAAGAAGGACAAATTTGGGTTGGGTTACAGACCAACTCAACAACATCAAGCGGAGGCTGCTGAGAAGCCCGGTTTTGTCAGTGGGGGGATGCTCACCCCTGATGCCATCAACAATTTGGAAGACGAGCTGGAAGAGGAGCGCAATCTGGAGAATTGGATTCGTCCAAAGATCCCGGGGAGCAGTATCTCAAACTGGTCTTCCCAGGAAATTATAAGAGTTACTCATGCAGAGTAATTATTATTTCATGTATGTTTATAGCATGCATCAAAGTCTTGCATCTTGCCCAAGATGACAAGACTCATTTTGTAATCGGGCCATCTGTACTTTTTGTGCAAACAAGATTAATTAATGAAATATCAGACATCTTTTTGCAAACGAGTCTTTTTTCTTTTCCGCTCACTGTTTTTCCATTTTTCTTTTTGTACAAAAAAATAAATGGCGATGTTTTCAAAATGATAACTTTATTTCACTTTTCTAAACAAGATTAAAATCAATCACTAAAATGAACAAACTGAACCCTTGCAGAGAATGCCTTCCAGACAGCACCGACAACGGCACGGCTATGACTTCGTATGACTCTGATAATCCGATCAATCAAGCTGATGAAGGGGTTGAAGAGGAATATGAGCTTCCTGAAGAGCTAGCCAGGTTGTTGAGACAAGAGGAGAAGGTTATTACTCCTCACCAGGAGGAGGTTGAAGTGATTAATCTTGGTACAGATGAAGACGTGAAAGAGGTTAAAATCGGGGCCTGCTTACAAGACTCAGTGAAGAGACAACTAATTGATCTGCTTCAAGAATATGTGGACGTGTTTGCTTGGTCTTATCAAGATATGCCAGGGTTGGACACCGACATTGTTGTGCACAAGCTACCTTTGAGGGAAGAATGCCCACCGGTTAAACAGAAACTGCGCCGTACTCGCCCAGACATGGCAATGAAAATCAAAGAAGAGGTACAAAAGCAGTGGGACGCCGGGTTCCTTGCTGTGACTAGCTATCCGCCGTGGGTTGCTAATATAGTACCTGTGCCTAAGAAAGATGGTAAGGTAAGAATGTGTGTTGATTACCGGGATCTGAACAGAGCCAGCCCGAAAGATGATTTTCCATTACCTCACATTGACGTATTGGTAGATAATACGGCTCAGTTCTCGGTATTCTCCTTCATGGACGGATTTTCAGGATACAATCAGATCAAAATGTCCCCTGAAGACATGGAGAAGACAACTTTCATCACACCCTGGGGCACGTTCTGTTACAAAGTGATGCCATTCGGACTGAAGAATGCTGGTGCCACATATCAACGGGCTATGGTGACATTATTCCACGATATGATCCATAAGGAAATAGAATGTTATGTGGATGACATGATCGCCAAGTCCCTTACTGAAGAAGACCACCTGGTAAATCTGCTGAAACTGTTCAAGCGTCTGAGGAAGTACCAATTGAAATTGAACCCCAACAAATGCACATTCGGGGTGCGATCCGGTAAGCTGCTGGGTTTTATTTTAAGCGAGAAGGGGATTAAAGTTGACCCTGATAAAGTCAAAGCTATTCAGGAGATGCCTGCACCAAAAACAGAGAAAGAAGTTCGAGGGTTCTTAGGTCGATTGAACTACATCTCGCGGTTCATATCTCACCTTACAGCAACCTGCGAACCCTTGTTTAAGTTGTTAAGAAAAGAACAGACGGTCAGGTGGAACGAAGACTGCCAAAGGGCTTTTGACAAGATCAAGGAGTACTTACAAGAGCCTCCAATCCTTATGCCTCCAGTGGAAGGAAGACCTCTGATAATGTACTTGACAGTATTAGAAGAGTCAATGGGGTGTGTGTTGGGCCAGCATGACGAGTCTGGTCGAAAAGAGTATGCAATATACTACCTAAGCAAAAAGTTTACCGAATGTGAACAACGTTATTCACTGCTCGAGAAAACTTGCTGTGCTTTAGCGTGGGCTGCTCGCCGACTAAGACAGTATATGTTGACCCACACTACTTTATTGATCTCAAAAATGGACCCAGTCAAGTACATTTTTGAGAAGCCAGCTCTTACCGGACGGGTTGCAAGATGGCAAATGATTCTCACAGAATATGACATCTAGTACACCTCTCAGAAAGCCATCAAGGGTAGTGTACTATCTGAATATCTTGCTGAGCAACCTATTGATGACTACCAGCCTATGAGATTTGACTTCCCTGATGAAGACATCATGTTCATTAAAACAAAAGATCATGAAGAGCCTGTTCACACTGAAGGGCCCGACCCGAAAGAAGAGTGGACTATGATGTATGATGGGGCTGTTAATATGAATGGTCGTGGTGTTGGTGCAGTACTCATTACGCCTAAAGGAGTTCACATGCCTTTCTCGGCAAAACTCACTTTCAACTGCACTAACAACGAAGCTGAATACGAAGCTTGTATTATGGGTCTTGAGGAAGCCATTGACCTCAGGATCAAGACGTTAACCGTGTTCGGAGATTCAGCTTTGGTAGTCAATCAAACCAACGGCAAATGGTACACCCACCAGGATCATCTGATACCTTACAGGGATTATACAAGGAGGTTACTGACTTTCTTTACAACGGTCAAGCTTGAGTATATCCCTCGGGACGAGAATCAGTTCGCAGATGCTCTTGCTACCATTTCATCCATGATCAAAGTCCAAACTGCTAACTTTGTACCTCAAATTTCAGTGTCCAGACTTGACAGACCAGCATATGTATTTGCAGCAGATGTTGTCAAAGATGATAAGCCTTGGTTCCATGACATTAAATGCTTCTTGGAGGATCAAACATACCCACCTGGGGCATCTTCCAATGATAAGAAGACTTTGAGAAGGCTTGCTGGTAGTTTCTTTCTGAACACTGACGGGTCTTTATACAAAAGGAACTTTGATATGGTACTCCTCAGATGTGTTGATAAGACAGAAGCAGAGTTGTTGATGCATGAAGTGCACGAAGGATCCTTTGGTACCCATGCAGGAGGGCATGCCATGGCTAAGAAGTTGTTAAGATCAGGTTATTACTGGATCACAATGGATGCAGACTGTTGTGCCTATGCCAGAAAATGCCATAAATGCCAGATCTACGCAGATAAGGTGCATGTGCCTCCCAATCCTTTGAATATCATGTCTTCACCATGGCCCTTTTCCATGTGGGGCATTGATATGATTGGCAAGATTGAGCCAAATGCTTCAAACGGCCACAGATTCATCCTGGTCGCCATTGATTATTTCACCAAGTGGGTTGAAGCAGCCTCATATGCAAATGTTACAAGACAAGTGGTAGCCAGATTTCTGAAGAGAGATATCATCTGTCGATATGGAGTGCCCGAGCGAATCATTACTGATAATGGTTCCAACTTAAACAACAAGATGATGGCTGAGTTATGTCGGGACTTCAAGATCCAACACCACAATTCTTCTCCTTACAGGGCAAAGATGAACGGCGCTGTTGAGGCAGCAAATAAAAATATCAAGAAGATTGTGCAGAAGATGGTAGTCACTTACAAAGACTGGCATGAAATGCTACCGTTTGCCTTGCATGGGTACCGCACATCAATCAGAACATCCACTGGGGCAACACCGTATCAGCTTGTGTATGGTATGGAAGCAGTCCTACCTGTTGAAGTTGAATTACCCTCTCTGCGGGTACTAATGGATGTTAAGCTGAACGAAGCAGAGTGGGTTCGGTCCCGTTTTGAACAACTGAGTCTGATTGAAGAGAAGAGATTGGCTGCAATCTGTCATGGGCAGCTATATCAAAAGAGAATGAAGAGAGCCTTCGATCAGAAAGTCAGGCACCGAGAATACCAAGTGGGAGATCTTGTGCTGAAAAGAATCCTCCCTCCGCATACAGACCACAGGGGCAAATGGACTCCGAATTATGAAGGACCATTCGTGGTGAAGAAAGTTTTCTCTGGTGGAGCACTGATGCTCAGCACCATGGATGGTGAAGATTTCCCGTCCCCTGTGAATTCAGATGCAGTTAAAAAATACTTCGCATAAAAATGACCCGCTGGACATAAAAACAGAATGTAAGTCCAGGCAAAAATAGGGCATCCCGGCGAGTCAAAAACAGAATAAAGACTCGGGCAAAAGTAAGGGAAAATAAACAAAAAAATGTACACCCGCTGAGTTGAAAAGCCGCATTGGACAGTTCAGGCAAAAATGGGTATCCCGATGGATTGAAAACCCGAAAGGGCGATCCATGCAAAACAAGGGAATAAGCGAACAACTGCATTCTGAATTCGTCTGTATTATCCGCAACTTGGTAAGCTTCAAAAGGATCAAGCCTCAGTCAGAATCAGCTTTCTTCAGAAAGCAAGACGAGAAGAACATCAAAAGTCATACGAGTCATAGCAGAGGAGGAAGCTCCTTAAAGCATCGTCAACATCGCCAGCACTTTGTTTCTCAATTTGTAACAAATCTCCTCATTTCAGGAGATATGTTTCCTTGACTGTATCTTGCCAATTCAGGGCACATGAATTAATAAAATCAGATTTTTCAGTCATGTTTCGTCTTGTACATTTTTTATTTTGCAAAGAATGTCTGATGTCTCTAAAAAACTAATTGCATGAGTACAGATGCTTTTCTCTAAAAAAAAAATAATAATAATAATAAAAAAAAAACACATGCTGGCAGGGAATATACTTACTCTCGAAAGTGCTTAATTCCTATGACGGAATCCAGTAAAGGATACCTCGGGACCATTTGTGCGTTTCCTTATCTTTGCAGGATTGCAGGTATCCAGAACGCAACTTGGGGCATGCAAGTTACATCCCAGCAAGCTGGCAAATCAACACTCGCTCTTGGCACCAGAGGTGTTTTCTCCCCAGCTGAGTTGCCAACAACTTTCCCCAGCCAGTTGCCACTTGTCAATTTCCCCAGCCGTAGTGTCGATCTTTCTTCCTCAGCAGAATGCAAAAATCCAGGGGATCATCCCCCACAGAATCCTCAGCCTCTATTCAGAAGAGCAACGCATGAAGGAGTCACAACAGAGTACAGACGGCTTCTACAAACCCCAGCTGGGTCCCTCATTACAAGGATATGTCAATCAGTGACTCATATCCCCAAACAGATACATCTCTCCAGATCTACCAATGATCTCATCCCCAGTTGGGAGGTCCATTTCAAACAGATCAACCAGAGATCTTCGCAGCAGCGGGATCCGAATCCCGGATCGATACCTTTTGCATAATCATGACATTTGCATCATATTCACCCACAAAGCGTAGCATTCCGTCTAATACGGAGCATTACGGCGAAAAATCAAACATATAGCATAATCATAAGCCATGTTGTGAATCGAACACTTGTGAATAATAAACCATTCATCAAAATGCAGAATGCTTCCCCAAAATCCCCACCAGAGTCCCCAGCAAAAGCAGTTGCCTCACAAATCACAAACACCAGTATATACTCCTTTGGACACCCGTCCGTGTCATCACTCCCCAGTAAAGTCGCCTGGACACTCTTTACAAACAAAACCACCCGTATTACAGATACTTCCCGACACCCGTCCGTGTCATATCCCCAGCGGAAAGCCAAAGACATCATCTTTGCACTCACCTATACTTGTATATACATTTTCTTGACACCCGTCCGTGTCATATCCTCAGCGCAGTCGCTTACACTTTTGCAACCCATATACTTGTTGATACCTTATTTTTCTCCTTTTCGACACTCGTCCGTGTCACTCTCCCCAGCAGATGAATACTCATCTATACAATATCCACACTCCTACTTATACAGATACTCGCCCGTATCTTGTATACACCATTTATATCCCCCACAGATTCGACATTGGTCCATGTTCTTTGTTAACCAGTTGGTACTCGTCCGTATCATCATCTCAGAACCTGCGTCTAGTGTTTGTTTCTACATGATACTCGTCCGTATCATAATCTTAAGGATGCTCGTCCGCATCTTTAATCCATACACCGTGCCAAATACTCTTGTCTTCTTGAATATAGATACTCGTCTGTGTCTACTATTCCCCAGAAGAGTCCCTTCAGATTCAACACTCGTCCGTGTTCTTTGTTAACCCGTTGATACTCGTCCGTATCATCATCTCTGAACATGTGTCAATTTGTTTCTACCCGATACTCGTCCGTATCGTAGTCTTAAGGATGCTCGTCCGCATCTTTAATCTATACACAAACATCTAAACACTTATACTTTCCTTTCTTGGTTGTAAACACTCGTCCGTGTTTACTGCTCCCCAGTAGATCACCAACAAAGCAAATTTTCCTTTTTATCTGACACTCGTCCTGTGTCATGATAAACCTTGAGAGCAGCCGTACCCTGCTAGGTGGTCGTCCTCCACCTCTTGATGGTCGTCCTCCATCATGCTCATCCGATGGCCGCCCCCATCGTTGATTTTTAGCAGCCGTCCCCTGCTAGGTGGTCGTCCTCCACCTCTTGATGATCGTCCTTCATCACTTTATCCAATGGCCGTCCCCATTGTTGATTTTGGTTATCTGGCATTCGTCCTATGTCATGAGAAACCTCGAGAGCAGCCGTCCCCTGCTAGGTGGTCGTCCTCCACCTCTTGATGGTCGTCCTCCATCATGCTCGTCCGATGGTCGTCCCCATCGTTGACCTTTTATCCGGCATTCGTCCTATGTCGCGATATTTTCGGCAGTCGTACCCTGCCTGGAGGTCGTCCTCCACCTTAGATGACCGTCCCTCATCTTAACCCCAACAGAGCAGTCGTCCCCTGCTAGGTGATCGTCCTTCACCTTTGATGACCGTGCCTCATCATCTGTTTATTCCATTTATTCTTTAACCCGATGGCCGTCCCCGTCGTGGTCCCTTTTCTTTTTTAGCCCGATGGCCGTCCCCATCGTTGGTTACTTCGCTTTATGAACTTGATGGCCGTCCCCGTCATGTTTCACTATTCCCAGAGAATCTTACAACTTTATCTTGATGGCCGTCCCCATCATAATTTTATTTTTCCCAGCTAGTCGGCCGTCCCCGTCTTAGCTTTACCTTTTATCCCCAGCATGTCGGCCGTCCCCGTCATTGCTCTTTACCCAGCAGTCGTCCTCTGCTCGACGGTCGTCCTCCGTCGCCTGCACTTTACAATATACTTTATTTTCCTTTTACAATCTATATCCCTTTTCTTCTTCATTTCTGTGAGTGCAAATTTTGGACTGTCTTTGGTATTCAACCACAAGTTATCTTCTTTGCCTGTTAAGCCATTGCTTACATCCTGCGCAGCTAACTCATGTTTGAATAGGGGCAGCTGTAAACACCCCAAATTTGCCCTCACCCATTCACACCATGGCTTGTGATCATTTCATATGCATAAACTCAATCATACCATCTCATATCTTAATTTTGATTCACTGCATAGGCTCTAAGTCATCTGCACCTAGGGTTTGTGATCTGAGCAATCCAAGAGCTTCTTGAGCCACTCCAAAGGCCACCAATCACTTCAAAGGGGTCCATGTGTGTTCAAGTATCATATTATATCCTCTCAAAGTCAAGAATGCCAAAGAATCACAAGAACTGGGATTGGTATGGAAGCAGAGCCAGGTTTGACTGCACAGTTGACCTAAAATTAGGGTTTTGGTTTCAGTGGCCATAACTCCAAATCTTTTGGTCATTCTTGTTTCAATTGGTCTCTATATGGTATAGGGAGTATGCATATCAATTTTCATGAAGAAATTCCATGGGGAAGTCATCTGATCAAGAGTTGACTTTTCAGACAAGTCAGTGCAAAATCAGGGCATCTGAGGCCCCCAATGACCCAACCAAGGGGTGATCTTCATCATTTTGAGTGTATATGACCTTTATTTGATCATGGAAGAAGGTTGAAGTTCACAAAATTCAAGAATTACAAGTTTTTGCAAAGTTGACTTTTTAGGGCATGGTTGACTTTTCAAGAATATGTCATTTTATGCCACTTTTCAAACCTTACTTTTTGATCCAAAAATGTTTCAAATGGAAAAACTTTGGTCATGAAAGTTGTAGATTAGATCTTTCCCTTTTCAAAAAGTACAAGAACATGATCTAATTCTTCTTGGATCAAAAGTTATGGTGTGTTAAAGTTGGCAAAAATCATTAATTTTCAAGATGTGCACCAAATGAGAAACTTGCAAGAACTTTGTACCAAGGCATTTGCAACCTCTAATTCATGTCTAACCACTACACAAACATTCTATGTGACCTAAAAATCAGATTTGAACCAAAACTTCTCATGTTTCATGGCTTGTGGAATGAGAAAATTTCATGTGAACCAAAAGAGAGCAACTTGCAAAAACTATCATCACACCTCACCCACTTGTTACATTGGATGCTGAACCATGCTAGCCTCCCTCACACACCATGCTGCGCCAGCCCACACTCTTGTACCAAGCTAGAACTTAGCCCATGCCTCTCTTACAAAAAGGTTGACAATTTGCAAAAGTGAACTTACCTATCACAGCAGGCCAGGTCACATCATCTGACCAATTGGAGTTGTTTATACTATCCATTTGCTAGCCATTTCACATAAGGAGCCAGCCTGAAACAAGCCCTAAGACAACATTCACAAAAACACTCCAATCTGCATTTTCCTTCGAATCATCTTCCACAGGCCTCAAACACTAAAACAAATTCCACACATCAACTCACCTTGCTTCACTGACCAGAAACCAACCATTGTTTTGGCCTGAGACCCTCCATATCACAAACACGATTTTCACATTCCCTTGGTCAGAGCTTCTGAAAACTCACTCAAGAGGCTGTTTAAACTCCAACCAAGTATCCAAAGCTTCAAAGGGGGATCATTGGGACCTGTTTGAGCCAAAGAACTAGCCAGAAAGTGCCAGAGATCAAAGCTCCAGTTCAGGTGAGCTTCATGAACATTTTTTCCAGGAGCTCGTTTTTAAGTTCTTAAATGGTTCTCTATGTTCCACTGATCATGATGATATGTTTGGTTTCGAAAATCATTGAGTTTTGAGCATGTATGGTGTTCCTGAAATTTTTTGACCTAAACCCCTTTTGCTTCGATTCAGCCTTATTATGTAAAATAAATGTGTTTTGGCTGTTGATTCTTACTCTATGATGTTTGGGGATGGATTCTGGGCAGAGAAATTAGGTTTTAGTGAGCCAGGGTGAGAGTTAGCCATTTTCAGGGAGGGTGCTGGCCGGAGAAGACGACCGGAAGTCTTCTCCGGCCGCCTGAAGGTCATTAATATGTAATTAGGGTTAGGGCTTCCAGTTTGAATTTCAGGCGTTGGATGAGTTGACTGAGTCTTTTCCCGCGCGCATCCAATGGCTCAGATCATGTCATTAGTTTAATTAGGTTTAATTTAATTAATTAATTAAGTTTAGCCCAGTTTGAATGTGGGCCACTAGATCTGGCGCGAAGTCAATGCTTCCAAGCCCAGAATGAATCCTGGCCTTCCATCCTGCATACTTCAGTTTATTTTATTTTTTATTTCATTTTCTTTCATTTAACTTCCACAATTTATTTAAAATAGCAAAATTGTTTTAAAAATTATGAAACTTTTTGTCAAGAGTTTCATTAATTTTTAAAACACAAAAATATTTTTATTTTCATTTTTAGCATTTAAAAAGTATTTTAAAATATTTAAAAGTTTATTTTTAATTGATTAATGAAAATTAATTTATTAAAAATACTTTTAGGTATTTAAAAATCACCAAAAAATTCATGAAAGGTTCTAAGACATTTAGAAACATTGTCCAACCTTCAAACCAAATTTATTTTTTGATCTTGATGCATTTTGAGAATTTTTCATTGAATAAAAATCATTTTTATGCATTAATTTGATCCAAAGTTCCAAAAATCATTTCTGCCTATCCATGAAGAGTTGGACATTGATTCTTTTTGCATTGCATTGTGTTTAGCATGTAGTTTGTGAGATTAAATGGCCATGATTTGATTTTTCATTTTCAATTTGTTTGACATTTCTTTTGTTTGGAAACCCTAAAACCCTAGAAATCTTGTAAAAATCATAACTTGAACTTGGTTAGGAGTTGAGACCTCTCCTTTGGGCAGTGGGTTAGTATAGGATTAGGGGTCCTTTGAGTGTATTTTCAATTTTTTATAATGTTGTTTGCTTCTGATTTTGGTTTTTGTTTGATGTATTGTTCATAAACCCTAATTTGGGCTTCCATATGCATCCATCTTGCATTCTCTTGCATAACATGACTTGCCATGACATTTCAAGCATCCATTTGATTCATTTGACATCATAGGACATATTGAAAGCATGTTTGATCATTGCATCATGTATTTGCCATGTTGTATGCCATGTGCACTTCATAACTTTTCATGTATGTCCTTGCTTCCTAACTTGCTTCATTTGCATTCATGAACTTGTATGATCATTTCCATGTGCTGCCTCATGTTTGTAGCATCTCATAACATCATTAGCATCATGTAAATGCTTCTGGTTTTGTTTCTCATCATGTCATCTCATCCCATCTTGCATTGCATTGCACTTCTTTTCTAACCTTTCAGGTGGTAAGTGATTTTGGGAAGTGAATTTGCCTTCACTTCTCATAACTTTTCTTCTCATCTCTCTTGCATCCATTGCTGCATTTTTGTTTGTGTTTGAGATTGAGCTTGCTCATTCTTCTTCTTCCCACTTTCTTTCTTCAAGTGACTTGACTTCTTGAATGAAGCAAGTCACATTGCTTCTCTTGATCCTTTCATCTGCTTCCTGGTGGTTCCATTGAAGACTTCTCTTGTAAACCTCACAAACCTTAGGAACAACCAAGCGTGACAATGATTAGGGTTTTGATTAGTCTCCCCTCTTAGTTTTACCTTTGTGTCTCTCTTTTAGTCTTCTCTTCTCATCTCATAATCAGGGACTAAACCCTAAAGGCTTTGAGGCTTTGTGATTAAGCTTATGCCTGCATCCTTCTATTAGGATGGAGTGTATAACTTTAATCCTAAGTGTTAAACCCTTAATGTGTTTAACTCCTTTAATCAATTCACTTAATAATCATCAAGACATCAAGCTTGTAACTTGGGCCTTGCATTAGGGTTCTAATTCTTCCTTAATTGGTTAAGAAGGACTAACCCTAGTGTTAATGGACAAGTCCCCCTCAAGTTGTCTTACAAATCATAAAATTCACTTCATCATCATACCATTAACTAAAATCCACCTAATCAAAGGCTTGTTTTGTCATGAGTTTAATCCTTAATCATGGATTAAGTTGAGGAGCTTTCCTCAACTTAAACATCCTCATCTATTATCCTTCTATTAGGATGGTGTAATGAGTCTGTTTAATCCCTGATTATGGCTTAATCTCATTACTTAACACTAAACAAAAACACCAAAAACATCTAAATAATCACAAGTAGGTTAATGATCTTAATCCTATATCAAAGGTGATTAAGTGTGAGAATCTGACTTCACACTTAAGGTATTCTCATTACCCCTAATCAGAGGGAAGATGTGATGAGTTTACTAAATCCATTGGTTTAGGTTTAAGCTCATTAATTTATGGCAAACTTTCAAAAAAGCAATAAAAGACTGAAAACACAAAAACAAACAATAATCGTCTCCTCCGGGATTCTTTTCTCATCACCTTCACTCATAAACGAGAACTCGCTTCTTCCGTCTAATGAAAGACAGTTTGCATCTGTGCCAGATAGATCATACACTTGAGCATAGGCAAGCAAGCAGTTCACAAGTCAATTCACCTTTCAGTCTCTTTGGGTCGAACTACGGTGTTCTGACTTCCTCATTGCACGAGAGGATACGTAGGCATAACTTAACGGTTATCGAACAAAAGTCTCTGTACATTCCCCCTCCTTCCAGCATTATTCTTTAAGCCTCATGATCTTGAGCATCTCACTCTTTGTTCCTACACTGACACACCATTTACACACTTTCACTTTCTTTTACACTGACACCTGTACATCCTTTTCCGACTCCTTTATACACAGATTGCACTGACACTACCCCTTTAAAACACAAATCTTTTAAGCGTGGATCCCGTCGAGTACGACGGACAATCTGGGTGCTAATACCTTCCCAGGTTGTAACCAACCCCCTTTCTCAGTCTCTCTGGTTCGCAAACCGTCTTATCCATCCTTTTTCCAGGTCTATGCAGCATTGCCTTTCCTCCGGGATAAAAATGCCTAGCTGGCGACTCTTTTCATCTCCAGTGAGTTCACGGCTGTGTGTTCTCATTGTCCCTTTCGCCGACCGTTCGCGTCTGTACCTTTATCTGGGCCTAGTCCCATTTTATCGGGAGCGACACTCGCCCTGAACCAGGACGCGTATAAACACTCCGCAACAAAGTCTTGTGTCGTACAAGAATGTCTGATTTTCATTAAATGTTTTATTGCTTTTCTTTATGAGATGAGAAAGAATGACTCAAGTCGGAAAAAGGACAAAATAAGGGGTACTAAGACCAACCCTAAGTTATTTATTATTCACAAAAGGGAGATCTTAATGGTTAGTGAGGTTTTCTAATCCTAAGGAACAAAAGGAAAAGAAAGAAGAGAAAAGGATGCAACTTACTTCCTAAGGAAGATAAGTTGATCCTAACAAAGGGGAATCCTACCAAACACAAATATGGAAGGAAAAATGAATTAAAAAGCCTAGAAGAAATGCATAAAAAATAAAGGATAAAGTGAAGTAAACTTACCTCAATCTTCCCCACCACAAAACAAATGTTAATGCACATTTTTATTAAAAAGAATAAGGTAAACACACATTAATTAAATCCTAATTAAATTCTAAGGCACCTTGGACCTACACTAGACTCTATTTTAATCCTAAAGGAACTAGAAAAATGCTAAAACCAAAATACAGCACCTATTACAGCCCCTTAATACACAAACAGCTATGAAACTATGCAACAACACAAGGCAGCTTTTTACAGCCAACATGCAACATGAAAAAGTAGGTGTAAAAGGTCAAATGCAGCATGCACACATAACAAACAGCATACATTTTACAACACTTATGCAAAAAACAGCTAGGAAACGCAAAATCCAGAATTGATTATTTTTCTTTTTTAATGCCCAAACTCAGTGAAAAATGCTCCACATTGATCATGAACATACATTTGAACTTAAATCAACATATAAAAATGCAAGAACATGAACATTATTGGGTGATTATGCAAGCATGCATCACATGGATTATGCAACAAGTAAATGCACAAAGTAGCACCTAAACATTCATATGATCATGCATTTGAACATGGTGATTATTGATTATGAACATGCAACATGATAGCTCAACAAACACACTAAACTTAATGCAAAATTCATAATTAAATTGATATGAGTGATGTGATCAAGTATGCAACAAAATGCCACCAAATGCACATACATATGATTATGCAAAATGCAACATACATCAATCATGAAATGCAAAATGATTTAATGCAATGCAAACATATAAAAACCAGAATGCAAAGTGATTATTACATACCTAATGATGTATGAACATATCAACAAAATGTAAGAAATCAAGGCATGCACAAAGAAACACAAAAATGCATAAAATGCAACATGAACGAAATCGTGTCGAAACGACTCGAAATGGGGGAACTAGCTACTGGAAATGGACTAAAAAATTCCCTAAAATCACTACCTAAACATGCATGAACATTATAGGCACTAAAAATTAGGAATGAGCAATCAAATAAGCTAAAAAGTCAAAAATCAACAGCGTTAACTGGTTAACCAAATGGGTTAACCGGTTAACGGACCTAAAACAGCAGCATTTTGGCCAAAAATGCATGCGTTAACCGGTTAACCAAATGCGTTAACCGGTTAACCAAATGCGTTAACCGGTTAACGCTGAACAGAATTGAAAAAAAGCTTTTAAAATAAGTGCTTTTGGCCACAATCTTGCTTCCAACTATCCCTAACCTTCCTAGAAACATGCTACCACTAATTTCTACTTAATTTGAGCTTATTTACACATGATAGAACCTATATCTATTAACACCTTAAATCCAAATTCAACCAAAATCATAAATCACAAGCAAACATAATCGAAACGGAATTGATTTTAAACAAAGCGAAAAGCACTTAAAGAATGCCAAAAGTGGCGAGATGAAGAGAATAAATTAAAGGAGAAGTGATTAAGATCACCAACCTACGAAGCAGAGGAATGCTTCGGTGATTGTTGCAAGAATCGGAGCTTGAATCGAAGAGAAAACCAAAAACCGAGAAATCGCAAAATAAATGCGTTCTTGACGTTTTGATCTTCTTGCACTTCCGATAAGCCGAAAATCTCCACAAAATTCAGTAGCTTCTTCTTCCACAATCCACAAAATATGAAAGTTGGAGGCTTAAGCTTCAAGATCTTCAAGTTTCAATGTGAAACTTGAAGAGCTTATTTGAAAAGCTTTGGTGAAAAGGGTGAAAAAGGAGGAAACGTGAGAGAGAAAAAGTGATTCTCAAAAAGTAAAAAAATGGAAAATGGTATTAAACCCTTTTGGTTTTGATGAAAATGGCTTAAATAGAGACTAGGCTAGGAGCAAGGTTTAGGTTTGGGGCCCAAAAATTAGGTTTGAGATCCAAAATTAGGTTTGGTAGTTAGTTAGGGTTAAGGTTGGAAAAGGGAATATTCCTTGGAATATTACTTGGAATATTCCTTGGAATACTCTAGAAAATGGTAGAAGTTGGTGGAAGTTTCCAAGGGAAATGGGGTGGAATTGCAATGGAAAAACGAGATGGAAAGAATGAAAGGAAATGTGGAAAGAAAGTGGAAGGAAAGGTGGAGGGAAATGGTGAAACTAACTACCTTTCAAATGATTTTTCTTTGGATTTTTTTATGATTCCTCCATCGTTTCTTGATCAAATATGAACCATAGGATCATTGTAACCCTAAATTCATGATTTCGATCTTAAAAGTCCGGAGTCGACCCTTTTTACCCAGCTCGGTTGCCTTTTCTCCGATTCCTTGATTTTCCGTCGTCCGGCCAGTCGAACCTCTTCCAAAATGAATTTGTGGACGAGATTTGAACCCTAGGAACTTGACATAATATATAAGACAAAGGAATCCTCTTTGAATCGAAACTTCATGCCGAAGCCCCCATAGAAATGAAACCCTAATTCGGCCCTTTTCCTCAGAAAATATTGCACTGCTTGCCTCCTTCAATCAAACCCCCATCTTTCTATGGCTTGTGGCTTCAAGTGAAGACTTGTGGAATATTGTGAACACTTTGCACAAGCTTGAGAAGCTTTGTGGCCCTTCGGTAGCCTCTTCATAGCTTTCGGTTACTCCGATCATTGATCACATACTCATGCCTCAGCTATGCAATGTTTGATGCAATGTTTTTTTGATTATTTTATGAGTTTATGTATGCAAAATTCTATGCAAAATGTTGAGGATATGAGAGGGAAAATTTTGAGGTATTACACAAGCGATTAGGAAATATCTTAATGATGTGCAACGAATCAATATATTTTCCTTCCTTTTTCTAAACTTACAATCAATTTTATTTCAAACTTCTAATTGACTATAAACATGTGCCAACAAATTAGATTTTCATAAAGTGCATTTATTTGAAATTGCTGTTCGAGCCAACCTCTAGCCTATAAATAAATATCTTTTTCCCCATTTTATTTCATACATAATTATGTTTTGACACAACTCTCTCTCTCTCTTTCTCTCTCTCTCTCTCTCTCTCTCTCTCTCTCTCTCTCTCTTTATATATATATATATATATATATATATATATATATATATATATATATATATACCTAACTCTTTCTAAATAGGTTAAAGATATCCTAGATTCTTGGTCAGTCCTTGATAAAACCAAGATAGGTTCAAGCTCATCCTGGTATCAAAAGTTTCATAGGTTTTAGATTATCTCGATATTAAAATCTCATAAGTTATTGGTTATCTTGTGTAAAACCAAGGTTTAAAGGTTCGTGAGCTCAACATGCGTAAAAACATGCAAGGTTTCAAGGAACTTGAATACTAATTTCTCAAAGACCCCTGTTTATGGAGAGAAGACTAACCACTTTAATCTACTATATGGAGAGAAGACTAACCACTTCAATCTACCGTTTGGAAGAGAATAATCAAACTTTTATATTCCTAACTCTTGTATTATTTGGTTGGAGGTCAACCATCACTCCCTTGTATAAGGTATTTCGTGAGTCTTTCCTGAAGGTGTGAGAAAAACACAAGAAATGGGGGTTTGAATTGGTGTTTTCACTCTTGTTAACTTTTTTATCGTTGCTTGCGGCGGAGGAATAAGTAAATAAAGTAAAGCATAAACAAGAGAAATAGAGACACGATATATCTTGGTTCACTTGAGAAACTCAAGCTAATCCAGTCCACCCCGCAAGGTGATTTTTCTTAGCCAAGGACTTAATCCACTATAACCAAACTGATTATAAGGCACAACATTACCTGTGACTAACTTCACAACCAACTGATGTGACTTACAACATTGTGCAACCAGATGATGCGGCTTCCTTGTGCGGCTACCTGCCATGAATAACTGCGCAATAACCATGCGACTTCCACTGCACGGCTACCTGTTGTGACCAACTGCACAACCAACTAATGTGACTTACAACTTTATGCAACTAGTTGATGCAACTTCAAGCACCAAGACACATAGTCCTGAGCAGCACCAAGACACCAAGTCCTGAGCCTCCTAAAGGTTTTGACCTTCATCCAGTCCTTTCAGGATTACAAACATTATGTTTGTAAATGGGTAACATTTACAATTATTTTCTTCTTACATAAGCATGAGTAAACACAGGTAAGAACATTGATCATAAGATCATCATATTAACACTAATAATATTACAATTTATTGTACCTCAAGTAGTGTGGATTCTTCTTCTTCATCTTCAAGTAGCTTCTTCATGGACAATAACCCAAGCTCTTAAATTACTTGAAGTCTTCTTCTTCTAAGATTGTGAAAGCTTGATTGATCTTTGATGTAGCGCATAAAAGGACTTCCTTATCTTGATTCACATAAGAAGAAAATTTTGGACAACAACCCTTGTTCTCTTATTTTAATGATCATACCAGAACACAACATTCAGTTGTGCATTTGTAATTCAACTTCCATGATCATCTTATTTTATGATATCTGCAGCTTAAAAAGTTTCTTCTTGCAACATATGTAATTAAGCACATTTGTGAATCAACAACTTCTCTATAAACAGTTTGTTGTATAAACATTAATCCATTAACCAATATTAGCTTTGAGATGCATATTCATTTAAGTTTTACATGGAATTTATTATTGTTACCCTCATCGTTTATCACTTAGTTTTTTCCAACCACAACGTTGTTAAAATGGTGATCGACCAACATCTGAGTCATCATATTTCTTCACATGATCATTTCCTTATATAGCCATAAATAGAGCCGTTGGAGAGTAGCTGACTACTGAAGGAATGTCGTTACGCAAGGATTGAAGAGCAGATGGCTACTGAAGGAATGTCGTTACACAAATTAACGTTAGTGGAGAGGCAGTGGGATAAAGTGTTTGTATTGTGTACTATCCTTGTTAACTGAACATTGTCTTATGATCTTTAGAGGTTTTTGATTGTAGTCTGATTGAAGCATGAGTAAATACGTGAAAATTGGGTCTTCAAAATCTTAAATCTTCAGTTTCTTCAGAACCTTGTCTTCAGAACTTCAGCACTTATCTTCGATACCCTTGGTCTTTAGAACTTCAAGTCTTCCGAGTCTTCAAAACATCGTTCACTCAGAACCCTGTCTTTAGAGCTTTAGCACTTGGTCTTTAGAACCTAAATCTTTAGAAACCTTAAGTCTTCAAAACCTTCAGCTCTTTGTTCAATTAGAACCTCAATTCTTCAGAGTTCTTCGGCACTTAGTCATCAGAAGATAGTAACTTCAGAAGATTTACTAGCTTCAAGATCAGAACCACGCACAAAATAGTATCCATAAGGGCGTTGCAACAACAATATACGGCATCTCTAGATCTTTCTGATTGTGATCAGATATTGAAGCAGGCTTGCTTCTTTAGCACACTTATGACTTGTGTTACACATAGTAACTCGCATATGGTCTTTAATGATCATATGAGTTCTATTTGTTAGACATGATAACTTCATAAACATGATCTGCATGGTAACAAACATTAGATCATAAAATTGTTCTTCCACAAATACTCCATTATTATCATCAAAACATAGAGATAAGATGCATAACCAATTCTTGTTCTTACAATATCCCTTTTTTTATGATGACAAAACCATGTATTTTGATAGAACAATTTATACAGGGTAATCACCCAACATAACATATTCTGGGTTTCAAGCATCAACTCCTCTCTAAATGTGTTAATCCCTAAATTTCATTTATGATTGTTTAGAGTCTTCCCTTTATCCCAAGACTCACAAAATAAAATTTTGAGTTTTCAGAACATAAAATAGAGAAGGAATACTTCCCTGTTGTGACTCATCAGAATCTGACTAGAACACCTGGCCTTCGTCTCAGAACCTGGTTTCTATCAGAACTTGATAGTTGATCAAAGCTTGATTCTGGATCTGCTTGGATATAACATCTAATGAATGATCAAAGCTTCATTCTGAGTCTGATACAGTATAAAATCACATGTGTATCAGAACTTCTTTTCCATGATTCTTCAGATAGTCTTCGACTTTCGATTAACTCATATTTTCTGAATAACATCTTTAGATTTGAGAATTGTTTTGACTGCTTTCACAAAGATTTTTGCTTCTGATTCTTTATGTTCTGAATTTCATATTCTCAGACGGCTTACAACTTATAAGCACTATGGTACCAAAATCCATATATCTTCAACTTTCAGAAGGTTCTCAACTTATGAACAATATTGAGTCTATCTGATTTGAAAACATATGTTTACGAAGTGTACAACTTCGATTATATGATCTATCATAATTTGCCTTTAAGATCTTCTACTTGAAAATAGAGTTATTTTCATTTAACCTGTCTTAGAACTCTTAGTGAACTTTTTCGAAGTTCCTTAACATCAAACAATCGTTAGCAATAAACACATTTTAACAATTTAGATTGTGTTTGAGTTTTGAAGTTCCTTAATATCAAACAATCATTAACAATAAACACATTTTAACAATTTAGATTATGTTTGAGTTTCGATTCTGAAAATAAATATTATCAAAATCATCTTAGGCTTTCTCCCCTTTTTTGACATCATCAAAATTTTTATAACATTAAGGCATATGCATAATGATAAATATATCAGAAGGACAAGTCATGCATACCAAAGGAGATTCATTCAGACCAAAATAAGAGAATCAAGATAGAAAGGGAAAATATTTCATTGAAGCCCAAGTGATGCAACATCATAGACACTAATGCAGAATAAATAATAAAAAATAAATTGTTTTAAAATAAAGTCCTATGAGATAGCCTAGAGAGTGCCTAAGTATTGGGAGGAGGTGGAAGCCTAAAAAGAAGCTATTGAATAGCATTTTTGAGGTTGACAATGACTTCATCCTACTTTTCCATTCATGATGCGAGAGCTACCTGTTGATTCTAAAAAGTGTGCAAATTTTGTAGTATTGGGTTTGTAGAAGAGGATGGTCTGCCACTCTCAAGAGCCTTCAAAGCAATTTCTCTTTCAGCTGCTTGTTTTTCTTCATCTTGTTGAACTGCAAGTTGCTTGAATTTCACAAGCAGTTTAGACATACGGTCATTGAAACGAGTCCATACATCACCAAAAGTAGTGGGATCTTTGCTATTGCTTGATTCATCCAAGAGCTTCTGAATTCCATTGGCTGCATCATCCTTAAAGGCAATGAGTGCCTCATTAACAGTGAGAGGAGTGGGGTCAGACATTTGTAAGACATCATCAGTAGTGAGAGTGGCTTGTGTTTGATAAATGACATAGATGACCGTCTTTGATCTTTTTGTAGATGGTCCTTCGCCATCAACATGTTTTTGCTTCTTTCCCTTTTTCTTACTCTTGAAGACCTCTAGAAGCTTGTCTGGAATGTCATCCATATCAATCCATAACTCTAGAGTTTCATCCTTGAACTTACCCAAATAAGTTCTCACTTCTCTTAGATTGTATAATCTGTTGAAACTGGGAAATTCCTCAACAGGAATCCTCATGGCCATAGTCCCTTGGTTAGGTTGTGCACATGTAAGATCAACATCTTCTTCACTGTATTTCATATTCTTCCCTTGAAGAACTTTTTCAGCCACATTGGCTAATTTATTTGATTCCTCTCCATTGATCAACAAATCTTTAACTATTCCCGACTCAGCCAGAATATCAGATATGATTCAACCATAAGGAATATGATTCTTTTTAATATTATAACCAATTATAGAATTATTGATTGATTCCTTCAAGAGTTTGAACATAATAGTTGGAAGGTGAATTTTTATCCCTTTTAGCAGGACGTATAAAACACACTTCTGGACAACATTGAATTGATATGAATGAAAATGATGAAAGACGTTTCCTTACAGAATCTTATGCCAGACTCTTATAGAGTCTTTTAGGCAAGAGAATGATAAATCTTCAGCGTCAAACACAAATCCTTCCTTGAGAATAGAAGACATAAATTTGGCTTCCTATTTCTCATTAAACTCAACATTGATTATTCTTACTCATGTGTCGTCATGTACCAGTAAGTCAAAGAAGGCCTTTTCAGAGATGATTATCCTTCTTCCAAAAATAGAGGACATAATGATATTCGAGCTTATTGTTGCATGTATCCAGAAATCTTTGACTAAAAAGGGATAAGTAGGTCCTTCCAACCTTTTTAAATACTCACTCCATCCTTGAAAATCCACAGAGTGAGTCAAATCACAACCATTTTCTGTAAAGTAATGGGTCAGACATTCAACTAGTTTCCTTGCCTTGAGAATTGAGGGAATGAAGCCATTGAAGATGATGGAGGATGAAGAAGGTTAATAATAGATAAGGGTTTTTAGGGTTTAGGTTTTGTTTTCTAAGAGACAAAGTGTGGAAGTGAGGTAGCGTAGTGTGTGAAGTGAGAGAGTGAATATTTATAGGTTACCAGGAAAAGCAACCTCCCACTAAATCATGATTATAAACAATAAATGCAATGCATAAATGGGAAAACATAAATATTTAGACATATTTTCAAGATTACTAACTAAGCCCAACGTGTCTATTCATAATCACGCATGCTCGGTGAGTGGGATAGCTGTTACAATCACTTTCACACGGTCTCAAATGAAATGAACACTTTAAATGCTGTGAATGTTCATTAGTCAGAGAATAAATCAAAATATTTTCTTTTGAATATGAATCGTTTCAAATCATGACATTTTCACTTATCAAAAAGTTCTGATTTCAACGTTTCACAAACATCTAACTAGATAAACTTCTAATTAAAAATAACTTCTAACTTGTGGAAGCATCTTTATCAGAAAACAAATAGAATGTGCCAGGGATAAAAATAAAACATTACCATTTGCGATTCTAAGCATCTTCTTGTAGATCCTTTATTCATTTTCTGAGTACTCTCTATTACAAATCTGACTTGATGCTTCCTTTTCTATTTCTTAGTCTTCTACTTTTGATCTTCAAACTAATTGACCATTTAGTAAACTTCTATTTAATTTTCAAGCATATGATCATCTACAGAAGTTATGACAGAAGGATATCATTTATAACACTAAAATTCACCGTATTTCTGACTCCGATTTCGCATGCATTCTTAATTTTTATTGTTATTTTGTTATGTTATTACTTTGTTTTTCTTTATTTTCAGGTTTTCTATGTAATCGGGGCCTAAATCGAGAAAAGGAGCGAAAAAGGAGTGGAAACGGACGAAAACCAAGAAATTCAGCTTTTTACACTTACGGCATCCGCCATGGCTGGCGCCATGGGGTCTGCCATGACGTGGCCACATCTCAAGACCACTCCACAACTGCCAAGACCCACGATCCCCAATCTCTTCTTCCCTATTAGTCTCATGGCGGACGCCATGGCCTTGTGGCGGGCGCCACAAGGCTAAAACTTTTCCCTCCACTTTTTAGTGGAGGGGGCATCCTGGTCTTTTCTTGCTATTTGTTTTCCTATAAATAGGGGCTTAGATTTTCGTTTTCAATCATCCAAACTTAGAATCTCTTAGGCATATATCAGTTTTAAAGTAGTTATCATTCCACATCAGGGTGTTACAGCAATCGAGTGATCAGGTCTGTATACGTCTGTGTGATCGAGTTTTAGAGCACTCTGGGAGGAAGTTAATCCTGCCGCCATTTTAATTCCAGTTCGTATTTATTTTTCCGCATTGATTTACTTTTATTTATTTCCCGCACTCATTTTACTTTATTTATTTCCTGCACTCGCTTTACTTTTGTTTATTTCTCGCACTCGCTTTAAATAGCTTTATTTCCCGCACTCGCACTACTTTTATTTACTTTCCGCACTCGCACTACTTTTATTTACTTTCCGCACTCGCACTAATTACTTTTATGAAAAATTATAAAAAAACATTTACTTTACCATGTCTAACTAAATCCATAAAGGTTAGAATGTAAGGATCGTAATTGAACCAGTAATCCGTACAATTGTTCGTGGAAACACTTAAGAGCTATTTTATCTTTCAATTCAAGTTTAATTGTTTTTAACTATTTCAAAAACAGACAAAAGTTATTTGTCTAGTTCATTAGGAGTTTTTAGATTGAAAAGAAAAGAGATTTTAAAACGATTTTCGGACGTGTTAAGAAGTTTAGAGTCTGGTTCGTGAGAACCTCTTTTTGCTAAGAAATCCAGGTTAAAATACTTTTCAACTTAGTTAAGATACTATATTTCTTAAAAATAGGTTTACTACTCTAACGCAGTACGCACCTTTTTATCCGTGACAATAGGAGGGGTTGATTAGAGGGTACAACTCGGTTCTGAATACGCGAAAGCGACAGTTCCTGTTAAATTAGTTCTTTTCAAAGCAGAAAACATTGCCCATAAGTAGTTCCATTAACAAGTACCGGAATATCTATTGATTACGTGAATTACATTCGAGCCTGTCTTTATTAATTTTTTAAAATTATTATTTTATTTACCATTGCACACTCCTTAAAACCCTTATATTCAGTTGCCTTAGATACACACCATAACAACAGGTACGATAGATTGACACTTGGTCTCCGTGGATTCGACAATCTTCTATATTACTCTGACGTGTTCGTACACTTGCGAAAAACACGCATCAAGGTTTTGGCGCCGTTTCCGGGGACCAATGTCGTCAAATTTCATACCCTGTAGTTATACCGTTTAGACTAAGGTTGTTACCCACCGGTCGATGCGAAAGACTCGCAGTACCTGAAGTTTAGTAGAACCTCTAGCTAAACCTGAACGTTATGCTCGCGCACATTTGTTTTTCCATTGGAATAGGAGAGCTATGGCCGAAGATCAAAACCGAAGACCTCTTAAGGACTTCGCCCAACCATCAAACGAGGAACCTTGTTCTAGTATAGTAAACCCCGCTATCCCAGCCAATAATTTTGAACTTAAACCATCCCTGCTGCAATTAGTGCAACAGAGACAATTCGCAGGTCTTGCTACTGAGAACCCAACCCAACATTTAAAAAACTTTCTTCAGTTAGCATACACCTTTAAAACCAATGGAGCTCCTCCTGAGGTGATACGCTTAAGATTATTTCCCTTTTCCCTCAGAGATAAAGCTCTATCATGGTTAAATTCCCTTCCACCCAATTCCATAACAACTTGGGAAGACCTTAGAAAAGTATTCCTTTCCAGATATTTTCCCCCAAGTAAGACCGCTCTTCTTCGAAACCTAATAACCAGATTTACCCAACACCAAGGAGAGTCGTTGTTCGAAGCCTGGGAGAGATATAAAGAGCTATTAAGAGCATGCCCACATCATGGCTTAGAGAATTGGCTAATCATTCAAACCTTATATAATGGACTTCATTATAACACAAAGATGACCATCAACGCTGCCGCTGGTGGCGCACTGATGAATAAACCTTACCCTGAAGCTAGTGCCCTTATCGAAGATATGGCCCAAAACCATCAATCATGGGGAGTAGAACGAGCGACAGTGGAAAAGAAGGAAGCCCAAGGAGGAATACATGAGCTAAGCTCTATGGACATGACGCAAGCTAAAATGGACGCGTTGGCCCTTAGAGTCGAACATATGTGTACAACTCCGAATACTGGAGCTGCAGTTTCGCCGAATTGTGAGATATGTGGGACGCAAGGACACCAATCCGCCGAATGCAATCTGTTAAATGAGACCAACCCTGAGCAAGTGAACTACACCCAAGGGAACCCATTTTAAAATACATATAACCCTGGATGGAGGAATCACCCAAACTTCTCCTACAAAAATAATAACCCTATCCAAAATACCGCACCTCCGGGACAACAAGGTTACCAAGCCCCAAGAATAAATCAACCTATGCAACCTGTATCACCAAGTCCGAGCCTTGAGAAAATTGTGGAAAATTTTATCACCGCTCAAACACAACAAAACAAAGAGTTCATGAACCCAAACGTCCATGTTAACGAACTAATCACCCAGTTAGGAACCAAGGTTGACCAAATTATTACTCATAATAAGATGCTTGAAACCCAGATCTCTCAGGTAGCTTTAAACCAAGCCCCTCAGACTACACCTAGAGGACAGTTCCCTGGACAACCTCAACAAAACCCAAAAGGGCAAGCAAATGCTATTACTCTACGAAGTGGAAACGCTTATAAGGAACCTTCTAACCCTAGATTAAGTGATCCCGAAACTTCTAAGAGAAATGAGGAGAAAGAACCAGAGGAATCTGAAAACCCGGAAAGTCAAGAAAAAGGAGAAGAACCTAAAAACAAAACCTATATACCACCACCGCCATTCAAACCACCAATACCATACCCTCAAAGACTAAAGAAAACCCAAATCAATAATCAGTATCAAAAATTTGTTAAGGTTATAGAAAAACTTCACGTAGAAATCCCCTTTACAGAAGCCATCACCCAAATACCTTCTTACGCTAAGTTTCTCAAAGACATACTTACAAATAAATGTAGACTTGAAGATACGAAACCCGTGGAATGTAATTCTATTTCCGAAAATAGGTTAGCAAAGAAAGATAAAGATCCTGGAAATTTTTCCATTCCTTGTATTTTGGGGAATCATGTCATCGAAAAAGCTTTTCTAGACTTAGGAGCTAGTGTGAACTTAATGCCTTTAGCAGTTTGTGAGAGATTAAACTTAGGAGAATTACAACCTACTAAGATGTCACTTCAATTGGCCGATAGATCCGTTAAATACCCTATAGGAATACTTGAAGACGTCCCTGTTAGGATAGGTCAGCTGTTTATACCTACTGATTTTGTTGTCATGGACATTAAAGAAGATGACGACATACCAATCCTCCTAGGTAGACCGTTCTTATCAACTGCTGGAGCCGTAATAGATGTTAAAAAAGGGAAACTAACCTTTGAGGTAGGTGACGAGAAGATAGAATTTATACTTTCGAAATTTCTTATGGCACCTGTAATAGGAGATGCTTGTTATGCCTTAGATATCATTGATGAATGCATTAGGGAATTAGAACAAGAAGAAGAAATTGAATCTATAAAATTGCCATCAACCCTTATTTGGGAAGATGACAGTTATAAAAAGCCCTACATTGATGATAACCTTCACGGATGTTTATCTCTTACCCCAGATCCAATGCCTTGCCCTATGAAACCAACCGTAAAACTTAAGGAACTGCCTAAAAACCTGAGATATGAATTTCTTGATGAAGAAATGAATCGTCTAGTTATAGTCAGTGCTACCTCAAACCAAGAGGAAACCAACCAATTGTTAGATGTTTTACGAAGGTACCCCTCAGCCTTAGGATATAAGATCTCAGATCTAAAAGGAATAAGCCCATTTGTATGCATGCATCGGATTTTGCTTGAAGAAGATTCAAAACCCTCTAGAGAACACCAACGAAGAATAAATCCTATGATGAGTGAATTAGTTAAGACTTAAGTTCTTAAGTTACTAGAGGCAGGTATAATATATCAGATCTTGGACAGTAAATGGGTGAGTCCTGTGCATGTAGTACCTAAAAAGGAAGGCATCACAGTCGTGCAAAACGAGAAGGGCGAACCTGTAGCAAAAAGAACCGATGGAGGTTGGCGTATGTGCATAAATTATAGAAAATTAAATAAAGCAACTAGGAAGGACCATTTCCCATTACCATTCATAGACCAAATGTTGGAGCGCCTAGCCAGACACTCTTACTTTTGTTACCTAGATGGATATTCAGGATTCTTCCAAATACCTATTCACCCCGAAGATCATGAAAAAACTACCTTTACATGCCCTGTTGGAACTTTTGCCTATAGAAGAATGCCTTTTGGACTCTGTAATGCCCCTCCCACTTTCCAATGCTGCATGATGTTTATCTTTGTAGACTATTTAGATGGAATCATGGAAGTATTTATGGACGATTTCTCAGTTTGTGGATCTGATTTCAAAAATTGTCTTATCAACCTTGAGAAAATCCTGGAAAGATGTGTGGAGGTAAACCTTGTGCTAAATTGGGAAAAATGTCATTTCATGGTCACCAAAGGGATTGTTTTAGGACATATAGTTTCTGAAAAAGGTATAGAGGTAGACAAAGCTAAAATAGAAGTCATAGAGAATCTAAAACCGCCGAAGATTATCAGGGAGATAAGAAGTTTTCTTGGACATGCCGGATTTTACCGACGTTTTATCAAGGACTTCTCCAAAATAACAAAGCCCTTAACTGGTCTTTTAATGAAAGATGCTGAATTCATCTTCGATGAAAAATGTACTGAAGCATTTAATCTTCTGAAGCAAGCTCTGATTTCAGCACCTATAATGAAACCCCCTGATATGTCAGAACCATTTGAAATAATGTGTGACGCTAGTGACTATGCTGTTGGAGCCGTTCTAGGTCAGAGAAAAGATAAAAATTTACACATAATTTATTATGCCAGTAGAACCCTAGACGCTGCACAACTCAACTACACAACAACCGAAAAAGAGCTCCTAGCTGTAGTTTTCGCCATAGACAAATTTAGATCTTATCTAGTAGGAGCCAAAATTATAGTTTACACCGACCATGCTACCATTCGTTACTTACTAAGTAAAAAGGATGCCAAACCTAGGTTACTTCGATGGATTCTATTACTGCAAGAGTTTGATTTAGATATCCGTGATAAGAAAGGCACAGATAATGTAGTAGCTGATCACCTTTCTAGGCTAGAATACCTGAAACCTGACTCAGTACCCATAAATGACGATTTTGCCTATGATAGACTGATAGCCCAACTAGAAAATATTGAAGATGATAACCCAGACCCACATGAGCATTCTCATAAATCCTTAGCTATAAGTAATACACCTTGGTATGCTGACTTTGTTAATTACCTAGCCGCTGACATCATACCCCCTGATCTAAACTACCACCGGAAGAAGAAGTTCTACAGTGATGTGAGAAACTTCTATTGGGACGAACCATTTCTTTTCAAGAGAGGTAAAGATGGAATTTTCCGTCGTTGTGTTCCAGAAGAAGAGGTACATAATATAATTGAGCATTGTCACTCTACACCTTATGGTGGACATGCAAGCACATCTAAGACCTACACCAAGATTCTTCAAGCTGGCCTATTCTGGCCTACTATGTGGCGTGATGTCCATGCTTTCATTATCAAGTGTGACAAATGCCAACGTACAGGAAATATTTCAAGACGTAATGAAATGCCTCTAAGAAATATCCAAGAAGTATAACTCTTCGACGTATGGGGTATAGACTTTATGGGACCGTTTCCACCATCTTTAGGGAATCAGTACATCTTAGTAGCTGTTGACTACGTGTCTAAATGGATTAAATCTATCGCCACACCCACGAACGACACCAGAGTAGTCATCAAATTATTCAAAAACTATATATTTCCCAGGTTTGGAACCCCCCGTTTAGTCATAAGTGATGGAGGATCACACTTCATATCGAGAATATTTGATAAACTTTTAAGCAAGTATGGAGTTAAGCATAGAGTAGCAACACCATACCACCCACAGACCAATGTACAAGTGGAAGTATCAAATAGGGAGATCAAACAAATTTTTGAGAAGACTGTCTCTATATCTAGAAAGTATTGGTCGCAAAAACATCAAGAGGCATTATGGGCCTATAGAACCGCATTCAAACCCCTATAGGAACAACCCCTTATCAACTGGTCTATGGAAAATCATGTCACTTACCTTTTGAATTGGAGCATAAGGCCTATTGGGCCATCAAAACATTGAATTTGGATTACTTGACTGCTGGTGAAAAACGTATCCTTGATATCCACAAATTAGAAGAGCTCAGACAATCTGCCTACGAAAATGCCATCATATACAAAGAAAGAACAAAAGCTTGGGATGACAAAAGAATCATAAAAAAAGAATTCAAAATAGGCGATCCTGTTCTCCTGTTCGATTCTAGGTTATGACTTTTTCCAGGGAAGCTTCGTTCGAGATGAACCGGCCCTTTCGAAGTATCTAAGATTCTAAGATCTGGTGCTATCGAAATCAAGAACCAAACATGTAAACTGTTCATCGTCAATGGACAGAGGTTGAAGCTCTACGAAGGAGGTGACATCCCAACAACATACACCTGCCATATTCTGAGTGATCCACCATATCCTTCAAACGATATATAAAATCCGGTCGTCGAGTGTAACACGGTGGGAGAACTGACTTTCTATAAATGTTACGGATAGCAAGAGTCGCCACCGACTTTTATTTTATCCATAAGGAAATGACATAAAAGAACAGGAAAGACCTATTTTAAAAGACTTGAGTTCGGGGGGTAGGTTATACAAAGGGAAGGTGTTAGCACCCTTTATATCCATGGTTATCCATGGGTTCTTAGTTACTTAGCTCACTTTGTTGGTTTGCAAGAGTGTGATTAGAAAAATTTCTTTAAGTACTTTGTAATGACCCTCGTATGGGTGTATACAAAGCCTAGTTTAGAAATTGTGAGGTGTAAAAGTAATTTTGAAAAGTGTGAGCAAGTAACTATGAGATACCTACCCTAGATTAAGTCTTTTGTGTTCTCGTATGTTCTTTCAATGGTAAGACTATCCCTATTATTAAGGAATATGTAGTCATTACCTTGGATGTTAAGGGACAAACGTAGGGTCATCGTATGGTCATAGAAAGCAACTTTGAGGTGTGTCTTTAGTAATTCGTAGGGACTATCATCATTTATTCGAAAGGACAAGATCATTATTCCGTAGGCAACCTCGAAGGGACTTGATCTTTTAAACTGTAGGGACTTGATGATTTTTATGAAGGGACTTTGCTTAAGACACCCTTATATTCGAGGAACTTGACCATGGTGTGAAGGAAACCAAGAGGAATATCCTAGGAAGTGCAAGATGGCGATCAAAGATCGACTTACGTGTGTGAGTGTTATTTTTTCAGATATTTGTCTTGTATTTAATTTTCTAAGTTCAATTATTTACAATTAGTTTTGCACTCCCTGAATTACTAACCACACAGTTAAATATTTACAAAGAAAATAAAGACGGAAAAATAAATCTATAAGCTATTACAAGGCTTTGGCAGATACATAATAGTAGGATAAAAATAAATTATAAAGCAAGAATAATAGATATAATAAAACAATAAATAAGCAATAATAATAATAATAATAATAATAATAATAATAATAATAATGAAGCAAAAATAATAAAGCAATAATAACAATAAAGCAATAATAATAATAATAAAATAATTATAATAATAATAATAATAATAAAAAGTATGGTTAGGCACTTCATGTAGAAAGAAGAATAAAAAAATGTAACGTGTAGTTCATGTAGTACACAAGAAGAAAAAAGAGAGAGTATATATTAACAAAACAAAAGAAGAATATATTTTGGCACATGTATGATCCGCCTTTTAGTGTTCTTATTTTTTCGGTTTTGTTTCTCCCTGAGGCAAATTTTTTTTCGTATTGTGGTTGAGAGAGGAGTGATAAAATGAGAAATGAGAGGGGCCTCTCTTATGTGTAAAACAACATGTATTTATAGATTAAGAAAATTAGGTTAAAAAGTTTAAAAGGAAAAAAATTAGTCTTAATCCCTATTGATTAAAAAATATTTGAACAAAATTATATAATTTTTACTTGGTCACCAAGTAGACCAGTTAGAAACTAAGTATGACACAAAAATGACATAAACTGACCAATAGAAAACGAGTATACAAGAAAAGAAATGTTTTTGGTATTTATTATGATTTTTTTTTGAATTTTTTTCATAAAATAATGATTTTAATGAAAAAAATCATATTTTTAAAAATGCATTAAATGCAAATACGAAAATTAAAAATTAAATAATTAAAATATGTTATTTTTGTGATTTTTTCATTAAAATATAAAAATAGGAAAAGTTATTAGTAAAGGAAAAAATTAAAAAAAAATTAAAAAGAGAGGAAGGTGGGATTTGAACTCACAACCTCTCACAATTATATCCCTTATACCCATCTTTCTACCAATTGTGCTATTTTATTTATTCGAAATAAAAAAGCACCAGAAAGCATATGAAGCGGGTTAAAATTTGGGGTACGACAAGTGTGAGGAAACCTTGTGAATAAATTTGTCTCAAATATGTGAGGGCAAATTTTGGGGTACAACAGCTGCCCCTGTTCAATTTTCTGAAACCTGAGGAGTTAGAATGGCATGTGTGCCATTCGTGACTGGAAGGTTGAAGGAGATTGAACACAAAAACCCAAAAATTTGCACTCGCCGGCGCGTAGAGGAACACTGTTGATTGGTTACATTGCTTGAATGGGCTTAAAGATGCCACTCAGAGGAACTGGAGATGGGCTTATAGATGCCATCCATAATATCAGAAGGTGAGGGTATCTGTAGGCTGTTACTGGATATCAATACTAGGTCTTCGTATAGACCGTCTCTGAATCATTTATGTAACATGACTGAGTTAAATATCAGCATTAGATCTTCGTATATATCGTCTCTATATTATCTCTGGGAAAAAAGAATATTCTGCATTAAGTGTCAGTACTTAGATCTTCGTCTAGATCGTCTCTGGACATACTTTAAGTTAAGCATCAGAATTAAATATTTGTAGCGTTCATCTCTGAATTGCTTTTGGAAAATATCCTGGACTAAGCACTAGATCTTCGTATAGATCAGTTATGTACCATCCCAAAGACAATTTGTTGAATTGACCATCAGAAATAAATCTTCGTAGCGATTATCTCTTCTGGAAATATCTCGGACTAAGTACTAGATCTTCGTATAGATCATTTATGTACCGTCCCAAGGACAATTTGAGCATCCGAATTAAATCTTCGTAGCGATTATCTCTGAATTGCTTCTGGTAATATCCTGGACTAAGCACTAGATCTTCGTATAGATCGTCTCTGCATTATCTCGGGGGAAAAAGAATATCCTTCATTAAGTGTCAGGGCTTAGATCTTCGTATAGATCGTCTCTGAACCGTCTTTAGGAGCATATTTTAATTTAAGTGTCAGAACCAAATCTTTGTGGCGATTTTTTTCTGAATTAAGTATCAGCACTAGATCTTCGTATAGATCGTCTCTGAACTGTTTTGAGTTGTTGAATAAACCAGTAGAAATAAATCTTCGTGATGATTATCTCTTCTGGAAATACCCCAGATTAGGGAATAGATCTTCGTATAGACCGTTTGCCTACTATCCAAGGATAAAAGAATATCAGGATTAAATCTTCGTGACGATTACATCCCTTGAAAATATCCTGGATTAGGGAATAGATCTTCGTATAGACCGTTTGCCTACTATCCAAGGATAAAAGAATATCAGGATTAAATCTTCGTGACGATTATATCCCTTGAAAATATCCTGGATTAGGGAATAGATCTTCGTATAGACCGTTTGCCTACTATCCAAGGATAAAAGAATATCAGGATTAAATCTTCGTGCCGATTATATCCCTTGAAAATATCCTGGATTAGGGAATAGATCTTCGTATAGACCGTTTTCCTACTATCCAAGGATAAAAGAATATCAGGATTAAATCTTCGTGACGATTATATCCCTTGAAAATATCCTGGATTAGGGAATAGATCTTCGTATAGACCGTTTGCCTACTATCCAAGGACAACTTGAGTAATGATTATCAGCAATGAATCTTCGTGGCGATCATCCCTGAATAAAGTATCAGCACTAGACCTTCGTATAGATCGTCTCTGACCTGTTTTGAATTGTTGATAGTATTTGTATCTGTATATAACCATCCTGCAAGGAAAAGGTTAGTTTATGCAATATGTATGCATGCATAGCATGGTGCATCTAAGTAAATGTATTATGCATTTATGGATATGCTATGGTATGATGTAAATGATGTATGTATGAATTATGCAGCCTGAAGCGTCTGGATATCTTTGTATAACAACTGTTGGCTAGGGAAAATAAATCCCGATTCGTTGCTGAAGAATATGAGAACCTCGTTCCCATCTTGTTTGATAGTATAGTATTTATAACCTCCCGTCTTCATTCGTCGTACTTTTATTGAAGGAATAAGTTCCTGAGTATCCCGACTGAGGATAAAAGAGATGGACATAAATTCAAGGGGAGATGTAACTCGAAGTATCTATAAAGATAGATTTGCTCTGTTGGGGATTTGTAGTTGTCTTGTGGGGATGAACCGGCGAAGCTTCGTTGAACTACTACCCTCGTTCGTCCTTAGTAAATACTATTACTGTATTTCATGCATTTCTGGTAAGCATCAATCATATTCGAAGCATATATACATTCAAACATAACCAACAAACGTTTTTCGCTTTAGTTAAAGAGGAAAAGTAATCCTGAATACAGAGGGAAAAGTAAAGCTGAACTCGAAAACAGGATTGTTTCAACTTTGAGAGTGTATAACCAATTGGATTTAGAGCTCCTGAGATTCTTAACTTTCCTGAATACCTTCCCAGAAATCCTCATAGCTGGATCTGAAGACATGATACTGACACCATCTGATACTACTGGCGTAGACAATTAATTTCCACAATGGCTTCTGCTGAGAATCCAATATCAAGGTAATACAATGAGAGGAACGTGTCTTCAAATTGTGATGGACCATATACGCTCCGGGTATTAGATTTGAAAAGAGAGCATTGCCCCTTGGTTGAGGATGAATTGTCCCATAGTGGAAGTAACTGAAAGGAGCTACCTCAAACAGAATGCCCCACAATAATATGCCCATGTGTAAACACCCCGAATTTGCCCTCACCCATTCACACCATGGCTTGTGGTCATTTCATATGCATAAATACAATCATATCATCTCATATTTCATTTTGGTTCATTGCATAGCTTCTAAGTCACCTGCACCTAGGGTTTGTGATCTGAGCAATCCAAGAGCCTCTTGGGCCACTCCCAAAGGCCATCAATCACTTCAAAAGGATCCATGAGTGTTCTTATATCATATTACATCCTCTCAAAGTCAAGAATTCCAAAGAATCACAAGAACTGGGATTGGTATGGATGCAGAGCCAGGTTTGACTGCACAGTTGACCTAAAATTAGGGTTTTGGTTTCAGAGGCCATAACCTCAAAATTTTTGGTCATTCTTGTTTCCATTGGTCTCTATATGGTATAGGGAGTATGCATATCAATTTTCATGAAAAAATTCCATGGGGAAGTCATCTGATCAAGAGTTGACTTTTTGGACAAGTCAGTGTAAAATCAGGGCATCTGAGGCCCCCAATGACCCAACCAATGGGTGATCTTCATCATTTTGAGTGTATATGATCTTTATTTGATCATGGAATAAGGTTTAAGTTCACAAAAATCAAGAATTGGGAGTTTTTGCAAATGTTGACTTTTTAGGCATAGTTGACTTTTCAAAGAATGCTTCATTTTAGGTCATTTTTCAAGCCTTGATTCTTGATCCAAAAATGCTTCAAATGGAAAAACTTTGGTCATGAAAGTTGTAGATCACATTTTTCCCTTTTCAAAAAGTACAAGGACATGATCAAATTCTTCTTGGATCAAAAGTTGTGGTGTGACAAAGTTGGCCAAAATCACTAATTTTCAAGGCATGCCTCAAATGTGAAATTTGCAAGATCATGTCCCAAGGCTGATTGTAACCTCTAGTTGGCATCAAACCATGACACAAACTTTCCATAGGCCCTAAAAGTCAGAATTGGACCAAAGTTTCTCATGCCCATGGTTTGTGTAACAAGACTTTTCATGAAGTTTCAAAAATGTGCCAACTTGCAAAAACACTCATCACACTTCACCAACTAGTTGCCTTGGCTGCTGAACCTGCCTAGCATCACACACACACATCATGCTGCACCAGAACCATGCCTTGTACTAGCCTAGAACCAAGCCATGCTTTCCTTACACAAAAAGTTGACTTTTGGCAAAAGCAAACATCCCAATCACAGCAGGCCATGTCACATCCCTTAGCCACTTGCATTTGTTTATACTTTCCATCTGCTAGCAAAACATATCAAGAGGCCAGGTTGAAACACTCTAGATCATTACATACACAAAAACTCACCATTTTGCAAAACCATTCGAATCTGCCTCCACAAGCTTCAAACATCCAAATCATTTCCACATATCATCTCACCTGGTCTCATTGAGCAGAAACCACCAAGATTCAAGCCTGAAACCAGCATGGATTGAGCTTCACCATTCTTCACCTCAGCCTGCATTTTTCTTCGAATCACCTTCCATAGCCATCAAACATCAAAGCTCTCTTCACCAACAAATCAAGCACATCAAAAGGAGTCAAAACCACCCTTCACATTGGTCTGAAGCAGCCTGTACACAAAGCTCATTTCCTGCTACACCAGAACTGGACTTCTCAAAACAGCTTGTTCAAGCTCATTCCAAGCCTTCCATTGGCTTCAGGGGGTTCATAGCAAGCATTCTGCACCAGAGCAAGGTCAGGAGAGCTCAAATCCATAGTTCATCACTTCAGGTAGCTTCAGGTTTACAACTTTTCAGAGCTTGGTTTTTATGTTAAAAATGGATTATGTATGCTTTGCTGGTCATGGGGATGGTTTTAGATTTAAGAATGAGTGAGAAATGAGGATTTACCAGGGCTCTGAAATTTTGCCCGTGAAACTTCATGGCTTCGGTTCTCTTAGTTCAGGCATGAAAAATTCTTTTTGAGAGTTGATTCGAGCAAGGTTTAAGTGGAGGAACATTTCCCTGGAATTAATTTGGAGAATGGTGGCCTGAATCGTATTCTAGGGTTTGGATACCGCCGGAGAAGATGACCGGAGCTCCCCTCCGGTCACCTGAAAGTGATTTGCCCTAATTACAGTCATTAACTCCCATTTGAATTCTGAGCGTAGGATGCCTTTGACCAGTTGACTTCCCGCGTGGATGGAAGGCTCAGATTCATTTGATTAGCCCTAATTCATTTAATTAGTTTAATTAATTCGTATTTAGGTTAATTGGCTCAGATGCAACCCCAGCCGTCCAGATGCGCGCTGGTCAACCAATTCAAACCCAGAGCTCATCCTGGCCCTCCACTCATTTGACTTTCCTTTTATTTAATTTATTTTCATTTTCTTTTTCATTTAACTTGCATATTTAATTTAAAATAGTAAAAAATGTCTAAAAATTATGAAACTTTTTCTCATAAGTTTTAATAATTTTTGTGACACAAAAATATTTTCATTTTATTTTTTATCATTAAAAAAGCATTTTTAAATATTTAAAGGATTATTTTTAATTG
This sequence comes from Lathyrus aphaca, assembly GCA_963966055.1. Taxonomy (NCBI): domain Eukaryota; kingdom Viridiplantae; phylum Streptophyta; class Magnoliopsida; order Fabales; family Fabaceae; genus Lathyrus; species Lathyrus aphaca. Next base: position 139,551,500 of record OZ014522.1, on the reverse strand, counting down.
ATTAATGGAAATTAATTTATTAAAAATACCTTTAGGTATTTAAAAATCACCAAAAAATTCATGAAATGTTCTAAGACATTTAGAAACATTGTCCAACCTCCAAACCAAATTTCTTTTTTGATCTTGATGCATTTTAAGAATTTCTCATTGAATTAAAATCATTTTTATGCATTAATTTGATCCTAAGTTCAAAAAATCATTTCTGCCTATCCATGAAGAGTTGGACATTGATTCTTCTTGCATTGCATTGTGTTTAACATGTAGTTTTTGAGATAAAATGGCCATAATTTGATCTTGCATTTTTCAATTGTTTGACATTTCTTTTGTTTAAGAACCCTAAAAACCCTAATAACTTGTAAAAATCATAACTTGAGATTGGTTAAGAGTTGAGACCTCTCCTTTGGGCATTGGTTTAATATGGGATTAGGGGTCCTTTGTGTGGAATTTTCCATTTTTTATCTTAGGGTTTGCTTCTGTTTTTGACTTTTGTTTGATGTATGATTCATAAACCCTAATTTGGGCTTTCATATGCATCCTTCTTGCATTCTCTTGCATAACATGACTTGCCATGACATTTCAAGCATCCATTTGATTCATTTGACATCATAAGACATATTGCAAGCATGTTTGATCATTGCATCATGAATTTGCCATGTTGTATGCCATGTGCACTTCATAACTTTCCATGCATGTCCATGCTTCTTAGCTTGCTCCATTTGCATTCATAATCTTGTGTGAACATTTCCATGTGCTGCCTCATGCTTGTATCACTTCATAGCATCATCATCATCATCAACATGCTTCTGGTTTTGTTGCTCATCATGTCATTTCATTTCATTTTGCATTGCATTGTATCTCTTTCTAACATTTCAGGTGGTAAGTGAACTTGAGAAGTGAATTTGCCTTCACTTCTCATAACTTTTCTTTTCATCTCTCTTGCATCCATTGCTGCATTTTCTATATGTGTTTGAGTTTGAGCTTGCTCATTCTTCTTCTTCCCACTTTCTTTCTTCAAGTGACTTGACTTCTTGAATGAAGCAAGTTGCTTTGCTTCTCTTGATCCTTTCATCTGCTTCCTGGTGGTTCCATTGAAGACTTCTCTTGAAAACCTCACAAACCTTAGGAACAACCAAGCATGACAATGATTAGGGTTTTGATTAGTCTCCCCTCATAGTTTTACCTTTGTGTCTCCTTTGGAGTCTTCTCTTCTCACCTCATAATCAGGGACTAAACCCTAAAGGCTTTAAGGCTTTGTGATTAAGCTTATGCCTGCATCCTTCTCTTAGGATGGAGTGTATAACTTTAATCCTAAGTGTTAAACCCTTAATGTGTTTAACTCCCTTAATCAATCCACTTAATAATCATTAAGACATCACACTTGTAACTTGGGCCTTGCATTAGGGTTCTAATTCTTCCTTAATTGGTTAAGAAGGACTAACCCTAGTGTTAATGGACAAGTCCCCCTCAAGTTGTCTTACAAATCATAAAAATCACTTCATCATCATACCATTAAATAAAATCCACTTAATCAAAGGCTTGTTTTGTCATGAGTTTAATCCCTAATCATGGATTAAGTTGAGGAGCTTTCCTCAGCTTAAACATTCTCATCTATTATCCTTCTATTAGGATGGTGTAATGAGTCTGTTTAATCCTTGATTATGGCTTAACCTCATTACTCAACACTAAACAAAAACACCAAAAAACATCTAAATAATCACAAATAGGTTAATGATCTTAATCCTGCACCAAAGGTGATTAAGTGTGAGAATCTGACTTCACACTTAAGGTATTCTCATTACCCCTAATCAGAGGGAAGATGTGATGAGTTTACTAAATCCATTGGTTTAGACTTAAGCTCATTAACTTATGACAAACTTTCAAAAGCAATAAAAGACTGAAAACTCACAAAAACAAACAATAATCGTCTCCTCCGGGATTCTTTTCTCACCACCTTCACTCGCAAACGAGAACTTGCTTCTTCCGTCTAATGCAAGACAGTTAGCATCTGTGCCAGACAGATCATACACTTGAGCATAGGCAAGTAAGCAGTTCACAAGTCAATTCATCTTTCAGTCTCTTTGGGTCGAACTACGGTGTTCTGACTTCCTCATTGCACGAGAGGATACGTAGGCATAACTTAACAGTTATCGAACAAAAGTCTCTGTATATTCCCCCTCTTTCAAGCATCATTCTTTTAGCCTCATTATCATGAGCATTTCACTCCCGTTCTTACACTGACACTTTCATACTTCACATCACTTATACACTTCACACTGACACCTGTACATTTTCTTCCAGCCTCTTTTATACACAGATTGCACTAACACTACCCCTTTAAAACACAAATCTTTTAAGCGTGGATCCCGTCGAGTACGGCGGACAATCTGGGTGCTAATACCTTCCCAGGTTGTAACCAACCCCCTTTCTCAGTCTCTCTGGTTCGCAACCCGTCTTATCCATCTTTTTCTAGGTCTATGCAGCATTGCCTTTCCTCCGGGATAAAAATGCCTAGCTGGCGACTCTATTCATTCTCCAGTGAGTTCACGGCTGTGTGTTCTCACTGTCCTCTTCGCCGACCGTTCGCGTCTGTACCCCTTTTGACCCGGTGTCATTTGGTGGGAGCGACAGCTTGGCGACTCTGTTGGGGACCCTTATACTGTAACCAGGGCTTCTGGTTCTTTTTGTGGGTTCCTCCTAGCGCTTGTTTGATTTGTGTTTACTGGGGTGTTATGTGTTTATTTGTGTGTATATATGTCTTATTTTTGATTTATGTACAGTTGTTTATCTGCTTTCTTTATAGCTTTGCATTATATCACTGTCATGCTGTCTGGCTGGATCTGGTTTTGCTTTGGTGGGTGGGTGTTCCATTGAGAGTTAAGGTCCTATACCTGGGACCTGAGTGACACCTAGGCTAGAGTGAATCATATTCTTTCCCATTCCATCTCGGTCTGGTGCGGGAATATGAAACACGGTTCAGATATGGGTTTCTTCTTGAGAACTCTGTGTTGCAGATTTCCTGCAATGCTAGGGCTATCTGGGAAGCCTGCTAAGTCTGGATGACCTTTTAGTATTGACCTTCAGAAACTGAGGTGAATTAGAGGAGGAACTTTTATGGTTATTGTAAACATTGTACCTCCGGGTTAGAAGTGTTTACACTTCTCATAACTGATCCAAGGCTGAGGATCCTTGTTTTAGAGCACCACCTGTGAGGGGATTGGGCTGTTTACAGGTTTGCAGGTACCTTGACCTCAGAATACCCTGTTACTTTGATTTGATTAAGAATACTCCATGTTGGGACAGTTCTTGTGATTCTAAAACCCTGGACATGTGGCTCTTTATTTGAGCCCCCCACCCTGGTTACTGGATCTATAGACCTCCAACTGGAATTCTTGAACACACTTGGACCTATATCAGAGCATTTTGATTGGATCCAGCTCAGTCACAAACCCTTTGCATATCATTTGCATACATAATCATTGCATCATATTGACATTTGCTTATTTGTGTTTCAGGGTATCCATCTTCATTTTTGGCTAGTTTTGACCCCATCTTCAGTATTGGCCCATCTTCATCAGCTATCTGCTTCAGCTATCACCTGCACCAGCCAATCAGTGGCCATTTCTTCAGTATTATCATCAGCACCTGTCTCTACTCAGTCTTCAGCATCATGGCTCCTAAAAAGAGCAACATCACCTATCACTTCTTCCAGCCAGAGTTATCAGACATCAGGAGGATTCAGACCCTGATCACTCCAGATCACATACCATTGTTCAGGGAACATTATGGAGACATACTTGATATGGTTATGGATCTGGACCCTTCACAAAGAAGCCTGATCCACACTTGCATTCAGTTCTATGATCCCCCACTGAGATGTTTCACTTTCCAAGACTTTCAGTTGGGCCCTTTATTGGAAGAATACTCATCACTGGTTGGTATGCCTATCAGGGATGGAATCCCTTTCAACCCCGAGATGGTCTTTCCTGGTAATGGAGAAGTAGCAAAGGCTTTGCATCTGGAACCTGTCCTAATTGAGCAGCATATGACTTCTAAAGCTGGAATCCCAGGCCTGCATCTGGATTTCTTGATCTCTCAAGCTACCCTGAAAGCTTCTTTAGGAGAGTGGAAAGCTGTTTGTGCTTTATTGGCCTTGAGTATATATGGAATTGTGTTGTTTGCAGATGAGCCTCGATTCATTAGTAAGAATGCAATCCATCTTTTCATCCTGAAGAACCCAGTGCCAACCTTGTTAGGGGATCTCTACTATTCAGTGCATCAGAGGAATGAAAAGCAGAGGGGAAGATTAGTGAGGTGTTGTGCTCCTTTGTTCCATACTTGGCTTCTCAGGCATCTACCCAGGACAGATGCATTTTTGAACCCTCATCAGCAGAAAAACTGGGCTAAGAGACTCACTGCTCTAACTTCAGCTGATATCAGATGGTGCACTCAGAGCACCAAAGGCAGAGATATCATCACCAGCTGTGGGCATTTCCCTAATGTACCCCTGATAGGAGTTAAGGGTAGCATTAATTACAATCCTCTGCTGTTCAGAAGGCAACTAGGCTATGCACTGGTCCACACTCCTAAGGCACAGGACTTGGTTGAGGCTCTTTATTGTGAGAACAAGCCTAATCTGGCTATTGTTAGGCAGGCTGCCTGGGCCTGGGATAATGTTCAAACCAAGGGAATGACCATTCTGGGGAAGTGCAATAATGTGGCATCAGCACAATACTATGAGTGGTCCCGTGCCAGGGCTCAATTTTCTGGAATGCCCTTTACCCTAGAAGATATGCCTGAATCATCTTCAGCACCACCTGCCACTGTCAGTTTGGAGGAGTTTGAGAGTTTGAAAGAAAGAAATGAGAAGTTAACCCAGGCTTTGCAGAAGACCCTCCGGGAGAGGAGTGATGGAATGAGGGAGATTGAGAGATTAGAGAAGTTGAGAGTGGAGCATTTGGTTAAGATTGAGAAGTCTGGGGATTATATCAAGAAGTCTAAAGCTGGAGAACAAATTCTGAAGAATGCTTGCAAGGAAGCCCAGTTCCAGAGAGCAAGGACAGACTTGTATCTGAAGGAAAGTCAGGCCCGGTGGGTCAGGATCACCGAGGCTCGTACTCTGGAGGACAAGAGAGTTCAAGACAAGATGGAGCAACTGGAAGCTAGTGCAAAAGTGCAGCAAGAAGCCCTGGCAGCAGCCCAGAGGGAGATATCAGAGCTGAAGATCAAAGCAGGAGTGAAGAGGTCAAAGGACCAAAATCAGCACAAGAAGCTAGCAGTAGCTGTTACGACCCGGAATCTCCTCATCAGGAATCTCACGGAGCGTCCGGCTGATCCTGTGACCGAAGCACTTCTCAAGGAAGTTCGTGAGGATGAGTTTGGTCTTGGTGTTTGACCATTTGTTTGTTGTTGCTTTCATTCCATGTACTTTTATTTTCCTGTAATGTATTTTGACCCCTCGGAGGGCTTGTGCTTGTAAACAAACTGTGTACCATTGGCCTTTTGTAATATAGGTTTGTTCCATCCGAGTTTACTTCGAAAGCAACATCAACAACATCATCTTCAAGGGTCTGGAAGGGTCGAAACTGAATTCCAAACCGGATACCTTGAGAACAAATAAGCATAACTGCATTGCATGCTAACCTTTGTTTGTTTTGTAGGTTTTTTGTTTTATTGTTGCTAACTCTGTTGTGATGCTCAGGAACTATTGCTCGGCGCCGGGTATTTCCCCTCAATCGTCCGCACCGTTATCCAACCCGTAACAATCTTCCGGGCATCCAAATGGATCAGGTACAGCAGGACCTTGCAGAGGTTCGAAATCAAATGGCAAACGAAAGATTGGAAATGAGAACGCAGATGACTCAGTTTATGGAAGTGATGAACAACATGGCTCAGAGCCAGGAAAGATTGAGGGCCATGGTGGAAAGGCAGAATCAAGAAGAACCACATGTAGGGACTGCTGGCACGAGCAACAATGAGAGGGTCCAACCTCATGTTAACCCCCCTGTATTTGGCCCCCATCTTCATCCAGAGGTCAATATTCCTGCAAATGTTCAAGGGACTGCCACTGCAGCCAGGGTACTTCAAGAAGACCCCCAGGAGGATCAATTCACAGTAATGGGTGCTGGGGAAGAAGCTTATGATAGAAGGTTGGATGAGATAGCTGAGAAATTAAGATCCTTAGAATCTCAAAACTCTTTGGGTTTTGATGTTATGGATATGGGCTTGGTAGACGGGGTCAGGATTCCCCACAAGTTTAAGCCACCATGCTTTGAGAAGTATAATGGGACTTCCTGTCCCCGCACTCATTTACAATCATTTCTGGGGAGGCTGAAGGCCTATACTATGGATGAGAAGCTCTGGATGTTCTATTTCGAGGATAGCTTAACTGGAGCTTCAAGAGAATGGTACTCTCACTTGACAAGAGCAACTATTAGATGCTGGAAGGACCTGGCAGAGGCCTTTATCAGACAGTATCAGTACAACTTAGATATGGCACCCAACAGGACCCTCCTAATGGGAATGTCACAGTCGTCAAGGGAAAGTTTCCGAGAATATGCCCAGAGATGGAGGCAATTGGCTGCCGCTGTTCAGCCACCTATGTCTGAAAGGGAGATGGCAGATATGTTTATGAACACCCTTCAGGGGACTTATATTGACAGGCTGGCTGCTTTCTCTTCCACTAGCTTCGCAGATGTTGTCATAGCCGGGGAGAGAATTGAAAGCCTATTGAAGATGGGTAAGATATCTGACAACGGTGCAAGCTCGTCCAGTAGTACAAGAAAGCCTTTTGCAGGCCCGAGAAGAACTGGCGAGACCAATGCCATCCACGCCAACAGGGGCAGGCCCCAATATGTTCACAGATCAGTCGCAGCAGTCACCATCCCCGCTCCAGCTCATCCTCAACCAGTCTATCAACCTCCGCAACAAAACTATCAACAACAACCTCAGTACCCTCAACAAAATCAGTATCCTCCGAGAAATTACAACAACAGCAACACCAACAACAATAACCCGCAAAGGCCATTCCAACAGAGGCAATCTCAATCCAACAGGGTAATCGATCCGATCCCTATGCCATATGCTACATTGCTGCCACAACTCCTGAAACTCAACCTAGTTGAGCTAAGGACGTTGGCACCTCCAGATCCCAACAGTCTACCCAGGAATTATGACTCCAACGCCAGATGTGCCTTCCATTAAAATGCCCCTGGCCACAGTACAGAAAAGTGCAGAGCTCTGCACATGAAGGTACAAGACCTGGTAGACTCAAAAGCTCTGAATTTTGCACCACCACCCAATGTCAATAAGAACCCGATGCCAAACCACGGTGGTCCCAGAATTAACGCTATTGAAGAAGACAAGCCGTCTTATTTAATAACCAGTGTGGGTCAGATCCGGACACCGTTGGTAGAAATCAAGGCTCAACTCCTAGAATGTCAAATGTTCTCGGGGTGTGAGTTAGGGTGTGCCTACTGCAATATTTCAATAAATGGGTGCGACAACCTGAGGAATGGCATAGATGGTCTTATTCAGAATGGCCAGCTTCAGATCACCACATCATTTCCAACAAACCCAGCAATCTCATCAGCAATAACTCCAGAGCCTCCTACAACTGCAGCAACCATTGTTCCTGACAATTCTTCGGTTTCATCAACAAGTACTTCATCTGTCATTTCAGCTGATCAGAGATCAATAAATGTTCCTTCTACAACTCCAGCACCACTCCATTATGAAGCTCCTACAACAACAACATCCATACTCCCGACAATGTCTCCTACAACACCAGCAACAAATCATGAAGATGTCTCAACTGTCACCATATTCTATGATCCTGAAAACAACTCTGCCTACAACTCAGAAAGTGCTGCTCCCATCAGAGCACCAGTTACGATTTATTACGATCCACAGACTATCACAATTCCTTCCGCAGCTGCAGTCAGTCCGGTCACTATCACGGTGCCTGGACCAGTACCTTATGAAAGCAGCAATGCCATCCCCTGGCATTACGGCTCTGACCTATACTGTGAAGGAGAAAGAATCACTTTTGAATCATCAACCCCTGCACCACAAATTGACAATGTGGGAGGAGGCGGGGGCTTCACTCGAAGCGGACGTCTTTTCGCTCCACAAATTCAGAGACCCACTGCCGAAGCAGAAGCTGCTGCCAAGGCAAAAGGAAAAAGCCTGGTGCAGGAAGAGCAGACTGTTAAAGAAGCTTTGAAAACACCATTCGATCAAGAGGTTGATGAGTTCATGCGAATCATCAAAAAAAGTGATTATAAAATAGTGGATCAGCTTCATCAGACGCCTTCCAAGATCTCAATCCTGTCATTGCTTATGTGCTCCGAAGCCCATCGGAATGCACTACTCAAAGTCTTGCACGCAGCTTACGTGCCTGAAGAGATCACTGTCAATCAGCTGGAAGCTGTAGTTGGAAATGTTAATGCTAGTCACGGACTAGGGTTCACCAATACTGATTTGACAACGGAAGGCCGCAACCATAACAAAGCCTTGCACATAACCATGGAATGCAAAGGTGCTGTCCTTTCTCATGTGCTGGTAGACACGGGGTCATCCCTCAATGTCTTACCTAAAAAGGCCCTGGTGAAGCTAGAATATGATGGATTGGCGTTGAGACCCAGCAACCTGGTGGTGAGAGCCTTTGATGGTTCGAAGAGATCGGTTCTGGGAGAAATTGAATTGCCCATAACGATTGGCCCGCAAACCTTCAAAACTACCTTCTACGTGATGGATATACAGCCTGCCTACAGCTGTCTATTGGGTAGGCCATGGATTCACGCCGCTGGCGCCGTGACCTCTACCCTTCACCAGAAGTTAAAATACGAGTGGGAGGGTCAAATCGTTACAATCTGTGGAGAAGAGGATATTTTTGTCAGCCACCTGGCCACCTATAAGTATATTGAGATGGATGGGGAGATCCATGAAACAATGAGCCAAGGATTTGAGGCCTTGAATGTCAATGAAGCATCTGCTATACCTGGTACTTCAATATCATCATACCAACAAGCCCGGAAGGTTGTTGAGGGAGGAAACGCCCAAGGCTGGGGCAAACTGCTACCGGTGGAAAAGAAGGAGGACATATTTGGGTTGGGTTACAAACCAACTCAACAAGATCAAGCAGCGGCTGCGAAAGAGCCCAACTTTGTGAGTGGGGGGATGCTCACCCCTGATGCTGTCAACTGTCTGGAAGACGAGCTGGAGGAAGAACGCAACCTGGAAAGCTGGATTCGTCCAAAGATCCCGGGGAGCAGTATCTCGAACTGGTCTTCCCAGGAAATTATAAGAGTTACTCATGCAGAGTAATTATTATTTCCTGCATTTTTATAGCATGCATCAAAGTCTTGCATCTTGCCCAAGATGACAAGACTCATTTTGTAATCGGGCCATCTGTACTTTTTGTGCAACAAGATTAACCAATGAAATATCAGACATCTTTTTGCAAATGAGTCCTTTTCTTTTCCGCTCACTGTTTTTCCATTTTTCTTTTTGTACAAAAAATAAATGGCGGTGTTTTCAAAATGACAACTTTATTTCACTTTTCTAAAACAAGATTAAAATCAAATCACTAAAATGAACAAACTGAACCCTTGCAGAGTGTGCCCTCCAGACAGCACCGACAACAGCACGGCTATGACTTCGTATGACTTTGACAATCCAATCAATCGAGCTGATGAAGGGGTTGAAGAAGAATATGAGCTTCCTGAAGAGCTAGCCAGGTTGTTAAGACAAGAGGAAAAGGTTATTACTCCTCACCAGGAGGAAGTAGAAGTGATTAATCTTGGTACAGATGAAGACGTGAAAGAAGTTAAAATCGGGGCTTGCCTGCAAGACTCAGTGAAGAGACAACTGATTGATCTGCTTCGAGAATATGTGGACGTGTTTGCTTGGTCTTACCAAGACATGCCAGGGTTGGATACCGATATTGTCGTGCACAAGCTGCCTTTGAGGGAAGAATGCCCGCCAGTTAAACAGAAACTGCGCCGTACTCGTCCAGACACGGCAATGAAAATCAAGGAAGAGGTACAAAAGCAATGGGACGCCGGGTTCCTTGCTGTAACTAGCTATCCACCGTGGGTTGCTAACATAGTACCTGTGCCTAAGAAGGACGGCAAGGTAAGAATGTGCGTTGACTACCGGGATCTGAATAGAGCTAGCCCGAAAGATGATTTCCCATTACCTCACATTGATGTATTGGTCGATAATACGGCTCAGTTCTCGGTATTCTCCTTCATGGACGGATTTTCAGGATACAATCAGATCAAGATGTCACCTGAAGACATGGAGAAGACAACCTTCATCACACCCTGGGGCACGTTCTGCTACAAAGTGATGCCATTTGGGCTCAAGAATGCCGGTGCAACGTATCAACGGGCTATGGTGACATTATTCCACGATATGATCCATAAAGAGATAGAATGTTATGTGGATGACATGATCGCCAAGTCCCTCACTGAAGAAGACCACCTGGTAAATTTGCTAAAGTTATTCAAGCGTCTGAGGAAGTACCAGCTGAAGTTGAACCCCAACAAATGTACATTCGGGGTGCGATCTGGTAAGCTGCTGGGTTTTATTGTAAGCGAGAAAGGGATTGAAGTTGACCCTGATAAAGTCAAAGCCATCCAAGAGATGCCTGCACCGAAAACTGAGAAAGAAGTTCGAGGGTTCTTAGGTCGATTGAACTACATCTGACGGTTCATATCTCACCTCACTGCAACCTGTGAACCCTTGTTCAAATTGTTAAGAAAAGAACAGACGGTCAGGTGGAATGAAGACTGCCAGAAGGCTTTTGACAAGATCAAAGAATACTTACAAGAACCTCCAATCCTTATGCCTCCAGTCGAAGGAAGACCTCTGATAATGTACTTGACAGTATTAGAAGAGTCGATGGGGTGTGTGCTGGGCCAGCATGACGAGTCTGGTCGAAAAGAGTATGCAATATACTACCTAAGCAAAAAGTTTACCGACTGTGAACAACGTTATTCACTGCTCGAGAAAACTTGCTGTGCTTTAGCGTGGGCTGCTCGCCGACTAAGACAGTATATGTTGACCCACACTACTTTATTGATCTCAAAAATGGACCCAGTTAAGTACATGTTTGAGAAGCCAGCTCTTACCGGACGGGTTGCAAGATGGCAGATGATTCTCACAGAATATGACATCCAGTACACCTCTCAGAAAGCCATCAAGGGCAGTGTATTGTCTGAATATCTTGCCGAGCAACCCATTGATGATTACCAGCCTATGAGGTTTGACTTCCCTGATGAAGACATCATGTTCATTAAAGCAAAAGATCATGAAGAGCCTGTTCACACTGAAGGGCCTGACCCGGAAGAAGAATGGACTATGATGTTTGATGGGGCTGTTAACATGAATGGTCGTGGTGTTGGTGCAGTGCTCATTACACCTAAGGGAGTTCACATGCCTTTCTCGGCAAAACTCACTTTCAACTGCACTAACAACGAAGCTGAATACGAAGCTTGCATTATGGGCCTTGAGGAAGCCATTGACCTCAGGATCAAGACATTGACCGTATTCGGAGATTCAGCTCTGGTAATCAATCAAACCAACGGCAAATGGTACACACACCAGGATCATCTGATACCGTACAGGGATTATACAAGGAGGTTATTGACTTTCTTCACAACAGTCAAGCTTGAGTATATCCCCCGGGACGAGAATCAGTTTGCAGATGCTCTGGCTACCATTTCGTCCATGATCAAAGTTCAGGCTGCCAACTTTGTACCTCAAATTTCAGTGACCAGACTTGATAGACCAGCATATGTGTTCGCAGCAGAGGTTGTCAAAGATGATAAGCCTTGGTTCCATGACATTAAATGCTTCTTGGAGGATCAAACATACCCACCTGGGGCATCTTCCAATGATAAGAAGACTTTGAGAAGGCTTGCTGGTAGTTTCTTCTTGAACACTGATGGTTCTCTATACAAGAGGAACTTTGATATGGTACTCCTCAGATGTGTTGATAAGACAGAAGCAGATTTGTTGATGCATGAAGTGCACGAAGGATCCTTTGGTACCCATGCAGGAGGGCATGCCATGGCTAAGAAATTACTAAGATCAGGATATTACTGGATCACAATGGATGCAGACTGTTGTGCCTATGCCAGAAAGTGCCACAAATGCCAGATTTATGCGGATAAGGTGCATGTGCCTCCCAATCCTTTGAACATAATGTCTTCACCATGGCCCTTTGCTATGTGGGGAATTGACATGATTGGCAAGATTGAACCAACTGCTTCAAACGGCCACCGATTCATCCTGGTCGCCATTGACTATTTCACCAAGTGGGTTGAAGCAGCATCATATGCAAATGTTACAAGACAAGTGGTAGCCAGATTTCTGAAAAGAGATATCATCTGTCGATACGGAGTTCCCGAGCGAATCATTACTGATAATGGTTCCAATCTAAACAACAAAATGATGGCTGAGCTATGCCGGGACTTCAAGATTCAACATCACAATTCTTCTCCTTACAGGCCAAAGATGAACGGCGCTGTTGAGGCAGCAAATAAGAATATCAAGAAGATTGTGCAGAAGATGGTAGTCACCTATAAAGACTGGCATAAAATGCTACCATTTGCCTTGCATGGGTACCGCACGTCAATCAGGACATCCACTGGGGCAACACCGTATCAACTTGTGTATGGTATGGAAGCAGTCCTACCTGTTGAAGTTGAATTACCCTCCCTACGGGTACTGATGGATGTTAGGCTGAACGAAGCAGAATGGGTCCGATCCCGATACGAACAACTGAGTTTGATTGAAGAGAAGAGATTGGCTGCAATCTGTCATGGGCAGTTGTATCAGAAAAGAATGAAGAAAGCCTTCGATCAGAAAGTCAGGCTCCGAGAGTACCAAGTAGGAGATCTTGTGCTGAAAAGACTCCTCCCTCCTCATACAGACCACAGGGGCAAGTGGACTCCAAACTATGAAGGACCATTTGTGGTAAAGAAAGTTTTCTCTGGTGGAGCACTAATGCTCAGCACCATGGATGGTGAAGATTTCCCGTCCCCTGTGAATTCAGATGCAGTTAAAAAATACTTCGCATAAAAATGACCCGCTGGACATAAAAACAGAATGTAAGTCCAGGCAAAAATAGGGCATCCCGACGAGTCAAAAACAGAATAAAAGACTCGGGCAAAAATAAGGGAAAATAAACAGAAAAATGTACACCCGCTGAGTTGAAAAGCCGCATTGGACAGCTCAGGCAAAAATGGGTATCCCGATGGATTGAAAACCCGAAAGGGCGATCCATGCAAAATAAGGGAATAAGCGAACAACTGCGCTCTGAATTCGTCTGTATCACTTACAACTTGGCAAATTTCGAAAAGATCAAGCTTCAATCAGAATCAACATTCTTCAAAAAGCAAGATGAGAAGAACGTCAAAAGTCATACGAGTCATAGTGAAGAGGGAGCTCCTCAAAGCCTCATCAACACTGCCAGCATTTTGTTTCTCAATTTGTAACGATCTCCTCATTTCAGGGGATATGTTCCTTTGACTGTATCTCGCCAATTCAGGGCATATGAATTAGTAAAATCAGATTTTCAGTCATGTCTCGTTTTGTACATTTTATTTGCAAAAAATGTCTGATGTCTTAAAAGAAAAAACTGATTGCATAAGAATACAAATGCTTATCTTCAGATAAAAACATGCTTGCAGGAAACATGCTTACTCTCATAAGTATCTAAACTCCTATGACGGAATCCAGTAAAGGATACCTCGGGATTATCTTGTGCGTTTCTCTATCTTTTTCAGGATTGCAGGTATCCAGAACGCAACTTGGGGCATGTAAGCTTTATCCCAACAAGCTGGCAAATCAACACTCAATTTTTAGCACCCGAAGTGCCCCCTCCCCAGCTGAGTTGCCTCTCATGACTCCCCCAGCTGAGTTGCCACTTATTACTTCTCCCCATCAGAGTTGCCAGGGCATCGCAAAAGGCACCTATATCCCCGGCTGAGTCAGGGATCCTCTTCAATAGAATCCCTAGGGAGATCTCTCAATGGCCTCTCTTTCTCCCCAGCCGAGTTACCATCTCGCCCTCAGCCGAGTACAAAAGCCAGGGAACCACTTCCCCACAGAATTCTCAGCCTCTATTCAGAAGAGCAACACATGAAGAATCACAGCAGAGTGAAGAAAGCTCCTTCAAACCCCAGCTGGGCCTCTCATTTATAGGGATAAGTCTATCAATGACCCATTTCCCCAAGCGGATACATCTCATCAGATCTACCAATGATCTCATCCCCAGCTGGGATGTCCACTTCAAATAGATCGACCAGTGATCTTCGCGGCATTGGGATCCGAATCCCGGTTTGGTATCTTTGCATAACCATGGCATTCGCATCATATTCACCCACAAAGCGTAGCATTCCGTCTAATACGGAGCATTACGGCAAAAATCAAACACATAGCATAATCATAAGCCATGTTGTGAATCGGACTCTTATGAATAATAACCATTCATCAATACACAGAAACTGTCCCCACCAGAGTCCCAGCAAAAGCAGTTGCCTCACAATTCACAAACACCAGTTGACACCCGTCCGTGTCATCACTCCCCAGTCAAGTCACCTGAACACTCTTTACAAACAAGACCACCCATATTACAGATACTTCCTGACACCCGTCCGTGTCAAATCACCAGCAGAAAGCCAAAGACATCATCTTTGCACTCACCTACTTGTGTATACAATTCCTTGACACCCGTCCGTGTCATATCCCCAGCGCAGTCGCTTACACTTTTACAACCCATATACTTGTTGATACTATACCTTTCTCTCTTGACACCCGTCCGTGTCACTCTCCCCAGCAGATAAACACTCATCCATACAAAACTCATACTCACTACTCATGTTACACTTATACAGATACTCGTCCGTATCTTGTATATACCTTTCATATCCCCTCAGATTCAATACTCGTCCGTGTTCTCTGTTAACCAGATGGTACTCGTCCGTACCATCATCTCAGAATATGCGTCTAGCGTTGTTTCTACATGATACTCGTCCGTATCATAGTCTTAAGGATGCTCGTCCGCATCTTTAATCCATACACTGTGTCAAACACTTTCGTCCTCTTGAATATAGATACTCGCCTGTGTTTACTTTTCCCCAGAGGAGTCCTCTCAGATTCAACACTCGTCCGTGTTCTTTGCTAACCAGTTGATACTCGTCCGTATCATCATCTCTGAACACGCGTCAGTATTTGTTTCTACCCGATACTCGTCCGTATCGTAGTCTTAAGGATGCTCGTCCGCATCTTTAGTCTATACACAATACCAAACACTTATACCTTTTCTTTCTTGGTTGTAAACGCTCGTCCGTGTTTACTACTCCCCAGTAGATCGCCAACAAAACAAATTTTCTTTTTATCTGACACTCGTCCTGTGTCGTGTTAAACCTTGAGAGCAGCCGTACCCTGCTAGGTGGTCGTCCTCCACCTCTTGATGGTCGTCCTCCATCATGCTCATCCGATGGCCATCCCCATCGTTGATGTTTAGCAGCCGTCCCCTGCTAGGTGGTCGTCCTCCACCTTTTGATGATCGTCCTTCATCATTTTTATCCAATGGCCGTCCCCATTGTTGATTTTGGTTATCTGACATTCGTCCTATGTCATGACAAACCTTGAGAGCAGCTGTCCCCTGCTAGGTGGTCGTCCTCCACCTCTTGATGGTCGTCCTCCATCATGCTCATCCGATGGCCGTCCCCATCGTTGACCTTTTCTATCCGGCATTCGTCCTATGTCGCGATATTTTCGGCAGCCGTACCCTGCCAGGTGGTCGTCCTCCACCTTTGATGGCCGTCCCCATCATAGTTCCTTTATTCCCCAACAGAGCAGCCGTCCCCTGCTAGGTGATCGTCCTTCACCTTTGATGGCCGTCCCCATCATCTGTTTATTTCATTCATTCTTTAACCCGATGGCCGTCCCCGTCGTGGTCCTTTTTCTTTTAGCCCGATGGCCGTCCCCATCGTTGGTTACTTTGCTTTGTGAACGTGATGGCCGTCCCCGTCATGTTTCATTGACCCCCAGATATTTTACAGCTTTATCTTGATGGCCGTCCCCATCATAATATCTTATTTTCCCCAGCTAGTTGGCCGTCCCCGTCTTGGCTTTACCTTTTATCCCCAGCATGTCGGCCGTCCCCGTCATTGCTTTATTTTCAGCACCTTCCCAGCATGTCGGCCGTCCCCGTCATTGCTCTTTACCCAGCAGTCGTCCTCTGCTCGACGGTCGTCCTCCGTCGCCCACACTTTACAATATACTTTATTTTTTTATCTATATCCCTTTTCTTCTTCATTCTGTGAGTGCAAATTTTGGACTGTCTTTGGTATTCAACCACAAGTTATCTTGTTTGCCTGATAAGCTTTCGCTTACAACCTGCACAGCTAACTCATGTTTGAATAGGGGCAGCTGTAAACACCCCGAATTTGCCCTCACCCATTCACACCATGGCTTGTGGTCATTTCATATGCATAAATACAATCATATCATCTCATATTTCATTTTGGTTCATTGCATAGCTTCTAAGTCACCTGCACCTAGGGTTTGTGATCTGAGCAATCCAAGAGCCTCTTGGGCCACTCCCAAAGGCCATCAATCACTTCAAAAGGATCCATGAGTGTTATTATATCATATTACATCCTCTCAAAGTCAAGAATGCCAAAGAATCACAAGAACTGGGATTGGTATGGATGCAGAGCCAGGTTTGACTGCACAGTTGACCTAAAATTAGGGTTTTGGTTTCAGAGGCCATAACCTCAAAATTTTTGGTCATTCTTATTTCCATTGGTCTCTATATGGTATAGGGAGTATGCATATCAATTTTCATGAAAAAATTCCATGGGGAAGTCATCTGATCAAGAGTTGACTTTCTGGACAAGTCAGTGTAAAATCAGGGCATCTGAGGCCCCCAATGACCCAACCAATGGGTGATCTTCATCATTTTGAGTGTATATGATCTTTATTTGATCATGGAAGAAGGTTGAAGTTCACAAAAATCAAGAATTGGGAGTTTTTGCAAATGTTGACTTTTTAGGCATAGTTGACTTTTCAAAGAATGCTTCATTTTAGGTCATTTTTCAAGCCTTGATTCTTGATCCAAAAATGCTTCAAATGGAAAAACTTTGGTCATGAAAGTTGTAGATCACATTTTTCCCTTTTCAAAAAGTACAAGGACATGATCAAATTCTTCTTGGATCAAAAGTTGTGGTGTGACAAAGTTGGCCAAAATCACTAATTTTCAAGGCATGCCTCAAATGTGAAATTTGCAAGATCATGTCCCAAGGCTGATTGTAACCTCTAGTTGGCATCAAACCATGACACAAACTTTCCATAGGCCCTAAAAGTCAGAATTGGACCAAAGTTTCTCATGCCCATGGTTTGTGTAACAAGACTTTTCATGAAGTTTCAAAAATGTGCCAACTTGCAAAAACACTCATCACACTTCACCAACTAGTTGCCTTGGCTGCTGAACCTGCCTAGCATCACACACACACATCATGCTGCACCAGAACCATGCCTTGTACTAGCCTAGAACCAAGCCATGCTTTCCTTACACAAAAAGTTGACTTTTGGCAAAAGCAAACATCCCAATCACAGCAGGCCATGTCACATCCCTTAGCCACTTGCATTTGTTTATACTTTCCATCTGCTAGCAAAACATATCAAGAGGCCAGGTTGAAACACTCTAGATCATTACATACACAAAAACTCACCATTTTGCAAAACCATTCGAATCTGCCTCCACAAGCTTCAAACATCCAAATCATTTCCACATATCATCTCACCTGGTCTCATTGAGCAGAAACCACCAAGATTCAAGCCTGAAACCAGCATGGATTGAGCTTCACCATTCTTCACCTCAGCCTGCATTTTTCTTCGAATCACCTTCCATAGCCATCAAACATCAAAGCTCTCTTCACCAACAAATCAAGCACATCAAAAGGAGTCAAAACCACCCTTCACATTGGTCTGAAGCAGCCTGTACACAAAGCTCATTTCCTGCTACACCAGAACTGGACTTCTCAAAACAGCTTGTTCAAGCTCATTCCAAGCCTTCCATTGGCTTCAGGGGGTTCATAGCAAGCATTCTGCACCAGAGCAAGGTCAGGAGAGCTCAAATCCATAGTTCATCACTTCAGGTAGCTTCAGGTTTACAACTTTTCAGAGCTTGGTTTTTATGTTAAAAATGGATTATGTATGCTTTGCTGGTCATGGGGATGGTTTTAGATTTAAGAATGAGTGAGAAATGAGGATTTACCAGGGCTCTGAAATTTTGCCCGTGAAACTTCATGGCTTCGGTTCTCTTAGTTCAGGCATGAAAAATTCTTTTTGAGAGTTGATTCGAGCAAGGTTTAAGTGGAGGAACATTTCCCTGGAATTAATTTGGAGAATGGTGGCCTGAATCGTATTCTAGGGTTTGGATACCGCCGGAGAAGATGACCGGAGCTCCCCTCCGGTCACCTGAAAGTGATTTGCCCTAATTACAGTCATTAACTCCCATTTGAATTCTGAGCGTAGGATGCCTTTGACCAGTTGACTTCCCGCGTGGATGGAAGGCTCAGATTCATTTGATTAGCCCTAATTCATTTAATTAGTTTAATTAATTCGTATTTAGGTTAATTGGCTCAGATGCAACCCCAGCCGTCCAGATGCGCGCTGGTCAACCAATTCAAACCCAGAGCTCATCCTGGCCCTCCACTCATTTGACTTTCCTTTTATTTAATTTATTTTCATTTTCTTTTTCATTTAACTTGCATATTTAATTTAAAATAGTAAAAAATGTCTAAAAATTATGAAACTTTTTCTCATAAGTTTTAATAATTTTTGTGACACAAAAATATTTTCATTTTATTTTTTATCATTAAAAAAGCATTTTTAAATATTTAAAGGATTATTTTTAATTGATTAATGGAAATTAATTTATTAAAAATACCTTTAGGTATTTAAAAATCACCAAAAAATTCATGAAATGTTCTAAGACATTTAGAAACATTGTCCAACCTCCAAACCAAATTTCTTTTTTGATCTTGATGCATTTTAAGAATTTCTCATTGAATTAAAATCATTTTTATGCATTAATTTGATCCTAAGTTCAAAAAATCATTTCTGCCTATCCATGAAGAGTTGGACATTGATTCTTCTTGCATTGCATTGTGTTTAACATGTAGTTTTTGAGATAAAATGGCCATAATTTGATCTTGCATTTTTCAATTGTTTGACATTTCTTTTGTTTAAGAACCCTAAAAACCCTAATAACTTGTAAAAATCATAACTTGAGATTGGTTAAGAGTTGAGACCTCTCCTTTGGGCATTGGTTTAGTATGGGATTAGGGGTCCTTTGTGTGGCATTTTCCATTTTTTATCTTAGGGTTTGCTTCTGTTTTTGACTTTTGTTTGATGTATGATTCATAAACCCTAATTTGGGCTTTCATATGCATCCTTCTTGCATTCTCTTGCATAACATGACTTACCATGACATTTCAAGCATCCATTTGATTCATTTGACATCATAAGACATATTGCAAGCATGTTTGATCATTGCATCATGAATTTGCCATGTTGTATGCCATGTGCACTTCATAACTTTCCATGCATGTCCATGCTTCTTAGCTTGCTCCATTTGCATTCATAATCTTGTGTGAACATTTCCATGTGCTGCCTCATGCTTGTATCACTTCATAGCATCATCATCATCATCAACATGCTTCTGGTTTTGTTGCTCATCATGTCATTTCATTTCATTTTGCATTGCATTGTATCTCTTTCTAACATTTCAGGTGGTAAGTGAACTTGAGAAGTGAATTTGCCTTCACTTCTCATAACTTTTCTTTTCATCTCTCTTGCATCCATTGCTGCATTTTCTATATGTGTTTGAGTTTGAGCTTGCTCATTCTTCTTCTTCCCACTTTCTTTCTTCAAGTGACTTGACTTCTTGAATGAAGCAAGTTGCTTTGCTTCTCTTGATCCTTTCATCTGCTTCCTGGTGGTTCCATTGAAGACTTCTCTTGAAAACCTCACAAACCTTAGGAACAACCAAGCATGACAATGATTAGGGTTTTGATTAGTCTCCCCTCATAGTTTTACCTTTGTGTCTCCTTTGGAGTCTTCTCTTCTCACCTCATAATCAGGGACTAAACCCTAAAGGCTTTAAGGCTTTGTGATTAAGCTTATGCCTGCATCCTTCTCTTAGGATGGAGTGTATAACTTTAATCCTAAGTGTTAAACCCTTAATGTGTTTAACTCCCTTAATCAATCCACTTAATAATCATTAAGACATCACACTTGTAACTTGGGCCTTGCATTAGGGTTCTAATTCTTCCTTAATTGGTTAAGAAGGACTAACCCTAGTGTTAATGGACAAGTCCCCCTCAAGTTGTCTTACAAATCATAAAAATCACTTCATCATCATACCATTAAATAAAATCCACTTAATCAAAGGCTTGTTTTGTCATGAGTTTAATCCCTAATCATGGATTAAGTTGAGGAGCTTTCCTCAGCTTAAACATTCTCATCTATTATCCTTCTATTAGGATGGTGTAATGAGTCTGTTTAATCCTTGATTATGGCTTAACCTCATTACTCAACACTAAACAAAAACACCAAAAAACATCTAAATAATCACAAATAGGTTAACGATCTTAATCCTGCACCAAAGGTGATTAAGTGTGAGAATCTGACTTCACACTTAAGGTATTCTCATTACCCCTAATCAGAGGGAAGATGTGATGAGTTTACTAAATCCATTGGTTTAGACTTAAGCTCATTAACTTATGACAAACTTTCAAAAGCAATAAAAGACTGAAAACTCACAAAAACAAACAATAATCGTCTCCTCCGGGATTCTTTTCTCACCACCTTCACTCGCAAACGAGAACTTGCTTCTTCCGTCTAATGCAAGACAGTTAGCATCTATGCCAGACAGATCATACACTTGAGCATAGGCAAGTAAGCAGTTCACAAGTCAATTCATCTTTCAGTCTCTTTGGGTCGAACTACGGTGTTCTGACTTCCTCATTGCACGAGAGGATACGTAGGCATAACTTAACAGTTATCGAACAAAAGTCTCTGTATATTCCCCCTCTTTCAAGCATCATTCTTTTAGCCTCATTATCATGAGCATTTCACTCCCGTTCTTACACTGACACTTTCATACTTCACATCACTTATACACTTCACACTGACACCTGTACATTTTCTTCCAGCCTCTTTTATACACAGATTGCACTGACACTACCCCTTTAAAACACAAATCTTTTAAGCGTGGATCCCGTCGAGTACGGCGGACAATCTGGGTGCTAATACCTTCCCAGGTTGTAACCAACCCCCTTTCTCAGTCTCTCTGGTTCGCAACCCGTCTTATCCATCTTTTTCTAAGTCTATGCAGCATTGCCTTTCCTCCGGGATAAAAATGCCTAGCTGGCGACTCTATTCATTCTCCAGTGAGTTCACGGCTGTGTGTTCTCACTGTCCTCTTCGCCGACCGTTCGCGTCTGTACCCCTTTTGACCCGGTGTCATTTGGTGGGAGCGACACCATGGCATCATGAACTCTGTAATTTTATCCTTGGTAATTCAGATAGATGAGAATATCTGCCCCTGGCTACTTAAACATAGTTGAATCTTGACCTGATTGCCCCAAATGAGTTAGGCAGTATCATGGCCTGCCCCCTTGATTGGGAGATAATGACTATGCCCCTTTGTATGCATGGACTTTGATCCAGGAAGCAACTTTGTTTATCAGAAGGACTTTGGTTTATTGAACATTCATCCTGTAAGTTTCTCTATTTATCAAACACTCAGGTATATGCAAACAAATATATTCAAAAATGCAATGCTTATGTCTGTCTTGAAGTTTTGAAAAAGAGTTATTTTAGAAAA
The DNA here is from genome assembly GCA_963966055.1 of Lathyrus aphaca. Taxonomy (NCBI): domain Eukaryota; kingdom Viridiplantae; phylum Streptophyta; class Magnoliopsida; order Fabales; family Fabaceae; genus Lathyrus; species Lathyrus aphaca. Next base: position 139,529,584 of record OZ014522.1, on the reverse strand, counting down.
ACAATTTTTGTGAAAACTGTGATATTAACTCAAGTTTTATAATAGGCCCTAAAGGAGTCAGGATACCTTTTTGTAGCTGTACGCTTTCGAACTAACCATGCTTCAGTTAGGACTTTTAAAGGGTTGTAACGTGGTCTAGTTCACGGTTTAAGAAACAAAGGATAAAGGCTCAAATTTATTTGTACCCAACCCATTCTTCGTGATGTTCTTCAGTCCTATGTTCGGTTAACTTATGCATTGAGGTTCCAAAGTAGTTTGGAATCGTAACACTGACATTTGTGATGATTCAGGAATCAAAAAATTTATTTGAAAATTCAGTCATCTTTCTTTATTTAGGATCTATAACGACCTCCTTTTTTATTTTGACTTTGTTATCCCTTCTTTTTGCCTGAACTGTTTATTTCAAGGTTACAGTCAGCGGGATATCCCAATGTTTACTAAGTCTCCTTCATAGGTTATGACTTAGTGAAATTTTCTTTTGCTAGATATTGACTGTCAAACATAATGGTTTCCGGGAACCCTCATTAGTTGTGTACAAGAAAGACAACTGGCATAATTGAGTTAACCGAAAAACTACCCTGCCCCAAGTTATGAATAAGGGTTTTAATTTGTGTGATAATGAAAACTCCTACTTCATAGGCTCAAAAGGGTTGACTAGGGATTAACTTCCTTATATCTCCACTGTTTAGGAATTGAAACAATTCATGTACATCGTCAACATAGTCTGTTCAAAAGCATACTACATAAGATTATGGTATTGTTTTCGTCATCCTCCCTCTACAAGCTTATAGCTTTATCAGGAGTTAAATATCACAAGATAAAAATAAGAAGCATAGTTTTAAATATAGTGAAACGAATGGATTAATTCAAGACAAACATATGCAATGCATTATTGAAAACAAAGTCTGACATAATAGTAAGTGTCTAGGAAAACAAAAGAAATTACAAACGAAAATTCAAATGTTCTCAAAGCCTTTTCCTCTAAATTTGTCATTCTAGTTATCTGGAAACTTTGATGCTTGATGAACGATAAAAGAACTCAACCTGGCCTTCTGGAGTAACCTCGAGTATTCCTTGGTCAATTAGGTCTTGAATCTTATTCTTCAATGCCCAACAGTTATTAGTGTCATGTCCAGGACAGTCTGAGTGATACATACATATTGCCTTGGGATTATAGCGAGGAGAAGAGGTGTTAGGATTTTTAGGAGAATTTTCCAAGGAAATCAACTTCATCTCCAACAGGCATTGCAAAACTTGTGACATTGGTGTGCATAACCGGATGAACTGTCTTCTACATTCCTTGTATAGAAGTGGATTAACCTTATAAGGCCTTCTTTCTTCCATTGAAGGATGGTCAGTAGTAGCCTGTCTCTTTCTTTCTCTTATCCTTACTTTCCTTTCAGCCAAGTTAGCTTGTTTCAACGGACGTTGACTGATGATTAGATTCCCAACTCTGTTATGCCGAAGCTTATTGACAAAGCTTCTCAGCTCTTCTTGCCCCTGGGCCAAACTCGGGATAAGAGCCATTTGGCCATTCATCTGAACCCTCATCTCTGCTATCTCAGCTTGTAGTTGTTTCAGCTGATCATCTTTGTTGTCCTCAGGATTCTTCTTCTTCATGTCCTTAGAGAGGAGTGCTTTCAACTCTTCTTGCCCCTTGGACAAATTCAGAATCACTTCTTGAAACTGAGCATTCTAAGCTTGAAGATCTTTGACAGATTGTTCGAGAGCCATTTCTGCTGAAATAAACAGCGAGAAGATAAGATACCTGTTCATAAGAAACATGTGATGCAATGACATGGTATGTAAATGCATATGCAATGTTTTCAAGGACCGCAGGATTTAAATTTGTTTAAACAACCAGAAAGTAAACTTTTATTAGTAAATGTTAAAATTATTTTGCCCATTAGGCTTACAATGAAGGGAAATAAGTACAAAAATGGGGTTTTAAGTCTCCCATGGACGTTTCCTCTTTGTATGGAGGTATGTGTTGAGTTTTCTCTCTTCGTGAAGTTGCTTGGTCAGCTCCAACACTTTTTCTTGGCTAATCCTGAATTGAGCTTCGAAGGTATTTCTTTGTTCCTTTAGTTGGATCCAGGATTTCTGCAATTCTTCCAGGTTAGTGGGCATGTCTGGATGAAGGATGGTATAAGGAGTATCTCCTTCTGCAACAGGTTCCATAGTAACTGGTACAATAGCAGGATATGACATCATAAGAGTCTGAGCACGAGATCGCACCCATCTGAGGTAAGGTTCCATAGGAATGGAGTACTTTGGTTCCAGAGTCTTGCTTTCAACCTTGTTCACTTTACCCCAAGCTCGTATAAACCTTTGACGGTAACCCTGAAGATCGTTGTCGTAGTCGAACACAATACCCTGAATAAGCATGTCATGAGGACCATTACTCCGAGCATAACCAAACTGACGTAGAGATAAAGAAGGATTGTAGGTAATGCCCCCTCTTATGCCAAGGAGCGGCACATTGGGGAATTCCCCACAACGGTCAATGATAGTAACATTCTCCATAGATCTAGAACACCAATGAATGTCTGAATGAGAAAGTGACATGATCCTTTTAGACCACCTTAACCCTTGTTCATTCTTCATCACTGATCGAGGAAGGTGAGAAATAAACCACCTAGACAATAGAGGTATACAATACATCAGAGTTCCTCGTGCCTTCGTAGTACGGGTATGAAGAGAGTGTATGATGTCTCCAAGTAATGTAGGTACTGGATTACGAGTCAGAAATATGTTGATGGCGTGTATGTCTATGAACTGATCTGGATTAGGGAACAACACTAAGCCATAGATCAATAGGGCTAAGATCTCCTCAAAAGCATCATAACTCATAGCCTTCAAGAACACTTGAGCTTTTTCCATCAATACCTTAGCAAGAATACCCTCAACTCTGTTTCTCGTTTCTAGAACAATGTTTGATTTCTTCAAATGTAAGGCTGCAACAATGACTTCAGGTTTAGGCTCTTTCTCTAAGCCTGTGAAAGGTTTCTGATTAAGGATAGGTATACCCAATAGTTTGGAGCACTCCTCCATTGTGGGAACCAGCTGATAATCGGGGAATGTGAAACAGAGATGTTTAGAGTCAAAGAACTGAAATAGGACACTCATCATGTCTTCATTGAACCCTGAAGTGACTAGATCCAGTAGGTGACCATGCCTTTTGATGAATTGGTAGTTTTCAGAAACTTGATAGACCAATTCTTTAAGCTTAGGAGGTATTCCTACAAAGTTGATCCGGATAGTATTCCTACGAGCAGAAGCCATGACCTGCAACAAAGAACAAAGATAAATCCTTTGGTCCTTGAAATGGTTAGTGAAAATGATATGCTTATGATGCATGATGTCATGATGTTATGCTCAATCACAAACATGTGGCACACACAAACAAGTCACACAATAACCCTAGGTTTGAAGGCTTGCATGAGGTTTAAAGGTAAGTACCCTCCCCTGAAGTTAGTTGGTTCATCCTGTCCTACAAAAGTAACCAGGTTCTAAGGGATCTCAATATCACGGATCCTTCCCAAGGGTGGTTGCTCAGTAGGCAACTTACTTGCCAACCAAAACCCTCCAAGTTTAGGATCTCAATGAGCGTAGCATCGAGTATCAACCAACTTTAGAATTCTCCAAAGCCGGCTATCTCACTACTTTCTAAAGGCCAAGATGGGATAACTAGGGTTCTAAAAGTTAGTTAGTGTATTGACAACATATGGCAGCCCTATATTATCCTTAACTTACTTAAGGAACATAAGCACCAACCAAGAAGTCACACTAACTATGGCCACCAGATCAACCATATCGGTATACGCCATACAGTTTCCTTGGTCTATTGTCATTTACCTAAGGTACTCTAGATCCGGGTTAGGATCTTTCACACAAAAAACCCAACAAATAATATAAAGCAAACAAGGCAAACAATTTAAGTGATCTAATTCCTAAGGGTACCCCTCTTTTATTAAATCCCCAGCAGAGTCGCCAGTTCTGTAACACGGTGGGAGAACTGACTTTCTATAAATGTTGCGGATAGCAAGAGTCGCCACCGACTTTTATTTTATCCATAAGGAAATGACATAAAAGAACAGGAAAGACCTATTTTAAAAGACTTGAGTTCGGGGGGTAGGTTATACAAAGGGAAGGTGTTAACACCCTTTATATCCATGGTTATCCATGGGCTCTTAGTTACTTAGCTCACTTTGTTGGTTTGCAAGAGTGTGATTAGAAAAATTTCTTTAAGTACTTTGTCATGACCCTCGTATGGATCTATACAAAGCCTAGTTTAGAAATTGTGAGGTGTAAAAGTAATTTTGAAAAGTGTGAGCAAGTAACTATGAGATACCTACCCTAGAATAAGTCTTTCGTGTTCTCGTATGTTCTTTCAATGGTAAGACTATCCCTATTATTAAGGAATAGGTAGTCATTACCTTGGATGTTAAGGGACAAACGTAGGGTCATCGTATGGTCATAGAAAGCAACTTTGAGGGGTGTCTTTAGCAATTCGTAGGGACTATCATCATTTATTCGAAAGGACAAGATCATTATTCCGTAGGCAACCTCGAAGGGACTTGATCTTTTAAACTGTAGGGACTTGATGATTTTTATGAAGAGACTTTGCTTAAGACACCCCTATATTCGAGGGACTTGACCATGGTGTGAAGGCAACCAAGAGGAATAACCTAGGAAGTGCAAGATGGCGATCAAAGATCGACTTACGTGTGTGAGTGTTATTTTTTCAGATATTTGTCTTGTATTTAATTTTCTAAGTTCAATTATTTACAGTTAGTTTTGCACTCCCTAAATTACTAACCACACAGTTAAATATTTACAAAGAAAATAAAGACGGAAAAATAAATCTATAAGCTATTACAAGGCTTTGGCAGATACATAATAGTAGGATAAAGATAAATTATAAAGCAAGAATAATAGATATAATAAAACAATAAATAAGCAATAATAATAATAATAATAATAATGATGATGATGAAGCAAAAATAATAAAGCAATAATAACAATAAAGCAATAATAATAATAAAGTTATTATAATAATAATAGATTTAAAATAAATTAAAGAAATAATAATTAAACATTTAATTAAAAAGAAAAAGTTTAGGTTAGACAGGTTAGATTTTTTAGAAGTTATTAGAATTAGTGAAAAAAAGGAATTAAGTTTAGAGAAAAACAATTAAAGATTATTGAGAAAACTTTTAATTATTTACACTATATGATTATTACTATTATAATAAAATATTATTAATATATAAAATATTATTGACAAAATGTTATTGAGAAATTTTTTAGAGAAAAAAAATTAATTTAATATGCACAAAATAATAAAAGAGTTAGTATTTACAAAATAAAGATTTATTGTTATAAATAAGTAATAAAATAAGTTTATAAAAATAATTAGCATTTATTTACAAAAAAAATATAAAGATTATAGAAAAATATTAAATAATTAATTTAGTAGGTTTTTACGCCCTACATTACTAAACCACACAGTTAATATAGGATCAATGACATGAATTTAAATGGCAGAAAAATAAAATGGCAGAAAATAAATGGCAGAAAAATAAAATGGCAGAAAATAAATGGCAGCAGAAAAATAAAATCCTAACTATTACAACGCTTTGAGGCAGTTACATCATTATAAGGCGAAAAATAAAAGTAAACCCAAAAATATTACAGATGAGAAATAATCACATAAAAATAAATGGCAGATGAATAACATAAAAAATTAGTGAAAATAAGAAATAATAACATGTTTGTTAAGGTTTGAGAAAAAGTTTATGGTTCAGAGGAAATAACACGGTTAAAGTTTATAATAAAGTTTTAAGGTTTACATGAAAAAAAATTCATAAAGAAAATATATAATCAGTTTTAGAGAAACAATTAAGGTTTGTATACAAAATTTAAGGTTTTAGGTAAAAATCAAGGTTAAAGTTATAGGTTTGAAATTTTGAGTTTGAGGCAGAATCGAGGTTTAGGAAAAAATCAGGGTAGTTAGTTATCTAAAATGTGCAGATATAAATTTATCAAGAATAAAACAAAAGATTAAAAAATAATGTTGCTTACGCAAAATTGCGATCATCGCAACTAGACCGGTTCAACACAAATGTCACGCCTCATGCACATAAATATGCGAACAGCGTATCGACATGATCCAATCCAAACAAAGTAATTAAAAAAAATAAGAATCGACAATATCAAAGCAAAACTATAAAAATAAAACAATATATATATATATATATATATATATATATATATATATATATATATATATATATATATATATATATATATATATATATATATATATATATATATATATATATATATATATATATATATATATATATATATATATATATATATATATATATAAGCGAAAGAAGAAAAAAACCTGTAGAAAGAAAATAAAAAGTATGGTTAGGCACTTCATGTAGAAAGAAGAATAAAAAAATGTAACGAGTAGTTCATGTAGTACACAAGAAGAAAAAAGAGAGAGTATATATTAACAAAACAAAAGAAGAATATATTTTGGCACATGTATGATCCGCCTTTTAGTGTTCTTATTTTTTCGGTTTTGTTTCTCCCTGAGGCAAGAATTTTTTCGTATTGTGGTTGAGAGAGGAGTGATAAAATGAGAAATGAGAGGGACCTCTCTTATATGTAAAACAACATGTATTTATAGATTAAGAAAATTAGGTTAAAAAGTTTAAAAGGAAAAAAAAATTAGTCTTAATCCCTATTGATTAAAAAATACTTGAACAAAATTATATGATTTTTACTTGGTCACCAAGTAGACCAGTTAGAAACTAAGTATGACACAAAATAACATAAACTGACCAATAGAAAACGAGTATACAAGAAAAGAAATGTTTTTGGTATTTATTATGATTTTTTTTCATAAAATAATGATTTTAATGAAAAAATCATATTTTTAAAAATGCATTAAATGCAAATACGAAAATTAAAAATTAAATAATTAAAAAATGTTATTTTTGTGATTTTTTCATAAAAAAATAAAAATAGGAAAAGTTATTAGTAAAGGAAAAAATTAAAAAAAATTAAAAAGAGCGGAAGGTGGGATTTGAACTCACAACCTCTCACAATTATATCCCTTATACCTATCTTTCTACCAATTGTGCTATTTTATTTATTCGAAATAAAAAAGCACCAGAAAGCATATGAAGTGGGTCAAAATTTGGGGTACGACAAGTGTGAGGAAACCTTGTGAATCAATTTGTCTCAAATATGTGAGGGCAAATTTTGGGGGTACAACATCGAGCTAATGACGTTAAACAAGAGCTGCATGGGAGGCAACCCATGGTTTTCTTATTTACGTACTTTTTATTTATTTTTACTTTATTTTAATTTGTTTACTTTATTATTATGTCAGGACTAACGATTGAATGTTTTATGTGATTTCAGGACTTGTTTGCTAACCTTGTGCAGAATGCAGAACCCCGCTGACATGCACGTGGCCTTTAGAGACGACGCACAGAGAGAGCGTTACTATGTCCACATGAGACGCCCTATGGCACCTACCAGGTACCCAGACCAAGATTGCATGGATTCCTTGGGGATAGAGCCAAGCGTCAGATTCTTTCGCATGCATTCTTAGTTTTTATTGTTATTTTGTTATGTTATTACTTTGTTTTTCTTTATTTTCAGGTTTTCTATGTAATCGGGGCCTAAATCAAGAAAAGGAGCAAAAAAGGAGTGGAAACGGATGAAAACCAAGAAATTCAGCTTTTTACACTTACGACATCCACCATGGCTGGCGCCATGGGGTCTGCCATGACGTGGCCACGTCTCAAGACCACTCCACAATTGCCAAGACCCACGATCCCCACTCTCTTCTTCCCTATTAGTCTCATGGCGGGTGCCATGGCCTTGTGGCGGGCGCCACAAGGCTAAAACATTTCCCTCCACTTTTTAGTGGAAGGGGCATCCTGGTCTTTTCTTGCTATTTGTTTTCCTATAAATAGGGCCTTAGATTTTTTGTTTTCAATCATCCAAACTTAGAATCTCTTAGACATATATCAGTTTTAAAGCAGTTATCATTCCACATCGGGGTGTTACTGCAATCGAGTGATTGAGTCTGTATACGTCTGTTTGATCGAGTTTTGGAGCACTCTGGGAGGAAGTTAATCCTGCCGCCATTTTAATTCCAGTTCGTATTTTATTTTTCCGCATTGCTTTACTTTTATTTATTTCCCGCACTCGCTTTACTTTATTTATTTCCTGCACTCGCTTTACTTTCATTTATTTCTCGCACTCGCTTTAAATACCTTTATTTCCCGCACTCACACTACTTTTATTTACTTTCCGCACTCGCACTACTGTTATTTACTTTCCGTACTCGCACTAATTACTTTTATGAAAAATTATAAAATAAAATTTACTTTACCATGTCTAACTAAATCGATAAAGGTTAGTATGTAAGGATCGTAATTAAACCAGTAATCCGTACAATTGTTCGTGGAAACACTTAAGGGCTATTTTATCTTTCAATCCAAGTTTAATTGTTTTTAACTATTTTAAAAATAGCCAAAAGCGCTTTGTCTAGTTCATTAGGAGTTTTTAGATTAAAAAGAAAAGAGATTTTAAAACGATTTTCGGACGCGTTAAGAAGTTTAGAGTCTGGTTCGTGAGAACCTCGTTTTTCTAAGAAATCCAGGTTAAAATACTTTTCAACTTAGTTAAGATACTATATTTCTTAAAAATAGGTTTACTACTCTAACGCAGTACGCACCTTTTTATCCGTGACAATAGGAGGGGTTGATTAGAGGGTACAACTCGGTTCTGAATACGCGAAAGCGACAGTTCCTGTTAAATTAGTTCTTTTCAAAGCAGAAAACATTGCCCATAAGTAGTTCCATTAACAAGTACTGGAATATCTATTGATTACGTGAATTACATTCGAGCCTGTCTTTATTAATTGTTTAAAATTATTATTTTATTTACCATTGTACACTCCTTCAAACCCTTATATTCAGTTGCCTTAGATACACACCATAATAACAGGTACGATAGATTGACACTTGGTCTCTGTAGATTCAACAATCTTTTATATTACTCTGACGTGTTCGTACACTTGCGAAAAACACGCATCAATCATCATTCAGAACTCTAGATTCTTTGTTCGTGATTTTTGTCAATCATCATCAAACTTCATCTTGAAGTTATCATGCTTCAGAATCATGAGCTAGAAATCTTTCTTATTTACATGAAGAAATTCCTGAAAGTGTGAGAAAAACACAAGAAAGGGGGGATTGAATTGATATTTCACTCTTGGCTACTTTTTGCACTTTGATGAGTTGTGTCAAGTTATGTTATACATGTGTTGCGGAAGCATAAACTAATATAAAGCATAAATAAAGAATAAAGAACACACTATATATCCTGGTTCACTTGAGAACATCTCAAGCTATTCTAGTTCACCCACCAAGGTTATTTCGCCTTAAACAAGGACTTAATCCACTATAACCAAGATCATGATTACAATCGCATAACAACACTGTGACTAACTCAATGAACCATTCAGGGATCCTTCCGGATATAATGTTCATTGACCCAACAAAACCTCTTCCAGGATTTTATCTTAACTCACAACTAGACTGTTCTGGGATCCCATCAGGATATAATGTCTACTTGAGGAGGTACATGTGCGACAACCTGCTGTGACTAATGATAACACCGAATTACACCATGTTTTTTACTTGAATTGCACATGTTTCTTAGGTTTTTATTATTGTTGTCTGGTATTATGTTTGTGTTTTTTTTTTTTTTCAGGTTCTAAGTGTTTCCAAATCCATTCTTGAAGAAACGAAGGAAATCGAGCTAAAAATCCATTTTTTGAAGGAATTACACATGTGGCACCCAACATGGAGGGCGCCATGGGGTAGGCCATAAGTTGGATAGAAATCAACCACAGACAACTTCCACATCTCCCACTTCTTTCCACATGGTTTCATATGGCGGGCTCCATGAAGGGGTGGCGAGCGCCACCTTCACATTTTGTTTCCCCCCAAAAGAAGTTGGGGGCCCTTCAGCCTTTCCACTCTTATTCCTCAGCCTATAAATAGAAGGCCTTTAGTTCATTTCTCTTCATCCAAACTTAGTTGCAACACTTAGTTATAAATAATTTAAAGTTTGTAAGAGATAATCTTCTCACATCGGTGTAAACACCCCAAATTTGCCCTCACCCATTCACACCATGGCTTGTGATCATTTCATATGCATAAACACAATCATAACATCTCATATCTCACTTTTGATTCACTGCATAGTTTTTAAGTCATCTGCATCTAGGGTTTGTGATCTGAACAATCCAAGAGCTTCTTGAGCCACTTCAAAGGTCATCAATCACTTCAAAGGGGTCCATGTATGTTCAAGCATCATATTACATCCTCTCAAAGTCAAAAATGCCAAAGAATCACAAGAACTGGGATTGGTATGGATGCAGAGCCAAGTTTGGCTGCACAGTTGACTTGAAATTAGGGTTTTGGTTTCAGAGGCCATAACTCCAAATTTTTTGGTCATTCTTATTTCCATTGGTCTCTATATGGTATAGGGAGTATGCATATCAATTTTCATGAAGAAATTCCATGGGGAAGTCATCTGATCAAGAGTTGACTTTCTGGACAAGTCAGTGCAAAATCAGGGCATCTGAGGCCCCCATTGACCCAACCAAGGGGTGATCTTCATCATTTTGAGTGTATATGATCTTGATTTGATCAAACAAGAAGTGTTGAAGTTCAGACTTCAGGATGTCACACCAGATGTTGTGACATTGTGTAAGTTAATGTAATAAGTTCAGTTTTTTCAGGATGTCCCAACAGATGTCCCAACAGATGTTGGGACATCTCGAACCTGATCCCAGAATTTCAGCTTTCCCCATCATTTTGAATGTGTATGATCTTTATTTGATCATAGAATCATACAAACACAATGCATGACCTGAAATTCAGTTTGGCCTAAGGAATTTCCCATTTCTATGCTTTGATTTTCAAGTGACCATAAATCATTTTTCATGAAAGTGCAAAGAGGGATTTCTTGCAAACTGATTCTCAAAGGTTTTGTTTGACCCCTAGCTGGTTTCAGAATTTGGCCATGACCTAATGAAGCATGCCTCACCAACAATTCAGCAAGACTTCTCACATTCACATAGCCAAAATCATGAAATGTCACAAGTGGGCAAGTTGCAAAAACTCCTCTAGCTCATGATCCAAATGCAGTAGCCTTTCATGAACCATCCAAGGGCCTTCCTTGAACTCAGCTGATGCAGTACAGGTTAGGAAACCATCTCTGACACAGCCCATGCTTCAAGTACACCAAACCATGACTTTTTGCAATTTCTCCCATGCTTTTGGAATAGTGATCAGCCACCTCTACAAACCTGCTCCATAGCCTACTCAAACATTATGGAACATAAAGCAAGCCATACACAAGCTGAATACACTTTGCAGCATACACAAAAAAACTGGTCTGAACCTTCTCCTCTTCAAAACTCTCTCCACAGCCTTCAAACATTAAAAAAAATTTTCTTCACACACAAACCACAAATCATCCATAGAACAGATCCCACCCCTTACAATGATCTGAAACACAACACACAAGAACTGCATTTCCTGTTACACCAGAACTGAACCACAAAAAAAACTAGCCACTTTCAGCCTCATTCAAGGTTTCCATTGGCCTCAAGGGGTTAAAGGGAGATCATTTGCACAAGAGGGAAGCTCTGAAAGCTCACTTTCGAAGGTCTCCAGCTCAGTACAGACGCGCCTTATTCTGTTTCATTCTTCCATAATTAATTCCAGGTAACTTTCCTTAATTTATTCAGTTTTGTTAGTCATTAATTCTGGTAGCAGGTCTGGGATGTCCCAACATCTGTTGGGACATCCTGAAAAACTGAGTTTTATTTCATTAACTGATAATGTCACAACATCTGTTGGGACATCCTGAAAAACTGAGTTTTATTTCATTAACTGATGCAATGTCCCAACATCTGGTGTGACATTCTGAATTAAGTTCATTTGCTTATGCTCTGTCTGATAATGTCACAACATCTGTTGGGACATCCTGAAAAACTGAGTTTTATTTCATTAACTGATAATGTCACAACATCTGTTGGGACATCCTGAAAAACTGAGTTTATTTCATTAACTGATGCAATGTCCCAACATCTGGTGTGACATTCTGAATTAAGTTCATTTGCTTATGCTCTGTCTGATAATGTCACAACATCTGTTGGGACATCCTGAAAAAACTGAGTTTATTTCATTAACTGATGCAATGTCCCAACATCTGGTGTGACATTCTGAATTAAGTTCATTTGCTTATACTCTGTTTGAGATGTCCCAACATCTGTTGGGACATCCTGAAAAACTGAACTTATTTCACAAATCTTGACATGTGTTTGCATCATCTCTTAGCATCATTAACATCATGTAAATGCCTCTGGTTTTGATTTGCATCATGTCATTTCATCTCATTTTGCATTGCACTGCATTCCTTTCACTAACTTTTCAGGTGGTAAGTAACTTTGAGAAGTGAATTTGCCTTCACTTCTCACAATTTCTTTTCATCTCTCTTATGCATCATTGCTGCATTTTATCTTGTGATTGAGCTTGCTCTTTATTTTTCTTCTCACCTTCTTTCCTCAAGTGACTTGTCTTCTTAAATGAAGCAAGTTACTTTGCTTCTCTTTGCTCCTTTCATCTGCTTCCTGGTGGTTCCTTTGAAGATATCTCTTGTAAACCTCACAAACCTTAGGAACAACCAAGCATGACAATGATTAGGGTTTTGATTAGTCTCCCCACTTAGTTTTACCTTTGTGTCTCATTGAGTCTTCCCTTCTCATCTCATAATCCAGGACTAAACCCTAAAGGTTTTAAGGCTTTGTGATTAAGCTTATGCCTGCATCCTTCTATTAGGATGGAGTGTATAACTTTAATCCTAAGTGTTAAACCCTTAACGTGTTTAACTCCCTTAATCAATTCACCTAATAATCATCAAGACATCAAGCTTGTAACTTGGGCCTTGCATTAGGGTTCTAATTCTTCCTTAACTGGTTAAGAAGGACTAACCCTAGTGTTAATGGACAAGTCCTCCTCAAGTTGTCTTACAAACCCTAAAACTCATTTCTTCATCATATCATTAAATAAAATCCACTTAATCAAAGGCTTGTTTTGTCATGAGTTTAATCCCTAATCATGGATTAAGTTGAGGAGCTTTCCTCAGCTTAAACATTCTCATCTATTATCCTTCTATTAGGATGGTGTAATGAGTCTGTTAAATCCATGATTATGGCTTAACCTCATTACTCAACACTAAACAAAAACACAAAAAACATCTAAATAATCACAAGTAGGTTAATGATCTTAATCCTGCATCATGGTGATTAAGTGTGAGAAGCTGACTTCACACTTAAGGTATTCTCATTACCCCTAATCAGAGGGAAGATGTGATGAGTTTACTTACCTATTGGTTTAGGCTTAGGCTCATTTTCTTATGACAAATTCTCAAAAGCAATAAAAGACTGAAAACTCAAAAACAAACAATAATCGTCTCCTTCGGGATTCTTTTCTCATCTCATTCACTCATAACCGAGAACTTGCTTCTTCCGTCTAATGCAAGACAGTTTGCACCTGAGCCAGACAGGTCATACACTTGAGCATTGACAAGCAAGCAGTTCACAAGTCAATTCATCTTTCAGTCTCTTTGGGTCGAACTACGGTGTTCTGACTTCCTCATTGCACGAGAGGATACGTAGGCATAACTTAACAGTTATCGAACAAAAGTCTCTGTATATTCCCCCTCTTTTCAGCTTTATTCTCTTAGCCTCATGATCTTGAGCATACTCTCATCCTTACACTGACACTGTATATATCACACTTTACACTTCTTTTGCACTGACACCTGTACATCCTTTTCCAGCTCTTTTACACACAGATTGCACTGACACTACCCCTTTAAAACACAAATATTTTAAGCGTGGATCCCGTCGAGTACGACGGACAATCTGGGTGCTAATACCTTCCCAGGTTGTAACCGACCCCCTTTCTCAGTCTCTCTGGTTCGCAACCGTCTTATCCATCTCTTTCTAGGTCTATGCAGCATTGCCTTTCCTCCGGGATAAAAATGCCTAGCTGGCGACTCTTTTCATCTCCAGTGAGTTCACGGCTGTGTGTTCTCACTGTTCCTCTCGCCGACCGTTCGCGTATGTACCCCTTTTGACCCGGTGTCATTTGGCGGGAGCGACAGCTTGGCGACTCTGCTGGGGACCCTTATATTGTAACCAGGGCTTCTGGTTCTTTTTGTGGGTTCCTCCTAGCGCTTGTTTGATTTGTGTTTACTGGGGTGTTATGTGCTGATTGTGTTTGTATATTTTGTTTTATTTATTGCTTTATGTACAGTTTGTTTACTGCTTTCTTTACAGCTTTATATACATCGTACTGTCATACTGTTCTGGCTGGATCTGTTGTTTCTGTTTTGGTGGGTGGGGTTCATCGAGAGTTTAAGGTCCTATACCTGGGACCTGAGTGACACCTAGGCTAGAGTGGTTCATGTTCTTTCCCATTCCATTTCGGTCTGGTGCGGGAATATGAAACACGGTTCAGATATGGGTTTCTTCTTCAGAACTCTGTGCTACAGATCTCCTGTAGTGCTAGGGCTATCTGGGAAGCCTGCTAAGTCTGGATGACCTTTATTATGACCTTCAGAAACTGAGGAGAATTAGAGGAGGATTTTGTATGGTTATTGTAAACACTGTACCTCCGGGTTAGAAGTGTTTACACTTCTCATAACTGATCCAAGTCTGAGGATCCTTGTTTTAGAACACTACCTGTGAGGGGGTTGGGCTGTTTACAGGTTTGCAGGAACCCATGACCTCAACATACCCTCATTACCAGTGTAGTCTTATGTTTTGATCTGGTCTCTATGATCCTGGAGTTCTTCAACCTTTGGTTCTCGGTTACTATTTTGGGTTATTATGCAGATCTTGTGGTTACAGACACTCGATTCTTGGTCCGGCATTCCAGATTCCAGGCAGTTTCCAGCTGTGATCCCATGTCTTTGCATCTTTTGCATCATCATATTGCATTTTGCATTTGCATCTGCATTTGCATCTGCATTGCATTTTCCTCCTCCAGAGAGCTCATCCTTCCTCTTTTGTCCATGACCAGCCAGCTGATTTCCCGGTACTCAGTTTGAACAAGTGGTAACAGTTAGAAGACGACAGAGCGTGTGAAGCTAGACTGAACAGTGTCAAGAGGTAAAGGGTCAGATCGGAAGCCGTCAGTAGCTATGTCAGAGAACAACCGTCAGAATGTTGAGTTTCCACCTGGTTTCACTTTAATGACCAATCCTCTGTATGGTCTCTCTCCTGATGAAGATCTTCCACAAGTGAACAATCTTGCTCAAGCTCAGCCTGCACAGACCCCGATCGTGAATCAGAATATACCTGAACCATCTGCTGTCCGAGGTGGACCTTCAACTTCTTCTGATTCTACATATTATCAGGGTTTTGCCTTTCCTATGCCAGACTTCCAAGGGGCAATCCCTCTTGTGAAAACCAAGGATCCACAAGTTATTGGTCCTGATGAAAGATTTCGTGTGTTGGACGAGCGACTCAAAGCCTTAGCAGATCCCGATGCCTTTGGTTTTGATGCTCTAACCCTGTGTTTGGTGCCTGATCTTGTCATTCCTCCAGATTTCAAGGCTCCGAAGTTTGAAAAATACACTGGTGTCAGTTGCCCGAAGCGTCATTTGGTGATGTTCTGCAGAAAAATGACTTCTCATGCCTGCAATGATAAGTTGATGATTCACTGTTTTCAGGACAGTTTAAGTGGGGCATCTTTAAGTTGGTACATGGATTTGGAAAGCAGTCATATTCGATCTTGGAATGATTTATCCAGAGCTTTCGTAAAGCAATACCAGTACAATATGGACGTGGCGCCCAATCGCACGCACTTGCAAAGCCTATCCCAGAGGAGTGGTGAATCTTTCAGAGAATATGCACAGCGGTGGAGAGAATTGGCAGCCCAAGTGCAACCACCACTTTCAGACAGAGAATTAATTGACCTGTTCGTGGGCACCTTGCAGGGTCCATACTTGGAAAGAATGAGTAGCATTGGGATGACAAGCTTCTCTGATTTGATGATAGTTGGAGTACGCGTTGAGAGCCTGCTCAAAAGTGGAAAGATCCAGGACTTTTCGAATATCCCAGCTAGTGAAGGTGAGTCTGTTGTTAGCTCCCAAGAGGAAGAATGGAATGACGTCAGTGCAGTCATGGCAAATATCGAATATTCTAGAACAACATCTTCTCAGAGATCATCTGTTCCTGAATCTGATTACTCTTACGGGCATTCGGCAATGCTCAGAACACCGTGTCAAAAACCCTGGGCTCCTCCTCGTCCAAATCTGCAATCTCATGGTCGAAGACCTCATAATTAACTTCAGAGCCAGCCTAGGCCTCGTAACAATCTGGAAAGAAGGATTGCTCCTCTTCATCCGGTCCCCATGGCATACAGTGAACTCTTGCCATATCTAATTCAAAGCTCTTTGGTGGTTCCTAAGCCTCTCAAGCCGTTGTCAGAGCCGTACCCTCCAGGGTATAATCCTCATGAGCAGTGCAGGTATCATGGTGGATCAATGGGGCATTCAACTGAAGATTGCAAAGCTTTTCAAGCCAAAGTACAGCAGTTGATCGACAAGGGTTACATCTCCTTTCCAGAAGGAAGCTTGGTTGTGCACGTCAACCTTTCACCTGATTGAGTTCAAAGACTTCAGAAGAAGCGTATCTTGATTTCAGTGGCTCAGACAACAGTATGTCATCAGAATTGGTGATCGCTGTATCCTTTTATCATTTGCATTGTAGTTTCTTTCCTGTTAGCAGCTACTTGTCTTTTAAGCAATGTTATTTTTGAATGGTAATGTTAATGTAGTGACCTTGCATTTTTGAATCAATTATGTCGCATTCGCTCATTTTTTTCTTTCCTTGCATCAAAAACGAGAAATAAAAAAATTGCATCCATTTACCTCCCATCTATGTCACTGTTGTTTAGCAGGTTTGAGGGAGGATGATGACAACTGAATACTCATAATTGTTGAAGGTATGCTTTCAGAGTAGAACCTGCTGACGATGTACAGGCATTGCTTCAATTCCCAAACACCGGAGATATAAGGGAGATAGACCCTCGTCAACCCCTTTGAGCCTTGAAGTAGGAGTTCCTTTTCTAAACAAAAAAAAAAAAAACCCTCACATTCAACCCGGGGCAGGGTAGTTATCAGTTAATTTGACCGAGCGTTCAAATTTCCAAAGGAGTGTGCATCCGAGGATCCATTACCTTTATTCATTACACCTCAAGAGGTCAAGGGACGTGAAACCACAATGGTTATCCCTCACCAACAAAGGAATGAGGCAGTCAACCCTTTCGACAAGTCATGACAAGCCAGTGTCACACGATTGGTTCGACAAAAAATCAAAGAAAAAAAGAAATAAAGCCCGCTAAGTCGAAAAAATGTGTGAAAACATATGACTTAGGCAAAAGTTAGGGCATCCCGCTGGACTTCAAAATCGAAAAATTCAAAAAAAGAGAACCAGTCCAGGCAAAAGTTAGGGAGTAAAAAAAAAAAAAAAAAAAAAAAAAATGAAAGAGAATCTTCCATGAGAACAAAGTCGTGTGACCAGACACAAAGTCAGAATGGGTGACTGTTACTCCAAGAAACCTCATTGGTACGTAAACCATCAACGTCATTGGTTCCTCAATCATTACAAAACCCTTGTGAGAAGCGAGCGCTTAAGTCGAATTAGTTGAACATAGGACTGGAGAACATCAAGGAGAATGGGTGGGCATAAATAAACTTTGAGCCATAAATCCTTCTTTCTAAAACCGTGAACCAGGCCGCGTTATAACCCTTGAAAGTCCTAATTGAATCAGGTTCAATTCTGAAAGCATACTACGACAAGGTTGCGTAAACTGACTCCTAAAGGTTCGCTAATTCAGCACTACGTTTGGACTAATCGTCCATTCGTCACACACTGTCACAGCATCAAAATAAATAAATTTTCAAAAAAACTTGCATGTGTACTGCATTAAAATTACCATTTGTGAATGTACAGTTTTAATTGCAAGTTAGTTTGTGACACCAGGGAAGTTCCTACAAAGGGCAATCAGAGGAGAATTTGATCATTCAACAATGATGACCAGAATCAGGAGCATCTTGTTAGCCTATGAATCAGGGGCATGTTATCCAGTGGTTTTGTTGACCAAGGAATCTGTCAGGGTAAAGAGAGTTCCCAAGCATCAGTTGATCGAGGAACGTCATTCAAAGTCAGTTGATCAGAGCTGAATCTGCCAAACAGGGGCAGGCCACCCGAAGTTTCTGTTGTCCAAAGGATGAAATCTTCCAATGCTCAGTCAGAATGAGTCAAGTCGCTTTCACGCTCATACCGGGCATGACACTTCCAGAGTTCACTAGATGCAATTCTCCTCGAGCATCCAAGTCTGCTATTCCAGGAATTGGATAATTAGTGATAGTCTGTTCAGAGACTCACCCAACAGGGGCAAACTTCAGCTACACAGAGCAGGTGTATCAGTAATCTCAGAGATCAAGACGAGTATCGGGAAATCGTGCTACCCACCGTCGCCTTTGTCACCCTTCTCATCAGAAGCCTTGCCACATAAGACCTTTCTTCCCATCCTTGGGAGTTTTTCTAGCTTTTCATAATCATTGCATAAATCATTTGCATACGTTATTCATGTCGCTTCGCTCGAGCATATAGAGCATATGCATCATATTTGCATTGGTCACAACCCCCCAAACATCAATCTCACACCCAGGGCCCCGTAACCCCAGCTTATAAATCAATCCAAAGTCCAGTTCTCGTCTGGTAAAACTTTTCAAAGTCCAGTTCTCGTCTGGCAAACCCTTTTCAAAGTCTAGTCCTCGTCTGGCAGACAAACCCAAAGTCCAGTTCTCGTCTGGCAAACCAATTTCAAATACCAGTTCTCGTCTGGTAGGCGAATCTTTTAACCAGTTCCCGTCTGGTCACCTTTTCATTTAGCCCGTTGAACGCCAGTTCCCGTCTGGTAGTCTCTCTTTTTTCAGAGTCAATTCTCGTTTGACAATGAACCCCAAGTAGTCAGTTCTCGTCTGACGACTTATTCTTTGCCCATCAGTTCTCGTCTGTTGGCCTAACTTCAATAAACCAGTTCTCGTCTGGTAATTCACCTTCAAAAGTCCAATTGCTTGGCAACCATAGATATATCTATCAACCTGGCCCTAGCGCCCAACCATCCTTGTTTCGTATCTTTGGTTATGAGCATACGTCTGCATTGTACATCATTTGCATTGCATCTTCATACCGCATGGTTTCTGTTTTAGCTCTGATGTGGGGCAATAATCGTTTCAAGACGTAATCTGGGGCAGTTATCTCAAGACTTGTTGAATTTCTGTGAGAGTTTGAAGACACTGGGGCAATTCTGGATGCCATGTCTTCTGTAAAATCCTCTGAAGACGATCTTTTTATGGATGATGCAGTATGGTATAATTGAGGAGTTAAGGGAATGTTAGTTCACTCAGGATGATCAGTAATGCTTTTGTTGAGCTCAGAAGTTTGAAGCACTGTGTTAATTCTCAGGGAATGTCTGGTATTTATTTTACCAGCAGGGCATTGGAAGTTTATTTCTTCCCCGAGCATAAAGATCTTCTTTCAGCCGACAAGATTCCCTCATGAGGAGCTGGTTATTCGCATTCAGTCAAAGCCAATTTTCATTGGCATATCTTCCCAGCACAGTCATCATGCTATACTTGGGGCATATTTTGACTTATTTGATTCTCCAGCAAAGTCTCTCCTCAACAGAGCATTGCCAAATCTTTTTCTCAACCATGAAGGTTGACATCCCCAGCTGAGTTGGAACAGATGATATCCCCAACAGAACTTCAAGGCTAATTGAATCGTTCTCGTCCCCAAGCGGACTTATCTGTCCATAGTGAAGTTTTCCCAACAGGCAGCCGAAGGCCTTGTTTCCCCACAAAGTTAGAATTATCAGAATTCCCTCCTCAGCAGGATTGTGTGATCAATGATCTTCCCCAGCCAAGTCTAAAGATGATCTTTCTCCATAGAGTCATCGGGATTCTCATTTCCAAGGGATTTCCCCAGCAGAGCAAGAAGAAATTCTCCCCAGTGGAGTCAGAGCAGGATGATCAGATCCTCAGCAGATGTTCAAAGCAGTTAAACGAAGTATACCTCACGCAGAGTCGTCTTTCCTCCAGTGAAAACCTCTCCAACAAGCATCAGGTTGCCAACACTTCATTCCCATCAGAGTTAAAAGCTTTCAACCCGTCAGTAGTATGCAAAATGCTTCCCAAATTCCCCAGCGGAGAGGTAAAGCTAAAACAGTTGCTTTACACTCCCAAACATCAGTATATACTCCTTGTGGCACCCGTCCGTGTCATATCCCCAGCAGAAAGCCAAAGCGTCCCCTTTGCACTCACAGACACATGTATATACAATTCCTCGACACCCGTCCGTGTCACCCTCCCCAGCACAGTAACATAAACACTTTGTATATCAGATACTTGTTTATACTATACTTTTCTCCTTTTGACACTCGTCCGTGTCACTCTCCCCAACAGTTAAATACCCATCTGTATACCACTCGCTCTTATACAGATACTCGTCCGTATCTTGTATATACCGGTTACATCCCCACAGATTCGGCATTGGTTCATTTTCTTTGTTAACCAGTTGGTACTCGTCTGTACCATCATCTCAGAATATGCGTCAAGCGTGTGTTCCTACATGATACTCGTCCGTATCATAGTCTTAAGGATGCTCGTCCGCATCTTTAATCCATACACTGTGTCAAACACTCCTGTCTTCTTGAATATAGACACTCATCCGTGTCTACTATTCCCCAGAAGAGTCCCTACAGATTCAACACTCGTCCGTGTTCTTTGTTAACCAGTTGATACTCGTCTGTATCATCATCTTGGAACATGTGTCAGTATTTGTTTCTACATGATACTCATCCGTATCATAGTCTTAGGGATGCTCGTCCGCATCTTTAATCTATACACAATACTAAACACTTATACTTCCCTTTCTTGGTTGTGAACACTCGTCCGTGTTTACTATTTCCCAGTAGATCGCCAACAAAACAAATTTCTTTTATCTGACGCTCGTCCTGTGTCATGATAAACCCTGAGAGCAGCCGTACCCTGCTAGGTGGTCGTCCTCCACCTCTTGATGGTCGCCCTCCATCATGCTCATCCGATGGCCGTCCCCATCGTTGATATTTAGCAGCCGTCCCCTGCTAGGTGGTCGTCCTCCACCTCTTGATGATCGTCCTTCATCATTTTATCCAATGGCCGTCCCCATTGTTGATTTTTGTTATCTAACATTCGTCCTATGTTATGACAAACCTTGAGAGCAGCCGTCCCCTGCTAGGTGGTCGTCCTCCACCTCTTGATGGTCGTCCTCCGTCATGCTCGTCCGATGGCCGTCCCCATCGTTGACCTTTTATCCGATGGCCGTCCCCATCGTTGATATTTTCGGCAGCCGTACCCTGCCAGGTGGTCGTCCTCCACCTTTGATGGCCGTCCCCATCATATTTCTTGTATACCCAACAGAGCAGCCGTCCCCTGCTAGGTGATCGTCCTTCACCTTTGGTGGCCGTACCCCATCATCTATTTATTTCATTTATTCTTTAACCCGATGGCCGTCCCCGTCGTGGTCCCTTTTCTTTTTAACCCGATGGCCGTCCCCATCGTTGGTTACTTTACTTTATGAACTTGATGGCCGTCCCCGTCATGTTTCATTAATCCCCAGAGAATTTTACAGCTTTACTTGATGGCCGTCCCCATCATAATCTCTTATTTTTCCCAGCTAGTCGGCCGTCCCCGTCTTTGCTTTACCTTTCATCCCCAGCATGTCGGCCGTCCCCGTCATTGCTTTATTTCCCGCACTTTTCCCAGCATGTCGGCCGTCCCCGTCATTGCTCTTTACCCAGCATTCGTCCTCCGCTCGACGGTCGTCCTCCGTCGCCCACACTTTACAATATACTTTACTTTCTTTTACAATCTATATCCCTTTTCTTCTTCATTCTGTGAGTGCAAATTTTGGACTGTCTTTGGTATTCAACCACAAGTTATCTTGTTTGCCTGTTAAGCCGCCGCTTACATCCTGCACAGCTAACTCATGTTTGAATAGGGGCAGCTGTAAACACCCCAAATTTGCCCTCACCCATTCACACCATGGCTTGTGATCATTTCATATGCATAAACACAATCATAACATCTCATATCTCACTTTTGATTCACTGCATAGTTTTTAAGTCATCTGCATCTAGGGTTTGTGATCTGAACAATCCAAGAGCTTCTTGAGCCACTCCAAAGGTCATCAATCACTTCAAAGGGGTCCATGTATGTTCAAGCATCATATTACATCCTCTCAAAGTCAAAAATGCCAAAGAATCACAAGAACTGGGATTGGTATGGATGCAGAGCCAAGTTTGGCTGCACAGTTGACTTGAAATTAGGGTTTTGGTTTCAGAGGCCATAACTCCAAATTTTTTGGTCATTCTTATTTCCATTGGTCTCTATATGGTATAGGGAGTATGCATATCAATTTTCATGAAGAAATTCCATGGGGAAGTCATCTGATCAAGAGTTGACTTTCTGGACAAGTCAGTGCAAAATCAGGGCATCTGAGGCCCCCATTGACCCAACCAAGGGGTGATCTTCATCATTTTGAGTGTATATGATCTTGATTTGATCAAACAAGAAGTGTTGAAGTTCAGACTTCAGGATGTCACACCAGATGTTGTGACATTGTGTAAGTTAATGTAATAAGTTCAGTTTTTTCAGGATGTCCCAACAGATGTTGGGACATCTCGAACCTGATCCCAGAATTTCAGCTTTCCCCATCATTTTGAATGTGTATGATCTTTATTTGATCATAGAATCATACAAACACAATGCATGACCTGAAATTCAGTTTGGCCTAAGGAATTTCCCATTTCTATGCTTTGATTTTCAAGTGACCATAAATCATTTTTCATGAAAGTGCAAAGAGGGATTTCTTGCAAACTGATTCTCAAAGGTTTTGTTTGACCCCTAGCTGGTTTCAGAATTTGGCCATGACCTAATGAAGCATGCCTCACCAACAATTCAGCAAGACTTCTCACATTCACATAGCCAAAATCATGAAATGTCACAAGTGGGCAAGTTGCAAAAACTCCTCTAGCTCATGATCCAAATGCAGTAGCCTTTCATGAACCATCCAAGGGCCTTCCTTGAACTCAGCTGATGCAGTACAGGTTAGGAAACCATCTCTGACACAACCCATGCTTCAAGTACACCAAACCATGACTTTTTGCAATTTCTCCCATGCTTTTGGAATAGTGATCAGCCACCTCTACAAACCTGCTCCATAGCCTACTCAAACATTATGGAACATAAAGCAAGCCATACACAAGCTGAATACACTTTGCAGCATACACAAAAAAACTGGTCTGAACCTTCTCCTCTTCAAAACTCTCTCCACAGCCTTCAAACATTAAAAAAAATTTTCTTCACACACAAACCACAAATCATCCATAGAACAGATCCCACCCCTTACAATGATCTGAAACACAACACACAAGAACTGCATTTCCTGTTACACCAGAACTGAACCACAAAAAAAACTAGCCACTTTCAGCCTCATTCAAGGTTTCCATTGGCCTCAAGGGGTTAAAGGGAGATCATTTGCACAAGAGGGAAGCTCTGAAAGCTCACTTTCGAAGGTCTCCAGCTCAGTACAGACGCGCCTTATTCTGTTTCATTCTTCCATAATTAATTCCAGGTAACTTTCCTTAATTTATTCAGTTTTGTTAGTCATTAATTCTGGTAGCAGGTCTGGGATGTCCCAACATCTGTTGGGACATCCTGAAAAACTGAGTTTTATTTCATTAACTGATAATGTCACAACATCTGTTGGGACATCCTGAAAAACTGAGTTTTATTTCATTAACTGATGCAATGTCCCAACATCTGGTGTGACATTCTGAATTAAGTTCATTTGCTTATGCTCTGTCTGATAATGTCACAACATCTGTTGGGACATCCTGAAAAACTGAGTTTTATTTCATTAACTGATAATGTCACAACATCTGTTGGGACATCCTGAAAAACTGAGTTTATTTCATTAACTGATGCAATGTCCCAACATCTGGTGTGACATTCTGAATTAAGTTCATTTGCTTATGCTCTGTCTGATAATGTCACAACATCTGTTGGGACATCCTGAAAAAACTGAGTTTATTTCATTAACTGATGCAATGTCCCAACATCTGGTGTGACATTCTGAATTAAGTTCATTTGCTTATACTCTGTTTGAGATGTCCCAACATCTGTTGGGACATCCTGAAAAACTGAACTTATTTCACAAATCTTGACATGTGTTTGCATCATCTCTTAGCATCATTAACATCATGTAAATGCCTCTGGTTTTGATTTGCATCATGTCATTTCATCTCATTTTGCATTGCACTGCATTCCTTTCACTAACTTTTCAGGTGGTAAGTAACTTTGAGAAGTGAATTTGCCTTCACTTCTCACAATTTCTTTTCATCTCTCTTATGCATCATTGCTGCATTTTATCTTGTGATTGAGCTTGCTCTTTATTTTTCTTCTCACCTTCTTTCCTCAAGTGACTTGTCTTCTTAAATGAAGCAAGTTACTTTGCTTCTCTTTGCTCCTTTCATCTGCTTCCTGGTGGTTCCTTTGAAGATATCTCTTGTAAACCTCACAAACCTTAGGAACAACCAAGCATGACAATGATTAGGGTTTTGATTAGTCTCCCCACTTAGTTTTACCTTTGTGTCTCATTGAGTCTTCCCTTCTCATCTCATAATCCAGGACTAAACCCTAAAGGTTTTAAGGCTTTGTGATTAAGCTTATGCCTGCATCCTTCTATTAGGATGGAGTGTATAACTTTAATCCTAAGTGTTAAACCCTTAACGTGTTTAACTCCCTTAATCAATTCACCTAATAATCATCAAGACATCAAGCTTGTAACTTGGGCCTTGCATTAGGGTTCTAATTCTTCCTTAACTGGTTAAGAAGGACTAACCCTAGTGTTAATGGACAAGTCCTCCTCAAGTTGTCTTACAAACCCTAAAACTCATTTCTTCATCATATCATTAAATAAAATCCACTTAATCAAAGGCTTGTTTTGTCATGAGTTTAATCCCTAATCATGGATTAAGTTGAGGAGCTTTCCTCAGCTTAAACATTCTCATCTATTATCCTTCTATTAGGATGGTGTAATGAGTCTGTTAAATCCATGATTATGGCTTAACCTCATTACTCAACACTAAACAAAAACACAAAAAACATCTAAATAATCACAAGTAGGTTAATGATCTTAATCCTGCATCATGGTGATTAAGTGTGAGAAGCTGACTTCTCACTTAAGGTATTCTCATTACCCCTAATCAGAGGGAAGATGTGATGAGTTTACTTACCTATTGGTTTAGGCTTAGGCTCATTTTCTTATGACAAATTCTCAAAAGCAATAAAAGACTGAAAACTCAAAAACAAACAATAATCGTCTCCTTCGGGATTCTTTTCTCATCTCATTCACTCATAACCGAGAACTTGCTTCTTCCGTCTAATGCAAGACAGTTTGCACCTGAGCCAGACAGGTCATACACTTGAGCATTGACAAGCAAGCAGTTCACAAGTCAATTCATCTTTTAGTCTCTTTGGGTCGAACTACGGTGTTCTGACTTCCTCATTGCACGAGAGGATACGTAGGCATAACTTAACAGTTATCGAACAAAAGTCTCTGTATATTCCCCCTCTTTTCAGCTTTATTCTCTTAGCCTCATGATCTTGAGCATACTCTCATCCTTACACTGACACTGTATATATCACACTTTACACTTCTTTTGCACTGACACCTGTACATCCTTTTCCAACTCTTTTACACACAGATTGCACTGACACTACCCCTTTAAAACACAAATCTTTTAAGAGTGGATCCCGTCGAGTACGACGGACAATCTGGGTGCTAATACCTTCCCAGGTTGTAACCGACCCCCTTTCTCAGTCTCTCTGGTTTGCAACCGTCTTATCCATCTCTTTCTAGGTCTATGCAGCATTGCCTTTCCTCCGGGATAAAAATGCCTAGCTGGCGACTCTTTTCATCTCCAGTGAGTTCACGGCTGTGTGTTCTCACTGTTCCTCTCGCCGACCATTCGCGTCTGTACCCCTTTTGACCCGGTGTCATTTGGCGGGAGCGACAGCTTGGCGACTCTGCTGGGGACCCTTATATTGTAACCAGGGCTTCTGGTTCTTTTTGTGGGTTCCTCCTAGCGCTTGTTTGATTTGTGTTTACTGGGGTGTTATGTGCTGATTGTGTTTGTATATTTTGTTTTATTTATTGCTTTATGTACAGTTTATTTACTGCTTTCTTTACAGCTTTATATACATCGTACTGTCATACTGTTCTGGCTGGATCTGTTGTTTCTGTTTTGGTGGGTGGGGTTCATCGAGAGTTTAAGGTCCTATACCTGGGACCTGAGTGACACCTAGGCTAGAGTGGTTCATGTTCTTTCCCATTCCATTTCGGTCTGGTGCGGGAATATGAAACACGGTTCAGATATGGGTTTCTTCTTGAGAACTCTGTGCTACAGATCTCCTGTAGTGCTAGGGCTATCTGGGAAGCCTGCTAAGTCTGGATGACCTTTATTATGACCTTCAGAAACTGAGGAGAATTAGAGGAGGATTTTGTATGGTTATTGTAAACACTGTACCTCCGGGTTAGAAGTGTTTACACTTCTCATAACTGATCCAAGTCTGAGGATCCTTGTTTTAGAACACTACCTGTGAGGGGGTTGGGCTGTTTACAGGTTTGCAGGAACCCATGACCTCAACATACCCTCATTACCAGTGTAGTCTTATGTTTTGATCTGGTCTCTATGATCCTGGAGTTCTTCAACCTTTGGTTCTCGGTTACTATTTTGGGTTATTATGCAGATCTTGTGGTTACAGACACTCGATTCTTGGTCCGGCATTCCAGATTCCAGGCAGTTTCCAGCTGTGATCCCATGTCTTTGCATCTTTTGCATCATCATATTGCATTTTGCATTTGCATCTGCATTTGCATCTGCATTGCATTTTCCTCCTCCAGAGAGCTCATCCTTCCTCTTTTGTCCATGACCAGCCAGCTGATTTCCCGGTACTCAGTTTGAACAAGTGGTAACAGTTAGAAGACGACAGAGCGTGTGAAGCTAGACTGAACAGTGTCAAGAGGTAAAGGGTCAGATCGGAAGCCGTCAGTAGCTATGTCAGAGAACAACCGTCAGAATGTTGAGTTTCCACCTGGTTTCACTTTAATGACCAATCCTCTGTATGGTCTCTCTCCTGATGAAGATCTTCCACAAGTGAACAATCTTGCTCAAGCTCAGCCTGCACAGACCCCGATCGTGAATCAGAATATACCTGAACCATCTGCTGTCCGAGGTGGACCTTCAACTTCTTCTGATTCTACATATTATCAGGGTTTTGCCTTTCCTATGCCAGACTTCCAAGGGGCAATCCCTCTTGTGAAAACCAAGGATCCACAAGTTATTGGTCCTGATGAAAGATTTCGTGTGTTGGACGAGCGACTCAAAGCCTTAGCAGATCCTGATGCCTTTGGTTTTGATGCTCTAACCCTGTGTTTGGTGCCTGATCTTGTCATTCCTCCAGATTTCAAGGCTCCGAAGTTTGAAAAATACACTGGTGTCAGTTGCCCGAAGCGTCATTTGGTGATGTTCTGCAGAAAAATGACTTCTCATGCCTGCAATGATAAGTTGATGATTCACTGTTTTCAGGACAGTTTAAGTGGGGCATCTTTAAGTTGGTACATGGATTTGGAAAGCAGTCATATTCGATCTTGGAATGATTTATCCAGAGCTTTCGTAAAGCAATACCAGTACAATATGGACGTGGCGCCCAATCGCACGCACTTGCAAAGCCTATCCCAGAGGAGTGGTGAATCTTTCAGAGAATATGCACAGCGGTGGAGAGAATTGGCAGCCCAAGTGCAACCACCACTTTCAGACAGAGAATTAATTGACCTGTTCGTGGGCACCTTGCAGGGTCCATACTTGGAAAGAATGAGTAGCATTGGGATGACAAGCTTCTCTGATTTGATGATAGTTGGAGTACGCGTTGAGAGCCTGCTCAAAAGTGGAAAGATCCAGGACTTTTCGAATATCCCAGCTAGTGAAGGTGAGTCTGTTGTTAGCTCCCAAGAGGAAGAATGGAATGACGTCAGTGCAGTCATGGCAAATATCGAATATTCTAGAACAACATCTTCTCAGAGATCATCTGTTCCTGAATCTGATTACTCTTACGGGCATTCGGCAATGCTCAGAACACCGTGTCAAAAACCCTGGGCTCCTCCTCGTCCAAATCTGCAATCTCATGGTCGAAGACCTCATAATTAACTTCAGAGCCAGCCTAGGCCTCGTAACAATCTGGAAAGAAGGATTGCTCCTCTTCATCCGGTCCCCATGGCATACAGTGAACTCTTGCCATATCTAATTCAAAGCTCTTTGGTGGTTCCTAAGCCTCTCAAGCCGTTGTCAGAGCCGTACCCTCCAGGGTATAATCCTCATGAGCAGTGCAGGTATCATGGTGGATCAATGGGGCATTCAACTGAAGATTGCAAAGCTTTTCAAGCCAAAGTACAGCAGTTGATCGACAAGGGTTACATCTCCTTTCCAGAAGGAAGCTTGGTTGTGCACGTCAACCTTTCACCTGATTGAGTTCAAAGACTTCAGAAGAAGCGTATCTTGATTTCAGTGGCTCAGACAACAGTATGTCATCAGAATTGGTGATCGCTGTATCCTTTTATCATTTGCATTGTAGTTTCTTTCCTGTTAGCAGCTACTTGTCTTTTAAGCAATGTTATTTTTGAATGGTAATGTTAATGTAGTGACCTTGCATTTTTGAATCAATTATGTCGCATTCGCTCATTTTTTTCTTTCCTTGCATCAAAAACGAGAAATAAAAAAATTGCATCCATTTACCTCCCATCTATGTCACTGTTGTTTAGCAGGTTTGAGGGAGGATGATGACAACTGAATACTCATAATTGTTGAAGGTATGCTTTCAGAGTAGAACCTGCTGACGATGTACAGGCATTGCTTCAATTCCCAAACACCGGAGATATAAGGGAGATAGACCCTCGTCAACCCCTTTGAGCCTTGAAGTAGGAGTTCCTTTATCGTGCACCCTTATATACCTCATTTTTATTTTCCTTAGATAAACATCGTAACGATAGGATTTGATAGATTGATGTTTGGTCTATGTGGGATCGATAATCTTTTATATTACTTTGACGCGATCCATATACTTGCAAAAACATTGCCTCAAGTTTTTGGCACCGTTGTTGGGGACCAATTATGTCAAATTTTGTACCCTACCTTTACACCATCTAGACTAAGGATTAACTTACTGGTCAATGCGAAGAACTCGCAATACCGGTAGTCTTATAGATCCTTTAGTGGAACCTGTACGTTACGCTCGTGAACGTCTCTCGCTCCGTAAGATTAGAGAAACTATGGTCAAGGACCGCAACCAAAGACCCCTAAATGATTTCGCACAACCATCAAATGACGAACCCAGTTCTAGTATAGTAAACCCTACTATCCCTTCTAATAAAATTTCCAACTGAAACCATCCTCATTAAAATTAGTACAACAAAAAAAATTGCGGGTCTCCCTTCAGAGAACCCAAATCAACATCTAAAAGTCTTTATTCAGGTAGCCGATACTTTCAAACCCAACGACGCTACTCCTAAGGCGATCCGTCTTAGACTATTTCCATTTTTCCTCAGAGATAAAGCCCTTACATGGTTAGATTCCCTTCTAACTAATTCTAACAACCTGGTAAGACCTTAGAAGAGTATTTCTTGCTAGATATTTTCCCCCAAGTAAGACTGCCGTCTTTCGAAACTAAATAACTAGATTTACCCAAAACCAAAGTGAGTCACTCTTCGAAGCTTGGGAGAGATATAAATACATGTTAAGAATATGTCCACATCATGGTCTAGAAGCCTGGCTGATCATTCATACCTTCTATAATGGACTTCATTACAACACGAAGATGACCATTGACGCTGCCGCTATCGGCGCTCTGATGAACAAAACTTATCCCGAAGCTTGCGCTCTCATTGAAGATATGGCTCAAAACCATTGTCAATGGGGAACGGAATGAGAAAAAATGGAAAAGAATGAATCCCAAGGGGGAATACATGAGATAAGTTCTATAGACATGATGGAAGACAAAATGGACACGTTGGCCCTGAAAGTGGAACATATGTACACAAACCCAACCGCAACAGCAGTGTAAACACCCCAAATTTGCCCTCACTCATTTCACCATGGCTTGTGATCTTTTCATTTGCATAGGTTAAATCATATCATATCATGTTGCATTGTTGCTTCATTGCAATGATTCAAAGTCATATGCACCTAGGGTTTGTGATCTGAGCAATCCAAGGGCTATCTGAGCCACTCCAAGAGTCTCCAATCATCTCAAGAGGGTCCATGTATGTTCAAACATCATATTATATCCTCTCAAGATCAAGGAAGTCAAAGAATCACAAGAACTGAGAAAGGCATGGAAGCAGAGCCAGGTTTAACTGCACAGATGACCTAAAATTAGAGTTTTGGTTTCAGAGGCCATAACTCCAAATATTTTGGCCATTCTTGTTTCTATTGGTCTCTATATGTTATAAGGATCATGCATACCAATTTTCATGAAGAAATTCAATGGGGAAGGCATCTGATCAGAAGATGACTTCTTGAGCAAGTCAGTGCAAAATCAGGGCATCTGAGGCCCCCAATCACCCAACCAAAGGGTATTCTCCATCATTTTGAATGTGTATGATCTTTATTTGATCTTAGAAGGAGTTAGAAGTTCACAAAATTGAAGAATTTCAAGTCATTTGCAAAGTTGCCATTTTGGGAAAGTGACTGGTAATGCAAACTTGCCATTTTGGGAAAGTTTTTCAACCTCCTCTTTTTTATTCAAAAATGCTTCAAATGAAAAATCTTTGGTCATGAAAGTTGTAGATCGGATCCTCCCATTTTCAAAAAGTACAAGAACTCATTTTAATTCATTTTAGAACAAAAGTTATGGCCTTGCAAAGTTGGACAAAATCACTTATTTTTCACTTTTGTGCCAAAGAAGGAAACTTGCAAAAACACTTGCCAAAGCCAAATGTGACTTCAAATCAATTTCTAATCATCACATAAACATCATTCATGGTCCATAATTCAAATTTTCCCAAAGAATTTCTCACTCTCATGCCTTGGATTCCAAGTATCATAAGCCATTTTCCATGAAGTTCAAAAGGGGGAATTCTTGCAAAAGTGATTCCCAAGGGTTTGTGTGGTCTCTAACTGATCTCAAAGCATTACCATAACATCATGTAACATTTCACAACAAGAATTCAGCTTGGAATAGGACATGTCCATGACCAAAATCTCAAAATGCAACAAGTTGTGAAAATTGCAAAACACATGACATCTCACCCTTCACCCATTACAGATCACATCAGAACATCCAATGGCCTTCCTTGAAGCTAGCTGAGGCAATCCAAGCACAGAAATATCCTCTGCCATGGCCCATACCTATAGTACACAATTTTTGACTTTATGGCCAATCACCCCATACCATTCCCACAGTGCATATCTGCCCTCCTGAATTGTTGGGATTGCTTATGGATTGCCTCAAGGTCATAAAACAAGAAGGAAATAGGCTCAGAACAGACACACAATCAGATTGCACAAAAACTGTCCAAAGCTTCATCTCTTCGAAACTCTGCCCATAGCCATCAAACCTCAAAAATTCCTTCACCAATAAGTCACATATCATCCATAGAACAAAAATCAACCCTCAAAACAGCCTGAATCATCACACACACAGACCTTCATTTCTGCTACACCAGAACCACACAGCACAAACCAGCCATCCTCAAAGCTTTCTAAGCTTCATACCATCTTCAGGAGGTTCATGAGGGTGGGTTTGCAACAAGAGAGAGCCCAGAAAGCCCAGAACTAGAAGGTTCCATCTCAGGTATGGCTCAAGAACTTTTTTCTCAGAACCTTGTTTTTAAGTTACAAATCGAATCCTTATGATGTGCTGATGATTCTGACATGTTTACTTTTCAAAATGGTGGAATATTGAGTATGTATGGGTTATCTGAAATTTTCTGACCTAAATTTGTTTTGCTTCGATTTGCATTGTTGATGAATGAAAAATGATTTTTGTTTGGGGATTTTGATTCAGTGATGTGTGGGATTCATTTCTGGCCAGAGAGATTTCATTTTCGTAGCCTGGGGAGTGAGATAGGGTTTTCTCAGGGGAGAAGTGGCCGGAGAAGATGACCGGAGGTCATTTCCGGCCACCTGAAAGTCATTAGGGCTTTTAATCAGGATTAGGGTTTTGTTTGAACCTAGGCCTTTGGATCTGATCTCCCGCGCGTGTTTGTGTGGTTAGGATTGAGCCATTAGTTTTAATTTTAGGATTAACAATTAATTAAGTCAGATTAATGGAATTTGAATTTGGGCCGTTCAGATACGCGCCAGTCAACTGGTTTAAGCCCAGATTTGATCTCAGCCCTCCCTTTGGCATACTTTCCTTTATTTCATTTTTATTTCATTTTCTTTTCATTTAATTTGTTCATTTTATTAAAAATAGAAAATCATTTCACAAAAAAATTATTTTTTGCATGATGCCTTAAAATATTTTTCTCTTTCTGAAAATAATTTTGTTTTTATTTTTTGCATAATTTTCGTATTTTAAAAATATTTAAATGTTTATTTTAATTAGTTAATGAGAATTAATTAATTAAAATAGCATTTAAGTTTCTAAAAATCACCAAAAAAATCACATTGCATTTTAATACATTTAGAAATATTATCAAACTCTTCAAACAAATTTCGTTTTGGTTCTTGACCTATTTTGACATTTTTTCTTGGAATTAAAGTTCTTAAAAGGCAATATTTTGGTCCTAAATTAGAAAAATTCATTCTTCCTAACCATGAAGAGTTTGATGTTGATTCTTTTTGCATTGCATTCTTCACATCATGTAGTTTCTAGCGTAAAATTGGTTTGAATTTATCTTTCATTTTCAATTTGATGTGCATTTTTCCTTTTGAAGTGCCTTAAAACCCTAGCCAACTTGAGACAATCATAACCCGCATTAGGTTAAGAGTTAGGTCCGCTCCTTTGGGCAGTGAACTTGTATAGGGTTAGGGTTCCTTTGATCCTATTTTCAATTTTTTATCTTGTCATTTGCTTCTGATTTTGAATTTTGCTTTGTGTCTTGTGCATAAACCCTAATTTTTGCTTCCATTTGCATCCATCTTCCATATGCTTGCATACATGAACTTGCCATGACATTTTGTGCATTCACATGACTCCTAAGACATATTAGGACATATTAGAATCATGATAAGTCATTCCTTCATCCATTTTCCATGTTATACCTCCATTGCATTTCATAAACTTTCTTGAACTTTCATGGTTCAAAACATGCTCCATTTGCATCCTTACCCTTGTATGATCATCCACACCTTTTGTCATGTGTTTGCATGATCTCTTAGCATAATTAACATCATGTTTGTGCTTCTGACTTTGGTTTGTATCATTGCATTCATCCCATGTTCACTTCACTTCATTTCTTTTTGCTAACTTTTCAGGTGGTAAGTATTTGAGAAGTGAATTTGCCTTCACTTCTCATAATCTCTTCTCATCTCTCTTATGCATCATTTCTGCATTTTACTTGTGTATTAGAGTGAGCTTGATCATTCATGTTCCCTCCTCACTTTCTTTCTTCAAGCAACTTATCTTCTTAGGTGAAGTAAGTTGACTTGCTTCTTCTGCTTTTTCCTCCTTTCATCTACTTATTCCATTGGTGGCTTTTCTCTTGAAGATCTCTTGCAAGCCTCATAAACCTTAGGAACACCCAAGCATGATAAAAATTAGGGTTTGATTAGTCCCCCATTTAGTTTTACCTTTGTGTCATCTTTGTGTCTTCTCTTCTCATCTCATAATCAAGGACTAAACCTTAAAGGTTTTAAGACTTTGTGATTAAGCTTATGCCTGTATCCTTCTATTAGGATGGAGTGTATAACTTTAATCCTAAGTGTTAAATCCTTAATGTGTTTAAATCCTTTAATCAATTCATCTAATAATCACTAAGACATCAAGCTTGTAACTTGGGCCTTGCATTAGGGTTCTAATTCTTCCTTAATTGGTTAAGAAGGACTAACCCTAGTGTTAATGGACAAGTCCCCCTCAAGTTGTCTTACAAACTATAAAATCCACTTCTTAATCTTATCATTAACTAAAATCCACTTTAATAAAGACTTTGTTTTGTCATGAGGTTAATCCATAATCATGGATTAAGTTGAGGAGCCTTTCTTAGCTTAAATGTTCTCATCTATTATCCTTCTATTAGGATGGTGTAATGAGTCCATTAAATCTTTGATTATGGCTTAAACTCATTACTTAACACTAAACAAAAACAAAAAAAACACCTAAATAAGTGCAAGTAGATTAATGATCTTAATCCTATATCATGGTGATTAAGTGTGAGGTTTTTACTTCATACTTAAAGTATTCTCATTACCCCTAATCAGAGGGAGGATGTGGTGAGTTTACTAACCCTTGGTTTAGACTTAAGCTCATTAGCCTATGACAAACTTCGAAAAGCAATAAAAGATTGAAAACACCAAAAGCAAACAATAATCGTCTCCTCCGGGATTCTTTTCTCATCTCATTCACTCACAAACGAGAACTCGCTTCTTCCGTCTAATGCAAGACAGTTTGCACCTGAGCCAGACAGGTCATACACTTGAGCCTAGACAAGCAAACAGTTCACAAGTCAATTTACCTTTCAGTCTCTTTGAGTCGAACTATGGTGTTCTGACTTCCTCATTGCACGAGAGGATACGTAGGCATAACTTCACAGTTATCGAACAAAAGTCTCTGTATATTCCCCCTCTTTCCAGCATTATTCTTTGAGCCTCATTGTCTTGAGCTTTGCACTCTGTTCTTACACTGACACTCTCCTATTCACTTCACAATTCTTTTCCAGCTTTTACACACAATATAGCACTGATACTACCCCTTTAAACACAAATCTTTCAAGCGTGGATCCCGTCGAGTACGGCGGACAATCTGGGTGCTAATACCTTCCCAGGTTGTAACCAACCCCCTTTCTCAGTTTCTCTGGTTCGCAACCGTCTTATCCATATCTTTCTAGGTCTATGCAGCATTACCTTTCCTTTGGGATAAAAATGCCTAGCTGGCGACTCTTTTCTTTTCAGTTCACCCTTGTGTGTTCTTTCCCTTTCGCCGACCGTTCGCGTCTGTACCCCTCTTGGCCGGGTGTCATTTGGTGGGAGCGACAGCTTGGCGACTCTGCTGGGGACCCTTATATTGTAACCAGGGCTTCTGGTTCTTTTTGTGGGTTCCTCCTAGCGCTTGTTTGATTTGTGTTTACTGGGGTGTTATGTGCTAATTGTGTTTATTTATTTGCTTTATTTACTGCTTTATGTACAGCTTTATTTATTGCTTTCCTTTACAGTTTTTCATATTTCATACTGTCATTATCATTGCTGGATCTGGCTTCTGTTTTGGTGGGTGGGGTTCCATTGAGAGTTTGAGGTCCTATACCTGGGACCTGAGTGACACCTAGGCTAGAGTGGTTCATGTTCTTTCCATTCCATTTCGGTCTGGTGCAGGAATATGAAACACGGTTCAAATGTGGGTTTCTTCTTGAGAACTCTGTGCTACAGATTTCCTGTAGTGCTAGGTCTATCTGGGAAGCCTGCTAAGTTTGGATGACCCTTATTATGACCTTCAGAAGCTGAGGTGAATTAGAGGAGGATCTTTTATGGTTATTGTAAACACTGTACCTCCGGGTTAGAAGTGTTTACACTTCTCATAACTGATCCAAGTCTGAGGATCCTTGTTCTAGAACACCACCTGTGAGGGTGTTGGGCTGTTTACAGGTTTGCAGGAACCCTTGGCCACATCATACCCTGTTACTGTTTTGTTTAAGAATACTCCACTTTGGACAGTTCTTGTGATTAACCCGGGACCTGTGACTCTTTATTTGAGTCCCCCACCTTGGTTACTGGATTTCTAAGCCTTCATCTGGACTCTTTGAACATACATCGGCCTATATCAAGACAGATAATCAGATCCAGCTTGATCACAAACCCTTGCATATCATTTGCATATATCATCATTGCATCATTTAATATTTGTTTATTTGTTTTTCAGGGTATCCATATCATATCTGGTTTGGTTTTAACCCCTCCTTCTGCATAGACCCTTGCTTCATCAGGTATCTGCTTCAGCTATTTTCATCATCAGCCTGTCAGTGGCTCATTTCCAGTATCAGTCTGTAATCTTCATCAGTACCAATCTTCAGTTTCTCCAGCAGCATTCATGACTACTCCCAGGAAGAGCAACATATCCTACCATTTCTTTGAGCCTGTGTTGACTGACATCAGGCAAGTCCAGTCACTTATCACCCCTGACCACATCCCATTGTTTAGAGAGCATTATGGAGGTATCCTGGATATGGTTATGGACCTTGACCCTTCTCAGAGAAGCATGATCCACACATGCATGCAGTTTTATGACCCACCATTGAGATGCTTCACATTTCCAGACTTTCAGCTAGGGCCTCTGCTGGAAGAGTTTTCTTTACTGATTAGAGTACCTATCAGAGGTGGAATCCCCTTCAATCCAGAAATTCCAGCTCCCAGCAATGGAGAAGTAGCAAAGGCACTGTACCTGGAGCCTGCCTTAATTGAGCAAAATATGACAACAAAAGCTGGGATCCCTGGTTTGCACTTGGATTTCTTGATTTCTCAGGCCATCCTGAAGGCCTCATTGGGAGAGTGGAGGGCAGTCTGTGCATTGTTAGCCCTCAGCATATATGGGGTTATACTGTTTGCAGATGAGCCCAAATTTGTCAGCAAGAATGCCATCCATTTGTTCCTCCTGAAGAACCCAGTACCCACATTGCTGGGAGATTTCTACCACTCCATTCATCAGAGGAATGAGAAACAAAGGGGGAAGTTGGTGAGATGTTGTGCTCCTTTTTTTCACACCTGGCTGCTCAGACACCTGCCTAAGTCAGATGCCTTCCTGAATCCTAATCAACATAAGAATTGGGCCAAGAGGCTCATTGCTTTGACTTCAGATGATATTAGATGGTGCACCCAGAGCACCAAGGGCAAGGACATTATCACCAGCTGTGGACAATACCCAAATGTGCCTCTGATAGGAGTAAAGGGTTGCATCAATTACAATCCTTTGCTGTTTAAGAGACAACTGGGTTATGATTTGGTTCACCCTCCCAGGGTGCAAGATTTTGCTGAGACCCTGTATTGTGAAGTGAAACCTAATTCAGCTGTTGTCAGGCAAGCATCCTGGGCTTAGGACAACATCCAGACAAAAGGGATGGCTATTCTTGGAAGATGCAATAATGTTGCCTCAGCTCAGAACTATGGCTGGTCCCGTACAAGAGCTCAAATTACTGGAATGCCTTTTATATTGGAAGACATACCTGGACCATCCACAGTACAGCCAGCAGCAACTGTCAGCCTAGAAGAATTTGAGAAGCTGAAGGAAAGGAATGAGAACCTATCTCAAGCTTTAAAGAAGACTCTTTGGGAAAGAAATGATGGTCGTTTGGACATTGAGAGGTTGGAGAAGCTTAGGGTGGAGCATCTTTTAAAAATTGAGAAGACAGAAGACTACATCAAGAAAGCAAGAGCTGGGGAACAAATATTGAAGAATGCCTGTAAAGAAGCCAAGATTCAGAAGGCTAGGACTGAGCTCTATCTGCAAGAAAGTCAGGCTAGGTGGGTCAGGATCACTGAAGCCCATACACAAGAAGACCAGAAAACTCAAGCCAAGATTGAACAGTTAGAGGCCAATGAGAAGAAGCAGCAGGAAGCTTTGTTGGCAGCCCAGAAGGAAATTTCAAAGTTGAAGCTTAGAGCATGTGTTTGGACCATTACAGAACACCCAGCTGGTCCAGTGACTGAGGCACTTCTGAAGGAAGTCAGAGAGGATGTGTTTGGACTGGATGTCTGATTCTTTGCTTGTTGTTCGTTTCCATTTGATGTACTTTTCTTTTTGATGTATTTTGACCCTCCATGGGCATATGTTGTAAAATCAGACTATGTATTGTTCATCATTTGTAATATATTAGTTTACTTTCATTGGGCTTCTTTTCTCAGCAACATCAAGCATCTTCCTCGAGGTCTGGGAAGGTCAAAACCAAGAAGCAAACCGGATACCTTGGAAAACAAATAAGCATACTGCATTGCATACTAACTTTTGTTTTGTTTTGTAGGTTTTATTATTTTGTTTCTAATCTTATTGTGATCTCAGGAAACATTGCTCGTCGCCGAGTGTTCCCTGTCAACCGCGCGCACCGGTACCCGATTCGTAACAACCTTCCCGGTATTCAAATGGAACAAGTACAGCAGGATCTGACTGAGGTCAGAAATCAGATGGCTAATGTGAGAGTGGAGATGAGAAATCAGATGTCTCAATTCATGGCTGTGATGACTGGCTTAGCCCAGAGTCAAGAAAGGTTAAGAGAGCTAGTGGAAAGACAAACTCCTGAGGAGCCTCATCTTGGAACATGAGGAACTAGTAACAATGAACGGGGTCAGCCTCGTATTGATCCACCAGTATTTGGACCACATCTGGATCCAGAATTTAACATCTCGAGAAATGTGCCAGGTAACACTGTTAGGGGAAGAATCTTGCAGGAGGATCCCCAAGAAGAGCAGTTTACTGTTATGGGAGCTGGGGATGAAGTATATGACAGGAGATTGGACGAAATTGCTGAGAAGTTGAGATCTCTGGAGTCTCAAAATTCTTTGGGCTTCGATGTGATGGACATGGGGCTGGTGGATGGGGTGAGGATTCCCCACAAATTCAAACCCCCATGCTTTGAAAAGTACAATGGTACCTCCTATCCTCGCACGCATTTGCAATCTTTCCTGGGAAGACTCAAAGCTTATACTATGGATGAGAAGCTGTGGATGTTCTACTTCGAAGACAGTTTGACTGGGGCTTCAAGAGAGTGGTATTCACATTTGT
Source organism: Lathyrus aphaca (assembly GCA_963966055.1). Classification (NCBI taxonomy): domain Eukaryota; kingdom Viridiplantae; phylum Streptophyta; class Magnoliopsida; order Fabales; family Fabaceae; genus Lathyrus; species Lathyrus aphaca. The sequence goes on along the minus strand of OZ014522.1, from coordinate 139,490,362 downwards.
CTAGGGCCACTATTAGATGATGGAAGGATTTAGCTGAAGCTTTCATCAGACAATATCAATACAATCAGGACATGGCTCCTAACAGGACCCTTCTGATGGGAATGTCTCAATCTTCCCGAGAAAGCTTCAGGGAATATGCCCAAAGGTGGACACAGCTTGCTGCTGCTATCCAACCACCCATGTCAGAAAGGGAAATGGCTGACATGTTCATGAATACACTGCAAGGGACCTACATTGATAGATTAGCTGCCTTCTCCTCTACCAGTTTTGCTGATGTGGTCATAGCTGGTGAGAGGATTGAAAGCCTCTTAAAGATGGGCAAAATCTCCGACAGTGGTGCAAGTTCATCTAGCAATCCCAGAAAGCCTTTTGTGGGACCCCGAAGAGTCGGTGAGACCAATTACATTCATGCAAGTAGGGGCAGACCTCAGTATGTCCACCGGTCGGTAGCGGCTGTTACCATACCAGCTCCGATTCCTCAACAATCACCATATCCTCAGCAACAACAACCACAGTATCAACAACAAGTTCAGTATCCGCAACAGAGAACCTACAACAACAGCAACAATAACCAACAACAGCGTCCTTTCCAACAAAGGCCATCACAGGCAAACAGGGTAATTGACCCAATTCCCATGCCACATGTTGCACTCTTGCCACACTCCTGAAACTCAATCTGGTTGAATTAAGAACGTTGGCACCTCCAGATCCTCTTAATTTGCCAAAGAACTATGATGCCAATGCCAGGTGTGCATTCCACTCAAACGCATCGGGGCATAATACTGAAAAATGCAGGGCCTTACAGATGAAAGTCCAAGACCTGGTGGACTCAAAAGCTCTCAACTTTGCACCTCCTCCAAATGTCACAAGGAATCCAATGCCTAGTCACAACGGGCCTAGGATTAATGCTATTGAGGAAGGCAGACTATCCACCTTGATCACCAATGTTGCACAGATTCGAACACCTCTGGTTGAAATCAAAGCTCAGCTTTTAGAGTGCCAAGTGTTCCCTGGTTGTGAGCTCGGCTGTGGGTATTGCAATATTGCAGTCAATGGGTGTGAAAGGATGAGAAACGGCATAGATTGTCTTATTAAGGATGGTATCCTTCAGATTACGACAACGGCGCCTACAAATCCAGCAATTCCTTCACCGGCAATCACAGATACTCCTACAACGTCAGCAACCATTGTTCCAACGGATTCTACTACAACTCCAACAACTGCTCAATCAATCACTTCAACGGACACAAGTTCAGTCACCATCCCTGCTACAATTTCAACACCCATCCAGTCAATAGTGTCTTCTACAACATCAGCGACAATTGATGAAAGCGTCTCAACGGTTACTATATACTATGACCCTGCAAATCTTCCTGCCAACAATTCACAAGATATTACTCCTGTCAGAACACCAGTTACCATATACTATGATCCACACACCATTGTGGTCCCTTCTGTAGCTGCTATCAGTCCAGTCACTATCATAGTGTCGGGGCCAGTTCCTTACGAAAGCAATAGTGCCATCCCTTGGCATTATGGCTCAGATTTGTACTGTGAGGGGCGGAAAATCACTTTAGAATCATCAACTTCTTCACCTCAGATTGACAATGTGGGGGGAGGCGGAGGCTTCACTAGAAGCAGACATCTCTTTGCCTCGCAAATTCCAAGACCCATCGCCGAAGCAGAAGCTGCTGCTAAGGCAAAAGGGAAGAACATGGTGCAAGAAGAACAAGTTGCTAAGGAAGTTTTGAAGACTCCTTTCGATCAAGAGGTTGATGAATTCATGAGAATCATAAAGAAAAGTGATTACAAGGTGGTAGACCAGCTTCACCAAACACCTTCCAAAATCTCCATACTATCATTACTAATGTGCTCCGAGGCTCACCGGAACGCACTATTAAAGGTCCTGCACGCAGCTTACGTGCCGGAGGAGATTACCGTCAATCAGTTAGAGGCTGTGGTTGGAAATGTCAACGCTAGTCATGGACTAGGATTTACCAACACTGATCTGACAACGGAAGGTCGCAATCACAACAAGGCTTTGCACATTACCTTGGAGTGTAAGGGTGCAGTTCTTTCTCACGTACTGGTGGACACAGGGTCATCCCTCAATGTCTTGCCCAAGAAAGCCCTTGTGAAGCTGGAGTATGATGGATTGGCACTACGCCCAAGTAACTTGGTAGTGAGAGCCTTTGATGGTTCTAAAAGATCAGTTCTAGGAGAGATAGAATTACCAATAATGATTGGCCCACAGGTTTTCAAAGCGACCTTCTTTGTGATGGATATACAGCCTGCCTACAACTGTCTATTGGGTAGACCATGGATACACGCCGCTGGCGCCGTGACGTCAACCCTTCACCAGAAGCTAAAATTCGAGTGGGAAGGCCAAGTCATTACCATTTGTGGGGAGGAGGAATCTTTGTTAGCCAGCTGGCTACTTTCAAATACATTGAAATGGATGGGGAGATCCATGAAACCATGAGCCAAGGGTTCGAGGCCCTTAATATTAATGAAACATCTGCTGTGCTTGGGACCTCCATCACATCATATCAGCAAGCCCAGAAGGTTGTTGAAGAGGGTACCGCCCAAGGCTGGGGCAAGCTACTGCCCGTAGAGAAGAAAAGAAGACCGATTCGGGTTGGGTTACAAACCAACTCGACAACATCAATCAGAGGCTGCAACGGAGCCCAAGTTTATTAGCGGGGGGATGCTCACCCCGGATGCTGTGAATAGCTTGGAAGATGAGTCAGAAAACGAGCGCAACCTGGAAAGCTGGATACGTCCAAGGATCTCGGGGAACCATGTCTCAAACTGGTCTTCTCAGGAAATTATAAGAGTTACTCCTGCAGAGTAATTATTATTTCCTGTTTTTAAAGCATGCATCAAGTCCTGCATCTTGCCCAAGATGCCAGGACTCATTTTGTAATCGGGCCATCTTGTATTTTGTGCAAAGATCAATTAATGAATATCAGGACATCTTTTGCAAATGAGTCTTTTCTTTTCCGCTCACTGTTTTTCATTTTTCATTTTTTGTACAAAAATAAAATGGAAATGCTTTTCAAAATAAATAACTTCATTTTCACTTTTTTCTAAATAAGATAAAACTGATCACTAAAATGAACAAATCTAAACCCTTGCAGAAAGTTCCCTCCAGACCGCACCGACAACAACACTACTTTGACTTCGTATGACTTTGACAATCCAATCAATCAAGATGATGAAGGGGTTGAAGAAGATTATGAACTACCTGAAGAGCTGGCCAGGTTGTTGAGACAAGAGGAGAAGGTTATCACTCCTCATCAGGAGGAGGTCGAAACGGTTAATCTTGGTACGGAAGAAGACTTGAAAGAAGTTAAGATCGGGGCCTGCTTACAAGATTCAATGAAAGAGCAACTGATTGACATGCTTCGGGAGTATGTGGATGTTTTTGCTTGATCTTATCAGGATATGCCAGGGTTGGACACCGACATTGTCATGCACAAGCTACCTCTGAAAGAAGACTGCCCACCAGTGAAACAGAAGATGCGTCGTACTCGCCCAGATATGGCAATGAAGATAAAAGAAGAGGTACAAAAACAGTGGGACACCGGTTTCCTTGCTGTAACTAGCTACCCGCCGTGGGTTGCTAACATTGTACCTGTGCCTAAGAAAGATGGCAAGGTGAGAATGTGTGTGGATTACCGGGATCTGAACAGAGCCAGCCCGAAAGACGATTTCCCTTTACCTCACATTGATGTATTTGTGGATAATACGGCTCAGTTCTCGGTGTTCTCCTTCATGGATGGATTTTCAGGATACAATCAGATCAAAATGTCACCTGAAGACATGGAGAAGACAACTTTCATCACACCCTGGGGCATATTCTGTTATAAGGTGATGCCATTTGGACTGAAGAATGCGGGCGCAACTTATCAACGGGCTATGGTAACATTATTCCATGACATGATCCACAAAGAAATTGAATGTTATGTGGATGACATGATTGCCAAGTCCCTCACGGAAGAAGACCACCTGGTGAATCTGTTGAAGCTATTCAAGCGTCTGAGGAAGTACCAATTGAAGTTAAACCCCAACAAATGCACATTCGGGGTGCGATCCAGTAAGCTGTTGGGATTTATTGTAAGTGAGAAAGGGATTGAAGTTGACCCTGATAAAGTTAGAGCCATTCAAGAAATGCCTGCGCCGAAGACCGAAAAAGAAGTTTGGGGGTTTCTAGGTAGATTGAACTACATTTCATGGTTCATATCTCACCTTACAGCAACCTGTGAGCCTTTGTTCAAACTGTTAAGAAAGGAACAAACGGTCAGGTGGAACGAAGACTGCCAGAAGGCTTTTGACAAAATCAAGGAATACTTACAAGAGCCTCCAATCCTTATGCCTCCAGTTGAAGGAAGACCTCTAATAATGTACCTGACAGTATTAGAAGAGTCAATGGGGTGTGTGTTGGGCCAGCATGACGAGTCTGGTCGAAAAGAGTATGCAATATACTACCTAAGCAAAAAGTTTACCGACTGTGAACAACGTTATTCACTGCTCGAGAAAACTTGCTACGCTTTAGCGTGCGCTGCTCGCCGACTAAGGCAGTATATGTTGACCCACACTACCTTATTGATCTCATCGATGGACCCCGTCAAGTACATTTTTGAGAAGCCAGCACTTACCGGACGGGTTGCAAGATGGCAAATGATCCTCACAGAATATGACATTCAGTACACATCTCAAAAGGCCATCAAAGGCAGTGTATTGTCTGATTATCTTGCTGGGCAACCCATTGAAGATTACCAGCCTATGAGATTTGACTTCCCTAATGAAGACATCATGTTCATAAAAGCAAAAGATCATGAAGAGCCTATTCACATTGAAGGGCCTGACCTGGAAGAAGAATGGACTATGATGTTTGATGGGGCTGTTAATATGAATGGTCGTGGTGTTGGTGCAGTACTCATTACACCTAAGGGAGTTCACATGCCTTTCTCGGCAAAACTCACTTTTAACTGCACTAACAACGAAGCTGAATACGAAGCTGTTATTATGGGTCTTGAGGAAGCCATTGACCTCAGGATCAAGACTTTAACTGTGTTCGGAGATTCAGCTCTGGTAATTAATCAAACCAACGACAAATGGTACACGCACCAAGATCATCTGATGCCTTACCGGGATTATACAAGGAGGTTATTAACTTTCTTCACAACAGTCAAGCTAGAGTATATCCCTCGAGATGAAAATCAGTTTGCAGATGCTCTGGATACCATTTCATCCATGATCAAAGTTCAAGCTGCCAACTTTGTGCCTCGGATTTCAGTATCCAGACTTGATAGACTAACATACGTGTTCTCAGCAGATGTTGTTAAAGATGACAAGCCTTGGTTCCATGACATTAAGTGCTTCTTGGAGGATCAAACATACCCACCTGGGTCATCTTCCAATGATAAGAAGACATTAAGAAGGCTAGCTGGTAGTTTCTTCCTGAATACTGATGGTTCCCTGTATAAGAGAAACTTTGATATGGTGCTTCTTAGATGTGTTGATAGGGAAGAAGCAGACTTGTTGATGCACGAGGTGCACGAAGGATCGTTTGGTACCCATGCTGGAGGACATGCCATGGCTAAAAAGTTGTTGAGATCAGGCTATCAATGGATGCAGACTGTTGTGCGTACGCCAGAAAATGCCATAAATGCCAGATCTATGCGGATAAAGTGCATGTGCCTCCCAATCCATTGAATGTGATGTCTTCACCCTGGCCCTTTGCCATGTGGGGCATTGATATGATCGGTAAGATTGAACCGACTGCTTCAAATGGCCACAGATTCATCCTGGTAGCCATTGACTATTTTACCAAGTGGGTCGAAGCAGCTTCTTATGCAAATGTTACAAGGCAAGTGGTAGCCACATTCCTGAAGAGAGACATCATCTATCGGTATGGAGTTCCCGAGCGAATCATTACTGATAATGGTTCCAACTTGAACAACAAAATGATGGCAAAACAATGTCGGGACTTCAAAATCCAACACCACAATTCTTCTCCTTACAGGCCAAAGATGAATGGTGCTGTAGAGGCGGCTAACAAGAATATCAAGAAGATTGTACAGAAGATGGTGGTTACATACAAAGACTTGCATGAAATGCTACCGTTTGCCTTGCATGGGAAACCGAACGTCAATCAGAACATCCACTGGGGCAACACCGTATCAGCTTGTTTATGGTATGGAGGCAGTCCTACCAGTTGAAGTTGAATTACCCTCCTTACGGGTATTGATGGATGTTAAACTAAACGAAGCAGAATGGGTCCGATCTCGGTACAAACAACTTAGTCTGATCGAAGAGAAGAGGTTAGCTGCAATTTGTCATGGACAGCTGTATCAAAAGACAATGAAGAAAGCCTTCGATCAGAAAGTCAGGCTTCGAGAATACCAAGTAGGAGATCTTGTACTGAAAAGACTCCTCCCTCCTCATACAGACCACAGGGGCAAGTGGACTCCGAATTATGATGGTCCGTTCATAGTAAAGAAGGTTTTCTCTGGTGGAGCACTGATGCTCAGTACTATGGATGGTGAAGACTTCCTGTCCCCTGTGAATTCAGATGCAGTTAAAAAATACTTCGCATAAATGACACACTGGACATAAAAACAGAATGTAAGTCCAGGCAAAAATAGGGCATCCCGGCGAGTCAAAAACAGAATGAAGGACTCGGGCAAAAATAAGGGAAAATAAATAAAAAAATGTACACCCGCTGAGTTGAAAAGCCACATTGGACAACTCAGGAAAAAATGGGTATCCCGGTGGATTGAAAACCTAAATGGGCGATCCACGCAAAATAAGGGAATAAGCGAACAACTGCATTCTGAATTCGTCTGTATCACTTACAACACAGCAAACTTCGGAAGGTTCAAGCATCGGTCAGAATCAGCCTTTTTCAAAAAGCAGGATGAGAAGAACGTCAATGTCATATGGGTCATAGCAAAAGGGAAGCTCCCTGAAGCGTCATCATTGCCAGCACCTTTTGGTTTCTCAATTTTGTAAACAATCTCCTCATTTCAGGGGATCTGTTTCTTTGACTGTATCTTGCCAATTCAGGGCACACAAAATTAATATAATCAGATTTTCAGTCATATTCCGTCTCGTACATTTTATTTTCATTTGCAAAATGTCCGATGTCCTTAAAATGTTGATTGCATAAGTACAAATGCACCTTTTCTAAATCACATGCTTACAGGAAATATATTACTCCCGGGAGTGTCTAAATTTCTATGATGGAATACAATAGGGGATACCTCGGGGTACTTGTACGTTTCTTTGTCTTTACATGATTGCAGGTGCTTAAAGTGCAACATGGGGCATGGAAGCTTCTCCCCAGCAAGCTGCCAAATCATTATTTACTCGGCACATCTAAGCACCAGAGATGCTTTATCCCCAACTGAGTTTCCAGTCATCATTCCTCCTCAGCCAAGTGTCAGACAGGGAACTATCTCCCCACAGAGTTTCAGCCTCTATCCAGAAGAGCAATGCCCGAAGATCTCACAACAAAGTGACGAAAGCTTCCACAAACCCAAGCTGGGCTCATCATCACTAAGATAGGTTTATCAGTGACCTATTTCCCCAAGCAGAATCATTTTATCAGATCTACTAATGATCTCATTCCCCAGCTGGGATATCCACTTCAAGCAGATCAGCCGAAGATCTTCACCGTAACGGGATCCGAATCCCGGATCGGTATCTTTGCATAATCATAGCATTCGCATCAATTTCCCCCAGAGCGTAGCATTCCGTCTAATACAGAGCATTACGGCAAAAATCAAACATATTGCATAAATCATAAGCCATGTGTCGAACCAAACGCTTGTAAATACTGACATTCCATCGACAAAATACGAAATGCTTCTCAAATTCCCCGGCAGAAAGCCGAAGAATCCTCTTTGCACTCATAAATACAGATACATACTCTTTGGCACTCGTCCGTGTCATCATTCCCCAGTAAAGTCGCCAGAATATTCCCCACAAACAGATATCTATACACTCTTTTGACACCCGTCTGTGTCACTTTCCCCAGCAGAGTTGCCTAAACACTTTGGGAACCAAATACTTGTTTATAATACACTTCTTCCGACACCCGTCCGTGTCGTGCACTCCCCAGCAAGTTGAACACTCGTCTATGTCTCACTCATCACTTTTTACTCATACAGATACTCGTCCGTATCTTGTAAACACCACTTAAATCCCCTCAGAGTCGACACTCGTCCGTGTTCTTTGTTAACTAGATTGGTACTCGTCCGTATCATCATCTCTGAACATGCGTCAAGCCTTCGTTTCTATTGATACTCGTCCGTATCATCATCTCTGAACATGCGTCAAGCCTTCGTTTCTATTGATACCCGTCCGTATCATAGTCTTAAGGATGCTCGTCCGTATCTTTAATCTATACACCGTGTCAGACACTTATGCCTTTGCTTTCTTGAATTTAGACACTCATCTGTGACTACCCTTTCCCAGAAGAATCCCTAGCAGATTATTTCCTTTCTATCTGACATTCGTCTTATGTCATGATACCTTCCGGCAGCCGTACCCTGCCAGGTGATCATCCTTCACCTTTTGATGATCGTCCTTCATCATTCCTCCAACGGAGTCTCCACTATTGGAACCCTCTTCAATCTGACATTCGTCCTATGTCATGATATTTTCAGCAGCCGTTCCCTGCTAGGTGATCGTCCTTCACCTTTTGATGATCGTGCTTCATCATTTTATCCGATGGCCGCCCCCATCGTCGATCTTGTTATCCGACATTCGTCCTATGTTGTGATAAACCCCGATAGTAGTCGTACCCTGCTAGGTGATCTTCCTTCACCTCTTGATGATCGTCCTTCATCATGCTTATCCGATGGCCGTCCCCATCGTCGACTCTTTCTATCCGGCATTCGTCATATGTCGTGATACTTTCGGCAACCGTACCTTGCCAGGTGATCATCCTTCACCTTAGATGATCGTCCCTCATCTTATCCCCAACAAAGCAGCCGTCCCTTGCTAGGTGATCGCCCTTCACCTTTGATGACCGTTCCTCATCATTTATTTCTTCAACCCGATGTTCGTCCCCATCATTTACCTTTAAGCCCCAAAGAGTCTTGTTTCTTTGCTTGATGACCGTCCCCATCATGATCTCTTTATTTTCCCCAGCATGTCGGTCGTCCCCGTCATTGCTTTATCCCCAGCAGTCGTCCTCTGCTCGACGGTCTTCCCTCTTCGCCCGCACCTTATAATCATACTTTATTTTCTTTAACAATCTATATCCCTTTTCTTCTTCATACAGTGAGTGCAAATTTTGGACTGTCTTTGGTATTCAACCACAAGTTATCTTGTTTGCCTGTTAAGCCGTTGCTTACATCCTGCACAGCTAACTCATGTTTGAATAGGGGCAGCTGTAAACACCCCAAATTTGCCCTCACTCATTTCACCATGGCTTGTGATCTTTTTATTTTCATAGGTTCAATCATATAATATCATGTTGCATTGTTGCTTCATTGCAATGATTCAAAGTCATCTGCACCTAGGGTTTGTGATCTGAGCAATCCAAGGGCTATCTGAGCCACTCCAAGAGTCTCCAATCATCTCAAGAGGGTCCATGTATGTTCAAACATCATATTCTATCCTCTCAAGATCAAGGAAGTCAAAGAATCACAAGAACTGAGAAAGGCATGGAAGCAGAGTCAGGTTTAACTACACAGATGACCTAAAATTAGGGTTTTGGTTTCAGAGGCCATAACTCCAAATTTTTTGGCCATTCTTGTTTCTATTGGTCTCTATATGTTATAAGGATCATGCATACCAATTTTCATGAAGAAATTCAATGGGGAAGGCATCTGATCAGAAGATGACTTCTTGAGCAAGTCAGTGCAAAATCAGGGCATCTGAGGCCCCCAATCACCCAACCAAAGGGTATTCTCCATCATTTTGAATGTGTATGGTCTTTATTTGATCTTACAAGGAGTTAGAAGTTCACAAAATTGAATAATTTCAAGTCATTTGCAAAGTTGCCATTTTGGGAAAGTGACTTGTAATGCAAACTTGCCATTTTGGGAAAGTTTTTCAACCTCCTCTTTTTGATTCAAAAATGCTTCAAATGAAAAATCTTTGGTCATTAAAGTTGTAGATTAGATCCTCCCATTTTCAAAAAGTACAAGAACTCATTCTAATTCATTTTAGAACAAAAGTTATGGCCTTGCAAAGTTGGACAAAATCACTTATTTTTCACTTTTGGGCCAAAGAAGGAAACTTGCAAAAACACTTGCCAAAGCCAAATGTGACTTCAAATCAATTTCTAATCATCACACAAACATCATTCATGGTCCATAATTCAGATTTTCCCAAAGAATTTTTCACTCTCATGCCTTGGATTCCAAGTATCATAAGCCATTTTCCATGAAGTTCAAAAGGGGGGATTCTTGCAAAAGTGATTCCCAAGGGTTTGTGTGGTCTCTAACTGATCTCAAAGCATTACCATAACATCATGTAACATTTCACAACAAGAATTCAGCTTGGAATAGGACATGTCCATGACCAAAATCTCAAAATGCAACAAGTTGTGAAAATTGCAAAACACATGACATCTCACCCTTCACCCATTACAGATCACATCAGAACATCCAATGGCCTTCCTTGAAGCTAGCTGAGGCAATCCAAGCACAAAAATATCCTCTGCCATGGCCCATACCTATAGTAGACAATTTTTGACTTTTTGGCCAATCACCCCATACTATTCCCACAGTGCATATCTGCCCTCCTGAATTGTTGGGATTACTTATGGATTGCCTCAAGGTCATAAAACAAGAAGGAAATAGGCTCAGAACAGACACACAATCAGATTGCACAAAAACTGTCCAAAGCTTCATCTCTTCGAAACTCTTCCCACAACCATCAAACCTGAAAAATTCCTTCACCAATAAGTCACATATCATCCATAGAACAAAAATCAACCCTCAAAACAGCCTGAATCATCACACACACAGACCTCCATTTCTGCTACACCAGAACCACACAGCACAAACCAGCCATCTTCAAAGCTTTCTAAGCTTCATACCATCTAAAGGGAGGTTCATAAGGGTGGGTTTGCAACAAGAGAGAGCCCAGAAAGCCCAGAACCAGAAGGTTCCATCTCAGGTATGGCTCAAGAACTTTTTTCTCAGAACCTTGTTTTTAAGTTCCAAATCTAATCCTTATGATGTGCTGATGATTCTGACATGTTTACTTTTCAAAATGGTGGAATATTGAGTATGTATGGGTTGTCTGAAAGTTTCTGACCTAAATTTGTTTTGCTTCGATTTGCATTGTTGATGAATGAAAAATGATTTTTGTTTGGGGATTTTGATTCAGTGATGTGTGGGATTCATTTCTGGCCAGAGAGATTTCATTTTCGTAGCCTGGGGAGTGAGATAGGGTTTTCTCAGGGGAGAAGTGGCTGGAGAAGATGACCGGAGGTCATTTCCGGCCACCTGAAAGTCATTAGGGCTTTTAATCAGGATTAGGGTTTTGTTTGAACCTAGGCCTTTGGATCTGATCTCCCGCGCGTGTTTGTGTGGTTAGAATTGAGCCATTAGTTTTAATTTTAGGATTAACAATTAATTAAGTCAGATTAATGGAATTTGAATTTGGGTCGTTCAGATACGCGTCAGTCAACTGGTTTAAGCCCAGATTTGATCTCAGCCCTCCCTTTGGCATACTTTCCTTTATTTCATTTTTATTTCATTTTCTTTTCATTTAATTTGTTCATTTTATTAAAAATAGCAAATCATTTCACAAAAATTTTATTTTTTGCATGATGCCTTAAAATATTTTTCTCTTTCTGAAAATAATTTTATTTTTATATTTTTACATAATTTTCGTATTTTAAAAATATTTAAATGTTTATTTTAATTAGTTAATGAGAATTAATTAATTAAAATAGCATTTAAGTTTCTAAAATCACCAAAAAAATCACATTGCATTTTAATACATTTAGAAATATTATCAAACTCTTAAAACAAATTTCTTTTTGGTTCTTGACCTATTTTGACATTTTTTCTTGGAATTAAAGTTCTTAAAAGGCAATATTTTGGTCCTAACTTAAAAAAATTCATTCTGCCTAACCATGAAGAGTTTGATGTTGATTCTTTTTGAATTGCATTCTTCACATCATGTAGTTTCTAGGGTAAAATTGGTTTGAATTTATATTTCATTTTCAATTTGATGTGCATTTTTCCTTTTTAAGTGCCTTAAAACCCTAGCCAACTTGAGACAATCATAACCCCCATTAGGTTAAGAGTTAGGTCCCCTCCTTTGGGAAGTGAACTTGTATAGGGTTAGGGTTCCTTTGATCCTATTTTCAATTTTTTATCTTGTCATTTGTTTCTGATTTTGAATTTTGCTTTGTGTCTTGTGCATAAACCCTAATTTTTGCTTCCATTTGCATCCATCTTCCATATGCTTGCATACATGAACTTGCCATGACATTTTGTGCATTCACATGACTCCTAAGACATATTAGGACATATTAGAATCATGATAAGTTATTCCTTCATCCATTTTCCATGTTATACCTCCATTGCATTTCATAAACTTTCTTGAACTTTCATGGTTCAAAACATGCTCCATTTGCATCCTTACCCTTGTATGATCATCCACACCTTTTGTCATGTGTTTGCATTATCTCTTAGCATAATTAACATCATGTTTGTGCTTCTGACTTTGGTTTGTATCATTGCATTCATCCCATGTTCACTTCACTTCATTTCTTTTTGCTAACTTTTCAGGTGGTAAGTATTTGAGAAGTGAATTTGCCTTCACTTATCATAATCTCTTCTCATCTCTCTTATGCATCATTTCTGCATTTTACTTGTGTATTAGAGTGAGCTTGCTCATTCATGTTCCCTCCTCACTTTCTTTCTTCAAGCAACTTATCTTCTTAGGTGAAGTAAGTTGACTTGCTTCTTCTGCTTTTTCCTCCTTTCATCTGCTTCTTCCATTGGTGGCTTTTCTCTTGAAGATCTCTTGCAAGCCTCATAAACCTTAGGAACACCCAAGCATGATAACAATTAGGGTTTGATTAGTCCCCCATTTAGTTTTACCTTTGTGTCATCTTTGTGTCTTCTCTTCTCATCTCATAATCAAGGACTAAACCTTAAAGGTTTTAAGACTTTGTGATTAAGCTTATGCCTGTATCCTTCTATTAGGATGGAGTGTATAACTTTAATCCTAAGTGTTAAATCCTTAATGTGTTTAAATCCTTTAATCAATTCATCTAATAATCACTAAGACATCAAGCTTGTAACTTGGCCTTGCATTAGGGTTCTAATTCTTCCTTAATTGGTTAAGAAGGACTAACCCTAGTGTTAATGGACAAGTCCCCCTCAAGTTGTCTTACAAACTATAAAATCCACTTCTTAATCTTATCATTAACTAAAATCCACTTTAATAAAGACTTTGTTTTGTCATGAGGTTAATCCCTAATCATGGATTAAGTTGAGGAGCCTTTCTCAGCTTAAATGTTCTCATCTATTATCCTTCTATTAGGATGGTGTAATGAGTCCATTAAATCTTTGATTATGGCTTAAACTCATTACTTAACACTAAACAAAAACAACAAAAACACCTAAATAAGTGCAAGTAGATTAATGATCTTAATCCTATATCATGGTGATTAAGTGTGAGGTGTTTACTTCATACTTAAAGTATTCTCATTACCCCTAATCAGAGGGAGGATGTGGTGAGTTTACTAACCCTTGGTTTAGACTTAAGCTCATTAGCCTATGACAAACTTCAAAAAGCAATAAAAGATTGAAAACACCAAAAGCAAACAATAATCGTCTCCTCCGGGATTCTTTTCTCATCTTATTCACTCACAAACGAGAACTCGCTTCTTCCGTTTAATGCAAGACAATTTGCACCTGAGCCAGACAGGTCATACACTTGAGCCTAGACAAGTAAGCAGTTCACAAGTCAATTTACCTTTCAGTCTCTTTGAGTCGAACTACGGTGTTCTGACTTCCTCATTGCACGAGAGGATACGTAGGCATAAATTCACAGTTATCGAACAAAAGTCTCTGTATATTCCCCCTCTTTCCAGCATTATTCTTTGAGCCTCATTGTCTTGAGCTTTGCACTCTGTTCTTACAATGACACTCTCCTATTCACTTCACATTTCTTTTACACTGACACTTGCATTCTTTTCCAGCTTTTACACACAATATAGCACTGACACTACCCCTTTAAACACAAATATTTCAAGCGTGGATCCCGTCGAGTACGGCGGACAATCTGGGTGCTAATACCTTCCCAGGTTGTAACCAACCCCCTTTCTCAGTTTCTCTGGTTCGCAACCGTCTTATCCATATCTTTCTAGGTCTATGCAACATTACCTTTCCTTCGGGATAATAATGCCTAGCTGGCGACTCTTTTCTTTTCAGTTCACCCTTGTGTGTTCTTTCCCTTTCGCCGACCGTTCGCATCTGTACCCCTCTTGGCCGGGTGTCATTTGGTGGGAGTGACAAGCAGTCACATCAGAATGTGAATTAAGTGGAACCAAAGGACACCAATTCGCAGAATGCAATCTGTTAAACGAGACTCACTCAGACCAGGTCAACTATGCCCAAGGAAACCCATTTTCAAATACATATAACCCTGGATGGAGGAATCACTCAAACGTCTCCTACAAGAACAATAATCCTATACAAAACCAAGCACCTCTGAGACCTCCCAGTTTTCAAGTCCAAAGACAAACCAACATATGAAAGTTGTGTCACCAAAGCCAAACCTTGAGAAAATTGTGGAAAACTTCATTTCAACACAACAATAGCAAAACAAAGAATTGCTAATCCAAAATGTTCACGTAAATGAAATGATTACCCAATTAGGAACCAAGGTTGACCAAATAGTCCCTCACAATAAGATGCTTAAAACCCAGATCTCTCAGGTAGCTCTAAACCAAGCACCCCCGACCACACCTGGAGGGAAATTTTCTGCGCAACCCCAACAAACCCCCAAATAACAAGCCAACACCATTACCTTACGAAGTGGGACCGCTTATGATGAACCGGTTAAGCCAACATCATGCGAACCTAAAACTTCTAAGAAATGTGTTGAACCTTCGGACGAAGTAGGAGACATAGTGAAATCTAAAGATCAAGAAAAAGGAGAAGCCAAAGATAAAACATATATAACACCCTCTCCATACAAACCACCAATACCATATCCATAAAGACTAAAACAAACTAAGATCAATGACCAATATCAAAAATTCATTAAAGTAATAGAGAAACTCCATGTAGAGATTCCTTTTACAGAATCCACCACCCAAATACCATCCTATGCAAAATTCCTTAAAGACACCCTTACAAACAAGCGTAGACTTGACGATCCGAAACCCTTGGAATGCAATTCAATTTCTAAAAATAAACTTGCTAAAAAGGAGAAAGACCCTGGAAATTTCTCCATACCTTGTTGTTTGGGGAGTCATGTCATCGATAAAGCTTTTCTAGACCTAGGAGCTAGTCTAAGCTTAATGCCTCTAGTAGTCTGTGAGAGGTTAAAATTAGGAGAACTACAACCTACCAACATGTCTCTCCAATTAGCCGACAAATCTGTAAAATATCAAGCAGGCATATTAGAAGACATTCCCGTTAGGATAGGTCAATTGTTTATCCCTACTGATTTCATTATCATGGACATTAAAGAAGATGACGACATCTCAATCCTCCTAGGTAGACCATTCTTATCAATAACAAGAGCCATAATAGATGTCAAGAGAGGAAAGTTGACTTTTGAAGTAGGCAATGAAAAGATAAAGTTCATTCTTTCTAAGTTCCATATGGAACCTGTGATAGGAGATGCATGTTATGCCATATACATCATTAGTGAATGCGTCAAGGAATTAGATCAAGAAGAACCCACATAAATAATAAAACCACCTTCAACCATCATATGGGATAGTGATAAATTCATAGAACCCTATATTGATGATAACCTTTACGAGTGTTTATCCCTTACTCCAAACCCTATGACATGCCCAAAGAAACCAACTTTAGAACTTAAAGAACTACCCAAGAATCTAAGATATGAGTTTATGGACGAGGAAATGAAGCGCCCAGTTATAATCGGTGCCACCCTGAACCAAACAGAAACAACCTAGCTCTTAGATGTCTTACGGAAATGTCCCTCAGCCTTAGGATATAATATCTTCGACCTTAAAGGAATAAGCCCATCCATGTGTATCCACCGAATTTTGTTTGAGGACAATTCAAAACCCTCTAGAGAACATCAGAGAAGAATAAACCTTATAATGAGCGATGTTGTCAAGAAAGAAGTTCTTAATTTACTAGAAGCAGGTATAATCTATCAAATTTCAGATAGCGAGTGGGTGAGCCCTGTGTATGTAGTAACTAAAAAGGGAGGCATCACAATTGTACACAATGAGAAGGGAGAACACGTAGCAAAACAGATAGAAGAAGGATGGTGAATGTGTATAGACTATATGAAACTTAACAAAGCAACTAGGAAGGATCATTTCCCTTTACCATTTATAGATCAAATGTTGGAACGTCTGGCTAGACACTCCTATTTTTGTTATCTAAATGGATATTCGGGATTCTTCCACATTCCCATTCACCCAGAATACCAGGAGAAAACAACCTTCACATGCCCCTACGGTACTTTTGCCTATAGAAGAATGCCTTTCAGACTCTGTAAAGCTCCAGCTACTTTTTAGCGTTATATGATGTCCATTTTCACTGATTACCTTGATGAAATTATAGAAGTATTCATGGATGACTTCTCGGTATAAAGTTTTGATTTTAAAAACTGTCTCGCAAACCTTGAGAAAATCCTAGAAAGATGTCTAGAAGTGAACCTAGTGTTAAACTAGGAGGAATATCACTTTATGGTCATCGAAGGTATAGTTTTAGGACATATAGTCTCCGAGAAGGGTATCGAAGTAGATAAAGAAAAAATCGAAGTCATAGAAAACCTCAAGCCACCCAAAACCATTAGGGAAGTCTGAAGTTTTCTTGGACACGTTGGTTTTTACCGGAGTTTTATCAAAGACTTCTCTAAAATAACCAAACCCTTAACTGGTCTCCTGATGAAAGATGCTGAATTTATTTTCGAAGAAAAATGTGATGAACCATTTAACCTTTTAAAACAAACACTAATATCCACACCCATTATGCAACCCCCCAGACTGGACCGAACCTTTTGAGATCATGTGTGACGCTAGTGATTATGTCGTAGGAGCTATTATAGGCTAGAGAAAAGATAAGAAATTGCATGTAATTTACTACGCTAGCAGAACCCTAGATGCCGCTCAGCTTTATTATGCCACAACTGAAAAGGAACTCCTAGATGTAGTCTTCTCTATATACACGTTTCGATCTTATCTTGTGGGAGCAAAAATTATAATTTACATTGACCACACTACTATTAGATACCTTTTAAGTAAAAATAAGCAAAACCTAGGTTATTCCGATGGATTCTCTTATTACAAGAGTTTGATATGGACATTCGAGACAAGAAAGGAACAGAGAATGTAGTTGATGATTGCCTTTCCAAACTTGAGTACTTGAAACCAGACCTAGTGCCAATAAATGACGACTTTGCATATGACAGGCTAATAGCAAAAATAGGCGTCGTTGAAGAAAACAACCTAGACCCGTATAAAATCCTTGGAAATTCCTTAGACATAAGTAGTGTACAATGGTATGCAGATTTTGTTAACTACCTAGCCGCCGATATAATACCCCTTGACCTTAACTATCAAAAGAAGAAGAAGTTCTTTAACGATGTAAGGAAATTCTATTAGGACAAACCACTTCTTTTCAAGAGAGGTACATATGGAATTTTTCGTCGTTGCATTCCGGAAGAAGAGGTGAAGAATATCATAGATCACTGTCACTCTGCACCCTACAGAGGAGATGCTAGCACCTCTAAAATGCACGTCTAGATCCTTCAAGTAGGCCTTTTCTGGCCCACAATGTGGCGTGATGTTCATTCTTATATAGTCAGTTGTGACCGATGTCAGTGCACTGGGAACATATCGAGACGCAACAAAATGTTGTTAAGGAATATCCAAGAAGTAGAGATCTTCGATGTTTGGGGCATCGACTTTATGGGACCGTTTCCATCCTCATTAGGGAATAAATATATCCTAGTAGCCATCGACTACGTGTCTAAATGAATTGAAGCCATAGCCTCATCCACGAACGACACAAGATTCGTTATTAAGTTGTTTAGGAAATATATATTCCCCATATTTGGAGTACCCCGTCTTGTCATAAGCCATAAGCGATGGTGGATCACACTTCATATCGAGAATTTTTTACAAACTACTAAGTAAGCATGGAGTCAAACACATAGTAGCAACACCTTATCATCCTCAGACCATTGGTCAGGTGGAGGTATCCAACAGGGAAATAAAGTAAATCTTATAAAAAACAGTTTCTATATCCAAAAAAGATTGGTCTCAATGGCTGCATGAAGCTCTATGGGCCTATAGAACTGCTTTTAAAATCCCTATAGGAACAACCCCCTAAAAGTTGGTCTATGGAAAATCATGTCACCTACCTTTCAAATTAGAACATAAGGCCTACTGGGCCATTAAAATCTTGAATTTAGACTACTTGACTGCAGGTGAAAAGCGTATCCTCGACATTCACAAGTTAGAAGAACTTCACCAATCCGCATATGAGAATGCCATTATATATAAAGAAAGAACCAAATTTTGGCACAATAAAAGGATTATAAAAAGGATTTCAATACAGGAGATCCAGTTCTCCTCTTTAACTCCAGGTTACGAATTTTCCTGGTAAGCTAAGGTCAAGATGGAAAGGTCCTTTTGAAGTTTCAAAGGTCCTAAAATAAGGAGCAGTTGAAATAAAGAATGTTGTGAATTAGGTACCTTAGAAACAAAGTATAATTGGTTCCTTGATCAGTTAGGAAACCTACAAGGGTTAGGGTTTAGGGCAACCAAATATAACAACAGGGATTGGTTATAAACTGTTATTCTTTCCTTTCTCTTTCAACAAGATTACAAGTATACAAGAATAACATATAACCTCTCTCACTTCTGAATTAGGGTTTTATCTTCCTATTTTCCCTTCTTAAAAATATGAGAGACTAGTATGCTATTTATATGAAAACTAACATACTAACCTAATGGGCTTTTTAACAATTACCCATTATAAGCTAACTTAGGGTACAAACTAACTTAAACAATTGGATCTAAAACACAAGGCCCAATGAAACAACAACATGTGAGCGGACCTCTACGTCATGCTAAACCTAGAGTTCATTCCAATATCTCACAAACTCCACCTTGGAACAAACTCTATAACAACAAGAAAACAAACTAGTTTTCACCATCCATGGCTTTCAGCCATTCAGTTTTATTTCGACTTCTCATATCTTCCTTATAGTCTCTAGGTTCTTCGTCTAGAAACTCACTTGTAGAGATTAAGGCATAAGATATAAGATTTGCATAACCAAGTATCTGAGGTGGCTTGATGACTCTTCTCTACCTGTCTCTTGCTAGCAAGTAGTTATTATCAGTATCCTCATCTTCGACAATCGTTTCTGCTTCTTCTTCTTTGACTTCACCTGGGTTATGCAATTCAGCATCACTATGCTCCACCTCAACAAAAATCTCTTACTATTCTAGCTCTTCTACAACATCATCGGTTTTCTTAAAATCCATCTCAGCTTCATTGAAAACTACATCTCGACTAGTGATACACCTTTTGTGACCTGGATCTTGGCACCATAGCTTATAAGCTTTGACTCCTTCCGGGTATCTGTAACGGTAAAATCACGAGTGTAAGTTATTAGTTAACTTAAATCAAAGTAAATAGAGTCGCCACCGCGCCTTTATTTTATTCCAAGTGGAAAAGGAAAAAAAGCGAATAAAATCCTAATGAATCTAAAAGCAAAAGCTAAAAGAAACGAGCAGAGAAATGGATAAGGGGATAAGTTACAAATTGGGAAGGTTTTACGCACCCAAAATGTCAGTGGTACTCCACGGGAACCCTTTGAAATATTTATTACTTTTGGTTTTAAAATGGTTTGTTTAAAAGAGATTGAAGAGATGAGAAGAGAAATGTTTTTTAAAGATTTTTTGTGTTTGACGAGACGTTCGTCTCATGCCTACGTACCTACGATGTGCAATGTGAGATCATAACCCTGTAGTTCGTGGTACAAATAGTGAAAAATTAATATGTTGGATTAATTTTAAAATTTAAAGATAAGTCGTCATTCTTTAGAGAATAATTTCGCTAGAAAGAATGAATCATATGAAACATGTAAAGAAAAAGGTTAAAAGGAAAAGTGCACAAAGGCACAAAAATATTTGATGTGTTTTGAATTTTTTATGATCTTTTGAAAAATGTTTTAATATACTTATATGGTTTAGCATTTATTAAGGAAATAAAAGAAAAGGTAAAAAATCGCTTGACCTAAGTCAAGGTTTGATTATGAAAGTGGTTTGAAGTTTGAAAACAAAGAATATTTTGAAAAGAGGGAGAAGTTTTGAAAATTTAAGAAAGGGAGAAGATGAAGAGGCTATCCTAAAAAGAAAATAAAAGAGACAAAGGATGAAATATCTAACCAAACTTGATGATGCTTCCAATTATGAGCTTAAAAGTTTCATCCTTATAAGCTAGCAAATGGAAAAAATACCAACTCCATGAAGATCAAAGCAAAGGGAAGGTGTCCTAGAATCTTAGTCCAAAACCCCAATTCCAATGCAAAGGATAGTAACCATAGTCCAAAATTAAAGTCACAAGTCTTTTAAATGTTTAATCCTTTATTAATATTTTGTGTCCAAGTGAACAAAAGAAAAAGCACAAGAATACCAATATAAACATAAACAATATGATGAATGATATGGTATAATAAAAGCATAATAAAAGAGATAAGGAGAAAGAGATAAAAATAAAGAGGATAAGGTGCGAGAAGGAATTAAAATATTAGTATAGTAATAGTATAATAATATTTACATAATAATGGTATGGTGAACTTAATCATCCACAACCAAAGAAAGTAACCAAGGTACTTAGTACCAAAAATTGAAAAGGCAACCGGTTCCGCTTAGTATCTTACACTATAGTGATTAATCAAGGAGATTAGATCCAAATTCAATGAAATTTGAAAGAAGATTGGGAGACCTAAAGAAATTACGCATCAAACTTCACAAGTCTTGGATCTTAATGCAAAAAGATCAATCACTTTAGGATTAAGCGACCAACATGAGGTCCGGTCTACAAAAGTGCAAGTATCCAATTGGATTTTTATTCTGAAGTAGGGGCACATTTAGGTCTATGTTATGCAATTGCCGAGTAATTTACGGAGTAATTACCATACAAATGAGGTCGGCCAACACCAATTAAGGTGAACGATATTTGTGCTAATGCATGCGAGATAAATGATATGTAAATCTCCATCCGAACGCAATGTCACATGAAATTAAAGGTCAATACCAAGTTGAGTTTCACTTATGGTATTCTTTCATATTTAAGTTCAATCACTCATCTTGGTGGATTCAAGTATGAAAATATCTCACTAATGCAAAGTACCTAAAGTGAATTAAATATTTCACTTCGAGGTAGATTTGGACTAATGAATATTAACCACTCTAATCTACACCCAAACTCCATTGAAATTAAAGAGAAATCAGTCCCAAAAATGTCTCCCAAGGTAAAAATAAGAAGGAGGAAGAAGAAGAAGCAAAAGAAACCAAGATCAAGTAAAAAACAAGCCAAAAACAGCTTCTGGAGCAGTGTTAATCGGTTAACCAAATGGTTAATTGGTTAACACAACTAATTTTCAAATTCCGAGGCAAAATAACACTGGTTAACCGGTTAACCATTTTGTAATAAAATTGGTTAACCGGTTAACACTGAATCAGTAGCAGAAAAATATCAAAAATTCCGCATGATCCTCTTTCAAAAACACTTCCAAAAAACCATATGATCATGAACTGAATTGGCACAAATTTTAAAGTTAAAGACCAGTGAAATCCCTGCAGTCAAACAATAATTTATGAGCCAAAGGATCAACAACCAAAGTAACCAAAGATCTACATCTTGAATGTTAATGATGAAGGTAGAACCATGGAAGAAGGTGAATTACCAAGAATACTCTTCAAATTGATCCAATATCAAGCTTGATCTACTAAAATTGATGAAAAAGGGAGTAATATGAAGGTTTAGCTCAAAGTTGGTCAAGAATTCAAGGTGAATTCTTGATAACTTTCAAAAAAGAGGGAAAAGTGAGCTTTGGTGACTTTGGGGTTTGGAAGGATATTTTGCAAGAGATTTGTTGGCTATCGAAATCTTGAGAATTTAATCAGAAAATGCCACCAAAATTTCAATTACCAAACCAAATTTAAATTACCAAAGCAAGCTCCATTCCACCAAATTCCCATACCCAAAGTCTTTAAATAGCACCCTAATTTCATTCATTCAACAAGCTTTTGAGAAGAAAATTCACCTTGAAAAAATTCCTTAAAGCTTTTGAGAGCCAAATTCACCTTGCAAAAATTCCTTGAAGCTTTTGAGAGCCAACAAATCTCTTGCAAAATACTCCCCAAAAACCAAAAATTTCACTAAAGCTCTACTTTCCTTCTTTTGAAGTTATCAAGAGTTCACATTGAATTCTTGATCAACTTGAGCTAAACCTTCATCCTACTTCTTTCTTGTTCATCAATTTCAGTAGATCTAGCTTGATTTGGTCCAATTTGAAGAAGTGTTTTTTTGTAATTCACTCTTTTCATGAATCCATCTTCACCATTAACATTCAAGATATAGATCTTTGGTGCCTTTGATTCTAGATTCTTTGGATCTTAAATTGTTGTTTAATTGTAGGGATTTCACTGTATTTTGGATTTAAAATTCGTGCAAATTCAGATCATGATCATCAAGTGTTTGAAAAAAGGTTTTGAAAATGGATCATGCTGACTTTTAGCATTTTTTTGCTACTGGTTCAACGTTAACCGATTAACCATGTTCAGTGTAATTTGGTTAACCGGTTAACCAGTGTTGTGTTGTGCAGGATTTGAAACTGGTTACGTTAACCAGTTAACCATTTCCAGTGAATTTTGGTTAACCGGTTAACACAAGTCAGAGGCTGTTTTTGGCTTATTTTTAAGCTCCTTTTTCGTTCCTCTTTCTTTTTCTTCTTCCTCCTTTTATTTGTTTTTTACCTTGGGAAGGACTTTTTGGAGGTGATTTCTCTTTAATTTCAATGAACTTTGGGTGTAGATTAGAGTAGTTAATGTTCATTAATTCAAAACTACCTTTAAATGAATTATTCAATTCATTTAAGGTACTTTGCATTAGTGATAAATTTTCACGCTTGAATCCACCAAGATGAGTGATTGAACTTAAGGATGGAATAATACAATGAGTGTGACTCAATTTGTTATTCATCTTTAGTTTTATGCGATATTGCGTTCGAATAGCAATTTACATATCGTTTATCTCGCATGCATTAGCACTAACATTGTTCACCTTAATTGGTGGTGGCCGGCCTCCTTTGTAGGGTAATTACTTCGTAAATTACTCGGCGATTGCTTAACATAGACCTAAATGTGACCCGAATTCGGAATAAAAATTCCAATTGGATACTTGCACTTTCGTGGACCGGACCTCTTGTTGGTCGCATAATCCTAAAGCGTTTGATCATTTTGCATTAAGAACAAAGACTTATGAATGTTTGATGCGTAGGTGTTTTGGGTCTCCCAATCGCCTTTCAAATTTCATTGAATTTGATTCGGTTTACCATGATTAATTGCTATAGTGTAAGATACTAAGCGGATCCGGTTGCCTTTCAATTTTGTTTACTCTTTTGGTTGTGGTTGATTAAGTTCACCATACCATTATTATGTAAATATTATTATACTATTATTACTATTAATATTTTAGATTCTTGCACTTTAATTGCTTTTGCAACTAACATTTAATTTCTTGCACCTTTATTATTTTTATTTTATTATGCTTTATTCATCCATTATCATGTTTATATTTCTTGCTCTTATTTTTGTTGTGTTGATTTTTCTATTGTCCATTTGGACACAAAAATATTAATACAAGATTAAACCTTTAAAAAACTTGTGATCTTAATCTTTGAAATATTGGTTACTATCCTTGGCTTTGGAATGAAGTTTAGGACTTAGATTTTAAGACATCTCTCTTTTGCTAAGATCTTCATGAAGTTGGTACTTGCCTTTATTTGGTCATTTGCTAGCTTATAAGGATGGAAATCTTATGCTCATAATTGGAAGTATCATCAAGTTTGGTTAGTTCTTTCTTCCTTTATCTCTTTATTTTCTTTTCTAGGATAGTCTCTTCATCTCCACCCTTTATTTAATTTTCAAAATCTTTCCCTCTTTTCCAAAGGATTCTTGTTGCTTTTTTCCAAAAAAATCATCACCTCTTTAATAAACTAAACTTTGACTTTTGCCAAGAGGATTTTACTATTTTTCCTTTCTTTTAGAAATCAATGTATCTAATCATTTTGACTTTAATTCAAAAAATAAAAAGAACCAAACTCATTCAAGTTGTTTTGTGCCTTTGTGCACTTTTGTTTGTTTTCTTTAAAAAGTGTCGATTATGAGCCATTATTCTTCAGTCGGGTGCAAGAGTCTCAAATCTCCATGGTAGTAGTTTAATGTAATTGAGTCTCTTGTCATTCGTGGGGGTTTAATGGCATACTCGTTGATTTTATCCGAGTTGGCGCCCTCCCCATAATGATGTATGAGTCCATACCTTCGTTCTCATGGTAGATTTGTTTGGCTATCCACTTGAAAATGAAAAAATTTCTTCACTTAATAAAATCAATCATAACCAACCCTTTTCACAATTTGTACCACGAACTACGAGGTTTTGATCTCGCAATTCACTTTGTGGGTACGTAGGCATGAGACGGACGTCTCTTCAAACACAAAAATCTTAAAAAACATTTCTCTTCTCATCTCTTCAATCTCTTTTAAACAAACCATTTTCAAACCAAAAGCAATAAATATTTCAAAGGGCTCCCGTGGAGTACCACAGACATTTTGGGTGCGTAAAACCTTCCCAATTTGTAACCAATCCCCTTACTCGTTCTCTGCTTGATTCTTTTAGCCTTTTTCTTTTAGATTCATTAGGATTTATTCTCTCTTTTTTCTTTTTCCATTTGGAATAAAATAAAATTGCGGTAGCGACTCTGTTTACTTTGATTTAAGTTCACCAATAGCTTACACTCATGATTTTACCGCTACAGAAAAGTGGCGACTCTGCTGGGGATCTAGTCTCTAAGTGGATTCGGCCTACTTTGATTTATTTATTGCTTTGCTTTGATTTGTTTGTTCTATTTCGGTTTTGGTGATCCTCTGTGAGTGAGATAGATTCTAACCCGGATCTTAGTTGAACTTATGATAGGACGACGATATTAGAAGCGATACGCGATGGAGTAGTCCAAAGAGATATCAATTCGATAATCTCCACTCGGTTAGGCTCTCTTGGATTATCATTGTCATGATGAGTAATAAAAAATGGCATTATTTTCCGACCTTTAGCTGATCATATTAAGGACCGTAGAACCCTTAACCCATCCCAGCCAATTTAGGAACGTAGTGCGGAAACTTTCCGGGTGTAAACCTAAGGTGGTTGTCACGCGATACTACACTCGGAAGAGGTCTATTTTAAGAATGTTTTTGGTTAGAGAGTAATCCAACGTATCGATAATATTCTAAAGATGGTTGTTAACTCCGGGAACCTCTGTTAGAACCCTTTTGGTTTTCTGCAGGTACAATGAAGACAAAACCTTAGTACTTACCTGTGTGGGAGGTGTTATGTTACCTTGACTCCATGATCGTGATCCGAACTTTTGAACCTGTTTTCTTTGTGTGATCTTGTTTGTGGTTGTTACATCCATGCATTCATCATGATCATCATGACAACCATTTCTCAAGGAAAACAATTCCGATTATTGCAAATATTGGACAAAGCAAATATTCCTTTTTTTCAAGAATTTTCATGACCGCATTCTCGATGTTGACCATGTTTACAATAATCGAGTTATTTCTCTGAAAATGGAAGTGATAATTGCATATCATTTTATTCTCGCATATTCTTGCGTTCATCCAAGTTGTGTGGGAACTCATCCTGATTGTTTCCTTCATCAGTTGTCTGTTGATCCGTCAAGCTGTTTCCTCAACATAAATACCGAACTAGAGCAATTATCATATTGAGAATGGAAAACCAATAACAACATAACCTGGAAGTTAGAATGGAAATTGATGAGTTGAATGCCAGTATGACCAGGCTCACTGAAAGAGAAAGAATCATTCAAAGAGTACGCTCAACGTTGGAGAGAGCTAGCTGCTCAAGTGGATCCACCTTTGGCCGAAAAAGAATTAACTGGTTTGTTCATGGACACTCTTCAATTGTTCTTTTGGTAGAAAATGGTAGGAAGTGTTTCATCTGGTTTTGCTGACCTAGTCACTGTTGGAGAAAGACTAGAAGAAGGTATCAAGAAGGGAAAGATTACCAATGTTGAATCTTCTAATGCTGCAAGAAAGTCTCATGGGAACTTTCAGAAGAGAAGAGTTGGTGATGTTTATGCTGTTTCAAATGAAAGGAAGCCTTATCGCCAGAAACAACGACATGTTCAACCATATGTAGCTGCAGTTGCTCCTGTTGTCAAAGCTCAAGCTCAAGCTCAGGCTCCTCGTCCTACTACTAGACCAAATCAGTATCACAATAGGACAAATTATGATCCCATCCCGATGACTTACACAAATTTGTATGATTCTTTGATTAAGAGTGGTATGATCACTACTAGGCCTATGCCTCCTGTTCTAGATCCTCTTCCAGCTAAGTATAGAGCAGATATTCACTGCGAGTTTCATCAAGGTGGAACTAGTCATGACTTGGAACACTGATTTGCATTGAAGGCTAAAGTGCAAGAACTTATGAGGAACAACATCCATTCCTTTAATGACACAAATCCTAATGTTGTCAACAATCCTTTGCCAAAGCATGAGAAGTGAATCTTCAGATGACTTCAACAGTCGGATCATCTTCAAGGCCATAATCTCAGACAGGACAGCTTATCCTTGTTGCTGATGGATCACTAGAACACTATTTCTTTATGTTTGCAATTTTCTTTAATTGTATCGACTTGTTTGTTTTTAAACCTTGTTTGTACTTTAATGTTGATTTTAATGAAATGACCATTGCTTTGTTATGATTCAATTTCATTTATTATTTGCATCTTTATGCTTTATATTTCAAGTTCATTTTTCTTTCTCAAGCTTTTACAATGATTGGAAGGAGAATGATGAAAATGAGATACCCATAATTGTTGTTGGTATGATTTCAATTGAGACTTGGCTTATGATATACATGCACTGTTTCAAATCCCAAACACTGGAGAAATAAGGAAGTTAATCCCCTGTCAACCCCTTTGAGCCTTGAAGTTGGAGTTTCTTTCTATTCGAAAAAACCCACAATTTTAACTTGGGGATGGGTAGTTCTCAATTAATTCGAATGTGCATTCAAATACAAGAGAATAATTCAAGACACCTTTCAATGAAGGTTTTAATCTCAAGCTTTCCTTCACACACATCTAAGAAGTGTCTAATATTTCTCTCAATTCAGAAGCCAATGATGGTTCATAATAATCATTAAGTCGGGCAGTCGTTATCTTTAAAAAAAATGATATTAAAAAAATGATGAAAAAAATCAAAGCCCGCTAAGTCAAAACTAATGAAAGAGACAAGGAAAAAACTGGGGCATCCCGCTGACTGTAAGTTCAAATGACACAGTTCATGCAAAAGTTAGGGGTAACAAAAGAAAGATTTATCAGGAGGTTATCAAAATCCTCAGCAAAATAAGATGAGTGGACCAAAGTCCTCACCAGAAATAATAAAAGGGAGATGTGACTGTTATCTCAAATCCTTTGGCTTATGAACCATCTTTATTTGTGTAATCCCAAATGTCTTGGAACTTGAATGCATATGCTGAGTTAATTGAATGTAGGACTGGATTTCATCACGAAGTTGGGTTGGGTACAAGTAAAATTTGAGCCTATATCCTTTGTTTCATAAACCGTGAACCAGACCATGTTTCAACCTTCAAAAGTCCTAATTGAATCCAGGTTTCTATTGAAAAGCATATTATAGCAAGGTTGCGTAAACTGACTCCCAAGATCGTTACCAATCATTTGTTTACTTGACTTTTGCTTTATCTTTCACTTTTGTCTCAACCGTCGTGTTTTGACAATGTTTTCATTTACTTTACATCAATAAATTTCATTCCAAAAATAATTTTTGATTTGAAAATTTTGCATTAACTTTGCATTAATATTACCAGGTTTGTACAAACACTTTTTATATGCAAACAAACTTTCCTCATCAAGGAATTTTCAAACAGTTGAGAAACTTGGTCAATGATCTTATCAGGGGAAAGTCCCTTCTAGATTATATAGTTCAAAAGAGTTTTTGCTCATTGCAAGTTGTACTCAGACTTGGTTAACCAGAAGCTCTACAAGATTCATACCAGATTTATCTTCTCAACTTTCATTCCAAGAACTGGAGCCATGATAAATTTATTCTATCGATAGTCATTTCAAAGATTAGATTAATTGTCTCTGACAGTAGTTAAGAGCCTAATTTATTATCAGTTTATCCTCATCAGTCATTGAATTTGGGGAAATCTTCTACAAGAATCCCTAAGCAGCTTTTCATGACTTCTCTCAAAAGATTTTCAACTTGATGCAGTTTAATGGTGTGACAGAGATTTGTTCAACAATAACATCTCTAATCTCATAGTAGAATGACAGTGATCTCCGTGTTGAGGAATCAGTCTTCCATATTTCCACTCCCCTAAGAGTCTAAACTGGTTGTCAAGCATTTTTTATCATATTACCTTCTTGGGTGTTTTAGTTCACATTTTTGTTTATGTTTGTATGATGAGTGTTTTAGTCCTCATATGCATTCTCTAAGTCTTGTTGTTTTCAATGTCTTACCTTATGATCAAAGTCCAACTTACTTGGCACCTACAAAAATACTTGTCTGTCTCTTCTTACCCGATGTTATTCCGGATATCCTTGTTGGTTCTGATGTTTTCCCGGAACTTTCACCTCTATCTGATGTTGTTCCAGATATGTTGAACCTTTATCTGATGTTGTTTCAGGTATATGGTAACCTTTGTTCTGATGTTTTCCCGAAACTTTTGTGTGTCTTTGTAATGTTTGTCCAGATATACCCTTGTTCTAATGTCTCTCCAGAATCTTTTCTTACCAGATGTTTTTCTCAGATATTACACCATTTTATCTGATGCTACTGTCGGACGTCCACAGTGAAGTCATCATTGTTTGATGTACTTTTCGGGACTTTCTCCACTTCATTCAAGGAAACTGTTGAATGTCGTGATTCTTTTCATTCTGAGGCTAATGTCGGATGTCCGTAATAGAGTCATCATTGTGTTGATGAACTTTCCAGGACTTTCGTCACTTCATTCAAGGCAACTGTTGAATGTCGTGATTATTTTCTCTACGAGGCTACTGTCGGGTGTCCATAGTGGAGTCATCATTGTTCGATATACCTTCTGGGACTTTTCTCACTTCGTTCAAGGCTACTGTTGGATGTCGTGATTCTCTTTTATCCAAGGCTACTGTTGGATGTTGTGTTTCTCCTTTATCCAAGGCTACTGTTAGATGTTGTGACTAACTTTTCTCTCCGAGGCTACTGTCAGATGTCCATAATAGGGTTATCAATGTGTTGATGAACTTTCTAGGACTTTTCTCACTTTGTTCAAGGCAACTGTTAAATGTAGTGATTTTCTTCTCTCTGAGGCTACTGTCGGATGTCTATACTAGAGTCATCATTGTTTTTTATATATTCTCTAGGACTTTTCTCACTTCGTTCAAGGCAATTGTTGAATGTTGTGATCTTTTTCTCTCCGAGGCTACTGTCGAATGTCTATAGCATAGTCATCATTTTTTGATGTGCTTTCCAGAACTTTTCTCATTTCATTCAAGGCCACTGTTGAATGTTATGATTCTCTTTTTATCTGATGCCACTCTCGGTTATTCTCAGTATTTTCCTCTCACCTCATTCAAAACCACTATTGGATGTCGTGACTTCTTCTGTCTAATGCCACTCTTGGACATTCTTTTCCTCAGCTGAGCCTTGTTGTCGTCTCTAGTTGTTGTGTGCTTTGTTTCCCCATCATAGTTTTATTCTCTTTACCCCAACGTTTATTCTGTGTCATTTTGTTCCTCACATATTTCTCTGCATTTCATATGTTTTCATAACATTTCATATACATTTCATATGCTTTCATATCATTTCATATCATTTTATTTTGTTTCATTGCATTCCAGTTTCATGGCCTCTTAGGGCCAAAAATTGGGCTTTTGATATTTAAGTATCTTCCATCTTGTCAAAACGTAGATGTCAATCTTCATATCTCTGGATTGAAGAAACTTAAATAGGGGCATCTTTCATACCCTAATTTTTTACCCTAAGATTTTTCGCATCTCATCTGCATCTTGCATACAAACAAGATCATGCACTGGTTTGTTTATCTTTCAGTTGCGAGTTTATGCCTCATAGGGGATCACCGTGTTTTTTATTTGCTTTTATTTGTTCATGTTTACTAACCACTAATTAAAATCCAAAAAAAATATTTGTTTTCTTTCACTAACATTTTTAGGAAGAGGAACAATTGAAAATGCCAAAAATAGCAGTCCTGCAGCTCGAATGAATTTCACAGAAAAAATTCGAAGTTGATCCGCAATTAATTCAAATTTATCCGATCAAGGACTTCTCAAGTTAATTGATTCATTCAAGGAATTTCAAGGTTCATGTGTTTATTTCCATGCCTTCTTCTACGTACAAAAAAATCGGGCCACAACAACCAAGCAATCACATTTGAATAAAATGACAAACTTTCTTCACTTAATAAAATTAATCATAGCCAACCCTTTTTACTATTTGTACCACGAACTACAAGGTTTTGATCTCGCATTGCACTTTGTGGGTACGTAGGCATGAGACAAACGTCTCTTCAAACACAAAAATATTAAAAAAAACATTTCTCTTCTCATCTCTTCAATCTCTTTTAAACAAACCATTTTCAAACCAAAAACAATAAATATTTCAAAGGGCTCCCGTGGAGTACCACAAACATTTTAGGTGCGTAAAACCTTCCCAATTTGTAACCAATCCCCTTACTCGTTCTCTGCTGGATTCTTTTAGCTTTTTGCTTTTAGATTCATTAGGATTTATTCGCTCATTTTTCCTTTTTCATGTGGAATAAAATAAAAGTGCGATGGCGACTCTGTTTACTTTGAGTTAAGTCAACCAATAGCTTAAACTCATGATTTTACCGTTACAAGATGAATTTGAATCATTTACATATCAAATTCGACTTTGTTCAGATGAAATTCAATCGAGCTGTGAGACTGCTATTTTTTTTTGGCATTTTTGACCTGAAAAAGGATTAAAAAAGAAAAAAAAATATTTTTGGATTTTAATTAATGGTTAGTAAACATAAACAAATAAAAGAAAATAAAAGCAATGGTGATCCCCTGTGAGGCATAGACCTGCAGCCAAAAAGGATAGACGAACCAGTGCATGATCTTGTTTGTATGTAAAATGAGTGTGAGATGCAAAAATATTAGGATGATGACCATGCTACAAACATCCGACAGTTGCCTCAAAAAGAAAAGTAAATCACAACATTCAACAGTTTCCTTGAACGAAGTGAGAAAATTCTCGAAAAGTTCATCAAAATAATGATAACTCCGCTATGGACATCCGAAAGTAGCCTCAGAATGAAAGGTAAATCACAACATCCAACATTAGCCTTGGATAAAAGAGAAACACGATATCCAACAATAGCGTTGGATAAAAGGGAATCACAACATCCAACAGTAGCCTTGAACAAAGTGAGAAAAGTTCCAGAAATTACATCATAACCAATGATGACTTCATTATGGACATCCGACAGTAGCCTCGGGGAGAAAATAATCACAACATTCAATAGTTTCCTTGAACATAGTGATGAAAAGTCCCTAAAAGTACATCAAAACAATGATGACTTTGTTACGGACATCCGACAGTAGCCTCAGAATGAAAGGAATCATGACATTCAACAATTGCCTTGAATGAAATGAGAAAGTCCCAGAAAGTACATCAAAAAATGATGACTTCTATTTTGGACATCCGATAGTAGCCTCAGATAAAAGGGTGTAATATCTTAGAGAAACATCTGGTAAGAAAAGGTTCTAGAGAAACATTAGAACAAGGGTATATTTGGAAAAACATCAGAAAGACACAAAAAAGTTCCAGGAGCACATCAGAACAAAGGTTACCATATACCTGAAACAACATCAGATAAAGGTTTAACATATTTGGAACAACATCAGATAAAGGTGAAAGTTTTGGGAAAATATCAGAACAAACAAGGATATCTAGAATAATATCGGGTAAGAAGAGACAGACAAGTACTTTTGTAGGTGCCAAGTAAGTTGGACTTTAATCATAAGGTAAGACGTTTAAAACAACAATACCACATGAAATGCATATGAGGACTAAAACACTCATGATACAAACGAACGCGTAAATGGGGACTAAAACACCCAAGAAATAATATGAAAGAAAAATCTTGACAACTAGTTTAGACTCTTAGGGGAGTGAAAAGATGGAAGACTGATTCTTAACACAGATACCACTTCCATTCTGCTTGGAGATTAAAGATGTTATTGTTGAACATATATTTGTCACATCGATAAACTATATCAGGTTGAAAATCTTTCGAGAAAGGTCATGAAAAGTTGCTAAGGGATTCCCGAAGAAGATTGCCCTAAATTCAATGACTGGTGAGGGTAAACTGATAATGGATTCAGTTCTTGAAATGAATGTTGAGAAGATAAACTCAGTATGAATCTTGAAGAGATCTTATGTTTAACCAAATCTGAGAATAACTTGCACTGAGCAATAACTCTTGAATCATATGACTTGAGAAGAACTTTCCCCTGATAAGGTCACTGACCAAGTTTCTCAACTATTTGAAAATTCCTTGATGAGGAAAGTTTGTTTTCAAGTAAAAATGTTTGTACAAACCTGGTAATTTTAATGCAAAGTTCATGCAAAATTTTGAAATCAAGAATCATTTTTGGAATGAAATTTATTGAGGTAAACTAAATGAAAACATTGTCAAAACACGGAAGTAGAGACAAAAATGAAAGATAAAGCAAAAGTAAGAAAACAAAGGATTGGCAATCAAACTTGGGAGTCCGTTTACGCAACCTTGTTGTAGTATGATTTTCAAAAGAAACCTAGATTCAATTAGGTCTTTTGAAGGTTATAACGTGGTCTGGTTCATGGTTTATGAAACAAAGGATATATGCTCAAAGTTTATTTGTACCCAACCCATCTTCGTAATGTTCTCCAGTCCTACATTCAATTAATTCAACCTATGCATTCAATCTCCAAGAAGTTTGGGATTGCATAGACGAGGATGGTTTGTAAGCCAAGGATTTTTAGACAACAATCACTCCTTCCTTTTGTTATTCCTAGTGAGGACTTTGGTCAACTCATCTTGTTTTTGTTGAGGATTTTGATGACCTCTTGGAAAATCTTTCTTTTATTATCTCTAAATTTTTCCTGAACTGTTTTTATTTGAACTTACACTCAGCGGGATGCCCCGATTTTTGCCTAAGTTTCCTTTATAGGTTTTGACTTAGCGGGCTTTGATTTTTTTATCATCATTTTTTTTCAATATCATTTTTTGAAAGATAATGATTGACTGGCTTAATGATTACGGCGAACCATCATTGGCTTTTGAATTGAAAGACATCTTCAACACTTCTTGATGTGTGCGAAGGAAAGCTTGAGATTGCAACCTATATTGAAAGGTGTCTTGAATGATTCTCTTGTACTTGAATGCACATTCAAATTAATTGAGAACTACCCATCCCTAGGTTAAAATTGTGGGTTTTTTCGAATAGAAAGATATTCCAACTTCAAGGCTTAAAGGGGTTGACAAGGGATTAACTTCCTTATTTCCCCAGTGTTAAGGATTTGAAACAATGCCTGTATATCATCAACCAAGTCTCAATTGAAACCATACCAACAATAATTATGAGTATCTCATTTTCATCATTCTCCCTCCAATAATTGTAAAACTTGAGAAAAGGAATTGAACTTGAAATGTAAAGCATAAAGATGAAAATAGTGAACAAAATTGAATTAAAACAAAGCAATGCTCATTTCATTAAAATAAACATGAAAGTACAACCAAATTTCAAAAGAAAACAAGTCAATACAATTGAAGAAAATTGCAAACATAAAGAAACAATTTCCTAGTGATCCATCAGCAACAAGGATGAGATCTCCTGTCTGAAAAGTTGGCCTTGGAGATAATCTAACTTGCTGAAGTTGTATGAAGATTCACTTCACATGCTTTGGCAAAGGGTATTTGACAACATTAGGATTTGTATCATGAAAGGAAAGGATGTTGTTCCTGATAAGCTCTTGCACTCTAGCCTACAATGTAAAGTAGTGTTCTAATACATGACCAATTCCACCTTGATGAAACTCACACTGAAGATACGCTCTATAGCTAGCTGGAAGAGGATCTGGAACATGAGGAGGTGGCCTAGTAGTAATCATACCACTTTTAATTAAGGAAGGATACAACTCAGTGTAAGTCATCGAGATAGGATCATAGTTTCTCCTATTGTGATACTGAATTGATCTAGCAGCAGGACGAGGAGCTTGAGCTATTTGAGCCTTAACAACAGGAGCAACTGCAGCTACATATGGTTGAACATATTGTTGTTGCTTGCGATAAACGTTCCTTTTATTTGAAACAGCATTAGCATCACCATCTCTCTTCTTTTGAAAGTTTCCATGAGACTTTATTGCAGCATTAGAAGCTTTAGCATTGGTAATCTTACCTTTCTTGATACCTTCTTCTAGTCTTTCTCCAATAGTGACTAGGTAAGCAAAACTAGATAAAACATTTCCTACCATCTTCTCCTAAAATAAAGTTTGAAGAGTGTCCATGAAAAACCAGTTAATTATTTTTCGGCCAAAGGTGGCTCCACTTGAGCAGCTAACTCTCTCCAGCGTTAAGCATACTCTTTGAATGATTCTTTCTTTTTATGTGACATGTTTTGAAGTTGACGAAGGTCAGGTGCCATGTCCAAATTATATTTATACTATTTTACGAAAGCATCAGATAAATCCTTCCAGCTCTGGATATGATTCTTCTCAAGTCCCATATACCATTTAGTAGAAGCACCACTCAGACTTTCTTGGAAACAGTGAATAAGAAGCTTGTCATTCTTGGCATGTGCATCCATTTTGCGATAATATATCAGCACATGGATCTTTAGACAAGTATGCCACTTGTACTTCTAAAAAATCAGGAACTTTGAACTTATCAGGCAGAACCAAGTCGGAAACCAAACACGTGTCTATTGCAGCAGGACCAAAGACATCTTTTCCTTCTAAGCCTCTAACCCTTTTCTCTAGAGTCGAACATTGTTCTCTAACTTCATCCATGTATCCAGGTTCACCTTGACTTTCAGCTTGTGGACCAGCAGCATGGTACACAAAAGGAGAATTCTGATAAGTAGCTTGAGCAGCAGTGTGCACAAGAGGTTGAGGTTCGATAAATGCCGGAGCTAAAAAGGTTGACACAACAGATGGAGAAACCATTAGAGTAAATATTGGCACGTAATCCGGAGGTAACCAAAATTCTAGCCAAGTTGAAGCTGGTTGTTGAATCTCAGGAGGGTCAACAACAGTAGTTGAAACTTCAGAGTTAACAGTCCTTTGAGTTGGTTCACCTCGAGCAATCAGAACTTGCATCATTTCAGTGAGCCTGGTCATACTGGCCTTCAACTCATCAATTTCTATTATGACTTCCAGGTTATGTTATTCTTGGTTTTCCATTCTCAATCAGATAGCAGCTCTAGTTCCGTATTTGTGTTGAGGAAACAACTTGACAGATCAACATACAATTGAATAAGGAAACAACTGGGATAACTTCCATTTTCAGGGAAACAACTCGAATATTGCAAACATGGTCATGAAAAATCTTGACAAAAAGAAATATTTGCTTTGTCCAATATTTGAAATAATCTGAATTATTTTCCTTGAGAAATGGTTGCGATGATGATGATGATCATGATGAATGCATTGATGAAACAACCATAAATAAGACCACACAAAGTACACAGGCTCAAAGGTTCAGATCACGAGCATGGAGTCAATGGATAAGAACCAACAACCCCAAAGTCATGTACTAAGGTTTGTCTTCATTTTTGAAATTCTGGTATGACAGACTCAGATGTCGAATATGATGTTGAGACATCTTATCTGTTACTTATAAACATGGTAAGGCATAAATATCAGTACTTAAATAATTCTGATATATCAAAGTCAAACATACTTCAGGATGTTGTGACATCTGATAAGACATTCAGTTCAGGTACTGCATAAAACATAAAACAGAAAAGATATAAAGAACACAACATAATTGTTAACCCAGTTCGATCAAATCAATCTACTCTGGGGGCTACCAAGCCAGGAAGGAAATCCACTATGTAGTATCAATTCAAAGACTTCTCAACAAACACCTATAGTTTACAGTCTTCTCACTTAATCACTACCAATGCAACTTCTACTTAGGAACTCGTAAATATGAGAAACTCATCCTCACTTCCAATCACCTCAGTGATGTCTCACAGTTCTCAACTCTCAGTTGCTGATATTGACGACTTCATACCTATACAACAATTCACAAATAGAATCCATGCTTCCATGACAACAACTTAACCTTGCTTAGCAGCTTCAATTATGTACAATACTTCTCTTGCTTACAAGCTTCGAGAATCACAGGTGAAACAACCACAATAGGGTTCCTTGTTACGCACGGCTGCCACAAGAACACAACCCTAATAATGTTTACATTTTCGGTTGATTGGGTTAATTTTAAACTAGGTTACAGGGTTTCTTTTATAACCTATCCCCTACTAGATTTGGGCCTAAACAATCACAACAATAGCTGCTACAAATATGCAGAAAAAATCTGCTACAAATATACCAAAAGATCTTCAAATCTAAAAACTCCTAAAATATCTCTAAATATAGAAACTCTATATTTTTCAATATTTGTCTTCAATTTAAATTGAGTCTTTAAGATCTTCAAAATCAGCGCCACATATTGCTTGGTTTGTGGGCTTTTTGCAAATTATCCAGACCTGATAAATTCCACTATCATCACCTTGAATTAGGGTTAGTTAGTTTGTTACCTCCTTGATTCAAGGTGAGTTAGTTATTCTGTTATACTGAAGTCAGATAACTAAGCTCCCTAAAGATGCGCCTTGGAGTGCTTATCTATTCACAATTAATTCCAGTTAAATTCTCCTGAATTTACTCACTTCTGTTATGCATCATTTAAGTCTGGTAGCAGGTTTACGATGTCACCACATCTGGTGTGACATCTTGATGTCTTGACTTAATTCATTAACTTTTACTCTGTTTGTCAATGTCACAACATCTGGTGTGACATCCTGAACTAAGTTCAACACTTCTTGTTTGTCAAAAATTCTGCCAATTCTTGTTTGCATAATATATCCAGAATATTCTGCATCTTTAAAAAATAATTCCACCTCAAATCTCCTAGAATTTAAAATAACTCCACCTGTGATATCAGAATATTTTGTAGAATATTCTGCATAATTCAGATCATAAACCCATTACTCCACAGACCAAGACGTCATGATATTTGTCTTTGTTGTCATGACAGTTGCAGATGTTTCAACATTTTCTTTGACATCTGTCTGTAACATATGACAGTAATTCGGTCATGACAGTTGCAGATGTTTCAACATTTTCTTTGACATCTGTCTGTAACATATGACAGTAATTTTGTCATGACATTTGCAGATGTTTCAACATTTTCTTTGACATCTGTCTGTAACATATGACAGTAATTCTGTCATGACATTTACAGATGTTTCAACATCTTCTTCAGTATCTTCCAATTATTATAACCACATTTATCTGTGCCACCATGTCAGGACATCATGTTTGACATGTTCTTCCAGAATCTATACCATGTTAATTTAACATATGGAAATTCTTATTCAACATTTTCCAGCCATATTAGTTTTACCAAACATAATGCCAATCATAAAATAATAGGATTAACAATCTCCCCCTTTGGCTTATTTTGGCTAAAACTAATTTACATGTAGAAGTTCCTTAACATCACATCTTCATATCAGACCTCAATAGTACACACTATTAATTCTCCCCCGTTTTAGCCATAAAAAGACAAAGGCACGATAATAACCATAGACTATCTGCTAGAAGTGCAACGGTATGGTTCACAATTCCTCAAGAATCAAACATAAACTGCAGAGAGTAGCTTTATACAATATAGCCTTCTAGAATCCTAGGACACTCCTTATCTGGTTAAGGTATTACTCCCCCTTAACTTGACAAAATCAGTTGCACATACTTGTAACACACACCCCCTGTCTAGGATACTCCATGCTTCTCTGTACATTGATGAAAGGAAAACATAAGACGCATCTTCATGTCTTCAAGAGCTCACCCTCTGTTCAATTCCCAATTGAACACATTCACTTCTTGTACCAAAGCATACCCGATTCCTTTCTTGGTTTGTAGTTACCACAGACTACACAAGATGAACATCTTCTAGCACACAGGTTCTTGACACTAAGCCTTTACACACCAAAGGCCATACAATCCAGATAAAACACATTCAAACTAATTATGACATTAGAATGAATGTCCACAAACAAACTTCCAAGCAATCAATACCTGATATACTTCAGTCTCTTCTACATGTTTCTTCCAATATAGATCATCTACTTCATCATTCTCCCATATGATTAGGTAGTCTAATAATAGAAACCATGTAGATAAACACCCCAGATAATGTACTAACACTTAGTTAGAACATTTTTCATACACCAAGACCTTATCACCATGATTCTAGATGTGCTCCACCAACTGGACTTACTATAGCATAGTAATCCAAGAACTGAAAATATTCAACTACACTGTGCCACCAGTTAGAATCAGAAATCCAGAAAGAGTGATAAACTCTCATCCACCTTCAAGAAGAATAACTCCTCTTGAGTTTTCAACTCATCACTCCTCTGCCCAAGAGCAATTTGTTCCAAGACAATCCTCAAGAACAACCAGCTGCCACACTCTGATTATCTTGATTCTTCGAATCCACTTTAAAGATCAACCAATTACCACATTTTGATAACCTCCTTTATGAATCCTCATATGAAAAAGCCAATTTCCACTTTTGTCTTCTTCACGTTTATAATAAATCTTCTAAAGATATCCTGATCAATAAAGTTGATCTTCACCAAGCTGTCAAGATAATAGGCCTTATGAAGCATTCAATCCCTATAGATCATTCTATCTTAATTTATGTGTCACTTCACCAATTAGACTCTGATGTTGAACTAGATGTTTGAACATTATTAGCCCACATCCATCTGTTAAATTCAGGTCCTTCTTCTGCCACTTGAAAGAACCTCCTTCCTTTATAGAACAAGAGTTCCATGCTCTCATAGACTTGATTTATCCATCAAGTTTGAGTAAACAACCTCCATTCTATTGGTTTTGCAGAAATTCATACCGATAACACATATTGATGAGAAACTTCCAATGTTTCTCCAAAGACTTCAAACCTGCCACTGTCTGATTATTCAGAAGGAATAGTTAAGAACTACACCTCATAACTATACCAAGGATGCCACCTTTCCTTGAGTAAGGCAGTCTTAACAAATTTATGATATCGCCACCTATCTTAACTCCATGATGAGCATTCTGGACTGCACCTAGATCAGAAATAAACCAATCCAAGTAGTCATCAAGATTATGATGTGTTCATGGTCTTTCATCTCCATCTTCAGAATCAATAATATCCAGACCAGTTCTTGCCAAGAAACATTCCAGAAATACACAACTCCTGTCACACAAGACTGAAGCCAATTCTCAAGCTAACTCCCAAGAAATAACAGATGCTACAGCTTATGCAATACTCCTTCCATGATTCTGCACAAACTATGATGATAAGATGTTCCAAACATCTTTTTGAACATCATCAATCTTGAATCACAAGGATAATCAATCAAATATTTGTGAACTCCACAAACAACAATTGATCTTAAATCCTTGTATAATAACCCTATCAGATAGTTCTACACAATCTAATCTTTTAATTTTGAAGGATTTTAAGGTTAGCTCTAGATAAGTTTAGCAAGATCTCCTCATGTCATGGATAAACAATACTCCAGCTGAGCATAAACTCCACTAATTCTCAACTTCACACCCCTGATGAACATACTCTCAAACCAAAAAAATCATGAGTTTTACAAATTCATATACACTAGTTCTCTGAGAATACCACAAAGAGCACAACTGATTTCCTTGGTTGAAGACTCAACATTTTTGAGATGATGTTCCAACATCAGATCTGACAACAATCTCAAACAATTTGATTTGACACTTACTATGGTTTTGGGGGTAACAACAGTAGTAATCCATGTACAACTCTTTGCAGAGGGTACGAGAGTTCACCAGAAGTTAATCATCCTTTTCTATCAGACACAAATACATGCAGTGACTTGCATGATACATACCATTAACATGTCTGCATATTATACTCTTCATACGGGAACATCACATAATTGGGCCTAAGCTTGATGAAGAATTCCCTTGATCATACACCAATAACTATGGTTATTAGCAACACACTCCC
The DNA here is from genome assembly GCA_963966055.1 of Lathyrus aphaca. Taxonomy (NCBI): domain Eukaryota; kingdom Viridiplantae; phylum Streptophyta; class Magnoliopsida; order Fabales; family Fabaceae; genus Lathyrus; species Lathyrus aphaca. The sequence goes on along the minus strand of OZ014522.1, from coordinate 139,449,539 downwards.
ACTTTCTTAAACTTGAGACCTTCAACACATAGCATAGATGTCCCCTCTTCCAGGTTAGGAGTAGGTTCCAAACATATGTGATCATCACACATTTGTCTAGCACCCAAAGCATCCATCATGTTAGTAGGATATCACACCAGTTTCCTTCTTCTGGAACACAAAACTAAGCTTGGTTCTGAAACATTACTGCTTTCAAGATTACTACCTTTTCTTCAATCAGCTCCAACTGAAGTGCTATAACATTATGAAAGATACTTTGCACAAATACAATCGTCAGTAGCATCTCAAAGAGTATTCAACTTCATAGCTTCAGAGATCCTTAAAAAAAACCACAATCTTTTAGGTCTTTGACTCAACATTTACCATAAACTACTGATGTGTAGCGTGGTGTCAAGACATTAGGATTGACATATTAACTCAGCTTCTTTCTTGATGAAACTTCCTTCAGTTCATGATTTAGACAATCAGAAACATGTATCTTCACAAGAGAGATTTTCTTCAGCTATACCTAAACAACATTGGACACCATAACCAGGAAGAATATCCTCATTAGGTCACCATAAATAAGCTTAAGAGATAACTTATCAAGATCTTCACTCCCGCATGGAAGATTTGATAATTATACTCTTTTGTTTTGGCTCCAACCTCTTCTTTCATCAAGAACCACAACATTCTGAACTAAATGTTCTCCAGTTCTGTAATCACATGATAGAACATCAAACTTGACATTATGAACTGAAGTTTTACAACAACCTTTGTAGGAAGTACTGGGGAACCACTATCAAACAAAACAACAATCAAACATAACACATCATAAATAATAGAGCAATTCCTTGGAGATAAATAAACTCGTCCACAGTAAGATCCTCCAAAAGATATTGAAACACGATGTCAAGACATCTTATCTGACATCAGCAACCCTATGTGAATAAAACACCATTATACCATATTCCTTATAAATTGTATGATCATCAATTCAGATACAGATATAACTCCCCATACAAGAACAACCAGAACATTTCCCAACCACAGTGCATCTAATCCAAGTAACACACAAACTTGGTATAACTTCAGAATATATCAGAGGCACATGCAGCAGTACAGAAGTTGAACCCAAACCTCACAGAAAACAAAACACAGGCCTCCTTCAAATATAGAATTCTCTGAACCAAGATGTCAGGACATTCTGTCTGAAATCATAGCTACACAGCAATTCACCAGCAAATTTCCAGCCCTGATAACACCAGACCGGTCCAATATAGACCATATGATGAATAGTCCATCCTCCACTTCTAGGGACCATTCAAACGCCAATATGAACCTCTCAAGTTCCAACAACTTTTCATTATATCATCCTTCTTCTTTTACCATGAACTAGAAAGTATCCCCCTTAGATCTCATCCAGAAACAGACCAGGATGCCTGCTCTGATACCAATTGAAATTCTGGTATGACAGACTCAGATGTCGAATATGATGTTGAGACATCTTATCTGTTACTTATAAACATGGTAAGGCATACATATCAGTACTTAAATAATTCTGATATATCAAAGTCAAACATACTTCAGGATGTTGTGACATCTGATAGGACATTCAGTTCAGGTACTGCATAAAACATAAAACAGAAAAGATATAAAGAACACAACAGAATTGTTAACCCAGTTCGATCAAATCAATCTACTCTGGGGGCTACCAAGCCAGGAAGGAAATCCATTATGTAGTATCAATTCAAAGACTTCTCAGCAAACACCTATAGTTTACAGTCTTCTCACTTAATCACTACCAATGCAACTTCTACTTAGGAACTCGTAAATATGAGAAACTCATCCTCACTTCCAATCACCTCAGTGATGTCTCACAGTTCTCAACTCTCAGTTGCTGATATTTACGACTTCATACCTATACAACAATTCACAAATAGAATCCATGCTTCCATGACAACAACTTAACCTTGCTTAGCAGCTTCAATTAAGTACAATACTTTTCTTGCTTACAAGCTTCGAGAATCACAGGTGAAACAACCATAATAGGGTTCCTTGTTACGCACGGCTGCCACAAGAACACAACCCTAATAATGTTTACATTTTCGGTTGATTGGGTTAATTCTAAACTAGGTTACAGGGTTTCTTTTATAACCTATTCCCTACTAGATTTGGGCCTAAACAATCACAACAATGGCTGCTATAAATATGCAGAAAAAATCTGCTACAAATATACCAAAAGATCTTCAAATCTAAAAACTCCTAAAATATCTCTAAATATAGAAACTCTATATTTTTCAATATTTGTCTTCAATTTAAATTGAGTCTTTAAGATCTTCTAAATCAGCACCCTTTAAATCAGCGCCACATATTGCTTGGTTTGTGGGCTTTTTGCAAATTATCCAGACCTGATAAATTCCACTGTCATCACCTTGAATTAGGGTTAGTTAGTTTGTTACCTCCTTGATTCAAGGTGAGTTAGTTATTCTGTTATACTGAAGTCAGATAACTAAGCTCCCTAAAGATGCGCCTTGGAGTGCTTATCTATTCATAATTAATTCCAGATAAATTCTCCTGAATTTACTCACTTCTGTTATGCATCATTTAAGTCTGGTAGCAGGTTTACGATGTCACCACATCTGGTGTGACATCTTGATGTCTTGACTTAATTCATTACTTTTACTCTGTTTGTCAATGTCACAACATCTGGTGTGACATCCTGAACTAAGTTCAACACTTCTTGTTTGTCAAAAATTCTGCCAATTCTTGATTGCATAATATCTCCAGAATATTCTGCATCTTTAAAAAATAATTCCACCTCGAATCTCCTAGTCTTTAAAATAACTCCACCTGTGATATCAGAATATTTTGTAGAATATTCTGCATAATTCAGATCATAAACCCATTACTCCATAGACCAAGACGTCATGATATTTGTCTTTGTTGTCATGACAGTTGCAGATGTTTCAACATTTTCTTTGACATCTGTCTGTAACATATGACAGTAATTATGTCATGACAGTTGCAGATGTTTCAACATTTTCTTTGACATCTGTCTGTAACATATGACAGTAATTCTGTCATGACATTTGCAGATGTTTCAACATTTTCTTTGACATCTGTCTGTAACATATGACAGTAATTCTGTCATGACATTTGCAGATGTTTCAACATCTTCTTCAGTATCTGCGAATTATTATAACCACATTTATCTGTGCCACCATGTCAGGACATCATGTTTGACATGTTCTTCCAGAATCTATACCATGTAAATTTAACATATGGAAATTCTTATTCAACATTTTCCAGCCATATTAGTTTTACCAAACATAATGCCAATCATAAAATAATAGGATTAACAATTTTACCTGTAGAAAACCAAAAGGGTTCTAATAGAAGTTCCCGGAGTTAGCAGTCATCCTTTGGATATCATCGGTACGTTGGACTACTCCACAACCAATAATTTCCTCAAGAAGACCTTGTCCGAGTGTAGTACCGCGTGACAACCACCTCAGGTTTACACCTGGAGAGCTTCCGCATTATGTTCCTAAATAGGCTTGGATAGGTTAAGGGTTCTATGGTCCTCAGTATGATCAGTTCAAGGTCGGAAGCAATGTCCTGATACGAATACTCGTCATGTCATTAGTAATCTGAGAGAGCCTAACCGATTTGAGATTATCGATTTGATATCGCTTTGGACTATTCCACTGCGTATCACTTTGAATATCGCCGTCCTATAATAAGTTCACTCAGATCCGGGTATAGAATCTAACTCACTCACAGAGGATCACCAAAATCGAAACGAAACAAACAAATTAAACCAAGGCAGTAAATAAATCAAAGTAGGCCGAACCCACTTAGGGTCTACTCCCCAGCAGAGTCGCCACTTTTCTGTAGCGGTAAAATTATGAGTGTAAGTTATTAGTTAACTTAACTCTAAGTAAACAGAGTCGCCATCGGGCCTTTATTTTATTTTAAGTGGAAAGGGAAAAAAGAGCGAATAAATCCTAATGAATCTAAAAGCAAAAGCTAAAAGATACGAGCAGAGAAATGGGTAAGGGGATAGGTTACAAATTAAGAAGGTTTTACGCACCCAAAATGTCTGTGGTACTCCACGGGAGCCCTTTGAAATATATATTGCTTTTGGTTTGAAAATGGTTTGTTTAAAAGAGATTGAAGAGATGAGAAGAGATATGTTTCTAAAGATTTTGTGTGTTTGATGAGATGTTCGTTTTATGCCTACGTACCCACAACGTGCAATGTGAGATCAAAGCCTCATAGTTCATGGTACAAACATTGATAAATTAGTGTGTTGGATTGATTTTAAAATGTAAAGATAAGTCGTCATTCTTTAGCGAATAATTCCGCTAGAAAGAATGAATCATATCTAATATACTTATATGGTTTAACATTTATTAAGAAAAAAAAATAAAGGTAAAAAAATCGCTTGATCTAAGTCAAGGTTTGATTATGAAAGTGGTTTGAAGTTTAAAAACAAAGAATATTTTGAAAAGAGGGAGACATTTTGAAAATTTTAGAAGGAAAGGAGATGAAGAGGCTATCCTAAAAGGAAAATAAAAGAGACAAAGGAGGAAAGATCTAACCAAACTTGTTGATGCTTCAAATTATGATCACAAGAGTTCCATCCTTATAAGCTAGCAAATGGCAAAAATACAAACTCCATGAAGATCAAAGCAAAGGGAAGGTGTCCTAGAATCTAAGTCAAAAACTCCAATTCCAATGCAAAGGATAGTAACCATAGGCCAAAATTAAAGTCACAAGTCTTTTAAATGTTTAATCCTTTATTAATATTTTTGTGTCCAAGTGGACAAAAGAAAAAACACAAGAATACCAATATAAACATAAACAATATGATGAATGATATGGTATAATCAAATCATAATAAAAGAGATAAGGAGCAAGAGATAAAAATAAAGAGGATAAGGTGCGAGAAGGAATTAAAATGTTAGTATAGTAATAGTATAATAATATTTACATAATAATGGTATGGTTGTAACACGGTGGGAGAACTGACTTTTAGTCATGTTGCGGATAGCAAGAGTCACCACCGACTTTTATTTTATCCAAAAGGAAAGGACATAAAAGAACAAGAAAGGCCTTAAAAAGATTTTGAGTTCGGGGGATAGGTTATATAAAGGGAAGGTATTAGCACCCTTTATATCCATGGTTATCCATGGGCTCTTAGTTACTTAGCTCACTTTGTTTGTTTGCAAAAGGTGTAGTGTGTGATTAAAAAAACTTTCTAAGTACTTTGTAATGATCCTCGTATGGATGTATACAAAGCCTTGTTTTTTTGAAAATTTGTTTGAAAAGTGTGGTGTAAAGAGTATTTTTGAAAGGTGAGCAAATAATTAAGAGGAACCTACCCTATATTAAGTTTTTACTGTTCTTATGTTCTTTCAATGGTAAGACTATCCCTATTATTAAGGAATAGGTAGTCATTACCTTGGATGTAAGAAGGGACATGTGTAGGGACAATCTGAATGTAGGCAACTGCAAGGTGTCTTTAGCAATTCGTAGGGACTTATCATCTTTTATTCGACGGGATAAGATCATTTATCGTAGGCAACCTCGAAGGGACTTGATCTTATAAACTGAAGGTACTTGATGATATTTATGAAGGGACTTTCCTTAAGACACCTTACTTGACCTTTTGAAATAGGCAACTGAGAGGCAACCCTAGAAAGTGCAAGATGGTGATCAAAGATCGACTTACGTGTGTGCGTGTTCATATTCAAATATTTATCTTATATAAGTTAATTATTCTAAGTTGATTTTAATTACAAACATATTATACACTCCCTACATTATTAACCATACAATATATATATTTATAATAAAAATAAAGCAAAAATATAAACCTAAAAATATTACAAGGCTTTGGGACAATTACAATATAATCGATAAATAATAATAATGATAAATAATAATAATAAATAAGCAATAATTAAATGTTAGTAATAATAAAATAATAGTAATAATAATGGTTAGAATAAGAAATAAAGAAAATAAAAATTTAAAAGAGAAAATTATTTTTAGGTTAAATAAACATTAGAATTTTTTTAGAAGTTAATTAAGATAACAAATTTAATAATAATAAACAAAATATTAAACTATTTACATATTAAAAATAATGATTAATGATTTAATTATAGTTTAGAAAAAAATTGGGTTAAATATTAAGGTTAATAAAAAATTAGGGTTAAGAAAATTAGGGTTTATGGAATTAATCTAAACCTAATTATTTGATTTATTTACAAAAATATATACATAATAATAATATAAACATATTATAAAATAAATAGAAACAAATTAAATTTAAGAAAATAAAATATTGATTTTGAAAATATAAAGTTTTTTTTTACAAGAAAAATACTATAATATTATTTAGAAAATTTTATACTTTTATATAATAATTTAAATGAGTTAAATAATATAAACAAGTGAATATAAACAAAAATTAAAAAAAAATTGCAAAATACCTGGGGCTGGGATTCGAACCCACGCCCTAGGCTTTCACTCTCCCAGACCAACATCACTACCACTAGGCCAAACACATTTGATGAATATATGCTGGGTATTAATTCTTTTGTATTAAACCTGCAAAATAAAAGAGATTTTGAACAAAATGAATAACCTGGGGATCGAACCCAGGCCGTCTCCCTCATACGCGCTCACGCTTACCACTACATCACTTGCGTTCAACTGATATAAATACAAAAAGTTAATTAAATATTAAAACCACATTTAAATTATGAAATTCGCGTCACAGTCATCTTCTTCCTCCAGCCGTCGTATTAGGCTATAGTGACACTTCATCCGTCACTAGAGCTTATAGTGACGAATTTTTCCCGTAGCTACATGACCTGGAAATTCAAAAACGCAGCACACACAATATAAATTAATTCTTAAGGTTCAAATCAATTAATCCATGTCCTCTAAGTCCAAATAGGTCCATAATTTGGTCTGAAATTACTTATTTCGTGAAACCCTAATCCATGGTTTCATGAACCCTAACAATGGCGTTTAGCCGTTCCTGCATCAAACATTAAATCAAACCACCCAGAAACATTGCAAACATCAACACAAACAATAATATACAATCAAATTTCATTTATATAGCTTGTATAAGAAAAATTGAAAAATCAAATTTTAAGCTAGAAGATGAATTCGGTTTATGCAATATGTAATGGTTTTGATGATGGTGATGGGTGATTCATGTTCTAAATGACCTCAGGAAGCTATCCCTACCTTCAAATCACCTGAAAAAGATCAAAATATAGGAAACCGAATTTGAATATTTTATGAAAATTTGAAGTTGGAGAATGGTGTTTTAAACCTATTTTTTCGTCTCCTCAGCATTGGCTTGTGTTGTATACTTATAATAGAAGCAAATTAGGTCAAAAAATAAATCCATTCTTTGGGCTTTTGGATAGCTTGATCATGAAAAAAGATATGATTTAAAAAGTGAGAAAAAACCAAATATTTTCATGCCTCAAAGGTTTTGCACGAAATTTGATCTTCTCAATCAACTTTAAATGATATTTCAATCATTCTAGAACCAAAATCAGATTTTTTTTAATTGACTTTTTGTATTTTATTTTCATTAAAATTGAATTTTATTAAATAAAATCCAAAATAATAAAATATAAAATATAAAAATATGGAAAAATAGTCAATGGGTCGTGTATGACCTTATCCTTGAGTTTGGATTGGAATTTGGTAGGCCCATTTGGCAAAAATTGGTTTTAAGACTTCGTTTGCTTCACATACCTCCCAAAAATTTCCCAACTTTGCAAAGGCACAAATCCCTCAATTTTAAGGCTATGAAGGTGTTCTTGGACATTTTGGAAAGCTTAGAGAGTCCTATAACCAAACTCTTTTGTCTCATGTCCATATCCTTTACCATTTTCAAATTATGCCCTTTGGAAGATGTTGACTTTTTGTTGACTTTTAAAATGACCTCTAATGTCCTAGCTCATACCTTCCAAATGAAGCATTTTTAGGCTTGGCTTGTGAGACACAAAGTTGTAGAGAATTCAATTTCCTTTAAAATGAGCTTTGGATGGAGAAATTTTGATGAAGAATGTGAAAGTTATGGCTGGTCAAAGTTCAGTTGACTTTTCCTATGAAAACCCTAATTTAGAAACTCCTGATTCTTGATGATCTGAAATCTCTTTGATGAATCATGATCAACCCTTGATAAAATGATGAATTTTACTTCATATACTTGATTTTGGAAAAAATTCATGAAGTTTGACTTTGGTTTGACCACAGTTGACCTTAGTTTGACTTTTTTACTACTTTGACTGATTTTAGCCTATCTGATCATTTGACTGAGCAAAACTTTTGGGAAAGCCTTGAAACTTGACATAGGGATTCTTGAAGACATATAGGATGCTATGAATCTCACTTGAAGCTTTGGAAATCCATTTAGCCTGATGAAACTCAAAACCCTAGTTTAGGATGCATTGCTTAAGAGGATACTTTGTCTGAGGGAATTGTCAAACTTTATGACTAATTGTGAACCTTGTGAACCTTGTGAATCTCTTGGGACACCTTGGTACACAATGTCTTGTCTAGGTGAGGGAAAATTTTGGGGTGCAACAGCTGCCCCTGTTCAATTTTCTGAAACCTGAGGGGTTAGATTGGCCTGTGTGCCATTTGTGACTTGGAAGGTTGAAGGGGATTGAACACAAAAGCCCAAAAATTTGCACTCTCTGGTGCATAAAGTAATACTGCTGATTGGTTGTATATGCTGGAGTGGGCTTAAAGAAGTCACTTAGAGGAACTGGAGATGGGCTTATAGATGCCATCCATAATATCAGAAGGTGGTAGTATCAAAAGGTTGTTACTGACTATCAGTATTAGGTCTTCGTATAGGCCGTCTCTGAATCATTCTTGTAACATGGTTTGAGTTGAATTGTCAGTAATAGATCTTCGTATAGATCGTCTCTACATTATCTCTGGTGGAAATGAATATCCTTCATTAGGTGTCAGTACTTATATCTTCATATAGATCGGCTTTGAACCATCTTTAGGAACATACTTTAATTTAAGCATCAGAATCAAATCTTCGTGGCGATCTTTTCTGAATTGCTTTTGGTAATATCTCGGGCTAAGTACAAGATCTTCGTATCGATCATTTATGTACCATCCCACAGATAAACTGTTGCATAGACCATTAGAAATAAATCTTCGTAGCGATTATCTCTTCTGGAAATATCCCGGATTAGGTAATATATCTTCGTATAGACCCGTACCATCCCAAGGATAGAAAGAATATCAGGATTAAATCTTTGTGACGATCACTCCTGAACTTCTTCTGAAAGAAACTCTTGGATTAAGTGCTAGATCTTCGTATAGATCGTTTACACACTATCCCAAATATAGTTGACCATCGGAAATAAATCTTCATAACGATTATATCCTCTGGAAATATCCTGGATAAAGCACTAAATCTTCGTATAGATCATTTACGTACCCTTCCAAGGACAACTTGAGTATTGATCATCAGAAATGAATCTTCGTAGCGATTATCTCTGAATTAAGTATCAGTACTAGATCTTCATATAGATCGTCTCTGAACTGTTTCAAATTGTTGATAGTGTTTATATGCCTCAACTTTCCTGAAAAGAAAAGGTTTGTTTATGCAACATGTGTGCATGTATGGCATGATGCTCTTAAGTAAATGTTTTATGCATTTATGGATGCGTATGCTATGATATGATGTAAATGATGTATGTATGAATCATGTAGCCTGAAGCGCCTGAATATCTCTGTATAACAATTGCTGGCTAGGGAAAATAAATCCCGGTTCGTTGCTGAGGAATATGGGGACTTTGTTCCCGTCTTGTTTGATAGTATGGTACTTAGAACCTCCCGTCTTCGTTCGTCGTACTTCTTATTGAAGGAATAAGTTCCTGAGTATCCTGACTGAGGATAAAAGAGATGGACATAAATCTGAGGGGAGATATTACTTGAAGTGATTATTCTGTGGGGATGAACTGGCGAACTTTCGTTGAATTCCTACCTTCATTCGTCCTTAGTAAATACTATTACTGCATTTTATGCATTTCTGGTAAATATCAATCACATTCAAAAGCATACATACATTCAAACAAAACCAATGGATGTTTTCGTTTAGGTAAACAAGGTAAAAGTAAATCTGGATTCAAAGACGAGATTTTATTTATTTTAGAAAGTAACCTATACACTGGCGAGTTTGTACAAGGAGACAGAAATCCTAGTAAGAGGAATTCGTCGTAAAAGTGTTACAAAAACAAAGAAAAACAGCTATGTGAGAAATAATCCTATTGAGTTTCAATTCCCCTATTGCCATTATCTTCAAGTATCTCATCCTTTGTTGTTGAGATGGAAACGATTGGATTGAGCTTTATCCGTTCGAACTTGAGTCAAGTAGCACAAATGGTTGGGGTTACATGAGTGATCCAAACGAGACAAAGTCATACGCTTTAATCCCTAACTTTAGCCTGGATTGCCCTTTCAGGTTTTCAATCCACCGGGATACCCTTTTTTTCCCAAGCCTCCCTTTCAGGTTTTCGACTTGCCGGGTGTACATTTGTTTTTATATATATCCCTAATTTTTGCCCGAACCCTTTTGGTTCGCATGGATGCCCTTATTTTTGCCTAGGCCAGTCAACCTAGAGGGTCTCTTTTTATGTGTAGTATTTTTTAACTATGTCTGCGTTTACAGGTTGTGGGAAGTCTTCACCATCCATAGTAGTAAGCATCATGGAACCTCCTGAGAATACTCTCTTGACAACAAATGGTCCTTCGTATGTAGGAGTCCACTTGCCCCTAGGATCACCCTATGGTAATATGATACGCTTGATTACCAGATCACCGGTCTGATATACCTTTTGCTTAACCTTCTTATTAAAAGCTTTGATCATCCGTTTCTGGTACATCTGACCGTGACAAACAGCTGTCAGCCTTTTCTCATCAATCAAATTTATCTGGTCAAGTCGAATCTGAATCCACTCATATTTATCTCAATTAGGGGATCTGAACTTCAATGGGTAGAACTACTTCCATACCATACACTAAGGAGAATGGGGTTGCCCCTGTTGAAGTACGTATTGTAGTACGGTAACCATGAAGAGCAAATGGTAACATCTCATGCCAATCCTTGTAAGTAACAGTCATCTTTTGTAGAATCTTCTTAATGTTCTTATTAACAGCTTCTACTGCCCCATTCATCTTTGGACGATACGGAGAAGAGTTGTAATGCTTAATCTTGAACTGAGTGCAAAGATATGTAATCATGGTGTTATTAAGATTAGAGCCATTATTTGTGATAATCCTTTCAGGGATGCCATACCTACATATGAGATTATTCTTAATGAATCGAGCCACAACATTCTTAGTAACAGATGCAAATGAGGCTGCCTCCACCCACTTTGTAAAGTAATCAATGGCAACTAGGATGAAACGATGCCAATTAGAAGCAGTAGGCGTGATCTCACCAATCATATCAATGCCCCACATGGCAAAATGCCAAGGAGCAGTCAACACATTCAACGGAGCTGGAGGTATATGCACCTTATCAGCATAAATCTGACACTTGTGACATGTTTTGGAATGTTGATAGCAGTCAGCTTCCATGGTAGACCAATAGTAACCTGCTCTTAATATCTTCTTTGCCATGGTATGACCACTAGAATGAGTGCCAAAAATCCCATCATGCATGTCTTCCATAATCTCTGTTGCCTCTTTCTTATCCACACAACGAAGCAAAGTCGAATCATGATTGCGCTTGTACAAAATTCCATTACTCAAAAAGAACTTAGCTATAAACCTCCTCAGAAACTTTTTATCCTTGATAGATGCCCCTTCAGGGAGCTCCTGAGCTTCAAGATATCTTTTCACTTCATAGAACCAAGGTTTTCCCTCTAATTCTTCAGTGTCAATCTCATTGCAATATGCAGGCTTCTCAAATCTGTCAATAGTAATCTTGGGAGCTTCATCATCCCAGCTAATCTCAAACATAGATGTCATAGTGGCTAGTGCATCTGCCAATTGATTCTCTCCTCGGGGAATATGTCCAAAGGGAATCTCTTCAAAATATGGGATCAAGGACAACACATGCTCTCTGTAAGGAATGAGATTTTCATGTTTGGTATCCCAATCTCCTTTAATCTGACTAACTACCAGGGCTGAATCTCCATATTCATCCAGGAACCGAATCTTCATCTCAATGGCAGCTTTGATACCCATGATACATGCCTCATACTCAGCCATGTTATTGGTACAATAGAAATAAAGTCTTGTAGTAATCGGGGTATGACAACCTTCAGGGGAAATGATCACAACACCAACACCATTACCAAGCGCATTAGAAGCTCCATCAAAAACCATAGTCCATCGGGATCCCTATTCAGGTCCGTCATATTGTCCAGGTTCTTTGGTAATAATCATAATATCTTCATCAGGGAACTCAAAACTCATTGACTGATAATCATCCACTACTTGATGAGCCAAATGATCAGCTACCACACTACCCTTAATGGCTTTCTGAGTAGTGTACTGTATATCATATTCTGTTAAGATCATTTGCAATCTTGCTATTCGTCCGGAGAGAGCAGGTTTCTCGAATATGTACTTGATTGGATCCATCTTTGAAATCAACAAGGTAGTATGAGTCAAAATATACTGTCTTAGTCGGCGAGCAGCCCATGCCAAAGCGCAGCAAGTTTTCTCGAGCAGTGAGTATCTTGTTTCACAGTCGGTAAACTTTTTGCTAAGGTAGTATATTGCCTGCTCTTTTCGACCAGACTCGTCATGTTTCCACAACACACACCCCATTGAATTGTCTAACACTGTTAAGTACATAATCAGGGGTCTTCCATTAACTGGTGGCATCAAAATTGGAGGTTCTAGAAGATATCTCTTGATTTCATCAAAGGATGTCTGGCACTCGTCATTCCGTTCCATCACCTGATCTTTCTTCAACAACTTGAAGATTGGCTCACAGGTAGCAGTTAACTGGGAAATAAATCTTGCAATGTAATTCAATCCTCCCAAGAAACCTCGAACTTCCTTTTCAGTACGGGGAGCAGGCATCTCTTGTATAGCTTTTACTTTTGCAGGATCTACTTCAATACCTTTTCCACTGACAATGAAACCCAGGAGTTTACCAGACCTAACTCCAAAAGTACACTTATTTGGATTCAATCTCAGCTTGTATTTCTTTAACCTCTCAAACAGCTTATGTAGATGATCAAGGTGTTGTTCTTCATTTTGGGACCTGGCTATCATATCATCCACATATACCTCTATCTCATGATGAATCATATCGTGAAACAAAGCCACCATAGTGTAACACCCCAAATTTGCCCTCTTCTTTTTAAGCATCATCATCATATCATAAGCATCATAAGCATATCATATCTTTGGCATATTTGCATGGAAAAGTAAAGCATAACATTCTCATGTTCTACCATTAGGCATATGATCAATTGTTGGTGGATTTGAGGCATTACAAGCTATAGCAAGAGGCCCAGTGGACTTTCCCAAGTCCCATGAAGAGTCTACATGACAATCACAAGTTCAAGATCCTTTACAAGAGCCCAGGAGGTTGAGAGATCATCAGGGAATCCAAGCTAGGGCAAGCTCCTACACAATGGTTCCCAAATTAGGGTTTCACTTTCAAGCATGAATTATTTGTGACTTTGGCCATTTCATCTGGGCAAAGTATTTCATATGATAAGATTATCCTAGGGATTAAATTTGGTGAGAAATTTCCTTGTGGAAGGCAGTTATTCCATCAGTTGCTTGCATGAGAAGAAATTGGTCAACTGTGCATTTTAAAAGTCAACTGTGAGGATTCAAGGGGTCCAACCCTATTTTTCAAGTCAAGGGATGTTCTTAAGACCTTAAAAGAGGTTTGGCAAAGTCAAAGATCAAGAATCAAAGGGTTTTGAATAGTTTTCCATTTTTGGCATATGGTTTGTTATGAAACTTTCCATTTTTGGCAACTTTTAACCTATTTTTCAAAGGCTTCTTTCATGGTGAAAAAGATCTCAAATGAATTTCCAATAAACATGAAAGTTGTAGGGTAGGTTCTCCCATTTTCCAAAAGTACAAGTACATTTTCATAGCCCTCATGGATTAAGAGATATGGCCTTCGAAAGTTCACTTGTTTTTTAGGGTTTTCCTTAAAATTCAAGTTTCCACCAAGAGCAAAAACTCATATAGCTCAATTCCAAGCTGTTTTATGTGCAAAGTAAGGTCACTATACCATTATTCATTACATGAGACACATTTTGCTCCAAAGAATTCACCAAATTCGTGCATGAGAAGGGATGTAGTTCATCAAATGCAAAAAGTGCAGGAACATTCAAAAAGCATGATGCATTCATCCAAGGGCCAGGATTGTTTCATTTTTGGATTAGTGGATCAAGAGTGATCAACATGTGCAAAGGAGGGAGGGGAATCATGAGTAAATAGAGGGATCACACATTCCATGCACAATTGCAAAATCAATTCTCCCACTCATTCCTCACGTGCATTCCCTCTCATTTTTGCATCAGTGTTCATTGACATCATATATAAGCAGCTAGGGTTTCCATTTGCTGGGAATTGATCACATTTTCATCACTCTAAAGTTTTTGCATCTCTTGCATTTCTCTTCGAATCCTCTGATTCTCTCACTCATTCACCAAACAAACTTCATATTCTTCATCCTTGAACTCTAAGGATCATCAATTCACCATCAATTCAAGCTGAAACTCAAGATTTCTTCAAGTGCAAGAGTGGTGCAGTTCAGTTCGAATTTCAAGATCTAGAGCAATTCAAACCCTCTTTTGCATTTATTTTACAAGGAGAGGGTAGAGGAGGTAGATCTGCAGCATTGGAAGCTTTCTTTTGACCTAATTTGAGCTCTGCAAGTTTCAGGTTAGCTTCAAATTCGTGGATCTAGAAATTGTTTTAATTATGTGCATTGTGATCTGCTTGTTTCACTGATGATTCTGTGATGATTAGATTTGAAAATTAATGAATATTGAGGTTGTATTGTTGATTTGAAATTTGATACACAAAACTGTTTCTATTCGATTTAGCTTGATCTTTGATCTATTGTGATTTTCATTGCCATATTCGTGATCAACATGGTTTAATTACTAGATCTGGAGATTTGGATTCATTTCTGTTTATGTTTGTTCTTGAGTTTGAATTTTCCGGTGCCGTAGCTAGGGCTCCGGTCGCCGGATTCTGGAAATGGCAAAGGAAGAAGATGAGTCCTCCACCCTTGGATCTTTGATCTGTACGATCCACACGCTGCCAGCGCATTAAAAATGCAGCCTCCCTCTCACGTGATTTACTTTTATAATTTGAATCTGAATTGGAAATTGTGTTTCGCACCTCACTGAAGTTAGCATGTACACACACGCTGGTTGTTGATTTGTTGACTTGGTGTTAATGATTGACTTGATCTCACACGTTGGTTTGATCCATTGGTTTATTGTTTTTTCCTGATTATCTGAATTTCCACCATAGTATGTTGTGTCCTGCGCAGAATCCATTGGGCCTTCCTTGCTAATAGCACCCCCTGTTTTGTAAGCCCAAACAATTGAACTGAAGTAGTTGCTATATGCACCCCTGGTCTTGGTTTCTCATTTTTTTATTTCAGGTTTGATTTGTAATTAATTAAAATAGTTAGAGGTCATTAAAAATTCCAAAAAAATTCATGTATGATATTTTGAGTTTTCTTTAATTTTAAATATTTTTATTTTCCATTTATTTTCATTTTCCACGCTGGAATTAATTTCTTCTTTTATTAATTGTTTCTTATTCACTTTTAAAGCATGTTGTCTTGTAGAATTTGCATCTTGATCATAAATTTGAATTTTGAATTGATTCTTTTTGCTCTGGATTCACATTGAAGTGTAGTGTGTTGAAGATTTTTCTTCTGATTTTTAGAAGCTTGCTTGATTATTTTTTATCCTTAGCTTGTGCATGAAGGTTCCTAACCCTAATCCATGTTTAGACTCATATTTGACTTGCTTAGCTTCTGATTTTTATTCCTTTCTTTTGGCATGTTTATATTGTATGTTTGAAGAGTATATGTGCAAGTTTGTGGAATTTTTGGATGTATGCTTGATTTGATTTGAATTTTGTTATTTGCCTATCTTCTTTTGCATCGTTTTGGTCATATGTTTAGTCCTTAGGTTGGGAGGGCACTTGTGCCAACTCCCTTAGGTTGTTTAGAACCCTTTTAGGATGTGGATACCTCTCTGGTCATGATTTGATGTTTGTACTTTGAGAAAATTTGTGGTTGCTTACCTTTGAAGTTCATTCACTTTTGTACATGCTCACCTCACTTCTTATGCTTCTTTGCTTCTCATGATGATAATGTTTAAGTTTGTAGGCTTCTGCTCTTCCTCTCTTGTGTTTCTTAGGCACATTCTTGGCATATTAGGGTTTTGGTCTTGAAGTTTGTGGTGTTTGTTTGCTTGGTTTGCTTTGTGTTATCTCATGTTTGTTTTGCTTTGTCATGATAATCCATAATGCTTCACGTTGAATTGTATAGTCCCTTTCTCATTCTTGTGTTGTGTGTTTGCATTTGACATTTGTAATTGAGATTCCAATTCTGGTTGTGTTTGATCTTATGCCCACTTGGTGTTTCATTTGGTCTTATTTTCTTTTGTCATGATATTGCTTATGTTACTAACCATTTCAGGGGCTTTGGTAAGTGAGAGGTGTGGATGTGATTCCCACATCTCCAATTCTTATCTCTTCTCTTTTCTTTATTGATACTCTCTTATTTGTGTTTGAGGGGCTTAGGCCATCCTTCTTCCTTCTTCTCTTCTTCATTCTTTTCTTTCTCTTCTTATCTCTTCCTTCTTTAGGGTAGTAAACCTCAGTAACCTAGGATTTCCTTTGCATGATAACATTAGGATTTGTTAGTCCCCCATTAGATTTTTACCTTTAAGATCTCTTTGGTTCTCTTCTCTTCTCATCTCAAAACAAAACCAGAAAAGACACTTAATAAAGATTGAATTGGTCTCCTGTGCAATAGCCTTATTCCATGAAACACTTGTAGTTTTCCCATCTTGGGATAGTACAAGCTTGTTCATCATGATGCACAAGTCTGATTAGGATACCATCTTCATCAAGAAAATCATAAAACACACTTCTTCACAAAAAATACAAAAACACTTAATAAAGTCAATGAGTTAGTGAGCCTAAGCCCTAATCTATGGAATCAAGTTTTGGGGATCTTCTCCTTACTTGAGTGTGCTTGTTCTATTATTCCATCTTAGAATGTAGTGACAAGTACACATTCCATGGAAATGAGCTTGAGTTCACTTCCTTGTGCTACACTCTCATAAAAGCTTCTAAGAAACACAAACAAACAATAAGCGTTTCTCCTTCAGGAATTCTTTTCTCATCTTCTTCGCTCCGTCCGCGAACTTGCTCCTACTTGTCATTTTGCAAGACGGTAACGCACTCGTCGTCCGAGCCTGCAACACCTGAGCATTGACATTGGAAGTTCAAGCCTTAAGACACAAGCAATCGTTTCCACCCCTAGTTAGGGGAACTACGGCGACTCTGATCCTCATTGTCCAGATGAGGTACGTAGGCAGCGGGGTAGGGCCCGTTCGAGCCCAATCTTTATTTTCCCTACATTTTTCCTTTTCATTTCTTTTTCAGTTCCGTTTTCGTTTCTTTTATCCAGTTTCAGTTTTAGTTTTGCAGCAACTTTCATTTCTTCCCCCTTTGAAACAGTTTCTTTGTAAGCGTTGATCCCGTCGGGTACGGCAGACGATCTGGGGTGCTAATACCTTCCCAGGTCGTAACCGACTCCCAAACTCAGTCTCTTTTGTTCGCAGGACCCGTGTCCTTCCTCATCTTTCTTCTGGTTTGTGCAGGATTAGCATTCCAGTTCCTTCGGGATAAAAATGCCTGGCTGGCGACTCTACCTCTTTCCGCGCCACTTTCGCGTTTGTACCAGGATGGAAATCCGGGGAGCGACAACTGGCGACTCTGCTGGGGAATTCCTAACTAGAGTATCTCTAGTTCCCTTGAGAGTCTCTCCTAGCGCTTGCGTGTTTCTGTTTCGTTGGGTGTTGATTGCTTGCTGTTGCATGTTGTATTTTACTGTTGTTTATTTATAGTTTATTTACAGCTTTATTTACAGTTTTCAGTATTTATTTTCCTGCATCATATATTATATTGGCCTGTTTGGACTGGATTTTCTGTTTGGTGGGACTTGGGTGATACTGTTACTGTGAGATGAGCTCATTACCAAGGCTCGAGTGCATCTTAGGACTTAGAGTGGTTCCACTTTGGCCTCATGAGATCTTGTCATGGGGGTAGTAGTGAGTCCCACGCCCAGATTTGCGACCGTATTGGAAATGTCTTGATTTGGGGATCTTCCTCTTTCATTTCATAACCTTGATAGTTATGTGCAGCTGGGGACCGATCATTAAGAACCTTGTGGAAACATCCCTCTCTAGTGGTGACAGTGGCAGACCACATTTTGTGGCAAACCCATTCGCACTCGGGGGCCCACCTGGGACTTACATAGGATGACCTCGTTTTCCCGGACTCAGCTGAGGCCTCCCTGCGTAGTACATAATGCCGAACCGATTCCCTGATTTGGTCATGAGCCATTTCTTGGAAATGGTGAACGTATTATTGCAATTCGGCTTTTAGAGTCTGTGATGTTTGACCCGGAGCACACCAGTGAGATTGGGAGGGTTTACAAGTTTGCAGGAACCCTTGACCTCCACATACCCTCATTATCAGTGTGATCTTTGTTATGATTTGGTCCTTATGGTTCTGGATTTCTTGATTTCTTGGTTCTGAGGGTTTCTATCAGATGGTTATGGTTCAGAGAATTCTGGTTTTCAGTTATTTGGAGGGTCCCCATATCCAGTATCCAGATGGTCCCAGATTGATTATATGTCTGCATTGCATTTGCATCACATCATACTCGCATTAACTATTTATGTTTCCATTTTTCATGTTGTTGTTAACAGTTTAGCACCCAGTTCTGGTAATTGTAACTCCAGATGGCAGAAGTTAAGAAAATTACCAGAAAGAAGAATGTCCATTACACTTTTCTCCAGCCAGAAGTAAAGAGTGTTCAGAGATTAGCATGGCTGATGAATGATCAGGTTTTAGGGAACTTCAGAAAGAGGTATGGTCAGATTTTGAAGTACATGGATAAACCAACTGCAGACCAGAAGGATAGCTTGCACACTTTGCTTCAGTTATATGATCCCTTGTTGCGGTGTTTTGTATTTCCGGATTATATCTTGGCTCCTACCTTGGAGGAGATTTCTAGCATTTTGGGTGTTCCTGTCAGAGATACTTTGCCTTACTATGGATCAGAGATGGTTCTCAAGGAAGAAGACATATCCAGAGTCTGTCGTATACCAGCTGCTAAAGGTCAAGAAAGCTTTGAAGGACAGTGAGGGCAAAGGACTTCCTTGGGATGTGCTTATACCAGAAGTTGAAGAGTATGCCAAAGAGAGTAAGTGGGGATATTTTGGTGCTGTGGTGGCCTTGATGATATATGGATCTAGTCTTTTCCCAGGAGAAAAGGAGTTTGTGAGTTTGGAGGTGAACTCCATTTTTGCTAAAGGTAATCCTGTACCAACTTTGTTGGGAGATTTCTACTACAGTGTTTATTACCGGAATGAGAAAGGCAGAGGTGGACCAGTGGGTTGTTGTGCTCCATTATTTGCTGATTGGTTTGCTAAGCAATTGCCAAAGTCGGGCCCTTTCAAAGAGATGAAAGATGAATGGAGGTGGTCCAGGAGGCTAATCGGACTAACTTCTGAGGATATAGCTTGGGGTTATAACAGGGATTTGTTGGGTAAGGAGTTACTGGTTAGTTGTGGGAGATTTGCTAATGTGCCTTTGCTAGGAAGAAAGGGTGTGATCAGTTACCATCCAGTCTTAGCCAGGAAGCAATTTGGCTATCCTCTGAGGGATCCACCAAGTATGGAAGAATTAGATGGGTCTTTGTACTTTTCTGTGGAGGGAAACAAAGAGTTGGTCGTACAAGCATCTCAGGCTTGGGCTCACAGGGTGAAGAAAGGAAAGAAGGATTTTGGAAGGGTAGATCCCAAGACATGGCCTCCTTTTGCTACATGGTTGCAGAAGCGTGTAGAGGAAGTGCTCATGCCATTTTCAGTGGAAGCTCCATTGTATCCCAAAGAGGTGCAATGTCAGAATACTGTTTCTCTGGAAGAATATAAGAAGTTGGAAGCTCAGTTGCATGAGGTTCGGGTAGAGAATGCTGAAATGATTAACTTGTACCACCTTGCCAATCGTGCTAAGAATGAAGCAGAGGAAAAGCTACAGAAGATGCAAGTCTCCTAGGAAGCTAAAGAGAAGGAGTTTGCTGGAAGAAAAGCTCATTTGCAGAGATTGGGTCTAATGGAATCAAAAAGAGAAGCGGAGCGTAAGAAAACTTTGAAGACTCTTAAAGAAGCTCGCCAGTCCATTGTTTGGTTGCAAGGCCAAAGGGAACAGGAGCAAAAGAAGTATAAGGAAAAGGAAAAGTTTTTCGAGATACAGATGACCTTCAAGAAAGAAGAAGTAGAACAAGTTCACAAAATACGAAGAGAGCAGACTCAACAATTGGCACAAAGCCAGATGGCCTTGGAGGAGGCAATGAAGGAGATTGCAGAGCTTAAGCTGAGAGCAAGCGTGAAGAAGAACCGGACAGAGGTGATAGCTGCAGAAGAAGAACCTGAGTCTTTAGTCTAGATTTTTTAGTTTATTGTTGTTCAGACTACCTACAGGCTTGTTGTAGGAGTCTCGCTTTATCTTTTTGTTCATATATTGACTTGTAACCCTTCGGGGAATTTGTTTGTGCTTCAACTTTGGCTGCAAGTGGGTTATCCATGTTATGCAATGTTAAATTCCAATTACCATTTCTGAATATGCAAAGCTTGTTCGTTTGAGACTGCTGAGATCTGAACACTCTTCAAAGGGAGAGTTTGAAAATTAATGCCCAAAGGGGCTATCTGGAGCAAATACCAGAACTGGGGCATATAAATGCCTAAACTTGGAAACATGAATAGTTACATTGCATGCATATAACGTGTTTGCTGTTTTGCAGGTAGTTTATCAGTTTTCTAATGTTTATGTCCTTTCAGGCACTATAGCTCCCAGGAAGGTTCAGAAACAGCCAATCGTGCACAGATATCCTACGAGAGTAAACAGAGAGAGTAATGGATCAGATGCAGGCAGATCTAGCTGACTTGAGAACAAGAATGGATAACTTCATGACCCTCATGGCTGGGATGGGTCAGACTCACGAGCGCTTGCACAAGATGGTGGAAAACAATCAGGCCAAGAACAATGGGGCTGCGGATGGAGGTAATCGCAATGGGGCTGGTGCCCGTCACGTAGAGATCCATGTGGCGCAACCAGGGATTACTATTATCAATGATGGACTGAACAACGTGGAGATGGATGGGCAAGATGAACAATTTACTTTGCTGGACGAGGCAGAAGGCCAAGGGGCTGATATGAACAGAAAGTTTGAAGAGATGGCTGAGCAGATCCGTGCCATTCAATTTCAGAGCTCTCTGGGGTTTGATATTACTGACTTGGGCTTGGTGCCAAGGGTTAGAATCCCCTGCAAGTTCAAGGTCCCTACTTTCGATAAGTACAACGGCACAGCTTTCACAAAGACTCACCTCCAGTCTTTCGTCGAAAGAATTGCTGCACATACCGATGATGAGAAGTTGTGGATGTATTACTTCTAGGATAGCCTTGTGGGGGCCTCCTTGGAGTGGTACATGAAGCTGAGCAGGGTTAATATCCGAAGTTGGAAGGATTTAGCAGAGGCATTTGTGAAACAATATCAATAAAATTTGGATATGGCTCCAAATCGTACTCAGTTGCAGACCATGTCTCAGAATGCTAAAGAAGGGTTTAAGGAGTACGCATAGAGGTGGCATCAGCTTGCTGCTAGAGTACAACCTCACTTGTTGGAGAATGAGATGGCGGATATGTTCATGGGAACGCTACAGGGGGTGTTTATTGAGAGGTTGGCATCTTGTTCAGCAACAAAGTTCAATGACATTGTGATAGCAGGAGAGAGGGTCGAAACTCTTTTGAAGATGGGAAGGATTCAGGACACCGGTGCGGGTAGCTCAAGCGGTGTAAGAAAAGCTTTTAATAGACCTCCGAGAAGAACATAGGGGGAAACTAATGTTGTGTACGGCCGAGGTCGGGGCCGGGGGTACAGAAGATCCTATGAGATAGTGGCGGCTGTCACTATTCCATCAAGTCCTGTGCAACAGACTCAACCACAACAGCAACAACAACAACAGCCACAGCGTAACAATTATCAGCAAAGACCCTATCAACCGAGACAAGCTCGTCCGGCTAACAGGGTGCTTGAAGCCATTCCCATGACGTACACGGAACTGCCTCAAATGTTGTTAGACTTGAACTTAGTCCAATTGAGAACATTAGCACCACCTCCACCTGGAGAGCTTCCCGTGGGGTATGATGCTAACGCAAGATGTGTGTTCTATTCAGGAGCACCCGGGTATTCAACTGAGAAGTGCAGGGCGCTACAACATAAAGTTCAAGATTTGATCAACTCAAAGGCGATTAACTTCGCGCCGCCTCCTAATGTTACATCAAGTCCCATTCCAAACCATGGGGGAACTAGGATAAATGTTGTGGACGGTGGTGAGAGGTTAAGCTTGATTCTGAATGTGGAAGAGGTGAAAACTCCATTGCTGGTGGTGAAAGACAGATTGTTGAAAGGTCAAGTGTTCCTAGGGTGTGGTCATGACTGTGAAGAGTGTCTGATTTCAGTTAATGGTTGTGAAGACTTGAAGGTTGGACTGCAACATCTGATTGACGAGGGGTCGCTGCTGTTTGATCAGGTTGATGACAGAAGCAATTGTGTGTCTACCATAACAATTTACTTTGATCCTGCTGAAGTTCCTGTCTGGAGGGAGCCAGTGACCATCTATGTTCCAGAGGTTAGTCCTGTTACTATTACTGTTCCAGGACCATTACCTTATGCTAATGACAAATCCATCCCGTGGAATTATGGCTTGGATGTGTATGTGGAAGGTCAGAAGGTGAAAAGTAAGGTGGTGACAATTGACCCGACTGTGGTGAATGTCGGAGGAGTTGGTGGATTTACAAGAAGCGGGCGTCTTTTTGCTCCTCAAGCTCTCAGAGGAGATCCTGAAGCTGAAGTTATTGCAAAGGCTAAGGGTAAACAGATAGCAACCGAAGAAGTGACCATTCCTGCTGCCGGGCAAGGCACTTTCGAAAAAGAAGTTGAGGAGTTTATGAGAATAAAAATAAGAGTGACTATAAAGTAGTTGAACAGCTGAATCAGACTCCGTCCAAAATATCAATTTTGTCCTTGTTGATGTGTTCTCCAGCTCATAGGGAAACTCTTCTGAAAGTTTTACAGATGGCATATGTTCCACAGGAAATAACGGTTAACCAGTTGGAGGCTGTAGGAGGCAATGTGAATGCCAGTCATGGGTTGGGCTTCACAGATAGAGATCTTACTTCTGAAGGCCGCAATCACAACAAGGCCCTGCACATCACCATGGAGTGTAAGGGTGTTGTCCTGTTACATGTCTTGGTTGATATCGGCTCTTCTCTCAATGTTCTCCCTAAGAAGGCTTTGATGAAGTTGAATATTGATGGCATTGTTTTGAGACCCAGTGACTTAATTGTGAAACCCTTTTATTGGTCCCGGAGGTCTGTGATCGGGGAAGTTGAGCTACCTGTGAAGATAGGATCTCAAGTGTTCAAAAGCACGTTCTATGTCATGGATATTCAACCTGCTTATAGTTGCTTGCTAGGACGTCCCGAGATCCATGTTGCAGGCGCAGTGACATCCACGCTGCATCAGAAGCTGAAGTATGTGGTAGATGGTCAGGTGATCACGGTGTGTGGAGAAGAATACATTTTTGTGAGTCACCTGTCAACTTTCAAGTATGTAGAAATGGATGGGGAAATTCATGAAACGTTGTGTCAAGCCTTTGAAGTAGCCAATGTCAGTATTTTGGCTCCGGCAGAGAGGAACAATGAGAAGGAAAGGGACCTCTATCTACTCCTACAAACAAGCCAAAGAAGTGGTCCAATACGGAAGCGCCCAGGGCTGGGGCAAGTTGCTAGAGTTGGAAAAGAAGGATGACAAGTTAGGTCTTGGTTATCAGCCTGGTAGGTCCAGCTGGCCTCAGGGTGGTAAAGCCATAACTTTCATAAGCGCCGGAATGCTCGATCGCAACAACATCTGTGCAACAAGTTAAGAAGGGGACAGTGACTACGACTGGGATAGCTGGATTCACCCATGTGAACATGGGGAGGAGCTCAGGAACTGGTCTGCCGAGGATTTCGTTCAAGTTACCTAGCAATCAGAGTAATTTACTTGTTTCCTTTTTTTATCATGCTGCATGTCAATCCTGCACTCTGCCCAAGGTGCACGGATCCATTTGTAGGGCCACCGTGCTTTTAATGCATTTATTTTTCTGTGAAATAAAGGACAATTTTAAGCAAACTGTGTTCTCTTTCTTTCGTTTTAAATTTCACACAAAAAATAAAATGGCAATGTTTTCCTTTTCTTTTTTGTTTATATGTTTGCGTCTCTTTTGGAAAAAAACAGATTCTGAAATAAGCACATCATTTGTGCAGTGTTGATCATCCGGATTCTAGTGATAACGTTCCTGCTATGACCATGCATGACTTCGACAATTCTATCTACCAAGCTGATGAAGGGGTTGAGGAAGACTGTGAACTCCTGGAAGAATTGGTTAGGTTGTTGAAACAAAAGGAAAGGGTCATTCAGCCTCATCAGGAAGAGATAGATATCATCAACATCGGGACTGGAGATGTAAAGAAGGAGATAAAGATTGGGGTCAGTCTGCAGACCGAGGTAAAGAAGGAGTTGATTGGTATGCTGCGAGAATATGTGGATATCTTCGCCTGGTCGTATCAAGATATGCCAGGGCTAGATACTGACATTGTTGTGCATAAGTTGCCACTAAGAGAAGACTATCCTCCAGTGAAGCAAAAGTTGAGAAGAACTCGTCCTGATATGGCAATGAAGATCAAGGAGGAAGTTCAGAAGCAGTGGGATGCCAGATTCCTTGTTGTAACTAGTTACCCACCTTGGGTAGCTAATATTGTACCTGTACCAAAGAAAGACGGCAAAGTTCGGATGTGCGTTGATTATCGGGATCTAAACGGAGCAAGTCCAAAGGATGACTTTCCATTACCTCACATTGATGTGCTGGTAGATAACACCGCTCAGTTCTCGGTATTTTCTTTCATGGATGGCTTCTCCGGTATAATCAGATCAAAATGGCACCGGAAGACATGGAGAAAACAACGTTCATTACCCCGTGGGGTACATTCTGTTATAAGGTTATGCCCTTTGGGTTGAAGAACGCTGGGGCAACGTATCAGCGGGCTATGGTCACATTGTTCCACGACATGATACACAAGGAAATTGAATGCTATGTGGACGACATGATCGCCAAGTCCCGAAACGAAGAAGAGCATTTGGTCAACCTTAAAAAACTGTTTGATAGATTGATAAAGTATAAGCTGAGGTTGAATCCAAATAAGTGCACTTTCGGAGTGCGGTCCGGAAAGATGCTGGGTTTTATTGTTAGCCAGAAAGGAATCGAGGTGGATCCTACAAAAGTAAAAGCAATACAAGATATGCCTGCACCGAAAACAGAAAAAGAAGTGTGTAGGTTCTTAGGGATATTGAACTACATTTCACGGTTTATATCTCATCTAACTGCCACGTGTGAGACCATATTCAAATTGTTAAGAAAAGAGCAAACAGTCAGGTGGAATGAGGACTGTCAAAGAGCCTTTGAAAAGATAAAAGAATATTTGCAAACACCTCTGATTCTAATGCCTCTAGTTCCAGGACGGCCACTTATCATGTACTTGACTGTGCTAGAAGGGTCGATGGGGTATGTTCTAGGCCAACATGACAAGTCTGGTCGAAAAGAGTATGCTATTTACTACCTTAGAAAAAAGTTTACCGACTGTGAATCCTGTTACTCACTGCTCGAGAAAACTTGATGCGCTTTGGTATGGGCTACTCGCCGACTGAGACAGTATATGTTGACCCATACCACACTGCTAATCTCAAAAATGGATCCTGTCAAGTATATTTTCGAGAAACCAGCATTAACCGGAAGGGTTGCAAGGTGGCAAATGATTTTAACAGAGTACGACATACAATATACTTCTCAGAAAGCCATCAAAGGAAGTGTATTTTCAGATTATCTTGCACAGCAACCTCTTGAAGATGACTATCAGCCAATGAGATTTGATTTCCCTGATGAGGACATCATGTACCTCAAAGCAAAAGATTTCGAGGAACCACTTCTGGAGGAGGGGCCAGACCCTGAATCCAAATGGAAGTTGATGTTTGATGGGACAGTCAATATCAATGGACGTGGAGTTGGTGTTGTTCTTATCACTCCTGAAGGTGTTCACTTTCCCTTCGCTGCCAGAATTACTTTTGGCTGCACCAACAATGAAGCGGAATACGAGGCGTGCATAATGGGAATAGAGGAGGCTATTAATCTTCGGATTAAGACTCTCGATATATTCGGAGATTCAGCCCTCGTTATCAATCAGATTACCGGCAAGTGGTATACACATCAAGAACATTTAGTTCTTTATAGAGATTATGCCAGAAGACTGTTGACGTTCTTCACAACGGCTAAGCTTCAGTATATACCACGAGATGAGAATCAATTTGCCGATGCATTGGCTACTCTTTCTTCGTCCATCAAAGTCTTGTGTTGGAACTACGTACCCAGGATTGACATCTCCAGGCTTGACGCACCAGCTTATGCTTTCTCTGTAGACATAGTGTCTGATGAGAAACCTTGGTACTATGATATCAAGCTCTTCCTGGAAAGACAAGAGTACACAGCTGGGGCATCATCCAACGACAAGAAGACCTTAAGGCGACTTGCTGCCAGTTTCTTCTTGAATACAGATGGGGTTTTGTATAAGAGGAATTTTGACATGGTCTTACTCAGATGCGTGGATAGACACGAAGCAAGCCTATTAATGCAAGAAGTCCACGAGGGATCCTTCTGTACTCATGCAGGAGGACATGCAATGGCTAAGAAGTTATTGAGATCGGGGTACTATTGGATAACAATGGATGCAGACTGTTGTTCGTACGCCCGTAAGTGCCAGATTTATGCAAACAAGGTGCATGTTCCTCCCAGCCCGCTCAATGTCATGTCATCTCCTTGGCCCTTTTCCATGTGGGGCATTGAAATGATCGGGAAAATAGAGCCGACTGCTTCAAATGGTCATCGTTTCATCTTGGTTGCGATTGATTACTTCACTAAGTGGGTTGAAGCAGCATCTTATGCCAATGTCACTCGACAAGTGGTAGCTAGATTTTTAAAAGAGACATCATTTGCAGATACGGAGTGCCCGAGCGAATCATTACTGACAATGGTTCTAATTTGAACAACAAGATGATGGCAGAGTTGTGTCGGGACTTCCAGATTCAGCATCACAATTCTTCTCCTTACAGACCAAAGATGAATGGTGCGGTAGAAGCGGCTAATAAGAATATTAAGAAAATTGTGCAAAAGATGGTTGTCACTTACAAGGATTGGCATGAGATGTTACCATTTGCATTGTATGGGTACCGAACGTCAGTCAGGACGTCAACCGGGGCAACTCCTTTCTCATTGGTATATGGTATGGAGGCAGTCTTGCCAGTTAAGGTAGAAATTCCTTCATTACGTGTGATGATGGATGTGAAGCTTGATGAGGCTGAGTGGGTACATGATTGATACAATCAGTTATGTCTAATTGAGGAAAAGAGATTAGCGGCTATCTGTCATGGTCAGCTTTATCAGAGGAGGATGAAGCGAGCATTCGACCAACAAGTACGTACTCGGGAGTATCAATGTAGGAGAGCTTGTGCTCAAGAGGATCGTTCCTCCAGGTTCAGATCACAGGGGCAAGTGGACACCAAACTACGAAGGCCCGTTCATAGTGAAGAAAGTTTTCTCAGGAGGAGCACTGATGCTCACCACTATGGATGGAGAAGATTTCCAATCCCCTATTAACTCGGACGCAGTTAAAAAATACTTCGCATAAAAAGACCCGCTGGACACAAAAACAGAATTAAAGTCCAGGCAAGAAAAGGGCATCCCGGCGAGTTAAAAACAGAATAAAAAGCTCGGGCAAAAGTTAGGGAAAAAATAAAAAAAAATGTACACCCGCTGAGTTGAAAAGCCACATGGGACAGCTCAGGCAAAAAAGGGTATCCCGGTGGATTGAAAACCCGAAAGGGCGATCCACGCAAAACAAGGGAATAAGCGAACAACTGCGATCCGAGTAATCTGAACCAAATCGTCGTTTCATATAGCTGGACAATATCAGAAGGATAGGAATCAGTCCCCTCATCTTTTCAGAAAGCAAAGGCAAAAATTGAAAGTTTTGAAGACATGCTGGTCATTGTCAAAGCCTCTTGATCTAGTTCTCTCCTGCAGAGTTGTGATTCTTGTTGCTAATCAGGCATTTGTTTGATGCTCGTATGCACCCCCCAATGTCGCTCCCTGGATTTCCATCCTGGTACAAACGCGAAAGTTGCGCGGAAAGAGGTAGAGTCTCCAGCCAGGCATTTTTATCCCGAAGGAACTGGGATGGTAATGTTGCACAAACCAAAAGAAAAGAAAAGGAAGGACACGGGTCCTGCGAACCAAAGAGACTGAGTTCAGGAGTCGGTTACGACCTGGGAAGGTATTAGCACCACGGATCGTCCGTCGTACCCGACGGGATCCACGCTTGCAAAGAAAATGTTTCAAAGGGTGAAGAAATGAAAGTTGCTGCAAAAATGAGACTAGAACTGGAAAAGAAAAGAAAAGAAAGGGGGGAAATGTAGGGAAAATAAAAGAGTGTGCTCGAACGGGCCCTACCCCGCTGCCTACGTACCTCATCTAGATAATGAGGATCAGAGTCGCCCGTAGTTCCCCTAACTAGGGGTGGAAAAGATTGCTTGTGAATTAAGGCTTGAACTGCCTGTGTCAATGGTCAGGTGTTGCAGGCTCGGATGACGAGTGCGTTACCGTCTTGCAAAATGACAAGTAGGAGCAAGTTCACGGACGGAGCGAAGAAGATGAGAAAAGAATTCCCAAAGGAAAGACGCTTATTGTTTGTTTGTGTTTTTTAGAAACTTTTTATGAGTGTGTCACAAGGAAGTGAACTCAAGCTCTTTTCCATGGAATGTGTACTTGTCACTACATTCCAAGATGGAATAATAGAACAAGCACACTCAAGTAAGGAGAAGATCCCCAAAGCTTGATTCCAGAGATTAGGGCCTAAGCTCACTAACTCATTGAATTTATTAAGTGTTTTTGTATTTTTGAATGAAGAAGTGTTTTTTATGATTTTTCTTGATGAAGATGGTCTCATGATCAGACTTGTGCATCATAAGACAAGCTTGTACTATCCCAAGATTGGAAAACTACAAGTGTTTCATGGAATAAGGCTATTGCACAGGAGACCACTTCAATCCTTATTAAATGCTTTTTAGGGTTTTTGTTTGAGATGAGAATAGAAAAGAACCAAAGGATCTTAAAGGTAAAAGTCTAATGGGGGACTAATGAATCCTAATTGTTATCATGCAAAGGAAATCCTAGGTTAGTGAGGTTTATTATCCTAAAGGAGGAAGAGGAAAGAAAAGAAAGAAGAAGAAATGAGGAAGAGAAGAAGGAGAAAGGATGGCCTAAGCCCCTCCAACACACATAAGAGAATATCAATAAAGAAAAGAGAAGAGATAAGAATTGGAGATGTGGGAATCATATCCACACCTCTCACTTACCAAAGCCCCTGAAATGGTTAGTAACATAAGAAAATATCATGACAAAAGCAAATGAGAACAAATGAAACACCAAATGGGCATAAGATCAAACCAAAGCCACACAACCAGAATTGGAATCTCAATTACAAATGTCAAATGCAAACACATAACACAAGAATGAGAAAGGGACTATACAATTCAACATGAAGCACTATGGGTTATCATGACAAAGTAAGACAAACAAGAGATAACACAAAGCAAGCCAAGCAAACAAAAACCACAAAGTTCAAGACCAGAACCCTAACATGCCAAGAATGTGCCTAAGCAACACAAGGGATGAAGAGTAGAAGCATACAAACTTAAACATTATCATCATGAGAAGCAAAGAAGCATAAGGAGTGAGGTGAACATGTACATAAGTGAATGAACTTCAAAAGTAAACAACCACAAAAATTCTCAAAGTACAAACATCAATCCAAGACCAGAGAGGTATCCACATCCTAAATGGGCTCTAAACAATCAAAGGGAGTTGGCACAAGTGCCTTCCTAACCTAAGGATTAAACATATGACCAAAAAGGATGCAAAAACAGATAAGCAAAGGACAAAATTCAAATCAAATCAAGCATTCATCCAAACAATTCCACAAATTGGCACAAAGACTCTTCAAACATACAATATTAACATGCCAAAAGGAAAGAATCAAAATCAGAAGCTAAGCAAGTCAAATATGAGTCTAAACATGGATTAGGGTTATGAAACTTCATGCACAAGTTAAGGACCAAAACTAATGAAGAAAACTTCTAAAAATCAGAGGAAAAATCATCAACAAACTACATTTCAATGTGAATCCAGAGCAAAAAGAATCAATTAAAAATTCCAATTAGTGATCAAGATAGAAATTGTATAAGACAACATGCTTTAAAAGTGAAATAAAAGCAATTAATAAAAGAGGAAATTAATTCCAGCGTGGAAAATGAAAATAATGGAAAATAAAAAATACCAAAAATTAAAGAAAACTCAAAATATCATACATGAAATTTTTTGGAATTTTTGTGAACTTATTTCTATTTTTAAAAATTAAAAATAAAACTACAAACAAAATGAAATAAAAGAATAAAAGGGAAGAGCCAGGGGTGCAATTAATAATGAAATCAGTTCAATATAAATGGGCCTGAGAGAGGGAGGGGTGCGAATAGCACTCTGAGCCCAGTGGATCCTGCGCATGAGTATAATATTACCATGGAAATTCACATTAATCAGGAAAAAAAACAAGCCATTGGATCACATAAGTGTGCCAGATCAAGTCAAATAAAACCCTAAGTCCTATCATTCATTGGCCAGAGTGTGTGTACATGATAACTCCAGTGAGGTGCGAAACACAATGCTCAAATTAGACTTAAATTATAAAAGAAAACACGTGAGAAGGAGGCTGTGATTTTAATGCGTTGTCAAGCTACCAGACGTCCAGATCAAAGATCTAATGGCTCAAACATCATCTTCTTCGTTTATCAAATTCCAGAATCCGGTGACGGAGCCCTAGCTCCGGTCACCGGAAAATTCATCAACATGAACAAATCATCACTAAAATGAACCAAAAACTCCAGATCCAATAATTAAACCATGTTGATCATGAATATGGCAATGATAATCACAATAGATCAAAGATCAGATCAAATCGAAGACAAACAGTTTTATGTATCAAACTTCAGATCAACAATACAACCTCAATATTCATTCATTTTGAAATCTAATAATCACAGAATCATCAGTGAAACAAGCAGATCACAATGCACATAATTTAAACAATTTCTAGATCCACGAATTTGAAGCTAACCTGAAACTTGCAGAGCTCAAATTAGGTCAAAAGAAAGCTTCCAATGCTGCAGATCTACCTCCTCTACCCTCTCCTTGTAAAATAAATGCAAGAGAGGGCTTGAATTGCTCTAGATCTTGAAATTCGAACTGAACTGCACCACTCTTGCACTTGAAGAAATCTTGAGTTTCAGCTTGAATTGATGGTGAATTGATGATCCTTAGAGCTCAAGGATGAAGAATATGAAGTTTGTTTGGTGAATGAGTGAGAGAATCAGAAGATTCGAAGAGAAATGCAAGAGATGCAAAAACTTGAGAGTGATGAAAATGTGATGAAATCCCCCGAAAATGGAAACCTTAGCTGCTTATATATGATGTTAATGAACACTGATGCAAAAATAAGAGGGAATGCACGTGAGGAATGAGTGGGAGAAAGAATTTGCAAAATTGGAATGAAGTGTGTGATCCCTCTATTTACTCGTGCTTCCCTTCATTCCTTTGCACATGCTGATCACTCTTGATCCACTAATCCAAAAATGAAACAATCCTGGCCCTTGGATGAAAGCAT
Source organism: Lathyrus aphaca (assembly GCA_963966055.1). Lineage (NCBI taxonomy): Eukaryota > Viridiplantae > Streptophyta > Magnoliopsida > Fabales > Fabaceae > Lathyrus > Lathyrus aphaca. Next base: position 139,417,313 of record OZ014522.1, on the reverse strand, counting down.
CATGCTTTTTGAATGTTCATGCACTTTTTGCATCTTATGAAATACATCCCTTCCCATGCACGAATTTAGTGACTTATTTGGAGCAAAATGTGTCTCATGTAATCCCTTATGGTATTGTGACCTTACTTTGCACATAAAACAGCTTGGAATTGAGCTATGTGAGTTTTTGCTCTTGGTGGAAACTTGAATTTTAAGGTAAACCCTAAAAAACAAGTGAACTTTCGAAGGCCATATCTCTTGATCCATGAGGGCTATGAAAATGTACTTGTACTTTCTGAATATGGAAGAACCTACCCTATAACTTTCATGTTTGTTGGAAACTCATTTGAGATCTTTTTCACCATGAAAGAAACCTTTGAAAATTAGGGCAAAAGTTACCAAAAATGGAAAGTTCCATAACAATCCATATGCCAAAAATGGAAACTTCTTCAAAACCCTTTGATTCTTGATCTTTGACTTTGCCAACCCTCTTCTAAGGTCTTAAGGACATCCCTTGACTTGAAAAATGGGGTTGGACCCCTTGAATTCTCACAGTTGACTTTTAAAATGCACAGTTGACCAATTTCTTATGCAAGCAACTGATGAAATAACTGTTTTCCACAAGGAATCTTCTCACCAAATTTCATCCCTAGTATCCTCTTATCATATGAAAGACTTTGCCTACATGAAATGGCCAAAGTCGCAAAGAATTCATGCTTGAAAGTGAAACCCTAATTTGGGGACCATTGTGTAAGAGCTTTCCCTAGCTTGGATTCCCTGATGATCTCTCAACCTCTTAGGCTTTTGTAAAGAATCTTAGACTTGTGAATGCCATGTAGACTCTTCATGGGATTTAGACAAGTCCAATAGGCCTCTTTCTATAGCTTGTAATGCCTCAAATCCACCAACAATTGATCATATGCCTAATGCTAGAACATGAGAATGTTATGCTTTACTTTTCCATGCAAAGATGCCAGAGATATGATATGCTTATGATGATTATGATATGATAATGATGCTTAAAAAGAAGAGGGAAAATTTGGGGTGTTACAGCTGCCCCTATTCAAACAACTGTTAATCTGAAAAGGACGGTAGCACGGGTTATCGACCGTTCAAGATGAACCGTGGTTGAATACCAAGAAAACCTGAAATTTGCACTCTGCTGGAGAATGTAAGAAATGGGAAATAAACCCAACCAAATGACGCTTTGGTGACTGAAGTGGGGAGAAAGCAGACGAGCTCCCTCCAAGGTTGAACTATTACGCCAGATAACGAAACTTAGACAGACGAGTCTTCTTCGAACAAACCTGTTACGCCAGGTGCTGGACATACGAGCCCTCTTCATATATTTTACAAAAATACATAACCTGAGACAGACGAATCTCCTTCGGATAAACGTGTTACGCCAGGACCGGTGATGCACTTAAGCCTGTGGGATGGACATGCATAATCAAGATAGACGAACCCTCCTCATATATGATTCGTGGATATATGGTCTAAGACAAACGAGCCTTCTTCAAGAAAACCTGTTACGCCAGACGAACCTCCTTCGAATAACCTGTTACGCTAGGACCGGTAATCATTTTGACGTTTAATCCCACCGTCAGGACTTCAAACCTCTTCAACATAGACGAGTATTGGATGATCATCAAGAGAACACAAACGAGTGCCATAAGTCAATAATACAAACGAATATCAGACGATGATCTAAGAAACACAGACGAGTGCTTCAGGCGATGATACATACGAATATCAACCACTGATATAGACGAATACCATAAATCCAACACAGACAAGCATTTGTAGTAGCAATACAAACAAGTACCAGAAGATTATCAAATCAACACATACGGATATAAGCTAACACGGACGAGTCTGAAGGATGACACAGACGAGTATCAAAACGAGCTTCAAACGGATAACCAACACAGACGAGCGTTGGAGAACGCATACGAGCATCCCCTAAGTTCAAACACAGACGAGTGTCGAGCACCAAAAGGAAGTTACACACAGACGAGTGCTGGGAGGTGCAGACGAGCAATAGCATCTACCAACCATGGGCGACTGCTGGGGAAAGCAAACAAGCAATAACAAAGTGTGAACACAGACGAGTGTTGGGGAAATGCTGACGAGCAACTACCTAACATCAAACACAGACGAGCGTTAGGGAAAGTGAAATTCTGGGATCAGATATGTGATGTCGAACCAGATGTTTAGACACTGAAATCCTAAACAAAAATTAATGAGCTAGTAAATTAAATAACACAAGAAATTGTTAACCCAGCTCAGTGTATCTCCACACTTACATCTGGGGGCTACCAAGCCAGGAAGGAAATCCAATATAAGTAATATTAATTATGGAGTTAAACCAATTAGTTTAATCCTTCACATAATATCTACCCAAGGAAATTTCTACCTAAGACTCTACTTAGATATGAGTACCTACTCACTCCCCCTCAATCACACAGTGATCATTAACTTAAGATGATTAATAAAATTGAAGTCACACTTCATACACACCAGCTTGATCTTACTTAATAGTTTCAATCAAGACACAATTCACTTTTTGCTTAAAAGCTCATAAAGTGACTAACAAACAATTAAAACCTGCTAGCTTCACAAACACCCTTGACACTCTTCTTAAATTCGTGAGATTTTCTTGAGTGTTTCAGTTTCTTAAATAGATGCTTGGTTTGTGGGCTTTTTGCAAATTATCCAGAATTTGATAAATCCCACAGTCATCTCCTTGAATTAAGGTGAGTTAGTTTGTTATCTCCTTGAATCAAGGTGAGTTAGTTATTTTGTTTCCTTTACACTGGAACCAGATAACTAAGCTTCCTAAAGATGCGCCTTGGAGTGCTTATCCTTTTACAATTAATTCCAGATATTTTCTCCTGATTTTAATCACTTCTGTTGCGCATCATTTAAGTCAGATAGCAGGTTTGCGATGTCACAACATCTGGTGTGACATCCTAATGTCCTGAACTAAGTTCATAACTTTTACTTTGTTTTTCAATGTCACAACATCTGGTGTGACATCCTGATGTCCTGAACTAAGTTCATAACTTCTTGTTTGTCAAAAATTCTGCCAATTTCTAACATTTACAAACTCCCCCTTTGGCTAATTTTTGGCTAACATATTCTTCTGATTTTGTCAGAGAGCAGCGGAGTTCCTTTCTGTTGGATCATGTGAGAGCTAATAATTTGCTCCCCCTCAAACATGTATGTATACTTCTATGACTTGGCCCAACAGACTTTGATATACCAATGAAAATTCAAATTCAACTTAGTTCAGTAGACAGACATTAACAGCATTGTTCAAGCATTGTTCAATACACTTCTCCCCCTTGTTAGACATAAATTTGGGGCCAAACATTACAGAAACAGAAAAAAAACATTCAGAATTACAATGCAGAACAGACAATACATTTTCCACCACAAACAGCTTCACTCAGACTTAGTATACTCTGTATCCTCTGTATCCTCAGACTCAACATCAGATCCATCAACATTCCCAGCAACCTCTTCCAGCTCTAGTCTTTGAATTATGTTCTCAAGCTTCTTCTTCCTTTCATCCAACTCTTTGCAGGTTGTCCTGAGCTCTGCAATCAGGGCTGCCTTTGATATAGGGGTCTTGACAGCAGATGTCCCAGCAGATGTCCCACCTGGTGCTTCAACATCTGCGGCATGATGACCTAGAAACAGTTTGTAATGAAAGGACACTGGACTCTCCCTTTTACAGACAGAATCCTTGTCAGTAAGGATGTCTGGATATTGGTTGAGAATCACCCCACAAAGTAGTGATGGGAAGGCTATTGGAAGCTTGATGGCTGAGGTTCCTGCATGCTTGAGAGTTTGGTCAAAGATATATGCCCCATAATCCAGCTTGGTTTGGGTGCCTACAACACAGATAAACCTCCCAAGCCCAGTAGCTATAGATGAGGTGTGGTTGGTTGGGACCCAGTTGACTGTTCCAATCCTGTGCAGCATGGCATACTTCCTGGTTAACAAGCTGACAGAGAGTTTGCCTTTGACTGGCCATGACTTGACCTGGTTAGCTGTGATTATTTTGCATACTTGATTGTCAGTCTTGCCAAGCTCATTTGGCCCATCTGATTCTCTCCCCAGGTACTGATTTATCACCCTAGGAGAAAAATCTATACATCTTCCCCTAACATATACTTTCATGAAATCCTCAGATTTCCCATCAGCACACCCTTCTTGTAAGTTAACTATAAACTCTTTTACCAGCAGTTCATAACAAGGAGAAAACTCAGAAACAGTCTTGAATAGTCCAGCATTGGAGATTAAATCAATTACCTCAGTGCATTCCAAGGCATTGCTACCCAACTCTCGTTCCAGAGCCACCCTTCTTTGATAGACATATTTCCACTTGCTTACACTGGAGACATTGTGGAAGGACACATTATCCAGGGGTGCTTCAGGGACAGCAGTGGCAGTCCTAGGAGGTGCTGGCCTCTTTCTGGGTTGGGATGTTGGGACATCCTCCTCAACATCAAAGTCAGATGGAGTTGTGGCCTTCCTCTTCTGTGTGCTGACCTTACTCCATTGATTTGTAGGTCCAAAAGCAGTTTTGACCTTGTCCTTCTTGGGAGTTAACTGCCTTTTCTCAGGAGTTGCATGAGCAGCTGGCTTCTTATCCTTCCTAGCCCTAAGCCTCTTGGCTATGCTAGGATCAACAGATGTTATGATCTCTGTGTCAGAATCATCATCCAGGTTTTCAACTGGCGGAGGTTGGGAAGCCTCAATCTCAGCAGCTTGATCATCAGGAGCTTGATCATTAGTAGCTTTATCATTAGTAGCTTGATCATTATCATTTGGGGCTTTGTCTTGGCCCTCAGTTGTTTCAACATTGCTTTGGACATCCTGTGGAGCAGGTATGTCCTCTTCAGCTTGGTTGCTTGGGTCATCTTGAGGAGCAGGCATACTGTTCAGGGGAACTGACACCCCAGGCACAACCCTTTGTTCCGCCAGGATTCTGGTTACAAGCTGTTTGATTGATGCATCCACGTGGAAGATGAAGGGGCTCCCTTACTTTTGCTGAAGACTGGCTCCTTGGGTCTTCTTGCATGGGGAGTCCTGGGCTTTTGAGCAATGGGAATGCTTCCTCTAATCACATTTATAGGTGTAGCATCCATTGGTACTACAGATAATGGAGTAGCGTTCACTACGTCTTCTTGAATGAGACTCTCATCAATGGAGTTAGGGTTCTGATGTTGAGACAATTTTTCAATTGTAGTGGAAAAGTGTAAAGGTTTGATAGATTTGGATGAGTTTAGAGTTTCAGCTGTAGCATGCAAAAGGTTCAGTGTTGCTAATGAGAATGTGAGAAGCTGATAGATCGTCTGTACATAAATAGAACCCGTTGCTATTGGAATTCTTAAAATTGGAATACAAACAGTTATTGGCCAGACTGGTGCTGCCATCTGGTGATCATGCCATACGATGTCATGAGACATGCTGGCACTTCTCCATAATTTCTATATGTCACATATGCAGATTCCCAATTTACCCCTTAGGTTTTCAAATTGGGTAGCATCAAAAGCCTTTGTAAATATGTCAGCTAATTGCAGCTATGTGGCTACTTGCTCCAATGTGATCACCTTCTCCTCCACAAGGTCTCTAATGAAGTGATCTCTGATATCTATGGGCTTAGTCCTGCTGTGTTGGATAGGATTTTTGGAGATATTAATAGCACTTAAATTGTCACAGTACAATGTCATGACATCTTGTGTGACATTGTATTCTGTGAGCATTTGTTTCATCCATACCAGCTGTGAACAACTACTACCAGCTGCAATATATTCAGCTTCAGCAGTGGATAAGGACACACAATTTTGTTTCTTACTGAACCAAGAAATTAAATTGTTCCCTAGAAAGAAGCATCCTCCTGATGTACTTTTTCTATCATCAGCACTTCCAGCCCAGTCAGCATCACAAAACCCAGTGAGGATTGGTTCACAACCATGAGAGTACATTATGCCATAGTCACAAGTACCATTTACATATTTCAAGATCCTCTTAACCTGGTTTAGATGGCTCACTTTTGGTTCAACTTGATACCTTGCACACACACCTACTGCAAAAGCTATATCTGGTCTGCTAGCTGTAAGATATAGTAGACTTCCAATCATACTTCTGTACAAGCTTTGGTCCACACTCTCACCTTTGTCATCCTTTGTCAGTTTTAAATGAGTGGGGGCAGGTGTTCTCTTGTGACTTGCATTGTCCATCCCAAACTTCTTGATAGTGTTCTTTGCATACTTGCTTTGGGATATGAACATGGAGTCCTCCATCTGTTTGATTTGCAGTCCAAGGAAGTAAGATAGTTCTCCCACAAGGCTCATTTCAAACTCAGACTCCATTTGAGTCACAAAATGTTTAACCATCCTGTCTGACATCCCACCAAACACTATGTCATCCACATATATCTGAGCAATCATAACCTTTCCCTCTTCATCCTTTACAAACAGGGTTTTGTCTATTCCTCCTTTCCTGTATCCATGTTTAATGAGAAAGGTGGTCAGTCTTTCATACCATGCTCTAGGAGCTTGCTTTAGACCATACAGAGCCTTCCTCAGTTTATATACATGGTCTGGACAGCTTGGATCAACAAATCCCTTTGGTTGCTCCACATATACTTCCTCATTAAGGTACCCATTTAGGAAGGCACTTTTAACATCCATCTGAAATAGTTTGAACTTTAGGATGCAAGCAATTCCTAGGAGTAGTCTAATGGATTTAAGTCTTGCTACTGGTGCAAAAGTTTCATCAAAATCTACCCCCTCAATTTGAGTATATCCTTGAGCCACAAGCCTAGCCTTGTTCTTTGTAACTACTCCCTGCTCATTAGACTTGTTTTTGTACACCCACTTAGTGCCAATCACATTAATGTCATCAGGCCTAGGAACAAGATCCCATAATTCATTCCTTGTAAACTGGCCTAATTCTTCCTGCATAGCAGAGATCCAATACTCATCATTCAGAGCTTCCTTGATGTTCTTAGGTTCTATCTTTGAAACAAAGCAGGAGCCTGAGATCATCTCTCTTGATCTAGTGATGACACCACTGTTGATATCACCAATTATCAGTTCTTTAGGATGATCTTTCTGGATTCTGATGGAGGGAGGTTTGTTGGATTGCTCTGACCTTGCCTCAATTAAAGTGAAGTCAAGATTATCACTTTCTATTTCAACTTCAGTTTGATTGTCAGCAGATGTTCCAACATCATCAGCAACATCTGTCTTTGCATAAGTATCATCAATAATCACATTTATTGACTCCATTATAACCTTGGTTCTGGAGTTAAATACTCTGTAAGCTCTGCTATTTATGGAGTATCCAAGAAATATCCCTTCATCACTCTTAGGGTCCATCTTCCTTTTATGATCCCTATCAGCCAGAATGTAGCACTTACTTCCAAATACATGAAAGTACTTGACTGTAGGTTTTCTACCCTTCCAGACTTCATAGATGGTGGATAGAGTTCCCTTTCTTAGTGTGACTCTATTGTGGATGTAGCATGCTGTGTTCATAGCTTCATCCCAAAAGTACAGGGGTAACGTCTTGGCATGAATCATGGCTCTAGCTGATTCCTGAATAGTTCTGTTTTTCCTTTCTACAATTCCATTCTGTTGAGGGGTGATGGGAGAAGAGTACTCATGGTTGATCCCTTCTGATGAACAGAAGTCTGAGAATTTTTGATTCTCAAACTCCTTTCCATGGTCACTTCTTATTCTGACCACACAGCTTACCTTTTCTCTTTGGATCCTATGGCACAGATCTTTAAATACCTCAAACACATCTGACTTTTCTTTGATGAAGCTTATCCAGGTATATCTTGAGAAATCATCAACAACCACATAGGCATATCTTTTTCCACCAAGACTTTCTACCTGCATTGGTCCCATAAGGTCCATGTGCAGTAATTCCAAGACTTTGGAGGTTGTCAGATGTTGAAGCTTTGGGTGTGACATCTTGGTTTGCTTACCTATTTGACAATCACCACATACTTTTCTTTCATCAATCTTAAGTCTTGGAATCCCTCTTACAGCCTCCATTGAGATGATCTTCTTTATTCCTCTGAGATGGAGATGACCCGGTCTTTGATGCCACAGCTTCATTTCTTCTTCTTTGGCTATGGAACAAGTAAATGTGAGGCTGAAATCTTGGGGTTCCCACTTATAGCAGTTGTCTATTTATCTGGCTCCTCTCATGACAACTTTCTGCTCTTTATCAAAAATTGTGCACTCAGCTTTGGTTAAGTTGACACTGTAACCTTGGTCACATAACTGACTTATGCAGATCAAGTTAGCAGTTAATCCTTTTACCAACAGCACACCATCTAGACTTGGTACACCTGAGCAGTCCAGGGTCCCAACTCCCTTGATTTCCCCCTTTGCTCCATCTCCAAAGGTTACATAGCTGGATGAGTGTGACTTTAAGTCTACCAACAGATTCTTCAGTCCAGTCATGTGCCTTGAGCAGCCGCTGTCAAAATACCAGTCTTCCTTAGCAGATACTCTGAGAGATGTGTGTGCTATAGAGGCAACAACCTGCTTGGACCATTTGTGCCTGTTGTGAGGTTTCCTTTGATGCATCTGCCCTGGGTAGTGTCCATCTCTAGAGTTCCAAGGTTTCCTGGTGAACTTGTTCTTCTGCTTGGGCATGTACTGGTAGCTTTGATCAGTATAAAGTCTAGCTTTAGGTATCCAAATTTTCCTGATGACCTATGTCTTCTGCTTAGGAAGGTGCTGGGAACTCTGATTGGGGTATCCATGCAGTTTGTAGCAAAAAGGTTTGATGTGACCAAACCTTCCACAGTGATGGCATCTCCACCTTTGATATTTCTTCTTCATCATGTTTTTCTCATGATGTTGAGACATCTCCTTGAACATCTTGTTTGACTTCATGGGATCTGGAGTTGTTTGGCTGGTGCTAACCTCAGAGTTATGAGCTTTATTAAATCCCAACCCAGTCTTATTCCCTGAGTGCTTGTTGTTGTTGAGAATGGCATCCAGTGTGTTTGAGCCACTGTTCAGCATTCTGACAGATTTGGACATATGCTCCATTTTGGAGTTGAGTAGGCTGACTTCATTTTTCAAAGTGTCAATGATCTCTAGATGACTTTCCTTTTCAGCCTTTAATTCCTCAATCTGCTTCTTCTGCTGTTTACTTTCCATGCATACTTCTGTGTTCCTTTCACACAACATCCTGTAAGATGTTTCAAGCTCTTCAAATGTCAGATCCTCATCACTGGATCCCCCTTCAGTTTCACATACTCCAGCTAGAGCAGTGATGTGCTTTGCAGATTCTTCTTCTGACTCACTACCCGAGTCTTCATCTGACCAGGACACAGAAAGACCTTTCTTTTGCTTCTTTAGGTAGGTTGGGCATTCACTTCTAATGTGTCCATAACCTTCACATCCATAACATTGGATCCCTTTTCCTTGGTTAGTCTTCTCATCATAGTTTGACCTTCTATTAGAGTCATAGGGTCTTTTATTCTCAGAGGTTGAGTTTCTTCCACTTGGTCTGGGCCTGTTGTCCATTCTTTTGAGAATTTTGTTAAATTGTCTCCCAAGCATAGCAATTGAATCTGATAAGATGTCCTCAGAGCCTGCTTCATGACTTTCTTCTTCCTTATCAGTGTTTGAGACCAGGGCTATGCTTTTGTTTTTCTTCACAATAGTATCATTCATTCCCATCTCAAAGGTTTGAAGGGAACCAATGAGCTCCTCAACTTTCATTGTGCATATGTTCTGAGCTTCTTCTATGGCAGTGACCTTCATGTCAAACCTCTTTGGCAGTGATCTGAGAATCTTCCTTACCAACTTTTCATCACTCGTCTTCTCTCCCAAGGCACCAGAAGTATTAGCAATTTCTAGGATGTTCATGTAAAACTCATGAATGGTCTCATCTTCCTTCATCCTCAAGTTCTTAAACTTGGTGGTGAGAAGTTGAAGTCTTGACATCTTCACCTTTGATGTTCCTTCATGAGTAGTTTTAAGGGTGTCCCAAACATCCTTGGCTAGCTCACAGTGATGCACAAGCCTAAATATGTTCTTGTCAATGCCATTGAACAAGGCATTTAAGGCTTTGGAATTTCCAAGTGCTGACTCTTCTTCCTCCTTGCTCCACTCTTCTTCAGGCTTCATCACTTTTGCCCCATCCTTATTGTCTTTGACAGGGTGCTCCCATCCTTTGTTAACTGCTTTCCAAGCCCTGCTATCAAGAGATTTCAAGAATGCTACCATTCTTGGCTTCCAGTAATCATAGTTGGATCCATCCAAGATAGCTGGTCGATTCACAGATCCTACATCTCTGTCCATGTTCCCAAAATTTGCAGTCCCTAGATCTCACCCAGTTATACAGGCAGGGTGCCTGCTCTGATGCCAATTGAAATTCTGGGATCAGATATGTGATGTCGAACCAGATGTTTAGACACTGAAATCCTAAACAAAAATTAATGAGCTAGTAAATTAAATAACACAAGAAATTGTTAACCCAGCTCAGTGTATCTCCACACTTACATCTGGGGGCTACCAAGCCAGGAAGGAAATCCAATATAAGTAATATTAATTATGGAGTTAAACCAATCAGTTTAATCCTTCACATAATATCTACCCAAGGAAATTTCTACCTAAGACTCTACTTAGATATGAGTACCTACTCACTCCCCCTCAATCACACAGTGATCATTAACTTAAGATGATTAATAAAATTGAAGTCACACTTCATACACACCAGCTTGATCTTACTTAATAGTTTCAATCAAGACACAATTCACTTTTTGCTTAAAAGCTCATAAAGTGACTAACAAACAATTAAAACCTGCTAGCTTCACAAACACCCTTGACACTCTTCTTAAATTCGTGAGATTTTCTTGAGTGTTTCAGTTTCTTAAATAGATGCTTGGTTTGTGGGCTTTTTGCAAATTATCCAGACTTTGATAAATCCCATAGTCATCTCCTGGAATTAAGGTGAGTTAGTTTGTTATCTCCTTGAATCAAGGTGAGTTAGTTATTTTGTTTCCTTTACACTGGATACAGATAACTAAGCTTCCTAAAGATGCGCCTTGGAGTGCTTATCCTTTTACAATTAACTCCAGATATTTTCTCCTGATTTTAATCACTTCTGTTGCGCATCATTTAAGTCAGATAGCAAGTTTGCGATGTCACAACATCTGGTGTGACATCCTAATGTCCTGAACTAAGTTCATAACTTTTACTTTGTTTGTCAATGTCACAACATCTGGTGTGACATCCTGATGTCCTGAACTAAGTTCATAACTTCTTGTTTGTCAAAAATTCTGCCAATTTCTAACATCTACAGAAAGCATACGAGCAACAACAGATAACAAACACATACGAGTGATGGGGCGTGCATACGAGCAAAAACAATTATCAAACACGGATGGGTGTGGGGGATGCATACGAGCAACAAACAAATGTCTGATTGGCAACACGAATCACAACTCTGCGAGAGAGAACCAGATCAAGAGGCTTTGACAATGCCTAATTCTGACTGGGAAATGAATAACTGTTCATATCATCACATTGACCAAAAATAAATTGGCGACTTCGCTGGGGAATGTTTCAATGATGGGAGTATACCAATCATGCAACTCTGCAGGGAATTGACGATCTTCCGACACGGCTGGGGAGATGCCATGTCAAATAATCTTTGCTAGGGAAAGCGTTCTGATAATTACAACTCTGTGGGGAATTGGGCATTCAGCTGCATGCTGGGAATACTCCACCTGTGGAAAGGTAATCTGCTTGGGGATTCCACCTACCCTAACTCAGCTGGGAAAAGTTCTGTTTGGGAAAATGTGATGCCATCCTGCAAACCCTGCAACAACAGAAAACACATATGTGCCCCGGAAACTTGCATGGTATGATCTATACATCCATCGTCACCCGAAACTCAAAGATGGTTTTAAATGTTACCTGCACTGTCATTTTTCCATTTAGAAAACAATCACCATGTTTCAAATGCAATGTTCTTTTTTTACCAAAAAAATCAGGACATTTTTGCAAACAAAAATAAACACAACACAGCTTTTTGACTGAATATTCTTTTATTGAAAGGCCTCGGAAGAGGCAAAGTTTTTACATCAGGAAGCAACCACCTAGAAAGAGGTAGCTACCATAAAATTGAGAAAATAAACTATCCTAATGGAAATGGGCACGACATCCCAATGAATTTCCTTCTTTCCATGACCAACATGTCTTCAAAACTCTCCATTCTTGCCCTCACTTTCTGAAAAGATGAGGGAACTAATTCCTATCCTTCTGATACAGTCCGACTGTACGAAACGGTGATTTGGTTCAGATTACCCGGATCGCAGTTGTTCGCATATTCCCTTGTTTTACGTGGATCGTCCTTTCGGGTTTTCAATCCACCGGGATACCCTTTTTTGCCTGAGCTGTCCGATGTGGCTTTTCAACTCAGCGGGTGTACATTTTTTTTATTTGTTTTCCCTAACTTTTGCCCGAGCTTTTTATTCTGTTTTTAGCTCGTCGGGATGCCCTTTTCTTGCCTGGACTTTAATTCTGTTTTTGTGTCCAGCGGATCTTTTTATGCGAAGTATTTTTTAACTGCGTCCGAGTTAACAGGGGATTGGAACTCTTCTCCATCCATAGTGGTGAGCATCAGTGCTCCACCTGAGAAAACTTTCTTCACTATGAATGGTCCTTTGTAGTTTGGGGTCCACTTTCCCCTGTGATCTGTGTAATACCTCAAAATTTTCCCTCATATTTAATCCCTCTATTGGTTTATCGTTTTGCATTCATCCGCATTTCTCACTAGGTCATAACAGCATAACCATGCATTTCATTGATTCCTAAGGCATGTGATCAAAACATCTCCTTGTGATATGATATTTCCTATTCATATGTGATATACTTGGTTGCCGCATTCAAGTTTGAGATAAAGGACTGAATTCACATCATCATGGGAATATTCCTATTCAGAGGATCACCAAGTTCTAAAATTCTTCCTATTCAGAGGATCCATAAAAATGATGAATCAGGATATTATCAATGTGATTAAAGGTTTACTTCCTTTCATTATTGGTGGCTGCTCTCTTCATCAGATTGTGATAGTGGAATGTGCAATTAGTATTCTGATGTAAGAGTCTTCAACATCACTGGTCATCCATGCGAGTGACCCAAGGTTTCGGGTTGCAAAGAAAGTCAGTGATCTTCATAGTTGTTTTTGCAGGTGATTTGAGTTGAGAATTGAAGTTGGAGTGTAATCAGAGATACAAGTTTGGTGCATTTGAATCTATTCATATTCACTATCTAAAGTCTGTCCAACACAATACAGTGTCATTTGGATTCATTCTTTGGCTTATTCACAAATTCAAATATTATTCGTCATGTTATAAAACCATGTTTACCAATTACCGAAGTCATTCCAAACCTTTTCCATAATCCATGGCCGTACTTTTGTGTTAGTTAAATTCTAATCCCTTTACATGTTTTTGTGTCCCTCCTTGTTTGTTAAACCATGGAGGGGTCCGTCATCTTATATCCATATTATATCTGGCCTAGGTAATGAAATTATTTTTGGAGAAAAGATGTTGCTTTTAAAATCATGGATAATATAAAACATAAATAACAGGAAAAATTGGTTAGAGAATTGGATTGGAATCAATTACAATCAATGATATAGAAGGTGGAGGAGATTGAGTTGTTTTTTGTTTTCCTTATCATAATTCATATACAGAAAAAGAGAAGCTAAATCCAAGAAAGAATCAGTTATAATAATAGAATCCAGTTTTGAAATACAAGATCACACCAGAAAATTCAAAATAAGCTAAGAGAATCTCCTACAAGTTCTACTACAAAAACAACAGAACGGTTACGAAACTCTCTCACAAATTGATCCCTTTCATACACGCAACCGAACCATTTCTCGGGCCACCGCCGGAATATTCATCTCCGCCGTCTACCACCCTCAGTCAATTTAAATTCAATGGATACTAATAATTGGAGACATAGTCAAGGGGCTGAATCCAACATGGATAACAGTGATTGGAGAGGTCAATTGTAACAAGAATCACGCCAAAGAATTGTCAACAAAATAATGGATACATTATAAAGGAATCTTCCCATTTCAGGTCCAGAGGGATTGCATGAACTTCGGAAGATTGCCCAAAGGTTTGAAGAGAATATTTTTACGGCTGCAACAAGTCAGTCTGATTATCTAAGGAAAATATCTTTGAAGATGCTTACCATGGAGACTAAATCCCAGGGCACTATGACCAACAATATAACATCGAATCTAGTTGGCCCTAGCAATAAACCTCCTGATCCAGGACTTGGTATGCAGTTTCAAGTTTACAATCAAGGGCAGCAGCATCCTATTCCTTTGCCCAATCAGCCCCAGTCACGCCAACAACTTCTATCTCAAAACATTCAAAATAATATTTCATCTCAGCCCAACCTTCCACCTGTATCTGGTCTAGCCCAGGCTTCCATCCCGAATGTGGGCCAGAATTCCAACATTCAAAATTCCAACATTCAAAATATGTTTAATGCTTCCCAGAGACAAATGCAAGGGAGGTAGCAAGTTATTCTTCAACATCAGCAGCATCACCTTCCATTTTTGGCTCATCCACATCTCCGTTTGATTCCAATTCTAGGTCGCATGCATTTGGATCATCTGCGTCCATGTTTAATACTGCAGCTAAGAATACATTTGGAAACAACCAGCCATCCCAATTATTTAGCTATGCTGCCCCTGCAAATTCACGGTCTAGTTCTACTTTCGGTCAGAATACCCACCCCTTTGAGCAGACTGTTGGGTTCATCAAACTTGTCAAGTTCACTTTCGTCTGGGCTTGTTGGAAGCCTTTTCTCGAGCAGTGCATCACTCACGTCTAATGCTCTGACAGGTTTTGGTCAAACAGTACCATCAATCATCATCACCACAACCTGCATATCAGAAAAGGAAAATCATTTACATATTAAAAAAGAAAAAAAAACTCAGTTATATCAAAAGGAAAAAAAAACTCAGAATTCAGAGTCAGTGATTATGGGAAACTCAGTGAAAACTTCAATCCTGAAGAACTTCATAAGATCTCCATGCTCTCTCTCAATTAATCTCCAGCAAGAACCATATTTCCACTTCAATCCTACATATCACAAAAAAAATCACTTTCAGAAAACTTCACTCAGACACTGTACATAAAGAGAATCAAGTCGCAAAATGAGTTTAAAACATAAAAAGTAGGAAGTGAATAATTGAAAAAAATACAGTTACACAAATAACGGAAAATAGAAGCATTTACACCAGAGAAAGTTCAAGAAGATCAGTTATAAATGTAACTGATATGCAATAGAACCAGAATGAGAAAATAGTCAAGGAAAGTTAGTTGCAGTCATGGTTGATTCAGTTATATTCACAAGTCAGTTAGGAAAATCACAAAAAAACAGAAAATCAACAAAAGCTAACCAATTTCATAACCGAATAGCTAACTGAATTTCACCTGGAAAAAAAAAACTCTAGAATCATCTTGGATCCATCCTGTATAAATCAGAATCATCTCCAAT
The DNA here is from genome assembly GCA_963966055.1 of Lathyrus aphaca. Classification (NCBI taxonomy): domain Eukaryota; kingdom Viridiplantae; phylum Streptophyta; class Magnoliopsida; order Fabales; family Fabaceae; genus Lathyrus; species Lathyrus aphaca. The sequence continues at coordinate 139,401,750 of OZ014522.1, read as the reverse complement.
CATTTTTCTTCTTCACACTTATTCTTCTTCACCCTTTTTTCAATCCTCTTCCACATCTTCTTCTTTTGACCATTCTTCAATCAACTAACCATCCCTCAACTTCTTCTCCTTCCATCACCATCACACACTTCTTCCACAATTTCCCATTCCCAATCTTCATCCCTCAACCTCTTCTCAATCTCCATCTCTGCAATTCCCAACTTCATCTCCTTTCATTATCTCCATCACCATCTTCAATTTCCTGCACAGACAACAAACAAATAATCATAGACAGGAGGTAACAGAAGAAATCCGCAAAAAATGAAAAGAAAAGATTGAGAGCATTTTCATCGAACCTTCATCAAGCCCCGCAGATTTGTCGCAACTTTCATCAACCTTCTGCAGCAGACCTCCAACCATCTTCAACCACTATTTGATCAGCAAACAGGGCACAACCTCGTAACCACGTCGTTTTCGCACTGCTGCAAGAATCTAAATATGCACCAACATCAACTCAATACCGATGCGTGCAACAATGACCTGTAAGGGACACAAGGCATTTCGTTGATTTTAGGGTCGAAGACGATTGAAAATCCCGAACGGGATCAAGTGAAGAAGTGGAACCGAGTCATACCTTAACACAATCGCGCATCATTTGAAACCATTTTCGGCGCATCTCTCTTCATCTTCGAAGTCCTCTCGTCAACGATTCAAGATTCTCCGTTCGTATCTTCGTCGGTGGCAGAATCTTAAGGTACGAAGCTCCTGTACTTGTCCATAGTGTGGTGATGTTCGTTGCTTCCATATGAGTTTTATTGATCGCGATTTTAGGGATTTTCGGTTGACGGATTTTCTAGTCTAGGGTTTTGTCTTCGGATAAGAGGGAATAGATTAAGGGTTGAATTTGAGATGAAGAAGGGGAGGGCGTTGTGACAGAAGGGGATTTGGGTTGCAAGAAGAGGAAGAAGAAAGGGGTGGCCGTGAACGGCGGAGGGGAAAGGGAATGGGGGGATTAGGGTTTGTTGTGTTCTTGCTCCAACCCCCATGTTTCACGTTGTTGTTTATAATATTAAGAGTATTCAATTTTTCTCTTTGGAAATATTAAGCAGCAATTAAACTAAATTATTAGGAATTAAAGGGAATTAAGAGAAGTTAATTCGCATTAAAACCCCAATTAAGTCCACCGTTCCATTTTTCTTAGAGATAAGATCAGATTTAGAAAGATCCCCTTAGCCACACCGGCAGTGACACTTGTCACCGTCCGGTAGGCTATCCCATCGGCTAATCTCGCGTGAGTGGTACACTATAATAATCATGTGTCAGTGTCTGTGAACCGTTTGATATGATTACTACTAGAATACCCATGATCCAATGGCCAAGATTAGAGTCAAGATGTTGACTGAAATCCACCATATGCTCCCCCCAATTCCTGCATTATGGGCCCTGGTCCTTTGCTCTCTGCACCTCCCTTTTTTTAAGCCCCTAGAAAAATAACTAAGAAAAAATGCTTCATGAACCCCTTTTGTTTTCTTTTAGATCTTTTTAATTTTAGTTAGACATGGTTTAGAAAATAATTCCAATAAAAATAGTAGAATGATTAGAAAATTCCAAAAAAATTTAAGTACTTTTAATTCACTTTAGAAATAATTGGCCTTTTATTTTTCTGATTTTGCTTTATTTTTGATTTTATTGTGAATTTTTCATGTAAATGGTTTTTAATGAATTTTCTTCAAATATACATGATTTTATAGATTTTATTTTTTTTGGTCTTCCAGTAACTTTTTTGCCCATTCTTTTTACCATAATTAGAGGACTCATAGTAGTACTTAGGGTAATTTTAGTGGATTGTTTAGGGCATTTTATCTTAGGTTTTAGTGGCTTAATCCTTAGAAAATAATGACTAATCCTTAGGTGGAAATAAACAATTTTTAGGCATAGCAAAATTCCGATTTTTTAGGATTCCTTTTAACTCAATGTTATAGATATTTTTAGGACCCCATGGAATAAATTTCATAATTTTTCCAGATTCTTTGCTATTTTTTAGGATATTAATCTTTAGGCCTTATGCATATAAATTCTACTAGTTTAGGCTAGTATATTAAACTTCAATAAAAAATGGTTTTAATTAGATTTAATCCTAGGATTTAATATGGATTTAGGTTAGTTTAGATTCTGATTTTTTGAATGAAAATATTAGGTATTACCCTTGGTTTAGAACTTAGGCTTAGGATTCATATTAATTAGGCTTAGAATAAAAATTAGGAATATTTTAGGTTTATGCCTTTGATTACTTTGGTTTTGAATTTTATTTCTTGCATTCAATTTAATGTTTGGTTATGTTGGTTAATATCACTTGATTAGGTTTCCCCTTGGCTTTAGAATCAACTTATCTTCCTTAGGAAGTAAGTTGCATTCTATTAGTTCTAAGTGCCTTTCTTAGGATTAGAATACTTCACAAACCATAGGACTTCATTTGTAAATAAATTAACAAAATTAGGGTTGTGTCTTAGTCCCATTAGATTTTCCCTTTTATAATTTGAGTCATTCTTTCTCATCTCATAAAGAAAAGCAATAAAACACTTAATAAAGACCATACATTCTTGTACGACACGAGACTTTGCTGCGGAGTGTTTATACGCGTCCTGTTTCGAGCGAGGTGTAAATACTTCCCGTGATGGATAGGTCTTAGTGCGAGAATGTTCACAAACAAATTCAAAATACTTCTCATAAAAGACAAAAAAAACAAATAACAAGCGACTATCCTGCAGGAACTTCTTTTTTCATCTCATTCACTCACAACGCGAACTCGCGACGACTTGTCTTTCATGCAAGACGGTAAAACGCACTCATACCAGACGAGCCTGCAACACCTGAGCATAGACATACGCAGTTCCAGCTGTAAAAAACACAAACAAATAGTTCCCGCCTTAGTTAGGCGAACTACGTCGACTCTGATCCTCATTATCCCGATGAGGTACGTAGGCAGCGGGGTAGGGCCCGTTCGAGTACATTCTTTATTTTCCCTACATTTCCCCCTTTCTTTTCTTTCCATTCTCTCTTTCCAGTTCCATTTTCATTCTCATTCTAGTTAGCAGTTCATTTGTTCAGCAACAATTTTATTTCTCACCCTTTGAAACAAACAAGCAAGCGTGGATCTCGTCGGGTACGACGGACGATATGGGGTGCTAATACCTTCCCAGGTCGTAACCGACTCCCGAGCCCAGATCTTTGGTTCGCAGGACCTTGTCCTTTCCTTCTTCCTCAGGTTTGTGCAATATTACCTTTCCCGTTCCTTCGGGATAAAAATGCTTGGCTGGCGACTCTACCCTTTCCGCGCCACTTTCGCGTTTGTACTAGGATGAAAATCCCAGGAGCGACAGCTGGCGACTCTGCTGGGGAGAGAACCCAGAATCTCTGGTTTCCCTTGTAGAGTCAATCCTAGTGCCTGTTTGGTTTTGTTTCTTTGGGTGTTTATCTGTTTGTTGTTGTGTGCTTTAGTTTAGCTTTATTGTTTTTTATTTACAGTTTTTACTTTACACCTTTACTTTACCGCATTTATTTACCGCTTTCAGTATTTATTTTCCATGCATCATATTATACTGGACTGTCTGGCTGTGCTGGTTTTCATTTTTTCTGCAGGATGGGAGTTACTGTGAGATAAGCCAACTACCCGGCTTGAGTGCACTATAGGATTAGCGTGGACAGACATTGTACTCCCATGGTATCTCACCATGATGAGTGGCGATGTGTTCCAAACCCAGATTGTGACCGTCTTGGAACTATTCTGTGTGGGGATTACCTCACTTCAGGGTACGACCTTGATAGTTATGTGCATCTGGTGACCGATCTTCGAGAACGTTAGTGGAAACAACCCTCTCCAGTGATGACAGTGGCAGACCACATTTGTTGGCAAATCCACTCGCATCTGAGGGCCCACTGGGAACTCGCATAGGATGGCCTGGTTCTCTCATAGGAATTCAGTTAAAGCAAACTGATCGTATGACGGTAGTATTGTACCCTTCGGGATGAATGTACTATTGTTTCTCGACTCAGTGCTTGAAGCTGGAGACTTGTGAGGGATGCTTGTTTTTCCGGACTCAACTGAGGCCTCCCTGAGTAGTACATAATGCCAAACCGATTCCTGATTTGGTCATGAGCCTTTTCTCAGAAATGGTGAACGTATTATTGTTATTCGGCTTTAAGAGTCCGTGATGTTGACCCGAGTAGCACACCCGTGAGATTGGGAGGGGTTTCCAGGTTTGCAGGAACCCTAATACCTTCAGCATACCCACTTTGCCTTTGGTTCAGTTTTGTGATCTGGATTTCTGATTCTAAGATATGGATCCCAGATCAGAGGGATTGTTATTGTGATATATGGATATTGTAACCTTGCACTGACACCTGATTATATGATTGGCACATCACAGACACTTCACTGATCACATGCCTTGCCTTGCATAAGCATCATATCGTCATTAATCATTTGTGTTTCTTTTATTCTCAGGGTTTGCATTACTCCCGGTTCCTGGTCATATCATTGCTTCAGAATGGAAGACGTCAGAAAGAAGAATATTTTCTACAAATATTTTGATACCAAGGTGGACTTGCTCAAGCAGATGGTATCTCTCATTACCCCGGATCATTTGGGATTCTTCAAACAGCAATATGGTAATATTCTAGACATGGTGTTCAATCTGGATAGTTCGCAAAAGAGTCCCATCCATACCTTGCTACAGTACTATGACCCTAGACTCTGATGTTTCACATTCCCAAATTTCCAGCTAGATCCATTGTTGGAAGAGTATGTTGAGATTTTGGGACTGCCTATCAAAGACCAGATTCCTTTCAATTCAGAAATGACAAGACCGACTCATGCTGACATCGCTAAGGCTCTTTATTTGAGCCCATCAGAGGTATCTGCTAATCTGGTTTCCACCTAGGCGAGAGTGCTTGGTTTTCCCTTAGAGTTTCTGGTCATAAGAGCTGAAGAATGTTCCATGGAAAAGTAGTGGGATTCAGTTTGCACCATCTTGGCATTATTTGTGTACAGGATAGTTTTTTTTGCTGACATGGAGAAGTTCGTGGATATGAATGCCATTCATTTGTTCGTGATGAAGAATCTGGTGCCTACTCTCCTAGGTGACTTGTATTATTTAGTGCACTATAAGAATGAGAAGAGACGAGGTGGCTTGGTTAGATGTTGTGCCCCGTTGTTCTACACATGGTTTATGAGGCACATCCCTGTTACTGGAGTATTCACGGATCCCAAAGTAATCTGGTCGCAAAAGCTAAGCGCGTTGACTGCCAAAGACATCAGATGGTTCACCTTAAGGCTAAAAGGGAAAGAGCTCATCTCCAGCTGTGGAAAGTATCCTAATGTTCCCCTCTTAGGAGTAGCTGGGGGCATTAATTACAACCCCATACTCTTGAGAAGACAATTAGGATACGCTTTGAAGAATGTTCCCAAGGATTCGGAGTTGGATCAGACTTTTTATTTCCCTGCGAAAGGACAATCTCCCATTGGTACGGGAAGCTGCAGGTGCTTGGAAATTGATTAATAGAAAGGGTATAGAACGCTTGGGCAGGAGTAATAACCAGATGTTTCCCGAGTTTGAAGCGTGGGTAAGAGAAAAAGCTCAAGTGACTCTAATCCCTTTCTCCGCACCGTTACCACCACCTACCACGGTGCCTTTAGAAGATTATCAGAAGTTGGAAGCTTTGGTCAAGCAGCTTAGGCTTGAGAATCAAGAGGCTTATAATTCTTGTCAGAAATTGATGATCCAGAACCGTCAGTTAGAAGATAGAGCTATACAAGCTGAGGAAACAATTCGTCTCAAACAAAAGGACCTCAAAGAGAGAGAGCTTTACTTCAGGAAAAAGGGATTAGCTGAGATTCACAAGGCGGCCCAGCGCCGGAAAGAGAAGAAGGACCTGAATGAAGCCAATGAAGCTGTTACTTTATGGCAAGAAAAATGGGAAGACAATTTGAAGAAGCAAAAGGTGTTGGATGTCAAGCATAAGCTGGAGATCAAGAGTCTTCAGGATTCTTTGGATGGACAGAGAGAGCTCCTTCAGAAGGCTTATCATCAAGAGAAGGGTCGTCTCCAACGTTTAGCATAAAGTCAACAAATAGTAAAGGAAGCTCAAAAGGAGATAGAAGACTTGAAGTTGAAAGCTGATGTGAAGAGGTCAAAGGTCGAGCCGAGTCCAAGCAAAGAGAGTGATACAACTTTCCTGCAGCAGATTGAAGAGTTACACGCTTCCTTTGATACGAGGGACCTCCTCATCCAGAGACTCATCCAGGAGCCTGATCATCTAGATATCGTTAAGTTGTTCCAGAATGTCAAGCGTCTTAGCTGGAGGCTGCAGGATTAAGAGTTCCCTAGGGTTTAATTTCATGTTATTGTACTTGGATTACCCACAGGCTTGTTGTGGGATTCCTTTTATTTGATGTACTTTGTTGTTCTTTTGATTGGCACCCTTCGGGGACTTTGTTATTTCAAACTTCAGTTTATGTGATTGAATTGTTTTGAATCTCTTGTTCATTATTTGTTGCACTGACACGAGGTAATGAGCACCAATTCTCCACGGCCATCATTGTATTTGAATATCGCTTGGGTCTTCTTCCCAATTATTATTCTCATAATGCCAGGACCGGAAACAGGGAGAGACTTGGGAATAAAAGGAACACACTGCATTGCATACGCATCATTTGCATTCCTTCTTTATTTTTGCAGGTTTTTCCACAGGATGCTTAATTTATAAGTGTTCCAAGCAAAGATTGTGAGAGCTGCCAAGACCCGGCATCTCCGACAAGATATCCCGCATCGCTACGCAACTCGCAGCAATTAGAGGACAGACGTGGATGCTATGCAAACAGAGCTTAATGAGTTTCGCACTAGAATGGGAGAGTTCATGACCATGATGCAAGGGATGGCTCAGGGACAACAAGAGTTAAGGAATGCAATTCAAGGGCTCAATCCTCCTCATATTAATACTCCTGTGGCCACTTCTGACGGGCAAGGGGCTCCTCCCAACACCAGCAATGGCCCAGGTGGACCTCATATTCCAGAACCAGCCACGGCAACTTTCGTTCCAGTACAAGACAGACAGGAGGATCAATTCCATTATTTCAACAATGACATGGGGTTTGCTGGAGAAGGAAATCTTAATGATTTTTTGGTGCTCGCTAAGAAAGTCAAAGCCCTCGAATGTAGGGACACTTTGGGGATTGATGTGTCTGACATGGGTCTAGTCCCCGGGGTGGTTATTCCTCACAAATTCAGGCCGCCAGTTTTTGACAAGTACAACGGTAGTTCCTACCCAAAGACTCACTTGCAAGCTTTCTATAGGAAGATCGCTGCCCATACTCGGGATGAAAAGCTCTGGATGTACTACTTCCAGGATAGTCTCTCCGGAGGGTCCTTGGAATGGTATATGAAGCTAGAGAGAAGTTCGGTAAGAAACTGGAAGGAATTGGGAGAAGCCTTCCTCAAGAAGTATCAGTATAATATTGACATGGCGCCCAGTCGTACCCAACTTCAGAGTCTGACTCAGAGGAGCTCAGAGAGTTTCAAATATTACGCACAAAGGTGGCGTGAAGTAACCGCTCGAGTGCAACCACCTTTGTTGGAGAGGGAAATGGTTGACCTGTTCCTGGATACCCTCCTTGGGCATTTCATGGAAAGGCTAGCTGGATGTTCTTCAAGCGGATTCTCGGATATCATCTTGACTGGTGAAAGGATAGAAAGTTGGCTCAAGCAAGGGAAGATTCAGAACGGAGGTGCTTCAAGTTCTGGTATTAAGAAACCCTTCGTGAAAAGAAGAGAAGGAGAGACCGGTGCAGTGTACGCGCAGATGGGAGGAATTAACAGAGGATTTTATCAGCAAGTGGCCCCTGTCACTATTTCAACTCCACCTGTTCAACAGCAAGTCCAACCACCACAGACACAACGCTCGCAAGGGTATCAGCAAAGAGCTCCTCGTTCATATTACCCTCAGAGACCCAAGGAAAGACATTTCGAAGCTCTGCCGATGTCCTATTCACAGCTTTTGAAGAATCTTCTACAACTTCAGATGATTCAACTCTGAACTCTTCAACCCCCGAAGCTAGGCCAGATCCCCGAGGGTTATGATTCAAACTCCAGATGCGAATTTCATTCCGGAGCTCCCGGACATACCACAGAGAACTGCAAAGCATTGAATCATGTTGTTCAAGACCTACTGGATACTAAAGCAATTAACTTTGCTCCTACTCCTAATGTGATTCAGAACCCCATGCCTCCTCACAGAGGTACGGTTGGGGCAGTTGATAAAGGGGAGAACCTGAACTTAGTATGTGATGTTAACGACTTGCAGACTTCGTTGATTGTTGTTAAAGTTTGCTTGTCAAAGAAAGGTATCTTTCCTGGGTGTGAAGAAGATTGTCCGGAATGTGCTGAAGCTACAAATGGGTGTGAGCAGTTGAAGGCGGTAATCCAAAATATGATTAATGAAGGAATGTTGTAGTTTGACAAGGTTGTAAAAGAAAGTGAAGTCTCCACAGTAACTATATTCTACGATCCATCTCAAGTTCCTTCACGGGCCAGAGCGGCACCGATAACCATCACCACTGCAGGACCAGTAATGTATCAGAGTGATAGAGCTATTCCTTGGAATTATGGTGGTGAAGTCTACTGTAACGGCCATAAGCAAGAGTTGGCCACGTCTAGTACAACCCCAGCTCAAGTAGAAAATGTCGGAGTAGGGGGCTTTACTAGAAGTGGAAGGTTGTTTGCGTCGAAAACATTAAGAAATAATGTGATACCACCCAGAGACACTGCAGAAGCCCAGGCTAGAGCAAGAGGGAAGAAACCAGCAGTTGTCAATGATCCTGCACCAGAAACTGATCCAGACCTCACCTTTGATAAAGAAGCTGAAGAATTCCTGAGGATTATCAAAAAGAGCGACTACAAGATTGTGGACCATCTGCAGCAGATGCCGTCGAAGATTTCCATCTTGTCCTTGCTCATGTGTTCTGATTCTCACAGGAAGGCTCTCCTGAATATTTTGAACAAGGCGTACGTGCCTCAGGATATTTCGGTAAATTAATTGGAAGCGGTGGTATCCAGCGTCAATGCCAGTCACGGATTGGGTTTCACAGACTTGGACCTAACTTCTGAAGGGTGTGCTCATAATCGGCATTGCATATCTCTTTAGAATGTAAAGGTGCAGTACTCTCCCACGTGTTGGTAGATACTGGATCTTCGTTGAACGTCTTGCCTAAGAAAGCACTGATGAAGTTGGATTATGATGGAGTGGTTCTAAAGCCCAGTGACCTAGTAGTTTGAGCATTTGATGGGTCGAGGAGATCGGTGTTCGGAGAGGTGGAGTTACCAATTAAAGTAGGTCCACAGATCTTCAATACCACGTTTTACGTAATAGATATCCATCCTGCATATAATTGTTTACTCGGAAGACCTTGGATAAATTCAGCAGGAGTGGTATCGTCCACACTCCATCAGAAGTTAAAGTTCGTCTGGGAGGGTCAGATTGTAACTGTCAGTGGGGAAGAAGATATTTTCGTTAGTCATCTGGCTTCATTCAAATATGTGGAGATGGATGGCGAAATAGTTTAGACCCCATGTTAGGCTTTTGAGCCCTTGAAGTCTGAGCAAGCATCTGCAGTGGCAGCTTCTCCTGAAGAACCGAAGAAGGGGGTTTCCATAGCCTCTTATAAGCAAGCACTTGAATGGGTAGAATCTGGGGTACGAGAAGGCTGGGGCAGTCCAGTAGAAGTGCCAGAGAAGAAAGATATGTTCGGAATTGGTTATCATCCTGGGAAGTCATCGTCTGGACCAAGTGCTAAAGGCTGTCAGAGCCCGGTCACTTTCACGAGTGCGGGAGTGGTAGACTATAGAAATATCAGTGCTGTGTAGGATGACGCAATTGATAGTGACTGTGACCTAGATGAATGGATCAGGCCTGCCGTTCCAAGGACTCAGCTTAGCAACTGGACATCAGAAAGGCTTATGTCGGTCACCTCTTTCGAAGAGTAATAATTTTTTGTTTCTGTTTTTTCTGTATTAAAGCACTATGTCTTGCCCGAGGCATAATAGCTCTTTGTAAGGGTTCATTTGTTCTTAACACAATCATAAATAAAGATGACGTTTCACATTCATTCATGTTGTTCTCTGTCTTTCATTTTTTACTTTTGTTTTTCAAAAAGAAAGAAAAGTTTTAAAATGGCAATGCTTCTCATTTTCTCAAGTTGTTGCTAAAGCCTTGCATGAATCACCATTCATGCAGGTGCTCATCACCGGATCTTATCAATAACGACCCCGTTATGGCTGAGTATGACTTCGACAATCCAATTTATCAAGCCGATGAGGAAGGTGAAGAGGATTGCGAACTACCTGAAGAATTGGCCAGACTGCTTAAACAGGAGGAGAAAATGATTCAGCCGCACGAAGAAGCCGTCGAAGTAATAAACCTGGGTACTGAAGAAGACAAGAAAGAAGTCAAGATCGGAGCTACATTAGAAGAATCTGTCAAGACTCGTTTGATTGCTATGCTCCGAGAGTATGTTGACGTCTTCGCATGGTCCTACCAAGATATGCATGGTTTAGACACCGACATTGTGGTGCACAAGCTGCCTCTCAGAGAATATTGTCCTCCGGTAAAGCAGAAGTTGAGGCGCACACGTCCAGACATGGCAATTAAAATAAAAGAAGAAGTGCAAAAACAGTTTGATGTTGGCTTCTTGGCCGTGACTAGTTATCCTCCGTGGGTTGCTAACATTGTGTCGGTTCCCAAGAAAGACGGTAAAGTCAGGATGTGTGTGGACTACAGGGATTTGAATAGGGTCAGCCCCAAAGATGACTTCCCTCTACCTCACATAAATGTACTTGTCGATAATACTGCTCAGTTTTCCGTGTTCTCCTTCATGGACGGATTTTATGGCTATAATCAAATTAAGATGGCTCTCGATGACATGGAAAAGACAACTTTCATCACTCCTTGGGGCACCTTCTGTTAGAAGGTCATGCCATTTGGTTTGAAGAATGCAGGAGCTACTTATCAGCGAGCGATGGTGACGTTATTTCACGATATGATCCATCATGAAATTGAGGTTAATGTTGATCATATGATAGCGAAATCCCAAACAGAGGAAGAGCACTTGGTTAATATAGCAAAGTTGTTTGACAGACTTCGGAAGTTCAGACTGAGGTTGAATCCAAATAAGTGTACATTCGGGGTCCGTTCTGGCAAGTTACTCGGCTTCATTGTTAGTAAACGAGGAATCGAGGTTGATCCAGCCAAGGTGAAAGCTATCCAAGAGATTCCTGAGCCGAAGACTGAAAAGCAAGTGTGTGGCTTCTTAGGGAGACTATACTACATTGCACGGTTTATTTCTCACCTAACGGACACGTGTGAGCCCATCTTTAAGCTTCTGAGGAAGAATCAGGCCATTAAATGGAACGAAGACTGCCAGCAAGCCTTTGACCGAATTAAAGAATACCTGCTAGAGCCTCCAATTCTTATGCCTCCAGTGCCAGGAAGACCTTTGATCATGTATCTTACTGTGCTTGAAGGATCGATTGGATGTGTGCTGGGTCAGCAGGACGAGTCTGGTCGAAAAGAGCACGCCATTTATTACCTTAGCAAAAAGTTTACCGATTGTGAGACGCGTTACTCACTACTCGAGAAAACTTGATGCGCTTTGGTATGGGCTGCTCGCCGACTAAGACAGTACATGCTGACTCACACTACACTCTTAATTTCCAAGATGGATCCTGTGATATACATCTTTGAAAATCCAACTTTGACGGGAAGAGTAGCCCGGTGGCAGATGATATTAACAGAGTATGATATACAATACACTTCGCAAAAGGCAATCAAAGGAAGCGTATTGTCAGAATACTTGGCTCAGTAGCCAATCAATGATTATCAACCCATGAGGTTCGAGTTTCCGGATGAGGACATCATGTTCCTCAAGTCGAAAGACTACGCAGAACCACTTCCGGAGGAGGGGCCAGACCTTGAATCCAACTGGAAGTTGATGTTTGATGGGGATATGAACATGAATGGGAGTGGAGTAGGTGATGTTATCATCTCTCCAGAAGGGGTCCATACACCTTTAGCAGCTCGGTTGACTTTCGAATGTACTAACAATGAGGCGGAGTATGAATCTTGTATCATGGGGATCGAAGAGGCAATCGACTTGCGAGTCAAGAACCTTGAGATCTTCGGAGATTCTGCTCTGGTGGTAAATCAAGTCAATGGCAAGTGGCTGGTTCATCAACCTCATTTTCTCCCTTACAGAGATTATGTCAGGAGGCTGTTAACTTTCTTCACCAAAGTCAAGCTGAATTACATTCCTCGAGATGAAAACCAATTCGCCGATGCTTTGGCAACTTTGTCGTCCATGATTAAAGTTTGTCAAGAGAATTTCGTGCCTCGAATTACAATCTCCCGTCTTGAAAGGCCGGCTTATGTCTTTGCCGTCGATGATAGTGAAGATAACAAGCCTTGGTATCATGATATCAAGCAATTCCTGAAGGCTCGAGAATACCCGGTTGGGGCATCCAGTAAGGATAAGAAGACCCTTAGAAAACTGGCAGGAGGTTTCTTCTTGAATCAAGATGGCGTGTTATACAAACGGAACTTCGACATGGTGCTGCACAGATGTATGGATAGACACGAAGCAGACATGTTGATACAAGAGGTTCACGAAGGCTCCTTTGGTACCCATGCCGGAGGGCATGCTATGGCCAAGAAATTGTTGAGATCGGGATACTATTGGATTACCATGGAATCTGATTGTTGTAAATACTCCCGTAAATGCCACAAGTGTCAAATTTATGCCGACAAGGTCCATGTGCCTCTGAATCCTTTGAGTGTCATGTCTTCACCATGGCCGTTTTCTATGTGGGGCATCGATATGATTGGTAAGATCGAGCCGACAGCTTCTAATGGTCATCGCTTCATCCTGGTTGCTATTGATTATTTCACGAAGTGGGTTGAAGCCGCGTCTTACACTAATGTCACTAAACAAGTGGTAGCCCGATTTATTAAACGAGACATCATTTTCCGGTACGGAATTCCTGAAAGGATCATCACTGATAATGGTTTTAATCTCAACAACAAGATGATGGCTGACTTGTGTCGAGACTTCAAAATAGAGCATCACAACTCTTTTCCATATCGCCCGAAGATGAATGGCGTCGTCGAGGCGGCCAATAAGAACATCAAGAAGATTGTGCAGAAAATGGTTGTGACATACAAAGACTGGCATGAGATGCTACCATTCGCGTTGCATGGGTACAGAACGTCAGTACGTACTTCAACAGGGGCAACCCTGTTCTCACTGGTGTATGGTATAGAGGCAGTCCTACCAATTGAAGTGGAAATCCCTTCGTTGAGATTGATGATGGACATTAAGCTAGATGAAGCTGAGTGGCTCCGATCTAGATATAATCAATTGTGCCCCATTGAAGAGAAGCGGCTAGCAGCTGTATGCCATGGACAGTTGTATCAGCGACGGATGAAGCAGGCTTTCGAAAAGAAGGTGCGACCACAGAGGTACATGCCAGGCGACTTAGTGCTGAAAAGGGTTCTTCCTCCTCTTAACAATCACAGGGGCAAGTGGACACCTAACTATGAAGGACCGTTCGTGGTTAAAAAGGTTTTCTCAGGTGGAGCCTTGATGCTGACAACTATGGACGGGGAAGACTTCCAATCCCCTGTCAACGCAGACGCAGTAAGAAAATACTTCGTGTAAAAAGACCCGCTGGATAAAAACAGAATACAGATCCAGGAAAAAATGGGCATCCCGGCGAGCCAAAAACAGAATAAAAGGCTCGGGAAAAAGTTAGGGAAATCTTGAAAAAAATGTATACCCGCTGAGTTGAAAAGCCACATCGGACAACTCAGGCAAAAATGGTATCCCGGTGGATTGAAAACCTGAAAAGGCGATCCACGCAAAAGAGGGATTAACACGAACGACTGCGATCTGCGAGATCCGTAACTTATCTACAATTGAGGCTATCCTAAGGGTTGAAGAATAGTTCACTTACTTTTTCTCAAAAGGCGGAGCGAGCGGAGCGTCTTGAAGACATACGAGTCATAACCGGGTTGAGACTTGATGAGATCCACTCTTCCCATTGCCAATAGGATAGTTTGTTTTCCTTTTTGGTTGTTCCCTCTTTTCAGGGAACTGCTTCCTTTGTATTTCCTACTCATGGCCACTTTTCCAAATCAATAAAAATTCAACTCCAGTCAATTTGACTATTTTGCTTCTTGTTTTTCTTTTTTCATCTAGCATTGATTGATTGTGAAAACATCTAGCAAATTGTGATTTACGTTGTGTTGTGAACACATGAATGCTTTCTAACTCGTGCAGGAGGACGGAAACATTTAATACGACTCTGAAAGGGTGACGAGATGCCCAGATAATGATTCATACTATGAGCCTGGGGCAAGCAGGTCCCAAACTAACTCTCTATGTTGTAGGTACTATCGATTGTGTTCATGCAGGTACAGGTATTGGTGTTGCTAACAAAGCTAACAACAATTTCCCAGGATGAGCATTCCCTTATGTTTGAACAGGAGCAGGTGTCTCCCAGGGTGTCTCCAATCATCCCCAGTACAACGGAAGTTGAAGTTTCTGCCAGCAAGGTAGCAGAAGATGGGTGTCATCCCCAAGCAGAAGTTTACCTTCAGACAGGGGCAATTCTCAGCAATATAAGGAGTGTCTTGCCTTCCCAGCAGTTGCATCCTCAGCAGTATCAGGCCTTTGGTTCCCAGCCAAGTCAGGAGGTCCTCGCTTCCCCACCAGAGTTCAAGAATGGTCCATCTCCAGCAGGGTCTTGGCACTTCGATCTCAAAGTCCAATTTATTTTTGGCAATGGAGGCATTTCATAGCCGGTGTATCATTAACAACTTTCCCCGCAGAGTTGTCTCCTCCTCATCAGGATGGATCAAATCAGTGCAGTGATTATCAGTTCCTCCCCCAGACAAGCCATATGGGATCCTTGTAGTCTCCTTATCAGGAGATCTCTTCGCATTTGCATACGCATAATCATCATTACATTTTGCACCCTCCAAAGCGTAGCATTTCCATCATAATGGAGCATTACGCCATAAATTCAAATATATGCATGCCAACATGGGCCTGTTTTGAGGTATATTACGAATATCTTCTCAACCTGAAGTACTCCGCACAGAGGATACCAACATCATTTTTCATATATCCTTGTCTTTTCAAGTCAATGTTCGTCACTTATTCCGCGTCTTGTTTGGTACAACAGTCACGTCGGAGGTTCCCGTTTTGTACAACGGTCTTGTGTGCCTGGGCTCTCATTTATGTACAACGATCCTGTTCCATCTTGTTATATTTCCATCTTATTTTTGGTTATCAGTCGAGGCTGGTATACCTTTGCGTCTCCATTCGAGGATGGTTTCGTGTTAGATCCGAGGATCTTTTGGGAATTGTAATTCGAGGATGGCATTTCTTTTCTTTAAGTCCTTCTGCGGTTGGTCTTGTTTGTTTTGTTGTGGCTATTATTCGAGGATGGTAGTCCACTTTTTGAGCTTATTGATCGAGGTCAGTTTGTCTCTTTTACAAAGTCTGTCTGAGGTCAGGTTTGTGTTTGGTTATCAGTCGAGGCTGGTACACCTTTGCGTCTCCATTCGAGGATGGTTTCGTGTTAGATCCGAGGATCTTTTGAGAATTTCCATTCGAGGATGGGATTCTTTTCTTCAAGTCCTTTTGAGGTTGGTCTTGTTTTTGTGGCTATCATTCGAGGATGATAGACCTTTTTGAGCTTATTGATCGAGGTCAGTTTGTCTCTTTTGCAAAGTCTGTCTGAGGTCATCTTTGTGTTTGGTTATCAGTCGAGGCTGGTATACCTTTGCGTCTCCATTCGAGGATGGTTTCATGTTAGATCCGAGGATCTTTTGAATTGTCATTCGAGGATGGCATTTCTTTTCTTCAAGTCCTTCTGCAGTTGGTCTTGTTTGTTTTTTGTTGTGGCTATTATTTGAGGATGATAGTCCACTTTTTGAGCTTATTGATCGAGGTCAGTTTGTCTCTTTTGCAAAGTCTGTCTGAGGTCAGCTTTGTGTTTGGTTATCAGTCGAGGCTGGTATACCTTTGCATCTCCATTCGAGGATGGTTTCGTGTTAGATCCGAGGATCTTTTGAATTGTCATTCGAGGATGGCATTTCTTTTCTTCAAGTCCTTCTGCGGTTGGTCTTGTTTGTTTTTGTTGTGGCTATTATTCGAGGATGATAGTCCCCTTTTTGAGCTTATTGGTTGATGTCAGTTTGTCTCGTTTGCAAAGTCTGTCAGAGGTCAGTCTTTGTTGTTGATGGTTATCACATGCGGCCGGTATACCATTGTGTTTCTATTCGAGGATGGTTTTAGTACTGGATCCGAGGATCCCGTGTGAGTTGTCATTCGAGGATGGCATTCTTCCCAGCATATTTTATTACCCACAATGTGCAAATTTCCAGGTTTTATTCGAGTATTCAATCACTCCACGCCTTGAACGTATAAAAGTCGTTGCAATTATTCGTTCAGGCTTGCAGATGATTGAATATAGGCAGTTGTAATACCTCAAAATTTGCCCTCATATTTAATCCCTCTATTGGTTTATCTTTTTGCATTCATCCGCATTTCTCACTAGGTCATAACAGCATAACCATGCATTTCATTGATTCCTAAGGCATGTGATCAAAACATCTCCTTGTGATATGATCTTTCTTATTCATATGTGATATACTTGGTTGCTGCATTCAAGTTTGAGATAAAGGACCGAATTCACATCATCATGGGAATATTCCTATTCAGAGGATCACCAAGTTCTAAAATTCTTCCTATTCAGAGGATCCATAAAAATGATGAATCAGGATATTATCAATGTGATTAAAGGTTTACTTCCTTTCATTATTGGTGGCTGCTCTCTTCATCAGATTGTGATAGTGGAATGTGGAATTAGTATTCTGATGTAAGAGTCTTCAACATCACTGGTCATCCATGCGAGTGACCCAAGGTTTCGGGTTGCAAAGAAAGTTAGTGATCTTCATAGTTGTTTTTGCTGGTGATTTGAGTTGAGAATTGAAGTTGGAGTGTAATCAGAGATACAAGTTTGGTGCATTTGAATCTATTCATATTCACTATCTAAAGTCTGTCCAACACAATATAGTGTCATTTGGATCCACTCTTTGGCTTATTCACAAATTCAAATATTATTCGTCATGTTATAAAACCATGTTTACCAATTACCGAAGTCATTCCAAACCTTTTCCATAATCCATGGCCGTACTTTTGTGTTAGTTAAATTCTAATCCCTTTACATGTTTTTGTGTCCCTCTTTGTTTGTTAAACCATGTTCATAACCCATTACTCTAAGGCCCATTTTTCTTGCAAGGGCATTTCATGAAGGGGTCCCTCATCTTATATCCATATTATATTTGGCCTAGGTAATGAAATGATTTTTGGAGAAAAGATGTTGCTTTTAGAATCTTGGATAATATAAAACATAAATAACAGGAAATATTGGTTAGAGAATTGGATTGGAATCAATTACAATCAATGATATAGAAGGTGGAGGAGATTGAGTTGTTTTTTGTTTTCCTTATCATAATTCATATACAGAAAAAGAGAAGCTAAATCCAAGAAAGAATTAGTTACAATAATAGAATCCAGTTTTGAATTACAAGATCACACCAGAAAATTCAAAATAAGCTAAGAGAATCTCCTACAAGTTCTACTACAAAAACAACAGAACGGTTAAGAAACTCTCTCACAAATTGCTCCCTTTCATACACGGAACCAAACCACTTCTCGGGCCACCGCCGGAATATTCATCTCCACCGTCTACCACCCTCAGTCAATTTAAATTCAATGGATACTAATAATTGGAGACCTAGTCAAGGGGCTGGACCCAACATGGATAACAGTGATTGGAGATGTCAATTGCAGCAAGAATCACGCCAAATAATTGTCAACAAAATAATGGATACATTAAAAGGGCATCTTCCCGTTTCAAGTCCAGAGGGATTGCATGAACTTCGGAAGATTGCCCAAAGGTTTGAAGAGAAGATTTTTATGGCTGCAACAAGTCAGTCTGATTATCTAAGGAAAATATCTTTAAAGATGCTTACCATGGAGACTAAATCCCAGGGAAATATGGCCAACAATATAACATCGAATCTAGTTGGCCCTAGCAATAAACCTCCTGATCCAGGACTTAGTATGCAGTTTCAAGTTCACAATCAAGGGCAGCATCATCCTATTCCTTTGCCCAATCAGCCCCAGTCACGCCAACAGCTTCTATCTCAAAACATTCAAAATAATATTGCATCTCAGCCCAACCTTCCACCTGTATCTGGTCTAGCCCAGGCTTCCATCCCGAATGTGGGCCAGAATTCCAACATTCAAAATATGTTTAATGCTTCCCAGAGACAAATGCAAGGGAGGCAGCAAGTTGTTCTTCAACATCAGTAGCAGCACCTTCCATTTTTTACTCATCCACATCTCCGTTTGATTCCAATTCTAGGTCGCAGGCATTTGGATCATCTGCGTCCATGTTTAATACTGCAGCTAAGAATACATTTGGCAACAACCAGCCATCCCAATTATTTAGCTTTGCTGCCCCTGCAAATTCACGATCTAGTTCTACTTTCGGTCAGAATACCCACCCCTTTGAGCAGACTGTTGGGTTCATCAAACTTGTCAAGTTCACTTTCGTCTGGGCTTGTTGGAAGCCTTTTCTCGAGCAGTGCATCACTCACGTCTAATGCTCTGACAGGTTTTGGTCAAACAGCACCATCAATCATCATCACCACAACCTACATATCAGAAAAGGAAAATCATTTACGTATTAAAAAAGAAAAAAAAAACTCAGTTATATCAAAAGGAAAAAAAACTCAGAATTCAGAGTCAGTGATTATGGGAAACTCAGTGAAAACTTCAATCCTGAAGAACTTCATAAGATCTCCATGCGCTCTCTTAATTAATCTCCAGCAAGAACCATATTTCCACTTCAATCCTACATATCACAAAAAAAATCAGTTTCAGAAAACTTCACTAAGACACTGCACACAAAGAGAATCAAGTCGCAAAATGAGTTTAAAACACAAAAAGTAGGAAGTGAATAATTGGAAAAAAATACAGTTACACAAATAACGGAAAATAGAAGCATTTACACCAGAGAAAGTTCAAGAAGATCAATTATAAATGTAACTGACATGCAATAGAACCAGAATGAGCAAATAGTCAAGGAAAGTTAGTTGCAGTGATGGTTGATTCAGTTATATTCACAAGTCAGTTAGGAAAATCACAAAAAAACAAAAAATAAACAAAAGCTAACCAATTTCATAACCGAATAGATAACTGAATTTCACCTGGAAAAAAAACTCTAGAATCATCTTGGATCCATCCTATATAAATCAGAATCATCTCCAATCATTTTTCTTCTTCACACTTATTCTTCTTCACCCTTTTTTCAATCCTCTTCCACATCTCCTTCTTCTGATCATTCTTCAATCAACCAACCATCCCTCAACTTCTTCTCCTTCCATCACCCTCACACACTTCTTCCACAATTTCCCATTCCCAGTCTTCATCCCTCAACCTCTTCTCAATCTCTATCTCTGAAATTCCCAACTTCATCTCCTTTCATTATCTCCATCACCATCTTCAATTTCCTGCACAGACAACAAACAAATAATCATAGACAGAAGGTAACAGAAGAAATCCGCAAAAAATGAAAAGAAAAGATTGAGAGCATTTTCATCGAACCTTCATCAAGCCTCGCGGATTTGTCGCAACTTTCATCAACCTTCTACAGCAGACCTCCAACCATCTTCAACCACTCTTTGATCAGCAACCAGGGCACAACCTCGTAACCACGTCATTTTCGCACCGCTGCAAGAATATAGACGTGCACCAGCATCAACTCAATACTGATGCGTGCAACAATGACCCGCAAGGGACACAAGGCATTTTGTTGTTATCAGGGTCGAAGACGATTGAAAATCCTGAACGGGATCAAGTGAAGAAGTGGAACCGAGTCATACCTTAACACAATCGCGCATCATTTGAAACCGTTTTTGGCGCATCTATCTTCATCTTCGAAGTCCTCTCGTCAACGATTCAAGATTATCCGTTCTTATCTTCGTCGGTGGCGGAATCTTAAGGTACGAAGCTCCTATACTTGTCCATGGTGTGGTGATGTTCGTTGCTTCCATATGAGTTTTATTGATCGCGATTTTAGGGATTTTCGGTTGACGGATTTTCTAGTCTAGGGTTTTGTCTTCGGATAAGAGGGAAGAGATTAAGGATTAAATTTGAGATTAAGAAGGGGAGGGCGTTGTGACAGAAGGGGATTTGGGTTGCAAGAAGAGGAAGAAGAAAGGGGTGGCCGTGAGCGGCGGAGGGGAAAGGGAATGGGGAGATTAGGGTTTGTTGTGTTCTTGCTCCAACCCCCATGTTTCACGTTGCTGTTTATAATATTAAGAGTATTCAAGTTTTCTCTTTGGAAAGATTAAGCAGCAATTAAACTAAATTATTAGGAATTAAAGGGAATTAAGAGAAGTTAATTCGCATTAAAACCCCAATTAAGTCCACCGTTCCATTTTTCTTAGAGATAAGATCATATTTAGAAAGATCCCCTTAGCCACACCGACGGTGACACTTGTCACCGTCCGGTAGGCTATCCCATCGGCTAATCTCGCGTGAGTGGTACACTATAATAATCATGTGTCAGTGTCTGTGAACCGTTTGATATGATTACTACTAGAAGACCCATGATCCAACGGCCAAGATTAGAGTCAAGATGTTGACTGAAATCCACCATATGCTCCCCCCAATTCCTGCGTTATGGGCCCTGGTCCTTTGCTCTCTACACCTCCCTTTTTTTAAGCCCATAGAAAAATAACTAAGAAAAAATGCTTCCTGAACCCCTTTTGTTTTCTTTTAGATCTTTTTAATTTTAGTTAGACATGATTTAGAAAATAATTCCATTAAAAATAGTTGAATGATTAGAAAATTCCCAAAAAATTTAAGTAGACTTTTAATTCACTTTAGAAATAATTGGCATTTTATTTTTCTGATTTTGCTTTATTTTTGATTTTATTGTGAATTTTTCATGTAAATGGTTTTTAATAAATTTTCTTCAAATATACATGATTTTATAGATTTTATTTTTTTGGTCTTCCAGTAACTTTTTTGCCCATTCTTTTTACCATAATTAGAGGACTCATAGTAGTACTTAGGGTAATTTTAGTGGATATTTTTGGGTATTTTATCTTAGGTTTTAGTGGCTTAATCCTTAGAAAATAATGACTAATCCTTAGGTGGAAATAAACAATTTTTAGGCATAGCAAAATTTCGATTTTTTAGGATTCCTTTTAACTCAATGTTATAGATATTTTTAGGACCCCATGGAATAAATTTCATAATTTTTCCAGAGTCTTTGCTATTTTTTTAGGATATTAATCTTTAGGCCTTATGCATATAAATTCTACTAGTTTAGGCTAGTATATTAAATTTCAATAAAAAAATGGTTTTAATTAGATTTAATCCTAGGATTTAATATGGATTTAGGTTAGTTTAGATTCTGATTTTTAGAATGAAAATATTAGGTATTACCCTTTGTTTAGAACTTAGGCTTAGGATTCATATTAATTAGGCTTAGAATAAAAATTAGGAATATTTTAGGTTTATGCCTTTAATTGCTTTGGTTTTGAATTTTATTTCTTGCATTCAATTTTAATGTTTGGTTATGTTGATTAATATCACTTGATTAGGTTTCCCCTTGGCTTTAGAAACAACTTATCTTCCTTAGGAAGTAAGTTGCATTCTATTAGTTCTAAGTGCCTTTCTTAGGATTAGAATACTTCACAAACCATAGGACCTCATTTGTAAATAAATCAACAAAATTAGGGTTGTGTCTTAGTCCCATTAGATTTTCCCTTTTGCAATTTAAGTCATTCTTTCTCATCTCATAAAGAAAAGCAATAAAACACTTAATAAAGACCAGACATTCTTGTACGACACGAGACTTTGCTGCGGAGTGTTTATACGCGTCCTGTTTCAGGGCGAGGTGTAAATACTTCCTGTGATGGATAGGTATTAGTGCGAGAATGTTCACAAACAAATTCAAAATACTTCTCATAAAAGACAAAAAAAAATAACAAGCGACTATCTTGCGGGAACTTCTTTTCTCATCTCATTCACTCACAACGCGAACTCGCGACGACTTGTCTTTCATGCAAGACGGTAAAACGCACTCGTACCAGAAGAGCCTGCAACACCTGAGCATAGACATACGCAGTTCCAGCTGTAAAAAACACAAACAAATAGTTCCCGCCTTAGTTAGGCGAACTACGTCGACTCTGATCCTCATTATCTCGATGTGGTTGAGTCTGTTGCACAGGACTTGATGGAATAGTGACAGCTGCCACTTCCTCGTAGGATCTTTTGTATCCTCGGCCCCGTCCTCGGCCATACACAGCATTAGTTTCCCCCTCTCTTCTTCTTGGAGGTCCATTAAAAGCTTTTCTTACACTGCTTGAGCTACCTACACTGGGGTTCTGAATCTTCCCCATCTTTAAAAGAGTTTCGACCCTCTCTCCCGCTATCACAATGTCATTGAACTTTGTTGCTGAACAAGATGTCAGCCTCTTGATAAACACCCCCTGTAACGTTCCCATGAACATATCAGCCATCTCATTTTCCAACAGGGGAGGTTGTACTCTAGCAGCAAGCTGACGCCACCTCTGAGTGTACTCCTTGAACCCTTATTTAGCATTCGTAGACATGGTCTACAACTGAGTACGATTTGGAGCCATATCCAAATTGTACTGATACTGCTTCACAAATTCCTCTACTAAATCCTTCCAGCTTCTAATGTTAACCCTGCTCAGTTTCATGTACTACTCCAAGGAGGCCCCCACTAGGCTATCCTGGAAGTAATACATCCATAGCTTCTCGTCATCGGTATGGGCAGCAATTCTTCCTACAAAGGACTGGAGGTGAGTCTTTGGGCAAGCCGTTCCGTTGTACTTATCGAAAGTAGGAACCTTGAACTTGTAGGAATTCTAACCCCTGGCACCAAGCCCAAGTCAGTGATATCGAAACCCAGGGAACTCTGAGATTGAATGGCGCGAATCTGCTCAGCCATTTATTCAAACTTCCTATTCATTTCAGCCCCTTGGCCTTCTGCCTTGTCCAGCAAAGTAAACTGTTCATCTTGTCCATCCATCTACACGTTGTTTAGTCCATCATTGATAATAGTAACCCTTGGTTGTGCCACAGGGATTTCAACGTGATGGGCGCCCGCCCCATTGCGATTACCTCCATATGTGGTCCCATTGTTCCTGGTCTGATTGTTTTCCACCATTTCGCGCAAGCTCTCCTGAGTCTGACCCATCCCTGCCATGAGGGTCATGAAGTTATCCATTCTTGTTCTCAAGTCAGCCAGATCTGCCTGCATCTGATCCATTACTCTCTCTGTTTACTCTTGTAGGATATTTGTGTACAGTTGGCTGTTCTCGAACCTTCCTGGGAGCTATAGTGCCTGAAAGGACATAAACGTTAGAAAACTGATGAACTACCTGCAAAACAGCAAACACGTTATATGCATGCAATGTAACTATTCATGTTTCCAAGTTTAGGCATTCGTATGCCCCAATTCTGGTATTTGCTTCAGATAGCCACTTTGAGCATTAATTTTCAAATTCTCCCTTTGAAGAGTGTTCAGATCTTAGCAGTCTCAGACAAACAAACTTTGCATACTCAGAAATGGTAATTGGAATTTAACATTGCATAACATGGATAACCCACTGGCAGCCAAAGTTAGCACAAGCAAATTCCCCGAAGGGTTACAAGTCAATACATGAACAAAGGAAAAAGCAAGACTCCTACAACAAGCCTGTAGGTATTCTGAACAACAATAATTAAATCTAGACTAAAGACTCAGGATCTTCTTCTGCAGCTATCACCTCTGTCCGGTTCTTCTTCACGCCTGCTCTCAGCTTAAGCTCTGCAATCTCCTTCAATGCCTCCTCCAAGGCCATCTGGCTCTGTGCTAACTGTTGAGTCTTTTCCCTTCGTATTTTGTGAACTTTTTATACTTCTTCTTTCTTGAAGGCCATCTGTACCTCGAAAAACTCTTCCTTTTCTTTATACTTCTTCTGCTCCTGTTCCCTTTGGCCCTACAACCAAACAATGGACTAGCGAGCTTCTTTAAGAGTCTTCAAAGTCTTCTTACGTTCCGCTTCTCTTTTTGATTCCATTAGACCCAACCTCTGAAAGTGAGCTTCTCTTCCAGCAAACTCCTTTTCTTTAGCTTATAATGAGGCTTGCATCTTCTGTAGCTTTTCCTCTACTTCATGCTTAGATCGATTGGCAAGGTGGTACAAGTTAATCATTTCAGCATTCTCTACCCGGACATCGTGCAACTGAGCTTCCAACTTCTTATATTCTTCCATAGAGATAGTACTCTGACATGGCACCTCTTTGGGATACAATGGAGTTTCCACTGAAAATGGCATGAGCACTTCTTCTACACGCTTCTGCAATCATGTAGCAAAAGGAGGATATGTCTTGGGATCTACCCTTCCAAAATCCTTCTTTCCTTTCTTCACCCTGTGAGCCCAAGCTTGAGATGCTTGTATGACCAACTCTTTGTTTCCCTCCACAGAAAAGTACAAAGACCCGGCTAATTCTTCCATACTTGGTGGATCCCTCAGAGGATAACCAAATTGCTTCCTGGCTAAGGCTGAATGGTAACTGATCACACCTTTCTTCCTAGCAAAGGCACGTTAGCAAAACTCCCACAACCAACCAGTAACTCCTTTCCCAACAAATCTTTGTTATAACCCCAAGCTATATCCTCAGAAGTTAGTCCGATTAGCCTCCTTGACCACCTCCACTCATCTCTCATCTATTTGAAAGGGCCTGACTTTGGCAATTGCTTAGCAAACCAATCAGCAAATAATGGAGCACAACAACTCACTGGTCCACCTCTGCCTTTCTCATTCCGGTAATGAACATTGTAGTAGAAATCTCCCAACAAGGTTGGTACAGGGTTACCTTTAGCAAATATGGAGATCACCTCCAAGCTCACAAACTCCTTTTCTCCCAGGAAAAGACTAGATCCATATACCATTAAGGCCACCACAGCACCAAAATCTCCCCACTTACTCTCTTTGGCATACTCTTCAGCTTCTGGTATAAGCACATCCCAAGGAAGTCCTCTACCTTTATTGTCCTTCAAAGCTTTCTTGACCTTAGCAGTTGGTATACGACAGACTCTGGATATGTCTTCTTCCTTGAGAACTATCTCTGACCCGTAGTAAAGCAAAGTATCTCTGACAGGAATACCCAAAATGCTAGAAATCTCCTCCAAGGTAGGAGCCAAAATATAATCTGGAAATACAAAACACCGCAATAAGGGATCATAGAACTGAAGCAAAGTGTGCAAGCTATCCTTCTGGTCTGCAGTAGGTTTATCCATGTACTTCAAAATCTGACCATACCTCTTTCTGAAGTTCCTTAAAACTTGATCATTCATCAGCCCTGCTAATCTCTGAACACTCTTGACTTCTGGATGGAGAAAAGTGTAATGGACATTCTTCTTTCTTGTAATTTTCTTAACTTCTGCCATCTGGAAAGCTTACAATTACCAGAACTGGGTGCTAAACTGTAAACAACAAACCTGAAAAATGGAAACACAAATAGTCAATGCGAGTATGATGCGATGCAAATGCAATGAAGGCATATAATCAATATGGGACCATCTGGATACTGGATATTAGGACCCCCAAGTAACTGAAAACCAGAATTATTTGAGCCATAACCCTCTGATAGAAACCCTTAGAACCAAGAGATCAAGAAATCCAGAACCATAAGGACCCAATCATAACAAGGACCACACTGATAATGAGGGTATGTGGAGGTCAAGGGTTCCTGCAAACCTGTAAACCCCTCCCAATCTCACTGGTGAGCTCCGGGTCAAACATTACGACTCTCAAAGCCGAATAGTAATAATACGTTCACCATTTCCGAGAAATGGCTCATGACCAAATCAGGGAATCGGTTTGGCATTATATACTACGCATGGAGGCCTCAGCTGAGTCCGAGAAGACAAAGTCATCCTATGTGAGTTCCAGGTGGGCCCTCGGGTGCGAATGGGTTTGCCACACAATGTGGTCTGCCATTGTCACCACTAGAGAGGGATGTTTCCACAAGGTTCTCAATGATCGGTCCCCAGCTGCACATAACTATCGAGGTTATGAAATGAGAGAGGAAGATCCCCAAATCAAGAAATTTCCAAGACGGTCGCAAATCTGGGCGTGGAACCCACTGCTACCCCCATGAAAAGATCTCATGAGGCCAAAGTGGAACCACTCTAAGTCCTAAGGTGCACTCGAGCCTTGGTAATGAGCTCATCTCACAGTAACAGTATCACCCAAGTCCCACCAAACAGAAAATCCAGTCCAGACAGTCCAGTAATAATATATGATGCAGGAAAATAAATATTGAAAACTGTAAATAAAGTTGTAAATAAACTGTAAATAAACAACAGTAATATATACACAACAGCAAACAATCATCATCCAACGAAACAGAGACACGCAAGCGCTAGGAGAGACTCTCAAGGGAACCAGAGATTCTGGGTTCGATCCCCAGCAGAGTCGCCAGCTGTCGCTCGCCGGATTTCCATCCTGGTACAAACGCGAAAGTGGCACGGAAAGAGGTAGAGTCGCCAGCCAGGCATTTTTATCCCGAAGGAACGGGGATGGTAATGGTGCACAAACCAGAAGAAAAGAAAAGGAAAGACACGGGTCCTGCGAACCAAAGAGACTGAGTTCGGGAGTCGGTTACGACCTGGGAAGGTATTCGCACCCCGGATCGTCCGCCGTACCCGACGGGATCCACGCTTGCAAAGAAAATGTTTCAAAGGGTGAAGAAATGAAAGTTGCTAAAAAAATGAGACTGGAACTGGAAAAGAAAAGAAAAGAAAGGGGGAAAATGTAGCGAAAATAAAAGAGTGTGCTCGAACGGGCCCTACCTCGCTGCCTACGTACCTCATCTGGACAATGAGGATCAGAGTCACCGTAGTTCCCCTAACTAGGGATGGAAAAGATTGCTTGTGAATTAAGGCTTGAATTGCCTGTGTCAATGCTCAGGTGTTGCAGGCTCGGACGACGAGTGTGTTACCGTTTTGCAAAATGACAAGTAGGAGCAAGTTCACGGACGGAGCGAAGAAGATGAGAAAAGAATTCCCGAAGGAAAGACGCTTATTGTTTGTTTGTGATTTTTAGAAACTTTTTATGAGTGTGTCACAAGGAAGTGAACTCAAGCTCTTTTCCATGGAATGTGTACTTGTCACTACATTCCAAGATGGAATAATAGAACAAGCACACTCAAGTAAGGAGAAGATCCCCAAAACTTGATTCCAGAGATTAGGGCCTAAGCTCACTAACTCATTGAATTTATTAAGTGTTTTTGTATTTTTGAATGAAGAAGTGTTTTTTATGATTTTTCTTGATGAAGATGGTCTCATGATCAGACTTGTGCATCATAAGACAAGCTTGTACTATCCCAAGATGGGAAAACTACAAGTGTTTCATGGAATAAGGCTATTTCACAGGAGACCACTTCAATCCTTATTAAATGCTTTTTAGGGTTTTTGTTTGAGATGAGAAGAGAAAAGAACCAAAGGATCTTAAAGGTAAAAGTCTAATGGGGGACTAATGAATCCTAATTGTTATCATGCAAAGGAAATACTAGGTTAGTGAGGTTTATTATCCTAAATGAGGAAGAGGAAAGAAAAGAAAGAAGAAGAAATGAGGAAGAGAAGAAGGAGAAAGGATGGACTAAGCCCCTCAAACACACATAAGAGAATATCAATAGAGAAAAGAGAAGAGATAAGAATTGGAGATGTGGGAATCACATCCACACCTCTCACTTACCAAAGCCCCTGAAATGGTTAGTAACATAAGCAAATATCATGACAAAAGCAAATGAGAACAAATGAAACACCAAATGGGCATAAGATCAAACCAAAGCCACACAACCAGAATTGGAATCTCAATTACAAATGTCAAATGCAAACACATAACACAAGAATGAGAAAGGGACTATACAATTCAACATGAAGCACTATGGGTTATCATGACAAAGTCAGACAAACAAGAGATAACTCAAAGCAAGCCAAGCAAACAAACACCACAAAGTTCAAGACCAGAATCCTAACATGCCAAGAATGTGCCTAAGCAACACAAGGGATGAAGAGTAGAAGCATACAAACTTAAACATTATCATCGTGAGAAGCAAAGAAGCATAAGGAGTAAGGTGAACATGTACATAAGTGAATGAACTTCAAAAGTAAACAACCACAAAAATTCTCAAAGTACAAACATCAATCCAAGACCAGAGAGGTATCCACATCCTAAATGGGCTCTAAACAATCAAAGGGAGTTGGCACAAGTGCCTTCCTAACCTAAGGATTAAACATATGACCAAAAAGGATGCAAAAAAGGATAAGCAAAGGAAAAAATTCAAATCAAATCAAGCATTCATCCAAACAATTCCACAAATTGGCACAAAGACTCTTCAAACATACAATATTAACATGCCAAAAGGAAAGAATCAAAATCAGAAGCTAAGCAAGTCAAATATGAGTCTAAACATGGATTAGGGTTATGAAACTTCATGCACAAGTTAAGGACCAAAACTAATCAAGCAAACTTCTAAAAATCATAGGAAAAATCATCAACAAACTACATTTCAATGTAAATCCAGAGCAAAAAGAATCAATTAAAAATTCCAATTAGTAATCAAGATAGAAATTGTACAAGACAACATGCTTTAAAAGTGAAATAAAAGCAATTAATAAAAGAGGAAATTAATTCCAGCGTGGAAAATGAAAATAACGGAAAATAAAAAATACCAAAAATTAAAGAAAGCTCAAAATATCATACATGAATATTTTTGGAATTTTTGTGAACTTATTTCTATTTTTAAATATTAAAAAATCAAACTATAAACAAAATGAAATAAAAGAATAAAAGGGAAGAGCCAGGGGTGCAATTAACAATGAAATCAGTTCAATATAAATGGGCATGAGAGAGGGAGGGGTGTGAATAGCACTCTGAGCCCAGTGGATCCTCCACATGAGTATAATATTACCATGGAAATTAACATTAATCAGGAAAAAAACAAGCCATTGGATCACATAAGCGTGCCAGATCAAGTCAAACAAAACCATAAGTCCTATCATTCATTGGCCGGAGTGTGTGTACATGATAACTTCAGTGAGGTGTGAAACACAATGCTAAAATCAGACTTAAATTATAAAAGAAAGCACGTGAGAAGGAGGTTGTGATTTTAATGCGTTGTCAAGCTACCAGCCATCCAGATCAAAGATCTAATGGCTCAAACATCATCTTCTTCGTTTATCAAATTCCAGAATCCGGCGACGGAGCCCTAGCCCCGGTCACCGGAAAATGCATCAACATGAACAAATCATCACTAAAATGAACCAAAAACTCCATATCCAATAATTAAACAATGTTGATCATTAATATGGCAATGATAATCACAATAGATCAAAGATCATATCAAATCGAAGACAAACAGTTTTGTGTATCAAACTTCAGATCAACAATACAACCTCAATATTCATTCATTTTCAAATCTAATTATCACAGAATCATCAGTGAAACAAGCAAATCACAATGCATATAATTTAAACAATTTCTAGATCCACGAATTTGAAGCTAACCTGAAACTTGCAGAGCTCAAATTAGGTCAAAAGAAAGCTTCCAATGCTGCAAATCTACCTCCTCTACCCTCTCCTTGCAAAATAAATGCAAGAGAGAGCTTGAATTGCTCTAGATCTTGAAATTCAAACTGAACTGCACCTTATGAAATCTTGAGTTTCAGCTTGAATTGATGGTGAATTGATGATCCTTAGAGTTCAAGGATGAAGAATATGAAGTTTGTTTGGTGAATGAGTGAGAGAATCAGAGGATTCAAAGAGAAATGCAAGAGATGCAAAAACTTGAGAGTGATGAAAATGTGATGAAATCCCCCGAAAATGGAAACCTTAGCTGCTTATATATGATGTTAATGAACACCGATGCAAAAATGAGAGGGAATGCACGTGAGGAATGAGTGGGAGAAAGAATTTGCAAAATTGGCATGAAGTGTGTGATCCCTCTATTTACTCGTGCTTCCCTTCATTCCTTTGCACATGCTGATCACTCTTGATCCACTAATCCAAAAATGAAACAATCCTGGCCCTTGGATGAAAGCATCATGCTTTTTGAATGTTCATGCACTTTTTGCATCTTATGAAATACATCCCTTCCCATGCACGAATTTAGTGACTTATTTGGAGCAAAATGTGTCTCATGTAATCCCTTATGGTATTGTGACCTTACTTTGCACATAAAACAACTTGGAATTGAGCTATGTGAGTTTTTGCTCTTGGTGGAAACTTGAATTTTAAGGTAAACCCTAAAAAACAAGTGAACTTTCGAAGGCCATATCTCTTGATCCATGAGGGCTATGAAAATGTACTTGTACTTTCTAAAAATGGGAGAACCTACCCTACAACTTTCATGTTTGTTGGAAACTCATTTGAGATCTTTTTCACCATGAAAGAAACCTTTGAAAATTAGGGCAAAATTTGCCAAAAATGGAAAGTTCCATAACAAACCATATGCCAAAAATGGAAACTTCTTCAAAACCCTTTGATTCTTGATATTTGACTTTGCCAACCCTCTTATAAGGTCTTAAGGACATCCCTTGACTTGAAAAATGGGGTTGGACTCCTTGAATTCTCACAGTTGACTTTTAAAATGCATAGTTGACCAATTTCTTCTTATGCAAGCAACTGATGAAATAACTGCCTTCCACAAGGAATCTTCTCACCAAATTTCATCCCTAGGATCCTCTTATCATATGAAAGACTTTGCCCACATGAAATGGCCAAAGTCACAAAGAATTCATGCTTGAAAGTGAAACCCTAATTTGGGGACAATTGTGTAGGAGCTTGCCCTAGCTTGGATTCCCTGATGATCTCTCAACCTCTTGGGCTTTTGTAAAGAATCTTGGACTTGTGAATGCCATGTAGACTCTTCATGGGACTTGGACAAGTCCAATAGGCCTCTTGCTATAGCTTGTAATGCCTCTAATCCACCAACAATTGATCATATGCCTAATGCTAGAACATGAGAATGTTATGCTTTCATTTTCCATGCAAAGATGCCAGAGATATGATATACTTATGATGATTATGATATGATGATGATGCTTAAAAAGAAGAGGGAAAATTTGGGGTGTTACACCCAGCACTCGTCTGTGTTTGATAATTTCTTTTGCTCGTATGCACGCCCCATCACTCGTACGTGTTTGTTATCTGTTTGTTGCTCGTCAGCATTGCCCCAACACTCGTTTGTGTTCACACTTTGTTATTGCTTGTTTGCTTTCCCCAGCAGTCGCCCATGGTTGGTAGATGCTATGACTCATATGCACTTCCCAGCACTCGTTTGCGTGTAACTTCCTTTTGGTGCTCGACACTCGTCTGTGTTGGAACTTAGGTGGTGCTCGTATGCGTTCTCCAACGCTCGTCTGTGTTTGTTATCCGTTTGAAGCTCGTCTATATTGTATGGATACTCGTCTGTACCATTCCTCGCACTTGTCTGTGTTAGCCTATATCCTTATGTGTTGATTTGATAATCACTCTAGTACTCGTCTGTATTGCTACTCCAAATGCTTGTCTGTGTTGAATTTCTGGTATTCGTCTGTATCAGTGGCATTATTGTCTGATATTCGTTTGTATCATTGACTTATGGAACTCGTCTGTGTTCTCTCGATGATCATCCAATGCTCGTCTGTGTTTAAGAGGTTTGATGTCCTGACGGTGGGATTAAACGTCAAAAGCATTACCGGTCCTGGCGTAACAGGTTTGCTCGAAGAAGGCTCGTTTGTCTTAGACCATATATCTACGAAGGATATATGAAGAGGGTTCGTCTATCCTGATTATGCATGTCTATCCCACAGACTTAAGTGCATCACCGGTCCTGGCGTAA
This sequence comes from Lathyrus aphaca, assembly GCA_963966055.1. Lineage (NCBI taxonomy): Eukaryota > Viridiplantae > Streptophyta > Magnoliopsida > Fabales > Fabaceae > Lathyrus > Lathyrus aphaca. Next base: position 139,369,671 of record OZ014522.1, on the reverse strand, counting down.
AGGTTTATCCGAAGGAGATTCGTCTGTCTCAAGTCGTATATTTTTGTAAAGTGTATGAAGAGGGCTCGTATGTGCAGTTCCTGGCATAACAGGTATATGTGATGAGGGCTCGTATGTCCAGTTCCTGGCGTAACAGGTTTGTTCGAAGAAGACTCGTCTGTCTAAGTTTCCTTATCTGGCGTAAGAGTTCAACCTTGGAAGGAGCTCGTCTGCTTTCTCTTCACTTCAGTCACCAAAGCGTAATTTGGTTGGGTTTATTTCCCATTGCTTGCATTCTCCAGCAGAGTGCAAATTTCAGGTCTTCTTGGTATTCAACCACAGTTCATCTTGAACGGCCGATAGCCCGTGCTACTATCCTTTTCAGATGAACAGTTGTTTGAATAGGGGCAGTTGTAACACCCCAAATTTGACCTCTTATTTTTAAGCATCATCATCATATCATAATCATCATAAGCATATCATATCTTTGGCATATTTGCATGGGAAAGTAAAGCATAACATTCTCATGTTCTAACATTAGGCATATGATCAATTGTTGGTGGATTTGAGGCATTACAAGCTATAGCAAGAGGCCCAGTGGACTTGCCCAAGTCCCATGAAGAGTCTACATGACAATCACAAGTTCAAGATCCTTTACAAGAACCCAGGAGGTTGAGAGATCATCAGGGAATCCAAGCTAGGGCAAGCTCCTACACAATGGTTCCCAAATTAGGGTTTCACTTTCAAGCATGAATTCTTTGTGACTTTGGCCATTTCATCTGGGAAAAGTCTTTCATATTATAAGAGGATCCTAGGGATGAAATTTGGTGAGAAAATTCCTTGTGGAAGGCAGTTATTCCATCAGTTGCTTGCATGAGAAGAAATTGGTCAACTGTGCATTTTAAAAGTCAAATGTGAGGATTCAAGGGGTCCAACCCCATTTTTCAAGTCAAGGTATGTCCTTAAGACCTTAAAAGAGGTTTCTCAAAGTCAAAGATCAAGAATCAAAGGGTTTTGAAGAGTTTTCCATTTTTGGCATATGGTTTGTTATGAAACTTTCCATTTTTGGCAACTTTTGCCCTATTTTTCAAAGGCTTCTTTCACGGTGAAAAAGATCTCAAATGAATTTCCAATAAACATGAAAGTTGTAGGGTAGGTTCTCCTATTTTCAAAAAGTAAAAGTACATTTTAATAGCCCTCATGGATCAAGAGATATGGCCTTCGAAAGTTCACTTGTTTTTTAGGGTTTTCCTTAAAATTCAAGTTTCCACCAAGAGAAAAAACTCATATAGCTCAATTCCAAGCTGTTTTATGTGCAAAGTAAGGTCACTATACCATTATTCATTACATGAGACACATTTTGCTCCAAAGAATTCACCAAATTCGTGCATGAGAAGGGATGTAGTTCATCAAATGCAAAAAGCATGATGCATTCATCCAAGGGCCAGGATTGTTTCATTTTTGGATTAGTGGATCAAGAGTGATCAACATGTGAAAAGGAGGGAGGGGAAGCACAAGTAAATAGAGGAATCACACATTCTATGCACAATTGAAAAATCAATTCTCCCACTCATTCCTCACGTGCATTCCCTCTCATTTTTGCATCAGTGTTCATTGACATCATATATAAGCAGCTAGGGTTTCCATTTGCTGGGAATTTATCACATTTTCATCACTCTCAAGTTTTTGCATCTCTTGCATTTCTCTTCGAATCCTCTGATTCTCTCACTCATTCACCAAACAAACTTCATATTCTTCATCCTTGAACTCTAAGGATCATCAATTCACCATCAATTCAAGCTGAAACTCAAGATTTCTTCAAGTGCAAGAGTGGTGCAGTTCAGTTCGAATTTCAAGATCTAGAGCAATTCAAGCCCTCTCTTGCATTTATTTTACAAGGGGAGGGTAGAGGAGGTAGATCTACAACATTGGAAGCTTTCTTTTGACCTAATTTGAGCTCTGCAAGTTTCAGGTTAGCTTCAAATTCGTGGATCTAGAAATTGTTTTAATTATGTGCATTGTGATCTGCTTGTTTCACTGATGATTCTGTGATGATTAGATTTGATTTAGCTTGATCTTTGATCTATTGTGATTTTCATTGCCATATTCGTGATCAGCATGGTTTAATTACTAGATCTGGAGATTTGGATTCATTTATGTTTATGTTTGTTCTTGAGTTTGAATTTTCCGGTGCCGGAGCTAGGGCTCCGGTCACCGGATTCTGGAAATGGCAAAGGAAGAAGATGAGTCCTCCACCCTTGGATATTTGATCTATACGATCCACACGCTGCCAGTGCATTAAAAATGCAGCCTCCCTCTCACGTGATTTGCTTTTATAATTTGAATCTGAATTGGACATTGTGTTTCGCACCTCACTGAAGTTACCATGTACACACACGCTGGTTGTTGATTTGTTGACTTGGTGTTAATGATTGACTTGATCTCACACGTTGGTTTGATCCATTGGTTTATTGTTTTTTCCTGATTATCTGAATTTCCACCATAGTATGTTATGTCCTGCGCATAATCCATTGGGCCTTCCTTGCTAATAGCACCCCCTGTTTTGTAAGCCCAAACAATTGAACTGAAGTAGTTGCTATATGCACCACTAGTCTTGGTTTCTCATTTTTTTATTTTTTTTATTTCAGGTTTGATTTGTAATTAATTAAAATAGTTAGAGATCATTAAAAATTCCAAAAAAATTCATGTATGATATTTTGAGTTTTCTTTAAATTTTAATATTTTTATTTTCCATTTATTTTCATTTTCCACGCTGGAATTAATTTCTTCTTTTATTAATTGTTTCTTATTCACTTTTAAAGCATGCTGTCTTGTAGAATTTGCATCTTGATCATAAATTTGAATTTTGAATTGATTCTTTTTGCTCTGGATTCACATTAAAGTGTAGTTTGTTGATGATTTTTCTTCTGATTTTTAGAAGCTTGCTTGATTATTTTTTATCCTTAGCTTGTGCATGAAGGTTCCTAACCCTAATCCATGTTTAGACTCATATTTGACTTGCTTAGCTTCTGATTTTGATTCCTTTATTTTGGCATGTTAATATTGTATGTTTGAAGAGTCTTTGTGCAAGTTTATGGAATTTTTGGATGTATGCTTGATTTGATTTGAATTTTGTTCTTTGCCTATCTTCTTTTGCATCTTTTTGGTCATATGTTTAGTCCTTAGGTTGGGAGGGCACTTGTGCCAACTCCCTTAGGTTGTTTAGAACCCTTTTAGGATGTGGATACCTCTCTGGTCATGATTTGATGTTTGTACTTTGAGAAATTTTGTGGTTGCTTACCTTTGAAGTTCATTCACTTTTGTACATGTTCACCTCACTTCTTATGCTTCTTTGCTTCTCATGAAGATAATGTTTAAGTTTGTAGGCTTCTGCTCTTCATCTATTTTGTTGCTTAGGCACATTCTTGGCATGTTAGGGTTCTGGTCTTGAAGTTTGTGGTGTTTGTTTGCTTGGTTTGCTTTGTGTTATCTCATGTTTGTTTTGCTTTGTCATGATAATCCATAATGCTTCATGTTGAATTGTATAGTCCCTTTCTCATTCTTGTGTTGTGTGTTTGCATTTGACATTTGTAATTGAGATTCCTATTCTGGTTGTGTTGCCTTGGTTTGATCTTATGCCCACTTGGTGTTTCATTTGGTCTTATTTGCTTTTGTCATGATATTGCTTATGTTACTAACCATTTCAGGGGCTTTGGTAAGTGAGAGGTGTGGATGTGATTCCCACATCTCCAATTTTTATCTCTTCTCTTTTCTTTATTGATACTCTATTATTTGTGTTTGAGGGGTTTAGGCCATCCTTCCTCCTTCTTCTCTTCTTCATTCTTTTCTTTCTCTTCTTATCTCTTCCTTCTTTTGGGTAGTAAACCTCACTAACCTAGGATTTCCTTTGCATGATAACATTAGGATTTGTTAGTCCCCCATCAGATTTTTACCTTTAAGATCTCTTTGGTTCTCTTCTCTTCTCATCTCAAAACAAAACCATAAAAGACACTTAATAAAGATTGAATTGGTCTCCTGTGCAATAGCCTTATTCCATGAAACACTTGTAGTTTTCCCATCTTGGGATAGTACAAGCTTGTTCATCATGATGCACAAGTCTGATCAGGATACCATCTTCATCAAGAAAATCATAAAACACACTTCTTCACAAAAAATACAAAAACACTTAATAAAGTCAATGAGTTAGTGAGCCTAAGCCCTAATCTCTAGAATCAAGTTTTGGGGATCTTCTCCTTACTTGAGTGTGCTTGTTCTATTATTCCATCTTGGAATGTAGTGACAAGTACACATTCCATGGAAAAGAGCTTGAGTTCACTTCCTTGTGCCACACTCTCATAAAAGCTTATAAAAAAACAAACAAACAATAAGCGTCTCTCCTTCGGGAATTCTTTTCTCATCTTCTTCGCTTCGTCCGCGAACTTGCTCCTACTTGTCATTTTGCAAGACGGTAACGCACTCGTCGTCCGAGCCTGCAACACCTGAGTATTACATAGGAAGTTTAAGCCTTAAGACACAAGCAATATTTTCCACCCCTAGTTAGGGGAACTACGGCGACTCTGATCCTCATTGTCCAGATGAGGTACGTAGGCAGCGGGGTAGGGCCCGTTCGAGCACAATCTTTATTTTCCCTACATTTTTCCTTTTCATTTCTTTTTCAGTTCCGTTTTCGTTTCTTTTATCCAGTTTCAGTTTTAGTTTTGCAGCAGCTTTAATTTCTTCCCCCTTTGAAACAGTTTCTTTGCAAGCGTGGATCCCGTCGGGTACGGCGGACGATCTGGGGTGCTAATTCCTTCCCAGGTTGTAACTGACTCCCGAACTCAGTCTCTTTGGTTCGCAGGACCCGTGTCCTTCCTCACCTTTCTTCTGGTTTGTGCAGCATTACCATTCCCGTTCCTTCGGGATAAAAATGCCTGGCTGGCGACTCTACCTCTTTCCGCGCCACTTTCGCGTTTGTACCAGGATGGAAATCCGGGGAGCGACACATAGCACGCTAATATGTCTCCCCGGCATTCTTCAAACCAAATGGCATCACCTTATAACAAAAAGTGCCCCACTGTGTAACAAATGTAGTCTTCTTCATATCTTCAGGTGCCATCTTGATCTGATTGTAACCAGAGAAACCATCCATGAAAGAGAATACCTTATGCTGAGCAGTGTTGTCTACCAAAACGTCAATATGTGGAAGTGGAAAGTCATCTTTAGGACTGGCCTTGTTCAGATCTCTGTAATCTACACACATGCGTACCTTACCATCTTTCTTAGGTACTGGTACCACATTTGCAACCCATTGAGGATAAGAAGTCATAGCTAAGAACCCTGCATCAAACTGTTTCATCACTTCTGCTTTAATCTTTTCTGACATTTCAGGATGCATGCGACGAACCTTCTGCTTCTTTGGACGACAATCTTCTTTTACCGGTAAACGGTGAACCACAATGTTTGTATCCAACCCTGGCATATCTTCATAAGACCAAGCAAAGATCTCCACATAGTCACGTAACATCTGAATTAGTCTGCTCTTAACACCATCCTCTAACTAAGCTCCTATCTTGACCTCTTTCTTGTTTTCTTCAGTTCCCAGATTCACAACTTCGATTGGCTCTTCATGTGGCTGTATAGCTTTTTCTTCTTGTTGTAACAACCTAGCAAGCTCTACAGGTACTTCACAATCTTCCTCCTTTCCATCTTCAGCTTGATAGATCGGATTCTCGAAATTATAATTGGCAATAGTAGAACTGTTATCAACAGGATCCATAGTGGATGAGGATCTACATTTTAGTGATGTGGGTGTGTGTAAGAACACATAGCTGATAAAACAGAAATAAAAAATAAAAGAAAGACAAAGAGCACAATATTTACGAAACCGAAATATCCATTAATTTTTATTGAATGTATGCAAATGAAATGACATCCCGAAACAAGCATAGCATTGTGCCCCGGGAAAGACACAAGGCTTAAAAGGTTTTATTGTTCGAAATTACAAACTTAAAACAAAACATAGTAATAGTATTTACTCCTGACTAAAGGAGATAGGAATAACGTCTTCAGCCCTCCAATTGTTGAGCCCATCACTCATGGTAGGAAAGATCCAATCATCCAGGTTGTAGTCTTCATGATAGTCACCCACAACATTGATTTGATCTCTTATGACCCCTTGATTAGTGATACGAACAGCACGAGCATGACGAACAGCCTTCTGAGATTCTGCAGTGAAACCCAAACCAAACTTGTCAGACTTGTAAGGGATGTTGGGAAGCTGACCCCAAATAGCAGAACCACCTTTTGCAACCACAGCCTTAGCATCTTTGAGGGAGGCCATTGCAGGAGGTGTGTTAGTAACCATAGGAACTCTTTCAGGAACAGGGACAGACTGAGGAACAGGATCAGAGCAAGGAACAAATTCAAATGTTTGACACGGAGTTTCAACCATCTCACCCTCCATTTCCACATATTTGAAAGTATTCACATGGCTCACCATGTACTCTTATTCACCATAGACAGTGACAATTTTGTTCTTCACTGGATATTTTAACTTCTGATGCAAGGTGGAAGTCACAGCACCTTCCCTATGGATCTAGGGGCGACCAAGTAAACAAGAATACGCAGGACGAATATCCATCACATAGAAAGTAGAGTTGAAGACTTGAGAGCCTACTTTTATTGGAAGGTCTACTTCTCCATGTACCACTTTTCTTGAACAATCAAAGGCCCTCACCACTACATCACTTGGTCTTAACACAACATCTTCAGGACTAAGCTTGTCCAGAACTTCTTTAGGGAGCACGTTTAATGAAGAACCATTGTCCACCAGCACATGAGACAAGGTAGTGCCTCTGCATTCAATGGAGATATGCAGAGCTCTAATATGGTTTCTCTTGGTAGGATTCAAATCAGCATCAGAAAAGCCCAGACCATTATCACTAGTCAGATGTGCAACACAATTCTCAAATTGGTCCACAGAGATCTCATTTGGCACATGAGCAGTCTTCAAGAACTTGATTAAGGCTTTAGCATGAGCCTCAGAACACAACAGCAAAGATAACATGGAGATTTTGGAGGGAGTATGCCCCAATTGGTCAACAATATCATAATCACTCTTGTGAATGATCTTCAATACTTCTTCCATCTATTTAGAAAGATTTTCAGCAGTCGGTGCCTCAGCTTGCACAGGGTCAATCACAGGACCTTTGCCCCGGGCATCAGTACTTGGCCTAGCAGTGGAGGTAGTAGTTGGAGTAACTGCACTTTTAGAGGTAGCTTGAGGATAGAAGATTCTTCCACTTCTGGTAATCTTACTAGATCCAGCAATGTTGTCAATGTCAAGGCCAACATCAGTAACAGGTGCATCAGCCATAGGTTCTTGCTTGAAACCATGGATGTAAACATCAGAACCATAATTCCAGGGTATAGCTTTATCAGAAGTATAAGGAACAGGACCAGGAGTAGTGATGATCAAGGGAGCCATTCTAACTTCATCAACAGTCTTCATAAGGCCTTCAGCAGTAATCCTGACAAGACCCTTAGAGGTGATCTTGACAGGGCCTTTGGAGGTAATCTTCACTGGTACTTTATCAGCCATAACTACATCTTCAAGCTTCGTACTTCGAGTCAGATGTTCACACATACTTTCAACAGAAGATGTCCTCTCAAACAATATAGTGTAATTGTCCATGAGGCGTTGAATACCATCCTTCAACTTCCAGCAACTATCAGGTTTATAGGCACAATAGAAACAGTCTTCATTGCAACCTGGAAAGAATCCAGCCTGCGCCAATTTCTTCTTTATAATGGATAGAGGAGTAGTCACATCTGCTACTGAGGAAACATAGGAAACCTCATCAACAACTCTAACAGTCTTCTCATGATTGGGCATAGGAGCAGTGATCACATTTGGGGTCCCAGGAGGGTCAAATTCAATTTCTCCAGCTTCAATCATGTCTTGAATCTTGTTTTTCAACACCCAACAGTTGTTGGTGTCATGTCCCTGACTATTAGAATGATATGCACATCTTGCATTAGGATTGTATCGAGGAGAGGATGTATTAGGATTCTGAGGAGGATCCCTCAAAGTAATTAGTTCCCCTTTCAACATGTGTTGCAAGGCTTGGGCCAGTGACATGTTGATCTTGGTGAACTGTCTTCTAGGCTTATGTTGATTGTTTTGTTGTGGCTCTGGTGCTGCAGGAGCAGGATTGGAAATGTGAATTGCTCCCACAGATTGGTGACTCCTGTTACGAATATGTTGACCATACACAACATTAGACTCCTTCTTCCCACTAGGGGGCTTCTTAGCAGTGCTTGATGAAGAGTCACCCACTTGTATCTTACCACTTCTTATACCACTTTTCCACCCGTTCTCCAGTCATTATTAGCTCAGTGAAACTAGATGATGAGCTTCCAATGAGGTGACTATAGAAAGGACCATTCAGCGTACTCATAAACATATCCACTAGCTCCCTGTCAGTCAGAGGAGGTTGAACTCTGCCAGCCAGGTCTCTCCATTTATGGGCATACTCTTTGAAACTCTCCTTAGCACCCATAGACATTCTTTGGAGCTGCATGTGAGTTGGTGCTAAATCAGCATTATATTGGTACTGCCTATAGAAGGCCTCAGCAAGATCATTCCAATCACGAATATTAACACTCTCCAGTTGATAATACCATTCTAATTGAGCTCCAGACAAGCTCTCTTGAAAGAAATGAATCCACAGTTTCTTATCAGCAGTATGTGGTTGAATCCTCCGGACATAGGACCTCAGGTGCAGCTTAGGACATGAGACACCATCATACACCACAAAAATAGGAACTTTGAAACCAATAGGTATAACCACTCCAGAAACTAAACTCAGATCTTCAAAATCAAGCCCAGAAGATTTTTGTAATTCCATAGCATTCATTCTATCTATCAGCATCTTGTACTTCTCCTCACTAGCAGGATCATGATAATAATTTGCTTCAGAATCAGAATCTTCCACAGTACCATGGAGACTACCTCCCTCCTTCTCAGAATTTTCAGACTCAGAATCCTCAATCTGTTCCTTTGTCTTGATAGGACCTCTGAATCTTCTTCCCAGGTTGATAAGGCCTCCTGATTTTCTAGTCTTCTTCTTCTTCTTAGCCAGCAGTGTCTCCAGCTCATCTTGTCCCTTGGACAAGTTCAAGATCAGCTCTTGGAATTGTGCATTCTGATCCTGGAGATCCTTGACAGTCTGTTCAAGAGCCATTTTTGCTGAAATGAATAACGAGAAGATAAGATACCTGTTCATAAGAAACCTGTGATGCAATGATATGGTATGTAAATGCATATGCAATGTTTTCAAGGACCGCAAGATTTAAATTTGTTTAAACAACCAGAAAGTAAACTTTTATTAGTAAGCAATAAACTTGTTTGCCTTTTGGGCTTACAACAAAAGTGAAATGAATACAAAGATGGGGTTTTAAGTCTCCCATGGACGTTTCCTCTTTGTGTTGAGGTATGAGTTGAGATTCCGCTCCTCGTGAAGTTGTCTTGTCAGCTCTAGGATTCTTTCTTGACTAGCTTTGAAATGAGTCTCAAAAGTATCCCTTTGCTCCTTCAACTGGATCCAGGACCTCTGTAACTCCTCCATGTCAGTGGGCATGTCTGGATGAAGAATGATATAAGGAGTATCTCCTTCAGCAACAGGCTCCATGGTAACTGGCAGGATGGCAGGATATGGCATCATAAGAGTCTGAGAACGTTCTCGTACCCATCTGAGATAAGGTTCCATAGGAATAGTGTACTTTGGTTCTAGAGTCTTACTGTCAACCTTGTTCACTTTACCCCAAGCTCGTATGAACCTTTGACGGTAACCTTGCAGATCGTTGTCGTAATCGAACACAATACCCTGAATAAGCATGTCATGAGGACCATCACTCCGAGCATAATCAAACTGGAGTAGAGCTAAAGAAGGGTTGTAAGTAATGCCCCCTCTTATGCCAAGGAGTGGCACATTAGGGAACTCCCCACAACGGTCAATGATAGTAACATTCTCCATGGATCTAGAGCACCAATGAATGTCTGAATGAGAAAGTGACATGATCCTTTTAGACCACCTTAACCCTTGTTCATTCTTCATCACTGATCGAGGAAGGTGAGAAATAAACCACCTAGACAGTAGAGGTATACAACACATTAGAGTTCCTCGTGCCTTCGTAGTACGGGTATGAAGAGAGTGTAAGATGTCTCCAAGTAATGTAGGCACTGGATTATGAGTCAGAAATATGTTAATGGCGTGTACGTCTATGAATTGGTCTGGATTAGGGAACAACACTAAGCCATAGATCAATAGGGCTAAGATCTCCTCAAAAGCGTCATAACTCAAAGCCTTCAAGAACACTTGAGCTTTCTCCATCAATACCTTAGCAAGAATACCCTTAACTCCGCTTCTCGTTTCTAGGACAATGTCTGATTTCTTCAGATGTAGGGCTGCAGCAATGACTTCAGGTTTAGGCTCCTTCTCTAAGCCTGAAAAGGGTCTCTGATCAAGGATAGTATACCCAGAAGCTTGGAGAACTCTTCCATTGTAGGAACCAGCTGATAGTCGGGGAATGTGAAACAATGATGTTTAGGATCAAAGAATTGAAATAGGACACTCATCATGTCTTCATTGAACCCTGAAGTGACTAGATCCAGTAGGTGACCATGTTTTTTGATGAATTGGGAGTTTTCAGAAACTTGAGAGACCAATTCTTTAAGCTTATGAGGTATTCCTACAAAGTTGATCTGGATAGTATTCCTACAAGCAGAAGCCATGACCTGTAACAAAGAACAAAGATAAATCCTTTGGTCCTTGAAATGGTTAGTGAAAATGCTATGCTTATGATGCATGATGTCATGATGTTATGCTCAATCACAAACATGTGGCACACACATACAAGTCACACAATAGCCCTAGGTTTGAAGGCTTACATGAGGTTTAAAGGTAAGTACCCTCCCCTGAAGTTTAGATGGTTCATCCTGTCCTATAAAGTAACCAGGTTCTAAGGGATCTCAATATCATTGATCCTTCACAAGGGTGGATGTTTAGTAGGCAACTTACTTGCCAACCAAAACCCTCCAAGTTTAGGATCTCAATGAGCGTAGTATCGAGTATCAACCAACTTCAGTCTTCACCAAAGCCGGCTATCTCACTACTTTCTAAAGGGCAAGATGGGATGACTAAGGTTCTAAAAGTTAGTTAGTGTATTGACAACATATGGCAGCCCCATATTATCCTTAACTTACTTAAGGAACATAAGCACCGACCAAGAAGTCAAACTAACTATGGCCACCAGATCAACCATATCGGTATACGCCGTACAGTTTCCTTGGTCTATTGCCATTTACCTAAGGTACACTAGATCCGGGTTAGGATCTTTCACACATAAGAGCCCCCAACAAGTAAAGTAAAGCAAACAAAGCAAACAAATTTAAAGTGATCTAATTCCTAAGGGTACCCCTCTTTTATTAATTCCCCAGGAGAGTCGCTAGTTCTGTAACACGGTGGGAGAACTGACTTTTAGTCATGTTGCGGATAGCAAGAGTCGCCACCGACTTTTATTTTATCCAAAAGGAAAGGACATAAAAGAACAGGAAATACCTTAAAAAGATTTTGAGTTCGGGGGGTAGGTTATATAAAGGGAAGGTATTAGCACCCTTTATATCCATGGTTATCCATGGGCTCTTAGTTACTTAGCTCACTTTGTTTGTTTGCAAAAGGTGTAGTGTGTGATTAAAAAAACTTTCTAAGTACTTTGTAATGATCCTCGTATGGATGTATACAAAGCCTTGTTTTTTTGAAAATTTGTTTGAAAAGTGTGGTGTAAAGAGTATTTTTGAAAGGTGAGCAAATAATTAAGAGGAACCTACCCTATATTAAGTCTTTACTGTTCTTATGTTCTTTCAATGGTAAGACTATCCCTATTATTAAGGAATAGGTAGTCATTACCTTGGATGTTAAGGGACATGTGTAGGGACGTCTGGATATAGGCAATTGTAAGGTGCCTTTAGCAATTCGTAGGGACTTATCATCTTTTATTCGAAGGGACAAGATCATTTATCGTAGGCAACCTCGAAGGGACTTGATCTTATAAACTGAAGGGACTTGATGATATTTATGAAGGGACTTTGCTTAAGACACCTTACTTGACCTTTTGAAATAGGCAACTGAGAGGCAACCCTAGAAAGTGCAAGATGGCGATCAAAGATCGACTTACGTGTGTGCATGTTCATATTCAAATATTTATCTTATATAAGTTAATTATTCTAAGTTTATTTTAATTAAAAATATATTATACACTCCCTACATTATTAACCATACAATAAATATATTAATAATAAAAATAAAGCAAAAATATAAACCTAAAAATATTACAAGGCTTTGGGACAATTACAATATAATCGAGAAATAATAATAATGATAAATAATAATAATAAATAAGCAATAATTAAATGTTAGTAATAATAAAACAATAGCAATAATAATGGTTAGAATAAGAAATAAAGAAAATAAAAATTTAAAAGAGAAAATTATTTTTAGGTTAAATAAACATTAGAAATTTTTTAGAAGTTAATTAAGATAACAAATTTAATAATAATAAACAAAATATTAAACTATTTACATATTAAAAATAATGATTAATGATTTAATTATAGTTTAGAAAAAAATTGGGTTAAATATTAAGGTTAATAAAAAATTAGGGTTAAGAAAATTAGGGTTTATGGAATTAATCTAAACCTAATTATTTGATTTATTTACAAAAATATATACATAATAATAATATAAACATATTATAAAATAAATAGAAACAAATTAAATTTAAGAAAATAAGATATTGATTTTGAAAATATAAAGTTTTTTTTTACAAGAAAAATACTATAATATTATTTAGAAAGTTTTATACTTTTATATAATAATTTAAATAAGTTAAATAATATAAACAAGTGAATATAAACAAAAATTAAAAAAAAATTGCAAAATACCTGGGGCTGGGATTCGAACCCACGCCCTAGGCTTTCACTCTCCCAGACCAACATCACTACCACCAGGCCAAACGCATTTGATGAATATATGCTAGGTATTAATCATTTTGTATTAAACCTGCAAAATAAATGAGATTTTGAACAAAATGAATAACCTGGGGATTGAACCCAGGCCGTCTACCTCATACGCGCTCACGCTTACCACTACATCACCTGCGTTCAACTGATATAAAATACAAAAAGTTAATTAAATATTAAAACCACATTTAAATTATGAAATTCACGCCACAGTCATCTTCTTCCTCCAGCCGTCGTATTAGGCTATAGTGACACTTCATTTGTCACTAGAGCTTATAGTGACAGATTTTTCCCGTAGCTACATGACCTGGAAATTCAAAAACGCAGCACACACAATATAAATTCATTCTAAAGCTTCAAATCAATTAATACATGTCCTCTAAGTCCAAATAGGTCCATAATTTTGTCTGAAATTACTTATTTCGTGAAACCCTAATCCATGGTTTCATGAACCCTAACAATGGCGTTTAGCCGTTCCTGCATCAAACATCAAATCAAACCACCCAGAAACATTGCAAACATCAACACAAACAATAATATACAATTAAATTTCATTTATATAGCTTGTATAAGAAAAATCGAAAAATCAAATTTTAAGCTAGAAGATGAATTTGGTTTATGCAATATGTAATGGTTTTGATGATGGTGATGGGTGATTCATGTTCTAAATGACCTCAGGAAGCTATCCCTACCTTCAAATCACCTGAAAAAGATCAAAATATAGGAAACCGAATTTGAATATTTTATGAAAAATTGAAGTTGGAGAATGGTGTTTTAATCCTATTTTTTCGTCTCCTCAGCATTGGCTTGTGTTGTATACTTATAATATAAGCAAATTAGGTCAAAAAATTAATCCATTCTTTGGGCTTTTGGATAGCTTGATCATGAAGAAAGATATGATTTAAAAAGTGAGAAAAAATCAAATATTTTCATGCCTCAAAGGTTTTGCACGAAATTTGATCTTCTCAATCAACTTTAAATGATATTTCAATCATTCTAGAACCAAAATCAGATTTTTTTAGTTGACTTTTTGTATTTTATTTTCATTAAAATTGAATTTTATTAAATAAAATCCAAAATAATAAAATATAAAATATAAAAATATGGAAATATAATCAATGGGTCGTGTATGACCTTATCCTTGAGATTGGATTGGAATTTGATAGGCCCATTTGGCAAAAGTTGGTTTTAAGACTTCATTTGCTTCACATACCTCCCAAAACTTTCCCAACTTTGCAAAGGCACAAATCCCTAAATTTTAAGGCTATGAGGGTGTTCTTGGACATTTTTGGAAAGCTTAGAGAGTCCTCTAACCAAAATCTTTGGTCTCATGTCCATATCCTTTACCATTTTCAAATTATGCCCTTTGGAAGATGTTGACTTTTTGTTGACTTTTAAAATGACCTATAATGTCCTAGCTCATACCTTCCAAATGAAGCATTTTTAGGATTGGCTTGTGAGACACAAAGTTGTAGAGAATTCAATTTCCTTTAAAATGAGATTTGGATGGAAAAAATTTGATGAAGCATGTGAAAGTTATGGCTGGTCAAAGTTCAGTTGACTTTTCCTATGAAAACCCTAATTTAGAAACTCCTGATTCTTGATGATCTGAAATCTCCTTGATGAATCATGATCAACCCTTGATAAAATGATGAATTTTACTTCATATACTTGATGTTGGCAAAAAATCATGAAGTTTGACTTTGGTTTGACCACAGTTGACCTTAGTTTGACTTTTTGACTGATTTTAGCCTATCTGATCATTTGAGTGAGCAAACCTTTTGGGAAAGCCTTGAAACTTGACATAGGGATTCTTGAAGACATATAGGATGCTATGAATCTCACTTGAAGCTTTGGAAATCCATTTAGCCTGATGAAACTCAAAACCCTAGTTTAAGATGCATTGCTTAGGAGGATACTTTGTCTGAGGGAATTGTCAAACTTTCTGACTAATTGTGAACCTTGTGAACCCTTGATGGTTTTTTGAGATGTGTACTGAATGTCATATTCTGTTAGAATCATTTACCATTTTGCAACCCTTCCGGTAAGTGTTGGCTTCTCAAATATGTACTTGACTGGATCCATCTTGGAGATCAACAAGGTAGTGTGGGTCAACATATACTGCCTTAGTCGGCGAGCAGCCCACGCTAAAGCACAGCAAGTTTTCTCGAGCAGTGAATAACGTTGTTCACAGTCGGTAAACTTTTTGCTTAGGTAGTATATTGCATACTCTTTTCGACCAGACTCGTCATGTTGGCCTAGCACACACCCCATTGACTCTTCCAATACTGTTAAGTACATTATTAGAGGTCTTCCTTCAACTGGAGGCATAAGAATTGGAGGTTCTTGTATGTACTCCTTGATTTTGTCAAAAGCCTTCTGGCAGTCTTCATTCCACCTGACCGTTTGTTCTTTCCTTAATAATTTGAACAAGGGCTCGCAAGTTGCAGTAAGATGAGATATGAACCTCGAAATGTAGTTTAATCTACCTAGAAACCCCCGAACTTCTTTTTCAGTCTTTGGTGCAGGCATTTCCTGAATGGCTTTGACTTTGTCAGGGTCAACTTCAATTCCCTTTTCACTCACAATAAATCCCAGCAGCTTACCGGACCGTACCCCAAATGTGCATTTGTTGGGGTTTAACTTCAATTGGTACTTCCTCAGACGCTTGAATAGCTTCAACAGATTTACCAGGTGGTCTTCTTCTGTGAGGGACTTGGAAATCATGTATCCACATAACATTCAATTTCTTTGTGGATCATGTCGTGGAATAATGTCACCATAGCCCGTTGATAAGTGGCACCAGCATTCTTCAGTCCAAATGGCATTACCTTATAACAGAATGTGCCCTAGGGTGTGATGAAAGTTGTCTTCTCCATGTCTTTAGGTGACATCTTGATCTGATTATATCCTGAAAATCCATCCATGAAGGAGAATACCGAGAACTGAGTCGTGTTGTCGACCAATACATCAATGTAAGGTAATGGGAAGTCATCTTTCGGGCTAGCTCTATTCAGATCCCGGTAATCCACACACATTCGTACTTTGCCATCCTTCTTAGGCACAGGTACAATGTTAGCAACCCACGGTGGGTAGCTAGTTACAGCAAGGAAACTGGCGTCCCACTGTTTTTGTACCTCTTCTTTTATCTTCATGGCCATATCCGGGCGAGTACGGCGCAGTTTCTGTTTTACTGGAGGATAGTCTTCCTTTAGAGGCAGCTTGTGCATGACAATGTCAGTATCCAGACATGGCATGTCTTGATAGGACCAAGCAAAGACATCAACGTACTCTCGAAGCATGTCAATCAGTTGTTCCTTCACTGAATCTTGCAGACGGGCCCCGATTTTCACTTCTTTCAAGTTTTCTTCGGTACCAAGATTAATTGTCTCAACCTCCTCGGTATGAGGAGTGATTAACTTCTCCTCTTGCCTTAACAACCTGGATAACTCTTCAGGTAACTCATAGTCTTCTTCAACCCCTTCATCGGCTTGATTAATCGGATTGTCGAAGTCATACGAGGTCATAGCAGTGTTATTGTCGGTGCAATCTGGAGGGCATTCTCTGCAAGGGTTGAGATTGGTTTATTTTAGGGATTAGTTTTATCTTGTTTAGAAAAAGTGAAAATGAAGTTATTATTTTGAAAACATTGCCATTTTATTGTTTTGTACAAAAAATGAAAAATGAAAAACAGTGAGCAGGAAAAAAAAGAGACTCATTTGCAAAAGATGTCCTGATATTCATTAATTGATCGTTTGCACAAAATACAAGATGGCCCGATTACAAAATGAGTCCTGACACCTTGGGCAAGATGCAGGACTTGATGCATGCTTAAAGACAGGAAATAATAATTACTCTGCAGGAGTAACTCTTATAATTTCCTGGGAAGACCAGTTTGAGACTTGGTTCCCCGCGATCCTTGGACGTATCCAGTTTTCCAGGTTGCATTCGTCTTCTTCCTCATCTTCCAGACTGTTCACAGCATCCGGGATAAGTATTCCCCCGCTAACAAATTTGGGCTCCATTGCAGCCTCCGATTGATCTTGTTGAGTTGGTCTGTAACCCAACCCGAATCTGTCTTCTTTCTTTTCAACTGGCAACAGCTTACCCCAGCCTTGAGCGGTACCCTCTTCAACAACCTTGCGGGCTTGTTGATATGAAGTGATGGAAGTTCCAAACACAACAGTTGCTTCATTGATTTTAAGGGCCTCAAACCCCTGACTCATAGTCTCATGGATCTCCCCATCCATCTCTATATACTTGTAAGTAGCCAGCTGGCTAACGAAAAATGTCTTCCTCCCCGCAGATTGTGATGATCTGGCCTTCCCACTCAAATTTTAACTTCTGGTGAAGGGTAGATGTAACGGCGCCAGCAGCGTGAAGCTAGGGTCTACCCAACAAACAGCTGTAGGTCGGCTGAATGTCCATCACGAAGAAAGTAGTTTTAAAGATTTGTGGGCCAATCATCACGGGTAATTCAATCTCTCCAAGCACTGACCTCATAGAGCCATCAAACGCTCTCACCACCAAGTTACTTGGACGCAATGCCAAACCATTATATTCCAGCTTCACCAAGGCTTTCTTTGGGAGAACATTGAGCGAGGACCCAGTGTCTACCAGCACATGAGAAAGAACAGCACCTTTGCACTCTAAGGTGATGTGTAAAGCCTTGTTATGATTGCGTCCCTCCGTCGTTAAATCAACATCTGTGAAGCCCAGTCCATGACTGGTATTAACATTTGCAACCACTGTTTCCAACTGATTAACCGTAATCTCTTACGGCACATAGGCTGCGTGCAGGACACTCAAAAGTGCATTCCTATGGGCTTCAGAACACATTAACAATGACAATATAGAGATTTTGGAGGGCGTCTGATGAAGCTGGTCCACCACTTTGTAATCACTCTTTTTGATTATTCTCATGAACTCGTCCACCTCTAGTTCAAAAGACGTCTTCGGAGTTTCTTTAACAGCTGGCTCTTCAAGTACAACATTCTTCCCTTTTGCTTTAGCGGCAGCCTCTTCTTCAGCATTGGGTCTCGGTATTTGTGAGGCAAAAAGGCGTCCGCTTCTGGTGAAGCCTCCGCCTCCCCCAACATTGTCAACTTGTGGTGAAGAGGTTGATGAATCTAGAGTGATCTTCTTTCCGTCGCAGTAGAGATCAGAACCGTAGTGCCAAGGTATGGCATTACTGCTTTCATAAGGAACAGGTCCAGGCACCATAATGGTGACCGAACTGATTGTTGCAGCGGAAGGAACTGTGATGGTATGCGGGTTGTAATAGATTGTGACTGGAGATCTTACAATAGGTGTTGCAGTTTGTTGTTGGAAACTGTTGTCGGGATGAACATTTGCTGGGTCATAATAGTTCGTGACCGTTGAGACATCTTCATTAGTGTTTGCTGGTGTTGTAGGTGTTTCCGTTGATAAGATGGGTGCTGATGTTGTAGAAGTAAATGTTGATGAACTCTGATCTGATGAAATAATGGATGGAGTGATTGATGGAGTTGTGGATGAATCAGTGGGTATGATAGTTTTTGCAGTTGTAGGAGGATATGTTGTTGCTGAAGGAAGAGTTGTTGATGTTGTAGGAGAATCCGTTGTTGTTGAAGGAGCCGTTGTGGTAATCTGCAAAATTCCATATCTGATGAGGCCATTTATGCCAAACCTTAGCGTCTCACAACCATTAATAGCAGTCTTACACAATTCGCAGCAGGCCTCACAGCCCGGGAACACTTGGCATCTCAGGAGTTGAGCTTTGACTTCTGCCAACGGTGTTTGAATCTGTGCAACATTGTCAATCAGTGCAGATGTTTGATCCTCTTCTATGGCATTAATCCTGGGCCCACCATGATTAGGCATAGGATTTCTGTTAACATTTGGAGGATGTACGGAATTGAGAGCTTTGGAATCGACCAAATCCTGAACCTTCATCTGTAAGGCTCTACACTTCTCAGTATTGTGACCAGGTGCGTTGGAGTGAAAAGCACACCTGGCATTGGCATCATAATTCTTCGGGAGATTGAGAGGATCTGGTGGAGCCAACGTCCTTAACTCAACCAGGTTAATCCTCAGGAGTTGTGGTAGTAAAGCAGCATAAGGCATAGGAATGAGGTCGATCACCCTATTTGCTTGAGATGGCCTCTGCTGAAAAGGGCGCTGCTGTTGGTTGTTGTTGTTACTGTTGTACGTTCTTTGTTGCGGAGAATGAGATTGTTGCTGATAGTGATGTTGTTGTTGTTGTTGAGGATAAAGTGGTTGCTGTGGAACTGGAGCCGGGATAGTAACGGCTGCTACTGATCTGTGAGAATATTGGGGTCTGCCCCTGCTTGCATGGATAGCATTCGTTTCACCTGCCCTTCGAGGTCCTGCAAAAGGTTTTCTAGGGTTGTTAGAGGAACTTGCACCATTGTCAGAGATTTTGCCCATCTTCAAAAGACTTTCAATTCTTTCACCAGCTATAACTACATCGGCAAAACTGGTGGAAGAGAAAGCAGCAAGTCTATCAATATAAGTTCCCTGCAAGGTGTTCATAAACATGTCATCCATCTCCCGTTCAGACATGGGTGGCTGGACAGCAGCAGCAAGCTGTCTCCACCTCTGGGCATAATCCCGAAAGCTTTCTCTTGAAAACTGAGACATGCCCATTAGAAGAGTTCTATTGGGGGCCATGTCAAGGTTGTACTGGTATTGCTGGATGAATGCTTCGGCCAAGTCTTTCCAATATCTTATAGTGGCTCTTGTCATATGTGAATACCATTCTCTTGATGCTCCAGTTAAGGTGTCCTAAAAAACATCCATAACTTCTCGTCCATGGTATAAGCCTTGAGTCTTCCTAAGAAGGATTGCAGATGAGTACGCGGGCAAGACGTACCATTATACTTCTCAAAGCAAGGGGGTTTGAATTTGTGGGGAATTCTCACCCCATCTACCAGTCCCATATCCATTACGTCAAAGCCTAAAGAATTCTGGGATTCCAAGGACCTCAGTTTTTCAGCAATCTCATCCAGCCTTCTGTCATACACCTCATCCCCAGCCCCAATAACTGTGAACTGTTCTTCCTGGGGATCCTCTTGCAGGATTCTACCCTCAGCAGTATTACCTTGAACATTCATTGTGCCATTAACATCTGGATTCAAATGGAGCCCGAACTCTGGTGGGTCGATACGAGGCTGCCCTCGTTCATTATTTCTGGTTCCTCCTGTTCCAAGGTGGGGCTCTTCAGGTGTCTGCCTTTCTACCAATTCTCTCAGCCTTTCCTGGCTCTGAGCCAAGCCAGTCATCACAGCCATAAACTGGGTCATTTGGTTTCTCATTTCGACCCTTTCATTTGCCATTTGATGTCTTACTTCATTCAGGTCCTGCTGTACCTGGTCCATCTGAATGCCTGGAAGGTTGTTTCGCGTTGGGTACCGGTGTGTACGGTTGACAGGGAACACTCTACGATGAGCATTGTTTCCTGAAACCACAACAAAGTGAGAAACAAATAACAAACAAAAACCTACAAAAACAAAGAAAATGTTAGTATGCAATACAATATGCTTATTTGTTTTCCAAGGTATCCGGTTTGGTTCTTGGTTTTGACCTTTCCAGACCTCGAGGAGATGCTTTGATGATGTTGAGAGAAAACCCACCAGAATAAAAAAAACTGATATATTACAAATAATGAAAATACATAGTATGTTTACAATACACGCCCGTGGTGGGTCAAAAATACAACAAAAAAGAAAAAAGTACATCAAAAGAAAAGAAATACAAGCAAAGAGGAATCAGACATCCAATCCATAGTCATCTTCCCTGACTTCCTTCAGGAGTGCCTCAGTCACCGGACCAGCTGGGTGCTCTATAATGGTCCTAATGAGGAGTTTCCTGGTAGCAATGGCATTAGTCAGCTTCTTATGCATGTCCTGATCCTTTGATCTCTTTAACCCCGCTCGGAGCTTCAATTCTGATATCTCCTTCTGAGCTGCCAACAAAGTCTCCTGATGCTTCTTCTCACTGGCCTCCAGCTGCTCAATCTTGGCCTGAGTCCTCTGGTCTTCTTGTGCACGGGCTTCGGTGATCCTGATCCACCTAGCCTGGCTTTCCTCCAGGTAATACTCAGCCCTAGCTTTCTGAATCTTGGCCTCCTTGCAGGCATTCTTCAATATTTGTTCCCCGGCTCTTGCTTTCCTTATGTAGTCATCTGTCCTCTCAATCTTGGTTAGATGCTCAGTCTTGAGTCTTTCCAATCTTTCATTGTCCAGACGACCGTCATTTCTTTCCTAAAGAGTCTTTTTCAAGGCCTCGGATAGCTGATTATTCCTCTCTTTCAGCTTTTCAAATTCCTCCAGACTAACAGTTGCTGCAGGCTGTACTATAGATGGTCCAGGTGTGTCTTCCAAGGTGAAGGGCATCCTGGTAATCTGAGCTCTAGTACGGGACCAGTCAGAATACTGGGCTGAAGCAACATTGTTACATCTTCCAAGGATGGTTGTCCCTTTGGTCTGGATGTTGTCCCAAGCCCAGGAAGCTTGTCTGACAACAACAGAGTTAGGTTGAACTTCAAAGTATAGGGTCTCAGCTAAATCATATCCTCTGGGAGGATGAACCAAGGCATATCCCAATTGTCTCTTAAACAGTAAAGGGTTGTAGTTGATGCAACCTTTTACTCCTATAAGAGGCACATTAGGGTATTGCCCACAACTGGTAATAATATCCTTGCCTTTGGTGCTCTGGGTGCACCATCTGATATCTTCTAATGTTAAGGCAATGAACCACTTGGCCCAATTCTTCTGCTGATGTGGGTTCAAGAAAGCATCTGATTTAGGAAGGTGTCTGAGCAGCCAAGAGTAGAATAGAGGGGCACAACATCTGACTAGCTTTCCCCTTTGCTTTTCATTCCTCTGATGAATGGAGTAGTAAAAATCCCCTAGAAATTTAGGCACTGGGTTCCTCAGCAAGAACAAGTGGATGGCATTCTTACTCACAAATTTAGGCTCATCTGCAAACAATATAGCTCCATATATGCTGAGGGCTAATAGTGCACATACTGCCCTCCATTCTCCCACTGCGGCCTTCAGGATGGCCTGAGAAATCAAAAGGTCCAGATGTAAAAAAGGAATCCCAGCCTTTGTTGTCATGTTTTGCTCAATGAGGGCCGGCTCCAAATGCAATGCCATTGCTACTTCTTCACTTCTGGGAGCAGTCATATCTGGGTTGAAGGGGATCCCCCTTCTGATAGGCACTCCAATCAACAAGGAAAACTCTTCCAACAGGGGCCCCATCTGGAAATCAGGAAAGGTGAAGCATCTGAGTGGAGGGTCATAAAACTGCAAGCACGTGTGGATCATGCTCCTCCGAGAAGAATCAAGATCCAAGACCATGTCCAAAATACCCCCATAGTGCTCTCTAAACAGTGGGATGTGGTCAGGTGTGATAAGTGACTGGACCTGCCTGATACCAGTCAATGAAGGCTCAAAGAAGTGGTAAGATATGTTGATTTTCCTTGGAATATCCATGAGTACTGATGAAGAAGCTGAAAGTGAGTCTCTGACAGACTGATGCAAGTGCTGAAGGAGATAGCTGAAGCAGATGCTGAAGAAGACAACTGAAGCAGAGGTCTAAGTAGTAGAGGGGGTCAAAACCAAACCAAATATGATATAATGGATACCCTGGAAAAAAAATAAACAAATGTTAAATGATGCAATGATGATGTATGCAAATGATATGCAAGGGTTTGTGATCAAGAACTGGATCTGATTATCTGTCTTGGTATAAGGTCCATGTATGTTCAAAGATCCGGATGGAGGTTCATAAATCCAGTAACCAGGGTGGGGGACTCAAATAAAGAATCACATGTCCAGGGTAATCATAAGAACTGTCCAAAGTGGACTATTCTTAAACAATACAGTAATAGGGTATAATGTGGCAAAGGGTTCCTGCAAACCTGTAAACAACCCAACCCCCTCACATGTAATGTTCTAGAACAAGGATCCTCAGACTTGGATCAGTTATGAGAAGTGTAAACATTTCTAACCCGGAGGTACAGTGTTTACAATAACCATAAAGGATCCTCCTCTAATTCACCCCAGATTCTGAAGGTCATAATAAAGGTCATCCTGACTTAGACAAGCTTCCCAGATAGCCCTAGCACTACAGGAAATCTGTAGCACAGAGTTCTCAAGAAGAAACCCACATCTGAACTGTGTTTCATATTCCCGCACCAGACCGAAATGGAATGGGAAAGAATATGAACCACTCTAGCCTAGGTGTCACTCAGGTCCCAGGTATAGGACCTTAATCACTCAATGGAACCCCAACCACCAAAACAGAAGCCAGATCCAGCAATGCTAATGACAGTATGATGTATAAAAAACTGTAAAGAAAGCATTAAATAAAGTTGTACATAAAGCAATAAATAAAGAAAATAAGTAAACACAATTAGCACATAACACCCCAGTAAACACAAAACAAACAAGCGCTAGGAGGAACCCACAAAAAGAACCAGAAGCCCTGGTTGCAGTATAAGGGTCCCCAGCAGAGTCGCCAAGCTGTCGCTCCCACCAAATGACACCTGGTCAGAAGGGGTACAGACGCGAACGGTCGGCAAAAGAGAGAACATGAAGATGAACTGAAAAGAGTCGTCAGCTAGGAATTTTTATCTCGAAGGAAAGGTAATGCTGCATAAACCTGGAAAGATATAGACAAGACGGTTGCGAACCAGAGAAACTGAGAAAGGGGGTTGGTTACAACCTGGGAAGGTATTAGCACCCAGATTGTTCATCGTACTCGACGGGATCCACGCTTGAAAGTTTATGTTTAGAAGGGGGTAGTGTCAGTGCTATTCTGTGTGCCAAAGCTGGAAAAGAATACAAGTGTTAGTGCAAAAGAAGATTTGAAATGAATTTCTCAGGAATGAGGCTTAAAAGAATAATGCTGGAAGAGGGGGGATATACAGAGACTTTTGTTCGATAACAGTTAAGTTATGCCTACGTATCCTCTCGTGCAATGAGGAAGTCAGAACACCGTAGTTCGACTCAAAGAGACTGAAGAATAAATTGACTGATGAACGGATTACTTATCTATGCTCAAGTGTATGACTTGTCTGGCTCAAGTGCTAACTGTCTTGCATTAGACGGAAGAAGCGAGTTCTCGTTTATGAGTGAATGAGGTGAGAAAAGAATCCTGGAGGAGACGATTATTGTTTGTTTTTGTGTTTTCAGTTTTTTATTGCTTTTTGTGTTTGTCATAAGATAATGAGCTTAAGCCTAAACCAAGGGTTAGTAAACTCATCACATCCTCCCTTTGATTAGGGGTAATGAGAATACCTTAAGTATGAAGTAAGCACCTCAAACTTAATTACCATGATGTAGAATTAAGATCATTAACCTACTTGCAATTATTTAGATGTTTTTTGGTATTTTGTTTAGTGTTAAGTAATGAGTTTAAGCCATAATCAAGGATTTAATGGACCCATTACACCATCCTAATAGAAGGATAATAGATGAGAACATTTAAGCTGAGGAAGATACCTCGACTTAATCCATGATTAGGGATTAACCTCATGACAAAACAAAGCCTTTATTAGAGTGGATTTTAGTTAATGATAAGATTAAGAAGTGAATTTTATGGCTTGTAAGACAACTTGAGGGGGACTTGTCCATTAACACTAGGGTTAGTCCTTCTTAACCAATTAAGGAAGAATTAGAACCCTAATGCAAGGCCCAAGTTACAAGCTTATTGTCTTAGTGATTATTAGGTGAATTAATTAAGGATTTAAACACATTAAGGGTTTAACACTTAGGATTAAAGTTATACACTCCATCCTAAGAGAAGGATGCAGGCATAATCTTAATCACAAAGCCTTAAAGCCTTGAAGGTTTTGTCCCTGATTAAGAGGTGAGAAGTGAAGACACAAAAGATATGACACAAAGGTAAAACTAATGGGGTGGACTAATCAAACCCTAATTTTTAACATGCTTGGGTGTTCCTAGGGTTTATGAGGCTTGCAAGAAGTCTTCAAGAAAAGCCACCAAGGAAGAAGCAAATGGAAGGAGGAGAAGAAGAAACAAGTTAACTTACTTCACTTAAGAAGATAAGTTACTTGAAGAAAGAAAGTGAAGAGGGAACATGAATGAGCAAGATCACTCTAAGACAACACAAAATGCAGCAATGAATGCATAAGAGAGATGAGAAGAGATTGTGAGAAGTGAAGGCAAATTCACTTCTCAAAGCACTTACCACCTGAAAAGTTAGCATAAAGAAGAAATGAAGTAAAAATGAAATGAATGCAAATATATAAACCAAAATCAGAATCATATTTATGATGTTAATGATGCTATGAGATGATGCAAAGACATATCAAGAGATGTGAATGATCATACAAGTAATGAAGATGCAAATGAAACATGAAAGGAGGCATGAAAGTTCAAGAATGTTTATGGGATGTAATGAATGCATAACATGGAAAATGGATGGTGCAATGATCAAACATGATTCTAATGTGTCCTATGATGTCTTAGAATTCATGTGGATGCAAGAAATGTCATGGCAAGTTCATGAATGCAAGCAATATGCAAGATGTATGCAAGAGAAGATGAGAAATTAGGGTTTTCATGCAACATGAGATGCAAAACTCAAAAACAGAAGCAAGTGACAAGATAAAAAATTGAAAATGCAATCAAGAGAACCCTAACCCCATATGATTTCACACCCCAAAGGAGAAGACCTAACTCTTAACCTAATGAAAGATATGATTTTTCTAAGTTTTCTAGGGTTTTAAGGTACTTAAAGGGGAAAAATGCCAATCAATTCAAAAAGGCAAAAGAAATTCATGACACAATTATGCTAGAAAATACATTTCAAATGAAGATCAATGCAAAAAGAATCATTGTCATACCATTCTTGGTTAGGCAGAAAATAATTCTTGAAGTTAGGGTTCTAAAATTTGAATTTTATGAACCCTAAATTCAAGAAAATTGTCAAAAATGTTTCAAAACCAAAACTAAATTTGTGTGGATGGTATGACAATTTTCCTAAATGCTTAAGAATGCTCTCTGATTTTTTTGGTGATTTTTAAATACTTAAATGTATTTTTAATTAATTAAAATCAATTAACTAATTAAATAAAACATTTAAATGATTTAAAAATACTTTTTTAATGCAAAAAATAAAAATAAAAATATTTTTGGGTTAAGAAAATGATTTGGAATCAAAGTGCAAAATAAAAATATTTTTGAGATTTTCTAACTATTTTAAATAATTCGTACAAAATAAATAAGAAAAATTAAATAAAAATTAAATAAAAGCTGAAGTATGCTGAATGGATGGCCTAGATTGAAACTGGGGAAGGTTTGGGTTGAATGGCGCCACATCCAATGGCCCATATTCAAATTTCATTAACCCTAATTAAACATTTAATTAATCCAGATTAATAACTAATGAAAAGATCCTAGTCGTTCATTGCACGCGGGAAAGACAAATGCAAGGGTCCACATTCAAAGTTTTCCCTAACCCTAATTAAGCCACTAATGACACTCAGGTGGCCAGAGAAGACTTCCGGTCATCTTCTCCGGCCAGACCTTCACCTAAAAATTCTCAACTTCTTCCCTAGGCACTTTCTGGAGCTCTAAAGCTCCAGATTCACTCCTCCCACTTCCCTGAACCTGAATCAACCCTCAAACCTCATTTCTTTTCACTCAATCTCATGATTCGAAGAAAATCATAAACATGGCAAAAATTTCAGACAAGCAATACATTCTCATTTTTCAACCATTTTCAATAATTCCAAGTTTAGTGTGATCAGTGAAGCATGCTTAATCATTTTGTAACATAAAAGAGAAGTTCTGGAAAAATTAATTTGAATGGCTACCTGAGATGGAGCTTTCAACCCTTGAGCTTTCTGGCCACTTCCTTGGTGCAAAAAGCCTCTAATGACCTTCCTGAAGAGTTTGCAATGCTTGAAAAATTGTGTGGATGGCTGGTTTGTGAGCTTGCACTCCAACTGGTCAGAAATCGTATTTGGCTTATGGTGTGTTCTTGGATGTTTTGGTGGGTGGTTTATGATCAGTGGGTGATTTAGAAATGAATGGTGGTGTTTGTTTGAAGAATGGATGGCTGAGTTATGAGATTCGAAGGTTTTTGCAGGAGGGAGAGTTTTTGGTAACTTGATGATTCTTAGGGCTCAGCTTGTGTTCTTGTGTGTTATCACCAGCATTTGGTCCACATATCCAGTTGTGATAGGTCTGTGGAGTGGTTGTGCCCTATTGTGATTGGTATGGTCTTCTTGCAAAAAAGTTAAAAGTTTTTGTCCTTGAAGTATGGGCTGGTTCAGAGGTGGTACAAAGGCATGTCTGGTTCAGCAAGGATCAAGGAGGTCCATGGAATTCATTTTGAGGCAATTCAGCATGTGAGAAATAAGTTATGGGGTGTTTTGCAATTTGGAGAAAGTTTGGCCCCTTTGAGATTTCTTCATGGGCAAGGCATGAAATCTTGAAATTCCTTGGGCAATTCTGAGTTTTAGACAATGTGCTATGCTGGTATGATGATTAGAAGTGTGTTTGCAGCCACAAAATGAATTGGCAAGTGGTTTTGCAAAAATCCCTCTTTGGTGCATCTTTGAAAATTATGTGATTTTTACCAACTTTGACAAGTCATAACTTGAGTTCCATAATGAATTAGGACTTTTTCTTGTACTTTTTGAAAAGGGAATGATCCAATCTACAACTTTCATGACAAATAATTTTTCATTTGAAGCATTTTTGGTTGAGAAAGAGGAGGTTGAAAAACTTTCCCAAAATGGAAAGTTTACATTACAAGTCATTTCCATTTTTGGCAACTTTTGGTTTAGCTCACTTTTCTTCAAATTGGTGAACTTCTAAACACTTAAATGATCAAATAAAGACCATATAAACTCAATTTGATGAAAAATCCACTTTAGTGCCATGTTGGGGGGCCTCAGATGCCCTGATTTTGCTATGGCTTGCTCAAGAAGTTACTCAGTGATCAGATGACTTCCACAATGAATTTCTTCATCAAAATTGGTATACATGATCCTTATAACACATTGATACCATTAGAAACAAGAATGACCAAAAAATTTGGAGTTATGGCCTCTGAAACCAAAACCCTAATTTTAGGTCATCTGTGTAGTTAAACCCTAGTTCTGCTTCCATGATTTGCCAGTTCTTGTGATTCTTTGACTTCCTTGATCTTTGGAGGATAAAATATGATGATTGAACATACATGGACCCTCTTGAGGTGATTGATGACCTTTGGAGTGGCTCAGATGGATCTTGGATGGCTCAAGTCACAAACCCTAGATGCAGATGAACTTGAACTGATGCAATGAAGCAAAAATGCAATATGAAATGGTATGATTGAACTAATGAAAATATGAAATATCACAAGCCATGGTGTGAACTTAGTGAGGGAAAATTTGGGGTGTTTACATGTATTACCTTGATATTTTGTTCTCAGCAGAAGCCATTGTGGAAATTAATTGTCTATGCCAGTAGTATCAAATGGTGTCAGTATCATATCTTCAGATCTAGCCATGAGCATTTCTGGGAAATTATTCAGGAAAGTTAAGAACCTCAGAAGCTCTAAATCCAATTGTTTATACACTCTCAAAGTTGAAACAATTATGTTTTCGAGTTCAGCTTTACTTTTCCCTCTTTATTCAGGTTGACTTTTCCCCTTTTACTGAAGCGAAAAACGTCCATTGATTATGTTTGAATGTATATATGCTTTTTAATATGATTGATGTTTACCAGAAATGCATAAAATACAATAATGGCATTTACTAAGAACGAAGGGAGGTAGAAATTCAACGAAGCTTCGCCGGTTCATCCCCACAGAGTAATCTTTACGGATATCCTTACGAAATACCTCAAGCAAATATCTTAACTTCCAACTTTACGAAGTCTCCAAGCAGCTTCATATCCTCCAAAGAATTGATACTTAACCAAATAGGTCTCCCGGATCTATGTCCATCTCTTTTATCCTCAGTCAGGATATTCAGGAACCTAATCCTTCAATAAAAAGTACGACGAACGAAAACGAGAAGGTTCTAAGTACGATGTTCTTAAAGCAAGATGGAAACGAAGTCTTCATACTCCTCAGCAACAAACCGGGATTTATTTTTCCCAGCCAGCAGTTGTTATATGAAGCTACTGATCAGCTTCCCGACATAATTCATTCGTACATACATCATATCATATCATATCATATCATATCATATCATATCATATCATATCATATCATATCATACGCATTCTCATAAAATATATCATTATACTTGCACCCAGCTAACTTTGTTTTTCAGGTAAATTCTCCAGCAAACAAACTTCATCAACAACTTACCTTGGGCCGTCGTTTATTCTTCCCGATGGTTATCTTGTTACCTCGAGCCGTCGTTCATTCTTCCTGCAGGTTATCTTATTTTTGGGCCGTCGTTTATTCTTCCCAGAAATCAACTTACCTTGGGCCGTCGTTTATTCTTCCCAATGGTTATCTTGTTACCTCGGGTCGTCATTCATTCTTCCCACAGGTTATCTCATTTTTGGGCTGTCGTTTATTCTTCCCAGAAATCAACTTACCTTGGGTCGTTGTTTATTATTCCCAATGGTTATCTTGTTACCTCGGGCCGTCGTTCATTCTTCCCGCAGGTTATCTTATTTTTGGGCCGTCATTTATTCTTCCCAAAAATCAACTTACCTTGGGCCGTCATTTATTCCTCCCAATGGTTATCTTGTTACCTCGGGCCGTCGTTCATTCTTCCCGCAGGTTATCTCATTTTTGGGCCGTCATTTATTCTTCCCAGAAATCAACTTACCATGGGTCGTTGTTTATTCTTCCCAATGGTTACCTTGTTACCTCGGGCCGTCGTTTATTCTTCCCGCAGATTATCTCATTTTTGGGTCGTCGTTTATTCTTCCCAAAAGTCAACTTACCTTGGGCCGTCATTTATTCTTCCCAATGGTTACCTTGTTACCTCGGGACGTCGTTTATTCTTCCCGCAGGTTATCTCATTTTTGGGCCGTCGTTTATTCTTCCCAAAAGTCAACTTACCTTGGGCCGTCGTTTGTTCTTCCCAATGGTCACCTTGTTACCTCAGTCCGTCGTTTATTCTTCCCGCAGGTTATCTCATTTTGGGTCGTCGTTTATTCTTCCCAAAAGTGTCATCTCCATATTTAAGAAACATATCAAAAGACTCTTTATTCAAATGGCATCTTTAAGCCCATTCAAGCATTATAATCAACCAACAGTATCATTCTACACACCAGCAAGTGCAAATTTTTGGGTTTTTGTGTTCAATCCTCTTCAATCTTCAAGTCACGAATGGTGTACATGCCAATCTAACTCCTCAGATTCCAGAAAATTGAACAAGGGGCAGATGTTGCACCCCAAAATTTACCCTTCCACAATCAAGAAAATCTCTCTCAAGACTTCTAAATGATCACAAGATCCTCAAGACTCCCAATTAGTCAAGAAGTGTGGAAGTTGCCTCAGATAATGCCTACTCCTAAGCAAAGTGTCCAAAACTAGGGTTTTGTGTTTCTTCAGGTTAAAATTATTTTCAAGACCTCAAGTGAGCTTCATAACATCCCACATGTATTCAAGAATCCCCATGTCAAGTTTCAAGACTTTCCCAATAAGTTTGCCCAGTCAGATGATCAGATATGCAAAAATCAGTCAAAGCAGTTAAAAAGTCAAACTGAGGTCAACTATGGTCAAATTAAAGTCAAACTTCATGATTTTTTGCCAAAATCAATTTTATGAAGTAAAATTCATCATTTTATCAAGGGTTGATCATGATTTATCAAGGAAGTTTCAGATCATCAAGAATCAGGAGTTTCTAAATTAGGGTTTTCTTAAGGAAAGTCAACTGAACTTTGACCAGCCATAACTTTCACATGCTTCATCAAAAAATTCCCATCCAAATCTAATTTTTAAGGAAATTGAATTCTCTACAACTCTGTGTCTCACAAGCCAAGCCTAAAAATGCTTCATTTGGAAGGTATGAGCTAAAACATTACAGGTCATTTCAAAAGTCAACATCTTCCAAAGGGCATAATTTAAAAATGGTAAAGGATATGGACATTAGACCAAAGATATTGGTTAGAGAACTCTTTAAGCTTTCCAAAATGTCCAAGAACACCTTCATAGCATTAAAATTGAAGGATTTATGCCTTGGCAAAGTTGGGAAATGTTTGAGGGGTATATTGAGCAAATGAGGTCTTAAAACCAAAATTTTCAAAATGGGCTTGCAATTTTGTAATCCAATCCTTACAATAACATCAAGCACAACCCAATTACAAATATTTCTGATTTTTATAATTTATTTATTATTTATTTGGATTTTAATCATTAAAATTCCATTTAAATCAAAATAAAATATGAAAACTCAAATATTTGATTTGATTCTTCTTCTAGAAACTCTTAAAGATCATTCAAGTTGATTATATACCATCCAATTTCGTGCACAATGAATTTGGAAGGATATTATTTGACTTTTTTTACATTTAAGGTGATGGAATTACTTCATGAACAAGGCACCCACAAGCCCACAAAACCATCTGATTTTTTGACCTAATTTCACTCCACTATAAGAGCATAACTTATTACAAACACAAGGACAGGTTTTGCAGAAGCCACAAGTCAAAGACAAATTCAAAATTTCTTCAAAAAAAAACTTGACTCAGTTTCAACCCTAGAGGCATTTTCAAAGCAAAACAAAAGTGGCAAATTGTTTCTGGACATCCATAGAGTAAATTTGCATCATCACATTCATCTATAACACCTCATATTGAAGAATCCAATTCTCCCTTTCTCATGTTTTGATTTTTTTTCGTTCTTGATTGTTTGAGTATTACTAACCAAATTTGCTTGTTGATTCATGTTTAGATGAAGTTAATGATGAATTCTGGGCAAAAACATTGGAGAACCCGTGGCCAATTCGTTAGATACCATTCTAGGGTTCATCTTGTTCGAATTGGGGTTTCTTGATTTAATCATTATAAATACCATCCAAGACCGTAAATCAATCAAATACATAATATAAATCATGTTTGTGAAATCAATTTGATGAAATCGTAAGTATTTTGTGAGATATGAAATTTGCAGGTTTAAGGACGCAGAAAATTTCGCAGGAAAGCTCCCATCAAAATCTGCAGGAAAACCTGCGAATTCTGAGGAAGAATATGATGAAATTGGCGCGGTTCTGAAATTCAAATATTTAGTATCTATTATAATGTAATTGTTCCCAACAAATAACATCACGCGCGCAGTGGTTCAGTTGGCAAAAGCAGTGAGTGTGTGTTATAGAGGACCTGAGTTCGAATCTTGGTGAGCTCAATCCTTTTTTGTTATTTTTTAGGATATGCAATATATTTTATATGTTATGATTTCTTGTCATTCTATGGACAGACGTGCCCCATGTGGCTTTATGGTAAAGACTTGGCTGTGAAGAGAGAATGACCTGCGTTCGAATCCGGCTGAGGCCAACTTTTTTTTGTTAATTATTTGTTTTAGTAGGTTTAAAATATAATGATTATTTCCTAGCTTATACACAAAATGCGTTTATAGCTCAGTTGGTTTGAGGAAGTGTGTTGGGAGTATGGAGACCTGGGTTCGACCCCAGGCTCCTCCAGGTAAGTATTTTTTTGTTTTTTTAATTTTAACCTTTTTAAATCAATTTCTGTTATTTTAATTATTATTATATATAAATTAATTAATTAAATTAAATCTTTTCTAAATAAAATAAAAACCTAAAATATAAAAAAATATTATTTTTGTAAATTCATTAAAATTTTGTAAATAAATAATAAATACTAATTATAATAATAACCTTTATTTATTTTTAGATTGTAATTAACTTGTTTTTTTTAATAATCAATCAATTTGTAAATCTTTGATTTATAATTTTATAATCTGTAATTAACATAGTTAATATTTTTATTTATTTTAAGTCGATCTTTGATCGCCATCTGCACTTCCTAGGGTATTCCTCTTTGTTGCCTTAAAATAAAATGGTCAAGTCCCTCGAATATAGGGATGTCTTAAGCAAAGTTCCTTCAAGTATAAATCATCATAGTCCATACAGTTTAAAAGATCAAGTCCCTTCTAGGTTGCCTACGGAATAATGATCTTGTCCCTTCGAATAAATGATGATAGTCCCTCCGAATTGCTAAAGTCATCCCTTAAGTTTCCTTCTATGACCATACGATGACCCTACGCCCGTCCCTTATACACATCCATGGTAATGACTACCTATTCCTTAATAATAGGGATAGTCTTACCATTGAAAGAACATACGAGAACATGAAAGATTTAATCTAGGGTAGGTACCTCTTAGTTGCTTGCTCACATTTCAAATTACTTTTGACACCTCACTTTCTTAAACATTTTTCAAAACAAGGCTTTGTATACATACATACGAGGATCATTACAAAGTATTTAGAAAAATTTCTAATCACACACTACACTCTTCAAAAACAATTTAAGTGAGCTAAGTAACTAAGAGCCCATGGATAACCATGGATATAAAGGGTGTTAATACCTTCCCTTTATATAACCTACCCCCGAACCCAAGTCTTTTAAAAATAGGTCTTTCCTATTCTTTTATATCCTTTCAACTTGGATAAAATAAAAGTCGGTGGGGACTCTTGCTATCCGCAACATGACTAAAAGTCAGTTCTCCCACCGTGTTACACATATAACCCTGGATGAAGGAATCACCCAAACTTCTCCTACAAGAACAATAATCATATACAAAGCCAAGCACCTCCGAGACCTCCCAGTTTTCAAGCCCAGAGACAAAATCAACCTATGTAAGTTGTGCCACCAAATCCAACCTTGAGAAAATTGTGGAAAACTTCATTTCAACGCAACAAAAACAAAACAAAGAATTCCTAAACCAAAACATTCACATAAATGAAATTATTACCCAATTAGGAATCAAGGTTGACCAAATAGTCACTCGCAATAAGATGCTTGAAACCCATATCTCTCAGGTAGCTCTAAACCAAGCAACCCAGACCACACCTGGAGGGAAATTGTCTGTGCAACCCCAACAAACCCCCAAAGGACAAGCCAACGCTTTTACCTTATAAGTGGGACCGCTTATGATGAACCGGTTAAACCAACATCATGTGAACCTAAAACTTCTAAGAAAAGTGTTGAACCTTCGGAGGAAGAAGGAGACCTAGTGAAATCTAAAGACCAAGAAAAAGGAGAAGCCAAAGATAAAACATATATAGAACCCCCGCCATACAAACCACCAATACCATATCCATAAAGACTAAAACAAGCTAAGATCAATGACCAATATCAAAAATTCATTAAAGTAATAGAGAAACTCCATTTAGAGATTCCTTTTAAAGATGCCATCACCTGAATACCATCCTATGCAAAATTCCTTAAAGACATGCTTACAAACAAGCGTAGACTTGACGATCTGAAACCCTTGGAATGCAATTCGATTTCTGAGAATAAACTTTCTAAAAAGGAGAAAGACCCTGGAAATTTCTCCATACCTTGTATTTTGGGGATTCATGTCATTAATAAAGCTTTTCTAGACCTAGGAGCTAGTGTAAGATTAATGCCTCTAGCAATTTATGAGAGGTTAAAACTAGGACAACTACAACCTACCAAGATCTCTCTCCAATTAGCCGACATATCTGTTAATATCTAGTAGGCATATTAGAAGATATTCCCGTTAGGATAGGTTAGTTTTTTATCCCTACATATTTTGTTGTCATGGATGACTTCTCGGTATGCGGTTTTGATTTTAAAAATTGTCTCGCAAACCTTGAGAAAATCCTGGAAAGATGTGTAGAAGTGAACCTAGTGTTGAACTGGAAAGAACATTTTTCTTCCGTTTCATTTTTCCAAATTTCCATAACCTTTAACCCATCATCATCAACCATTCAAATATTCAACCATTTCCTCACCTTTAACAAACCTTTCAATCTCCAATCAATCTCATAAACATTCAATAACCTCCAATCCCAAATTCAACATAATTTATATTCAAACTCTGAAACCACAAGTCTCACAACACCTAGAAATTACCTTCACCTCTATTCATTGTCTCAACCCTTTAAAAATATCACAAACAATAACCCAAACTCAAATTCTCACCACAACAACCACCCTTCAACATTAACAAACAATAGACAACAACATAGAGTTACAAAAAGAGTATAAGTAAAGAAAGAAGAAGGTGGATTTCAGCAAACACACCTGAAGAGGACAGTCGAGATCTTATGAAAGGGGTTTGGTGGCGAGACTCCTCCGCCGTTCGCCCCATTTGGATTTTCCTGTGTGGTGTTCCAATATGAATAGTAGTGGCGCTTGTGAAAGGAAGAATAGGGACATCGTGATTCTGATTTTTTCATCTCAATGTTTTTTTACTTTATTTTCTTTTTTTAAAAATTAAAATAAAAAACTTTTTTTATTTGATTTGGGCTCAGCCCAAATCAATATACTCACCACCATATATCCCACTACATTCCCTTCTCTCTTTATTTTTTTCTTTTTTCTTTTAACTTTCTTCGTTTTTAATGGTTTTATTACATTTAATGGTTTTCTAAATTTCTATTTTATTTTGAAATAGTATGTTTAATAAAATACATTCTTCCTTCAATCTTTATTTTTATTCTTTAGTTTATTATTTTTCTTTTTGTTTTCTTTGATTTTCAATGTTGCTGCTTCAACTTGTTTCTCGATTATTCTAGTCTCCACGATTTTCATCTTTATTTGTTTCTATTTACTTTCATTTCAAATATTTTCCATTTATTTTTATTTTTGGTCAATGAAATCCAAAAAGTCATGGAGTGATGATCTTCAAGGTTGTCCTTAGTTGATCATTTGACACTCTATATTCAGGATGAGACCATTCTCCTACACTTTATGTCATTACATTCTCGTCATTTACTTATTGCTCATCATCGTCATCATTCATGTATCTTTATTATTGTCTAACACTTTATTGTATCTCATCTTATTTAAACATACCAAAAACATCTTAAAACAAAAACCTTAAAAAATGCATCTGTTAACTTCTCTTTGTTTATTGTTTAACATAAGATACTTTGCACACACACGACTTCCTCTTGGGCTACCTTACAATGAACCCAATTTTTTTTCTTGCAATCCTGTGTATTTTTTATGTACCCTGCTCCCCATTCCGATGTATGATATTTACTTTCTTGTTTTGGTTGTGGTTTTGTTCTCTAGGAGCACCCTTAGGGACTAGGATGGATCTCGTATCTTTTCAAACCCTTGATCCAACATCAAGTGGTTTCACCTCATGCATTCACTCGCACTTTCCTTTGGTTTTGGTTTGGTTTACTAAGACCACCCTTAGGTGTAACGCCCCGATTCGATTATTTCCCATTTTGTTGAGTCCTTTATTTAAATTGAATGATAATTGTTTCAATTGTGAAATTGGTATGTTTGTGTGATATATTGATGTGTGATATTATTTTACCGTTTTTTAGAATTTTCGGGTAAAATTAGATTGGAAGGTATTTTAGACATTTACTAATTAATGATAAGTTAGAAATTAGGTAGAATTAGAAATTGTGAGAAAATGATATTTTGTAGAGAAAATAGAAAATAGAATAGAAATAGAAAGTTATAAGTTGTGAGAAAAAGAAAGAAAAGAGGGAATAGAAAGAAAAGGAAGAGAAGAGAAAAGAGGAGAAAAGAGGAAAAGTTGGAAAATCATCAAGATTGCTCCTAGGAATCGAAACAATCGGGTAAGGGTGTGAAATATCATTATCTTAACTTTGTGTATGATTATGTATGTGTTAGAATGATAGGGTTTTTGTGTTGGAAGAGTTTAGAGAATGTTAGGTTTTTGGGTTTTTGATGAAAAACTAAGAAAATGGTAGATTAATCTGTTAGAACTTGTTATAATCAAAGTATGATGTTGGATATATGTTATTGATCATGTTTATGGAGGTTTATTTGAGTTTTGGATGGTTTTGGACTAACTATTGCGTAGCTGAGATGTTCTGAAATCGCAGCTCTCGCTCAGCGAGTTTTCCAGAGATTTCCTCACTCAGCGGGCGAGCAGGTCGCTCAGCGAGCCTGGGAGTTTTGGTTTGGTGTTTCCTTTGGTTTATAACTTGAGTTTGGGTTATCCGTTTTTAGTGTTCTTTATATCGTTTCGAAGCTAAAAATGTGTAGAAATTATTGATGCTAAAATATGTGGTTTTTAGCCGACTTGTAACTGACTTTTCCGATAAAACGTAATTAAGTTAATTATGGAATTGTGGTATTGGTTGTGGTATAGTGGTCGTTTGACAAATAAATGCATTGAGTGGAATGAATATGAATGCATGTTGATGTGAATGAATTTGTTGCCGTTTAGCGTAATTAATACGAACGTACGTGGTTTGTTTGTGATTGTATAAGATGAATGCATAATTATATTGTGAATATGTATGCATTTTTTCAAGAATGTTGTGTGTCATTTTGCATGTGAAGCATAATGTATGCATTCTTGTGTTGTGGGATTCTTTGTGAATCCGTTGTACATCGTGTGCCCATGTGGGGTGTGAGTGATGATTACAACATGATTGTGTGCCCGTGTGGGGTGTGAGCAATCGAATTGTGTGCCCGTGTGAGGTGTGAGTAATCCATAAACATTGTGTGCCCATGTAGGGTGTGAGCAATGGGTGATTTATTCACAAATGATTGTGTGCCTGTGTGGGGTATGAGCAATCAGATTGTGTGCCCGTGTGGGTTGTGAGTAATCCATAAACATTGTGAGCCCATGTAGGGTGTGAGCAATGGGTGATTTATTCACAAATGATTGTATGCCCGTGTGGGTTGTGAGCAATCAGATTGTGTGCCCGTTTGGGGTGTGAGCAATCCATAAACATTATGTGCCCATGTGGGGTGTGAGCAATGGGTGAACATCGTATGCCCAACGGGGAGTTACTTTAGGTAACGAGCGATAGTTCCAATAGATCATAAGTGAACTTGAGATGATTGAGTCGGTACCGCATTGCATTTGCATAGAGTCGTGAGTCGGTCTCTATGATTTGCATTTATCATCTAATATTGATGTTGGTGAATAAACATGAATAATAATAGGTTTATGCGATTGATTGATATTGATGAATAAACATGGATATATATGTTTATGTGGATTGTGCATGAAGAATATGATAGTATGAATATATATATATACAAATATATATATATATATATATATATATATATATATATATATATATATATATACATTGTAATGTATATGTATGATAGAAAATGGATTGTGGTGAGAAATGTATATGTGTATTTAGATGTTGAGATATATAATTATATGCATTGTTATTATGATAATATTTCTCACCTTTCTGCTGTTTTATGATGCTCAATGAGGCATTTTAGAGTAGGTTGCTGGAGGTCTTTTTGGTGAAGTGTGTCTTCTTTCTTTTGGTCGGTCGGCTCTGATATGTAGCACCAGGTAGCTAGGGTCGGCTTGATGCCTTTTGTGATACATTGTGTATATGTATTTTGGTGATGAATGTTTATGTAAATATGAAATATTTGGTGAATCAAACTTGATGATATATATGAGTATATAAGTTTGATGTTGTTAAATTTTTAGTTTCCGCTATTATTTCAATCCTTTGGATACGGGTGTAAGGATGAAATCCTTCTGTTGCAAGTTACCTCGTTTATTGCATATCTTTGAATGAGCAAGTGTTGAATGTTTTAATTTCACTTTTAATGTGGCATGCCTATTTTTTACCATGTTTTAATTATACTCTGATGAAATTTTTAATATGTGCGTAAATGATTTAATTGTTTATTTGGGGTATAGAAAGGGGGTGTTACATTAAGTGGTATCAGAGCCAGTGTTCGAGTCAGTTGTGTCTGTCTTGTTGTTGTGATGATTGAACTTTTGTTTAATCTTGTTGTTGTCTTTGGGAATAATCAGAATATGGCTAGTAGAAATGACAATGCAATGGTTGTTGCTTTGGAAGCAATGGCTAGGGCGGTGCAGGGGGCGCTGAATGTGAATGCTAATGACGAGTTCAGGAAGAATCAACCACCGGTCTTCAAAGGAAGATTTGATCCCGATGGTGCTCAAAATTGGTTGAAAGAGATTGAAAGAATCTTCAGAGTTATGGACTGTTCTAAAGATAGTAAGGTGAGGCTTGGTTCTCACATGCTGAAGGAAGAAGCCGATGATTGGTGGGTCGGCAGAAGTCAAGCTCTTGAGGAAGAGGATAAAGAGATAACCTGGGATGTTTTTCGTGCTGAGTTCTTAGGGAAGTATTACCCTGAGAGTGTGAAAAGGAAGAAGGAGATGGAGATCCTTGAACTGAAGCAAGGTAGTATGTCTATGGTGGACTATACTGCTAAGTTTGTGGAGTTGGTTCAGTTTCATCCTCATTACTGCTGCTGAGTTTTTGAAGTGTATTAAGTATGAAAATGGTTTGCGTCATGAGATTAAGCAAGTTGTGGGATATCAGAGAATAAGAAGGTTTTCAGATTTGACGGAATGTTGTAGAATTTTTTAGGAGGATAACAAAGCTCGTTCTACACATTACAAGAATTTGAATGAGAGGAAAGGAAAGCAACAAGCTAGAAGTGGACCTTATATGACATGCGCTGATAAGGGCAAGCATAGGGGAAACTTTGATAAGAGATCTGGTGGAGGGGGTTTTGGTCCCGTTAAGTGTTACAAGTGTTGTGATTTGGGTCATAATTCTTTTGAGTGTGGGAAGAACATAGTGAAATGTTCAAACTGTGGAGGCCTTGGACATGCTACTACCGAGTGTAGGAGGAATGTTGTGAAGTGCTTCAATTATGGAGAATCGGATCACATTAGTACTAAGTGTACCAAGCCGAAGCAAGCTCAGGCAGGCGGAAAGGTATTTGCATTAGCAGGGAAGGACACTACTAGTGCAGACCGTTTGATTAAAGGTACATGATTTATTAATAGTACGCCTTTAGTTACTATTATTGATACAGGAGCGACTCATTCGTTTATTTCTTTTGAGTGTGCTAAGCGTTTGAATTTACTTTTGTCTTCTTGGGGTGGTGAGATGGTTATTGAGACTCCTGCTTCAGGATCGGTAACTACTTCTTTGGTGTGTGTAAGTTGTTCTTTGACCATGTATGGTAAAGATTTTGTTATGGACTTAGTTTGTTTGCCGTTGGAGGGTTTGGACGTGATCTTGGGTATGAAATGGTTACAATTCAATCGAGTTCATATAGATTGCTATCATAAGTTAGTAAGGTTTCCTTCTTTGGATGATGATGAAGATGAGAGTTTCCTATCCACGAAAGAGTTGAAGAAACTTTTAGTGGACGAGGCTCAATTGTTTGGTTTGTTTGCATCGTTGTCAGTGGAGAGTGAAGTGGAGTTCAGTGTGTTCCCAATGGTGTGTGATTTTCCAGAAGTGTTTCCAGAGGATATTAAGTATGTACCGCCAGAAAGAGAAGTTGAGTTTTCTATTGATCTAGTTCCAGGTACTAGACCGATTTCGATGGCACTGTATCGTATGTCAGCTTCAGAGTTGGTAGAGTTGAAGAAGCAATTGAATGACTTGTTGGACAAGAAATTTGTTAGGCCGATTGTTTCTCCTTGGAGTGCTCCGATATTTTTGGTAAAGAAGAAGGATGGAAGTATGCGGTTATGTATTGATTATCGACAGTTGAATAAGGTGACAATTAAGAACAAGTATCTGCTTCCGAGGATCGATGATTTGATGGACCAATTGGTTGGTGCGCGTGTTTTCAGTAAGATTGATTTGAGATCAGGATATCACCAGATTCGTGTGAAAGAAGAGGATATTCAGAAGACGGCTTTTAAGACACAATATGGTCATTACGAGTATTCTGTGATGCCATTCGGAGTTTCTAATGTGTCGGGCGTGTTTATGGAATACATGAATCGTATTTTTCATGAATAGTTGGATCGTTTTGTGGTTGTTTTCATCGACAACATTTTGATTTATTCTAAGTCTCAAGAAGAGCATGAAGAGCATTTAAGGATTGTGTTACAGATTTTGAAAGAGAAACAATTGTATGCTAAGTTGTCAAAGTGTGAGTTTTGGTTGTCGAAAGTAAGTTTTCTTGGGCATGTTATTTCCGATGGTGGTATTAGTGTTGATCCATCCAAGATTGATGTGATAATGCAATGGAAAGTTCCTAGATCAGTTACGGAGATTCAAAGCTTTTTAGGCTTGGCGGGTTATTATCGAAGGTTTATTGAAGGATTTTCAAAGTTGGCACTTCCGTTAACGCATTTGACTTGTGAGGGAAAGGCTTTCATTTGGGATATTCATTGTGAGGAGAGTTTCATGGAACTTAAGAGAAGGTTGACAACGGCTCCGATCTTGATTTTGCCAAATCCGACGGAACCATTTGTGGGGTTTTGTGATGCTTCATTGTTTAGGTAGGTGGTGTTTTGATGCAAGATGGAAAAGTTGTAGCTTATGCTTCAAGATAATTGAGAGTACATGAAAAGAATTACCATACGCATGATTTGGAATTAGCAGTTATGGTGTCTGTTTTGAAAATTTGGAGGCATTATCTTTATAGTGCAAGATTTGAAGTTTTTAGTGATCACAAGAGTTTGAAGTATTTATTTGATCAAAAGGAATTGAACATGAGACAAAGAAGGTGGTTAGAGCTTTTGAAGGATTATGATTTTGGTTTGAATTACCATCCGAGTAAGGCGAATGTTGTAGCCGATGCTTTAAGTCGTAAGTTGTTACATATGTCCGCATTGATGATAAGAGAATGGGAACTTTTGGAGGATTTTAGAGACTTGAGTTTGGTTTGTGAGATGACGCCAAGAAGTGTGAGACTTGGTAAGCTACATGCTACGAATGATTTTCTTGCAACCGTTTGTGAAAAGCAAAAGTTGGATTTGAAGTTTGTTGATTTGATGATGAATGAGAATAAGGATTTCAAGGTTGATGATTTTGAAGTCTTGAGATTTCGTGGTCATATTTGTATTCCCGATGATGTGGAGTTGAAAGAGATGATTTTGGAAGAGGGACACCGAAGTAATTTAAGTATTCATCCGGGAGCGAATAAGATGTATCAAGATTTGAAGAAGATCTTTTGGTGGTCCGGATTGAAGAGAGATGTATCTCATTTTGTGTATGCGTGTTTGACTTATCAAAAGTCTAAGGTGGAACATCAGAAGCCTAGGGGTTTGATGCAACCGTTGGATATTCCGGAATGGAAATGGGATAGTATATCGATGGATTTTGTTACGGGATTGCCAAATACGCAAAGAAGTCATAATGCTATTTAGGTGATTGTTGATAGACTTACTAAATATGTCCACTTTATTCCGATTGATATTAGTTATCCTTTGGAGAAGTTAGCCGAGATTTATGTTTCTGTGGTTGTGAAGCTACATGGAGTTCCTAAGAGTATCGTATCGGATAGAGATCCTAGATTTACATCGAGGTTTTGGGAAAGTTTACAAAAGGATTTGGGTTCTAGCTAAGATTGAGTTTGGCTTACCATTCGCAAACGGACGATCAAACCGAGAGGACAATTCAATCGTTGGAGGATTTTTTACGCGCTTGTGTGCTAGATCAAGGTGGTGCTTGTGATAGTATTTAACGCTGATGGAGTTCACCTATAATAACAGTTTTCATTCGAGTATAGGTATGGCACCATTTGAGGCTTTGTATGGCCGGAGATGTCGAACACCTTTGTGTTGATATGAAACCGGTGAGAGAACGGTAGTTGGACCGGAGATGGTACAGCAAACGACGGAGAAAGTGAAGTTTATTCGAGAGAAGATGAGAGCTTCTCAAAGTAGACAAAAGAGTTCATGACAAGCGAAGGAAAGATCTTGAGTTTCAAGAAGGCGACCATGTGTTTTTGAGAGTTACACCGGTTATGGGTGTGGGTCGTGCTTTGAAGTCGAAGAAG
The DNA here is from genome assembly GCA_963966055.1 of Lathyrus aphaca. NCBI lineage: Eukaryota > Viridiplantae > Streptophyta > Magnoliopsida > Fabales > Fabaceae > Lathyrus > Lathyrus aphaca. Next base: position 139,326,695 of record OZ014522.1, on the reverse strand, counting down.
TTGACTTCTCGTTTTATTGGTCCGTATCAGATTACTGCACGAGTTGGTGTTGTGGCTTACCGTGTGACGTTGCCTCCAAATCTTTCGAAATTGCATGATGTGTTCCATGTTTCGCAACTTCGGAAGTATGTTCCGGATCCATCACATGTTATTCCTATGGACGAGGTTGAAGTAAGAGATAACCTTACGATGGAAGCTTTTCCGATTAAGATTTTGGACCGTGAAATCAAGAAGCTAAGAGGCAAGGATATTGCGCTTGTGAAAGTGGCGTGGGGAGGCGCTGCGGAAGGCAATATCACTTGGGAATTAGAGAGTGGGATGCGAGAATCATATCCGAAGTTGTTTGAATCGGGTAATATTTTCGAGGACGAAAATTTCTAAAGCGGGGGAGAGTTGTAACTCCCCGATTCGATTATTTCCCATTTTGTTGAGTCCTTTATTTAAATTGAATGATAATTGTTTCAATTGTGAAATTGGTGTGTTAGTGGGATATATTGATGTGTGATATTATTTTACCATTTTTGAGAATTTTCGGGTAAAATTAGATTGGAAGGTATTTTAGACATTTACTAATTAATGATAAGTTAGAAATTAGGTAGAATTAGAAATTGTGAGAAAAATAGAAAATAGAAAATAGAATAGAAATAGAAAGTTATAAGTTGTGAGAAAACGAAAGAAAAAAGGGAATAGAAAGAAATAGAAGAGAAAGAAAATGAAGAGAAGAGAAAAGAGGAGAAAAGAGGAAAAGTTGGAAAATCATCAAGATTTCTCCTAGGAATCGAAACAATCGGGTAAGGGTGTAAAATATCATTATCTTAACTTTGTGTATGATTATGTATGTGTTAGAATGATTGGGTTTTTGGGTTGGAAGAGTTTAGAGAATGTTAGGTTTTAGGGTTTTTGATGAAAAACTAAGAAAATGGTATATTAATTGGTTAGAACTTGTTATAATCAAAGTATGATGTTGGATATATGTTATTGATCACGTTTATGGAGGTTTATTTGAGTTTTGGATGGTTTTGGACTGATTGTTGCGTAGCTGAGATATTCTGAAATCGCAGCTCTCGCTCAGCGAGCAACCCCTCGCTCAACGAGTTTTCCAGAGATTTCCTCGCTCAGCGAGCGAGCAGGTCGCTCAGCGAGCCTGTGAGTTTTGGTTTGGTGTTTCGTTTGGTTTATAAATTGAGTTTAGGTTATCCGTTTTTAGTGTTCTTTATATCGTTTCGAAGCTAAAAACGTGTAGAAATTATTGATGCTAAAATATGTAATTTTTAGCCGACTTGTAACCGATTTTTCCGATAAAACGTAATTAAGTTAATTATGGAATTGTGGTATTGGTTGTGGTATAGTGGTCGTTTGGCAAATAAATACATTGCATGGAATGAATGTGAATGAATTCGTTGCCGTTTAGCGTAATTAATACGAACATACGTGGTTTGTGATTGTATGAGATGAATGCATAATTATATTGTGAATATGTATGCATTTTCAAGAATGTTGTGTGTCATTTTGCATGTGAAGCATAATGTATGCATTCTTGTGTTCTGGGATTCTTTGTGAATCCGTTGTACATCGTGTGCTCATGTGGGGTGTGAGCGATGATTATAACATGATTGTGTGCCTGTGTGGGGTGTGAGCAATCAGATTGTGTGATTGTGTGGGGTGTGAGAAATCAGATTGTGTGCCTGTGTGGGGTATGAGCAATCGAATTGTGTGCCCGTGTGGGGTGTGAGCAATTCATAAACATTGTGTGCCCATGTGGGGTGTGAGCAATGGGTGATTTATTCACAAATGATTGTGTGCCCGTGTGGGCTATGAGCAATCAGATTGTGTGCCCGTGTGGGGTGTGGGCAATCCATAAACATTGTGTGCCCATGTGGGGTGTGAGCAATGGGTGAATATCGTATGTCCGACGGGGAGTTACTTTAGGTAACGAGTGATGGTTCCAATAGTTCATGAGTGAACTTGAGATGATTGAGTCGGTACCGCATTGCATTTGCATAGAGTCGTGAGTTGGTCTCTATGATTTGCATTTATCATCTAATACTGATGTTGGTGAATAAACATGAATAAGAATAGGTTTATGCGATTGATTGATATTAATGAATAAACATGGATATATATGTTTATGTAGATTGTGCATAAAGAATATGATAGTATGAATATATATATATATATATATATATATATATATATATATATATATATATATATATATATATATATACATTGTGATGTATATGTGTGATGGAAAATGGATTGTGGTGAGAAATGTATATGTGTATTTTGATGTTGAGATATATAATTATATTCATTGTTATTATGATAATATTTTTCACCCTTCTGTTGTTTTATGATGCTCTATGAGGCATTGCAGAGTAGGTTGCTGGAGGTCTTTTTGGTGAAACGTGTCTTCATTCTTTAGGTCGGTCGGCTTTGATATGTAGCACCGGGTAGCTATGGTCGGCTTGATGCATTTTGTGATACATTTTGTATATGTATTTTGGTGATGAATATTTATGTAAACATGAAATATTTGGTGAATCAAACTTGATGATATATATATATATATATATATATATATATATATATATATATATATATATATATATATATATATATATGAGTATATACGTTTGATGTTGTTAAATGTTTAGTTTCCGCTGTTATTTCAATCCTTTGGATACGGGTGTAAGGATGAAATCCTTTTGTTGCAAGTTACCCCGTTTGTTGCATATCTTTTAATGAGCAGGTGTTGAATTTTTTAACTTCACTTTTAATGTGGCATGCCTCTTTTATACCATGTTTTAATTATACTCTGATGAAATTTTTAATATGTGCCTAAATGATTTAATTATTTATTTGGGGTATAGGAATGGGGTGTTACATTAGGGACTAGGAATCGAACTAACCTTTTCTCAAACCCTTGGTCCAACGCCAAGTGGAACCTCCACATTCTTGATCTATATATCAAGTCTTACCCAAACACTTGTAAGTCAATCGCTTCATGCATCTCCATCAAACTTCATCATCGTTTCATATGCAATTTCAAACCTCGATCAAACATCGAGTATTTTCTTTAAATCAAAACACTTAAAACTATCAAACAATTTTTAACAAAAGATTAAAAAAGAGCGGGGTGTAGTCAACATTCCCTGAGGGTGAGGATCTGAGATGTTGTTCTCATGTTTTGAGCTTTCTTCATGCTAAAATCAACCAACAAACTGTAGTTAGCTGAACTATGAGTGCTCTGACTTTCCCATTGCACGAGTGAATACGTAGGCACAAGGGCCCCGATCCTTGGTGAGTACACTAGTGTAAATAAACCTTTTAGGTCCTCATTTTATTTTTCTTATAATCGAGAAGCATATCACCTTTTAGTAAAAATTAAAACACATCTAAAACTAATGGTTCCCGTTGAGTACAACAAACGTGAGGGGGTGAGAAAACCCCAAGGATTTTGTTCAGTCCATCTATGAGCTTTTCTCGCAAGGTCGTATTTTTCGAGGTGCGATAGAAAACTCCAAGGTTTCTCAACCCAATTTACAATTCAACAACCTACATTGGACTTTATCAACTTGATTTTAGATGACACCTAAACAAAGAATGATTATGTATAATTTGTTTGTGTGTATGAATCGAACTTGGGTTGAAGATGAAGAGATCTTTTTGTGTATTTCTGGTTTCATGTATTTGAAATGATGCATATATGAAGTGTGTGTGTGTGTATATGTATATATATATATATATATATATATATATATATATATATATATATATATATATATATATATATATATATATATATATATATATATATATATATATATATATATATATATATATATATATATATATATATGTTCAAGGTGGAAGCAAAAATGAATGGAAGAGGTTTAGAAAAAATGCAAATTTCTTAAGATTTCTACTGCATGTGCCGACATATGTAAGTCATGTGTAGACATATTTGATCCATGTTTCGAGTTGTATAGGTCGTGTGTCAACACATACATGTGGCAGATCAAACAGAAGTTACAAGATTTAAAATTGACCTACATGAGTTGACCTGTACAAGGTATATGTCGACACATAAGCATGTGTCGACACATAAGCATGTGTCGAGCTTAAAAACACATTTTCCATGTAGAGTCATTTCTAACCTTTTCTAAGTCATTTTCAAAATATTTTTATGCTTTCTAATGTTAAGATGTACATTAATACTTATGGGATACCGTCCAATATACATAACCGCTAAAGTATCCTTGTTTTGTCATCATACAAAACAATTCCAATAGGAATGTTCACTCACATATAGATGAGCATAAAAATATTCATTAACTCTGGAAACATTTCCTCAGGCTTGTTGTAGATAACATTTCTCATCAAAGGAGACAGAGAACTCAAATCTCTCAAAGTGTGTCTCGTCCATATAGTGAGCGGGGTTGAATTGACAATTGCCGAAGTGTTTGTTGAATTTGATATCTTACTCTTGTAATGAGAAATCATCATAAGAATAGGTCGGAGCATGTGAACTACCTCCAATGGGGACTCTTTTTGGTTTTATTTTTTAGTGATGGTGATGATGAGAACATTCAAGTAGCACATATAATATAAGGATGCAAGCAGAGGAGTATGGGAGGTATGAAGAAGAATGAAATAGGAATTGTCTATTTATAAGGCCCGTTTAATTGATTGAAAACGGTTTTAATCGACTAAGGTATAAATTCCAATAGATTTCTATTTGGTTTCCTGAAACAATGATAGCTTTTTAGGTTTTAATCGATTAAAATATTAAATTTAATCGATTAGTATGAGAAAAGTTTGAATTTCAAATTGCCTTAATCGATTAACCCTTTGGTTTACTTGATTAAGAAGCATAAAACTTGAGCTTCTAAAATCCTCTTTGGGATTGGCACAACTTTAGGGTCCAAATTGCTTTTGGGACCTCGCCCTTTTGATTTATGCCTCTTTAGCTCAAAAACTTCATTTTTTTTACAATCAATTAGTAGAAAAATAAATTATTTTGATGGTGCAATATATTAGCACTTGTTACGAGAATAATCAATGTTTTTTGAGTTTATTCTCTACGAAATGACTTACCTCTTCACCAAAAATAGAATAAAATTAAAGAGGAATTTCTTCCCTCTTTGTTCCAGAAGGAATCAAACTTAACTCTCTTTCTTTTGCATCTCTTTGAATCATTTGACACGAGAGGTGATCTTAATCCACTATTGAATAAAACTTTCAACACCAATACAAGAGCTCTTAGAAGAAACTTTTCACTTTCTTGGTAATTATAAAAGAAAAGAGAGGAGAAAAATAGAAGAGTTTCTATTAGAAAATTGGTGTGATTTGAAATGAGGACAAATCTCGTTTATATAGAAAAATATATGGCTCAAAAAGGAGAAAAAAAATCAACTGATACATTTTAATAAGTTAATTGATTAAGTTCATGAATTAATCGATTAACTAAGTTAAACTATGAAAGTTTGAAAATCTATGTCACTTAATCAATTATTAATCTTCTTAGTCAATTAGGAGGTATTTCATCTTGATTTAATAAATTAAAAAGAGCTTTTAATCAATTATGCATTGTATTTGACCTTCATACTTGATTAAGCAAAGTTCCAATTAGTTGAGTGTTTGACTGAATTGATTTTAAAAAGTATTAACAAAATAGAAGAGATTTAAAAATATTTTGTGTGTGTGGTTATGATAGTGTATCTCAAGACTTTTTTTTCTTTTATAATAAATTGATCAAGACTATGAAAAACTATAATAGTAAGATCATGTGAAATTTCAAACTTTCTCACATTCAAATCTTCAAACTTCAAGATCCTAACTTCAAGTCTACAATTTCTTTTTGCTTGATTCACAAATGTCCAACACTTTGGTTGAAATTTGATGCCTTTAACTCAAGAGAGTTGAGATATTCACTACGCCAAAAATGACTTTTAACAGCGCATCTTAGACAGCGCTTTTAAAAGAAAGTGTTGTCTAAGGTTAAAATTGAAATAAAACACGGAAAATGTTCCAAAATAATAATGAAAGCGCTGTCTAAGGGGGGGGGGGGTCTTAGACAGTGATTTTTCAAAAGCGCTGTCTAAGACCCCCCCTTAGACAGCGCTTTTAGAAAGCGCTTTTAAAGATAGACCTTAGACAGTGCTTTTGAAAAAGCGTTGTCTAAAGTCTTTAAATTAAAAAAAAAATTAAAACCAAAAGCGATGTCTAAGGGGGGTTTTAGAAAGCGCTTTTGGAAAGCGCTATCTAGGGCATACCTTAGAAAGCGCTTTCCACAAAAGCACTGTCTAAGGTCTAATTAAAATAAAATTTCAGACTCAATTTCTATTTTCGTTCTCTGTTCTTTTGTTTTCCATCCCGCGAACGTTGAAACCCTAACAGCGAAAACCATAAACCCTAACAGCGAACACGAATACACTTCCATTTTTCAGGTTTCAATCATTTAATGTGTTTGAAGAATCGTACGTGTCTCGACATTTGGGTGTTGACTTCGTTTTTTGTTTTTACTATTCTTCATTTTTTGCGGTATGTTCTTCATTTCTTATGGTTTTTATAAGTTGTTATTAATCTTTGATAAAATTCAGAAACTGGGTTTAGAAGTAGTTTACTACTGTTGAGAATGTGCATAATCTTGTTGACTGAGTTTAGTGTATTATTCTTGTTGAAGTTGTTTTGATTCATTCTAGCTATTTTTGTAAAAACTGAGTTTAGAACCCTTATTGTAGAAAGTGAGTTTTGACTCATAAGGTACATTGTTGTTGTTATGTTTGATAAGTAATAATGTTGATAATAGAAAAATGTTGATAATAGAATAATGTTGATAATAGAAAAATGTTGATAGAAAAATTATTAAAGTTAAGAGAAAAGTAATGGAAGGAAAAGTTTGATTCTTGTAATAGAAAAAATGAAAGTGATGAGGTAATTAAAGTTGTTATGTTTGATAAGTAATAATGTTGTAATAGAAAAATGTTCTTCCTTGAAAAATGTTGTAATACAAAAATGTTTGGTAATAGAAAAATGTTGTAATAGAAAAATGTTTGATAATAGAAAAATGTTTGATAAGTAATTAACATTAGTTATAGAAAATTTAAAGTTGTAGAAAATTATAGGTATAGTTATAGTTATAGGTATAGTTATAGGTATATTCTAATAGAAAATTAAAGTTAGTTATAGAAAAATTAACGTGTTATAGGTATAGTTAGAGGTATATTGTAATAGAAAAAGTTTGATTCTTGTAATAGAAAAAATGAAAGTGATGAGGTAATTAAAGTTGGTATATCGGCGTATCGGGTACGTTATTGAAGTTTATATTAACATTGGTTATGTATATGTTATTGAAGTTTAAAATGAATTGAACTTTAAAATTGTTAGAATATTCAAAGATACTACCTTAGTTATGTATTTTCATCTGGATTGGTTGTTTACCTTAATAAGTAGGAAAACCATGGATAAAACATGGATCTGTGCCGATCGAATGACCAAAGAGTACGAGAGTGGGGTTGCGGAATTCGTTAAGTATGTTGTTCAACACGCTGAAAACCCCAGACGAATACATTGTCCTTGCTTGCGTTGTTGTTATATTGGTAAGGACGACGCACATGGATTGAAATCGCATTTGCTGAGGCATGGAATTGATCAAAGTTATCAGTGTTGGATATTTCATGGTGAGAAAATTAACGAGAATGTTGAATCGAGTGGAAAAAGTAATACGACCTATGATTCATACGACAAAGACATGGAAACATACGATTGTGATCGAGTTGAAGAGATTGTAGAAGCACTGGAAGAAGGTCTTCATGATTGTCCTGAAATGTTTGAGAGGATGGTAAGCGATGCAGAGAAACCGGTGTACAAAGGTTGCACTAAATTCTCAAGACTGTCTGCGGTATTAAAGTTGTACAACTTAAAGGCGGGCAATGGATGGTCGGATAAAAGTTTCACAAAGTTGTTGGCCCTTATGAGAGAAATGCTACCGGATGATAATGTTCTTACTAATCGAACCTATGAGGCAAAAAAATGTTGTGATCTATTAGAATGAGCTATGATAAGATACATGCTTGTCCTAACGATTGCATTTTGTTTCGTAACGAATATGCAACGTTAACTGAGTGCCCTAAATGCGGTTTGTCTCGATATAATAAAAGATTGTCTCCCGCAAAAGTCTTATGGTATTTTCCGATAATTCCGAGATTTAGGCGCATGTTTCGTAGTGAAACTGATGCAAGACATCTTACTTGGCATGCAGATGAAAGAATTATTGATGGAAAGTATCGGCATCCGGCTGATTCACCACAGTGGTCAAAGATTGATAATGATTATCCTGAGTTTGGATCAGAAGCAAGAAACCTTCGATTGGCATTATCTACTGATGGAATGAACCCACATGGTCTTCAAAGTATCTCACATACCACATGGCTTGTAATTCTTATGATTTATAACCTACCTCCGTGGCTATGTATGAAGCGTAAGTACATGATGTTATCTATGTTAATCTCTGGGCCTAAACAACCAGGGAATGACATAGACGTATACTTGACACCTTTGATCGAAGATTTAAAGATTTTGTGGGAGAACGGTGTGGAGGTTTATGATGGATATAGGAAAGAAAGTTTCAATTTGAGGGCGATGTTGTTTGGCACAATTAATGATTTTCCAGCATACGGGAATCTATCTGGGTATAGCATTAAAGGTCAACGTGCGTGTCCTGTTTGTGAAGACGGAACCGATACGATTCGATTGGAACTTTGCCAGGAGAATGTGTTTCTCGGTCATCGTAGATTCTTACATTCTAAACATCACTACCGTGGGTGGAGAAAAGCATTCAATGGAGACACCGAACATCATAGAGCTCCACCCGCATTGTCATGTGAACAAGTTTTTGAAAAGGTGAAAGATATGCGTACTGAGTTTGGCAAGCCTTTTGCACATAAGGTTATGAAAGGTGGGTGGAAGAAAAGGTCGATATTTTTTGAATTGCCATATTGGAAGTCTTTGTACGTGAGACATTTTCTCGATGTTATGCATATTGAAAAAAAACGTATTTGAAAGTGTTATCGGTACATTACTCAATATAAAAGGCAAGTCTAAGGATGGCCTTAAAGCAAGGGAGGACATGTTAAAAATGGGAATGAGAACTGAATTAGCACCTGTGAAGAAAGGAAGACGAACATATCTACCACCTGCTGCTTTTACTTTATCTAGAAAGGAGAAAAAAAATTTATGTAAGTTTCTGAGTGAAGTTAAGGTTCCAGAAGGATACTCATCAGATATCAGAAGACTTGTTTCTATGAAAGACCTCAAGTTGAAGAATTTGAAGACACATGATTGTCATGTTATAATGGAACATTTTCTACCGATAGGTATACGTTCTATTTTTCCAGAAAAAGTAAGAAGTGCCATAACTAAATTGTGTTTTTTCTTTAGGTCAATCTGTAGTAAGGTGATCGATCCCGAGATCTTACCAACACTACGAAAAGAGATTGTAATTACCTTGTGTGAGCTTGAAATGTATTTTCCTCCGTCTTTTTTTGACATAATGGTTCATCTAGTTGTTCATCTTGTGAAAGAGACACAGTTGTGTGGACCGGCTTATATGAGATGGATGTACCCTGCTGAACGGTATATGAAAATATTAAAAGGGTACGTGAAATCCCGAAGTCGGACAGAGGGTTGTATTGTTGAACGATACATTGTTGAAGAAGCTGTTGAGTTTTGTACTGAATATTTGTCTAACGTTCAATCAATTGGACTCCCCAGAGCTCAGATTTTCGAAAAAATGGAAGGTAAAAAATTAATTGGGAATAAAATTGTGACAATATCAAGGGATGAACGGGATCAAGTTCATTTGTATGTTCTGCACAATAATAATGAGGTTGAGCCATATGTTGAAATGCACAAGGATGTACTCCGAAGGTTAAATCCGAACAGAAATGAAAATTGGATAGTTATAGAGCACAATCAAAGTTTCATACAATGGTTGAAGGATCATATTTATTCGAAGCGCTCTTCAGATCCTTCTTCGGTAACATAAAGGTTGAGATGTTTGGCATATGGTCCAAGTTTGCATGTGTTTTCTCATAGCGCATACTCAATTAATGGATACACATTTTATACCAAAGAACAAGATGATAAGAGTACTATGCAAAATAGTGGTGCCACCGTGCTAGCTGAAGCAATGCATATATCAAGTATGAAGGACTTAAACCCCAAATATGCAAATTTGTCATATTTTGGAGTTATTGAGCATATTTGGGTGTTTGATTACGAGAAGTTTCAGATTCCCATCTTTGGTTGCAAGTGGGTGAATAGTAGTGGCATACGAATAGATAAGTCTGGATTTTTGCAAGTTGATCTTACTAGGGTGGGGTACAAAGATGAACCTTTTATTCTAGCATCTCAAGCTAAACAAGTGTTCTATGTGAATGACCCGAAGAGTACAAAATGGTCTATAGTGCTTTTCTCTAACAAAGTGACTGATGATAGCGGTGTCGATCAATGTGATATTGATGTTTAGAATGAGTCATGCATTAGACGGAATGAGTTGAATAGAAATGATGAAGTTGAGGATCTTATACCGGATGAGTCATATATAAGAAACGATCATAATGAGGGAATTTGGATCAATTCATTCGTACGCATTGCTAAGAAACAAGTGATTAATATTCCAACAAAGAAAAGAAAAAGATGTTAGTGACTGAGGTAAATTATGCATGGTTTCTTTATTTTTTTTGTTTTCAATTGCTTTGATTATAAGTTATATCTGATAATGCATGATTTCGTTATATTTTTGTTTTCAATTGCTTTGATTATAAGTTATATTTGATAATGCATGGTTTCTTTATTTTTTTGTTTTCAATTGATTTGATTATAAGTTATATCTGATAATGCATGATTTCGTTATATTTTTTTTTTCAATTGCTTTGATTATAAGTTATATCTGATAATGCATGATTTCTTTATTTTTTTGTTTTCAATTGCTTTGATTATAAGTTATATCTGATAATGCATGATTTCGTTATATTTTTGTTTTCAATTGCTTTGATTATAAGTTATATCTGATAATGCATGATTTCTTTATTTTTTTGTTTTTAATTGCTTTGATTATAAGTTATATTTGATATTTGATGGTTTCCTTGGTTTATTACAGGTTAGACATGGTTGATAACCAACATGATGATCACGAGCATTCAACACATGAGGAAGTTAGTAAAAAAGTATCCGCGGAAGAAGAGATTCGAAGAGGCATAACAGTAATGAGAAGGGTGGTCCAAGGAAGATCTCGAGGCATCATACTAGATGTGCATTAGAGCCACTAGGGACAGCTTGTAGAACCTAATGGGCATACCTTAACTAGTTTTATCGGTGCACTAGTAAGGAATGAAATTCCCATTACCTGTGATGATTGGAGAAACAAAGAGCTGAATGACTCCAAAGAAAATATTTGGAGTGAGATAAAGGTACAATCATTTGGCCCTTAATTATACGGTATCAATTATGTTTTTTCAATTACCGGTACTAACTATCAATCTGTATGTTTTTCTTAGCGATGTTTTAACATCGAAGAAGAAAGAAGAGGTTTCTGTATGAAATTGGCCGGAAAGCTTTTAAGAGGGTTTCGAACATTTTTATCATCCAAGTTCCTTAGTGATGCGGATGGTAATTATGTGGATGCGGAGCTTCCTAAAAAATATGAAAGTTTGATATCAGCTGAAGAATGGGAAACTTTCAAATCCAAACGACAAGACCCAGTTTTTAAAAGAATAAGTGCCACAAATCGGGAAAGAGAATCAAGTCCCGCATATCCGTACCGAAAAGGACGTGTCGGATATGGACGCTTAGAACAATCCATGGTAAGTATTTATAAATTACGATAACAAATTTGTTCATCATATATTAGTTTTATCTGATCAAATTGTATGACTTAATGTGTAGCTGCAGAAGGAGAAAAGTTCAGAAACATCTCTTCCTGCACATGTTTTGTGGAAGGAAGCCCGTGTGGGCAAATCTGGAGTTCCTCAAGAAGACGTTTTACACGTATACCAGAAATGTGTAAGTATAACATTTTTTCATTAATTGAATAACATTTTTATACACAAATATTTGACAAGTATACGGTATTCATCTGATTTTTTAGGAGGCGCTATCTCAGTCTTTATCTCCCGATGATACTAGGAGCATACTTAGTCGGGCATTAGATGTCCCTGAGTATTCTGGTCGGGTGAGGGGTAAGGGATTTGGAGTCACTCCGACCTCCCTGAGTGTTAAAAAAGGAAAGGCTCCTAGTAATCGGGAGCTTCATGCAAAATTGGAAGCCATGCAAGCTGAGCTTGATGCATTCAGGAGAGAAAGAGAGGCTAGCGCCTTAGCATGTTTCAAAGATGGTTCGGACAAAGACAGTATCAACTGTACCTTTCAGCCGAACATTCCAGAGGTACTTACATATAATTGTCTTAAATTGAACTATTTGCTTAAATTATGTATTTGACATATATACACATTAACAATTTCTTGTTATTATTGGTTTTAGGGCATTTCCCATTGTCAGCTATATTTGTCGTCACCATACTATCGGATGGTTGGCAAGGGAAAAGTGCATAACGTTAGTGGAGTATTACTCCACACTAGAGAGCTCCCTGCTGGATGTTTGAAAGTATCGGTTGATACTGCAGTTGAGCCGAATGCATCATTACCATATCCTAACGATGATTCGGATGCAACAACGGTGGACGAAGCAGTAGGTTCGTTTGTTGCATGGCCGACAAACCTCATATGCGTAGGATATGAGGTATGCCTAAAACCTATATTAACTTTAATGTGTATATTCAAAGTTTTTATGCGCATTTTACGTACATATTTTCCTTGGTTATGTTAAATAGACTCCCACAAAATCCAAATCAAAAGATAATGTTATTCCGCGGCATACCGAGTCCGTGGTTTCAAGAATACAGGTACAATACAATTATATGGCATATATTCATGGAAGTTGTTACATTCTTAATTTGATCTAACTATTTATATGATATGTAGCTTCAAGAAAAGGAGGTTAGCAACGCCTCCGCACAACAAAAAAAGGAGGTTAGCAACGCCTCCACACAGGTAAAAAGTGTTGGTGCTAAGAAGACCGTAGCTAGGAAAAAACCTACCACCAAGTATAGGTCGTGCCTCAAGATATTTCTAGAGATGACCGATATACCGACCGGAGGTGTTCGGCTTGTGCATATGGAGGTAGGTATTTTCGGCTTTGATTATGACCAAATGATTGGTAATGAAGACTTCATGCAAGTTTTTGGTCGTGAAGAAATCGGCGTCACTGTTGTCAATACATATATCAGGTAAATTCGGTCTACTTTGTTATATTAATTGAACAACTTATTTACTTTATGTTTCAAAAGAGGTGTCTAATGTTAATGATGTTTTTATATAAGGTTTTTGTATGACAAATTGATGCGCCCCAATGGTTTGGACGTGTCATTTGGATTCTTAGCACCCGCGACCGTCAACTTAAGTTCAATCTTAAGTAGACCGAATACCGTGACGGAGTACGTTCTTAGGATCATCATGGCCAACAAAGATGCGGAGAAGTTGTTCTTTATACCGTTTAATATCGGGTTAGAATTTCATTCTAAATTCATCTATTATAATTTTTTTCCAAGTTGACATCTAACATTTGCTTAATCATTACAGTGGACATTGGTTGTTGCTCGCAATCAATCCTATCAAAGAAATCGTTTATTATCTTGACTCGTTAGGAAATGATTGGACAACATACCCGGATATGAAGGTCATAATTGACACGTAAGTGAGAATGTTCAAAATTTTCTTGTGTGTATTTCTTAGTTTATGTGAATTGTTCTAATTACTTCATTTTTATTTTATTAGCATCCTACAAGCTTTTCGAGCCCAACGAGATATCCAAACATCAAAGAGGGGCGCCAACTCCATTACATGGATTCGAGTGGCGGTATATTTTTAATTATCACATTTTTTATTATATTAGTGATGACACTTGATAAAACTTAGAATTTATCCTTTTTTTTTTCATATGTAGTGTCCTCAGCAACGTAATCAAATAGATTGCGGGTATTTCATGTTGAGGTTTATGCAAGATACTCTTGTTTTGGGCCGATTAGAGATTCTCATCGATGTATGTATTTCTAACTTATGAGTTATTTTTATATTTACACATATCTCATATAATTAAATAGTTGAAATTAAATCAAACTATGTTATATTATTATGTAGTACTTTGATGAATTCAAGTGTCGATATTATACAAAAGATCAAGTGGACGAAATCAAAGAGGAATGGTGTCAATTCATTATAGAGCTCAATGTTTTATGTAATGACTTGTAAATTTGTAGTATATTGTACATGACTTGTAAATTTGTACAAAAATTTGTGTAATTATATTGTACATTTGTAGTATATGTAATGACTTGTAAATTTGTACATAAATTTGTATATATTTTGATACATTTAAGGCAAAATTGGTTTGAATTGGTATATATATATTTGTTAGCCAAATATTGGTAGAAAAAAGGCCAAAATGGTTTGAAATGACATATATAAAATGTGATATTTGTCTGCCAAAATTTGGTTGAAAACAGGTAGAAATTCTGGTTTATAAACCTGGAAAAAATGTGGTTTAAAACAAAAGCTGCAAAAAAAATTGTATACCTTAGACAGCGCTTTACACAAAAGCTCTGTCTAAGGGGGGGCTTAGAAAGCGCTTTTGGCAAAAGCGCTGTCTAAGGGGGGGGCTTAGAAAAGCGCTGTCTAAGGTATACCTAAAAAAATTAAAATAGGAGGGGATTAGACAGCGCTTTCACCAAAAGCGCTGTCTAAGGTATAAGGGCTTAGAAAGCGCTTTTATCAAAAGCGCTGTCTAAGGTATTCCTAAAAGCGCTGTCTAAGGGTACCTTAGACAGCTCTTAGACAACGCTTTTAAGATTTAAAAAAGCGCTTTAAAGCGCTGTCTAAGGCTAAAAAAAGCATTGTCTAAGGTCTTGTTTGGCATAGTGATTTCTTCTTTGATTGAATGTCATCACGAGGAACTATCGAAAAGAATCATCATGATCAAGACTTCTATTAACATATGTCATTAACACACTTACAATTATCAACAACATTTGACAATTGTCATCATTAAAACCACAATGTTACCGACACATCATATAAAACCACAATAAAATGATCAAACACAAGAATGTGTGATATTTTTATCATTTTACTAGACAGAGACAATAAATTTTAACTTAAATAGTATTTTTGTCTCTGTAAGTTAGCAAGTTTTTGTTTTCGTCTCTGTAAGTATTTTGTGGGGTTCGTCCCTATATCTTACTTTTTGCTTGCGATTTAGTCCTTAAAGTTAAAATCCGCAAGAAAGTCTGCAGTTTTCCTACGGATTTTCCTTCAAATTTTCCTACGAAATTTGATTTTAGGGACTAAAACGAATGCGAATGTGAAATATAAGAACGAAAATTTATATATATATATATATATATATATATATATATATATATATATATATATATATATATATATATATATATTTTTATTTTTTATTTTTTTTTTATTTTTTTTTTTACATGGACAAAAATCAAAATCTCGCTAATTTACCGGACAAAAATATTATTTAGCTATAAATTATTTATAAAATATTCAAAAGACCATACATATATTGTATTTTTTGAAATTTTATAAAAGCAATTTTTAAGAAAATTATCTTTTCCATTAAAAAATTAATAATGAGCAACTTGTTGTTTGTTTGTACGTGTAATATTTCATATCTTATATAAAGTAACTCTTGTATAATTAGATAAATCTTGTTTGAAATATATGAATAAGATGACTTGGATACATAATGTCTTAATATATTTTTCATTAAGATGGTAGTACTATGTTATTGTAGTTTTGTGGTCTCAAAAGCTCGTTATAATGATGTTGAACTTCTTTTATAATCCAACATGTTGCTGTTTTTTTTAGTCGGTGATTCTGATTCATAATCATGATAACAAATAACAAGTGTCATCTTTATTTGCAACAAACAAATTGAAGTGAAGCTTTTGTGGGTCCATGAATATAATGGTTTTGACCTTGTCTAAAATTCAGAGCTATGTCTACTTGGTTTGGGACCATATATCAAGCTTATTGCACGGTTTCATTGTCCTTAGCTGGACATGGTTCAAGAGTTGATGATGAAAAAGACAAGATTCATGCAAGTATTATGATTTTTTGGTGTACTACTTCACCATTTATCTTGCTTAAATTTGTTATGTTAATGTAAACATAAGTTACATAACAAAGAAGTTTCCAAATTAGCATCTCACATTCATGTAAAGGGTTTAATTTCATTAAAAAAAAAATTAAATCTTTTACAATGCTAAGATAAAAGAAAAAGATAAAAAAAAAAACAAAAAAAAAAACTAGTATAATCTTAAAAATACATTTTTTTACAATGTCAATTGTAAGAATCTTGTTCAATTTCGGAGGAATGAAGACATAAATTAGTAGATCAATATTAATAGATGTTCTAAGTCTTATTACGATTTGAATCATGCAAGTATTTGTTTCGATTAATGAAGTTTTTTATTTTTCAAGAGTTTGTTTCGGGAAACATGATTCGAAATTTGGATCATGATAAGTCTTGATTTAAATCATTATAGCAAGTTTGAAAATATGGAATTTTGTTCTGGAATGTGCTTCAGATCACACTCACACTTGATTTAAACCACACTCACACTTCATTCAAATCACAAGTGTGTTTTGATTAGGATCAAGAGTTGTTTGATTTGAATCACGAATAAATTTTTTATTTTTAAAATGAGTTCTGAAAAAGTGATATGAATCATGATTAAGTGTGATTCGGATCACATGACTCGAATCACCAAAACGAAATTTTTAGGTTTTTTTTATACATTATTCATATCACTCTCTCACTAGTTTCAAATCACCCACTGTGTCTTTTGACTCGAATCAAATGACAAATTTTACATTGTTTTTGTGTACTATATGTCATACCCTAATTTTTGTCCCTAAGATTTTTCATATTTTCATTTGTATTTTGCATACAAACAAGATCACACACTAGTTCATCGGTCTTTTTTTGTCGCAGGTTCATACCTCACAGGGGATCACCATTGCTTTTGTTTTGCTTTTATTTGTTTATGTTTACTAACCTTTAATTAAAATCCAAAAATATTTTGTTTTCTTTCATTAACATTTTCAGGGAAATAACATGTCATAAATACCAAAAATAGCAGTCTCACGGCTCAAATGAATTTCACTGATAAAAAGTCGAAGTTGATCCGCAAACAATTCAAATTTATATGATCAGAGATTTCCCAAGTCAATTGATTTATTTAAAGACTTCCAATGTTCATGTGTTTATTTTCATGTCTTCTTCAACGTGCAAAAGAATCGAGCTGAAACAATAATCATACAATAAAAAAGAACAAAATATTCAAATTTTGAGTTGATTAACCGATTAACAGAGTGAAATTTGAATAATTTGTCAAATTCAGCACATCATAACCTTTGATCTCACTTGGAATATTCTAGATTCATCTCGACTTTTATTCATTTACATCACTTTGATCATTTCCCACCATATACCTTCACTACTCACCACTCTTTTATGAATTCCCCTCCAAATTTGATTTCCAAGCCTAATTTTTATTTTCCAAAGCAAGTTCTATTCCGCCAAACTCTCAAGTCTAAACTCTTTAAATAAAGGCATTTTCTCATTCTTTTCTCAAGCTTTTGATAGCCAAAAAATCCCTTGCAAAATACATCCTCAAACCACAAATCGCTTAAAGCTCATTTTCTTCTTTTGAAAGTTATCAAGAATTTGCATGGAATTCTTGAATAACTTTGCGTTAAACCTTCATCTTTTTCATTTTCTTCATCAATTTCAGTAGATCAAGCTTGTTAGTGGAGTAATTTGAAGTTTGTTCTTGGTAATTCATCTTTCTCCATTGTTACACCTTTATCACCATTATTCAAGATGTAGATCTTTGGTGTTATTGGTTGTTGATCCTTTGGATCATAAATTATTATTTGATTGCAGGGATTCCAATGTTTTTTCACTTAAAAATTCATGGCAATTCAGTTCATGTCATAAGGTGTTTTAAAAGAAAATCATGTTGAATTTTGGCATTTTTTTTGCTTCTGGTGCAGTGTTAACCGAGTAACTATTTGCAGTGAAAATTGGTTAATCGGTTAACCAATGTAAAAGGGTGTAGAATTTGAAATGTTCACGTGTTAACCGGTTAACCAAATGGCTAATCGATTAACACTGTTTCAGTGACAATTTTTCACTTGTTTTTGGTTCCTTTTGCTTCTTCTTCTTCTTTCTTCTTATTATAACCTTTGATAAAATTTTGGTGTTCATTGTTCGTTCACACAAAAATCTCTCTCAGATAAAACTTAACAAAAGAGTTTGGGATGAATCCAGAGGTTCCACATTATCATATCATATTGAGGTGCATAAGGTACCTCTAAAACCATTACGAATTGAAGTGACATTACAGGTTCCATCAACATTAATAATAATGCAAAAGTAGTTTAGGGAGTTCCATTTGATAAAACGTCTTTCCTGTGTGGCTTGTTTGAGATTTACTGAAGCAGGTGGAAAAGGAGTCTGCCACAAATTGGACAACTAATGAAAAATCATACATGAGGATGGTTTCACATGATATACAACAAGAGTTACTGTTTGCCATATATCAATGTTTCCTAAGGTGAAACTCCTTTAATATGGTATCTAAAATATTACACTATATTTAATACTTACTCGTGTATTTCTATATAGAACTCGGGTTAATTTGAATTCTTCAACTACCACCAATTTTAATTAGTTTACTTTGAGCATGTAATAAATTTAATTAAAAATGTTGACGAAGCTTTTTTCAGTAACACTTACAATTTATATATTTAAAAACAAGAATAAAGTAGTTTAAATTGTTTTTATTTGGAACCACTAAAATTAGATATTTATTGTTTATTATGTATTCAAAGAAATTTCTTAATAGAGTGAACAACATAGACACCACCGTCCAAACTTCCGAAAATATGTAATTTGATGCTAGCTACTTCACCAACACATAGTGCCTCACATGTCTCTCCACTTAACACAAAATAATAATTCAACTTTTTATTTTATCTAAACTTTGCCAAAATAATATTACCCTATAGTTTCTAAAAATATTATAAATAAAAAATGAAAACTATTTTTTAAAAAGTAGTCAGATTTTTAATTTCTTTTAACATATATATATATATATATATATATATATATATATATATATATATATATATATATATATATATATATATTAAAAATCTCGAAAGAATAATTAAAAGAGAGTATAAATTAATTAAATTATTATTTATTTATTTTTTGCTATGATGAAAAAGTACAATAATTACTCTACCAACACAAACATATTCCCAGTATAATATTTAATTCGGGGCCTTTTTCTCTACATGTTATCATGCATTTGAGCTACCTTCATTAATTACAATATGTAAAAAAAATTCAATTCCAAATTATACACTTTTATAAATTTAAAAAAAAAATAAAATTTAGAAAATTATATATTAAAAAAAGTATTATAATTTTTTTAGCCTAACTTGCTTTACAAAAGATTGGACAGTTTTCTCGACAAATCTCATTGCATCTTTAAAATTTTAAGAAATTAACAAGATTGTGTTATTGGCTTATGAGTAATGACTTGCATGACATAAAGAAACACTTTTTAATAAGTGTTTTTGGCTCTATGAAAATGCCAAAGTCAATTGATACTATCTAGTAATATAAAATGTTTTTCTTTTGTTAGTAGCGCAAAACAAAAAGAAAGATAATTATTTAATAAATCAAGACATTGGATTTTTCATAAATAATAATCCCAAGATTAAGGAAATATATATATATAAAGTAAAATTAAGAGGATTATATTAAATTTAGTAAAAATGGCATTGAAAAGCTCTTCACCACAATTTTAATGTTAAAATTGTCTTGTTTCCTATTAATTTTAGGAGAGAAATTCGGAATCAATAGAATGATGAGTTGAATCTCTTTGGTCGAAATCACCTAAAGAAAGAAAACAAACAAAAAGCAGAAGAAAAAAAAACAAAAAGAGAATAAAATTAAAATTAAAAGATTAAAAAATATTACCCAGAAAAAAATAAAAAGAAAAGAAAAAACAAAAGCCAGTTACTGTTCCAACCAACCTTTTTCTGCTTTCCCTGTCAATCTTAACAGCACAAGTTTCTAATTCTATCATCAAAATCTAAACACAACCCATTTTTCAAAACCAATTAAGGAACCAAAATCCGAGGAAAAGTTTCAAACTTTGCTTTTGGGTTTGGTTTTTTTATCCAGATTTTCTTCCTGCAGAAATGGTTTCTGCATCTTTAGTCTTATGCATTAAAAGCCATTAAAGGGTTGAATGGTGTGTGTGGAAAGTTGTAATCTTTTTAGGTAAGAATCAATGAACAAAGAGCTTAACAGCATTGTGAAGGTTTGGGAAGCAGCAGTTAGAAAATCAGCTGGACCAAAGAAAAGGGCTAACAGAATCTTCACATCACCAATGTCTGTTGCCCATGTTGATGATGATGTTTACCAGGTTGAGAAGATTCTCAGCAATGGTGATTTCTACACAGGTCAATGGTTAAACAGTTATCCAAATGGTCAAGGTAAGTATCTATGGACAGATGGTTGTATGTATGTAGGTGAATGGCAAAAAGGTAATATCACAGGTAAAGGTAGGTTTAGTTGGCCTAGTGGTGCTACCTATGAAGGTGATTTCAAAAATGGTTTTATGGATGGTAAAGGTACTTATATAGCTTCTAATGGTGATACTTATAAAGGTTTTTGGATTATGGATATGAGAAGTGGACAAGGGACACAAAGCTATTCTAATGGTGATTTCTATGATGGTGAATGGAAGAAAGGTTTGCAAAATGGACATGGTAGGTATCAATGGAAGAATGGGAATAATTACATTGGTCAATGGATGAATGGTTTGTGCAATGGAAATGGTACTTTGATGTGGCAAAATGGGAATAAGTATGATGGTTGTTGGGAAGATGGTTTTCCCAAAGGAAATGGGACGTTTCGATGGAGTGATGGTAGTTTTTACGCCGGTATTTGGAGTAAAGATTCGAGCGAACAAAGTGGTACTTATTATCCTTCTGATGATGATGATCCTTCCGATGATATTCCGTCTGACTGGGATCCCATGGACCTTTATTCGGTTGATTTGATTGATTGTTGTGTTTGTGGTTTAGAGAAAGTTTCGATTTTTCCTTCGCAGAAGAATTTGAACATGTTTGGTTTAGAGGAAGATAGTAATAATAAAAAAGTGTTATCCAAGAAAGGTTTTGATGCTAATGGAAAGCCTAAATGGAATCATTTAGGAGACGAAAGGGTGAGTAATTATAGTTCTGAAGATGGTTCTTATAGCAGTTATGATGGATCAAGGAGTCCTATGATTGATCATTCGATTCCACGAGTTCCGAATTTGAGATTAAAGGCTCCTAAGAGACAAGGAGAGACGATTTCGAAAGGACATAAGAACTATGAGCTTATGCTTAATTTGCAGCTAGGTATCAGGTACTTATCATAGTTTTTTACTTTTGATGTGATTTGTTATCATTTTTCGTGGATAGGTTGTTTTATGTTTAGTAGTGTTTGGTTCTACCGCACAGAAAATTGATTTTAACTGGTTTTCGTTTAACTTGACTTGGACGTAAAGTTATTTATGTTTGGATAATTTGAATTGAATCAGAGTTGCTTTTGTGCGTTAATATATTCAAGAATTGATTCTATTTTACCGCAGACGCTAGAATTGGTTTTGAGAGTTGAATCAATTCTGAAGCTCATAGCCAAACGTTACTCATGGTCGAATAACGTTTGACTTACCTAAATGCGATACTCGGCAGATCGAATATGTAGCTTTTCTTTTTGCTTTTCATTTTAAGCAATATATGGTGATACATTTTAAGCAATAAATGAGGATTTGGCTTATTTTACCATGCTATGGAAAAGTTTAATTTTGTTACTTCCTTGATTCTAATTTTAACTGCACCTTTATTAATTTCTTGTGCCATAGCACAGACATGCTGTTGGAAGACCTGCTCCAAGTACATCTCTTGAGTTGAAGTCTTCTGCGTTTGATCCAAAAGAAAAAGTATGGACCAAGTTTCCACCAGAAGGATCCAAGCACACACCACCTCACCCGTCTTGCGAGTTTCGATGGAAAGACTATTGTCCCGTAGTGTTCAGGTAAGCTTTAGATCCATAAGAATTTGATGATATATACTTTTAACCAATGTTGTTAAATGGCGTTGTCGCGGGAGACTCTTGTTCATTGATACTGCGATTATTTCATGACCGTATATCACAAAGACTATAAGAGCTTTATTTGCTTATCCGAATTCACTGATCGTAAGGATTCGTTGCATTTATATTTGCAGAGCTCTAAGAAAATTGTTCAAAGTAGATCCAGCTGATTACATGATATCGTTATGTGGGAATGACGCCCTTCGAGAGCTCTCATCCCCCGGAAAAAGTGGAAGCTTTTTTTATTTGACCAACGATGATCGATACATGATAAAAACCATGAAGAAATCGGAAGTAAAAGTGAGTTCCCTCTTAGTAGCTCATAAATAATATAAGCCATTGGTTCCAAGTTTTCTTAACTTAGTCGAATGAAACTGCGCTAAGTTTGTAGTATCATTATATTTTTCAATTTATTTATGTACTACTGAATGATATTTCAGTTCGAACTGTCTAAAATGATTTCAGGTTTTTCTGCGAATGCTTCCTGGTTACTACAAACACGTCCGAGCGTTCGAGAACACTCTAGTCACCAAGTTCTTCGGCCTACATTGCGTTAAATTACCAGGAGCTTCACAGAAAAAGGTAACGTCGTATTTTTGTTTGAACTTCTACTTTGACGAAAGAACTTATAATAATCGACTTCACTTAATAAATTTCAGGTTCGTTTCGTCATCATGGGAAACCTATTTTGTTCGCAATACGCTATCCATCGGCGTTTTGACTTGAAAGGTTCAACATTTGGTCGTACAACTGATAAATCCGAGGATGAAATAGAGCCTACAACGACGCTCAAGGATTTGGACCTAAATTATATATTCCGGTTGCGAAAGGCTTGGTTTCAAGAATTTCACAGGTACTTACTAATCACATTTTTCTCACTCGGCACGTGCATGTCTATCGAGTGATATTTCCTGCAGACATTGTCAAAACGGTTGGATTAAGGTCAGATAGTTCATATTCTAACATTTCTTCACTCAGGCAAGTTGATAGGGATTGTGACTTTCTCGAACAAGAAAGAATCATGGATTACAGTATGTTGGTAGGTCTACATTTTCGAGGATTATCGTGTAGTGAAGCCGGTACACCTTCTCGCAATTCTGGCACTCATACTCCAACCGGTTACGTCCTGTCTTATATTGATTTTCTTAGTTTTTATATTCTCCACACGAAGTTGTTCTGAATCCATTAACATATATGACAGGTAACTTCGATGATGGAGCTCCTCGTCTGTCTGGCGTAGATATGGATCGTATCGTAGTCGATCCTAGCCGGTATAGTCTATAACCATTAACCTCATAATATCAAAAGTTGTAAATAAATGTAACATTTTCTGAAAACATTTGCACACTGTTTGAACATTTCAGGTGGATTCAGTTAGGTATAAACATGCCAGCGCGAGCCGAAATGACGACGCGGAAAAGTTGCGACACGCCTCAGTTGGTTGGAGAACCAACCGGAGATACATATGAAATCATAATCTTTTTCGGTATAATTGACATATTACAAGACTATGATATTAGTAAAAAGCTTGAGCATGCTTACAAATCATTCCAATATGACGCAACTACAATCTCGGCCGTCGATCCAAGATTATACTCGAGACGGTTTCGTGAATTCATCTTCAGAGTTTTTGTAGAAGACACTTCTTAAGAGGCTTAGTTTTGGAAAGTGTTCAATGCACATTAGTTGTGGAGGGTATTTTGTGATTTATATGTTACATATTTTCTGAAATTTGTTCACTTTCTCCCTCCTTATAGTTTATCAATTTTTTTGTTGTTTTGATTTTAGTCATAGTTAATGTATGTTGTAGTGTAGATTTTGAGAGATACTAAAGCCTTTTCCAATTGTACATGAAATCAACAAAAGAGTAAAAAAGCATTGGAAATTATACATTCTTATCATGTTTTGTGGAGCTAATAGCTATGAATCACGAATGCTGGAAATAATTACAAGTATCTGTGTCAGTTTTAGACAGTGTCGGTTATAAACATTGACATATACATATACCATCTTTTTTCAGAGTTGTCGCTGTCGTAAAAGTGTGTAGTAAAGCTATAAAAAATGAAGGAAAAATTGGAACAAATGACTTGCTAGCCAACTTGCCCGCCTAATTTATTCAAAACATTTAGGTGGGGGGTGGCTAAATGTAGATGGTGGTTGAAATTGAAACTTGATACTTTTAGGGAATGATATCATGGTTTACCATGAACCTCATATTGTAGAACCAAAGATGGACCACTATGGATTGTAAGGCCTGTTGTACAATTAATATTTGAGTCATACTTTTACAACCCCCACCCCTTCTCTATTGTTCTTAAAGAATAAAAGCCTCTATTCAGACATTCATGTAGTTAAAGTTATTAAAATTCTTATCTTTTTCATCTCTCTCATTCAAATCCATAACTATATTCTCAACCATACAACAGCTTCCAGTCAAAATATTCACTCATAAAGGCAACCGGCGTACTCCATCCGTCTCAAAATAATAGTTTTTTAAGGTTGTTGTATATAGATTAAGAAAAATAATGATTGAATGATTAAATGTAACAATTTTACAAAACTACCCTTAATTACTATTGGTTGTCATAAAGGTATAGTATGATGTAATACATTAAAAAGTAGTGTAATTAAGGGTAAAATTGGTAAAATAAAATAATTAATATTGCATTGAAAACGTAGAAAGATTATTATTTTAAGACAACTTTTTTTTATCTTAAAAGACTATTATTTTAAGACAGATGGAGTAATATCTAATAATTATTGAAGTGATAATATTATTACAAGTGATTGATTAATTTTGGTTGTTTACTTGTTTACTCCCTCTATCCTAAAATAATAGTGTTTCAAGGTAAAAAAGTTGTCTCAAAATAATAGTTTTTCTACGTTTTTAATGCAATATTAATTAGTTTTTACCAACTTTACTCTTAATAAATATTATTTAAACTACTTTCAATGTATTACGTCACATTACGCATTTATAACAATCAATAGTAATTAAGAGTAATTCGGTAAAATTGTTATATTTAATCATTTAATCATTACTTTTTTTAATCTATGCCTAACAACCTTAAAAGTCTTTTATTTTGAGACGGAGGAGTAAGATGTTTTGACTTGTTGTGAGACATCTTGTCTATCTTTAGTTGTTATTGGCGCACGTTGTTCAAAATGTTTTGTGATCGCTTCAAATTTCATTAGAAGATTTAATTTAGATTTATTTCAATCAAAAGTTTGCAAAGATATCTTTGGAAAAAGTTTATTTTTTAAATTTAAATATGTTTTGAATAAATCATATTTAATTGGATATGATTTAATTAAAAGATTTGATTTTATTTAAAAGATTTGATTTGCTGAATATTGAATTAAGATGATTTTTGGTTGAACCCTATTGGACTTTTTCCTATAGTGTATTTTTTTTTATATATATAAGATAAGGTTCTCCTTATTTAAAGACTCAAGCTTTTGGAAAAAGATTTTACGTGTTGTAATAGGTTTTTCACGAGTCTTTGTCTTTTATTTCTTGTGCAATACTATATCTCAGAGAATCTTGCATATTCTAGAAAGATAGAGTGTTTGGTCTGTAATAGTGATTTTAATCACACCACAAATAATTAATTCTTGTAAAAATACTTAGAAAAGTATTTGAGCGGAAGTGAATGGATCTTAGATTTAGAGAGGGATCATGCATTGAAATTCAAAAGTAGTATTAGGAAAATAACACTAAATAAAAATTACCAATTCTTTATATTCTTTATTTGTTATTTGTTATTATCAATTATTTATATTCTTTATTTGTTATTTGTTTATATTATTGTCAACTTGATTTTGATTATATGCTCCCACACATTATATCAACGTTGTGTGATATATCTTGGTTCTGACGTAACAAAATTTCAATTAGTATCAGAGTAGACATCCTGTTCTGGTTAGGTTATTTTAGGGTATCTATTTTATTCATGTTGAAATATTTCTTATTTAATATTATTTATTTTCTTGTTTAAGTGTCATTATATTACTTCTAAAATAAAGGAGTTAATTTTGTATTTTCTCTCCTATAAAAGGAGTCATTTTCTCTTCATAATAATATAATAATATTATCACTCATATGTTTTTCTACATGGTATCATGAGCTCTGCTAGGGCTAGGGTGATACTGTAAAGCTTTCCCTGACAACCTGTTCAATAGTCTGACCCGACCAATCCAAATTATGGTGGACCCTATCCAAACACCACCTCCTCCTGGAGGAGGTCGTATAGGCGGCAGCGGCGGTGCCAACAACAATTTCGGTCGCGGAGCCAACGCCAATTTTGGTATAGGAAGTGGATTTACCATGCCATAAATGCTCATTTTCATGACAAACAACAATTTTAACCATGGGTTCCGCTATGGCAGAGGTGATCCCAACAACAACCTTTTTGGGTTCGATTATGGCTACCCATTTGATGGTAGTTACTGTAACTCAGGAGGTGGAGGTCAAAATAACTCTCTTAAGGTTAATGTTCAGAAACTAGATGGCTCAAACTTCGTTGAATGATCCCAAATTGTTTAACTTATTATATAAGGCAAAGGGAAATATGAAAAATCTTCTATTATTTCCTGGCTTATTAATACTATGAAGGTAGGTATGAGGCAAAGGGAAATATGAAAACTCTTCTATTATTTCCTGGCTTATTAATGATCCCAAACTAGATGTTCTGGTGCCTGCAACACCACATCCTAATTACATGTTCTGAAAATATGAAAACTCTTCTATTATTTCCTGGCTTATTAATACTATGAAGGTAGGTATGAGAAAAACATACATGTATCTGCCTACAACAAAAGATGTTTGAGATGTTGTAAAACTCTCTTACTCTGATATTAAAAGTTTATCTCAAATTTATGATCTAAAATTAAAGTTATGGAATTTAAAGCATAATGGCATGGATGTCACTACCTAGTATAATGAATTGATGACCCTTTGGAAAGAGTTTGATTAGTGTTATGATTATAACTGGAGGTGTACTGAAGACAGTGTTCAGTTTATTAAGATGCAAGAGAACGAATGTGTCTTTATTTTTCTTGTTGGTCTTAACAAGGAACTCGATGAAGTAAGAGGTAAAATTCTTGGAAATAATCCACTGCCAACTATGCGAGAAACCTTTTCAGAAATCAGAAGGGATGAGGCTAGGAAAAGAGTAATGATGGGAAAGTCGAACTCATCAACGGATGGTTCTGCCCTTGTCACAAACAACTTCAATAAAGACAACAAGAAATATGGTAAGAAATATGTTAAGCTCTGGTGTGATCACTGCGAACATTATTATCACACACATGAGACTTGTTGGAAAATTCATGGAAGGCCTTCTAATTAGAAAAAGAAAGGTGAGGGTCGTGCATTTCAAGAAACTTCTGATCAAGAGCCACAATCCTCCCCAAATGCATTTCCATTCACGAAAGAATAACTAGACCAAATGTACAAACTCCTCGAGTCTCAAACACCTTCGTGCTTCATAGCCCGGAAAGGTAACTTCCCAAAATCAACCCATCTTAGTGTCATTCCTAATCGTACATGGACTGTGGATTCTAGAGCCATCGATCATATAATCGATGAATACAGTTTATTTCCTTCATATAAACCATATGCAGGAAATTCCAAAATAAAAATAGTTGCTGGCTCTCTTTCAGCCGTGGCAGGAAAATATTTTATTGTCCTGTCTCCCTTACTAACCATCTAAGATGTGTTACATCTCCCGAATTTGTCTTGCAACTTATCATCTGTCAGTAAGATAACCACAAATAAAAACTATCAATGCAAGCTCATTTCTTTGATACTCATTGTGTATTTCAGGATTTGATCTTGAGGAGACTAATTGGCACTGCTGAGGAAAGTGGTGGATTCTACTATTTGGAAGATGAACCAAAAACCATACATCAAGCTAGACCAATAAGTTTTTCTTCAGTTAAATCGTTTTTTGTTTCAAATAATAAGGATGACATTATGTTGTGCCATTTAAGGTTAGGCCACCCTAGTTTTAAGTATTTAAGTTCATTGTTTCCTAAACTTTTTGTTGAACAAGACATTTCTTCACTTCAATGTGTGAGGTTTGGGAGTTCTTTTCCAATTCAATCTCATAAACCTTCAAAACCTTTTTTAATGATTCATAGTGATGTTGGGGGGCCTAATCAAACTAGTGCTTTATCCAACAAAAAATGGTTTATCACTTTCACAGATGATCTTACTACACTTTGTTGGGTATACTTATCAAAAGAAAAATTTGAGGTATGTCAAATAATTCAAAACTTTTGTAAATTGGCGAAGATATTGTTTAACACCCAAATACAAGTGTTTAGAATTGACAATGGTACTGACTTTTTAAAGAAAATTGTTGGAAATTTTTTTCTTGAAAATGGAATTGTGATTCAAAGTTCATGTGTTAACTCACCCTAACAAAATGGGATTGTAGAGAGGAAAAAGTGGCACCTTCTTGAAGTTGCACAAGCACTGCCCTTCTCTACCAATGTCCCTAAATATTTATCGAGTGAGGTTGTTTTGACAGCTGCACAATTAATAAATTGCATGTCATCCCGTGTTTTGAAATTTCAAACTCCTTTTGCAAAGTTTCTTGAAATATTTTCCAATTTCTTCCGTTCTATCTGATTTACCACTTAAAATGTTTGGATGCACAACTTTTGTTCACAAACACAAGCATCTTAGTAAACTTGAACCCCGTGCAATCAAATGTGTTTTTATTGGGTATTCATCTTCTCAAAAAGGTTATAAATGTTTTGATCCTAATACAAAGAAAATATTTGTAACAATGGATGTTACCTTTTTTTTGGTAATGATAATATTCATGGGGGAAACAAATGAAGATTCTCCTGAATTGTTTGAAAACTTAATCATCTCAGAAGATGTGTATATATTACATAATTCGGTTCCATGTATATCGGCACCAAAAGAAAATGCCTAGAAAAAAATTAGATGAACATACTCCTTCCATGAGTAAGGATCAGTCAAAAATTGAGGCAATAAATCAAAACAAAGATCAAACAAATGTTCTTTGATGAAATTAATCAAAATGCACCAGATAAAGATCCTTATAATGAAACAAGAAAAAGATTTGAGGAAGGAAATCCAATTTGGAAAGACAAAATTTATGCCAAAAGAAACAATGATCAAGTAGTAGAAGACCCTATTCCTCTGCCCAGCCAAGAATCTGAATCGAGTGAAAGTCAACCGACTCAGACGGGTAAATCTCTTCTTGATCCTAATTCTCTATATATCGACCTTGGTGTCATCATAGAACTTAGGAAACAATATATTGATCTTAATGTTCCCATAGCCTTTAGGAAGCCAAGTAGGCTATGTATTAGGCAACCCTTGTCTAACTTTGTATCATATTCAAACTTGTCTCCTTCTTTTGATGCATTTACTTCTAATCTATCTAGTGTCAAAATTCCTAATAATGTACAGGAGGCTCTAGAAACTCCAAAGTGGAAGGAAGCTATTTTTGAGGAGATTAAAGCTCTTGTAAAAAATAAAACTTGGAGTTCCACAACTTCGTCGGCAGGTAAAGAACTGTGGGATGTAAGTGGGTGTTCACAATAAAGTACAATTCTGATGGATCAATAGAAAGGTACAAAGCTCGATTGGTTGCAAAAGGATTCACTCAAACATATAACATAGATTACTCAGATACCTTTGTTCCTGTTGCAAAGCTTAACATAATCAGAATATTGTTATCCCTTGATGCTAACTTAGATTGGCCTATCCATCAACTAGATGTCAAAAATGATTTTCTCAATGGTGATTTAGAATAAAATGTATATATGGATTGTCCTCCAGGTTTTGAAGAAACCTTTGGGTCACATGTGTGTAAGCTAAAGAAGTCCTTGTACGGGTTGAAATAATCTCCGAGAGCTTGGTTTGAAAAGTTTACTTAGTCTATGAAGAAACAAGAATATACTCAAGGACAAACAGATCATACTTTATTCATAAACTCATGTCAAAATGGAATGATAATTATTTTGATAGTCTATGTTAATGATATTATTCTTATAAGTAATGATGAGATAGAAATGGAGAGATTAAAAAGAAACTTAGCAGCATATTTTGAAATAAAAAACTTATCATGATTATTTTCATTTGATCTTTGTTGGTATTTTCTTTTTTAGCCTATAAAATTACTATTATGTCATTTCCACATGCGTAGCTTGATTCACAAGTTAGAACATTTGAATTTGGATGTTTTGGTATTTGATTTGCATGATTTTAATCTTGCGGATTAACCTAAGTGTTCTGGCCCGGCCCAATTCCTCCTATTGGGCCAAGAAGACTGATCCAATAACCCTGCTCGATGCCGAGCGCAATCATGAAAAGTGGTCCTCAGCCGACCACAAATAAACCGGTCACGATGAGGCCCTCTAACGGCTAGTATTGACCGTTTCCTATCTTCACGGATCCCTCGATCCGCACCTCACAGAACGAACCAATAATCTTCCAGCTGGTCCCTTATATAAACCCTCTCATTTGAGAGGGTCAGGTATTCAATTTCTCTAACCCTGATACTTGTACTTTCTCACTCTTGCTCGGTTACTTACTTTAGCATCGGAGTGCCTTGCAGGTACAACCCCTTTTCTCCTCAACGACCATATCTGTCCGCTCTCGAGACCAGCCGCATCGGATCCTGATCTCCAGGTACGATCAGGTGGCGCCGTCTGTGGGAAAGTGATTTCCCCGTTCTTCTTTCAAGATCCTCAAAGAACCAAAGTTTTAACAAGATCCATGGCTGCTCGGGACAACCAGGAAAATCGATCGAATGATGGTATGATTCTCACACAACGTGAGAGCAACATCCAGCCTCCTCTACATGACGAAACGGTGCAAGACCGTCCAGAAGGGAAGGCGACATCACCTTCACCCGATCGCGACCAACCCTTGGAAAGTCGCCCGGAAACTCTTTTTCCTTCAACTCCTTCAGGGTCAGATTTCGCCGCATTGGCCGAAATCCTAAATCAAACAAACTTGCTGCTCCTCACTCATGGCGAAAAGATCGCCCGACTTGAAGATAATTCTCGTCGACCTCATTCTCCCAAGAGACCCCAAAGAGAGCATACTCCGTCTCCTGCAAGGAAGAAGAGGAGAGGACACACCGACGAATCAACAGGCAACAAACGCTTTCGTCAGTCTTCCCCACGACCCTCTCCTAAAAGAAAATCAAGAAGAAGCAGATCAAGATCCGCCTCCCCTCGAAGAACAAAGAAGCATGATCACAGATCTTCATCGCTTATTTCCAGTGACGACGAGGACGTTCGGGGTCCCCTATCATCTGAAATTATGGCGGCCAAGCTCCCAAGAGGCTTAGAGAAACCCCCTCCGTTAGGCTCATACGACGGGACCACCGACCCAGACGAGCACATCGAGAACATCGATGCATTGCTCGACTATCGGGGCGTACGAGGGGAAATTAAATGTCGACTCTTTCCCACGACGCTGAGGAAAGGGGCAATGACATGGTACAAAAGCCTTGAGGCTGAATCCATCACATCATGGAAACAACTTGGACGCACGTTCTCCAGGCACTTTACCGCATCAAGACGACACCCTAAGACAGAGGCTTCGCTCGAAGCAATAATCCAGGGGAGGGACGAGCCTTTACGAACTTACATCGAAAGGTTCAATAAAGAGGCGGTCCAAGTGTCCACGACCGACGACATGAAAAAATACTTGCTGGAACGAGGGCTACGTCCCTCGATCGATTTCCATCGGGCGGTCGGCATTGAAACCCCGGCCACCCTCGACGCGTTCCTGCTAAAAGCCCAAGCTTACATCCAATATGAATAAAAGCAGGCGGCCAGTTCAGTAAGAGACGCCCGACGCCGTGAAGACGCCAAACCACACTGAGTTGATGAACCCTCGACATCTCGTCGGGGAGGAGACAAAAGAAAGGATGATCGCTCCCGTGAACCGCGGGAGCACCGGGGACCTATCGGTCGGTTCCACGAATACACACCTCTCCTAGCCTCCAGGGAGAAAATTTTGTCTGAGTGCGCCAATTCGGAATTCAAACAGGCAGGAGTACGTTTTCCAAGGCAACAACCTAGCAAGCCCGGCACGGATAAAACGAAATACTGCAGATTCCAAAAGAGTCACGGGCACAACACAGAGGATTGCATCCACCTCAAGGACGCGATCGAAATCCTCATCAAAGACGGGCACCTGAAGCAATTCACCAAGTCCAGAGACAACCCTCGACAGGATACACAAGAGACCCAGAAAGTCGAGGAAGCCGTACCCATCCCTGCGGATGCTAACATGCAGGTCGCCCTGAGCATTTATCGCCCGGAAGATTTCTTTCTACCAGATCACACCAAGAGTCCGGGGTACCTCTCCTCCCATAGTCCGTGGGAAGCTTTTCCTTCGGCAATGGTCATATCAGGAGGAGGCTTCAACAAAATCACGGTCGGCTCCGTGAAAAGAAAATTCGACCAGTTAATCGCCAAGGGGCCCGCACAAAACGCCACCCTGGACCCACCGAGGGAGGGTTCCATACCCCTTGCATTCTATCGGGAAGAACTCCTAGGAGGAGCACCCAACGCTAGCATCCCTTTACTCATCCAAGCGCGCATGGCGAACTTCGATGTAAGGAGGATCTTAGTGGACCAAGGTAGTTCATGCGACATCATGTACTCCCAACTGTTTTCAACACTTCAACTAAACGAAACACATCTAACTCCATACGTCGGATCAGACCTGCAAGGTTTTAACGGAGCAGTATCCCGACCGTGGGGCTATGTCGACCTATTTGTCACCTTCGGGGCAGGCGAGACAGCCAGGATAGTTAGGGTCCAGTTCCTAGTTGTGGATTGTCCGTCGTTGTACCAATGCATACTAGGACGACCAACTTTGGCCGAGTTAATCGCTGTGGCGTCCACCGTCCACCTGAAGATGAAGTACTACACTACTTCAGGTAGAGTCGCCACATTGCACGGAGACGTCGACGATGCCCGCAGATGTTTCGAGGCAGCATCAAAAGGTCTCAGCTTGATATCATACCAACCAAGTCCCCTGACATTGGATTCACCGGATGTTCCCAGGGCTTTCCCTCAGGTAGATTCGATCGACCTAGACTGCAGGTTTTCAGATAGTGGCGAGAGCGTCCAGAGACCAGCAGAGTCGTTATCCCGACCAATACCGGACGGAGACTTCGAACTACTTCCCTTGGGGGAGGACCCAACCCGGTGTGTTAAAATCGGGGCACATATGCCCGAATTAGTGAAGCGACAGTTGGAAGCTTGCCTCAAAGGGAACGCAGACTTATTTGCCTGGAGCGCCGCAGAAATGCCAGGGCTCGACCCCGAAACAGCTTGTCACCACCTCTCTATCGACCCAACACATAAAGCGGTCGCTCAACGCAGGAGGAAGTAGTCGACCGAGAAGACCGAAGCTGCTGAATCTGCTGTTAAAGACCTCCTAGAGGCTAAATTTGTAACCGAGGCCAGGTATACGACCTGGCTCTCAAATGTTGTACTTGTGAAAAAATCTAGTGGAAAATGGAGGATGTGCGTTGATTATACCGATCTCAATCGGGCATGCCCGAAAGATGCATACCCTTTACCTAACATCGATAAGTTGGTCGACAATTCGTCCGGTTACAAGTTGTTATCCTTCATGGACGCATATTCGGGGTACAATCAAATACCCATGGCCGTGTCTGACAAAAAATACACGGCCTTCATGACCGAATCGGGCAATTACTTTTACAACGTTATGCTCTTCGGTCTAAAAAACGCGGGAGCAACATATCAGCGCATGATGAATAAGGTTTTCCGAGCCGAAATCGGAGACATGCTCGAAGTATAAATGGACGACATGATCGTAAAATCTCAACAAGAAACGGACCACGCGTCCCATTTACGAAAAGTGTTCGACCAGGCACGAAAGTGCAAAATGCGCTTCAACCCTGAAAAATGCACCTTTGGTGTCCGAGCGGGAAAATTCCTCGGATTCTATCTGACTGAACGAGGCATCGAGGCAAACCCCGACAGGTGTCGGGCGTTCGCGGAGTTCCCAACTCCCACTTCCAAAAAATCCATACAATCACTAAACGGGGTCATTACCTCCCTCGCTCGATTCGTGGCAAAATCAGCTCAACACGCTCTCCCTTTTTACAAACTCCTCCGTAAAGAGGCAACTTTCGAGTGGACAGTGGAGTGCGAGCTAGCACTATCCCACCTGAAAAAGGCACTAAGTGAACCTCCAGTCTTATCCAGACCAGAAGAGGGGGAGACACTGTATCTCTACCTTGCGGTCGCAAACGAAGCAGTAAGCGCGGCACTCGTGCGCGACCTACCCGAAGGACAAAAACCTGTATATTTCACGAGCAAAGCACTTCACGGCCCAGAAATTCGATACCTTCATATAGAAAAGGTTGCTTTGGCCCTCCTTCTCGCAGCTAGAAGGTTACGCCATTACTTTCTGGCTCACACCATCATCGTAAGGACCGATCAACCCATAAGACAGTTGCTCGGTCGACCGGACATGGCTGGCCGAATGTTAAAATGGTCACTAGAACTATCTGAGTTCGATATCAAGTTTGAAGGAAGACAGGCTCTCAAAGCTCAAGCGCTGGCCGACTTCGTGGCTGAACTTACATTCACCGAGCAAGACCCGAAAGTTTCGTCCAGGTGGGTTATTTTCGTGGACGGTGCATCTGGCCCGGCGGGCAGTGGAGCCGGCATCATTTTGGAAAACGAAGAGGGGAACATCATCGAAGTGTCCCTGACTTTATCTTTCCCCACTTCTAACAACCAAGCAGAGTATGAAGCTTTCCTAGAGGGCATATGGCTCGCAACCGATCTGGAAGCAGAAGAGATCACGATCTGCACGGATTCTCAGTTGGTTGCAAGCCAAGTCCGGGGGGATTTCCAGGCCAAAAATGATAACATGGCCGAATATTTGGCACTCGTAAAAGGCAAAATAAAACGGTTCAAGAGTGTGGAAGTCAAACACGTTCCGCGGGAAAACAATGTCCGCGCAAATATCCTGTCCAAATTGG
Organism: Lathyrus aphaca; assembly: GCA_963966055.1. Taxonomy (NCBI): domain Eukaryota; kingdom Viridiplantae; phylum Streptophyta; class Magnoliopsida; order Fabales; family Fabaceae; genus Lathyrus; species Lathyrus aphaca. Next base: position 139,291,292 of record OZ014522.1, on the reverse strand, counting down.
CGAGCACTAAAAGGAAAGGAAACAACAAGTCTGTCATACAGAAATTGCTTTCCCGACCAAGTATCGGACACTCATCGACCCGCATACACATTAACGTCGTGGGCGACACGGGCTGCTGGATGACCCCAGTGTTCAACTATCTAACCAAAGGAGAGTTACCAACCGACCCAAAAGAAGCCAGTACTATACGACGAAGGGCATGCTCATACTCTTTAGTAGGTGGACGTATGTATCGTCGAGGATTCTCTACACCCCTCCTCAGGTGTGTAGAGGAGGAAAACATTCCACACGTACTAAGGGAAGTCCACGAAGGAATCAATGCACAGCATCCTGGCGGACGTTCATTGGCTCGAAAAATCCTAAGGGCAGGATACTACTGGCCCACTCTCCAGCACGATGCAAAGGAGCATGTGAAGAGGTGCGACAAATGCCAACGACATGGAGACGTGCACGCAGCGCCTCCATCCGAGCTAAAATCATTATCGTCACCCTGGTCGTTCGCGTGGTGGGGAATGGATATTTTAGGACCATTCGTCGTTGGGTCTGGTCAGAATAAATACTTAATTGTAGGTGTCGACTATTTAACCAAATGGATAGAAGCTGAGGCCCTGGCCAAAATCACTGCGCTCAACATACTTAGGTTCTTCAAAAGAAACATCCTCGCCCGATTCGGGGTGCCCCTCGCCATCGTGACCGACAACGGGACTCAATTCACAGATAAACACTTCAAAGAATTCGTTGCATCAATGGGGACGAAACAATATTTCGCTTCAGTCGAGCATCCTCAAACTAACGGGCAAGCAGAGGCCGCGAACAGGGTAATCCTAAGAGGTTTGAAACGAAGGTTGGACGAGCATAAGAAACACTGGGTCGAGGAGTTACATAGCGTACTGTGGGCATATAGGACCACACCCCACTCAACGACCGGAGAATCCCCATTTCAATTAGCATATGGAACCGAAGCGGTAATCCCGATAGAAATGCACGTCCGATCGAGGCGCACGGAATTCCCCATGGAACAAGATACCAATGCTGAAGCTATAAGAGACGAGCTCGACATGGTCGAAGAAGTTCGATCGGAGGCCGCTCTTCGAGAAACTATTCTCAAACAAAAGATTGCTGCTCGGTATGATTCTAAGGTCATAAGGCGAACGTTCGAGGTAGGCAGCCTTGTCCTTAGAAGAAACCACAGAGATCCCCGCGAGGGAAAACTAACGCCCAACTGGGAAGGCCCGTATCGCGTTCGAGCAAAAACCGAGAACGGTGCTTATTATTTAGAAAATCTACACGGGGAAGAGCTCGCTTGGCCTTGGAACGCCGAAAAACTCAAACAATACTATAGTTAAATCAGTCACCTTACTCAACTCCCAAGCGAGGAGAAAGGGAGACCGACGAAAAACTGCGTGCCTAGGTACGAGCACGACAGCCCAAATATAACAAAGTCAAGCAAGATCTCTTTTCGAGCAAAAGAGAAGCTTGCCGCACGAACGGATACTCAAACGAGTCCGACGTTGCCTAAGTACCACGACCAGGTAGAACCCCAGCTCGCGATGGGACGTTCACGCTGTAACACCCCAAATTTGCCCTCTTCTTTTTAAGCATTATATCGCGTCATGTTCATCATATTCATATCATTTTCATTTTTTTGCGTTGCATCATTAGCATAGAAAAATGAAGCATAACATTCATTGTGGAAGCATAGCATAGGCTGACGGTGATTTCAGTGCGGCCATCTGAGTCAAACGGACGCTTGACCTAATCTTGTTCAGATTGTCAGGAAATTAATTCAGCTGTTGAGTCTTCATGTTTCAGGGGTTGTTTCTCAAACAGTGCGAATTCGGCGTTGAATTGTGTTGTGTGTGAAAATTCTCTGGTTATCGAACAGTGGATTGTGAGAAGTTTGGTTCAGTTTGATTAAGGATTCATCAGTTCATCATTGGTTCATCTGAGGATTTATTTTCCTCAGTATGAATATGAATTATCAGGACAATGTTCATATGTTGGTTGCAGTTTGAGTGGCAAGTTGTTCAGTGGCTTGTGAAAAAATCAGGAATTGGTCGTGGGCCTGAAAATCAAGATTCCTCATCCATTTTTATCCAATGACCTTTCCTTTCTTTCATTTTTTCTCGATTATCCGTATTCAATAACCTTCTTTTTAATTTTATCCATTTCTACAAAAAAAAAATCATTATGTCGTATATCCATTATTCACTTCCATAATCTCATTCGTTTTTTATTCTTAAGTCCATTATATATATATATGCCCATTTCTTTTTTGTAAACCAATTGTCACCCAAAAATAGCTATTAGAAAATCCTTTTAGAAAAAAATATGAAAAATAAATAAAGCCCATTAGATTTTTTCTCTCTTTGGCCCAACTTGGTTTCAAAGCCATTTCTTTCCTTTCCTAAACATTCACACAACACCTCATACCAAGCCTTGTCCAAGCTCTCCGTACGCAAACAAAAGCAGTAAGAAAAACAAGCTTTCCCACACGCCCGCGTTAAGCAAACACAACCAGCCAATCTTTTGCCAAGCCCGCGTAACATACACACAAGAGAAAAGAAGCACAATAAAAATGTTGGAAAAAAGAAGAATTCAGTTATGAAAAATAATAGAATGGAAACTCATTAATTTTCATCATGAGAAATTACAAATTGAGAGGGTGGCAATAACAAACTGAAAAAAGGATCAACTCACTTCAATATGGATCCTCTTCAATTTTTTGTCACCAAGATATATAACAGAATTCTGTTTGTATAAAAAAAAAAGGGGAATAGAATTTGAGAATTGGAGCATGGAGAGAGGTCACGAAAAATTGCAAAAAAAAAGAACCATTTTCTTTTTAATCCTCTTTCAATAACAATACAATAACAGAAAGGAAAAAAGTTCTCATAATAAGAAAAAGTCCTAACAGAATCCATAACAGAATTTTTCTTTCACAATATAACAGTTTTTCATTGATTTCCATCAGAAACAAAAAAAAAAAGCAATTCATTCATATTCACTCTAAAAAAAAAAGACCTTCAATCAAAAAAAAATATAACAGAATAACAGAACCAAAAATCTCTCACTCTAACAGAATCACATAACAGAATTTGCTGAGTCTCACCAATCACTCTCTCACCAATTCTCCTGAATCTCTAACAGAATCACAAGTCTTTCACCAATTCTCTGAATCTTGAACCAATTCTTCAATCTTCATCAACTCTCTCCACAAAAACTTCAGCCAATTCTTCATGATTTTCATCAATTTTCTTCAGTCTTCTCAACACAAGATCTGAATTATTCTTCCAGGCTCAGCCAAGAACTCAATCTTCATCGACTTTGTTCGCATCATCCTCATCAATACTGTGGATTCAGCTTTGGCTTTCGATTCAATTGCATAGCTAGCATTCTGCTTCAATTGCTCTAATCAATTCAGTCTCTTCAATCGATTGAATTCGTCACAGCAATAATACGTTCATATCAAATCAAGAGGAGCAAAACGGAATTACGAAGCTGAAGCAAAGTTCTATAGCATTAACGAAATTGCAAATCAGTTATGAAGAGGTGAAACGTTACCGAATCGAGGCAGATATCCTTGTAGCTGGCGGCATCGTCAATTGAAGCTCATAATCTCGTATCAATTTCACGGCAGCTTCTTCAATTCCTTCGGTTAACAGGTACGAATCTAAGCTTGTAGATACATCTGTTCGCGGTTGTGATTAGTTATCGTAACCTTGAGTATGTTGATCTGTTTGTTTGAGTTGAGTTTTGAGCATATTGTTTCTGGATTTGTACTGAGCATGAGGTTAGGTTAGGTTTGAGGGAAAAAGAACAGAGTGAGATAGAGAGAAATTTAGGTTAGGTTTTAGAGAGATTAGAGTGGCGAGGGCGGCGGAAGTCGAAGCAGGAGGTAAAGGCTGAATGAGGAAGAAGAGAGAGGCCTAGATGTATGTTGTTAGAGTGCTTATGGTGAGGGTGGCTGCTGACTCAGGGGAGTGGCGCGGCGGAAAGTCTGTGTGAGGTTGACGGATAGTGCGGCGGGTCTAGGGTATGGAAGGTGAAGAAGGTGATGGCCGGGAGAAGATGTTGACGGAGATGAAGAGGGTGAACGGCGGAGAGAAGCGGACTAGGTATGGTGACGAAGGCGTTGAGGGTGGCCGATCGGGAGTAAGGGAGAAGGTGATGAATGTGGCGGCGGCGGCGGCTTTAGGTTTAGGAAAGGGGATTGAGTTGGAGAGAGAGAGAAAGGTGGGAGATCGTTGACGGAGAGAGAGAGGTCTGCTGCGAGGGTGGAGATGGCGGTCGCGGGAAGAAGAGGACGGACATGGCTTCAGCGGCGGGATTCTTAGGGTTAGAAAGGGGGAGGCGAGTTTGAGAGGGAGAGAGGGAGTTTATGCTGTTGTTTGTCTCTTAGGATTTTGTTTAGAAATTGAATATATTGTTTAATTAGTTAACAATTATTAGATGATATCATGTTTAGAAAAAAAAACTATTAGGAGATAGAATAGATTAATCAATTAGTATAATGTTTAGGATAACATAATGTTCAGAAAATATATCTGTTTAGGATAATAATTAATAAGTTTATTTGTTTAGAAAATATAATAGAGTTTAGTTAGTATATTTGCTTAGAATAATCTGTTTAGTTAATTGTTTAGAATTTGTTTAGGAGTATAATTGATTGGAATTTAGTTAGAATAATTGATTAGAATTTGTTTAGGAATAGTTGATTAGAATGTGTTTAGGGATGATTAGTCAATAACTGTTAGGAAATAGAAATAGGTTAATTGGTATAATTGGTTAATAATTGTTTAGAATAATGTTTAGGAAATAAATTGTTTAGGAAATATAAAGAGTAATTAGTGAATAATGTTTAGAGAATAAGAAATTTAAGAAAGTTGCTTGTGTGTTTGAATTCGGGCTGGTGAAATTCCTGGGCCCAGTGTTTGTTCTTTTCACACCCCATCATTCAGCATGTGCCAACCTTTGCTTTTTTTTAGTTTTTTTTATTATTCGAATCCCTTTTCTTTTGGGCGCGCATCTTGGGCTTAACCCAGGTGCTATTCGCACCTCACTCGTCCCAGGCCCATCCAAACTCAACATAAAAGGCCTACTTCATGCACCTCCTTCCTATTTCTTTTATTTTTTTCTCAACTTAATTTTTCCTTTTATTCAGTTTGCTTTAAATTCATTAAAAATACAAATATTCATCTAAAAATTCCCAAATAAATCATAGATGTTCCTTTGTGTCTCTAGTATTTTGTAGCATTTTTATTTTTTTATTTTTTTATTGATTAGCGTGCCAGAATTAATTCATCAATGTTCATAGCTTCATTTGCTTCATTTCTTGACCAGTCTGTTTTGTTTATTTTCTATAGACTTCAATATTTGGAGTTTTGATCCCATTCTTTTTGCATTGTGTTCCTAAGATCTTCTAGTTTTCATGTGATTTTTCTCAGAATTTTTAGGAAATTATTTCTTGAGTTTTGATCTGGTATCTTGTGATGTAAGTTTTCTGTCCTAGCTTGTGTTTATACCTCCATTTGACCTAGTTCCTTTCTGAATTTTTGCAAATCCTTTTGGCAAGTTGATATAATGTGTTTCATGATCATTTGGTTTCAGTTGTAGAATTTCTAGATGGCTGGTTTATTATTTATGGATTTTTGTTCTCACCTTGTCCCATTTTGCTTCTTTTGGTTCATTAGATTTCTTATAGGCTTAGAAGGGCACTTGTGCCAACTTATTCTTCTCATTTGGGGTTCCTTTGGTGTATGGGTACCTTCCTGGTCCTAGGATAGGTCTTGGTTCTTCTGAATTTTTGAATTTGCTTTATATTCAAGTCATTTGTTTCTTTAAGGGTTTAGATTCCATCTTTTGGTTCCATTGCTTTTGTTTTGATATTGTTTGGTATTGTGTGACTTCTCTCTTCATCTTGCTGGACTCTTAGGCCCTTCTTTATACCATTTTGATTCTGGTTTTGAACTTTGTGCTTGTATTCATTTGTGTATGCTAACCTTGCAGGGGCTATGGTAAGTGTGAGATGTGGGAATTGAGTTCCACATCTCTAATTCTTATCTCTTCCTTTTATGTTTATGTGAACTAACTCTCTTTTGTTGGGCCTAGGCCTTTCTCATCCCTTCTTCTATCTTCTTCTTCCTTCTTCATTAGGATAGAAACCTCACTAACCTTTAGGGTATCCATGCATGTGAATACTTAGGATTATTTTAGTCCCCCTTTAGAATTTTTCCTTTGAGATCCTTTGGTGCTCTCTCTTCTCATCTTCAAACTTAATTCTAATTCATTTAATAAAGGTTGAGTACTTTCATGTGACATGAGACTTTGCTATGAGATGCTCACATGCGTTCCATTTCGGGGCGAAGTGTGAGTCATCACTCGTGGTGGATAGGTCTTAGCATGAGTACCTCACAAAGAAAAGCTAAAAACCACTTCTTAACCAAAAACCACAAAAAAACACCTAATAAGGGTAATAGGCCAGTGTGCTTGAGCCTTCACTTGCGGGACTAGCTTTGGGGATTTCCTCCATAGATAGGTGTGCCTCTTGCGCATTCCATTTCGGGATGATGTGAGATGTACACATCCCATTGAGTAAGACTTAGGTACACTCACTTATGAAAACTTTCACAAATAAAAACTTCATAAAAAGCACAAACAAACAATAAGCGTCTCTCCTTCGGGAATTCTTTTCTCATCTCCTTCGCTCCGTCCGCGAACTTGCTCCTACTTGTCATTTTACAAGACGGTTACGCACTCGTCGTCCGAGCCTGCAACACCTGAGCAATGGCATAGGCAGTTCAAGCCTTAATTCACAAGTATTTCTTTTCTACCCCTAGTTAGGGGAACTACGGCGTCTCTGATCCTCATTATCCCGATGAGGTACGTAGGCAGCGGGGTAGGGCCCGTTCGAGCACATTCTTTATTTTCCCTACATTTTTCCTTTATTTTCTTATTTCATTTCTCATTCCCATTCCAGTTAGCGGTTTTATTCAGCAGCAGTTATTCTTCTCACCCTTTGAAACAAACAAGCAAGCGTGGATCCCGTCGGGTACGGCGGACGGATTGGGGTGCTAATACCTTCTCAATTCGTAACCGACTCCCGAACTCAGATCTTTGGTTCGCAAGGCCTTGTCCTTTCCTTCTTCCTCAGGTTTGTGCAACATTACCTTTCCCATTTATTCGGGATAAAAATGTCTGGCTGGCGACTCTAACTTTTCCGCGCCACTTTCGCGTTTGTACTAGGATGAAAATCCCGGGAGCGACAGCTGGCGTCTTCACTGGGGACTGCACACCAGATAATCTCTGGTTCCCCTGTGAGTCTCTCCTAGCGCTTGTTTGTTTCTGTTTCATTGGGTGATGTTTGTTTGATGTGGCTTGTTGTATTGTATTGTTGTTGTTTACAGCTTTATTTACAGCTTTATTTACAGTTTTCAGTATTTATTTTCCGCATCATATATATCATACTGGACTGTCTGGACTGGTTTTCTGTTTGGTGGGCTTGGGTGATACTGTTTCTGAGAGATAAGCCAAGTACCCGGCTTGAGTGCACCCTAGGATTAGAGTGGACATATTGTACTCGCATGTGGCATGATGAGTGGCGATGTGTTTCACGCCCAGATTGCGACTGTCTTGGAAATATCTTGTGTGGGGATTTCCTCCACTTCGGGATAAGACCTTGATAGTTATGTGCATCTGGGGACCGATCATTGAGAACCTTTGTGGAAACAACCCTCTCCAGTGGTGACAGTGGAAGACCACATTTTGTGGCAAACCCATTCGCACCCGAGGGTCCACTGGGGACTCGCATAAGATGGCCTGGTTCTCTTATAGGAACTCAGTCAAAGCATCTGGTCGTATGACATTAGTAATGTATCCTACGGGCTGAATGTACTATTGTTTCTCGATTTCAGCGCTTGAAGCTGGGGACTTATAAGGGATGCTTGTTTTTCCCGGACTCAGCTGAGGCCTCCCTGCGTAGTACATAATGCCTAACCGATTCCCTGATTTGGTCATGAGCCATTTCTCGGAAATGGTGAAAGTATTATTGCTATTCGGCTTTGAGAGTCCGTGATGTTTGACCCGGAGCACACCTGTGAGATTGGGGATGGGTTTACAGGTTTGCAGGAACCCTTGACCTCATCATACCCTTGTTACCAGTACATTTCATGTTACGATACAGTTACTTTGGTTCCGGAGTTCTGGTTTTCTGGTTCTGGTATTCTTGATACTGTGGTCCAAAGATTTTCTTCAGAGGGTTGTGATTATCAGAGAATGTGACTCAGTGGACTTTTGGTTTGTCAGTTATTCAGAGGGACCTTGTCAGTGGCCAGACTCCAGACAGTCTCAGATGGCCATATGTCCTTGCATTTGCATCTGCATTGCATCATTGCATCATTAATCATTGTTTTTTGTTTTCATTCACAGGTTCATATCTCTGCTTCCGGTTCCGGTATTCTCTTCAAAGATGGAAGATCCTCGCAAGCAGAATATTCATTTCAAGTTCTTTGATATCAAGGTTGGTTTGTTGAAAAAGATGGTAAAGCTGATTACACCCAACCAGGTAGAGAGATTCAGAAAAGCTTACGGGAGTATTCTTGATGTGGTGATAGAGTTAGATTCTTCAGAAAGGAGTGCCATTCATACATTGCTTCAGTATTATGATCCTCAGCTCCGTTGCTTCACCTTTCCTGATTTTCAGTTGGGCCCTATGTTGGAGGAGTATGCTTTGATCCTGGGTGTGCCGGTTCGAGATCAGGTTCCTTTCAATTCTGAGATGAGTAGGCCTGCACCTGAGGCTATTGCGGAGGCTCTTTATTTGAGCCCTTCTACTGTGAAGTCTTTGACGATTATTAAAGGAGGTGCGTCTGGGTTTTCTTTGGAGGTTCTGGTAAAGAAGGCGGAAGAATTGGCTGTTGAAGAGGAATGGGATGTTGTCTGTGCTATCTTGGCTCTTTCTATCTATGGCATCATCTTGTTTGCTGATATGGAGAAGTTCATAGATATAAACGCCATACATCTCTTTTTGCTAAAGAATCCTGTGCCTACCTTACTCGGGGATTTGTATTACTCGGTTCATTACAAGACTGAGAAGAAGAGGGGAGGTTTGGTCCGATGCTGTGCTCCGTTATTTCACATGTGGTTCATGAGGCATTTGCCTAGTACGGGAGTGTTTAGTGACCATAGTTTGATATGGGCTCAGAAGCTGGAAAAGTTGTTGGCCAAGGATGTTAGATGGTTCACTCAAAGGCTGCAAGGTGCACGTTTCATCACCAGCTGCGGGAGTTATCATAGTGTGCCTTTGTTGGGAATAACTGGAGGGATTAATTACAATCCAATCTTGTTAAGAAGGCAATTAGGATACGCTCTGAGAGATGTGCCTAAAGATTTGAAGCTGACCCCTATTTTCTACTTCTCAGTGAAAGATAATATGCCCTTAGTGAGGAAGGTTGCGGGAGCTTGGAAGGGCATCAAAGGAGAAGGAATAGCTAGTTTTGGGAAGTGCAACAATCAGACATTCCCAGAGTACGAAGCTTGGTTGAAAGACAGAGCCAGAAGAGTTTTGTTACCATTTTCAGCACCAGTTCCCCCAGTTGCTGAGTCCATTGATACTGTGCCTTTAGAGGAATTCAAGAAGTTAGAAGCCCAACTACATGCAGTTAGAGTTGAAAATACCGAGATGGTAAGCTTGTATCACCAAGCTAACAGGGCCAAGAAGGAAGCTGAGGAGAAGCTGCTGAAGATACAGACGGCTTTGGAGGCTAAGGAGAAGGACTTTGCAGGAAAAGAAGCACATTTCCATAGATTGGGGATGATGGAAGCCCAAAGGGAAGTTGAGCGCAAGAAGAAGTCAAAGACCCTCAGAGATGCTCGTCAGTCTATTGTCTGGTTGAAGGGACAAAGGGAGCAAGAGTTGAAGCAATATAAAGAAAAAGAGGAGTTCTTTGAAACTCAGATGGCTTACAAGAAAGAAGAGGTGGAGCAGGCCCATAGGATTCGCAGAGAGAAGACCCAACAGCTCGCAGACAGTCAACAAGCCCTCGAAGCAGCACTTCAGGAGATTGAAGACCTCAAGTTGATCGCAGGAGTCAAGAAGGTCAGGTCTGATGATGGAGTTTCAGGATCCTCAGGCGGTGGTTGTGCTTCTTAGTTTGTTTTCTTTGTATTTGGATTACCTACAGGCATGTTGTAGGAGTCCTAGCTGTTTGTTTATCCTCTGTAAGAACTCGTACCCTGTGGGGAATTCTGTTTTGTTGTGCCTAATGTGCTGATCTATGTTATGATGTTTCTCACCATTTCTTGGTTTGCTTTCTATTATGGTTTGAATGTGGTTTCCCGCAAAGGTTTCTGAAAGTCGAGGATCAGTGCCCATCTGGTTTTCTTTGCTAAATACCGGAACCGGGGCATAAATGACCTGTGATTGGAAACATAAACAACTGCATTGCATCCATATAACCTGTTTGTTGTTTTGCAGGTAGTGTCTCAGTTACTAACGTGTTTCGTGTAACAGGCACTATAGCTCCTCGAAAAGTTCGAGATCAACCAACAGTGCACAAATACCCAACCAAGACTAACAGAGAGCGAGCCATGGATCAAATGCAGGCAGATTTGGCAGATCTAAGGCAGAGAATGGATAACTTCATGACGTTAATGGCCGGCATGGGACAGAATCAAGAGCGTCTGCGAGAGATGGTTGAGAATCAGAACCGGAACGCTGCTGCTGCTGCAAATGCTGATAATCATACCGGTGCGGCGCACATCAGGGTGGAACCCCAGTTACACAACCAGGAGTGAATATAAACAACGACGGATTGCATCACCTTCAGATGGACAACCATGAGGATCAGTTCACTCTACTTGATGAAGCTGAAGGTCAAGGGGTAGAAATGAACAAGCGGTTCGAAGAGATGGCTGAGCAAATTAAGGCTATTCAGTCCCAGAGTTCTTTGGGATTCGATATAACAGACTTGGGCTTGGTTCCTGGAGTCAGGATTCCGTATAAGTTCAAAGTTCCAACCTTCGAGAAGTATAACGGCACTGCTTGCCCAAAGACCCATCTGCAATCATATGTTGGGAGAATTGTCGCGCATACAGACGACGAAAAACTGTGGATGTATTACTTTCAGGACAGCTTGGTGGGAGCTTCCCTTGAGTGGTACATGAAGCTCAGCAGGGTCAATGTCAAGAGCTGGAAAGATCTCGCTGAGGCCTTTGTGAAGCAGTACCAATATAACATGGATATGGCTCCGAATCGCACGCAGTTGCAACATATGGCTCAGACAGCAAGAGAAGGCTTCAAAGAATACGCCCAGAGGTGGCGTCAGCTAGCTGCCAGGGTGCAACCGCCGTTGTTAGAGAATGAAATGGCCGATATGTTTATGGGTACCCTCCAGGGGGTATTTCTTGAAAGACTGGCATCGAGTTCTGCTACAAAGTTCAACGATATTGTCATTGCGGGAGAAAGGGTTGAAACACTGTTGAAAATGGGGAAGATACAGGACCCAGGTGCTAGTAGCTCAAATGGAGCGAGGAAAGCTTTTGGCGGACCTCCGAGAAGGCGAGAAGGCGAGACCAATGCTGTATTCGGCCGGAGCCAGGGCCGTGGTTACAGAAGACCTTATGAGCATATGGCTGCTGTCACCATTCCTGCAGCTCCCGTACAACAGATGCTACCTCCACCACAACAACATCAGCAACAACAACAACCTCGAACCAACTACCAGCAGAGACCATATCAGCCGAGGAAGACTCGCCCGGCTAACAGGGTGATCGAAGCAATTCCGATGACGTATGCTGCCTTGTTGCCGAGACTACTAGACTTGAACCTTATTCAATTGAGGACTTTGGCACCACCACCTCCTGGAGAGCTTCCAGCTGGTTATGATGTCAACGCGCGATGCGCTTTTCACTCAGGAGCACCCGGGAACTCAACCGAGAAGTGCAGGGCGCTGCATCACAAAGTTCAGGATCTTGTAGATTCAAAGGCAATCAACTTTGCGCCACCACCGAATGTCAACTCGAACCCCATGCCTCATCATGGAGGGGCAAGAGTTAATGCTGTTGAGGGTGACGACAAGTTGAGTCTGGTGCTAAGTATCGATGAAGTCAAGACACCTTTGAGGGTGGTGAAGGAGAGATTGTTGAAGGGTCAAGTATTTCCTGGTTGTTGTCTCGATTGCGAAGACTGTATAAGTGCTGTGAATGGCTGTGGGAAATTGAAGACGGGTTTGCAAGGGTTGATTGATGAGGGGTCCTTGCAATTCAGTAAGGTTAGTAATGAAGAGGCTGATGATGTGTCAACCATTACTATCTTCTACGATGAAGCTGACATGCCCGTCAGACAAGAGCCAGTCACCATTTACGCTCCTCAGATTAGTCCCGTGACTATAACTGTACCTGGGCCAGTGTCGTACACCGATGATAGGGCCATTCTGTGGCATTATGGTTCCGATGTCTATGTGGCGGGACAGAAGATGGAGAGTAGACCTGTTGCTGACCTGACTATTGAGAATGTAGGAGGTGTTGGGGGTTTTACTCGAAGTGGTCGTTTGTTTGCTCCCCCTGCACTGAGAAAGGATCCTGAGGCCGAGGCTTCGTCCAAAGACAAAGGGAAGCAGATTGCGAATGACGAGTCAACTACTCCTGTGGCCGGGCAGGGGACGTTTGAAAAGGAGGTAGAGGATTTTATGAGGATCATCAAAAGGAGTGACTACAAGGTGGTTGATCAACTAAACCAGACACCTTCAAAGATTTCTATCTTGTCACTGCTGATGTGCTCTCCCGCGCACCGAGAAGCCTTGCTGAAAGTTCTTCAAATGGCCTACGTTCCTCAGGAGATCACGGTCAACCAACTCGAGGCTGTTGTTGGAAGTGTCAATGCTAGCCATGGCTTGGGCTTCACTGACAGAGACCTCACTTCGGAGGGAAGGAATCACAATAAAGCACTGCATATCACGATGGAATGCAAGGGCGCTGTGTTGTCTCATGTTCTTGTGGATACAGGCTCTTCTTTGAATGTGCTTCCGAAAAAGGCGTTGATGAAGCTTAACATTGATGGGGTTATCCTGACGCCGAGTGATCTGGTGGTTAAAGCTTTCGATGGTTCAAGGAGATCAGTTTTCGGAGAGGTTGAGTTGCCTGTCAAGATAGGCTCTCAAGTCTTCAAGAGTGTCTTCTATGTCATGGACATCCAGCCTGCGTATAGTTGCTTGTTGGGCAGACCGTGGATACATGCAGCTGGAGCTGTCACTTCAACCCTGCATCAGAAACTTAAATACGTGGTGGACGGCCAAGTCATCACAGTTTGCGGGGAAGAAGATATATTCGTCAGCCATCTGTCGACGTTTAAGTATGTGGAAATGGACGGAGAAATCCACGAGACTTTGTGCCAAGCTTTTGAAGCAGACGTCAGTATCTTGACTCCGGTGAAGAAAAACAACGAAGGCACGTCCATTCATTCCTACCAGGAAGCAAAAGAGGTCGTCCAATCAGGCAATGCTCAGGGCTGGGGCAAGCTGTTGGAGATGGAAAAGAAGGATGATAAATTCGGCTTAGGGTATCAGCCCGGGGGGTCTACTCAGAGTGGTAAAGCTATCACATTCACAAGCGCTGGGTTGCTCGACCGCGATCAAATTTGTACGGCAAGCCAAGACGGGGATAGTGATAGAGACTGGGACAACAATTGGATCCGCCCATGTGCACCCGGCGAGGAGCTAGGAAATTGGTCTGCTGAAGACATCGTTCAAGTCACCTGGCTCTCAAAGTAATTGCTTTGTTTCCTTTTATTAGCATACTGCATTGTCAAATCCAGCATTCTGCCCAAGATGCTTGGATCCATTGTATTGGGCCACCATGTTTTGTATCGCATTGTTATTTTGCTATGAAATAAAAGGACATTTTCAGACAAACTGTGTTCCCTGTCTTTGTTTTAAACTTTTTCACAAAAAATATATAAAAATGGCAATGTGTTTTCATTTTTGTTTTGTGTTAGCGTCTCTTTTCAAAATAAGCAGATTCTGAATAAGCACATCATTTGTGCAGTGCTGATCATTCGGATTCCACGGATAACGTTCCCGCTATGACTATGCATGACCTTGATAATCCAGTCTACCAAGCTGATGAAGGGGTTGAGGAAGACTGTGACCTCCCTGAAGAGTTGGTCAGATTGTTGAAACAAGAGGAACGAGTTATTCAGCCTCATCAAGAGGAGATTGAGACCATCAATATTGGCAGTGAAGATGCAAAGAAAGAAATCAAGATAGGGGCCAATCTGCAGGCCGACGTCAAACAAGAGCTGATCAGTATGCTGAGAGAGTATGTGGATATCTTTGCTTGGTCATATCAAGATATGCCAGGGTTGGATACCGACATCGTGATGCATAAGCTACCCCTGAGAGAAGACTGTCCTCCTGTAAAGCAAAAATTAAGAAGAACTCGCCCGGATATGGCGATGAAGATCAAAGAGGAGGTTCAGAAGCAGTGGGATGCCGGGTTCCTTGCCGTAACTAGTTACCCACCTTGGGTAGCTAACATCGTACCAGTACCTAAGAAGGACGGCAAGGTCCGGATGTGCGTTGACTATCAAGATTTGAACAGAGCAAGCCCAAAGGACGATTTTCCGTTGCCGCACATTGACGTGTTGGTCGACAATACTGCTCAATTCTCGGTTTTCTCCTTCATGGATGGATTTTCCGGTTATAATCAGATAAAAATGGCGCCGGAAGACATGGAGAAGACAACGTTCATTACCCCATGGGGAACATTCTGCTACAAGGTCATGCCCTTCGGTTTGAAGAATGCAGGGGCAACTTATCAACGGGCGATGGTCACATTGTTCCATGACATGATCCACAAGGAGATCGAATGTTATGTGGATGATATGATTGCAAAGTCCAAAGACGAAGAGGAGCATTTGGTTAATCTGAAGAAGCTATTTGATAGATTGATCAAGTACAGGCTGAGGTTGAATCCGAACAAGTGCACTTTCGGAGTGCGTTCCGGAAAATTGCTGGGATTCATTGTAAGTCAAAGAGGAATTGAGGTAGATCCTGCTAAAGTGAAAGCTATCCAAGATATGCCTGCACCAAAGACAGAAAAGGAAGTGCGCGGTTTCTTAGGTAGATTGAACTACATTTCTCGGTTCATATCTCACCTAACTGCCACGTGCGAACCGATATTCAAGTTGCTAAGAAAAGAGCAAACGGTCAGGTGGAACGATGATTGCCAAAGAGCTTTCGACAAAATAAAGGAATATTTGCAGGAGCCTCCAATTCTGATGCCTCCGGTGGAGGGGAGACCATTAATCATGTACTTGACCGTGCTAGAAGGGTCGATGGGGTGTGTGCTCGGCCAACATGACGAGTCTGGTCGAAAAGAGTACGCCATTTATTACCTTAGCAAAAAGTTTACCGACTGTGAATCCCGATACTCACTGCTTGAGAAAACTTGCTGCGCTTTGGTATGGGCTGCTCGCCGACTGAGGCAGTACATGTTGACCCATACCACACTTCTCATTTCCAAGATGGATCCTGTCAAGTACATCTTTGAGAAACCAGCATTGACCGGAAGGGTTGCTAGATGGCAGATGATTTTAACTGAATACGACATCCAGTACACTTCCCAGAAAGCCATCAAAGGAAGTGTATTGTCGGAATACCTTGCTCAGCAACCTCTTGAGGATGACTATCAGCCAATGAGATTTGATTTCCCTGATGAGGACATCATATACCTCAAAACAAACGATTATGAGGAACCACTTCCGGAGGAGGGGCCTGACCCTGAATCCAAATGGAAGTTGATGTTTGATGGGGCTGTCAATATCAATGGTCGTGGAGTTGGTGCCGTACTTATTACTCCTGAAGGTGTCCACTTACCCTTCGCTGCCAGAATTACTTTTGGCTGCACCAACAATGAAGCGGAATACGAGGCGTGTATAATGGGAATAGAAGAGGCAATTGATCTTCGGATTAAGAACCTCGACATATTCGGAGATTCAGCCCTCGTCATTAACCAAATTACCGGCAAGTGGTATACACATCAAGAGCATCTAGTTCCGTACAGGGATTATGCTAGAAAACTGTTGACATTCTTCACGACAGTTGAGCTCAAATACATACCACGTGACGAAAATCAATTTGCCGATGCTTTGGCCACTCTCTCTTCGTCGATTAAAGTCCTGCGTTGGAATTTTGTGCCTAGAATTGACATCTCCAGGCTTGACTCTCCAGCTTATGCTTTCTCTGTAGACGCCGTGTCTGACGAGAAACCTTGGTATTTTGATATCAAGTTATTCCTGGAGAAGCAAGAATACCCAATAGGGGCATCTTCCAAAGACAAAAAGACCTTGAGACGACTTGCTGCCAGTTTCTTCTTGAACACAGACGGGGTTTTGTACAAGAGGAACTTTGACATGGTCTTGCTCAGATGCGTGGATAGACACGAAGCAAGCCTGTTGATGCAGGAAGTCCATGAAGGATCTTTTGGTACCCATGCAGGAGGGCATGCTATGGCAAAGAAACTGTTGAGATCAGGGTATTACTGGATGACAATGGATGCAGACTGTTGTTCATTCGCTCGAAAGTGCCACAAGTGCCAAATATATGCAGATAAAGTGCATGTTCCTCCGAACCCGCTCAACGTCATGTCATCTCCTTGGCCTTTCTCTATGTGGGGCATTGACATGATCGGGAAGATTGAGCCAACTGCTTCGAATGGTCATCGCTTCATCCTGGTTGCGATTGATTACTTTACCAAGTGGGTAGAAGCAGCGTCTTATGCCAATGTCACTCGTCAGGTGGTGGCAAGATTTCTGAAAAGAGATATCATATGCAGATATGGAGTGCCCGAAAGAATCATTACTGATAATGGTTCTAATCTCAACAACAAGATGATGGCAGACTTATGTCGGGACTTCAAAATACAGCATCACAATTCTTCTCCTTACCGACCAAAGATGAATGGTGCGGTAGAGGCAGCTAACAAGAATATCAAGAAGATTGTGCAGAAAATGGTTGTTACCTACAAGGATTGGCATGAGATGTTACCGTTTGCTTTGCATGGGTACCGGACGTCGGTCAGGACGTCAACAGGGGCAACTCCCTTTTCTCTGGTGTATGGCATGGAAGCAGTCCTGCCTGTTGAAGTAGAGATTCCTTCACTGCGCGTGATGATGGATGTCAAGCTGGATGAGGCTGAATGGGTGCGTGCTCGTTACAATCAGCTATGTCTAATTGAGGAAAAGAGATTAGCGGCTATCTGTCATGGTCAGCTTTATCAGAGGAGAATGAAGCGGGCATTCGATCAACGAGTACGTACTCGAGAGTATCGAGTGGGAGAGCTTGTATTGAAGAGGATCGTTCCTCCAGGTTCAGATAACAGGGGCAAGTGGACCCCAAACTACGAAGGACCATTCATAGTGAAGAAGGTATTCTCAGGAGGAGCACTGATGCTCACCACTATGGATGGAGAGGACTTCCCATCCCCTGTCAACTCGGACGCAGTTAAAAAATACTTCGCATAAAGAGACCCGCTGGACACAAAAACAGAATGTAAGTCCAGGCAAGAAAAGGGCATCCCGGCGAGCTAAAAACAGAATAAAAAGCTCGGGCAAAAATTAGGGAAATAAATATAAAAAAGATGTACACCCGCTGAGTTGAAAAGCCACATTGGACAGCTCAGGCAAAAAAGGGTATCCCGGTGGATTGAAAACCCGCAAGGGCGATCCACGCAAAATAAGGGAGTAAGCGAAAAACTGTGATCCAAGTTATCTGAACCACGTCATCGTTTTGGACAGTTTGACAATGTCGGAAGGATAGGAAACAGTTCCCTCGTCCTCTCAGAAAGCCAAAACAGAATGGAAAGTCGTGAAGACATGCAGGTCATAGCGGAAATGGAACTCCTTGGAATGCCGTGTACATTGCCATTAGGATAGTTTCTTTTCTCAATTTCTATAGTGGCTACCTCTTTCCAGGTGGTTGCTTCCTGATGTAAATCTTTGCTTATTCAGAGGCTATCCAATAAAATAATATTCAGTCAAAAAGCTGTGTGTGTTTATTTTTGTTTGCAAAATGTTCTGAATTTTTGGCAAAAATAGCATTGCATCTAAACATGGTGATATTTTTGAAAAGAAAACTGACATGCAGGGAAACTGTAACCCTCTTTGAGTGTCGGGTGACGATGGATGAACCGATCATTCCATGCAAATCCCCGGGACACACGTGTGTTTTCTGTTGTTGCAGGTTGCAGGATGGTGTCACATTCTCTCAAGCAACTTATTCTTCCCCAGTAGAGTATCTCCCCAGGCAGAGATTTCTTCTCCCAGCCGGTATCTGAAGCCTGGCATCTCCGGCAGAGATTTTATCCAGCCAAGTCTTGGCGACAGCCCCAAGCAGGTTCTTCTTCCCCAGTGAAGTAGCAGTCTATTCTTCCCCAGTAGAGTATCTCCCCAGGCAGAGATTTCTTCTCCCAGCCGGTATCTGAAGCCTGGCATCTCCGGCAGAGATTTTATCCAGCCAAGTCTTGGCGACAGCCCCAAGCAGGTTCTTCTTCCCCAGTGAAGTAGCAGTCTATTCTTCCCCAGTGGAGTATATCCAGCAGGTGCCTGAAGACCTGATGTCATCAGAGATGGAATTAACAGTATTCTTTTCCCAGCAAGAGTCCTTGCCTGTCAGGTACTTGAAGGCCTGATATCCTCTCAGAGTCTTGAATCATCAGACGCTCTCCACAGCTAGAGTATTTGCCCAATAAGCTTCCCCAGCCAAGTCTGAAGATGATCTGTCCCCACAGAGTTCATATTTGATTTTCACCTCCGTCCGTGAAATATTTCTCAGCAAAGTTGCCCTAGTGTTGGTTTATTTGATGATACAGCCAGGTATTCATCACCTCAGTCAGAACGGGTATCCAGACCTTTTGACTTGTTCTCCCCTGCAGAGTTGTATCTCTTGTTGCTGATCAGGCATTCGTTTGTTGCTCGTCTGCAATCTTCAACACTCGTATGAGTTATCCCTAAGCAAAGTTTTCCCCAGCAGGGACATATTACTGCTTTATTGCTGCTCGTCTGCATCTTTCAACACTCGTCCATGTTAGCCTGTTGGTATTACTCGTTTGCGTTCCCCAACGGTGGTTTATGATTACCTTGATATTACTCGTCCGCAATTTTCTAAACACTCGTCTGTGTTTGGTTGTTGTTGCTCGTCCGCAACTCCTCAACACTCGTCTGTGTTCTGAGACGATATTTGTTATTGCTCGTCTGCAACTTCCCAGCACTCGTCTGTGTTTGGTATGGGATCCTTCGCTACACTCGTCTGTGCCTTGATATGTGTTCTCTATTGTTGCTCGTCTGCAACTGTCCAGTACTCGTATGTGTTTGTTTGAAGCTCGTCTGCTTTGCCTGGATACTCGTCTGTATCGTCTGTGCTAGCTTGCACCTGAATGTGAAGATTTGTTGTTTATCCTGATATTTCTGTGACTACTTCAAATGCTCGTCTGTGTTTGAATCTCTGGTATTCGTCTATACCAGTTGCTGATACTCGTCTGTATCATTGCTTGAGGCACTCGTCTGTGTTTCTCAGATCATCGTCTGATACTCGTCTGTATCATTGACTTATGGCACTCGTCTGTGTTATCTTGATGATCATCCAATACTCGTCTGTATTGAAGAGGTTTCGAATCCTGACAGTGGGAATTAAATGTCGAAATGGTTACCGGGCCTGGCGTAACAGGTAAATCCGAAGGAGGCTCGTCTGTCTCAAGCACCAATTATGGTTGTTGTACCTGGCGTAACAGGTTTGCTCAGAAGACTCGTCTGTCTTGTACCATATATCCGCGGATAATATATGAAGAAGGTTCGTCTACCTTGATTGCATGTCTATCCCACAGACTTAAGTGCATTACCGGTCCTGGCGTAACAGGTAAATCCGAAGGAGACTCGTCTGTCTCAGGCTGTATGCAGGGTTTGAGGACTCGTATGTCCAGCTCCTGGCGTCACAGGGCTGTTTGAAGACTCGTTTGTCTCAGCTATCGTTATTGAAGTGTTTTGAGGACTCGTATGTCCAGCTCCTGGCGTCACAGGATTTGTATGGAGACTCGTCTGTCCCAGTGTATGTTCTTGAAGTGTTTTGTGGACTCGTATGTCCAGCTCCTGGCGTCACAGGATTGTTTGAAGACTCGTCTGTCAACATGTTCTTATTCCAGATATCAGTTTCAATTTGGAAGAAGCTCGTCTGCTCTTTTCTTCACCTCATATCCCCAGAGCATCGTCTGGTTGGGTTTATTCCCTAGTGTTGCATTCTTCGTCAGAGTGCAAATTTCAGGTCTTCTTGGTATTCAATCACAGTTTATCTCGAATGTCTGATAGCCGTTGCTCTCATCCTTTTCAGATTAACAGTTGATTGAATAGGGGCAGCTGTAACACCCCAAATTTGCCCTCTTCTTTTTAAGCATTATATCGCGTCATGTTCATCATATTCATATCATTTTCATTTTTTTGCGTTGCATCATTAGCATAGAAAAATGAAGCATAACATTCATTGTGGAAGCATAACATAGGCTGGCGGTGATTTCAGTGCGGCCATCTGAGTCAAACGGACGCTTGACCTAATCTTGTTCAGATTGTCAGGAAATTAATTCAGCTGTTGAGTCTTCATGTTTCAGGGGTTGTTTCTCAAACAGTGCGAATTCGGCGTTGAATTGTGTTGTGTGTGAAAATTCTCTGGTTATCGAACAGTGGATTGTGAGAAGTTTGGTTCAGTTTGATTAAGGATTCATCAGTTCATCATTGGTTCATCTGAGGATTTATTTTCCTCAGTATGAATATGAATTATCAGGACAATGTTCATATGTTGGTTGCAGTTTGAGTGGCAAGTTGTTCAGTGGCTTGTGAAAAAATCAGGAATTGGTCGTGGGCCTGAAAATCAAGATTCCTCATCCATTTTTATCCAATGACCTTTCCTTTCTTTCATTTTTTCTCGATTATCCGTATTCAATAACCTTCTTTTTAATTTTATCCATTTCTACAAAAAAAAATTCATTATGTCGTATATCCATTATTCACTTCCATAATCTCATTCGTTTTTTATTCTTAAGTCCATTTTATATATATATATATGCCCATTTCTTTTTTGTAAACCAATTATCACCCAAAAATAGCTATTAGAAAATCCTTTTAGAAAAAAATATGAAAAATAAATAAAGCCCATTAGATTTTTTCTCTCTTTGGCCCAACTTGGTTTCAAAGCCATTTCTTTCCTTTCCTAAACATTCACACAACACCTCATACCAAGCCTTGTCCAAGCTCTCCGTACGCAAACAAAAGCAGTAAGAAAAACAAGCTTTCCCACACGCCCGCGTTAAGCAAACACAACCAACCAATCTTTTGCCAAGCCCGCGTAACATACACACAAGAGAAAAGAAGCACAATAAAAATGTTGGAAAAAAGAAGAATTCAGTTATGAAAAATAATAGAATGGAAACTCATTAATTTTCATCATGAGAAATTACAAATTGAGAGGGTGGCAATAACAAACTGAAAAAAGGATCAACTCACTTCAATATGGATCCTCTTCAATTTTTTGTCACCAAGATATATAACAGAATTCTGTTTGTATAAAAAAAAAAAGGGGAATAGAATTTGAGAATTGGAGCATGGAGAGAGGTCACGAAAAATTGCAAAAAAAAAGAACCATTTTCTTTTTAATCCTCTTTCAATAACAATACAATAACAGAAAGGAAAAAAGTTCTCATAATAAGAAAAAGTCCTAACAGAATCCATAACAGAATTTTTCTTTCACAATATAACAGTTTTTCATTGATTTCCATCAGAAACAAAAAAAAAAGCAATTCATTCATATTCACTCTAAAAAAAAAAGACCTTCAATCAAAAAAAAATATAACAGAATAACAGAACCAAAAATCTCTCACTCTAACAGAATCACATAACAGAATTTGCTGAGTCTCACCAATCACTCTCTCACCAATTCTCCTGAATCTCTAACAGAATCACAAGTCTCTCACCAATTCTCTGAATCTTGAACCAATTCTTCAATCTTCATCAACTCTCTCCACAAAAACTTCAGCCAATTCTTCATGATTTTCATCAATTTTCTTCAGTCTTCTCAACACAAGATCTGAATTATTCTTCCAGGCTCAGCCAAGAACTCAATCTTCATCGACTTTGTTCGCATCATCCTCATCAATACTGTGGATTCAGCTTTGGCTTTCGATTCAATTGCATAGCTAGCATTCTGCTTCAATTGCTCTAATCAATTCAGTCTCTTCAATCGATTTAATTCGTCACAGCAATAATACGTTCATATCAAATCAAGAGGAGCAAAACGGAATTACGAAGCTGAAGCAAAGTTCTATAGCATTAACGAAATTGCAAATCAGTTATGAAGAGGTGAAACGTTACCGAATCGAGGCAGATATCCTTGTAGCTGGCGGCATCGTCAATTGAAGCTCATAATCTCGTATCAATTTCACGGCAGCTTCTTCAATTCCTTCGGTTAACAGGTACGAATCTAAGCTTGTAGATACATCTGTTCGCAGTTGTGATTAGTTATCGTAACCTTGAGTATGTTGATCTGTTTGTTTGAGTTGAGTTTTGAGCATATTGTTTCTGGATTTGTACTGAGCATGAGGTTAGGTTAGGTTTGAGGGAAAAAGAACAGAGTGAGATAGAGAGAAATTTAGGTTAGGTTTTAGAGAGATTAGAGTGGCGAGGGCGGCGGAAGTCGAAGCAGGAGGTAAAGGCTGAATGAGGAAGAAGAGAGAGGCCTAGATGTATGTTGTTAGAGTGCTCATGGTGAGGGTGGCTGCTGACTCAGGGGAGTGGCGCGGCGGAAAGTCTGTGTGAGGTTGACGGATAGTGCGGCGGGTCTAGGGTATGGAAGGTGAAGAAGGTGATGGCCGGGAGAAGATGTTGACGGAGATGAAGAGGGTGAACGGCGGAGAGAAGCGGACTAGGTATGGTGACGAAGGCGTTGAGGGTGGCCGATCGGGAGTAAGGGAGAAGGTGATGAATGTGGCGGCGGCGGCGGCTTTAGGTTTAGGAAAGGGGATTGAGTTGGAGAGAGAGAGAAAGGTGGGAGATCGTTGACGGAGAGAGAGAGGTCTGCTGCGAGGGTGGAGATGGCGGTCGCGGGAAGAAGAGGACGGACATGGCTTCAGCGGCGGGATTCTTAGGGTTAGAAAGGGGGAGGCGAGTTTGAGAGGGAGAGAGGGAGTTTATGCTGTTGTTTGTCTCTTAGGATTTTGTTTAGAAATTGAATATATTGTTTAATTAGTTAACAATTATTAGATGATATCATGTTTAGAAAAAAAAACTATTAGGAGATAGAATAGATTAATCAATTAGTATAATGTTTAGGATAACATAATGTTCAGAAAATATATCTGTTTAGGATAATAATTAATAAGTTTATTTGTTTAGAAAATATAATAGAGTTTAGTTAGTATATTTGCTTAGAATAATCTGTTTAGTTAATTGTTTAGAATTTGTTTAGGAGTATAATTGATTGGAATTTAGTTAGAATAATTGATTAGAATTTGTTTAGGAATAGTTGATTAGAATGTGTTTAGGGATGATTAGTCAATAACTGTTAGGAAATAGAAATAGGTTAATTGGTATAATTGGTTAATAATTGTTTAGAATAATGTTTAGGAAATAAATTGTTTAGGAAATATAAAGAGTAATTAGTGAATAATGTTTAGAGAATAAGAAATTTAAGAAAGTTGCTTGTGTGTTTGAATTCGGGCTGGTGAAATTCCTGGGCCCAGTGTTTGTTCTTTTCGCACCCCATCATTCAGCATGTGCCAACCTTTGCTTTTTTCAGTTTTTGTTATTATTCGAATCCCTTTTCTTTTGGGCGCGCATCTTGGGCTTAACCCAGGTGCTATTCGCACCTCACTCGTCCCAGGCCCATCCAAACTCAACATAAAAGGCCTACTTCATGCACCTCCTTCCTATTTCTTTTATTTTTTTCTCAACTTAATTTTTCCTTTTATTCAGTTTGCTTTAAATTCATTAAAAATACAAATATTCATCTAAAAATTCCCAAATAAATCATAGATGTTCCTTTGTGTCTCTAGTATTTTGTAGCATTTTTATTTTTTTATTTTTTTATTGATTAGCGTGCCAGAATTAATTCATCAATGTTCATAGCTTCATTTGCTTCATTTCTTGACCAGTCTGTTTTGTTTATTTTCTATAGACTTCAATATTTGGAGTTTTGATCCCATTCATTTTGCATTGTGTTCCTAAGATCTTCTAGTTTTCATGTGATTTTTCTCAGAATTTTTAGGAAATTATTTCTTGAGTTTTGATCTGGTATCTTGTGATGTAAGTTTTCTGTCCTAGCTTGTGTTTATACCTCCATTTGACCTAGTTCCTTTCTGAATTTTTGCAAATCCTTTTGGAAAGTTGATATAATGTGTTTCATGATCATTTGGTTTCAGTTGTAGAATTTTTAGATGGCTGGTTGATTATTTATGGATTTTTGTTCTCACCTTGTCCCATTTTGCTTCTTTTGGTTCATTAGATTTCTTATAGGCTTAGAAGGGCACTTGTGCCAACTTCTTCTTCTCATTTGGGGTTCCTTTGGTGTATGGGTACCTTCCTGGTCCTAGGATAGGTCTTGGTTCTTCTGAATTTTTGAATTTGCTTTATATTCAAGTCATTTGTTTCTTTAAGGGTTTAGATTCCATCTTTTGGTTCCATTGCTTTTGTTTTGATATTGTTTGGTATTGTGTGACTTCTCTCTTCATCTTGCTGGACTCTTAGGCCCTTCTTTATACCATTTTGATTCTGGTTTTGAACTTTGTGCTTGTATTCATTTGTGTATGCTAACCTTGCAGGGGCTATGGTAAGTGTGAGATGTGGGAATTGAGTTCCACATCTCTAATTCTTATCTCTTCCTTTTATGTTTATGTGAACTAACTCTCTTTTGTTGGGCCTAGGCCTTTCTCATCCCTTCTTCTATCTTCTTCTTCCTTCTTCATTAGGATAGAAACCTCACTAACCTTTAGGGTATCCATGCATGTGAATACTTAGGATTATTTTAGTCCCCCTTTAGAATTTTTCCTTTGAGATCCTTTGGTGCTCTCTCTTCTCATCTTCAAACTTAATTCTAATTCATTTAATAAAGGTTGAGTACTTTCATGTGACATGAGACTTTGCTATGAGATGCTCACATGCGTTCCATTTCGGGGCGAGGTGTGAGTCATCACTCGTGGTGGATAGGTCTTAGCATGAGTACCTCACAAAGAAAAGCTAAAAAACACTTCTTAACCAAAAACCACAAAAAAACACCTAATAAGGGTAATAGGCCAGTGTGCTTGAGCCTTCACTTGCGGGACTAGCTTTGGGGATTTCCTCCATAGATAGGTGTGCCTCTTGCGCATTCCATTTCGGGATGATGTGAGATGTACACATCCCATTGAGTAAGACTTAGGTACACTCACTTATGCAAACTTTCACAAATAAAAACTTCATAAAAAGCACAAACAAACAATAAGCGTCTCTCCTTCGGGAATTCTTTTCTCATCTCCTTCGCTCCGTCCGCGAACTTGCTCCTACTTGTCATTTTGCAAGACGGTTACGCACTCGTCGTCCGAGCCTGCAACACCTGAGCAATGGCATAGGCAGTTCAAGCCTTAATTCACAAGCATTTCTTTTCTACCCCTAGTTAGGGGAACTACGGCGTCTCTAATCCTCATTATCCCGATGAGGTACGTAGGCAGCGGGGTAGGGCCCGTTCGAGCACATTCTTTATTTTCCCTACATTTTTCCTTTATTTTCTTATTTCATTTCTCATTCCCATTCCAGTTAGCGGTTTTATTCAGCAGCAGTTATTCTTCTCACCCTTTGAAACAAACAAGCAAGCGTGGATCCCGTCGGGTACGGCGGACGGATTGGGGTGCTAATACCTTCTCAATTCGTAACCGACTCCCGAACTCAGATCTTTGGTTCGCAAGGCCTTGTCCTTTCCTTCTTCCTCAGGTTTGTGCAACATTACCTTTCCCATTTATTCGGGATAAAAATGTCTGGCTGGCGACTCTAACTTTTCCGCGCCACTTTCGCGTTTGTACTAGGATGAAAATCCCGGGAGCGACACACGCCACGGAGCCCGGGCCATTATCTTGGCTCGGGCACCGATCGGGAGTAAGACTCTCAAATACTGATTGGTCCCCCTAACCAACAGATCATCCACACTTCCCCGTATCCATTCAATTACTTTTAATTAATGCAAAGACGCACACCAAACACTTAGTAAAAATAACAAGTAAACTATGTCTTCCGACGGACGCATTATTACGAGCAAACAAAATATACAACCGACCGCCAAGGTCAAACACATGACATTAAAAGAAAGAAATGCGACACCAAAGGGCCGACTTGTTCGGAGTTACAAATAAAGGGGGCCACGCCCCCCAACACAAAAAAATGCATTATAAGTTACAAAGGCACGCTGGCCATAAATTAATTGTCCTCGCCCCCCGGGCGGCCTTCATCTTCACGAGCTTCCTCCTGGCCCAGCTGCTCTTCAGGTTGGTCAGGCTGAGCAATCGACCCCGGCTGAGAGTCTGCCACCACCAAATCTGAGGGGACTACGATTCGGCCATCCACCACCTTGTAAAGATAGTTCATGCGACCAACGTCCAAGGCTATGTCAGGGTGGAGAGCTTTCATCTGGTCCACCGCATTCTGGAAGCTAAGCTCAGTTGATGCGTTCAGATCTTCCATGTCTTGGTCGATCCGGGAAAGAAACTGAGCCCTCGTCACCAGATGCTTGGTATCTTCATCCTCGTCCTCCTTGGGGCAAAAGGCATCCTTCAGTTTCTTGTTTTGCTCAAGCACCCTCTTCTTGTCGACCTCCAGTTTGGCGATGACCGCAGCTCGTTCGGTCGACTCTTTGGTAACAGCTTTAACCTCCTCAGTGGCCGCTGTCAGCTTAGCCTCAGAAGCAGCCAGCTGCTCCTTAAGCTTGTTGTTCTCCCTCTCCAGAACAGGAGCCCCTTCGGCCGTCAGCCAGGCCATTGTCAGGACCTGCATGACTGCGCTCGCGTCCTGAGCCAGAGAAAGCCGCCGAGCAGGACGGTTCATCCCCTCCAGAAATAGAGAGTCCGCACGATCCACCTCCATGCTGGTCCCTTCAAAGAAGTTGCGAACAACAAAACATGGGGGTATCCCGTGCTTTGGCTTTGGAGGAGCGCTGGCCGTTAAATCCACAGTGGCCGTCGATTTGTGTTTCTTCATTAAAGAGCCAGTAGATACGCCCGGCAAACCTTGGACCAAAGGGCCCGACCCCGAACCGCTCGCTTCGGTCAGCTTGGTCTGCACGACCCTTGATCGTTTCCTTTGCTGCTGAACCAAACGCTCGTGGATTTTATCCAGAGGATTCGTCAAGGAACCTGAAAAAAGAATAAGATCAAATTAGTCACAAGCAACAGAATTAAACCAAGAATTTAACGAGCACAGGTAAACGGATACCAAAGAAGTCGGACATTTCCTGCCCATTACGACAGGCCAGCAACTCAGTAACGCTAATCAAGGGACGCTCCAAAGCTTCCCCCCCATCTTGATCGACCATAACCTTCCCATCTCTGTCCAATAGAGGGGTCAGAGTAAAGGAGGCTATTAATTTTCTGAAGGCCTCAAAACTGGCCGCATCATCATCACTCAATGAGTCCCCCACTTGAACAAACTCCCCCACAGGTTTGTCATAGTGAGCATGACTCCAAGAAAAGGGGAACAACCACAGTCTCCTCGGAATCACTTGACCTTGGTCGTCGAGCATAGGCTCGTCATTCTCGTCAGTATCTATTCCGAGAAAGCTCATAGCTCTCACGGTCGCCGCGCTCGTAGGCTTTATCAGGAAGTAGTCAGTTTTGAAAGCCCGGATGGATTCTGAATGGGCCTTAAAGATTTTGGTCTGCTGCTTGAAAGACACGAACCCTTATCGGCCAATTCCTCGCCCGACTTGGCGCTGTAAGGAGAAGAGGCGGAAAAAGAGGGGAAGAGAAGCACCAACGCCCAGATAGGCGCACGTCATCTCGAACGCCCTCAGAAATGCGTACGAATTGGGGTGCAACTGGGAAGGAGCTACACAGAGATGCCCGAGCACGGCGTTCACGAAGTCGCTGAAAGGCAACGTCACCCCCAGGACTGAAGTTGCATATTCGTACATGGAGAACGCCCGACCACGAAAATCTGAGAAGATACGGTCGTCGTCTCCCGGGCAGGTCACAACCCAATCAGCTGAATCTCCAACAACTGGCAGCGGCTCCGATCGAGGTCTCGAGAATGAGGACACCTTGTCCAGCAAATCTTCCATCACCCACTCTTCGGGCGAGACCCTCGTCTGGTCACGACACTGAGGCGAATCCGTCGAAGGTCCTGTAGTACTTGTATCTAAACTTTCCGAGGAGCTCCCGGAGTCTGAAGGTATGGACGTAGACGACCCTGAATTTCCCGAGGACGTCTCCTCAGAAAGCACATCCAGCGGATTCACGAGCGAGTTTTCACCTGAAAAGCAGAGGAAAGGCGTCAGTGAATTCGATTAAGAACATCAAATCCACCCTTCCACCGCTCGACAAGTGAAAGGGCGCGCATCAGCTCAGAAACTATGTCCTGAGCTGTAGCCCTGGCTGACCATCGCTCGGAGCAACGGCTGACGCCCAATATTGTATATGATAAGAATCTAACCTAATATCCAAGTCTAAGTCGACCAATATCTCCGTCGACCCTAAAGTTAGGGTTCGCAACCGACCGGCTACGGTGGCAGAAGTTTTGAGGTTTACTAATTCCAAATCTAAAACCTACAGGTAGAATCGTCCTAAACCGCATGCATTTCTACAAAATCTATACTATAAACACCTAAAGAGAAGAAAAAGAACCGTACCTTGAGCTTGGGAAGACATTCTTGAAGAAAATGGGCTTCTGAAAGTGGTGGTCGGTAAGAAACGGCGGTGGTCGACGGCTGAGACAGCGGCAGTTGAGCGAGCAGAGTCTTGAGGAAGAAGATGAAACGAAAAGGTCAAAATGGGCCCTGAGAATCCTATTTATAGGAAGAAAAACACGTGCACACGCGAGTGACCCCTACACGCTAGCCCCTAGACTAGCCGTCAAATCATTAATAGGCACGAATTTCCAGATATTCCAGCTTTTCGTTTCACATTCTTTTGCCGAGCAACGCATCGTTTGCCCGTTCTCAGAAGATCGACAGCGTAGATCCCTGACCTTGACATTACACTTCGCCGAGCACAATATCACTCCTAAGTCACTGCTCTACAGCACGAGCAATGACTTGGGGGGCTCCTGTTCTGGCCCGGCCCAATTCCTCCTATTGGGCCAAGAAGACTGATCCAATAACCCTGCTCGATGCCGAGCGCAATCATGAAAAGTGGTCCTCAGCCGACCACAAATAAACCGGTCACGATGAGGCCCTCTAACGGCTAGTATTGACCGTTGCCTATCTTCACGGATCCCTCGATCCGCGCCTCACAGAACGAACCAATAATCTTCCAGCTGGTCCCTTATATAAACCCTCTCATTTGAGAGGGTCAGGTATTCAATTTCTCTAACCCTGATACTTGTACTTGCTCACTCTTGCTCGGTTACTTACTTTAGCATCGGAGTGCCTTGCAGGTACAACCCCTTTTCTCCTCAACGACCATATCCGTCCGCTCTCGAGACCAGCCGCATCGGATCCTGATCTCCAGGTACGATCACTAAGTATTAGAATGTAAAGCTCTCAGACTAAATTACTTTATCCTCTTCAAGCCTTCATACTTGAGGGATTGTGTGGTGTTATAATTTTAATAGACACTTAGACAGGATAATCCATAAAAGAGCATTGAGGGCCAAACAAACAAGCTTGATGAGCTTCCCCACGCAGTCAGAGGTCACCCGTTATGGGCGTTAGAGCCGCCAGGATATCTAAAGTGGGTTTCCCAATTGAGCTTTGCACTCTTGAGCATACAAAGCTTCTATGTCCACTACATAATTTAGCACTATGTGTAATACTAAAATCTCTAAGTGCATCTGACAACCCTACACAACGAGGGGTTGTCGCTCATTGTACTTTTTAACAAGTACAATTATTTTTTCATAAAAATAAATATAAATGCAAATTGGAAAGAGATGGAAAGGGGTGAATGCAGAAAATAAAAATCTCAAAATTAACTCTTTTAGTGTTTTTGATATATTGAAGTTGTGTTCTTCATGTTGAAATAATCTTATTTAAATAAGAAAAATAACTAAATAAGTATAGAAAAAAATAAACCTAATAGCCTTTGTTTAATGGACCTCGAACTTATATTGCAAATTACTCCTTCGTCTCATAAAATAAATGTCTCTTTAGAATCCCAACACAATATTTATTATTTTTTTCACTATTATACCCCTATTTATTAACTTTCACGTTTTTCAACTACTTTATTACGTACTTATTTTTAATAGGGGTATTCTAGTAAATGATATTAGTTTTTTTCCCACTAAAACCAACACATTCAATCATTTTCTTAAGAACCGCGCATTGTTCAAATATGATATTTTTTATAAGACGGAGGGAGTATTATTTATAGTCTAATATTTACAACATTCTTCCTTTAATTAGCGAATGGTTATCAATCATTTCAAACTTGCTAGTAAATTAGTTGAATCATTTTGTTGATAAACCTTTTGTTAACACACCCCGACTGATATCTAAAAGGAAATAAGTTTTTAATTATCAATCCATTATTAAACTTTTCTTTGATGAAATGTCAATTAATCTCAGAGTATTTTGTCTTATCATGCTAAACAAAATTTTGTACAAAAATGATGGAAGATTATTATCACAAAACAACTTTACAAGACATTCATATTGTATCTTCAAATCTTCTACCACTAGTTTCATCCATATTATTCACAAATTTCTAAGTCATAGATCTAAATTTTATTTTAAAACATTGATCGAACAACTACATTTTGTTTCTTACTCCTCTAAGAAACAAATTCTCGCACAAGAAGGTACACTCCTCTAAGAAACAAGTTCTCGCACAAGAAGATACAATAGCCTTAAATAGATCTTTTATCACTCACTAAACTTGCACAATCAACATCAATATAAATCCTCATAGTTATAACAAGATTCATCTTACTATAGTGGCTTTGAATTATTGTAATTTGTAAGTGTCTTATCCTTGGATCATGCACAAATTGACTAACCAAACTGGCTACATATGTCAAATTTGGTCTGGTATATGTGTCAAGTAAATTGGTTTTTTATTAACTAATGTTTAATATTGACCCTTGTCAACTTTGAAATTTTCCTCCTCAAGGCTTATCCTACTTAATGAAAATACTTGCATGGTTGTCTCCAAGTTTCCATGTTTCTTGCAAAAGATGAAGTATATATTTCCTTTGAGAGATAAAGATCTCTTTCTTTGAGTAGGCTAACTCAATTCTTAAGAAATACTTGAGTTTCTCAAGTTCTTTCATCTTAAACTATATTGATGTTTTTTATTTATTTATGTTCTTTTAATAGTTTACATCAGTCAATTAAATTATCAGCTGTAATAATAATATCATTAGAATAAATAAGAACTATAGTTAACTTTCTTGTGAATGTTTCAAGAACAAAGTAGAGTTTCTTTCACTTTGCTTATAGTCCTAATACAACATGACATTCGTGAATCTTCCAAACCAAGTTTGATGTGATTGTTATAATCCATTTAAGCCCTTATAATTTTTACTAATAACTTTTACTATTTTTTATGCAAATATTAGTTTGAACAATTTTTATTTTCTAGAAAATTTTTATTTTTTTGTTTTTCATCACCTCTATAATAGGGTTTTGGGACGATTCAGTCTCCTTCCAATCAGAGTTGGAGGGAATCGAACCGTGGTTCTCCTACCAGTTCAGCGTCAATGACAACTATATCAACTAACAATTTAATAAAAAACTCTTATTTTGAAACTTATGGAGTATCTCTAGTCATACACTTAATAAATATCAGACGACAATTATGGATAATGCGGATGCTGGTCCCAAAAATTGGAAGCTCTTTAATAACATGTTGCAGAATGAAAGTTTTGATATATTAAAGTTGTGTTTCCAATACTTAAATAATCTTACTTGATTTTAAGAGAGAAATAAGCCTAATTTTTTTTTTGCTAAAAAAAAACCCCTCATTAATAATACAAAATATTATTTAGTCCAATATTTACTTCACATGTTTTTTAAAATGTAATATTGAATCAAAGGAAACCAATGCACTTCTTCATTTTGGCTTGGATCTAAAAAAAAAGAAAGTATACTTAGAGCAACTATCAAATGACCAATTTAACATATTTTTTCTCATGGCTTTAAATCAATTTTCAACCAAAAAAATGTGTCAACCTATAACCATTATACCCTTACACAAATTAAAAGGATGAGCAATAATATTTATCATGCAAAATTGTCTTATTCTTTATATCCTCAATTTTGCCATCAAAACACACTTAAAACACTAATTTAAGTAAATCTCAACCATTGAATCAAAGATTAGATAAACAATAGTAACTTCAACCAAATAAAATTTGACATGCATAACCATAACCATAACCATAACCATAACCATAGTACAAATTGTTGAATCTTAATCCATAGATCAAAACTTATGATCATAGTAATGGCAAGAGACTAAATGTCGATACATAATCCAAAGAGAAGAAACGATCAACACACGAAACACAAAACATGTTACCTTAAAGAAACCTCAGCATGCAGAAGTAGGGTAACCACTAGTTGTTGGAAGCTGAATTACAGAAGAACATTCCCTGTTATTACTCTTTCCACTTCCATTACTTCCAAGCTGCAATTCTGAAACACAATTCATTGTTGTTTCATCTTTTCCATCAACAACACCTTGATCATAAACAAACCCTTTGAACAAATGCCCGTTTAT
The DNA here is from genome assembly GCA_963966055.1 of Lathyrus aphaca. Lineage (NCBI taxonomy): Eukaryota > Viridiplantae > Streptophyta > Magnoliopsida > Fabales > Fabaceae > Lathyrus > Lathyrus aphaca. The sequence continues at coordinate 139,258,364 of OZ014522.1, read as the reverse complement.
ATTCACAGTAGCCAAGTAAGCAATTTCATCCTCATCACCATTGCCAATGCCAGAAACTCTATGACACTTGAAAACAGCAGGAGCCGTCACATATCGTGGCAAAGATTGCTTGAAATCAACATCTGCAAAACATTTCATCATCTGTAACACCTAAAAAATGTGTCTGGTGTCGTCGTATCAGTGTCAGAGTCGTATTCAATAGAACAGAGAATAGAAAATGAAAGTAAAGTACCTTGGTGAGAAGAGCTTGTGATATCCAAGCTTAAGCTTCTTATAGTAGGAGCATTAGAGCTTGAACTATGAGAGGTGGCAGCAAAATTATCATGTGAGGATGAAGCTACAAAGATCCTCGGCCTCTTAGTTCCAGAAGAACCATCACTGTCACCACCACCTTCAGCCACGACAACATGGCGGTCCCTGCGCATGGAAGCCGGAGTCCACGTGCTCTTCACGTGAGTACTACAATCAAACCCGCGACCTTTACAACAAGTCCTGCATCTTTTAAAGCTACAATCTTTCTTAGCTCTGTTTCCACAATCCTGACAGACCCTAAACTCGCCATTCTCGTCACAACCCATCATCAAATTTTGAATCTTTTCATCATCTTCTTCAACCCCTTTTCTCGTGGAATCCATCATCATCATCACTTGCTGTGGTTGACACATCTTGAGATTCCAAAAGTTTGAGTCTTGATTATTGTTATGATCAATGTGAGAGGTGGTTAAGAGCGGGAAAATTCCAAGACCAACAGTTAGAGAGGATGATGATGAAGGGAGAGGAAGGTTGGGAGGATGATCAGATGAAATGGGTTGGTTTTGTTGTTGGAGGTGGTGAAGTGATGAAGGGGTTTGGGCTATGAGAACTAAGTCTCTTAAACCAAACATCATGTGAAATATGATAGAGATTGTTGTTGTTTGAGGTGGTGTGAATTTTGTTGGCTTTAGAAAATGGAGATTTTGGAACAGAAATGCGTTGCTGCTATAGGTTTGAATTCTGACACTCGAATCTCTACTTACATATTCTCTGTTTTTTTCTTTATAAACACAAACGACTAACTTTTTTATTATGATTTTAAATTTTCAAATTAAAACCATTCCTTTATTTCAAAAGTAATTCTATATTAATAATTTAGTATTGTTGCTAAATGATAATTTAATTAAAAATAAATTAATAGCTATATTATTTTTATATCATATTAAATAATTAAATACATAAATAATTATTTTAAAAAATGTGAAAATATGAAAATAGCTTAATATAACTAAAACTAATACGCTCTTTGTTATTTTATAAGTCGCTTTAAAGGGAAAAAAATTGTACTAAAATATATTTAAAAAATTATTATGTAATATTAATAAATTATTAAAATTATTTTTTCTATTCTCTTAAACATTTCTTATCATCTTTTTCATTAATAGTTAAAATTATTATTTCTAGTAAAGGATAATATTAAAAAAATATAATATTTCTTTTTTATACATGCTTATTAGTTTATTTAAAAGGCCTAAAAATGTCCAAACCAACTTATAAAAATAACAGAAGTAGTATATAAGAAATTGATGTATTCCATTTTAAAATATAAATTATAAACAAAGAAAAAAATTTAATTTTTATTTTTAAAATGAAATTATTTACAAACTCTATTTTATTTATCTCTCTTATTTTCTTCATAATTAATAATCCATTAAAACCACATTTAAACTTTTTATAAAAAAAAATCATAAAAAAATTCTTAACCTTAATAATCATATTTAGTTTTTAATAATCAATATGATATTTTTTATTGGAACGTGGAAGAACTATCTTTGTTAGAAATTAAGATTAAAAATAATACTTTTTGCTTATATATTCTAGAAAATAATATATATATATATATATATATATATATATATATATATATATATATATATATATATATATATATATATATATATACTTTCTCCAATTTTTATCATAAAACTATTTAAATATTTTAATTTAAAAAATCTATATAATTAGTTTAGAATAAATAGAGTAGTAGGAGTAATTAGAAATGAGATATGATCATTATTATATTTGATTATGTTTTTATAATATTATGAGTGAATATTTATATCGGATACCATAAAGTTTGGCATGCATGATATCTGTATCTATGATAAAAACAAAAACAAAAACAAAATTGAAAATGGAGTAAATGGAGGACCATACTGCAATCTAGGTTAGATCTTATAGAGTTTAGAGTGTAGATATAGGGGATGATGACAACCTAACCTAACTCTAATAGCCTCATAGATAATAGGTTCATAGATTTGCCTTATTGGAAACAAAATAGGCATAGCCATAGCACCTAAAACCTATTACTCTATGACAAAAAAAGTATGGCTAATAAGATGAAAGTTGGCCCCTACTTTCATGTTTTACACTTCACCCAAATGGATCAATAGCAACGTGTCATAGTCTCAACTTCTTTATCAACCTATACACTCTTTTCTTTTTTTTCATTTAAATGCTCATATTCTCATTAATTAATGTTTAATGCATTCTCTTTTATAAATATATTTTATTTTTTAAATTCATTTGATAAATTATATATTTCTATTAAATATATCAATTATTTAATAAATAAAAAAATAAAAAAATTATTTATGAAAAAAGAATAAAGGAAATAAATAAATAGAATAATAATTTATATCTTGTTAAGATGAGCTTTCAAAATTTGTTATTAAATAAATAACATTTTCGATTAAATTTTTAAAGTAATCAAGATTTACAACTATTTTCTAAACTAATATATTTTTAAATATAAAAAAATATTGAAATTAAGAGGTATGTTAATATAATTGATGGTTGTATATTTTTTATAAAAAAAGTGTCGTCAAGAAAATGCATATGATCTAAGTGGAGACACCTCTAATTTTTCAAATGAAAACATCAACACAATTTGCTACATCTCTTTCAAAATGCATCTAATTGCCAATTGGATTGATGATATCTTTTAATTTTAATTTTTTTTCTTTGAAATGAGTTAATTTGAGAAATATGTAGAAACTATAGTTATTTTAAGAATTTAATTAAAAATGTTGGTTATTTGGATAAAAAATCGAGTTTTAAACACATGTTATAAAATAAAAATAAATGGAAAATTTTGAATTGAAGTAAATAATTGTTTACACAATTTTTAAGATATTTTCATTATTATTAAACTAGTTGTAAAAATTATTCATTAATTTTTATCTTGATAAAAAAATATTAAAAAAATTTGAATGATATATATATATATATATATATATATATATATATATATATATATATATATATATATATATATATATATATATATATATATATATATATATATATATATATATATATATATATATATATATATATATATATATATATATATATATATATATATATAATAGTTAAATAATAGAGATTAATTGATAGATTGTCCGTGTAAATTATTTTATACAGCCAATGCATCACAAACACTTATAAATATTATTTTGATTAAATTATATTTTTGTCCCCCTATTATGTCATGTTCACGAAATTAATCCCTCTATTTTAATTTTAAATAGTTTTGATCACCATCTTTATTTTTAATTAAAAAAATACTGATGTGTAAACAAATTTAATAGGTGGCATTGTTGTTTTTGACTCATTAATTTTTTATTTATTATCTCAGTCAATAAATTAATAATTATTAATTTAATCTTTTAATTTTTAATAATGTTTTTTTTGGTTAATTTAGAAGTTTATATGATAATTAGTTAATATAAATTTTAAGATGAAATAAATTAATTCGGCTACAGGACAATCTCTCCAATTCGTCAATTGACATTCAATTTTTTTTTACCTTATAGCCTTACATTTAAAAGTTTTGATTTCAATTAAAAATTTTGATTTCTTCATTTTCGAAATTGACCTAAAACAAAAAGTTTCGATTTCAACCATGGTAGGTAACATAAATCATGTAACCGAAGATTGATCAGAGTTGACGGTCCCTTAGAATGCTTCAATCTACCTACAATAGTCAATACACCTCCAACGGTTGTTGACGGTCCCTTAAAATGCTTCAATCCAAGGACACCCCAAATTTCTCTCTGCTTCTAATTTCTTCGAGTTTATGGTTGTATTATGACTGCTCAAGAAAATTACAGGTTTTATGGAATTACCTTTACCATTATTGCATGTTATAATTTTCCAATATTTGCTAATGGTTTTGGACTTCATTACCTTTACCTTTGTTTACAGGTTTTATGGAATTACCTTTACCTTTCTTATGGAATTACTTTTACATGTTTTATGGAATTACCTTTGTTTACAGGTTCTATGGAATTACCATTACTGCATGTTATAATTTTCCATTATTTGTTAATGGTTTTATGGAATTACCTTTAACTTTGTTATAATTTTCCATTGTTTACATCTTTTATGGAATTACATTTATCCTTCTTCAAATTATACCCATAGCTTTTTGATATAATACACATAAGTAAGAAAACCTTAAGTATTCATGTGAATTTGAGAAGACATTTTCTTGCTCTAATATTGTTGATAGTTCTTGATACTCAATAGTGTAGGATGTTATACAAAATATTTTTTTCTTTTTGTGGTATAGGAAAATCGAGTGCACACTTTGAGGAAAGAAGTTGATCACTTTATTAAAATGGCAGAATTGATGTCATGCTAATAGGAATGCTATGATTGATGTTTCTTGTAAGTTGTGTTCAAAGTATAAACATATTTTTGTCACTTATGGTGCAGTACTTCTGTATAGAAAGAACCCAAACATGTCTTAGTGGCCTTCAGCTGGGACTGTGGTATGCTGATGGGAGAAAATGGTGGGGTACCTGCAAGGTACTCCGATGCTCAACTCATTTTAAGAATGAGGAGTAAAGCGTAAGTAAAAGAGGGTAAAAAGTGAATACCTGACTCTCCAAGGATGGAGAGTTTTATAGGGGCATATGCCTGCATGATACGGGGGCGTAGCCTTTGACTAAGTGTAACTACCTCCATAAATTCGTTGGGCAGTTGGCCGCGTAGAAGGCGTTATGGTGGGTGAGGAGGAAGTCCTCAACGGCTATATACCAACGACTCTATTTATGTAACGGTCATATTCCCATGGATCTCATAGTAGGCTGGTCTCCAATTGTCTGCTGGATTGGGCCTTGATTTGGCGCAGGGCATATGTTGGGCCAGTCCTGTAGACAGGGATTTTCGACGCCATGAAAGTGGAGCTCAAAGTGATGTAGTTTTTGGCTAAGAAAAGGAAGTTGGAGAATACGTTTAGAAAGAAATTTCTACAAAGCCAAGTGAATATATGTTTTTCTGACGTTTTCGGCAGATGAAGAAGGTAAATTTCGACAGGATTAGTCAGTAATGTCGTTTTCGACAGCATTAATCTTGTTTTCGACATTTCGACAAATTTGAAGAGATGCGTCGTTTCGACGCAGAAGAAGACAATCAAATTTCAAAAGTTGGCACGTTTGGCAGAAGGACGCGTGGAAGCATTTAGTGGAAAGAAGACATGCCGAAAGCCAAGTGTCATAGTTTTAGGATTTGTTCGTTAGTGGCAGTTATTTTGTTCATGTATAAATAGGTTTGTTCTTGTCAGAATTACATGTGTGAAAAATCTTGTGCAAAAATTCCTGTAAAATACTCAAAGTACCCGTGTGTGAGAAAAGAGTCTTATTCTGGAAAATGTACATGTACAACACCAATTTATCTTATCAAGTTTAATAAAATTCCAAGTTATTTACCATTCCTTTACATTTACAAGTCATTTACTTGTTCTTTGCCATTTACTTTATGTATTATCAGAATTTACTTTCTTTAAGTTTTCGCCAAGAATCTTACGTTTGTACTTAGTCATATGAATCATACATAAAAAACCAAATAAAAGTAAAATCACGAGATTGCTAAAGTTATAATTTCGACAAAATCACACTTATGTCCTAGGATTTGTATGATTCATCCTGCCAGTAAACCAATTTAGTGTTAATTGGAAAACCATAGGTTGTTCTTCAAAATCCATTGCGAACAAATTGGCACACCCGGTGGGACCTTAGTGCAAATTTAAAAGATATCATAATCACTCTTAATCAAAAAGGTCGTACTTCATTATATGATTCTAAGAAGCGGTAAATTAGCCGTAACTGACGTAGAAAGACCTAAAAGAACAAGAGTAAGAAGAATGGCGAGTGTGCCAAATAATTCAATTGAAAACATTCCAGTGTTTAGCCTTACCCCTTCGACAGGGGGAAATACATGGTCAATCTTTGTGTCAGAGGTTGTGCCTTCGTCAGCAGGGTCTACACCAGCGTTTTTAGTATCTCAAAATGCGCCTAGTTTCTCCACCTTGGGACACCAAAGGCCCATAGGGACACCTCCTCCCATAGGAAACACTCATAGGCCTTTTGCGACAAATTTTATCATGCCTCTATATAATAGGGAACAACCATTTGGAATGTCAACTTCAATGATGGAAAATTTACAGAATACGTCATCATTGTATTCTGACTCCATGGTAAATATGTCTTCCTCATTACAAGGTTCAGGATCTAGTGGAAACATAGGTAGAATAAATCAACCTCCACCAGGATTTCAAACTTATACGCTAGTGATCACAAATAACTCTGCGTAAATAATTAGATAACAATTGGACGAGAGCAATCATGATATGGTCCAAATGTTGACACAACAAATGGGGACAATGTTTAATCCTCTAATACAAAACACCACCCAAATAAATCAATTGTTGGCAAAACAAATGACGCGCATTACTAATTTTTTCGGCGTCCCTCAAACTTGACAGAGAGAACAAATAGTTCAAAACCCTATGGTGGGTGTCAGAGGTTGTTGGTCAAAAAAAAGTATGGCTAATAAGATGAAAGTTGGCCCCTACTTTCATGTTTTACACTTCACCCAAATGGATCAATAGCAACGTGTCATAGTCTCAACTTCTTTATCAACCTATACACTCATTTCTTTTTTTTCGGCGTCCCTCAAACTTGACAGAGAGAACAAATAGTTCAAAACCCTATGGTGGATGTCAGAGGTTGTTGGTCAAAAAAAGTATGGCTAATAAGATGAAAGTTGACCCCTACTTTCATGTTTTACACTTCACCCAAATGGATCAATAGCAACGTGTCATAGTCTCAACTTCTTTATCAACCTATACACTCTTTTTTCTTTCTTTCATTTAAATGCTCATATTCTCATTAATTAATGTTTAATGCATTCTCTTTTATAAATATATTTTATTTTTTAAATTCATTTGATAAATTATATATTTAGATTAAATATATCAATTATTTAATAAATTAAAAAATTATTTATGAAAAAGAATAAAGGAAATAAATAAATAGAATAATAATTTATATCTTGTTAAGATGAGCTTTCAAAATTTGTTATTAAATAAATAACATTTTCGATTAAATTTTTAAAGTAATCAAGATTTACAACTATTTTTTAAACTAATATATTTTTAAATATAAAAAATTATTGAAATTAAGAGGTATGTTAATATAATTGATGGTTGTATATTTTTTATAAAAAAAATGTCGTCAAGAAAATGTATATGATCTAAGTGGAGACACCTCTAATTTTTCAAATGAAAACATCAACACAATTTGCTACATCTAATTGCCAATTGGATTGATGATATCTTTTAATTTTAATTTTTTTTTCTTTGAAATGAGTTAATTTGAGAAATATGTAGAAACTATAGTTATTTTAAGAATTTAATTAAAAATGTTGGTTATTTGGATAAAAATTCGAGTTTTAAACACATGTTATAAAATTAAAATAAATGGAAAATTTTGAATTGAAGTAAATAATTGTTTACACAATTTTTAAGATATTTTCATTATTATTAAATTAGTTGTAAAAATTATTCATTAATTTTTATCTTGATAAAAAAATATTAAAAAAATTTGAATGATATATATATATATATATATATATATATATATATATATATATATATATATATATATATATATATATATATATATATATATATATATATATATATATATATATATATATATATATATATATATATATATATATATATATATATATATATATATATATATATATAAAATAGAGATTAATTGATAGATTGTCCGTGTAAATTATTTTATAATCACAAACACTTATAAATATTATTTTGATTAAGTTATATTTTTGTCCTCCTATTATGTCACGTTCACGAAATCAATCTCTCTATTTTAATTTTAAATAGTTTTGATCCCCATCTTTATTTTTAATTAAGAAAATGTTGTTAACAAATTTAATAGGTGGCATTGTTGTTTTTTACTCATTGATTTTTTATTTATTATCTCAGTCAATAAATTAATAATTATTAATTTAATCTTTTAATTTTTAATAATGTTTTTTTTTTGTTAATAATTAGTTAATATAAATTTTAAGATAAAATAAATTAATTGGGCTACATGTCAATCTCTCCAATTCGTCAATTGACATTCAAATTTTTTTACCTTATATCTCTACATTTAAAAGTTTTGATTTCAATTAAAAATTTTGATTTCTTCATTTTCGTAATTGACCTAAAACAAAAATTTTCGATTTCAACCATGGTAGGTAACATAAATCATGTAACCGAAGATTGATCAGAGTTGACGGTCCCTTATGTCGCTCCCTGGATTTCCATCCTGGTACAAACGCGAAAGTGGCGCGGAAAAGGTAAAGTCGCCAGCCAGACATTTTATCCTGAAGGAACGGAAATGGTAATGCTACATAAACCGAAGAAAAGAAAAGGAAGGACACAGGTCCTGCGAACCAAAGAAACTGAGTTCGGGAGTCGGTTACGACCTGGGAAGGTATTAGCACCCCAGATCGTCCGTCGTACCCGACGGGATTCACGCTTGCAAAGAAATTTGTTTCAAAGGGTGAAGAAATGAAAGCTGTTGCAAAAAGAAAGACTGAAACTGGATAAGAAAAGAAAAGAAAGGGGGAAAATGTAGGAAAAATGAGGATTGCTCGAACGGACCCTACCCCGCTGCCTACGTACCTCATCTGGACATGAGGATCAGAGTCGTCGTAGTTCCCCTAACTATGGGTGGAAAAGATTGCTTGTGAATTAAGGCTTGAACTGTTTATGTCAATGCTCAAGTGTTGCAGGCTCGGACGACGAGTTTGTTACCGTCTTGCAAAATGACAAGTAGGAGCAAGTTCTTACGTAAGGAGTGAAGGTGATGAGAAAAGAAGTCCCGAATGAGAGACGCTTATTGTTTGTTTGTGTTTTTTAGAAGTCTTTTAGGAGTGTGACACAAGAGAGTGAGACTAAACTCTTTTCCATGGAATGTGTACTTGCTACTACATTCCAAGATGGAATAATAGAGCAAGCACACCAAGTAAGGAGAATTTATCCAAGACTTGTTTCCGGGAATAGGGTTTAGGCTCACCACCCTGTTGAATTTATTAGATGTTTTGTTATTGGTGAAGAAGTGTTTTTTATATTTTCCTTTGTGAAATAACCTCTTGATAAGACTTGTACATCATGCTAGACAAGCCTACACTATTCCAAGATGGAATGAATGTAAGTGCCCCATGGAATAAGGTTATACACAAGAGATTCTTTCAAACATTATTAAAGTGTTTTAGGTTTTTGTATGAAGATGAGAAGAGAAGAACTAAAAGGATCTAAAAGGTAAAAAAGTCTAACGGGGGACTAACAAATCCTAAATGTTATCATGCATGGATGAGCCTAGGTTAGTGTGGCTTGAAGCTATCCTAAGAGAGAATGAGAAGAAAAGAAGAAGAAAGGAATTAGAACTCAACTTACTTCCTAAGGAAGTTAAGTTGGTACTAAAAGAATGAAAGGGAAATCCTATATTCAAAGCACATGGTGTTAAGGAAAATACAATTAAAATGCATAAGGGATAAGAATGAAGTAATGCTTACCATAATCTTCCCCCCTACAAAACTAATATTAGCATGATGAAGCATTTTGAACAATTACAACATGACAAATTTCAATTAAGAACTCACACTAATTAATAAAGGCATTAATGAACTTCTGAGCCTAAACTCAAGTCCTAAGGGATCTTATATGCTACCTAGCTTCTAAGGTCAGTAGCTAATTCATTCCTAAATTATCTAAGGTTGAAACGAGAAACACACTCAAACTATGCCCTAAATGGCACTAAAACCCCTAAGTGGAAACTAGGTGTATTTGCATGGAAAACTCGAATAAAGTCAAAGCACTAACAAATGGTAAAGGTCCTGGAAAAATATGAGATTAATTCCTTAAGGTCCCTAACCTAACTCTAATTTTGAATTAAAAAATCTTCTAAAAATTCATAACCTAACTACGCCAAATGGTCACTTAAATCTACATAAGATTTGCTCACAAACTTGCACAAACTATGCTGCCAAAACAGTGGATAAAATGGACCTAAAAATATGACAAAAATTGTTCCATGTTCTATTATGAGTCATATAATCATAACAAAAATAATGGTACTAAAAGGTTACTGGAAGTGGGAGAAATAAAATGAACAAAATGAAGTGTAGCTGAAAGAATTCCATAGAAAACTAATTAAATGGAAAATCAAAATAAAATTGTAAAATGGCTAAAAATCAGAAAGTAAAAGTGTGGAAAATTTCTAAAATGAGTTAGGAAGTCTCTGTGATTTTTGGGGAATTTTATCATGAGTTTTGGTATTTTTGTTGGATTAAAATTGAAACTATGTAAAACAGAAAATAAAGAAACAAAGCAAATGGTAAGGGGTGCAGGAAGTGAAAAGTTGAACTAAATTGGGTTGGACCCAAACATGCTGGGGTGCAAATAGTGATCTGAAAACTCTTCACAAATTATGGCACATGTTCATTAATGTGGTGGATGATTCTGGTACGTCAGATGGAAACTGATCTAATGGCTGTGTTATATTCCCACACTAATATTAGGCTTACTATTCCGGTCACCGGAGCTAAACTCCGGTCATCTTCTCCGATCACTCTCCGGTTAGGATTTGGACAAATGTCTACCAAACTGAAAAATAAGGCCCTGGTCAGATTCGTCTCCTCAAGTACATCATCAATCTAGGCTTTATTTTCTCCTAAGGTTTATGAATAATGCAAATCGAAGCACACAAAAATCAACCTAAAAATTGAATCTAAGCACCTAAGATGCCTATCAACTAGCCAGCACAAGCATTACCCCTATTGAGCTCATATCAACATAAAACAACCAGAAAAATCAGAATTCGTGTCAATGGAATTGAAGATGAAACCTGAAATTCAGTGGTGTTTAGAGTTGTAGAAATCCAGAGGTGAGGTTCCAAGGTCTTCTATGCTTGATCTTGATCCTTTGTGAAGTGAAATAAACACTTTGTTGATGAAGAATCTTGAGCAATTGATGAATATGCAGAAAATTTGCAGCAATGTAATCTTGATATTTCACTCCACTAGATCCATGGAGAAGCTGCAAATCATGATGTGGATGATGATTTGATGATAAGTGTGATGCTGTAGACAAGAATCAAAGAGTACGGAAGCAAAATACAGCAATGTGCATTGGTATAGCATGGAAGATTCAATGAAATTCTGCCATGAAGATGAAGCTCTTGATGATGATGATGAAGAACAGATGAAGATTGGGACTGAATTGATGAAGATGAAGTGCAATGTAGCTTCCAAAATCAGAATGAAAATAGAGGAAAATGGATGAAGTTTGTGATGAAATTTTGGTATAAATGAAGTGTGTTCTGAAAATTCAGTTGGAGAAAGCCTTATATATCTCAGGTTAACATTTAACCCTCATGGTTAACAGTTAGAACCATGGTCAATTCTAACTTGAGGTGTAAGGTGCAATGAGGGTGGATTGGAAAATTTAGTTATGCAACTTTGAGGTGTGATCTCATGCTGTGAAGTTTAGGACTGTTATGGTGAGAATGCAACCCCTTTCAAGTCCTTGAAACAACTCCAAAATTGAGGTATACAAAGCTTCTTTGAGTGGTGTTCACATGATTCCTTCATAGATACAATCCATGAGCTGAACTGTCATCATTCAGAGGTTTTTAGTAGCAAAACAGGCTTATGTATTGATACATAACACGGATGCATCGATACATATCAGTTTTATAACTGATATGTATCAATACATGCATGTATGCATCGATGCATACTGAAGCAATGACAATTTTCAGCAGAAAAAATCAACTATGTATCGATACATAACACGGATGCGTCGATACATGTCAGTTTTTTTACTGATATGTATCGATACATACTTGTATGCATCGATGCATACTGAAGGTTTTGGCAATCATGCATCAATACATCCTTCTTATGTATCAATACATAGTTCATTTCCATAGCAACATGTATCGATACAAAACTCGTATGTATCGATACAGGGTCTTAAAAAAATTGCTTTTTCCTTTGATTTCTCCATTCCTTCTTGATCAAACTTGGTCCATAAGTCCCTTGTGATCAAAATTTCATGACCTTGACCTCAAGAAGTCAAGAGTTGACTTTTTACTCAGCCTGACTGACTTTTCAAATAATCAGTTTGACCAATTTCTCCTTATGCAAGCAACTGATGAAACGACTGCCTTCCTCAATGAAATTTCTCACCAAATATCATCCATAGCATTCACATATCATATGAAGGACTTTGCCCATATGAAATGGCCAAAGTCACAAAGAATCACTGCTTGAAACTGAAACCCTAATTTGGAGACCATTTGTGTAGGAGCTTGCCCTTTCTTGGATCATCTGATAATCTCTCAACCTTATGGGCTCTTGCAAAGTATCTTGAGCTTGTATATGACCTATAGACACTTCATGGGACTTGGACAAGGTCACTTGATCTCTTGCTTTGACTTGTAAGGCTTCAAAATGCACCAATGATTGATCATATTCCCAATGCTAGCACATGAGAATGTTATTCTTCATTTTTCTATACAAAAATGCTAAGGATATACCATGCTTATGATGCTTATGATATGATGATGATGCTAGAAAGAAGAGGGCAAATTTGGGGTGTTACACCTTAGAATGCTTCAATCCAAGGACACCCCAAATTTCTCTCTGCTTCTAATTTCTTCGAGTTTATGGGTGTATTATGACTGCTCAAGAAAATTACAGGTTTTATGGAATTACCTTTACCATTATTGCATGTTATAATTTTCCATTATTTGCTAATGGTTTTGGGCTTCATTACCTTTACCTTTGTTTACAGGTTTTATGGAATTACCTTTACCTTTCTTATGGAATTACCTTTACATGTTTTATGGAATTACCTTTGTTTACAGGTTCTATGGAATTACCATTACTGCATGTTATAATGTTCCATTATTTGTTAACAGTTTTATGGAATTACCTTTAAATTTGTTATAATTTTCCATTATTTACATGTTTTATGGAATTACATTTATCCTTCTTCAAATTATACCCATAGATTTTTGAAATAATACATATAAGTAATACAACCTTAAGTATTCATGTGAATTTGAGAAGATATTTTTTTGCTCTAATATTGTTGATAGTTCTTGATACTCAATAGTGTAGGATGTTATACAAAATGTTTTTTTCTTTCTGTGGTATAGGAAAATCGAGTCCACACTTTGAGGAAAGAAGTTGATCACTTTATTAAAATGGCAAAATTGATGTCATGCTAATAGGAATGCTATGATTGATGTTTCTTGTAAGTTGTGTTCAGAGTATAAACATATTTTTGTCACTTATGGTGTATTACTTCTGTACATAAAGAATCCGGACATGTCTTTGTGGCCTTCAGTTGGGATTGTGGTATATTGATGGGAGAAAATGGTGGGGTACCTGCAAGGTACTCCGACGCTCAAGTCAGTTTAAGAATGAGGACTAAAGCGTAAGTAAAAGAGGATAAAAAGGGAATACCCGACTCTCCAAGGATGAAGAGTTTTATAGGGGCATATGCCCGCATGATACGGGGGCGTAGCCTTTGACTAAGCATAACTGCCTCCATAAATCCGTTGGGCAGTTGGCCGCGTGGAATGTGTTATGACGCGTGAGGAGGAAGTCCTCAACGGCTATATACTAACGACTCTATTTCTGTAACGGTCATATCCTCATGGATCTCATAGTAGGCTGATCTTCAATTGTCTACTGGATTGGGCCTTGATTTGGCGCATGACATATGTTGGGCCAGTCCTGTAGACAAGGATTTTCGACGCTATGAAAGTGGAGCTCAAAGTGATGTTGTTTTGGCTAAGAAAAGGAAGTTGGAGAATACGTTTAGAAAGCAATTTCTATAAAGCCAAGTGAAGATATGTTTTTATGACGTTTTCGGCAGATGAAGAAGGCAAATTTCGACAGGATTAGTCAGTAATGTCGTTTTCGACATTTCAATAGCATTAATCTTGTTTTTGAAATTTCGACAGATTTGAAGAGATGCATTGTTTTGACGCAGAAGAATACATTCAAATTTCAAAACTTGACACGTTTGGCAGAAGGACACGTGGAAGCATTTAGTGGAAAGAAGACATGCCGAAAGTCAAGTGTCATAGTTTTAGGATTTGTTCGTTAGTGGCAGTTATTTTGTTCATGTATAAATAGGTTTGTTCTTGTCATAATTATGTGTGTGAAAAATCTTGTACAAAAATTCATGTAAAATACTCAAAGTACCCGTGTGTGAGAAAAGAGTCTTATTCTGGAAAATGTACGTGTACACCACCAATTTATCTTATCAAGTTTAATAAAATTCCAAGTTATTTACCATTCCTTTATATTTACAAGTCATTTACTTGTTCTTTGCCATTTACTTTATGTATTATCAGAATTTACTTTCTTTAAGTTTTTGCCAAAAATCTTACTTTTGTACTTAGTCATATGAATCATACATAAAAAACCAAATAAAAGTAAAATCACAAGATTGTTAGAGTTATAATTTCAATAAAATTGCACTTATATCCTAGGATTTGTATGGTTGATCTTGCAAGTAAACCAATGTAGTGTTAATTGGAAAACCAGAGGTTGTTCTTCAAAATCCATTGCAAACAAATTGGCACACCCGGTGGAACCTTAGTTCAGATTTAAAAGATATCATAATCATTCTTAATTAAAAAGGTCGTACTTCATTGTATGATTCTAAGAAGCGGTAAATTAGCTGTAACTGACGTAGAAAGACCTAAAAGAACAAGAGTAAGAAGAATGGCGAGTGCGCCAAATAATTCAATTGAAAACATTCCAGTGTCTAGCCCTACCCATTCGACAAGAGGAAATACAGGGTCAATCTCTGTGTCAGAGGCCGTGCCTTCATCGGCAGGGTCAACACCAGCGTTTTTATTATCTCAAAATGCGCCTAGTTTCTCCACCTTGGGATACCAAAGGCCCATAGGGACACCTTCTTCCATAGGAAACACTCATAGGCCTTTGCGACAACTTTTATCATGCCTCCATATAATAGGGAACAACCCTTTGGAATGCCAACTTCAACGATGGAAAATTTACATAATGCGTCATCATTGTATTCTGACTCCATGGTAAATATGTCTTCCCCATTACAAGGGTCAAGATCTGGTGGAAACGGTAGAATAAATCAACCTCCACCAGGATTTCAAACTTATACGCCAGTGATCACAAATAACTTTGCGCAAATAATTAGACAACAAATGGACGAGAGCAATCATGATATGATCCAAATGTTGACACAACAAATGGGGACAATGTTTAATCCTCTAATACAAAACACCGCCCAAACAAATCAATTGTTGGCTCAACAAATGACGCGCATTGTTAATTTTTTCGGCGTCCCTCAAACTCGACAGAGAGAACAAATAGTTCAAAACCCTAGGGTGGGTGTCGAAGAGGAACCAACAATAAATCAGACACCTTTAGACATTCCTCAGGCAAACCTTAGAAACCAAGAGGAAGCAGTCCAACAGCCTCATGTAGAAATCCCCGTCCAACAAGAGCCTAGGAGGATATTAGTCTAGAGAGGTCAAGACGCTAATAATGTGGTACAACAAATTCGGTATAATAACCTGCCTACCAAAAATAATTTAGCAGCCATGGTTGAAACTCGAAAGGATAATGGCATAAAATGGGGTTGAGTGTAGGATTATTGAGGCCTAGTTATATTTCCCCATTGTCTGTATATATTCTGCAACAGGAACTACCCCCAAGATGGAAAGTTCCTAAGTTCACAAAATTCTCAGGGGACACTAGTGAATCCACCATAGAACATGTAGTCTGTTACCTAATTAAAGCAGGAGAAATAGCCCACAACGAGAATTTAAGAACAAAATACTTTCCAAGTTCTTTGACAAAAAATATGTTTACTTGGTTCACATATTTACCTACAAATTCAGTACATACATGAACTTAGTTAGAAAGGTTGTTCCATGAACAATTTTATATGGGACAAACCAAAATAAGTTTGAAAGAATTAGTCAGCGTTAAGAGGAAATTCTCTGAACCAATAGACGACTATTTGAATAGGTTCAGATTGCTAAAGGCAAGATGTTTCACTCAAGTGCCTGAATATGAATTATTCGAAATGGCTACAGGGGGTTTAGATTATTCTATAAGAAAGAAACTAGACACCCAATATTTAAGAGATATGGCACAATTAGCAGATAGGGTGAAATAAGTCGAAAGACTGAAAGCTGAAATTTTTAGAGCAAGTAAGAATAAGAAAGAAAGAATGGCCTATGTAGGGATGCACCAAGAAGATGATAGTGACAAAAATGAGTCAGTGAGTTTCGATGAGAAGGAAATCGGCCTAGCTGAATTAATAAAAGGTCCATTATATTCCTGTAAAGTATTGGTTTCCGTCGAATGGAAAAAATCCAGTCAAATCTGAAAAGAATGTAAAAATTCCTAAAAGAACTTATACATTCGACGTCACCAAATATGACAGAATCTTTGACAAACTAGTCGAAGATGGTAAAATGATAGTACCACCAGGCACTAAGGTGCATCCTGTGGAACAAAAAAAGAAGAAGAGGTTTTTGTAAGTACCATGGCTTTCTGGGTCATAAAACATCTCGATGTTTCCTTTTCAGGGATCTTATACAGAATGCTATCCGTGACAGAAGGTTGAGGTTCAGTGACAAGCAGAAGCAACAAATGAAAATTGATTCAAATCCTATGCAGAATGTTAAAGCCCACTATGCTGAGCCATCCATCATAAACCTGGTGGAGGTCGAAGAGGGTTCTGAATACAATTTTGAGATGGTGGAAGCTACTGAAGGTTTCGACAACAACATCAACATGGTGGAGATTGCTGATAATCTTACAATCCATGATGAAGTCACTGAATGGAAAAATGTTGAACATCTTGTGCAAGGAGATTCAACTGGATGCACCAAAAGGGAGACTACTAAAGGCCTCAATGACACAAACAAGGTTGAGACCACTGAAGGTTCCGGCAAAATAAAAAATGGTGAAGTCACTGAGGATTCCGTCAAAGGAAACATGAAGGCTGCTGATGGCCTTAACAACTCAAGCAAAGTCGAAAATGTTGAAGTTACAGCGAATCAAACAAGGAAGAAGTCACTGAGGATTATGTCAAAGAGAGCATGAAGGCTACTGAAGGCCTCACTACAACAAAAAGTCAAGAGACTGCTGACAATTTGGTCAACACTGAAAAGGAGACCACTGAAAGCGTCAATATCGAAAAGGAGGCCATTGAAGGCCTCATTGTCAACACTAATGTTGGTGAAGATGATACCAAGGATAAGGCAAGGATTGTTGATAGTCCCTAAGAAGCAATCACATATGGAATCTTACGTATAATAATGGAAGATTCCAGAGGAAAGTCAGTCGAAGGTTACTGCCAAAATGTCTGTAGAGACTTATCCCCAGACAAAGGGTGTGACTCAGCAAAGAAAATAGGTGAAACTGAGGAGAGACTCATTGAGAAAATGAACAAGTTAAGTATTGATGATGAACAAACCGCCAGTATTAACATGGTGGAAACATCCCAGAAGAATCCAGCACGAACAACTGAGGAACGTCGTCGAGAGGAGTACCAAAGATTGGCTTACCCAAAAGAAGACAAAAGTTTGATCGAGTTCATCCAGAAATGTCAGAAGAAAAAAGCTGAAGTTATAATATGCCCACGCTTCAGTGCCATCTTCGACAAAAAGGCAGCCAATAACCTGGAAGTGATAGAGAAATCCAAGAGAAAAGGGAACTGGGAGGCAATCCCAGCTGCAAAAACAGAAAGATATGATCCAAGAAGAAGTGAGTACCACCAACAGAGGATTGGAAGTAGAAACTACAATTCGTACAAACCAACAAAAAAAGTTGCTAACGACAGTCGAGTGCAACCAATTAGGGACGCTCAGGGACGAAAGGAGTGGGGGAGCTTTGACGTTCAAAGAGTCACTTCAGTAGCGGAAAGAAATGAAGTCGAAAAGCGGAAACCAAGACCTTACCCTTCTGAAAACTATGAGGGTAAGAATTCCATGACAAAGTCTCAGTGGAGGAGATTTCAAAGGCAAAAGAGAGCAGAAAAAGAGGTTGTAGAAAGGAGCTTGGTCGAAAAGAATGTTGTCAAGAAAAATGAAGCTACATCTAGTAACAACACCCAATTAGCGGACAGAAGAGAGTCGCCATATAGCAACAGTCCAGGAAACAGAGTCGAACCAATGAAGCTGAAAGAAAAAGTCCAAGAGGATGAAGAGATGACTGATGATTTCTAATCCGACTCCGAAGCTTCCTTCGACGTTGTCTGCAACGTGGTCTCGGTTCTGCCCAGAGACTATGACAGGGTGATGGAGATCGAAGACAAAGACAACAATGTGGAGGAAGAACAAATGGCACATATACCTGTTTGCTATTATATAATGAACAATGGCTGCGTGGAAGAACAAAATGTGTTCTTTGAAAGTCCAGATGACTCAATGAAGGGGTATTTGAAGCCCTTGTTCATAAAAGGAAAATTTTAGAATGTTAGAGTGAATAAAATATTGATAGATAGAGGAGCGGCAGTAAACCTGATGCCCCATTTTATGTTAAAGAAAATTGGTAAGGATGATTCAAACGCCAAACCTCATAATATGGTGTTATCAAACTATGAAGGAAAAATAGGAACCACTATGGGTGTAATCTAAGTAGATTTAACTGTCGGAACTATAACAAGACCGACGATGTTCATGGTGATCGCTTCAAAGGCAAACTATAATTTGCTTCTTGGAAGAGAATGGATCCATGGTGTAGGGGTTGTGCCCTCGTCAATGCACCAACGAATAGCTATCTAGCGAACATATGGCATTGTCGAGAACATCGAAGCGGACCAGAGTTACTTCATGTCTGAAGTGAACCATGTGGATCGTCTAAGTCTCGACAGGAATCTGGCTCACATACACCCATGCAACCCAGCACATTTCGACCTCAAGGCAAATGATAACGTCTATTGCTCAATGTATCTCCACCCAACGTATGGTTTTCAGTGGGATAAGGAAGTGGTTGATGAGTCAAATTTCATATGGGGAACTGCCCATATAGAACCAACTGGGTGGGGAAGTGAATTCGACGACAATGACGGAAGTATCAGCTCTTGAAAAGATTACGGCTTACATAGCCGAAAATAAACTTAAAGCGGCACTGGAGGCCGAAGTAAAATATATGGCTGTCAAAGCCAACCAAAAAGATTTCAACAATCAATGTCCTCAAAGATATGTTGAAGAAAACTGTGAAAATAGTCAAATGGGTGAATGGAAACACCAAAAGCTTGACACCATTTATGACGACGAACCTTTAGGGTTCGAAAAGGATCTAGTGTCGACTGACATGAAGATGGTGGCACAAGACCCATTAGAAGAAATAGACCTAGATCTAGGGGCAGAAAAAAAGCCAACTTACATAAGTGCCAGGATGGACCCATAGTTCAAAGTCGAAATAGTCCAGCAACTGCAAGAATTAAAATATTGCTTCGCATGGGACTACGACGAGATGCTTGGTTTGGATAGAAGTTTGTGTCGCTCCCTGGATTTCCATCCTGGTACAAACGCGAAAGTGGCGCGAAAAGAGGTAGAGTCGTCAGTCATGCATTTTTATCCCGAAAGAACATGAATGGTAATGTTGCACAAATCGAAGAAAAGAAATGGAAGGATACAGTTCCTGCGAACCAAAGAGACTGGGTTCGGGAGTCGGTTACGACCTGAGAAGGTATTAGCACCCCAGATCGTCCGCCGTACCCGACGAGATTCATGC
Organism: Lathyrus aphaca; assembly: GCA_963966055.1. NCBI lineage: Eukaryota > Viridiplantae > Streptophyta > Magnoliopsida > Fabales > Fabaceae > Lathyrus > Lathyrus aphaca. The sequence continues at coordinate 139,238,198 of OZ014522.1, read as the reverse complement.
TTGCAAAGAAACTGTTTCAAAGGGTGAAGAAATGAAAGTTGTTGCAAAACTGAAACTGAAACTGGATAAGAAAGAAAAGAAAGGGGGAAAATATAGGGAAAATAAAAGAGTGTGCTCGAACGGGCCCCACCCTACTGCCTACGTACCTCATATAGACAATGAGGATCAGAGTCGTTGTAGTTACCCTAACTAGGGGTGGAAAAGATTGCTTGTGAATTAAGGCTTGAACTGCCTATGTCAATGCTCAGGTGTTGCAGGCTCGGACGACGAGTGTGTTACCGTCTTGCAAAGTGACAAGTAGGAGCAAGTTCGCGTACGGAACGAAGGAGATGAGAAAAGAAGTCCCGAAGGAGAGACGCTTATTGTTTGTTTGTATTTTTTTATGAGTTTTTTATTTGTGTGGCACAAGGGAATGAACTCAAACTCTTTTCCATGGAATGTGTACTTGCTACTAAATTCCAAGATGGAATAATAGAACAAGCACACCAAGCAAGGAGAATTTATCCAAGACTTGTTTCCAAGGGCGAGGGCCTAAGCTCATTGACTTGTTGAATTTATTAAGTATCTTAGTGATAAAAATGAAGAAGTATTTTTTTATGGTTTTCTTGACGAAGATGACTTCATGATCCGACTTGTGCGTCATGCTAGACAAATGCACTACTCCAAGATGGAATGAATACATATGCCCCATGGAATAAGGCTATTACATAAGAAGTCACTTCTTTCTTTATTAATGTTTTTAGGTTTTGTTTTGAGATGAGAAGAGAAAGAGAACCAAAGAGCAAAAGGAAAAAGTCTAATGGGGAAAGACTAAACCTAAAGTTATCATGCAAAAAGTGGTCCTAAGGTTAGTGAGGTTTCAATTATCCTAAGAGAAAAGAAGAACCAAGGAGAAGCAAAAGAAAGGAGAGGAAAGCTAGAGAGCAACTTACTCTTCTAAAGGAGATAAGTTGCTCCTAAAGGGGAAAGAGAAGAGTTGAATCACATGATGGCATAAGGCACATCAAAAACCATAAAGCATAAGCAACTTAAAAAGAAAAGATGAAGAGTTGAAATATGGATAAGCATCCACACTTCTCTTACCATGAGCCCCTGAAATGTTAGCAAAATCCCAGCACATATTCATCACATCAATCAACACAATTCATGGAATTAGCATGCTCAAAGTTCAATAAAACAAATGCACACAAACATGCCAAGCCTTGCAATTACATGACTTACGCATCGAGAACATGAAAGCATACATCAACCAGCAAGAAAATCACCCTAAACTAGCATATTCAATGACCATACAATGATCCATGGCAATTAAAGCAAGTAAGTGAATCAAACAAACTCAAAATAGCTCAAATATGGCACTCTACTTCAGTGTTAACCGGTTAACCAAAGCGTTAACCGGTTAACCAGTCCAAACCTGCAGAAAAACAACACAGAAACATGTGCGTTAACCGGTTAACCAAAGCGTTAACCGATTAACACTGTGAAAACAACAACAAAAACCTGCAGAAAATCAACTCAAACCAGCTTATCCAAATAATTCCACCACAGACCAACAATCAATCATGCATGAAAAGTAAGATCAATTCACATTAATCAAACATCATTAAGCTCATGAAAATTAAACATAGATCCAGTCACAAATCAACGAATCAATTCAAGCAAAACAAGCAAATACACAAGCACATGGTGGATCTAAGCACAAGCATTGCAAATAAGCTAAAAAAACAGAGCTAGATCTGAACTTAACCAACCTACAAAGCTGAGGTATGCGTTGGTAATTGTTGTTTGAGTTGGAAATGAGGAGTCTCGCGGAAAACTTCGAAGATCCGGTGCTAATCTTCACACATCATGCAAAATAAATGCAAGCAAAGGATCTTGATGCAGAATTTTGGCTCCAAAAGCACTTCTAATCTCCAAACCAGATCTGAACCAAGTAGTGAAACCAGAAAATTTATGCAAAGACGCTATGGATGGAGGTGTAGTTCCAAGATCTACAAACTTTAATGCAAAGTTATGTGATCTTTAAAGAGGAACTTTGAGTGATTTGGAAAATTTGGAGAGAAAATGAGATAATGGTGAGAGAGTGAAAAATTCAGAAAAATGAGAAGTGAAAATTATGAGAGGGCCCCTCTTGGTTTGGAGGGAAATGGAATAAATATGATTTAGGCTTGGGGTCCAAAATTTTGGCTTGGGATCCAAAAAATATGGTTTGGGATTAGCTTAGAAAGTGATTAGGATCTAGACTTGGAACTATGCTTTGTAAATGATCTAGATCCTTCTCCATAATTTCCAATTAATTCAAAATGAATAAAAATCAGAAAATTGAAAATTGGAGCCAAAAGCACATGCTGAAAATGTTGTTGGAATTCAAAATTCGCAGCCGTTAACCGGTTAACGCCAGTGAATTTTGAATTCTCCCTCCTTTTGGTGGGAAACTTTCATAATCACCCAGCGCCAAACGTTCTGATCTGATTTTGATCCTCAATCCTTTTTAGGGCTTTGACCATGATACATAGCTTGTATAAAATGCCGTATGAGCTTTGAATTTCCCGGATGATCGATCATATGCCTTATGCTAGAACATGCGAGTATTCTGCTTCATTTTTCTATGCAAGATGCTAAGGATATGACATGCTGATGATGATTATGATATGATGATAATGCTTAAAAAGAAGAGGGAAAATTTGGGGTGTTACAGCTGCCCCTATTCAAGCAACTATTAATCTGAAAAGGACGGTAGCACAACTATCGACCGTTCAAGATAAACTGTGGTTGAATACCAAGAAGACCTAAACTTTGCACTCTAGTGGAGAATGCAAGCAATGGGAAATAAACCCAACCAAATGACGCTTTGGCAACTGAAGTGGGTACGAATCAGACGAGCTCCTTGCAAGTTGAATTGTTACTTCGGATAAGAAAAACCTAGACAGACGTGCCTCTCTTAAAGCAAACCTGTTACGCCAGACACTGGACATACGAGCCTCTCTCAAAGCAAACCTGTTACGCCAGGAAATGGACATACGAGCCCTCTTCATACATTTTGCAATATATGACATGAGGTAGACGAACCTCCTTCGGATAAACCTGTAACGCCAGAACCGGTGATGCACTTAAGTCTGTGGGATAGACATGCATAATCTGGATAGACGAACCCTCTTCATATATTCTCCGTGGACATATGGTCTAAGACAAACAAGTCTTCTTCAGATATCCCTGTTACGCCAGGTGCAACATTAGGATTGGACGAACCCTTTTCACAAATATTACGTAGATAAGTGGTCTCTGAGACAAACGAGTCTCCATCGGATAACACTGTTACGCCATGACCAGTAACTATTTTGACGTTTAATCCCACCACCAGGGCTTCAAACCTCTTCAACACAGACGAGCATTGGATGATCATCAAGAGAACACAGACGAGCTCCATAAGTCAATGATACAAACGAATATCAGACGATGATCTAAGAAATGCAGACGAACGCTTCAGGTGATGATACAAACGAATATCAGCCACTAATACAGACGAATACTAGAGATCCAACACAGATGAGCATTTGGAGAACAAATACAGACGAGTACCAGAGTGATTATCAAATTAACACATACGGATATAAGCTAACACAGACGAGTGTGAAGGACGATACAGACGAGTATCCAATCAATGCAAACGAGCTTCAAACAGGTAACAAACACAGATGAGTGTTGGGGAGTGCATACGAGAAAAAGCAACTATCAAACACAAACGAGTGTTGGGAAACACAGACAAGCAACAGCCAAATATCAAACACAGACGAGTGCTGGGAAATGCTGACGAGCATCAGACAAATTTCAAACACAGATGAGTGATGGGGAGTGCATACGAGCATCAAACAGATGCCTGATAAGAATCACAACTCTTCCGGGGAGGATCAAAAGAAAAATAATTCACAAACTAGCGAGTGCTAAAGAACGCCAACAAGCACCCAACAGATATCAAACACAGATGTGTGTCGGGGCGTGCATACGAGCATCAAACAAATCAAACACGGACGAGTGTCGGGGAATGCAGACGAGCATCAACAAAGTGCAAACACAGACGAGTGTCGGGGAATGCAGACAAGCATCAAACAGATTTCAAACACAAACGAGTGACGGGGAATACAGATGAGCATCAACAAAATGCGAACACAGACGAGTGACGGGGATGCAGACGAGCATCAAACTGATTTCAAACATAGACGAGTGATGAGGAGTGCATACGATCAAAAACAAAGTGCGAACATAGACGAGTGTCGGGGAATGCGGACGAGCATCAAACAGATTTCAAACACAGACGAGTGATGAGGAGTGCAGACGAGCAACAAACAGATTCCAAACACAGACGAGTGATGGAGCGTGCATATAAGCAACTAGCGAAGTGTCCTGATTGTCGCTCCCACCAAATGACACCTCAGGCCAGAAGGGGTACAGACGCGAACGGTCGGCAAAAGAGAGATGTGAGAACACACAGGAGTGAACTCACAAGAAAAGAAAAGAGTCGCCAGCTAGGCATTTTTATCCCGAAGGAAAGGCAATGCTGCATAGACCTAGAAAGATATGGATAAGACGGTTGCGAACCAGAGAGACTGAGAAAGGGGGTTGGTTACAACCTGGGAAGGTATTAGCACCCAGATTGTCCGCCGTACTCGACGGGATCCACGCTTAAAAGATTTGTGTTTTAAAGGGGTAGTGTTAGTGCAATTTGTGTGTAAATGAGCTGGAAAAGGATGTACAGGTGTCTGTGTAAAAGAAGTGTGAAGTGAAGTATGTAAATGTACAGTGTCAGTGTATGAACAGGAATAAGATGCTCAAGATCATGAGGTTAAAAGAATAATGCTGGAAAGAGGGGGAATATACAGAGACTTTTGTTCGATAACTGTTAAGTTATGCCTACGTATCCTCTCGTGCAATGAGGAAGTCAGAACACCGTAGTTCGACCCAAAGAGATTGAAAGATGGATTGACTTGTGAACTGCTTACTTGTCTATGCTCAAGTGTATGACCTGTCTGGCTCAGGTGCTAACTTTCTTGCATTAGACGGAAGAAGAAATTTCTCGTTTGTGAATGAATGAGATGAGAAAAGAATCCCGGAGGAGACGATTATTGTTTGTTTTTGAGTTTTCAGTCTTTTATTGCTTTTGAAGGTTTGTCATAAGTTAATGAGCTTAAGCCTAAACCAATGGATTAGTAAACTCATCACATCTTCCCTCTGATTAGGGGTAATGAGAATACCTTAAGTGTGAAGTCAGCATCTCACACTTAATCACCCTGAAGTAGGATTAAGATCATTAACCTACTTGTTATTATTTAGATGTTTTTGTTGTTTTTGTTTAGTGTTAAGTAATGAGCTTAAGCCATAATCAGGGATTAAACAGACTCATTACACCATCCTAATAGAAGGATAATAGATGAGAGTGTTTAAGCTGAGGAAAGCTCCTCAACTTAATCCATGATTAGGGATTGACCTCATGACAAAACAAAGCCTTTATTAAATGGATTTTAGTTAATGGTAAGATGAAGAAATGAGTTTTATGGTTTGTAAGACAACTTGAGGGGGACTTGTCCATTAACACTAGGGTTAGTCCTTCTTAACCAATTAAGGAAGAATTAGAACCCTAATGCAAGGCCCAAGTTACAAGCTTGATGTCTTGATGATTATTAAGTGAATTGATTAAAGGATTTAAACACATTAAGGGTTCAACACTTAGGATTAAAGTTATACACTCCATCCTAATAGAAGGATGCAGGCATAAGCTTAATCACAAAGCCTTAAAGCCTTTAGGGTTTAGTCCCTGATTATGAGATGAGAAGAGAGGACTCAATGAGACACAAAGGTAAAATCTAAATGGGGGGACTAATCAAAACCCTAATTATTGTCATGCTTAGTTGTTCCTAAGGTTTGTGAGGTTTAAGATAAAGATCTTCAAAGAACCACCAAGGAGAGAAGCAGATGAAAGGAGCAAAGAGAAGCAAAACAACTTGCTTCACTTAAGAAGTCAAGTTGCTTAAAGAAAGAAAGTAAGATGAACAAGAATGAGCAAGTTCAATCCAAAGCACAAGATAAAATGCAGCAATGATGCATAAAAGAGATGAAAAGAGATCATGAGAAGTGAAGGCAAATTCACTTCTCAAAGTAACTTACCACCTGAAAAGTTAGTGAAAGAAATGAAATGCAATGCAAATGAGATGACATGTGATGATGCAAACCAAATCCAGAAGCATGAGTATGATGTTAATGATGCTAAGAAATGATGCAAACATGAGGCAAGGCATGAGGATGATCATACAAACATATGGATGCAAGAGAAGCATGCTTAGAACCATGAACATACATGAAAAGTTATGAAATGCAAATGACATACAACATGGCAAATGAAAGGTGCAATGATCAAACATGATTCTAACATGTCCTAAGATGTGTTATGAATCAAATGGGTGCACAAAATGTCATGGCAAGTCATGGTATGCAAACAAATGGAAGATGGATGCAAATGAAAGGCACAAACTAGGGTTTATGATCAATGCACAAAACAAAATTCAAAACCAGAAGCAAACATCATGATGAAAAATTGAAAATGCATTCAAAGGAATCCTAAACCTATACAAACTCACTGCCCAAAGGAGAGGACCCAATTCTGAACCTAGTGTAAGTTATGAATTTCCTAAGATTGCTAGGGTTTTAAGGTACCTTGTTAAGAAAAATGCCAAACAAATAGGAAATGCAAGATCAATTCATGCCAATTTAATCCTATAAACTACATGCTATACAAGATGCAATGCAAAAATAATCATGATCCAACTCTTAAAGGCTAGGCAGAAATGAATTTTTGAAGATTGAATCAAAATAATGCTTTGAAATGAAATTAATTCCATGGAAAATTGTCAAAAGACATCAAGATCAAAAAAGAAATTTGGTTTGAGAGTTGGACAATGTTTCTAAATGATTTTAAATGCTTCATGAATTTTTTTTGTGATTTTTAAATACTTAAAATTATTTTTAATTAATTAATTTTCATTAACTAATTAAAAATAAACTTTTAAATAATTTAAAAATAATTTTTAATGCAAAAAATAAAAATAAAAATGTTTTTGGTTTCTGAAAATTAATAAAAGCTTGAATAAAAATTTTCAGAATTTTTCAATGATTTTTACTATTTTTAAATAAATGTAGAAAACAAATGAAATTAAATGAAATAAAAATGAATTTAAACTGAAAAATGAGAAAGTCAACAGAATCAAGGGCTGAGGTTCAAACTGGCAGGGGCGGGAATTGACTACGCGCGTGTTTGGACGGCTCACATTCAAATTCTCCTAATTATGATTAAGCCCTAATTAAATGCCCTAATCACTTTCAGATGACCAGAACAGTGTTCCGGTCATCTTCTCCGGCAGGTCAAAACCTTTATCTCTCTGAATACGCATCAAATCCTCACCAAACTCTCCAGAATTAATCTATGAACATCACTAAACATAAACCCTAACTCAAACAACACTTATTTTCACTGAATCAAAGGAAATAAGCAAGAACATTTTTACGGGCAAACTTTCAGATCAAGCATACAACCTCAAAACTCAATCATTTTCAAAAATAAAAGGTTCAATGGACTCAGGGAAACATGTAGATCATTTTAGAAACAATAAATGAGAGTTCTGGAAAAATGAATTTCCATGGCTACCTGAATCGAAGCTTTGATTTCTGGAACTTTCTGGCTGGCCCCTTGCTTCCAATCAACTCCAATGGACCTCCTGAGAAGCTTTCAATGCTTGTTTGAAGTTTATAATGGTTGGTTTGAAAGATTGCTGAAGTTCTGCTCAAAGAGGGGGAGAAATCGTATTTTGATTTCAGTGAGTTTCAGGCTATGGTGATGGGTGGTTTGTGATCAGTGAGGCATGTTGAGATTGTTTGTGAAGTTTGTTTGTGTGTTTGAAGCCTGTGTGATGAGTTTCGAAGAGTTTTGCAAATGGAGCATAAACTTGGAACTAGGGCTTTGGGTGTGTTTCAGCTTCAGTGTGAACAGGCTCTTCATGATCTTTTGCTTTTATGAACATGATGTCTTCATCAGGGAAGTCAAATCTCATAGACTGGTAGTCATCAATAGGTTGCTCAGCAAGATAATCAGACAATACACTGCCCTTGATGGCTTTCTGAGATGTGTACTGGATGTCATATTCTGTGAGGATCATTTGCCATCTTGCAACCCGTCCGGTAAGTGTTGGCTTCTCGAAAATGTACTTAACTGGGTCCATCTTCGATATCAATAAGGTAGTGTGGGTCAACATATACTGTCTCAGTCGGCGAGCAGCCCACGCTAAAGCACAACAAGTTTTCTCGAGCAGTGAATAACGTTGTTCACAGTCGGTAAACTTTTTGCTTAGGTAGTAAATTGCGTACTCTTTTCGACCAGACTCGTCATGCTGGCCCAGCACACACCCCATTGACTCTTCTAATATTGTCAAGTACATTATCAGAGGTCTTCCTTCAACTGGTGGCATAAGGATTGGAGGCTCTTGTAAGTATTCCTTGATCTTGTCAAAAGCCTTCTGGCAGTCTTCGTTCCACTTGACCGTTTGTTCCTTTCTCAACAGCTTGAACAAAGGTTCACAGGTTGCTGTAAGGTGAGATATGAACTTTGAAATGTAGTTCAATCTACCTAGGAACCCCCGAACCTCTTTTTCAGACTTCGGTGCAGGCATTTCTTGAATGGATTTGACTTTATCAGGGTCAACTTCAATCCCTTTCTCGCTTACAATAAATCCCAGCAGCTTACCAGATCGCACCCCGAATGTGCACTTGTTGGGGTTCAGCTTCAGTTGGTACTTCCTCAGACGCTTGAATAGCTTCAACAAATTTACCAGGTGGTCTTCTTCTGTGAGGGACTTGGCAATCATGTCATCCATATAACATTCGATTTCTTTATGGATCATATCGTGGAATAATGTTACCATAGCCCGTTGATACGTTGCACCAACATTCTTCAGTCCGAATAGCATCACCTTATAACAGAACGTGCCCCAGGGTGTGATAAAAGTTGTCTTCTCCATGTCTTCAGGTGACATTTTGATTTGATTGTATCCTGAAAATCCGTCCATGAAGGAGAACACCGAGAACTGAGTCGTATTATCAACCAATACATCAATGTGAGGTAAAGGGAAGTCATCTTTTGGGCTGGCTCTGTTCAGATCCCGGTAGTCCACACACATCCTTACTTTGTCGTCTTTCTTAGGTACAGGTACTATATTAGCAACCCATGGTGGATAGCTAGTCACAGCAAGGAACCCGACGTCCCACTGCTTTTGTACCTCTTCTTTGATCTTCATTGCCATGTCTGGGCGAGTACGACGCAGTTTCTGTTTAACCGGTGGGCAATCTTCTCTTAAAGGCAGCTTGTGCATAACAATATCGGTGTCCAACCCTGGCATATCCTGATAAGACCAAGCAAACACATCCACATATTCACGAAGCAGGTCAATCAGTTGTTTCTTCACTGAGTCTTGTAAGCAGGCCCCGATCTTAACCTCTTTCACATCTTCATCCGTACCAAGATTAATCGTTTCAATCTCCTCCTGATGAGGAGAGATAACCTTCTCCTCTTGTCTTAACAACCTGGCTAGCTCTTCAGGAAGCTCATAACCTTCTTCAACCCCTTCATCAGCTTGATTGATTGGATTGTCAAAGTCATACGAAGCCATAGTTGTGTTGTTGTCGGTGCAGTCTGAAAGGTACTCTCTGCAAGGGTTTAGATTGTTCATTTTAGTGGTTGATTTTAATCTTTTTTAGAAAAAGTGAAATGAAGTTATCATTTTGAAAACATTGCCATTTTATTTTTGTACAAAAAGAAAAATAGAAAAACAGTGAGCGGTAAAGAAAAAGACTCATTTGCAAAAGATGTCCGATATTCATTGATTGATCTGTTTGCACAAAAATTACCAAGATGGCCCGATTACAAAATGAGCCTTGTCATCTTGGGCAAGATGCAAGACTTGATGCATGCTTAAAATACAGGAAATAATAATTACTCTGCAGGAGTAACCCTTATAATTTCCTGGGAAGACCAGTTTGAGATATGGCTCCCCGGGATCCTTGGACGTATCCAGCTCTCCAGGTTGCGCTCATCTTCCGACTCATCTTCCAAGTTGTTCACTGCATCAGGGGTGAGCATCCCCCCACTGACAAAACTGGGCTTCTTAGCAGCCTCTGATTGATCTTGTTGAGTTGGTTTGTAACCCAACCCAAATTTGTCCTCCTTCTTCTCCATGGGTAGCAGCTTGCCCCAGCCTTGGGCAGTCCCCTCTTCAACAACCTTCCTGGCTTGCTGATAAGATGTCATGGAGGTCCCAAGTACAACAGATGCTTCATTAATGTTTAGGGCCTCAAATCCCTGGCTCATGGTTTCATGGATCTCTCCATCCATCTCAATATATTTGTACGTAGCCAGATGGCTAACAAAAATATCTTCTTCACCACAGATGGTGATGATCTGGCCCTCCCACTCGAATTTCAGCTTCTGGTGAAGGGTAGACGTAGCTGCGCCAGCGGCATGGATCCAAGTTCTACCCAACAAACAGCTGTAGGCCGGCTGAATGTCCATCACATAGAAGGTAATTTTAAAAGTCTGCGGGCCAATCAACACAGGCAGATCAATCTCTCCTAGCACTGATCTCTTAGAGCCATCAAATGCTCTCACTACCAAATTACTTGGACGCAATGCCAAGCCATCATACTCCAGCTTCACCAAGGCTTTCTTTGGTAAAACATTGAGTGAAGACCCAGTGTCTACCAGCACATGTGATAGAACAACACCCTTGCATTCTAGGGTAATGTGTAAAGCCTTGTTGTGGTTACATCCCTCAGTTGTTAAATCAGCATTGGTAAAACCCAATCCGTGGCTAGTATTGACATTTGCTACCACGGTTTCCAGCTGATTAACGGTGATCTCCTCTGGCACATATGTTGCGTGCAAGACTTTTAGTAATGCATTCCGGTGAGCTTCGGAACACATCAGCAGAGATAAAATGGAGATTTTTGAGGGAGTTTGGTGAAGCTGATCCACCACTTTGTAATCACTCCTCTTTATAATTCTCATAAACTCGTCTACATCTTGTTCAAAAGATGTCTTCTGAGTTTCCTTGAGAATGGGTTCTTCAGATATTACACTCTTTCCTTTTGCTTTGGCAGCAGCTTCTGCTTCGGCATTAGGTCTTTGTGATTGCGAGGTAAAAAGGCGTCCGCTTCTGGTGAAGCCTCCGCCTCCCCCGACATTATCAATCTGTGGAGAAGAGGTTGAAGAGTCAAGAGTGATTTTCTCCCCATTGCAGTAAAGGTCAGAGCCATAATGCCAAGGGATGGCATTACTGCTTTCATATGGAATTGGCCCAGGTACCGTGATGGTAACTGGATTGACTGCAGCAGAGGAGGATGTTGAAATAGTATGCGGATCGTAGTAGATGGTAACTGGTGACCTGGAAGGAGACGCCACTGTTTGTTGTTGAAAATTGTTGTTCGGAGGAATATTTGACGGATCATAATAAATGGTGACTGCTGAGATGTCTGTTGGCGTTGTAGAAGATTCTGAATAAAGGGGTGTTGATGTTGTAGAAGGAATGTTTGTTGACGTTTGATTTGTTGATATGATGGACGGAGCCATTGTTGATAGTACTGATGCATTGGTTGGAAGGATTGTTGTTGCAGTTGTAGGAGACTCAGGAATTGTTGTCAAAGAGATCGCTGGATTTGAAGGTGTTGATGTTGTGATTTGAAGTAGGCCACTTTGGATAAGACCATTTATGCCGCTTCTCAAGTTATCACACCCGTTTACCGAAATGTTGCAATAACCACAACCGAGTTCACACCCGGGGAACATCTGGCATTCTAGGAGCTGAGCTTTAATTTCTACCAGAGGTGTCCGAATCTGCCCAACACTGGTTATTAAGAAAGACAGCTTATCTTCCTCAATAGCATTAATTCTTGGTCCTCCGTGGTTGGGCATGGGATTCTTGTTAACATTAGGCGGGGGTGCAAAGTTTAGAGCTTTAGAATCTACCAAGTCTTGTACCTTCATTTGTAAAGCCCTGCATTTCTCTGTACTGTGGCCAGGTGCATTGGAATGGAAAGCACATCTGGCGTTGGCATCATAATTTCTTGGCAGACTGGAAGGATCTGGTGGTGCCAACGTCCTTAACTCAACCAGGTTGAGCTTCAGGAGTTGTGGCAATAAAGAGACATAAGGCATAGGGATTGGATCAATCACCCTATTGGCCTGTGATGGTCTTTGCTGAAATGGTCTTTGTTGATTGTTGCTGTTGTTGTTGTTGTAGTTTCTCTGAGGTGGATATTGAACTTGTTGCTGGTAGTGGGATTGTTGTTGTGGTTGATATGCTGGTTGCTGAGGAATTGGAGCTGGAATAGTGACAGCTGCCACTGACCTATGAACATACTATGGTCTGCCCCTGTTGGCCTGAATAGCATTAGTCTCACCGGTTCTTCTTGGCCCCACAAAAGGCTTTCTGGGGTTGCTGGACGAGCTTGCACCGTTATCAGATCTTTAACAGGCTTTCAATCCTTTCTCCAGCTATGACTACGTCAGCGAAGCTGGTGGAAGAAAAGGCAGCTAGCCTGTCAATATATGTCCCTTGAAGGGTGTTCATAAACATGTCGGCCATATACCTTTCCGACATGGGTGGCTGGACAGCAGCAGCAAGCTGTCTCCACCTCTGGGCGTATTCCCGGAAGCTTTCCCTGGATGATTGAGACATTCCCATCAGGAGGGTCCTGTTAGGAGCCATGTCCAAGTTGTACTGGTACTGTCTGATGAAGGCCTCAGCTAGGTCCTTCCAGCATCTGATGGTTGCTCTGGTCAAGTGAGAGTACCATTCCCTTGAAGCCCCTGTCAAACTGTCTTCAAAGTAAAACATCCATAGTTTTACATCCATGGTGTATGCCTTCAGCCTCCCCAGAAAGGATTGTAAGTGGCTTCGTGGACAGGACGTTCCGTTGTACTTCTCGAAGCACGGGGGTTTAAACTTGTGGGGAATCCTTACCCCGTCCACTAAACCCATGTCCATGACATCAAAGCCCAGGGAATTTTAAGACTCCAGAGATCTCAATTTCTCAGCAATTTCATCTAGCCTTCTGTCATAGGCTTCATCCCCAGCTCCCATCACAGTGAATTGATCCTCTTGGGGGTCTTCTTGTAATACTCTGCCCGCAGTAGCATTCCCTTGCACATTAGCAGGGATGTTGATCTCTGGATGAAGATGCGGCCCATACACTGGTGGATTAACATGAGGCTGAACCCTCTCATTGTTGCTCGTTCCTCCAGTCCCTAGATGGGGTTCTTCTTGGGTCTGCCTTTCTACCAATGCCCTTAATCTTTCTTGGCTTTGAGCCAAGCCATTCATCACCTCCATGAACTGGGTCATCTGGTTTCTCATCTCCAACCTCTCGTTGGCCATTTGAGTCCTGACCTCTGTAAGGTCCTGCTGTACTTGGTCCATTTGTATACCCGGAAGGTTGTTGCGAGTGGGATATCTGTGCGGACGGTTGAGAGGGAACACCCGACGGCGAGCAATAGTTCCTGAATCACAACAGAGTTAGTAACAAACAAAACAAAAACCTACAAAACAAAACAAAAGTTAGTATGCAATGCAGTATGCTTATTTGTTTCCAAGGTATCCTGGCTTGGTACTTGGTTTTGACCTTTCCAGACCCTGAGGAAAATGATTTGATGTTGCTTGGGAGAAAGAGATTCAAATGAAACAAACTAATGAATATATTACAAATGATGAATCATACATAGTTTGTTTTTTACAACACATGCCCCTCTGAGGGGTCAAAATACAACATAAAAAAGAAAAGTACATGAAATGAAAGCAACAACAAGCAAAAGTCAGACACCAAGACCAAACTCATCCTCCTTAACTTCTTTCAGAAGTGCTTCAGTTACCGGATCAGCTGGATGCTCTGTGAGGTTCCTGATAAGAAGATTCCTGGTGGCAATAGCAGTGGCCAATCTCTTGTGCATGTCCTGGTCCTTTGACCTCTTCACACCAGCCCTAAGCTTCAATTCTGAGATTTCCTTTTGGGCTGCTAGCAGAACTTCCTGTTGTTTCCTTTCATTAGCCTCCAACTGCTCAATCTTGTCCTGGGTTCTCTTATCCTCTTGAGTGCGAGCTTCAGTGATCCTGACCCACCTAGCTTGACTTTCTTTCAGATAGAGATCAGTCCTAGCCTTCTGAAACTGGGCCTCTTTACAGGCATTCTTCAAAATCTGCTCTCCTGCTCTTGACTTCTTGATGTAGTCCTCTGACTTCTCAATCCTGGCTAGATGCTCCACCTTAAGCTTTTCCAACCTTTCAATGTCTAGACGACCATCACTCCTCTCCCAGAGGGTCTTCTGCAGAGCCTGAGTCAGATTCTCATTTCTCTCTTTCAATTTCTCAAATTCCTCTAGGCTGACAGTAGCTGGAGGTGGTGCTGTGGATGGTCCAGGTGCATCATCAATGGAGAAAGGCATCCCAGAAATCTGAGCCCTAGCATGGGACCAATCATAATACTGAGCTGAGGCCACATTGTTGCATCTCCCTAGAATGGCCATCCCTTTGGTCTGGATGTTGTCCCAAGCCCAGGATGCTTGCCTGACAACAACTAGATTAGGCTTTATCTCACAGTAAAGGGTTTCAGCCAAGTCTTGTACTTTAGGAGGGTGAACCAGAGCATAGCCCAACTGTCTTTTGAATAGCAAAGGGTTGTAGTTGATGCAACCCTTCACTCCTATCAAAGGTACATTGGGGAACTGCCCACAACTAGTAATGATGTCCCCTCCTTTGGTGCTCTGGGTACACCACCTGATGTCATCTGAGGTCAAAGCAATAAGTCTTCTAGCCCAATTTTTCTGTTGGTGAGGATTCAAGAAAGCATCACTCTTGGGCAAGTGTTTGAGCAACCAGGTATGGAACAAGGGAGCACAACATCTCACTAACCTTCCTCTTTGCTTTTCATTCCTTTGGTGAACAGAGTAGTAGAAATCTCCCAGTAAGGTGGGCACTGGGTTCCTCAGAATGAAAAGATGAATGGCATTCTTGCTAATAAACTTGGGCTCATCTGCAAAAAGTATAACCCCATATATGCTGAGGGCTAACAATGCACAGACTGCCTTCCATTCTCCCAGGGAGGCCTTTAGGATAGCCTGAGAGGTCAAGAAATCCAAGTGTAGACCAGAGATTCCAGCCTTTGTTGTCATGTTCTGCTTAATCAGAATAGGTTCCAGATATAGTGCCTTTGCCAACTCTTCACTGCTAGGAGAAGGCATCTCTGGGTTGAAGGGGATACCACCCCTGACAGGCACTCCAATCAGTGATGAATACTCCTCCAACAGGGGTCCCAACTGAAAATTCTGGAAGGTGAAGCATCTCAAAGGAGGATCATAGAACTGTAGACAAGTGTGAATCAAGCTCCTCTGAGAAGGGTCCAAATCCATAACCATGTCAAGGATGCCTCCATAATGTTCTCTGAATAGTGGGATATGGTCTGGAGTGATAAGGGTCTGGACCTTCCTGATGCCAGTCAGCTCAGGCTCAAAGAAATGATATGAGATGTTGCTCTTCTTGGGTGCCATGTCTGCTGATGAAGAGATGAAAACAGATACTGATGATGAAGACTGGTACTGAAGGTGAACTACTGACAGTGCTGAGACTAGTGATGCAGGTGACTGAAGCAGGTAGCTGATGAAGGTGGTTGAAGCAGATAGCTGATGCACAGGGGTCTAATCAGATAAAGGGGTCAAAACCAAGCCAAATGTAATATGGATACCCTGAAAAACAAATAAGCAAATGTTAAATGATGCAATGATGATGTATGCAAATGATATACAAGGGTTTGTGATCAAGCTGGATCTGATTACTGCTTTGATATAAGTCCATGTATGTTCAAGAAATCCAGATGGAGGTTCATAAGTCCAGTAACCAAGGTGGGGGACTCAAATAAAGAGCCACATGTCCTAGGTTAAAATCACAAGAACTGTCCCAAAATGGAGTACTCTTAATCAAAGTAACAGGGTATGATGTGGTCAAGGGTACCTGCAAACCTGTAAACAGCCCAACCCCCCTCACAGGTGATGTTCTAAAACAAGGATCCTCAGACTTGGATCAGTTATGAAAAGTGTAAACACTTCTAACCCGGAGGTACAGTGTTTACAATAACCATAAAGGATCCTCCTCTAATTCACCTCAGTTTCTGAAGGTCATAATAAAGGTCATCCAGACTTAGCAGGCTTCCCAGATAGCCCTAGCACTACAGGAGATTTGTAGCACAGAGTTCTCAAGAAGAAACCCATATCTGAACCGTGTTTCATATTCCCGCACCAGACCGAAATGGAATGGGAAAGAACATGAACCACTCTAGCCTAGGTGTCACTCAGGTCCCAGGTATAGGACCTTAAACTCTCAATAGAACACCCACCCACCAAAGCAACAAAACCAGATCCAACCAAAACAGTATGACAGTATGATATATGTAAAGCTGTAAAGAAAGCAATAAATAACTGTACATGAAGCAGTGAATAAAGCAAATATACAAACCCAAATAGCACATAACACCCCAGTAAACACAAATCAATCAAGCGCTAGGAGGAACCCACAAAAAGAACCAGAAGCCCTGGTTACAGTATAAGATTCCCCAGCAGAGTCGCCAAGCTGTCGCTCCCACCAAATGACACCTCAGGCCAGAAGGGGTACAGACGCGAACGGTCGGCGAAAGAGGGATGTGAAAACACACAGGAGTGAACTCACAAGAAAAGAAAAGAGTCGCAAGCTAGGCATTTTTATCCCGAAGGAAAGGCAATGCTGCATAGACCTAGAAAGATATGGATAAGACGGTTGCGAACCAGAGAGACTAAGAAAGGGGGTTGGTTACAACCTGGGAAGGTATTAGCACCCAGATTGTCCGCCGTACTCGACGGGATCCACGCTTAAAAGATTTGTGTTTTAAAGGGGTAGTGTTAGTGCAATTTGTGTGTAAATGAGCTGGAAAAGGATGTACAGGTGTCTGTGTAAAAGAAGTGTGAAGTGAAGTATGTAAATGTATAGTGTCAGTGTATGAACAGGAATAAGATGCTCAAGATCATGAGGTTAAAAGAATAATGCTGGAAAGAGGGGGAATATACAGAGACTTTTGTTCGATAACTGTTAAGTTATGCCTACGTATCCTCTCGTGCAATGAGGAAGTCAGAACACCGTAGTTCGACCCAAAGAGACTGAAAGATGGATTGACTTGTGAACTGCTTACTTGTCTATGCTCAAGTGTATGACCTGTCTGGCTCAGGTGCTAACTGTCTTGCATTAGACGGAAGAAGCAATTTCTCGTTTGTGAATGAATAAGATGAGAAAAGAATCCCGGAGGAGACGATTATTGTTTGTTTTTGAGTTTTCAGTCTTTTATTGCTTTTGAAGGTTTGTCATAAGTTAATGAGCTTAAGCCTAAACCAATGGATTAGTAAACTCATCACATCTTCCCTCTGATTAGGGGTAATGAGAATACCTTAAGTGTGAAGTCAGCATCTCACACTTAATCACCCTGAAGTAGGATTAAGATCATTAACCTACTTGTTATTATTTAGATGTTTTTGTTGTTTTTGTTTAGTGTTAAGTAATGAGCTTAAGCCATAATCAGGGATTAAACAGACTCATTACACCATCCTAATAGAAGGATAATAGATGAGAGTGTTTAAGCTGAGGAAAGCTCCTCAACTTAATCCATGATTAGGGATTGACCTCATGACAAAACAAAGCCTTTATTAAATGGATTTTAGTTAATGGTAAGATGAAGAAATGAGTTTTATGGTTTGTAAGACAACTTGAGGGGGACTTGTCCATTAACACTAGGGTTAGTCCTTCTTAACCAATTAAGGAAGAATTAGAACCCTAATGCAAGGCCCAAGTTACAAGCTTGATGTCTTGATGATTATTAAGTGAATTGATTAAAGGATTTAAACACATTAAGGGTTCAACACTTAGGATTAAAGTTATACACTCCATCCTAATAGAAGGATGCAGGCATAAGCTTAATCACAAAGCCTTAAAGCCTTTAGGGTTTAGTCCCTGATTATGAGATGAGAAGAGAGGACTCAATGAGACACAAAGGTAAAATCTAAATGGGGGGACTAATCAAAACCCTAATTATTGTCATGCTTAGTTGTTCCTAAGGTTTGTGAGGTTTAAGATAAAGATCTTCAAAGAACCACCAAGGAGAGAAGCAGATGAAAGGAGCAAAGAGAAGCAAAACAACTTGCTTCACTTAAGAAGTCAAGTTGCTTAAAGAAAGAAAGTAAGATGAACAAGAATGAGCAAGTTCAATCCAAAGCACAAGATAAAATGCAGCAATGATGCATAAAAGAGATGAAAAGAGATCATGAGAAGTGAAGGCAAATTCACTTCTCAAAGTAACTTACCACCTGAAAAGTTAGTGAAAGAAATGAAATGCAATGCAAATGAGATGACATGTGATGATGCAAACCAAATCCAGAAGCATGAGTATGATGTTAATGATGCTAAGAAATGATGCAAACATGAGGCAAGGCATGAGGATGATCATACAAACATATGGATGCAAGAGAAGCATGCTTAGAACCATGAACATACATGAAAAGTTATGAAATGCAAATGACATACAACATGGCAAATGAAAGGTGCAATGATCAAACATGATTCTAACATGTCCTAAGATGTGTTATGAATCAAATGGGTGCACAAAATGTCATGGCAAGTCATGGTATGCAAACAAATGGAAGATGGATGCAAATGAAAGGCACAAACTAGGGTTTATGATCAATGCACAAAACAAAATTCAAAACCAGAAGCAAACATCATGATGAAAAATTGAAAATGCATTCAAAGGAATCCTAAACCTATACAAACTCACTGCCCAAAGGAGAGGACCCAATTCTGAACCTAGTGTAAGTTATGAATTTCCTAAGATTGCTAGGGTTTTAAGGTACCTTGTTAAGAAAAATGCCAAACAAATAGGAAATGCAAGATCAATTCATGCCAATTTAATCCTATAAACTACATGCTATACAAGATGCAATGCAAAAATAATCATGATCCAACTCTTAAAGGCTAGGCAGAAATGAATTTTTGAAGATTGAATCAAAATAATGCTTTGAAATGAAATTAATTCCATGGAAAATTGTCAAAAGACATCAAGATCAAAAAAGAAATTTGGTTTGAGAGTTGGACAATGTTTCTAAATTATTTTAAATGCTTCATGAATTTTTTTTGTGATTTTTAAATACTTAAAATTATTTTTAATTAATTAATTTTCATTAACTAATTAAAAATAAACTTTTAAATAATTTAAAAATAATTTTTAATGCAAAAAATAAAAATAAAAATGTTTTTGGTTTCTGAAAATTAATAAAAGCTTGAATAAAAATTTTCAGAATTTTTCAATGATTTTTACTATTTTTAAATAAATGTAGAAAACAAATGAAATTAAATGAAATAAAAATGAATTTAAACTGAAAAATGAGAAAGTCAACAGAATCAAGGGCTGAGGTTCAAACTGGCAGGGGCGGGAATTGACTACGCGCGTGTTTGGACGGCTCACATTCAAATTCTCCTAATTATGATTAAGCCCTAATTAAATGCCCTAATCACTTTCAGATGACCAGAACAGTGTTCCGGTCATCTTCTCCGGCAGGTCAAAACCTTTATCTCTCTGAATACGCATCAAATCCTCACCAAACTCTCCAGAATTAATCTATGAACATCACTAAACATAAACCCTAACTCAAACAACACTTATTTTCACTGAATCAAAGGAAATAAGCAAGAACATTTTTACGGGCAAACTTTCAGATCAAGCATACAACCTCAAAACTCAATCATTTTCAAAAATAAAAGGTTCAATGGACTCAGGGAAACATGTAGATCATTTTAGAAACAATAAATGAGAGTTCTGGAAAAATGAATTTCCATGGCTACCTGAATCGAAGCTTTGATTTCTGGAACTTTCTGGCTGGCCCCTTGCTTCCAATCAACTCCAATGGACCTCCTGAGAAGCTTTCAATGCTTGTTTGAAGTTTATAATGGTTGGTTTGAAAGATTGCTGAAGTTCTGCTCAAAGAGGGGGAGAAATCGTATTTTGATTTCAGTGAGTTTCAGGCTATGGTGATGGGTGGTTTGTGATCAGTGAGGCATGTTGAGATTGTTTGTGAAGTTTGTTTGTGTGTTTGAAGCCTGTGTGATGAGTTTCGAAGAGTTTTGCAAATGGAGCATAAACTTGGAACTAGGGCTTTGGGTGTGTTTCTGCATGAAGTGTTATGTGCTTTGGCTTGCTTTTGATTTGTATAAACAAGTGTGATAGGTCAGAGAGTGGGTGCTGGCCTATTGTGATTGGTATGGGCAAGTTGCCAAAATGTCAACTTGACTTGTACTTGAGGTATGGGCAATGGTACAACTTGTTTCTTGGCTTGTCTTGGTTCAGCTGAGTTTAGGGAGAGCCATGGAATTGTTTATGGGATGAATCAGCAAGTTGATCAAGGTTTGTGTAGTGTTTTGCAAATTTCACAAAGCTTGGCCCCTTTGGAAATTCTTGAGATTCAAGGCATCAAAATTCAAAGTTCCTTGGCCCATTCTGAATTTTAGAGGTCATGTGATCATGTTGTGAAGAATTTGTACACATTTGAGGTCTTTAGAACACTTGATCATACCATTTTGCAAAATGCCTCTTTGGTAGAAAACTTCAAATTATGTGATTTTGGCCAACTTTAACAAGCCATAACTTTTGATCCAAAATGAATTAGGTCAAGTTCTTGAACTTTTTGAAAAGGGAATGATCCATTCTACAACTTTCATGACCAAAGTTTTTTCATTTGGAGCATTTTTGAATCAAAAAGCAAGGGTTGAAAAAGTTTCCCAAAATGGCAATTTTCATTATAAGTCAACTTTCCCAAAAAGTCAACTTTGCAAATGGCTTGTAATTCTTCAATTTTGTGAAGTTCCAACATCTTCTATGATCAAATAAAGATCACACACAATCAAAATGATGAAGAACACCCTTTGGTTGGGTCATTGGGGGCCTCAGATGCCCTGATTTTGCACTGACTTGCTCAAGAAGTCAACTCTTGATCAGATGACTTCCCCATTGAATTTCTTCATGAAAATTGATATGCATGCTCCCTATACCATATAGAGACCAATAGAAACAAGAATGACCAAAAAATTTGGAGTTATGGCCTCTGAAACCAAAACCCTAATTCTAGGTCATCTGTGCAGTCAAACCTGGCTCTGCTTCCATGCCATTCCCAGTTCTTGTGATTTTTTGACATTCTTGACTTTGAGAGGATATAATATGATGCTTGGACATACATGGGCCCCTTTGAAGTGATTGATGGCCTTTGGAGTGGCTCAAATAGCTCTTGGATTGCTCAGATCACAAACCCTAGATGCAGATGACTTAGAATCAATGCAGTGTACAAAAAATGTGGTATGAGATGCTATGATTGAACTTATGCATATGAAGAGATCACAAGCCATGGTGTGAATGGGTGAGGGAAAATTTGGGGTGTTTACACTGATTGGCAACAATAATCACGACTCTGCAGGGGAGAACCGGGTCAAGAGGCTTTGACAATGCTTAACTCTGGCTGGGGAGATGAATAACTGTTTGTATCATCGCAATGGCCAAAAATAAATTGGCGACTTATATAGGAGAATATTTCAATGATGGACAACTTCCAAACATGAATTTGTGGGGATAACCATCTTCATACTCGGCTGGGGAAGAGGCTTGGTCAAGACTCTGGCTGGGGAGAGAATTCTGAAAATTCTGACTCTACGGGGAAACCAGGCGCACAGCTGCTCGCTGGGGATAATTTCGCTTGTGGAAAGATAATCCGCTTGGGGAATGAAATCTCTTCAATTAGCCTTGGAATTTTGCTGAGGAAATAACCAATATATCCTAGCAATACTTGGTTGAGGAATGAAATGTGAACCAATGTCTGCACTACTTTGTCACACTGGCCAAAAATAAATTGGTGAACTCACAGGGGATATTTCAATGATGGTTATGTACCAATCATGAACTCTGTGAGGAAATTACGATCTTCCTACCCAACTGGGGGAATACCTAGTCAAATAACCTTTGTTAGGGAAAGAGTTCTGACAGTTACAACTCTGTGGGGAATTAGGTGTCGCTCCCCGGATTTTCATCCTGGTACAAACGCGAAAGTGGCGCGGAAAGAGGTAGAGTCGCCATCCAGGCATTTTTATCCCGAAAGAACGGGAATGGTAATGCTGCACAAACCAGAAGAAAAGAAGAGGAAGGACACGGGTCCTGCGAACCAAAGAGACTGAGTTTGGAAGTCGGTTATGACCTGGGAAGGTATTAGTACCCAGATCGTCCGCCGTACCCGACGGGATCCACGCTTGCAAAGAAATTTGTTTCAAAGGGTGAAGAAATGAAAGTTGCTGCAAAGAAAATTAACTGAACTGGATAAAAAGAAACGAAAAAAGGGAACTGAAAAAAAGAAATGAAAAGGAAAAAATGTAGGGAAAATAAAGATTGTGCTCGAACGGGCCCTACCCCGCTGCCTACGTACCTCATCTGGACAATGAGGATCAGAGTTGTCGTAGTTCCCCTAACTAGGGGTGGAAAGGATTGCTTGTGTCTTAAGGCTTGAACTGCTTATGTCAATGCTCAGGTGTTGCAGGCTCGGACGACGCGTGCGTTACCGTCTTGCAAAATGACAAGTAGGAGCAAGTTCGCGGACAAAGCGAAGGAAATGAGAAAAGAATTCCCGAAGGAAAGACGCTTATTTTTTGTTTGTGTTTTTTAGAGACTTTTACGAGTGTGTCACAAGGAAGTGAACTCAAGCTCTTTTCCATGGAATGTGTACTTGTCACTACATTCCAAGATGGAATAATAGAACAAGAACACTCAAGTAAGGAGAAGATCCCCAAAACTTGATTCCAGAGATTAGGGCCTAAGCTCACTAACTCATTGAATTTATTAAGTGTTTTTTTGTATTTTTGATGAAGAAGTCTTTTTTATGATTTTCTTGATGAAGATAGTACCCTGATCAGACTTGTGCATCACAAGACAAGCTTGTACTATCCCAAGATGGGAAAACTACAAGTGTATCGTGGAATAAGGCTATTGCACAGGAGACCACTTCAATCTTTATTAAGTGCCTTTTATGATTTTGAGATGAGGAGAGAAGAGAAACAAAAGGATCTCAAAGGTAAAAGACTAAAGGCAATTTAATGAATCCTACTTGTTATCATGCATAGAAAATCCTAGGTTAGTGAGGTTTACTATCCTAAAGAAGAAAGAAAGAAGAAAAGAAAGAGAAGAATGAAGAAAAGAAGAGGGAGGAAGAAAGGCCTAAGCCCCAACAATCACAAGTAAGATAATATCAATAAGGAAAAGAGAAGAGATAAGAATTGGATATGTGGGAATCACATCCACACCTCTCACTTACCAAATCCCCTGAAATGGTTAGTGACATAAGAATAAATGCAACACAAAATGAACATAAGATCAAACCAAAGCCACACAACCAGAAGTGAAGTCTTAATCACAAATGCCAAATGCAAATTTAAAGCATAAGAATGAGAAAAGGACTATACCACTCAACATGAAGCAACATGGATCATCATGACAAACCAAAGCAAACATGAGAGAATACAAAGCAAAATAGACAAATCAACACCACAAAGTCCAAGACCAGAACCCTATCATGTTAAGAAAGTGCCTAAGGATCACATGAGATGAAGAGGAGAAGCATACAAGCTCAAGTATTAACATCAAGAGAAGCAAAGAAGCAAAAGGAGTGAGATGGACATGCATAGAAGTGAATTGACTTCAAAAGCAAACAAACACAAAATTTCTCAAGGCACAAGCATCAACTCAAGACCAGAGGAGTATCAACATCCTAAGAAGGCTCTAAAAAACTTAAAGAAGTTGGCACAAGTGCCCTTCTAACCTAAGGATTGAACATATGACCAAAAGGAAACAAAAGAGGATAGGCAAAGAACAAAAATTCAAATCAATTCAAGTATACATCCAAAAATTCTACAAACTTGCACAAAGAATCCTCAATCATGCAATATTGACATGCCAAAAGGAGAGAATGAGAATCAGAAGCTTAGCAATTCAAATAAGGGTTCAAACATGGATTAGGGTTAGAAGGCTTCATGCACAAGTTAGGGACCAAAATCAATTAAGCAAACTCCTAAAAATCAGAATAAAAATCAACAACAAACTACATCTCCTCATGAATTCAGAGCAAAAAGAATCAGTTCAAAACTCAAATTAATGATCAAGATAGAAATTGTATAAGACAACATGCTTCAAAATGAAATAAAAAACAATTGATTAAAAGAAACAATTAATTCCAGCATGGCAATTAAAAATAAATGAAAAATAAAAATGCCAAAAATTAAAGAAAACTCAAAGGATCATTCATGAATTTGTTTAGAATTTTTATGAATTTATTGCTATTTTTGAAAAATGAAAATCAAACTGAAAATGAAATGAAATAAAAAATAAACAAATGAAACCAGGGGTGCAACTAGCAATTATCCTAGTTCAAACTGAATGGGCTTACAACGCAGGGGAGGTGAGGATAGCAAGGACATGCCCATTGGTTTCTGCGCAGCACACAACAATTACTATGGAAATTTAAATTAATCAGGGAAAATCATGAACCATCAGATCAAACGCACGCATGAGATTCAGTCAATCATTAAACCCAGTCACCTCATTCATTGGCCATTAGTGAGAGTGCATGATACTATGGTGAGGTGCGAAATAAAATGTCCAATTCAGATTAAAAATATAAAACGAAGCACGTGAGAGAGAGGCTGGGATTTTAATGTGCTGGCGTCACCAAAACCGTCCAGATGAGAGATCCAAGGGCTCATGTTCATCTTCTTCATACAAACAAAGTCCAGAATCCGGTGACCGGAGCCCTAGCTCCGGCACCGGAAAATTCAACAATATGAACAAACTTCCACAGAAATGATTCAAACTATCCAGATCAGACAATTAAGCCAAGCTGAATCCAAATATGACAACAAAATTCACAATGGATAAAGGAGCAAGCCAGATCGAAGACAAAACGTTTCATGTATCAAACTGCAATTCAACATAACAAGCTTATTTCATACTCATTTTACATTCTAAATAGATCAACATCATCAGCAAAACATGTAGATCACAATGAGCACAAACAATTTCATTTCTGGATCTGAGAATTTGATGCTAACCTGAGATCTACAGATCTGGAAATAGCTTGAGAGAAACCAAGAGGAGCTGCAGATCCACTCCAAATACACTCTAGTTGCAAAATAAATACAACTAAAGCCTTGAAAACTGTTGGATCTAAGAACTCGAAGCTAGCTGCACTGAAATGGCAAGGTGTGAAATCCTGAGAATTAGCTTGAACAAGTGGTTGATTTTGACTCATTACATTTCACTGATCAAGAATATGCCACTGGTTCTTGCAAAGAGTGAGTGTATGATGAAATTCGAAGAGAATTGCAAATGGAGCAAAAACTTGAGAGTGAACAAATGTTATGGATCTGAGGTGAAATGAAACCCTAATTAGCTTATAAAGGGTGCATGCTTTCAGTGTTTGAAATTGCACGGAGAATGCACGTGAGAATCATGAGGGAGGATCAAATTGCAAAAAATGCAAGAGTGGTGTGAAGTGGTGAAATGCTCGTGCTATTACTTCTCTCCTTGCACATGTTCAAGTATAATCCAGCCATTGATTCATAATTGGGAACATCCTGGCCCTTGGATGTGAGGGTCATGCATTTTGAATGATTATGCAATTTTGCATCTTGTGTAGTATACCTCACCTCACGCACGAATTTGATGATGTCTTTGGAGCAAAATTACATTTATGCAATGCCTTGTAATATTATGACCTTATTTTGTCCATGAAACAACTTAAAAATGACTTTCATGAGTTCTTGCATTTGGATGAAACTTGGAATTCAAGGCATGCCCTAAAAATCAAGTGATTTTCGAAGGCCCCATCTCATGATCCATGAGGGCTATGAAAATATACTTATACTTTTTAAAAATGGGAGAACCTAATCTTCAACTTTCATGTTTAATGTCAACTCATTTGAAGCCTTTTTCACCATGTTATAAGCCTTTGAAAATTAGGGCAAAAAGTTGCTAAAATTAGAAAATTCCATGACAAACCAGATGCCAAAAATGGAAAACTCCTCAAAACCCCTTTATTCTTGATCTTTGACCTTGCCAAACCTCTTTTAAGGTTATAAGAACATCCCTTGACTTGAAAAATGAGATTGGACCCTTTGAAATTTCACAATTGACTTCTAGAATGCACAGTTGACCAATTTCTTCTTTTACAAGCAACTGATGAAATAACTGACTTCCAGAAGGAAATTTCTCACCAAATTTCATCCCTAGGATCCTCTTATCATATGAAAAACTTTGCCCAGATTAAATGGCCAAAGTCACAAAGTTTTCATGGCTGAAAGTGAAACCCTAATTTGGGATCATTGTGTAGGAGCTTGCCCTAGCCTGAATTCCCTGATGATCTCTCAACCTCCTGAGCTTTTGTGACTGATCTTGAACTTGTGAATGCCATGTAGACTCCTCATAGGACTTGTACAAGTCCACTGGGCCTCTTGTTATAGCTTGTATTGCCTCAAATCCCTCCATAGATGACCATATGCCTAATGCTAGGTCATGAGAATGTTATGCCTCATTTTTCCATGCAAAGATACCAAGGATATGATATGCTTATGATGATTATGGTATGATGATGATGCTCAAAAAGAAGAGGGCAAATTTGGGGTGTTACAGCTTCCCCTATTCAAGTAACTGTTAATCTGAAAAGGACGATAGCACGAGCTATCGACCGTTCAAGATAAACTGTGGTTGAATACCAAGAAACCTGAAATTTGCACTCTGCTAGAGAATGCAAGCACTGGGAAATAAACCCAACCAAATGACACTTTGGTGACTGAAGTGGAGAGAAAACAGACGAGCTCCTTCCAAGTTGAACTTGTTACTTTAGATAGAAAAACCTTGACAGACGAGTCTTCTTCGAACAAAACTGTTACGCCAGGAAGTTGGACATACGAGTCCTCTTACCCTTTGCAAAATATATGACTTGAGACAGATGAATCTCCTTCGGATAAACCTGTTACGCCAGGTCCGGTGATGCACTTAAGTCTGTGGGATAGACATGTATAATCAGGATAGACGAACCCTCTTCATATATCCTCCGTAGATATATGGTCTAAGACAAACAAGCCTTCTTCGAGAAAACCTGTTACGCCAGGTGCGACATTAGGATTTGACGAACCCTCCTCACAAATCTTTCGCAGATAAGTGATGTATGAGACAGACGAACCTCCTTCGGGTAACCTGTTACGCCAGGGCCGGTAACCATTTTGACGTTTAATCCCACCGTCAGGACTTCAAACCTCTTCAATACAGACGTGTATTGGATGATCATTAAGAGAAACACAGACAAGTGCCATAAGTCAATGATACAGACGAATATCGGACGATGATCTAAGAAACGCAGACGAGCGCTTTAGGCGATGATACAGACGAATATCAGTCACTGATACAGACGAATACCATAAACCCAACACAAACGAGTATTTGGAGTAGCAATACAGACGAGTACCAGGAATCTAACACAAACGAGCATTTGAAGTAGCAATATAGACGAGTGTGAGGGATGATACAGACGAGTATCCAAACAATGCAAACGAGCTTCGAACAGATAACCAACACAGATGAGCATAGGAGATTGCAGACGAGCAACAAACATCTAAATTCAAACACAGACGAGTGTAGGAGATTGCAGATGAGCAACAAATATCTAAATTCAAGCACAGACGAGTGTAGGAGATTGCAGACGAGCAACAACACCTATTAACCATGGGCAACTACTGGGGAAAGCAAACGAGCAATACCAAAGTGTGAACACAGACGAGTGTGGGGAAGTGCAGACGAGCAACAACAAGGTGCGGACACAGACGAGTGTTGAGAAATGCAGACGAGCAAAAACAACTAACAAACACAGACGAGTGCTGGGGAATATTTCAACGATGGTTGTATCTCAATCATGAAACTCTGCGGGGGAATGACGATCTTCCAACATGGCTGGGGAGATGCTTCCTCAAATATCCTTTGATTAGGAAGAGAGTTTTGACAGTTATAAACTCTGTGGGGTTGGGCATCCAGCTGCTGCTGGACATACTCCACTTGTGGGAAAATAGTCTGCTTGGGGATTTCACCTGCTCCGACTCAGCTGGGGGAAAGGTGTTTGGGAGAATGTGGCGCCATCCTGCAACACCTGCAACAACAGAAAACACATATGTGCCCCGGGTACTTGCGTGGCATGATCTGTTCATCCATCGTCACCCGACACTCAAAGAGGGTTTTAAATGTTTCCCTGCAATGTCATTTTCTCTTTAGAAAACAAATCACCATGTTTTACATGCAATGTTATTATTTTTGCCAAAAATTCAGGACATTTTTGCAAACAAAAAGTAAACACAACACAGCTTTTTGACTGAATATTCTTTTATTGAAAGGCCTCTGAATAGGCAAAGTTTTTACAGCAAGAAGCAACCACCTTGAAAGAGGCAGCCACCATAAAATTGAGAAAATAAACTATCCTAATGGCAATGGGCACGACATCCCAAGGAGTTTCCTTCTTGCTATGACCAGCATGTCTTCAAAACTCTCCATTCTTGCCTTTGCTTTCTGAGAGGATGAGGGGACGGATTCCTATCCTTCTGATATTGTCAGGCTGTACGAAACGATGATTTGGTTCAGATTACTCAGATCGCAGTTGTTCGCTTATTCCCTTATTTTGCGTGGATTGCCCTTTCGGGTTTTCAATCCACCGGGATACCGTTTTTTGCCTGAGCTGTCCAATGTGGCTTTTCAACTCAGCGGGTGTACATTTTTTTAATATTTATTTTCCCTAACTTTTGCCCGAGCTTTTTATTCTGTTTTTAGCTCGCCGGGATGCCCTTTTCTTGCCTGGACTTTAATTCTGTTTTTATGTCCAGCGGGTCTATTTATGCGAAGTATTTTTTAACTGCGTCTGAGTTAACAGGAGATTGGAAATCTTCTCCATCCATAGTGGTGAGCATCAGTGCTCCTCCTGAGAAAACTTTCTTCACTATGAATGGTCCTTCGTAGTTTGGGGTCCACTTGTCCATGTGATCTGAACCTGGAGGAACAATCCTCTTGAGCACAAGCTCTCCTACTTGATACTCCCGAGTACGTACTCGTTGGTCGAATGCTCGCTTCATTCTCCTCTGATAAAGCTGACCATGACAGATAGCCGTTAATCTCTTTTCCTCAATTAGACATAACTGATTGTATCGAGCACGTACCCACTCAGCCTCATCAAGCTTCACATCCATCATCACACGCAATGAAGGAATTTCTACCTCAACAGGCAAGAGTGCCTCCATGCCATATACCAATGAGAAGGGAGTTGCCCCGGTTGACGTCCTGATTGATGTTCGGTACCCATGCAGCACAAACGGTAACATCTCATGCCAATCTTTGTAAGTGACAACTATCTTTTGCACAATCTTCTTGATATTCTTATTAGCTGCCTCTACCGCACCATTCATCTTTGGTCGGTAAGGGGAAGAATTGTGATGCTGAATCTGGAAGTCTCGACACAATTCTGCCATCATCTTGTTATTCAAATTGGAACCATTGTCAGTAATGATTCGCTCGGGTACTTCGTATCTGCAAATGATGTCTCTCTTCAAAAATTTGGCTACCACTTGACGAGTGACATTGGTGTAAAACGCTGCTTCAACCCACTTAGTGAAGTAATCAATCGCAACCAAAATGAAACGATGACCATTTGAAGTAGTAGGCTCTATCTTCCTGATCATGTCAATGCCCCACATAGAGAAGGGCCAAGGAGATGACATGACGTTGAGCGGGCTTGGAGGAACATGCACCTTGTCTGCATAAATCTGGCACTTATGGCACTTACGGGCGTACGAGCAACAGTCTGCATCCATTGTCATCCAATAGTACCCCGATCTCAACAACTTCTTAGCCATCGCATGTCCTCCTGCATGAGTACCAAAAGATCCCTTGTGAACTTCTTGCATTAACAGACTTGCTTCGTGTCTATCCACGCATCTGAGCAAGACCATGTCAAAGTTCCTCTTATACAAAACCCCATCTGTATTCAAGAAGAAACTAGCAGCAAGTCGTCTTAAGGTCTTCTTGTCGTTGGATGATGCCCCTGCTGGGTATTCTTGCTTTTCCAGGAAGAGCTTGATATCAAAGTACCAAGGTTTCTCATCAGACACTGCGTCTACAGAGAAAGCATAAGCTGATGTGTCAAGCCTGGAAATGTCAATCCTGGGTACGTAATTCCAACACAAGACTTTGATGGACGAAGAAAGAGTAGCCAATGCATCGGCGAATTGATTCTCATCTCGTGGTATATACTGAAGCTTAACTGTCGTGAAGAACGTCAACAGTCTCCTGGCATAATCCCTATAAGGAATTAAATGTTATTGATGTGTATACCACTTACCGGTAATCTGATTGATAACGAGGGCTGAATCTCCGAATATATCGAGGGTCTTAATCCGAAGATTAATAGCCTCCTCTATTCCCATTATGCACGCCTCGTATTCTGCTTCATTGTTGGTGCAGCCAAAAGTAGTTCTGGCAGCGAAGGGAAAGTGAACACCTTTAGGAGTGATAAGAACAACACCAACTCCACGTCCGTTGATATTGACTGCCCCATCAAACATCAACTTCCATTTGGATTCAAAGTCTGGCCCCTCCTCCAGAAGTGGTTCCTCGCAATTTTTTGCTTTGAGGTACATGATGTCCTCATCAGGGAAATCAAACTTCCTTGGCTGATAGTCATCTTCAAGATGTTGATGTGCAAGATAATCTGACAATACACTTCCTTTGATGTCTTTCTGGGAAGTATATTGTATATCATACTCTGTTAAGATCATTTTCCACCTTGCAATCCTTCCGGTTAGCGCTGGTTTCTCGAAAATATACTTGACAAGATCCATTTTTGAAATTAGCAGTGTGGTATGGGTCAACATATATTGTCTCAGTCGGTGAGCAACCCATACCAAAGCGCAACAAGTTTTCTCGAGCAGTGAGTAACGGGATTCATAGTCGGTAAACTTTTTGCTAAGGTAGTAAATAGCATACTCTTTTCGACCAGACTCGTCATGTTGGCCTAGAACACACCCCATCGACCCTTCTAGCACAGTCAAGTACATGATAAGTGGTCGTCCTGGAACTGGAGGCATTAGAATCGGAGGTGTCTGCAAATATTCTTTTATCTTTTCAAAGGCTCTTTGAAAGTCCTCATTCCACCTGACTATTTGCTCTTTTCTTAGCAATTTGAATATTGGCTCGCACGTGGCAGTTAGATGAGATATAAACCGTGAAATGTAGTTCAATCTCCCTAAAAACCCGCACACTTCTTTTTCTGTTTTCGGTGCAGACATATCTTGTATTGCTTTTACTTTTGCAGGATCCACCTCGATTCCTTTCTGGCTAACAATGAAACCCAACAATTTTCCGGAACGCACTCCGAAAGTACACTTGTCTGGATTCAACCTCAGCTTATACTTTATCAGTCTATCAAACAGCGTTTTGAGATTGACCAGATGCTCTTCTTCGTCTCGGGACTTGGCAATCATATCGTCCACATAGCATTCAATCTCCTTGTGTATCATGTCGTGGAACAATGTGACCATAGCCCACTGATACGTTGCCCCGACGTTCTTCAATCCAAAGGGCATCACCTTGTAGCAGAATGTACCCCATGGGGTAATGAACGTTGTTTTCTCCATGTCTTCCGGTGCCATTTTGATCTGATTATACCCGGAGAAGCCATCCATGAAAGAGAATACCGAGAACTGAGCGGTGTTATCTACCAGCACATCAATGTGAGGTAATGGAAAGTCATCCTTTGGACTTGCTCTGTTTAGATCCCGATAATCAACGCACATCTGAACTTTGCCGTCTTTCTTTGGTACAGGCACAATGTTAGCTACCTAAGGTGGGTAACTAGTTACGGCAAGGAATCCGGCATCCCACTGCTTCTGAACTTCCTCCTTGATCTTCATCGCCATATCAGGACGAGTTCGTCTCAGCTTTTGTTTCACTGGAGGACAGTCTTCTCTTAGTGGTAGCTTATGCACAACAATGTCGGTATCCAGTCCTGGCATATCTTGATATGACCAGGCGAAGATATCCACATATTCACGTAGCATACCAATCAACTCTTTCTTTACCTCGGCCTGCAGACTGGCCCCAATCTTTATCTCTTTCTTTACATCTTCAGTCCCGATGTTGATGATCTCTATCTCTTCCTGATGAGGCTGAATGACCCTTTCCTCCTGTTTCAACAACCTGACCAATTCTTCGGAGAGTTCACAGTCTTCCTCAACCCCTTCATCAGCTTGGTAGATAGGATTGGCAAAGTCATGCGTGGTCATAGCAGGAACGTTATCACTAGAATCCGGATGATCAACACTGCACAGATGATGTGCTTATTTCAGAATCTGTTTTTTTTTCAAAAGAGACGCAAACACAAGAAAAGAAAAACATTGCCATTTTATTTTTTGTGTGAAAAATTTAAAACACGAAAGAGAGAGAACACAATTTGCTTGAAAAAATGTCCTTTATTTCATGGAAAAATATAAATACATTAAAAGCATGGTGGCCCTACAAATGGATCCGTGCACCTTGGGCAGAGTGCAGGATTGACATGCAGCATGATAAAAAGGAAACAAGTAAATTACTTTGATTGCTAGGTAACTTGAACGAAATCCTCGGCAGACCAGTTCCTGAGCTCCTCCCCAGGTGCACACAGGTGAATCCAGCTATCCCAGTCGCAGTCACTGTCCCCTTCTTCACTAGTTGCTCAGATGTTGTTGCGATCGAGCAATCCGGCGCTTGTGAAAGTTATGGCTTTACCACTCTGAGGCCAGTTAGACCCACCAGGCTGATAACCCAAACCAAACTTGTCATCTTTCTTCTCTAATTCCAGCAACTTGCCTCAACCCTGGGCGCTTCCAGATTGAACCACCTCTTTGGCCTGCTTGTAAGAGTGAATGGAGGTCCCTTCTTTCTCGTTGTTCCTCTCTACCGGAGTCAAAATGCTGACATTGACCGCTTCAAAGGCTTGACACAACGTTTCATGAATCTCTCCGTCCATCTCCACGTACTTGAAAGTTGACAGGTGACTCACAAAGATATCTTCTTCTCCACACACAGTTATCACCTGTCCATCTACTACGTACTTCAGCTTCTGATGCAACGTGGATGTTACTGCACCTGCAGCATGGATCCAGGGACGTCCCAGCAAACAACTGTAAGCAGGTTATATATCCATGACATAGAACGTGCTCTTGAACACTTGAGATCCTATCTTCATAGGTAGCTCAACTTCCCCGAACACAGACCTCCGGGATCCATCAAAGGCTTTTACTATCAAATCACTGGGTCGCAAGACGATGCCATCAACATTCAGTTTCATCAAGGCTTTCTTAGGGATCACATTGAGAGACGAGGCTGTATCCACCAGGACATGTGACAAGACAGCACCCTTACACTCCATGGTGATATGCAGTGCTTTGTTGTGATTGCGGCCTTCTAAAGTAAAATCTCTATCTTTGAAGCCCAACCCATGGCTAGCATTCACACTGCCTACCACAGCCTCCAATTGATTAACCGTTATCTCCTGTGGAACATATGCCATCTGCAAGACCTTCAGCAAAGCTTCCCTATGAGCTGGAGAACACATCAACAAGGACATAATTGATATTTTGGACGGAGTTTGATTCAACTGTTCAACTACCTTGTAGTCACTCTTCTTTATTATCTTCATAAACTCCTCAACCTCTTTTTCGAAAGTACCCTGGCCAGCAGTAGGGGTTGTCAATTCTTCGGTCACTGTCTGCTTTCCTTTAGCCTTTGCAACAGCTTCAGCTTCAGGATCTTCTCTCAGAACTTGAGGGGCAAAAAGACGTCCGCTTCTCGTAAAACCACCAACTCCTCCGACATTCACCACAGTCGGGTCAATTGTTACTGCCTTACTCTCGACCTTCTGTCCTTCCACATATACATCTGAGCCATAATGCCACGGGATGGCTTTATCATCAGTATAAGGAACAGGCCCGGGAACAGTAATAGTAACAGGACTGACTTCTGGAGCATATATAGTCACAGGCTCCCTCCTGGAAGGTACTTCAGTTGGATCATAGTAGATTGTTATGGTAGACACACAATCACTTTTGTCATCAACCTTATCAAACTGCAACGACCCCTCATCAATCAGATATTGATGCCCAACCTTCAAGTCTTCACATTCGTTCACTGCACTCAAACACTTTTCGCAATCAGAACCACATCTCGGAAACACTTGTCCTTTAAACAACCTTTCTTTCACCACCAGCAAGGAAGTCTTCACCTCTTCTACATTCAGAATCAAACTTAACTTCTCACCACCGTCAACATCATTTATTCTCGCCCCTCCATGGTTTGGAATAGGGTTTGATGTAACATTAGGCGGTGGTGCAAAGTTAATTGCCTTTGAATCGATTAAATCTTGAACTTTATGCTGTAGTGCCCTGCACTTCTCAGTTGAATGCCCGGGTGCTCCTGAATGAAACGCGCATCTTGCGTTAGCATCATACCCCACTAGAAGCTCTCCAGGTGGAGGTGGTGCTTGTGTCCTTAATTGAATCAAATTCAAGTCTAGCAACCTCTGCAGCAGTGTCGTATACGTCATGGGAATGGCTTCAAGCACCCTATTAGACGGACGAGTTTGTCTCGATTGATAAGGCCTCTGCTGATAATTGTTACGCTGTGGCTGTTGCTGTTGTTGCTGTTATGGTTGAGTCTGTTGCATAGGACTTGAAGGAATAGTGACAACTGCCACTTGCTCATATGATCTTCTATATCCCCGGCCCCGTCCTCGACCATACACAGCATTGGTTTCACCTTCTCTTCTTCTCGGAGGTCCGTTAAAAGCTTTTCTTACACCGCTTGAGCTACTTGCACCGGTGTCCTGAATCTTCCCCATCTTTAACAGAGTTTCAACCCTCTCGCCTACTATCACGATATCATTGAACTTAGTAGCTGAACAAGGCGCCAACCTCTCGATAAACACCCCTTACAATGTTCCCATGAACATATCAGCCATCTCATTCTCCAGCAAGGGTGGTTGTACTCTAGCGGCAAGTTGACGCCACCTTTGAGCATACTCCTTAAACCCTTCTTTAGCATTTTGAGACATAGTCTGCAATTGAGTGCGATTTGGAGCCATATCCAAATTGTATTTGTACTGCTTCACGAACGCCTCCGCTAAATCCTTCCAGCTCTTAATGTTAACCCTACTCAGCTTCATATACCACTCCAAGGAGGCCCCCACCAGGCTATCCTGGAAGTAATACATCCATAACTTCTCGTCATCAGTATGGGCAACAATTCTTCCTACAAAGGACTGGAGGTGAGTCTTCGGGCAAGCCGTGCCGTTGTACTTCTCGAAAGTAGGAACCTTGAACTTGTAGGGGATTCTAACCCCTGGAACCAAGCCCAAGTCAGTAATATCAAACCCCAGGGAGCTCTGAGACTGAATGGCACGGATTTGCTCAGCCATCTCTTCAAACTTTCTGTTCATTTCAGCCCTTTGGCCTTCTGCATTGTCCAGCAAAGTAAATTGTTCATCTTGACCATCCATCTACACATTGTTCAGTCCATCATTGATAATGGTGATCCCTGGTTGTGCCACAGGGATTTCAACTTGACGGGCGTCGGCACCATTACGATTACCTCCATTAGCAGTCCCATTGTTCCTGGTCTGATTATTTTCCACCATCTCACGTAAGCGCTCCTGAGTCTGACCCATCCCTGCCATAAGGGTCATAAAATTATCCATTCTCGTTCTCAAGTCAGCCAAATCAGCCTGCATTTGATCCATCACTCTTTCTCTGTTGACTCTTGTAGGATATCTGTGTATAGTTGGTTGTTCCCGAACCTTCCTGGGAGCTATAGTGCCTGAAAGGACATAAATGTTAGAAACTGAAGAACTACCTACAAAACAAACAAACACGTTATATGCATGCAATGTAACCATTCATGTTTTCAGGATTAGGCATTTATATGCCCCAATTCTGGTATTTGCTCCAGATAGCCACTTTGAGCATTAATTTTCAAATTCTCCCCTCTGAAGAGTGTTCAGATCTTAGTAGTCTCAGATAAACAAGCTTTGCGTACTCAGAAATGGTAACTGGAATTTAACATTGCATAACATAGATAACCCACTGCCGGCCAAAGAGTTAAAGCACAAACAAATTCCCCGAAGGGTTACAAGTCAATACACGAATAAGAGAAAAACAAAACTCCTACAACAAGCCTGTAGGTAATTCGAACAACAATAAATAAAATCTAAACTAAGGACTCAGGTTTTTCTGCAGCTATCTCTTTTATCCGGTTCTTCTTCACACCTGCTCTCAGCTTGAGCTCTTCAATCTCTTTCAATGCCTCCTCCAAGGCCATCTGGCTCTGTGCCAACTATTGAGTCTTTTCCCTTCGTATTTTGTGGACTTGTTCTACCTCTTCTTTCTTGAAGGCCATCTGTACCTCGAAAAACTCTTCTTTTTCTTTATACTTCTTCTGCTCCTGTTCCCTTTGGCCTTGCAACCAAACAATGGACTGGCGAGCTTCTTTAAGAGTCTTCAAAGTCTTCTTACGCTTCACTTCTCTTTTAGATTCCATTAGACCCAATCTCTGAAAGTGAGCTTCTCTTCCAGCAAACTCCTTCTCTTTAGCTCCTAATGAAGCATGCATCTTCTGTAGCTTTTCCTCTGCTTCATTCTTGGCACGATTGGCAAGGTGGTACAAGTTAACCATTTCAGCATTCTCTACCTGGACCTCGTGCAACTGAGCTTCCAACTTCTTATATTCTTCACGAGAAACAGTGTTCTAACATGGCACTTCTTTGGGATACAACGAATCTTCCACTGAAAATGGAATGAGCACTTCCTCTACACGCTTCTGCAACCATGTATCAAAGGAGGATATGTCTTGGGATCTACCCTTCCAAAATCTTTCTTACCTTTCTTCACCCTGTGAGCCCAAGCCTGAGATACTTGTGTGACCAACTCTCTATTTCCCTCCACAGAAAAGTACAAAGACCCAGCTAATTCTTCCGTACTTAGTGGATCTCTCAGAGGATAGCCAAATTGCTTACTGGCTAATGTTGGATGATAAATGATCACACCCTTTCTTCCTAGCAAAGACACTCCAGCAAACCTTCCACAACTAACCAATAACTCCTTTCCCAGCAAATCTCTGTCATATCCCCAAGCTATATCCTCAGAAGTTAGTCCCATTAGCCTCCTAGACCACCTCCACTCATCTCTCATCTCCTTGAAAGGGTATGACTTTGGTAATTTCCTAGCAAACCACTCAGCAAACAATGAAGCACAACAGCCCACTGGTCCACCTCTGCCTTTCTCATTCCGGTAATGAACATTGTAGTAGAAATCTCCCAACAGAGTTGGTACAGGATTGCCTTTAGCAAAAATGGAAATCACTTCCAAGCTCACAAACTCTTTTTCTCTCGGGAAAAGACTAGATCCATATACCATTAGGGCCACCACAACACCAAAATCTCCCCACTTACCCTCTTTGGCATATTCTCCAGCCTCTGGTATGAGAACTTCCCAGGGAAGTTCTCTGCCCTCACTGTCCTTCAAAGCTTTCTTGACCTTAGCAACTGGTATACGACAGACTCTGGCTATGTCTTCTTCCTTGAGAGCTATCTCTGACCCATAGTAAGGCAAAGTATCTCTGACAGGAACACCCAAAATGCTGGAAATCTCCCCAAGGTAGGAGCCAAGATATAATCCAAAAATACAAAACACCGTAACAAGGGATCATAAAACTGAAGCAAAGTGTGCAAGCTATCCTTCTGGTCTGCAGTAGGTTTGTCCATGTACTTCAATATCTGACCATACCTCTTTCTAAAATTCCCTAAAACTTGGTCATTCATCAGCCCTGCTAATCTCTGAACACTCTTGACTTCTGGTTGGAGAAAAGTGTAATGGACATTCTTTTTTCTTGTAATTTTCTTAACTTCTGCCATCTGGAGAGCTTACGATTACCAGAACTGGGTGCTAACTGTAAACAATAACCTGAAAAATGGAAACACAAATAGTTAATGCAAGAATGATGCAATGCAAATGCAATGCAGACATATGATCAATCTGGACCATCTGGATACTGAACATTGGACATTAGGACCCTCTGAATAACTGAAAAACCAAGATTCTCTAAACCATAACCATTTGATAGAAACCCTTAGAACTAAAAGATCAAGAAATCCAGAACCATAAGGACCAAATCATAACAAGGACCAAACTGATAATGAGGGTATGTAGAGGCCAAGGGTTCCTGCAAACCTGTAAACCCCTCCCAATCTCACTGGTGTGCTCCGGGTCAAACATCACGGACTCTCAAAGCCGAATAGCAATAATACATTCACCATTTCCGAGAAATGGCTCATGACCAAATCAAGGAATCGGTTTGGCATTATATACTACGCAGGGAGGCCTCAGTTGAGTCCGGGAAAACAAGGTCATCCTATGTGAGTTCCAGGTGGGCCCTCGGGTGCGAGTGGGTTTGCCACACAATGTGGTC
Source organism: Lathyrus aphaca (assembly GCA_963966055.1). Lineage (NCBI taxonomy): Eukaryota > Viridiplantae > Streptophyta > Magnoliopsida > Fabales > Fabaceae > Lathyrus > Lathyrus aphaca. The sequence goes on along the minus strand of OZ014522.1, from coordinate 139,199,441 downwards.
TGCCATTGTCACCACTAGAGAGGGATGTTTCCACAAGGTTCTCAATGATCGGTCCCCAGCTGCACATAACTATCAAGGTTATGAAATGAAAGAGGAAGATCCCCAAATCAAGACATTTCCAAGACGGTCGCAAATCTGGGTGTGGAACTCACTACTACCCTCATGACAAGATCTCATGAAGCCAAAGTGGAACCACTCTAAGTCCTAAGGTGCACTCGAGCCTTGGTAATGAGCTCATCTCACAGAAACAGTATCATCCAAGTCCCACCAAACAGAAAATCCAGTCCAGATAGTCCAGTATAATATATGATGCAGGAAAATAAATACTGAAAATTGTAAATAAAGCTGTAAATAAACTGTAAATAAACAATAGTAAATAAAACACGCAACAGCAAACAGTCAACACCCAACGAAACAGAAACACGCAAGCGCTAGGAGAGACTCTCAAGTGAACCAGAGATACTCTGGTTAAGAAGTTTCCCCAGCAGAGTCGCCACTTGTCGCTCCCCGGATTTTCATCCTGGTACAAACGCGAAAGTAGCGCGGAAAGAGGTAGAGTCGCCAGCCAGGCATTTTTATCCCGAAAGAACGGGAATGGTAATGCTGCACAAACTAGAAGAAAAGAAGAGGAAGGACACGGGTCCTGCGAACCAAAGAGACTGAGTTCGGGAATCGGTTACGACCTAGGAAGGTATTAGCACCCATATCGTCCGCCGTACCCAACGGGATCCACGCTTGCAAAGAAATATGTTTCAAAGGGTGAAGAAATGAAAGTTGCTGCAAAGAAAATGAACTGAACTGGATAAAAGAAACGAAAAAAGGGAACTGAAAAAAAGAAATGAAAAGGAAAAAATGTAGGAAAAATAAAGATTGTGCTCGAACGGGCCCTACCCCGCTGCCTACGTACCTCATCTAGACAACGAGGATCAGAGTCGCCGTAGTTCCCCTAACTAGGGGTGGAAAGGATTGCTTGTGTCTTAAGGCTTGAAATTCCTTTGTCAATGCTCAGGTGTTGCAGGCTCAGACGACGGGTGCGTTACCGTCTTGCAAAATGTCAAGTAGGAGCAAGTTCGCGGACGGAGCAAAGGAGATGAGAAAAGAATTCCCGAAGGAAAGACGCTTATTGTTTATTTGTGTTTTTAGAGACTTTTATGAGTGTGTCACAAGGAAGTGAACTCAAGCTCTTTTCCATGGAATGTATACTTGTCACTACATTCCAAGATGGAATAATAGAACAAGCACACTTAAGTAAGGAGAAGATCCCCAAAACTTGATTCCAAAGATTAGGGCCTAAGCTCACTAACTCATTGAATTTATTAAGTGTTTTTTTTGTATTTTTGATGAAGAAGTCTTTTTTATGATTTTCTTGATGAAGATGGTACCCTGATCAGTCTTGTGCATCACAAGACAAGCTTGTACTATCCCAAGATGGGAAAACTACAAGTGTATCATGGAATAAGGCTATTGCACAGGAGACCACTTCAATCTTTATTAAGTGCCTTTTATGATTTTGAGATGAGGAGAGAAGAGAAACAAAAGGATCTCAAAGGTAAAAGACTAAAGGGAATCTAATGAATCCTACTTGTTATCATGCATAGAAAATCCTAGGTTAGTGAGGTTTACTATCCTAAAGAAGAAAGAAAGAAGAAAAGAAAGACAAGAATGAAGAAAAGAAGAGGGAGGAAGAAAGGCCTAAGCCCCAACAATCATAAGTAAGATAATATCAATAAGGAAAAGAGAAGAGATAATAATTGGAGATGTGGGAATCACATCCACACCTCTCACTTACCAAAGCCCCTGAAATGGTTAGTGACATAAGAATAAATGCAACACAAAATGAACATAAGATCAAACTAAAGCCACACAACCAGAAGTGAAGTCTTAATCACAAATGCCAAATGCAAATTTAAAGCATAAGAATGAGAAAAGGACTATACCACTCAACATGAAGCAACATGGATCATCATGACAAACCAAAGCAAACATGAGAGAATACAAAGCAAACTAGACAAAGCAACACCACAAAGTCCAAGATCAGAACCCTATCATGTTAAGAAAGTGCCTAAGGATCACATGAGATGAAGAGGAGAAGCATACAAGCTCAAGTATTAACATCAAGAGAAGCAAAGAAGCAAAAGGAGTGGGGTGGACATGCATAGAAGTGAATGGACTTCAAAAGCAAACAAACACAAAATTTCTCAAGGCACAAGCATCAACTCAAGACCAGAGGAGTATAAACATCCTAAGAAGGCTCTAAACAACTTAAAGAAGTTGGCACAAGTGCCCTTCTAACCTAAGGATTGAACATATGACCAAAAGGAAACAAAAGAGGATAGGAAAAGAACAAAAATTCAAATCAATTCAAGTATACATCCAAAAATTCTACAAACTTGCACAAAGAATCCTCAATCATGCAATATTGACATGCCAAAAGGAGAGAATGAGAATCAAAAGCTTAGCAATTCAAATAAGGGTTCAAACATGGATTAGGGTTAGAAGGCTTCATGCACAAGTTAGGGACCAAAATCAATTAAGCAAACTCCTAAAAATCAGAATAAAAATCAACAACAAACTACATCTCATCATGAATTCAGAGCAAAAAGAATCAGTTCAAAACTAAAATTAATGATCAAGATAGAAATTGTATAAGACAACATGCTTCAAAATGAAATAAAAAACAATTGATTAAAAGAAACAATTAATTCCAGCGTGGAAATTAAAAATAAATGAAAAATAAAAATTCCAAAAATTAAAGAAAACTCAAAGCATCATTCATGAATTTATTTAGAATTTTTATAAACTTATTGCTATTTTAAAAAAATGAAAATCAAACTGAAAATGAAATGAAATAAAAAATAAACAAATGAAACCAGGGGTGCAACTAGCAATTATCCTAGTTCAAACTGAATGGGCTTACAACGCAGGGGAGGTGAGGATAGCAAGGACATGCCCATTGGTTTCTGCGCAGCACACAACAATTACTATGGAAATTTAAATTAATCAGGGAAAATCATGAACCATCAGATCAAACGCACGCATGAGATTCAGTCAATCATTAAACCCAGTCACCTCATTCATTGGCCATTAGTGAGAGTGCATGCTACTATGGTGAGGTGCGAAATAAAATGTCCAATTCAGATTAAAAATATAAAACGAAGCACGTGAGAGAGAGGCTGGGATTTTAATGTGCTGGCGTCACCAAAACCGTCCAGATGAGAGATCCAAGGGCTCATGTTCATCTTCTTCATACAAACAAAGTCCAGAATCCGGTGACCGGAGCCCTAACTCCGGCACCGGAAAATTCAACAATATGAACAAACTTCCACATAAATGATTCAAACTATCCAGATCAGACAATTAAGCCAAGCTGAATCCAAATATGACAACAAAATTCACAATGGATCAAGGAGCAAGCCAGATCGAAGACAAAACTTTTCATGTATCAAACTGCAATTCAACATAACAAGCTCATTTCATACTAATTTTACATTCTAAATAGATCAACATCATCAGCAAAACATGTAGATCACAATGAGCACAAACAATTTCATTTCTGGATCTGAGAATTTGATGCTAACCTGAGATCTACAGATCTGGAAATAGCTTGAGAGAAACCAAGAGGAGCTACAGATCCACTCCAAATACACTCTAGTTGCAAAATAAATGCAACTAAAGCCTTGAAAATTGTTGGATCTAAGAACTCGAAGCTAGCTGCACTGAAATGGCAAGGTGTGAAATCCTGAGAATTAGCTTGAACAAGTGGTTGATTTTGACTCCTTACACTTCACTGATCAAGAATATGCCACTGGTTCTTGCAAAGAGTGAGTGTATGATGAAATTCGAAGAGAATTGCAAATGGAGCAAAAACTTGAGAGTGAACAAATGTTATAGATCTGAGGTGAAATGAAACCCTAATTAGCTTATAAAGGGTGCATGCTTTCAATGTTTGAAATTGCAAGGAGAATGCACGTGGGAATCATGAGGGAGGATCAAATTGCAAAAAATGCAAGAGTGGTGTGAAGTTGTCAAATGCTCGTGCTATTACTTCTCTCCTTGCACATGTTCTAGTATAATCCAACCCTTGATTCATAATTGGGAACATCCTGGCCCTTGGATGTGAGGGTCATGCATTTTGAATGATTATGCAATTTTGCATCTTGTGTAGTATACCTCACCTCATGCACGAATTTGATGATGTCTTTGGAGCAAAATGACATTTATGCAATTCCTTGTAATATTATGACCTTATTTTGTCCATGAAACAACTTAAAAATGACTTTCATGAGTTTTTGCATTTGGATGAAACTTGGAATTCAAGGCATGCCCTAAAAATCAAGTGATTTTCGAAGGCCCCATCTCATGATCCATGAGGGCTATGAAAATGTACTTATACTTTTTAAAAATGGGAGAACCTAATCTTCAACTTTCATGTTTAATGGCAACTCATTTGAGGCTTTTTTCACCATGTTATAAGCCTTTGAAAATTAGGGCAAAAAGTTGCTAAAATTAGAAAATTCCATGACAAACCACATGCCAAAAATGGAAAACTCCTCAAAACCCCTTGATTCTTGATCTTTGACCTTTCCAAACCTCTTTTAAGGTTATAAGAACATCCCTTGACTTGAAAAATGAGATTGGACCCTTTGAAATTTCACAGTTGACTTCTAGAATGCACAGTTGACCAATTTCTTCTTTTACAAGCAACTGATGAAATAACTGACTTCCACAAGGAATTTTCTCACCAAATTTCATCCCTAGGATCCTCTTATCATATGAAAGACTTTTCCCAGATGAAATGGCCAAAGTCACAAATTTTTCATGCTTGAAAGTGAAACCCTAATTTGGGATCATTGTGTAGGAGCTTGCCCTAGCCTGAATTCCCTGATGATCTCTCAACCTCCTGAGCTTTTGTGACTAATCTTGAACTTGTGAATGCCATGTAGACTCCTCATAGGACTTGTAAAAGTCCACTGGGCCTCTTGTTATAGCTTGTAATGCCTCAAATCCCTCCACAGATGACCATATGCCTAATGCTAGGTCATGAGAATGTTATGCCTCATTTTTCCATGCAAAGTGCCAAGGATATGGTATGCTTATGATGATTATGGTATGATGATGATGCTCAAAAAGAAGAGGGAAAATTTGGGGTGTTACATTAGGCATTCAGCTGCTTGCTAGGAATAGCCCATTTTGACATAAAGACTCCGCCCGGAGGTGAGAACTGTTCAACTGGATTTGAAGTTATGTTGGGGATCCCACCCTACACTGTCTTAGCTGGGGATAGCCATGTCTTTCAGCGAAGAACAAACTTCGCTTTTCGAGGACACCTCTTTGATTAGGTTTGAAGTTCCGCTGGGGATTCCACTTGCTATAGCTCAGCTGGGGAGCACTCTCTGCTTGGGGAAATACAACATCCCCCTGCAAAAACAGTATACACGCATGTGCCCCGGGGACTTACATGGTATGATCTGTTCATCCATTGTCACCCGACACTCAAAGACAGTTTTAATTGTTTCCCTGCAATGTCAATTTTCTTAGATAAATCAACATGTTTCATATGCAATGTTCTTTTTGCCAAAAAAAACTCAGGACATTTTTGCAAACAAAGTAAACACAACACAACACAGCTTTTGACTGAATATTCATTCATTGAATGGCCTATGAATAGGAAACGTTTTACATCAGGAAGCAACTACCTGGAAAGAGGTAGCTACCATAAAATTGAGAAAAGAAACTATCCTAATGGCAATGTACCCGACATTCCAATGAGTTTCCTTCCTGGTATGTGTAACACGGTGGGAGAACTGACTTTAGTTATGTTGCGGATAGCAAGAGTCGCCACCGACTTTTATTTTATCCAAAAGGAAAGGGTATAAAAGAACAGGAAAGACCTTAAGAGATATTTTTGGGTCCGGGGGGTAGGTTATGTAAAGGGAAGGTGTTAGCACCCTTTACATCCATGGTTATCCATGGGCTCTTAGTTCCTTAGCTCACTTTTGAATTGTTTTTGAAAGTTTAGTGTGTGAATAGAAAAATTTTCATAATAGTTAATAATGATCCATGTACGGATGCATAAAAACTTGTTTTTGAAAATTTGTTTGAAATTTGTTAAGTGTTTGAAAAAAATGGAGTGAGCAAGCAACTAAGAGATACCTACCCTAAAATTTTAAGTCTTTCTTGTTCTTTATCCTTTAACTGGTAAGACTATCCCTATTATTAAGGAATAGGTAGTCATTACCTTGGATGTAAGGGACATGAGAGGGACATCTGTTTTTATGAAGGCAACTGTGGGGTGTATTAAGCATATAGGAGGGACTATCCAGGGTCTTGCTGTCAACCCTGTTTACTTTTCCCCAGGCTCGTATGAATCTCTGACGGTAACCTTAAAGATCGTTGTCATAATCAAACACAATGCCCTGAATCAACATGTCATGTGGACCATCACTTCGGGTGTAACCAAATTGTCATAAAGCTAAACAGGGGTTGTAGGTGATGCCTCCTCTTATGCCTAGAAGTGGCACATTAGGAAACTCCCCACAACGGTCAATGATGGTGACATTCTCCATAGATCTGGAGAACCAATGGATATCTGAGTGAGAAAGTGACATGATCCTCTTGGACCATCTGAATCCTTGCTCATTCTTCATTGCTGAGCGAGGAAGGTGAGAAATAAACCACCTAGAAAGCAAAGGTATGCAGCACATCAAAGTTCCTCTTGCCCTTGTAGTACGGGTATGAAGAGAATGTAGTATGTCTCCAAGCAATGTAGGCACTGGATTGTGACTCAGGAAAATGTTGATGGCATGAGCATCTATGAACTGATCTGGATTGGGGAACAATACTAAGCCATAAATCAGTAAGGCTAAGATCTCCTCAAAAGCATCATAGCTCATGGCCTTCAAGAACATTTGAGCTTTATCCATTAATACCTTGGCAAGAATACCCTTGACCCCACTTCTTGTTTCTAGAACAATGTCAGACTTCTTCAGATGTAGAGCTGCAGCAATAACCTCTGGTTTAAGCTCCTTCTCCAAGCCTGTGAAGGGTCTTTGATCAAGAACAGGTATACCCAGAAGCTTAGAAAACTCCTCCATGGTTGGAACCAGCTGATAGTCAGGAAATGTAAAGCAGTGGTGCTTAGGGTCAAAGAACTGAAACAGGACACTCATCATGTCTTCATTGAACCCTGCAGTGACTAGATCCAATAGGTGACCATGTCTCTTGATGAACTGGGAATGATCAGACACTTGAGAAACCAACTCTTTAAGCTTGGGAGGTATCCCCACAAAGTTGATCCTGATGGTGTTTCTACGAGCAGAAGCCATGACCTGCAACAAAGAACAAAGATAAATCCTTTGGTCCTTGAAATGGTTAGGGAAAATGATATGCTTATGATGCATGATGATGTCATGATGTTATGCTCAATCACAAACATGTGGCACACACAAACAAGTCACACCATAGCCCTAGGTTTAAAGGCCTGCATGAGGTTTAAGGCAAGTACCCTCCCCTGAAGTTAGATGGTTCATCCTGTCCTACCAAAGTAACCAGGTTCTAAGGGATCTCAATATCATTGATCCTTCACAAGGGTGGTTGTTCAGTAGGCAACTTACTTGCCAACCAAAACCCTCCAAGTTTAAGATCTCAAGGAGCGTAGTATCGAGTGTCAACCAACTTCAGTCTGCACCAAAGCCGGTTACCTCACTACTTTCTAAAGGCCAAGATGAGATAACTAGGGTTCTAAAAGTTAGTTAGTGCATTGACAACATATGGCAGCCTCATATTATCCTCAACTTGACTTAAGGAACATAAGCACCAACCAAGAGGTCGCACTAACTATGGCCACCAGATCAACCGTATCGATATACGTCGTACAGTTTCCTTGGTCTATTGCCATTTACCTAAGGTACACTAGATCCGGGTTAGGACCTTTCACACATAAGATCACCCCAACAAGATAATATAAAGCAAATAAGGCAAACAATTTAAAGTGATCTAATTCCTAAGGGTACCCCTCTTAAATTTAAATCCCCAGCAGAGTCGCCAGTTCTGTAACACGGTGGGAGAACTGACTTTAGTTATGTTGCGGATAGCAAGAGTCGCCACCGACTTTTATTTTATCCAAAAGGAAAGGGTATAAAAGAACAGGAAAGACCTTAAGAGATATTTTTGGGTCCGGGGGGTAGGTTATGTAAAGGGAAGGTGTTAGCACCCTTTACATCCATGGTTATCCATGGGCTCTTAGTTACTTAGCTCACTTTTGAATTGTTTTTGAAAGTGTAGTGTGTGAATAGAAAAATTTTCATAATAGTTAATAATGATCCATGTACGGATGTTCTTGGACATTTTGGAAAGCTTGAAGAGTCCTCTAAACAACCCCATTGGTTTCAGGTCCATATCATTTACCAATCTCAAGTTATGCCCTTTTGAAGTTGTTGACTTTTTGTTGACTTTTGAAATGACCTATAATGTCTTAGCTCATATCTTCCAAATGAAGCATTTTTGGGCTTAACTTGCAAGATCAAAGTTGTATAGAATTCAATTTCCTTCAAAATGAGCTTTGAATGGAGACTTGGTGATGAAGTATGTGAAAGTTATGGCTGGTCAAAGTTCAGTTGACTTTTACTGAGGAAACCCTAATTTAGAAACTCCTGATTATTGATGATCTGGAATCTCCTTGATGAATCATGATCAACCCTTGATCAAATGATGAATTTTACTTCATATACTTGATGTTGGCAAAAAATCATGAAGTTTTGACTTTGGTTTGACCATAGTTGACCTCAGTTTGACTTTTTAACTGCATTGACTGATTTTGACTTATCTGGTCATCTGACTGAGCAAACCTTTGAGAAAAGTCTTGAAATTTGTCATGGGGGTTCTTACACACATATAAGATGTTATGAAGCTCACTTGAAGTCTTGTAAGTTCATTTAACCTGATTAAAGTCAAAACCCTAGTTTTGGATGCACTGCTTAGGAGGTGCATTGTCTGAGAGAATTGTCAACTCTTATGGCCAATTGTGAACCTTGTGAACCTTGTGAACCATCATGAAATGTCTTGTGATACTCATGGGAGGTATTGTGAAGCTTGTGAACCTTGTGAACCTCATGAAGTGACTTTGTAGACCTCATGATCCTCATGAAAGGTTATGTAAACATTGTGAATCTTGTGAACTTTCAAGAAGTAACTTGTAGACTTCATGAACCTCATGAAAGGTCTTGTAAATGTTGAGAAGCTTGTGAGCCTTGTGAACCTTGTGAACCTTCAAGAAGTGACTTGTAGACTTCATGAACCTCATAAAAGGTTTTGAAAGCATTGTGGAACTTGTGAACCTTGTGAACCTTCATAAAGTAACTTGTAGACTTCATGAACCTCATGAAAGGTCTTGTAAGTGTTGGGAAACCTGTGAACCTTCATAGAACACAAAGTCTTGTATTGTGAGGGCAAATTTTGGGGTGCAACAGCTGCCCCTGTTCAATTTTCTGAAACCTGAGGGGTTAGATTGGTATATTTGCCAGTCGTGACCTGGAAGGTTGAAGGGGATTGAACATAAAAGCCCAAAAATTTGCACTCACCAGTGCATAGAGTGATACAGATGGCTAGTTGAATATGCTTGAGTGGGCTTAAAGATGCCACTTGGAAGAATTGGAGATGGGCTTAGAGATGCTATCTAAAGAACTGGATGTGATGATAGCTTTGTGTTGATACTGGATCTCAGTACTAGGTCTTCGTATAGGCCGTCTCTGAATCATTTATAATTTGAATTTGTTGAATAGACCGGTAGAAATAAATCTTCGTGACGATTATCTCTTCTGGAAATATCTTGGATTAGGGAATATATCTTTTTACAGACCGTTTGCCTACTCTCCAAGGTCAAAAGAACGTCAGGATTTGTTCTTCTGAAAAATATCTTGAACCAGGGAATGGATCTTTGTACAGATTGTTTGCCTGCTATTCAAGACCAGATAGATGAAATCTTCTGGAAATATCCTGGATTAGGGAATGGATCTTCTTACAGATCGTTTGCCTACTCTCCAAGGTCAAAAGAACGTCAGGATTTGTCCTTCTGAAAAGGTCTTGAACAATGGGCCAAAAGAGCGTCAGGATTTGCTCTTAAGGGTCAAAAGAACGTCAGGATTTGTTCTTCTGAAAAAGGTCTTGAACAAGTAGCCAAAAGAGCGTCAGGATTTGCTCTTAAGGATCAAAAGAACGTCAGGATTTGTTCTTCTGAAAAAATCTTGAACAAGTAGCCAAAAGAGCGTCAGGATTTGCTCTTAAGGATCAAAAGAACGTCAGGATTTGTTCTTCTGAAAAAAATCTTGAACAAGTAGCCAAAAGAGCGTCAGGATTTGCTCTTAAGGATCAAAAGAACGTCAGGATTTGTTCTTCTGAAAAAAATCTTGAACAAGTAGCCAAAAGAGCGTCAGGATTTGCTCTTAAGGATCAAAAGAACGTCAGGATTTGTTCTTCTGAAAAAATCTTGAACAAGTAGCCAAAAGAGCGTCAGGATTTGCTCTTAAGGATCAAAAGAACGTCAGGATTTGTTCTTCTGAAAAATGTCTTGAACCAGGGAATAGATCTTTTTACAGACCGTTTGCCTGCTATTCGAGGACATCTTGAGTAGTGTATGGATCATTTCTGACCTGTTGTAAATTGTTGATGCTGTTTTATCTGCATGTAACCATCCTGCAAGGAGAGTGTTAGTTTATGTTATATGTATGCATGCATAGTATGATGCACCTAAGTAAATGTATTATGTATCTATGGATATGTATGTTATGGTATGATGTAAATGATGTATGTATGATATGATACTGCCTGAAGCGTCTGGATGTCTTTGTATAACAACTGCTGGCCAGGGAAAATAAATCCCGATTCGTTGTTGAAGAATATGAGGAACTCGTTCCCGTCTTGTTTGATAATATATTATACATAACCTTCCGTCTGCTGGGGATAGCAAGGTATATATAACCTCCCGTCTGCTGGGGATAGCAAGGTATATATAACCTTCGTCTTCGTTTGATAGTAGGGTAGATATAACCTCCCGTCTTCGTTCGTCGTACTCTTATTGGAAAATAAATTCCCGTATATCCGTATGAGGATAAAAGAGATGGATATAAATTCCAGGGGAGATGTGACTTTATGAAGATGGATTTGTCCTACTGAAGGTTTGTAGCTGTTTTGTAAAGATGAACCAGTGAAACTTCGTTGAAATCCTTCCCTCGTTCGTCCTTAGTAAATACTATTACTGCATTTCCATGCATTTCTGGTAAACATTAATCATATTAAGCATACATGAATTCAAACACAACTAATGGATGTTTCGCTTAGGGTAAAAGTAAATCTGGATTCAGAGGGAAAAGTAAAGCTGGACTTGAAAACAGAATTGTTTCAACTTCGAGAGTGTATAACCAATTAGATTTGGAGCTCCTGAAATTTTTAACTTTCCTGAATACCTTCCCAGAAATCCTCATAGCTGGATCTGAAGACATGATACTGACACCATCTGATACTACTGGCATAGACAATTAATTCCCACAATGACTTCTGCTGAGAATTACAAATCAAGGTAGAGGAATGTGTCTTCAGGTTATAATGGACCATGTATTCTTCGGATACCAGATTTGAAAAGAAAGTATTGCCCCTTGGTTGAGGATGAATTGTCCCATAACGGAAGTATCTGTAATGAGCCATCTCAAAAGAAACAAGTAGAATGCCCCATAAGCATATGCCCCTGGCATTGTGAACTTTGTAATGTCACACTTGGTAATTCAAATATATGAGAAGAACTGCTCCTGGCTATTAAGCATTGTTGGATCTGGAACTGATTGCCCCGAATGATTTGAACAGTAACTTGGTATGCCCATTGATTGGGAAACAGTGACTATGCCCCTGGCATTATGAACTTTGTGATGTTATCCTCAGTAATTTAGACAGATGTGGAGATCTGCCCCTGGATACTTAAACATAACTGAATCCTGTCCTGATTGCCCCACATGAGATAGGCAGTATCATGGCTTGCTCCCTTAATTGGGAGATAATGACTATGCCCCTTTGTATACATAGACTTCGATCCAGAAAGCAACTTTGTTTATCGGAAGGACTTTGGTTCATTGAACATTCATCCTGTAAGTTTCTCTGTTTATCAAACACTCAAGTATATGTAAGCAAACGTATTCAAAAATGCAATGCTTATGTCTGTCTTGAAAACAGGTTATTTTTAGAAAAACTGTTTTGTTTTTTTTTGTGAAAACTGTGATATTAACTCAAGTTTTATAATAAGCCCTAAAGGAGTCAGGATACCTTTTTGTAGCAGTACGCTTTCGAACTAACCATGCTTCAGTTAGGACTTTTAAAGGGTTATAACATGGCCTTGTTCATGGTTTAAGAAACAAAGGATAAAGGCTCAAATTTTATTTGTACCCAACCCAATCTCCATGATGTTCTTCAGTCCTATACTCAGTTAACTTATGCATTGAGATTCCACAGAAGTGTGGTATTGTAACATTGATATTTTGTGATGGTTCGGCAACCAAAAAAAAGTTATTTGAACATTCAGTCATCTTTCTTTGTTGAGGATTCATAGTGACCTCTTCTTTTTTCTTCTGACTTTATTATCCCTTCTTTTTGCCTGAACTGCTTATTTTAAGGTTACAGTCAGCGGGATGTCTTAATGTTTTACTAAGTCTCCTTCATAGGTTTCGACTTAGTAAGCTTTTCTTTTGCTGGTTATTGACTGTCAGGTTTAATGATTACAGGGAACCATCATTAGTTGTGTACAACACAGATAATTGGCATATTTGAGTTAACTGAGTAACTACCCTGCCCCGGGTTATGAATAAGGGTTTTGATTTGTGCGAGAATAAAAAAAAAACTCCTACTTCATAGGCTCAAAAGGGTTGACTAGGGATTAACTTCCTTATATCTCCACTGTTTAGGAATTGAAACAATGCCTGTACATCGTCAGCATAGTCTGTTCAAAAGCATACTGCATAGGATTATGGTATTGTTTTCGTCATCCTCCCTCTACAGGCTTATAGCTTTATCAGGAGTTAAATATCACAAAATAGAAATAAGAAGCATAATTCAAAATATAATGGAACGAATGGATTAATTCAAGACAAACATATGCAATGCATTAATGAAAACAAAAGTTTAACATAATAATAAGTGTTCAAACAAATAAGAGAAATTACAAATGAAAATTCAAATGTTCTTAAAGTCTCTTCCTCTAAACTTGTCACTTCAGTTATCTGGAAACTTTGATGCTTGACGGACGATAGAAGAACTCAACCTGGCCTTCTGGCGTAACCTCGAGTATTCCTTCGTCAATTAGGTCTTGAATCTTATTCTTCAATGCCCAACAGTTATTAGTGTCATGTCCAGGACAATTGGAGTGGTACATACACCTTGCCCTGGGATTATAGCGAGGAGAGGAAGTTTTAGGATTTTGAGGAGGATTTTCCAAGGGAATTAGCTTCATCTCCAACAAGCATTGCAGAACTTGTGACATTGGAGTGCTGAACTGGATAAACTGCCTTCTACATTTCTGGTGTTGAAGTAGGTTACCCTTATCAGGTCTTTCTTCTTCAATTGAAGAACAATCAATGGCAACCTGTCTCTTACCCTCTTTTATCCTCATCCTCCTTTCAACCAAATCAGCTTGTTTTAACGGAGGTTGACTGACAATTAGATCCCTGACTCTATCACTTTGAAGTTTGTGGACAAAGGTTCTCAGCTCTTCTTGCCTCTGAGCTAAACTTTGAATAAGAGCCCCCTGGTCATTCATCTGGATCCTCATTCTTGTTATCTCAGCTTGCATTTGTTCCAACTGACCATCCTTGTCATCCTCAGGACTCTTCTTCTTAGCCAGCAGTGTCTTCAATTCATCCTGCCCCTTGGATAAGTTCAGGATCAGCTCTTGGAACTGTGCATTTTGTGCCTGGAGATCCTTAACTGTTTGTTCAAGAGCCATTGCTGAAATAAACAGCGAGAAGATAAGAAACCTGTGCATAATAACCCTGTGATGTAATGATATGATATGTGAATGTATATGCAATGTATTCAAGGACCGCAGGACTTAAATTTGTTTAAACAACCAAAAAGTAAACTTTTATTAGTGATAAATTTGTTTGCCCCTTGGGCTTACAAAGAATGGGGTTTTAAGTCTCCCATGGACGTTTCCTCTTTGTATTGAGGTATGAGTTGAGACTCCGTTCTTCGTGAAGTTGCTTTGTTAGTTCCAGGATTCTTTCTTGGCTTGCTTTGTAATGAGCCTCGAAAGTATCCCTTTGCTCCTTCAACTGGATCCAGGATCTCTGTAAGTCTTCCATGTCAGTAGGCATGTCTGGGTGAAGGATGGTATAAGCAGTATCTCCTTCAGCAACAGGTTCCATGGTAACTGGTAGGACGACAGGATATGGCATCATGAGAGTCTGAGCACGAGATCGCACCCATCTGAGATAAGCTTCCATAGGAATAGTGTACTTAGGCTCCAGGGTCTTGCTGTCAACCCTGTTTACTTTTCCCCAGGCTCGTATGAATCTCTGACGGTAACCTTGAAGATCGTTGTCATAATCAAACACAATGCCCTGAATCAACATGTCATGTGGACCATCACTTCGGGCGTAACCAAATTGTCGTAAAGCTAAACAGGGGTTGTAGGTGATGCCTCCTCTTATGCCTAGAAGTGGCACATTAGGAAACTCCCCACAACGGTCAATGATGGTGACATTCTCCATAGATCTGGAGCACCAATGGATATCTGAGTGAGAAAGTGACATGATCCTCTTGGACCATCTGAATCCTTGCTCATTCTTCATTGCTGAGCGAGGAAGGTGAGAAATAAACCACCTAGAAAGCAAAGGTATGCAGCACATCAAAGTTCCTCTTGCCCTTGTAGTACGGGTATGAAGAGAATGTAGTATGTCTCCAAGCAATGTAGGCACTGGATTGTGACTCAGGAAAATGTTGATGGCATGAGCATCTATGAACTGATCTGGATTGGGGAACAATACTAAGCCATAAATCAGTAAGGCTAAGGTCTCCTCAAAAGCATCATAGCTCATGGCCTTCAAGAACATTTGAGCTTTATCCATTAATACCTTGGCAAGAATACCCTTGACCCCACTTCTTGTTTCTAGAACAATGTCAGACTTCTTCAGATGTAGAGCTGCAGCAATAACCTCTGGTTTAAGCTCCTTCTCCAAGCCTGTGAAGGGTCTTTGATCAAGAACAGGTATACCCAGAAGCTTAGAAAACTCCTCCATGGTTGGAACCAGCTGATAGTCAGGAAATGTAAAGCAGTGGTGCTTAGGGTCAAAGAACTGAAACAGGACACTCATCATGTCTTCATTGAACCCTGCAGTGACTAGATCCAATAGGTGACCATGTCTCTTGATGAACTGGGAATGATCAGACACTTGAGAAACCAACTCTTTAAGCTTGGGAGGTATCCCCACAAAGTTGATCCTGATGGTGTTTCTACGAGCAGAAGCCATGACCTGCAACAAAGAACAAAGATAAATCCTTTGGTCCTTGAAATGGTTAGGGAAAATGATATGCTTATGATGCATGATGATGTCATGATGTTATGCTCAATCACAAACATGTGGCACACACAAACAAGTCACACCATAGCCCTAGGTTTAAAGGTCTGCATGAGGTTTAAGGCAAGTACCCTCCCCTGAAGTTAGATGGTTCATCCTGTCCTACCAAAGTAACCAGGTTCTAAGGGATCTCAATATCATTGATCCTTCACAAGGGTGGTTGTTCAGTAGGCAACTTACTTGCCAACCAAAACCCTCCAAGTTTAAGATCTCAAGGAGCGTAGTATCGAGTGTCAACCAACTTCAGTCTGCACCAAAGCCGGTTACCTCACTACATTCTAAAGGCCAAGATGAGATAACTAGGGTTCTAAAAGTTAGTTAGTGCATTGACAACATATGGCAGCCTCATATTATCCTCAACTTGACTTAAGGAACATAAGCACCAACCAAGAAGTCACACTAACTATGGCCACCAGATCAACCGTATCGATATACGTCGTACAGTTTCCTTGGTCTATTGTCATTTACCTAAGGTACACTAGATCCGGGTTAGGACCTTTCACACATAAGAGCACCCCAACAAGATAATATAAAGCAAATAAGGCAAACAATTTAAAGTGATCTAATTCCTAAGGGTACCCCTCTTAAATTTAAATCCCCAGCAGAGTCGCCAGTTCTGTAACACGGTGGGAGAACTGACTTTAGTTATGTTGCGGATAGCAAGAGTCGCCACCGACTTTTATTTTATCCAAAAGGAAAGGGTATAAAAGAACAGGAAAGACCTTAAGAGATATTTTTGGGTCCGGGGGGTAGGTTATGTAAAGGGAAGGTGTTAGCACCCTTTACATCCATGGTTATCCATGGGCTCTTAGTTACTTAGCTCACTTTTGAATTGTTTTTGAAAGTGTAGTGTGTGAATAGAAAAATTTTCATAATAGTTAATAATGATCCATGTACGGATGCATAAAAACTTGTTTTTGAAAATTTGTTTGAAATTTGTTAAGTGTTTGAAAAAAATGGAGTGAGCAAGCAACTAAGAGATACCTACCCTAAAATTTTAAGTCTTTCTTGTTCTTTATCCTTTAACTGGTAAGACTATCCCTATTATTAAGGAATAGGTAGTCATTACCTTGGATGTAAGGGACATGAGAGGGACATCTGTTTTTATGAAGGCAACTGTGGGGTGTATTAAGCATATAGGAGGGACTATCATCATTATTCGAAAAGGGACTTGATCTTTAAAGGCAACCATTAGGGACTTGATGATTTTTCTTTTAAGGGACTTGCTTTATACACCCCACTTGACCTTATGATTAGGCAACAATGAGGGATAGCCTTAGAAATGTGAGATGGCGATTAAAAATCGACTTGTGTGTGTGAGTGTTCAATATTATTTATCTTATGATTAAAATGATCTAAGTTAAATTTTAAATGGAATACATATTTACACTCCCTAAATTACTAACCATAGCATAAAAATTAAATATTTAAATATTTACAAAATTACACCAAGAAGCAATTACATAATAATTATAATAAGCAAATTAAAATAAATAGCAAAAATAAAAATAATAAGCAAAAATAATAAATAAACAATAAATAAATAAAATAGGGGTTAGTGATAAATATAATTAAAAAAATAAGGTTAGTAAAAATAAAATAACTAAATTTAGTGAAATAATAATAATTAGAAAAATAAACAAGGTTAGAGAAATAATAATAAAAAATATAAGATAATAATAAACAAAAATAATAAATAATATGGTTAGCAACAATAATTAATAGAAATAAATAGAAAAAATATTATAATGACATGATTAGAATAATAAACACAAAGTTTAATTTTAATATATAACATTTATTTAGAAATAAGAATAATTAAATAAAATTTTTTAAACATTAGATAATTATGAATTTTAATCATTACAAACTTAATTATTTCTAAACATTTATTAACATTTATTATAAAAAAAAAATTTACACATTATATGAGGAAAATAAATTTTAAGTATCACATTCACAAAAATTAATCATGTTTACAAAATCTAATTTCTACCAATTATTATATTTACAAAAATTATACTAAAATAATATATATTATAATTATGTAAAGAATTAAAAAGTAAAAAATAATTTAGGAAATAAAATTAGGTTTTCTCAATAAGTACTTAGAAAATAAATTAGAGTTTTTGAAAATTAGGGTTTGTTTTAGAAAATATTTTTTTAGGGTTTAGTTTATATACAAAATTATTTTAACTAATATATATATATATTATATTTACATAAAATAATAAAGAACATAATTTTGAATTAGAGAAAAAAAATAGAAAGTTTAGAACTTTTAGAAAAATATGATGTTATTTTAAATTTTTGAATATGTATGATTTATTTTTTATTAATAACAAGAATATAATTAAACTAATTACATAAGAAATTAAAATAGAAAAAAAGTAGTAAAACATACCTTGGCTGGGTTTGAACCCAGGATGTCCCATTTGCCAGCAACAACAACTTCCACCAGGCTACCACGCACACAAGCAAGAAAAGGGAGAATGAAATTGATTTTGTTCTCTATCTGGAAAAAATCAGGAAAAATACAAGAAACAAAAAGGCCTGGGGTGGTGTTGAACCCAGGACCTTCTGATTACAAGCATGCACGCGTATCCGCCTGGCTGGGAGAGCCTTTCTGATAGTTGAATGGCAATAAACTATAATATATTAAGTCTTCTTTTATCCTGAAAAATAAGAACAAAAACAATGCACTAGCCAGGAATCGAACTAGTGTCCTCACAACATACGCGTACTAGCTTTACCACTGGGACAAACATGCGTTTGCGAAATATAATCAGGATTAATTCATATTATTTTTAAACAAAATTTGAATTAAAAAAACAGGCGCGAATGAACTTCATCTTCTTCCTTATACCTGCACTTTTTCCTGCGAAAATTGCTGGAAATTTACCTGCGAATTTTTCTATATTCAAAACCTGCAAATTTCAATCATCACGAATACACAACCATTCGTTAAATCAAGCATAGGGTTATGATCCCCACGTCACATACAGTCAATCCATGGCCTTAAAATCAATTTATGAGTCCTAAATCGAAGAACCCCAAAAATCACTCAAGAACCCTAGCTATGGCCGTTTACGGTTTAAGCACTTATTCTTCAATCCAATTGCCCAGGAAGCATCTATGCATCATTACAAACATAAATACATCATTATATTTCATTGTTAATGCATAGTTAGTTCAAACCGAAAAAATTTGTAAGAGGGATAAAATGCATTCGGGTTGAACAATGTGGTGCATATGGGATGCATATGGGTGATGATTTCGCTTCAACAATGTCCAAAGAACATCTCTATGTTCTTACTTTACCTTCAAATGCCCTGGATTGAAGAATCCGAATATGAGTTTTGGAGGATTTTTTTGAGGTTTGAAACTTACCTTTGGCTGCTGGAATTCGTCCCTGGGCAATGGCAATGAGTTTAGTATATATAGGTGAATGAATCTAGGTCAAAATATTGATTGGTTATGTGAAAGAATTGATTTAAAAAGATTGAGATTGATCATGCTTTGAAAGTTCAATATTCTTGCATCAATGCTTTCTATTTCAAGCCATTCCATATAATTCTTGTATCAACTTGTTCCATGCTGATTTTATGACCTTCTAGAATCAATAAATAAATTAAATCTCCATATTTAATATTTTATTTAAATTTAAAATGATTTTAAGTATAGAAAATCATAATAAATTAATTAAATAAAATAAAAAATATGAAAATAACATGTAAATTTCGTGCATGATGTTATTGTATGGGTTGGGTCATAATTTGGCCAGCCCATTTGGAAAGAATTGCTTTTAGACCTCCATTTTCACCATAAACCATCACAAAATTTCCCAACTTTGCAAGGGCACATCTCCCTCAATTTTAAAGGTATGAGGGTGTTATTGGACATTTTGGAAAGCTTGAAGAGTCCTCTAAACAACCCCATTGGTTTCAGGTCCATATCATTTACCAATCTCAAGTTATGCCCTTTTGAAGTTGTTGACTTTTTGTTGACTTTTGAAATGACCTATAATGTCTTAGCTCATATCTTCCAAATGAAGCATTTTTGGGCTTAACTTGCAAGATCAAAGTTGTATAGAATTCAATTTCCTTCAAAATGAGCTTTGAGTGGAGACTTGGTGATGAAGTATGTGAAAGTTATGGCTGGTCAAAGTTCAGTTGACTTTTACTGAGGAAACCCTAATTTAGAAACTCCTGATTATTGATGATCTGGAATCTCCTTGATGAATCATGATCAACCCTTGATCAAATGATGAATTTTACTTCATATACTTGATGTTGGCAAAAAATCATGAAGTTTTGACTTTGGTTTGACCATAGTTGACCTCAGTTTGACTTTTTAACTACATTGACTGATTTTGACTTATCTGGTCATCTGACTGAGCAAACCTTTGAGAAAAGTCTTGAAATTTGTCATGGGGGTTCTTACACACATATAAGATGTTATGAAGCTCACTTGAAGTCTTGTAAGTTCATTTAACCTGATTAAAGTCAAAACCCTAGTTTTGGATGCACTGCTTAGGAGGTGCATTGTCTGAGAGAATTGTCAACTCTTATGGCCAATTGTGAACCTTGTGAACCTTGTGAACCATCATGAAATGTCTTGTGATACTCATGGGAGGTATTGTGAAGCTTGTGAACCTTGTGAACCTCATGAAGTGACTTTGTAGACCTCATGATCCTCATGAAAGGTTATGTAAACATTGTGAATCTTGTGAACTTTCAAGAAGTAACTTGTAGACTTCATGAACCTCATGAAAGGTCTTGTAAATGTTGAGAAGCTTGTGAGCCTTGTGAACCTTCAAGAAGTGACTTGTAGACTTCATGAACCTCATAAAAGGTTTTGAAAGCATTGTGGAACTTGTGAACCTTCATAAAGTAACTTGTAGACTTCATGAACCTCATGAAAGGTCTTGTAAGTGTTGGGAAACCTGTGAACCTTGTGAACCTTCATAGAACACAAAGTCTTGTATTGTGAGGGCAAATTTTGGGGTGCAACAGTATGCGAAGCATGTCTTCAAAACTTTCCATTCTTGCCTTTGCTTTCTGAAGAAGATGAGGGGACTGATTCCTATCCTTCTGATATTGTCAGACTGTTTGAAACGATGATTTGGTTCAGATTACCCGGTTCGCAATTGTTCTCTCATTCCCTTGTTTTGCGTGGATCGCCCTTTCGGGTTTTCAATCCACCAGGATACTCTTTTTTGCCTGAGTTGTCCGATGTGGCTTTTCAACTCAGGCAACTTTGCAAAACCCTTCCATTCACACTTCTCATGCCACCACACTTCATAAAAACCCTAATCAATCTGATGCATAGAGGATATAAAAGCATTTGCACACAAGTTTTGTAGCTGAGCATCTCTCATTCCTGAAATTCATTTTTTCTTGCACACTTGCAAAAACCTTCGAATCTCCCTCATCACACTCACGTTGCTATTTCTTTTTTCACCATGATGATCAGTGAAGTTCAAAGAGTAAGAATCCACCATTGATTCAGGCTTAGGGTAAGGATTTCTCATAGTGTAAGTTGGAAACAGTTTTGTTCGAATCTTGCATTTCAGAAGGATTTGAAGGTCTATTTGCATTTATGTTGCACATAGAGAGGCCAATGGTTAGATCTGCACGAGTTGGAGGGATTTCTTGGTGTTTTTGAAGAATCTCAAGCTCAGGTATGCCTCTGTTTTCTCAGATCTAGATCTCAATTTTTTGGTGTGTTTCGTGTTCTATTTGCCTCACTGATTATGCTGATGGAGTTGGTTTTAATTTTGCTTGAGTATTGAGTGAGATATATGAATTTGAAGTTTGATGCACAAAATTGTTTGCGTTTGATTTGTTTGATCCTTTGATCTAATGAGAAATTTAAGTGGATATTTGAACTCAGAGTGCTTGATTTCTTAAGTCTGGAAAGTTTGATGCGTTTCTGTTGACATTTATTCATATGTTTGAATATTCCGGCGCCGGAGCTAAGGCTCCGGTCGCAGGATTCTGGAGTTTGTCACCTGAGTTGAAAGGAAGAAGATGAGGTCAGGACCATTGGATCTTTCATCTGGACGGATGTGGTAATGCCAACATTTAAAACTCACCCTCCCTCTCACGTGCGTTCTAATTTATGTTTTATTGTTTTTGCTTGCCAATGCATGTTAGCGTGTATGGACATTCAATCTGGACCTTTCCTTGTATTGACTTAGGGAGTAGACTTTGGTTCTAATGCATTGATTTTGATTACTTGGTGATAACATATGTATGCCTTCAGATCTAATGACTCTGTGTTGACTTGACCTTGCCTAAACCATTGGATTGAATGACTAAAATTCCTTTGAATGCGTGTGAGCCTTGGATTACATAGACTTTTCTTGTTGACTCTTGCTTCTGGCCATTGGATCTGCATACCATATTTTTGTTGACTGAGCGCCCAATGGGCTAGACATGCTAATTGCACCCCTCCTCCTTGGGCCCATGAGATTTTGAATTGATTTTTTTTACTGGATGCACCCCTTGCTCATATTTCATTATTGTTATTTCATTTTTATTTTATGATTGCTTTATAATTTTTAAAAATAGTAGCAGGTTACTAAAAATTCCAAAATAAATCATGAATGTTATTTTTAGTTTTCTCTAATTTTTGACATTTTTATTTTCCATTTATTTTTATTTTTCACGTAGGAATTAATTTTCACTTTTATTAATTGTTTTTCTTTTCACTTTAATTACATGCTGACTTGTGGATTTTCTATCTTGATCATCAATTTGAATTTTTGCATGAGTTTGTGATTTGATTTGAATTTTCCCATAAGATTGCCTTATTTTTTCTTCTTTTTGCTAGCATGCTTAGTTCTTAGGCTAGGAGGGAACTTATGCCAACTCCTATAGGATGTTTAGAGGTCTTGTTATATGAGGTTTGATCCCTGGTCCTTGCTTAGTGTGTGTGCTTTGAGATGTTTCTTTGTCACTTGCCTTTAAAGTTTCTCATAAATGTATGCATGTTCACCTCACCTTCTTTATTCACTTGCTCTCTATGATGCCTATGCTTGAGTTTGTATGCTTCTTCCCCATGCTTGGTCTTGCTTCTTAGGCGCATTTTAACATGTTTAGGCTCCTGGTTTTCAAGTGATGTTGTTGCCTTGATTAGATGATCATTTGTTTGTTCTTGCACTTATGCATGTGTCCACTTCACTTCTCCTTCGTGTGATGTCAATGATTGAACTTGTATGATATTTCCCTTGGGCTCTTGTGTTGTGTGTGCTCATTCTTATGATGATAAGGTTCTGATCTTGTGTTGCTTATTGCTTGTCTAACTTGTGGGGTCCTTGGTGTTTCATTTGTGTTTTGCTTTCTTCATAAGAGTTTGTGAAGCTTGGTTTTAGTTTGTGTGCTTTACCTCTTGTTTGGTTTGCCTTGGTGATATGTTTTAGTACATTAAATGGTTGCTTTCACTTCTGTTTGTGATGTTTTAGTATGATCTTTTGTTCATTTGTATCTCATTTAAGTTCAATTGTTTTTGTCTTACCATTTGTTTATGCTACTAACCATTTCAGGGGCTCATGGTAAGTGAAGTGTGGATGTCATCCACATTCTAATTCTTCATCTCTTCTTTATCTTTGCTTTCTATTTTGTAATTGTTGATGTGCCTTAAGCCATCTTGTGCTTCATTTCTTCATCTTCCCCCTTTAGAAGCAACTTATCTCCTCTAGAGGAGTAAGTTGTTCTCTAACTCTTTCTTCCTCTTTTCTTCTTCTTTCCTAGGATAGTTTAAACCTCACTAACCTTAGGACCACCTTTGCATGTTAACTTTAGGATTAGGCTTCCCCTTTAGTTTTACCTTTGAGATCCTTTTGGTGCTCTCTCTTTCTCATCTTCAAACAAAATCCCATAAAAAAACATTAATATTAATTGAGGTTACTTCTCCCTTTGGTCACTCTCTTAAAGAAAATCATAAAAAACACTTCTTCCCTCTTAATTCACAAAATAACTTAATAATATGAATAAGTTAGTGAATTTAAATCCTAATCTTAGGAAACAAGTTTGAGGATCTTCCTCATTCTTGATGGACTTGTTACTCATTCTATTTTGGGATGTGGTAATAAGGACATGTCTTTAGAAAAGGCTTTACCTTCACTTCCTTGTGCCACACTCCTAAGAGATTTCTAAAAGACTGGAACAAAGAATAAGCGTCTCTCCTTCGGGACTTTTTTTCTCATCACCCTCACTCTCATCGTATGAACTTGTTCCTACTTGTCACTTTGCAAGACGGTTACGCACTCGTCGAACGAGCCTGCAACACCTGAGCATTGACATGGGCAGTTCAAGCCTTTAAGACACAAGAAATCTTTTCCACCCCTAGTTAGGGGAACTACGGCGACTCCGATTCTCATGTCCAAATGAGGTACGTAGGCAGCGGGGTAGGGCCCGTTCGAGCACTCTTTTATTTTCCCTACATTTTCCCCCTTTCTTTTCTTTTCTCCAGTTTCAGTCCTTTCTTTTTGCAGTAGCCTTCATTCTTTCACCCTTTGAAACAGTTTCTTTGCAAGCGTGGATCCCGTCGGGTACGACGGACGATCTGGGGTGCTAATACCTTCCCAGGTCGTAATCGACTCCCGAACCCAGTTTCTTTGGTTTGCAGGACCTTTGTCCTTCCTCTTCTTTCTTCTGGTTTGTGCAACATTACCATTCTCGTCTCTTCGGGATAAAAATGCATGGCTGGCGACTCTACCCTCTTCCGCGCCACTTTCGCGTTTGTACCAGGATGGAAATCCAAGGAGCGATAGCTGTCGACTCTATTGGGGAACTTCCTAACCAGAGTATCTCTGGTTCCCTTGAGAGTCTCTCCCAGCGCTTGTTTATTTATGTTTTATTGGGTGTGGATTGTTTGTTGCTGTGCGTATATTTTACTGTTGTTTTATTTACAGTTTTACAACTTTATTTACAGTTTTCGGTATTTTATTTTCATGCATCATATTTATATTGGACTATCTGGACTGGTTTTTTCTGTTTGGAGGGACTTGGGTGTTACTTGTGTGTGGTAAGATGAGACTAGCCAAATACCCGTCTTGAGTGCACCATAGGATTTAGCGTGGACAATCACTTTGGCCCTATGTCATCTTGTCATAGGGGTATTAGTGCGTTCACACCCAGATTCGCGACCGTCTTGGAAATGTCTTGATATAGGGATCTTCCCTACTTCATTACATAAACTTGATAGTTATGTGCGACTAGGGACCGATCATTGAGAACCTTTGTGGAAACAACTCTCTCCAGTGGTGACAGTGGCAGACCATAATCTGTGGCAAACTCATTCGCACCCGAGGGTCCACTGGGAACTCGCATAGGATGGCCTGGTTCTTTTATAGGAACTCAGTTAAAAGCATTTGGTCGTATGACAATAGTAATGTATCATGCGGGCTGAATGTACTATTGTTTCTTGATTTCAGCGCTTGAAGCTGGGGACTTATAAGGGATGCTTGTTTTTCCCGGACTCACGCTGAGACCTCCTTGAGTAGTACATAATGCCAAACCGATTCCTTTATTTGGTCATGAGCCATTTCTCGGAAATGGTGAACGTATTATTGCTATTCGGCTTTGAGAGTCCATGATGTTAGACCCGGAGCACACCAGTGAGATTGGGAGGGGTTTACAGGTTTGCATGGACCCTTTAACCTCATCATACCCACTACCAGTATAATTTTATGTGTTGATCTGATATTTTGACCTTTGGAGTTCTTGGTCTAGATGGTTTGGTAGTTTGGTCTGAGGATATTTGTGACTTATCCAAGGGTATATGGGCTGTTATTCAGAGGACTTATAGTTTGTGATCACTTGACTCTTGCAGACAGTTCCAAATTGATCATATTTTCCTTGCATTTGCATCTGCATCATATCATAGCATCCTTAACATCTTAGTGTTTTTATTTTTCAAGCTACATTTGCACACCTTGTTCTGGTATTTGTTAATCTCTCATATCCAGATGGCAAGCATTATCACAACTCTCAAAAAGAATAATGCCCATTATACATTTCCACAACCAGAGGTGAAGAAACTACACCAGCTGAAGGGTCTGATGAATGATAAGATTCTAGGAGATTTCAGGGCTAGGTTTGGGCAAATTCTCAGGTACATGGACAAGCCAACAGAAGACCAAAGGGATAGCATCCACACTCTACTTCAGTTCTATGATGCTCCATTGTGCTGTTTTGTATTCCAAGATTATGTCTTAGCACCTACATTGGAAGAAATTTCTAGTTTGATGCATATTCCCCTTAGAGGAAGACAACCTTACTACAACTCAGGGAGAGTACTCCAGGCAGAGGAGATTGCTCAAAGGTGTCACTTGCCTTTAAGCAAAGTAGAGCAGAGCTTGAGAAGTAGCAAAGGGAAGGGGTTGTCTTGCAATATGCTGATTCAGGAAGCTTTAGTATATGCTCAAGATGATCAATGGGCACAGTTCAGTGTACTCTTAGCTTTGATGGTCTATGGAATTAGTCTCTTCCCAAGTGATCAAGGGATGGTGATCCTGGAGGCTATTGCCATTTTCTTCAGAAGTAATCCCACACCTACATTGCTAGGTGACTTTTATCATGGGGTTCACTACAGGAATGAGAAGAAGGGAGGTCATGTGAGTTGTTGTGTGCCTCTGTTTGCTGACTGGTTTGCTAGACAATTTCCTAAAGTGGGGCCCTTTAAGGATTTGAGGGGAGAATGGAAATGCTCCTGAAGATTGATGGGATTTACTGCAAGTGATATAAGCCGGGGGTATGATAGGGATGTGTCAGGAAAGGAGATGATTGTAAGGTGTAACTGGTTTCCTAATGTTCCTTTGATTGGGAGGAAGGGAATGATCAATTATAATCCAGTTCTGGCAAGAAGGCAATTTGGATATCCTTTGAGAGAGTCCCCTTATGATGAGGATCTGAGAGAGTCTTTGTATCTTCCTATTGAGTGGAATATTGACATGGCTATCCAGGTATTCCAAGCTTGGGATATCAAGACTCAAAAGGGAAAAAAGGAGTTTGGGAGGGTATACCCCAATATGTATGAACCTTTTGCAGCATGGTTGAAGAAGCGTGTCAAGATTACTTTATTGCCTTTTTCTTTGGAGCTTCCTCTCTACTCAGAGGAAATAATTTCACAGATCCCTGTAGCACCAAGCACTGTTCCTTTAGAAGACTATCAAAGACTTGAGGCTCAGCTGAAAGAGTTGAAGTTGGAACATACAGAAATGGTTAGCTTACATCATCAGTTAGCACTCTCCAAGTTGACTATAGAAGAGAAGCTGCACAAGGTACAGGTAGAACAAGAGGCTAAGGACAAAGAGTTAGCAGAAAGGGAGGCTTACTTCCAAAGAAGAGGGTTGATGGACATCAAGAGAGAGAAAACTGTTCAAGAAAAATAAGAAGGCTCTCAGGGATGCTAGGCAATCTCTTACTTGGGTGTATGGTCAAAGAGAGCAAGATCAAGCAGAGTAAAAGAAGAAAGAAGAGATGTTCAAGCTGCAGATTGTTGCTCAAGGAGAAGAGTTAGAACAAACTTACAGGAGGCAACAGGAGGTGTCTCAGCAGCTTGTTGCACCCCAAAATTTTCCCTCACCTAGACAAGACACTGTGTAATAAGGTGTCCCAAGAGGTTCACAAGGTTCACAAGATTCACAAGGTATCTCAAGAGGTTCACGGGGTTCACAATTAGTCAGAAAGTGTGACAATTCCCTCAGACAATGCCTCCTTCTAAGCAATGCATCTTAAACTAGGGTTTTGACTTTCATCAGGGTAAATAGACTTCAAAGGTTTCTATTGAGCTTCATAACATCCTATATGTCTTCAAGAATCCCTATGTCAAGTTTCAAGGCTTTCCCAAAAGGTTTGCTTAGTCAGATGATCAGATAGGCTAAAATCAGTCAAAGTAGTCAAAAAGTCAAACTGAGGTCAACTGTGGTCAAATCAAAGTCAAACTTCATGATTTTTTGCCAACATCAAGTATATGAAGTAAAATTCATCATTTGATCAAGGGTTGATCATGATTCATCAAGGAGATTTCAGATCATCAAGAATCAGGAGTTTCTAAATTAGGGTTTTCACAGGAAAAGTCAACTGAACTTTGACCAGCCATAACCTTCACATGCTTCATCAAAAAATTTCCATTCAAAGCTCATTTTGAAGGAAACTGAATTCTCTACAACTTTTTGTCTCACAAGCCAAGCCCAAAAATGCTTCATTTGGAAGGTATGAGCTAAGACATTATAGGTCCTTTTAAAAGTCAACAAAAAGTCAACATCTTCCAAAGAGCATAACTTGAGAATGGTAAAATATATGGACATGATACCAAAGAGGTTGGTTAGAGGACTCTTTAAGCTTTCCAAAATTTCCAAGAACACCTTCATAGCCTTAAAATTGAGGGACTTATGACTTTGCAAAGTTGGGAAATTTTTGAGAGGTTTATGAAGCAAATGGGACCTTAGAACCAAATTTCTCCAAATGGGCTTGCATTTTTATGACCCAAACACTACCATGACATCATGCACAAATTAAAAATCATTTATTCAAATTTTTAATCATTTTATTTTATTTATTATGATTTTATACATTAAAAATCATTTTAAATCAAAATAAAATATAAAAGTTTCAATATTTGATATGATTTTTGTTCTAGAAAGTCATAAAGGCCATTTAGAAGTGATTGAGATCATGAAAAATCAGATCAACCAAAAGTAGCAAGGATATATCAAATTTTTTCAATATTTGAAAGCATATCTTTTTCAATCTCAAATGATCCAAAAGTCCAAATAAGGATTTGTTTTTTTTGACCTAGTTAAGTCATACTATATATGTATAACATAAAGCAACGCTAGGACACGAATTTGGAAGCCTCCAAGAACAAAATCACAAGTCAAAATTTCACTCCAAATTTGAAATTCGGTTTCATACATTCAAGCAATTTCAATCACTTTTGAGGGTTGCTTTAGCTTCCTTGAGGTTCACTGATCGTATTTCAATCCTCATATACATCAAAAGCATGATCATAAGCCATAACCGAATCAGAATTGTTCTTGAACTTTTGATTTTTGATTTTTATTATTTATGCATCATTCACTGATTTTGGTTGTTGATTTGTGTTTAGCATGAAGTTTGCAAGCTTTCTGGACAATTAGATTGAAGGTTCATGACCTAAATCGTAAACGGCCATAGTTAGGGTTTTTGTCCCTCATTTAGGGTTTCATGATTAACCAAATATAAATGAATTTGAAAGAACGTGGATAGATTGTATGAATCTTAAGGATTTCATTGCCCTAATCAATTTGATGAAATTGTACTGTTTAGTTGATGTTTGAGATTCGCAGGTCACAAACATGGAAGAACCCGCAGGTAAATTCGTAAGAGAAAGCGCAGGAATTTTCGCAGGAAATTTGAGGAAGATGAAGTTCAGATGGCGCCAAAATTTAATTTAAAAAAATTGATTTAAAATATAATGTTTGTTTTTTGGTGATATGTTGAATGCGTAGTAATAGCTCAGTTGGTTTGTGTGCGTGTATGTGATATGGATGGTCCTGGGTTCGAATCCCCCCAGGCCATTTTGTGTTGTTTTATTTTTTCTGGATTTTTTTGCAGGTTAATCATAAAACCAATTAGACTCCTGGTGTTATCACCAACGCATGCTTGGCCTGGTGGTGATGTTGCTGGTCTTGTGGATGTAAAGCCTAAGGCCTGGGTTCGAATCCCAGCCCCAGGTATGTTTTTTTTTCATTTTTTTTGTTATTTTTGTTATTTTATTTATTTAATTCAAATAATTCTTTAAATAATAATAATAATAAAATAAATGTATATATTATTTTCTTTTATAAAAACTTATATTTTTTATATTCCAATTATTTTCTCAAAAAAATCTAATTATTATATTTATTTCATTATATGTTCATATTATTAAATATATATATATATATATATATATATATATATATATATATATATATATATATATATATATATATATATATATTTTGTAAATAAATTAATTAATATTTCAATTAATAATTAAAACCCTAATTTTTCTTAAATAATATGTAAACCCTAATTTCTAACCCTAAATTTTTTGTTAACTCTAATTTTTATTTAACTTTAATATTTAACTTAATTAAATAATTAATCATTTTTTTGTAAATAATTATTATTTTGTTTATTATTATTATAATTATTCTATTTTCTTCTAATTTTCTAAAATTGTTTATTTAATTTTAAAATAATTTTTTCTCTTAAATTTTTATCTTCTTTATATTTTTATTAACCCTTTACTTTTATTATTATTATTATTTCATTATTACTAACCTTTAAATTATTGCTTATTTATTATATTTATCATTATTGTTTCTATTATTATGTAATTGCGAAAGCCATGTAATAGTTGTAGATTTATTTTTTGTTTCTATTTTATTTTTGTAAATATTTTTATTGCCATGGTTAGTAGTTTTAGGGTGTGTATAACTATGTGTAATTAAAATAACTTAGATAATTAACCTTAAATAAGGTAAATATTTGAACATGAACACTCATACACGTAAGTCGATCTTTGATCGCCATCCTACACTTTCTAAGGTTACCTCTCATGTTGCCTATTTCTAAGGTCAAGTAAGGTGTCTTAAGCAAAGTCCCTCCATTAATATCATCAAGTCCCTTTAAGTTTATAAGATCAAGTCCCTTCGAGGTTGCCTACGATAAATGATCTTGTCCCTTCGAATAAAAGATGATAAGTCCCTACGAATTGCTAAAGACACATTGCAGTTGCCTATATTCAGGTGTCCCTATACATGTCCCTTATTACATCCAAGGTAATGACTACCTATTCCTTAATAATAGGGATAGTCTTACCATTGAAGGAACATAAGAACAATAAAGACTTAATATAGGGTAGGTTTCTCTTAATTACTTGCTCACACCTTTTCAAAATACATTTTACACTTCACATTTCAAACAAATTTTCAAAACAAAGTCTTTATATACATCCATACGAGGATCATTATAAAGCACTTAGAAAAATTTTAATCACACACTACACCTTTCTCAAAACAGTTTAAAGTGAGCTAAGTAACTAAGAGCCCATGGATAACCATGGATATAAAGGGTGCTAACACCTTCCCTTTGTATAACCTACCCCCCGAACTCAAAATCTTTTTAAGGTTTTTCCTGTTCTTTTATGCCCTTTCCTTTTGGATAAAATAAAAGTCGGTGGCGACTCTTGCTATCCGCAACATTTAACTAAAGTCAGTTCTCCCACCGTGTTACAGAACTGGCAACTCTGCTGGGGATATTAATAAAAGAGGGGTACCCTTAGGAATTAGATCACTTTAAATTTGTTTGTTTTGTTTGCTTTACTTTACTTGTAGGGTGCTCTTATGTGTGAAAGATCCTAACCCGGATCTAGTGTACCTTAGGTAAATGTCAATAGACAAAGGAAACTATACGGCGTATACCGATATGGTTGATCTGGTGGCCATAGTTAGTGTGACTTCTTGGTTGGTGCTTATGTTCCTTAAGAAAGTTGAGGATAATATGAGGCTGCCATATGTTGTCAATACACTAACTAACTTTTAGAACCCTAGTCATCCCATCTTGGCCTTTAGAAAGTACTGAGATAGCCGGCTTTGGTGAAGACTGAAGTTGGTTGATACTCGATGCTACACTCATTGAGATTCTAAACTTGGAGGGTTTTGGTTGGCAAGTAAGTTGCCTACTGAACAACCACCCTTGTGAAGGATCAGTGATATTGAGATCCTTTAGAACCTGATTACTTTATAGGACAGGATGAACCATCTAAACTTCAGGGGAGGGTACTTACCTTTAAACCTCATGCAAGCCTTCAAACCTAGGGCTATTGTGTGACTTGTTTGTGTGTGCCACATGTTTTTGATTGAGCATAACATCATAGCATCATTATGCATCATAAGCATAGCATTTTCACTAACCATTTCAAGTACCAAAGGATTTATCTTTGTTCTTTGTTGTAGGTCATGGCTTCTGCTCGTAGGAATACTATCCGGATCAACTTTGTAGGAATACCTCCTAAGCTTAAGGAATTGGTCTCTCAAGTTTCTGAAAACTCCCAGTTCATCAAGAAGCATGGTCACCTACTTGACTTGGTTACTTCAGGATTTGATGAAGACATGATGAGTGTTCTGTTTCAGTTCTTTGATCCTAAACATCATTACTTCATGTTCCCCGACTATCAGCTGGTTCCTACAATGGAGGAGTTCTCCAAACTACTGGGTATACCTATCCTTGATCAGAGACCTTTCACAGGCTTGGAAAAAGAGCCTAAACTTGAAGTCATTGCAGCAGCCTTACATTTGAAGAAATCAGACATTGTTCTAGAAACAAGAAGTGGAGTTAAGGGTATCCTTGCCAAGGTATTGATGGAGAAAGCTCAAGTATTCCTGAAGGCTATGAGTTATGATGCTTTTGAGGATATCTTAGCCCTATTGATCTATGGCTTAGCGTTGAATCCAGACCAGTTCATAGACGTACACACCATCAACATATTTCTGACTCGCAATCCAGTGCCTACATTACTTGGAGACATCTTACACTCTCTTCATACCCGTACTACGAAGGCACGAGGAACTCTGATGTGTTGTATACCTCTATTGTCTAGGTGGTTTATTTCTCACCTTCCTCGATCAGTGATGAAGAATGAACAAGGGTTCAGGTGGTCCAAGAGGATTATGTCACTTTCTCATTCAGATATTCATTGGTGCTCTCGATCTGTGGAGAATGTTATTATCATTGACCATTGTGGGGAGTTCCCTAATGTGCCACTCCTTGGCATAAGAAGGGGAATTACCTACAATCCTTCCTTAGCTCTACGTCAGTTTGGTTATGCTCGGAGTGATGGTCCCCATGACATGCTTATTCAGGGTATTGTGTTCGACTACGACAACGATCTGCAAAGTTATCGTCAAAGGTTTATACGAGCATGGGGTAAAGTGAACAAGGTTGACAACAAGACTCTGGAACAAAAGTACACTATTCCTATGGAACCTTATCTCAGATGGGTGCGATCTCGTGCTCAGACTCTTATGATGCCATATCCTGCTATCCTGCCAGTTACCATGGAGCCTGTTGTTGAAGGAGATACTTCTTATATTATCCTTCATCCAGACATGCCCACTGACATGGAGGAATTGCAGAGGTCCTGGATCCAGTTGAAGGAGCAAAGGGATACTTTTGAGACTCATTTCAAAGCAAGCCAAGAAAGAATCCTGGAGCTAACAAAACAACTTCACAAGGAGCAGAATCTCAACTCATACCTCAACACAAAGAGGAAACGTCCATGGGAGACTTAAAACTCCATCTTTGTATTCATTTCATTTTTGTTGTAAGCCCAAGGGGCAAACAAGTTTATTAATTACTAATAAAAGTTTACTTTTTGGTTGTTTAAATAAATTTAAATCCTGCGGTCCTTGAAAACATTGCATACGCATTTACATACCATATC
This sequence comes from Lathyrus aphaca, assembly GCA_963966055.1. Lineage (NCBI taxonomy): Eukaryota > Viridiplantae > Streptophyta > Magnoliopsida > Fabales > Fabaceae > Lathyrus > Lathyrus aphaca. Next base: position 139,166,346 of record OZ014522.1, on the reverse strand, counting down.
ATTGCATCACAGGTTTATTATGAACAAGTATCTTATCTTCTTGCTGTTTATGTCAGCAGAAATGGCTCTTGAACAGACTGTCAAAGATCTCCAGGCTCATAATGCACAATTCCAAGAGTTGATTCTGAATTTGTCCAAGGGACAAGATAAGTTGAAGACACTGCTGGCTAAGAAGAAAAAGAAGACTAGAAGATCAGGAGGCCTTATCAATCTGGGGAGAAGATTCAGAGGTCATATCAAGACAAAGGAACAGATTGAGGATTCTGAGTCTGAAAATTCTGAGAAAGAGGGAGGTAGTCTTCATGATACTGTGGGATATTCTGATTCTGAGGCAAGCTATTATCATGATCCTGCTAGCGAAGATAAGTACAAGATGTTGGTAGATAGAATGAATGCTATGGAACTACAAAAATCTTCTGGGCTTGATTTTGAAGATCTGAGTTTAGTTTCTGGAGTGGTTATACCTATTGGTTTCAAGGTTCCTGTTTTTGTGGTATATGATGGTGTTTCATGTCCTAAGTTGCACTTAAGATCTTATGTCCGGAGGATTCAACCACATACTGCTGACAAGAAGTTATGGATTCATTTCTTCCAGGAGATCTTGTCAGGAGCTCAATTGGAATGGTACTACCAACTGGAAAGTGTCAATATTCGTGATTGGAATGATCTTGTTGAGGCCTTCTATAGGCAATACCAATATAATGCTGATTTAGCACCTACTCGCATGCAGCTCCAAAGCATGTCAATGGGTGCTAAGGAGAGTTTCAAAGAGTATGCCCAGAAATGGAGAGACCTGGCTAGCAGAGTTCAACCTCCTCTGACTGACAGGGAGCTAGTGGATATGTTCATGAGTACATTAAATGGTCTTTTCTATAGTCACCTCATTGGAAGCTCATCATCTGGTTTCACCGAGTTGATAATGACTGGAGAACGTGTGGATAGTGGTATAAGAAGTGGTAAGATACAGGTGGGTGCTTCTTCATCAAGCACTGCTAAGAAACCCCCTAGTGGAAAGAAGGAGTCTAATGTTGTGTATGGTCAACATAGTCATAGCAGGAATCGCCAATCTGTGGGAGCAGTCCACATTTCTAATCCTACTCCTGCAGCACCAGAACAACAACAAAATAATCAACAAAAGCCTAGAAGACAATTCACCAAGATCAACATGTCAATGGCCCAAGCCTTGCAACACATGTTGAAAGGGGAACTCATTACTTTGAAGGACCCTACTCAGAATCCTAATACTCCATCTCCTCGATACAATCCTAATGCACGGTGTGCTTATCATTCTAATAGTCTGGGACATGACACCAACAACTGCTGGGTGTTGAAAAACAAGATTCAAGATATGATTGAAGCTGGGGAAATTGAATTTGATCCTCCTAAGACCCCTAATGTGATCATTGCTCCCATGCCCAATCATGAGAAGACTGTTAATGCTGTTGATGAAGTTTCATATGTTTCCTCAGTAGCAGAGTTGACTACTCCCTTATCCATTATCAAGAAGAAGCTGGTGCAGGCTGGGTTCTTTCCAGGTTGTAATGAAGACTGTTTTTATTGTTCCTACAAACCTGATAGTTGCTGGAAGTTGAAAGATGGTATTCAACGCCTCATGGACAATTACACTATATTGTTTGAGAAAACTCCTTCTGTTGAAAGTATGTGCGAACATCTAACTCGAAGTACGAAGCTTGAAGATGTAGCCATGGTTGATAAAGTTCCAGTGAAGATTACCTCCAAAGGTCCTGTCAAGATCACTCCTAAAGGACCTGTCAGGATTACTACTGAAGGCCCTGTGAAGACTATTGCTGAAGCTAGAGTGGTTCCCATGATCATTACCACTTCTGGCCCTGTTCCTTATACTTCTGATAAAGCTATACCCTGGAATTACGGTTCTGATGTTTATATCCATGGTGTTAAACAAGAACCTCTGACTGATGCACCTATTACTGATGATAATCTTGATGTTGATAATATTGCTGGATCTAGTAAGATCACCAGAAGTGGAAGAATCTTCTCTCCTCAGGCTACCTCCAAAGGTGCAGTTACTCCAACTGCTACCTCCACTTCTGAGCTAAGTACTGATGCTCGGGGCAAAGGTGTTGTGGTTGAACCTGTGCAAGCTGAGGCACCGATTGCTGAAAATCTCTCTAAACAGATGGAAGAAGTGTTGAAGATCATTCGCAAGAGTGATTATGATATTGTTGACCAGTTGGGGCATACTCCCTCCAAAATCTCCATGTTATCTTTGTTGTTGTGTTCTGAGGCTCATGCTAAAGCCTTAATCAAGTTCTTGAAGACTTCCCATGTGCCAAATGAGATTTCTGTGGATCAATTTGAGAATTGTGTTGCACATCTGACTTATGATAATGGGTTAGGCTTTTCTGATGTTGACTTGACTCCTGCCAAGAGAAACCATAACAGAGCTTTGCATATCTCCATTGAATGTAGGGGCACCACTTTGTCTCATGTACTGGTAGACAATGGTTCTTCATTAAATGTGCTCCCCAAAGAGGTTCTGGACAAGTGTAAACACCCCAAATTTGCCCTCACCCATTCACTCCATGGCTTGTGATCATTTCATATGCATAAACACAATCATATCATCTCATATCCTAATTTTGATTCACTGCATAGGTTCTAGGTCATCTGCATCTAGGGTTTGTGATCTGAGCAATCCAAGAGCCTCTTGAGCCACTCCAAAGGTCATCAATCACTTCAAAGGGGTCTATATGTGTTCAAGCATCATATTATATCCTCTCAAGGTCAAGAATGCCAAAGAATCACAAGGACTGGGATTGGTGTGGAAGCAGAGCCAGGCTTGACTGCACAGATGACCTGAAATTAGGGTTTTGGTTTCAGAGGCCATAACTTCAAATTTTTTGGTCATTCTTGTTTCTATTGGTCTCTATATGGTATAGGGAGTATGCATATCAATTTTCATGAAGAAATTCCATGGGGAAGTCATCTGATCAAGAGTTGACTTTCTGGACAAGTCAGTGCAAAATCAGGGCATCTGAGGCCCCCAATGACCCAACCAAGGGGTGATCTTCATCATTTTGAGTGTATATGATCTTTATTTGATCATGGAAGAAGGTTGAAGTTCACAAAATTCAAGAATTACAAGTTTTTGCAAAGTTGACTTTTTAGGGCATGGTTGATTTTTAAGGAATATGTCATTTTATGCCATTTTTCAAACCTTACTTTTTGATCCAAAAATGCTTCAAATGGAAAAACTTTGGTCATGAAAGTTGTAGATTAGATCTTTCCATTTTCAAAAAGTACAAGAACATGACCTAATTCATCTTGGATCAAAAGTTATGGTTCATCAAAGTTGACAAAAATCACTAATTTTCAAGTTATGCACCAATTGGAAATTTGCAAATTCATGTACCAAGCATTCTAGTGACTTCAAAGTGACTTCAAAGCTTCATCATATGATCATACATGACCCCAAAAACAGAATTGGCCCAAGGAATTTTGCATTGCTTGCCTCGATTTTCAAAGTTCCATAAGGCATTTTTCATAAGGGTGCAAAGAGGGATTTTTGACAAAATCATTCTCCAAAGAGTTATGTGATCACTAATCACTTTCTATGCATTGCCATGACCAATTGAGACATCATGTGACAAAATTCAGCAAGTAATGCTTCATGTACTTAGCATAAAATCATGAGAAAACACAAGTGGACAACTTGCAAAATCACCCTCAATTCATGATCCATATGTTGCAGTCAGATACAAGCAATCCAAGGGCCCTCCTCAACTCAAGCTGAAGCAAGACATGCCCTAACACAGCTGCTGCCATAGCCCATGCTGCAAGTACCAATCACATTGACTTTTTGGCCAAAACTCCCATACTCTTGGCACAGTGAACAGCCACCCCTACTGACCTGCCCTCAGCCTATTCACACATTGTTGGAGTGTTATAGCATGGCATTGGGCATTGAAGCAAGCCAGAACACAGCATACCACAAAAACTGTCACAAAGCTTCCCTTCTTCGAATCACCTTCCACAGCCACCAAACATCCAAACTCTCTTCACCAATAAATCAAACACATAAAAAGGAACCAGAATCAGCCATCAATAGAGCTTGAAACCACTCACACATAGAACTCATTTTCTGATATAGCAGATTCGAACCTCTCAAAATAGCTTGTTTAAGCTCATTCCAAGCCTACCATTAGCATCAGGAGAACCATTGGGGTGAGTCTGCATCAAGGAGAAGCCCAGAAAGCCCAGAAACAGGATCTTCCATCTCAGGTATGGCCATGGAATTTTTCTCTCAGAGCTTGCATTTTAAGTTATAAATGGATTGTGTATGTCTTGCTGATCATGGGGATGGGCTTAGAATTAAAAATGAGTGAGAAATGAGGATTTACCAGGGCTCTGAAACTTTGCCCGTGAATCTTCATGGCTTCGATTCTCTTCATTTGAGCATGAGAAATTTAGTTTGAGAGGTGATTTGAGTGAGGTTTAAGTAGAGGAACATTTTCCTACCTTTAATTTGGAGAATGGTAGCCTGAATCATGATCTAGGGTTTTGTTGTTGCCGGAGAAGATGACCGGAGCTTCCCTCCGGTCACCTGAATTTGTTTAACCCTAATCCTGTAATTAAATGAGGTTTAAATCTTGAGCGTTGGATCATCTGACTTGCCTTGACTTCGCGCGTGGATGAGTGGTTCAGATGGGTCCACTGTGCCCTAATCACCATTAAGTCTAATTAATCCATTTAATTATTTTATAAAACTTAATTAAGGTCAGAATCAATCCAGACCCTTCATTAGCGCGCGTGGTCAAACTCTCCCTCCCAGATTCAAATCTCAGCCTTTAGATCAGCTTACTTCTCATTTTATTTTGTTTTGTTTTATTTTCTTTGCATTTGTTTTATACAATTTATTAAAAATAGCAAAAATGCTTTAAAAATTATGAAATTTTTTATCCTGAGTTTCATTAATTTTTAAAACACAAAAATATTTTTATTTTCATTTTTAGCATTAAAAAAGTATTTTTAAATATTTAAAAGTTTATTTTTAATTGATTAATGTAAATTAATTCATTAAAAATACTTTTAGGTATTTAAAAATCACCAAAAAATTCATAAAATGTTCTAAGACATTTAGAAACATTGTCCAACCTTCAAACCAAATTTATTTTATGATCTTGATGCATTTTGAGAATTTTTCATTGAATTAAAATCATTTCTATGCATTATTTTGATCCAAACTTCAAAAAATCATTTCTGCCTATCCATGAAGAGTTGGACCTTGTTTCTTTTTGCATTGCATTGTGTTTAGCATGTAGTTTGTGAGATTAAATGGCCATGATTTGATCTTTCATTTTCCATTTGTTTGGTAATTTTCTTGTTTAGGAACCCTAAAACCCTAGAAAACTTAGGAAAATCATATCTTGAATTTGGTTAAGAGTTGAAACCTCTCCTTTGGGCATTGGGTTAGTATAGGATTAGGGTTCCTTTGAGTGCATTTTCATTTTTTTATAATGTTGTTTGCTTCTGATTTTGGTTTTTGTTTAATGTATTGTTCATAAACCCTAATTTGGGCTTCCATATGCATCCATCTTGCATTCTCTTGCATAACATGACTTGCCATGACATTCCATGCCTCCATTTGATTCATTTAACATCATAAGACATATTGAAAACATGTTTGATCATTGCATCTTGCATTTGCCTTGTTATATGCCATATGCATTTCATAACTTGTCATGTATGATCATGGTTCTTAACTTGCTTCATCTGCATCCATAAGCTTGTATGATCATCACCATCCCTTTGTCATGTGTTTGTAGCATCTCATAGCATCATTAACATCATGAATGTGCTTCTGGTTTTGGTTTGCATCATGTCATTCCATCCCATTTTGCATTGCATTGCATTTCTTTTCTAACCTTTCAGGTGGTAAGTGGATTTGAGAAGTGAATTTGCCTTCACTTCTCATAACTTTCTCTTCATCTCTTTCATGCATCCTTGCTGCATTTCATTATTGTGTTTGAGTTTGAGCTTGTTCATTCTCCTTCTTCTTACTTTCTTTCCTCAAGTGACTTGACTTCTTGAATGAAGCAAGTCACTTTGCTTCTCTTGATCCTTTCATCTGCTTCCTGGTGGTTCCATTGAAGATTGTTCTTGTAAAACCTCACAAACCTTAGGAACAACCAAGCATGACAATGATTAGGGTTTTGATTAGTCCCCCACTTAGTTTTACCTTTGTGTCTCTTTTGAGTCTTCTCTTCTCATCTCATAATCAGAGACTAAACCCTAAAGGCTTTAAGGCTTTGTGATTAAGCTTATGCCTGCATCCTTCTATTAGGATGGAGTGTATAACTTTAATCCTAAGTGTTAAACCCTTAATGTGTTTAAATCTCTTAATCAATCCACTTAATAACTATCAAGACATCAAACTTGTAACTTGGGCCTTGCATTAGGGTTCTAATTCTTCCTTAATTGGTTAAGAAGGACTAAACCTAGTGTTAATGGACAAGTCCCCCTCAAGTTGTCTTACAAACCATAAAACTCACTTCTTCATCATATCATTAAATAAAATCCACTTAATCAAAGGCTTGTTTTGTCATGAGTTTAATCCCTAATCATGGATTAAGTTGAGGAGCTTTCCTCAGCTTAAACATTCTCATCTATTATCCTTCTATTAGGATGGTGTAATGAGTCTGTTTAATCCTTGATTATGGCTTAACCTCATTACTCAACACTAAACAAAAACACCCAAAAACATCTAAATAATCACAAGTAGGTTAATGATCTTGATCCTATATCAAAGGTGATTAAGTGTGAGAAGCTGACTTCACACTTAAGGTATTCTCATTACCCCTAATCAGAGGGAAGATGTGATGAGTTTACTAATCCATTGGTTTAGGCTTAAGCTCATTAATTTATGACAAACTTTCAAAAGCAACAAAAGATTGAAAACTCAAAAACAAACAATAATCGTCTCCTCCGGGATTCTTTTCTCATCTCATTCACTCATAAACGAGAACTTGTTTCTTCCGTCTAATGCAAGACAGTCAGCACCTGAGCCAGACAGGTCATACACTTGAGCATAGACAAGCGAGCAGTTCATCAGTCAATTCCTCTTTCAGTCTCTTTGGGTCGAACTACGGTGTTCTGACTTCCTCATTGCACGAGAGGATACGTAGGCATAACTTAACAGTTATCGAACAAAAGTCTCTGTATATTCCCCCTCTTTCTAGCCTTATTCTTTAGCCTCATTATCATGAGCATCTTATTCTTGTTCTCACACTGACACTTTCACACTTCATATCACACTTATACACTTTACACTGACACCTGTACATTTTTTTCCAGCCCTTTTATACACAGATTGCACTGACACTACCCCTTTAAAACACAAATCTTTTAAGCGTGGATCCCGTCGAGTACGACGGACAATCTGGGTGCTAATACCTTCCCAGGTTGTAACCAACCCCCTTTCTCAGTCTCTCTGGTTCGCAACCGTCTTATCCATGTCTTTCCAGGTTTATGCAGCATTACCTTTCCTCCGGGATAAAAATGCCTAGCTGGCGACTCTATTCATCTCCAGTGAGTTCACGGCTGTGTGTTCTCATTGTCCCTCTCGCCGACATTTCGCGTCTGTACCTTTATCTGGGCCATTCCCATTTATCGGGAGCGACAACTTGGCGACTCTGCTGGGGACCTTTATATTGCAACCAGGGCTTCTGGTTCTTTTTGTGGGTTCCTCCTAGCGCTTGATTGATTTGTGTTTACTGGGGTGTTATGTGCTTATTTGTGTTTGTATATTTGTATTTATTTTTGCTTTATGTACAGTTGCTTTACTGCTTTCTTTATAACTTTGCATATTATCATACTGTCATACTGTGCTGCTGGCTGGATCTGTTTGTTTTCTTGGGTGGGTGGGTGTTCCATTGAGAGTTAAGGTCCTATACCTGGGACCTGAGTGACACCTAGGCTAGAGTGGATCATATTCTTTCCCATTCCATCTCGGTCTGGTGCGGGAATATGAAACACGGTTCAGATATGGGTTTCTTCTTGAGAACTCTGTGTTGCAGATTTCCTGCAATACTAGGGCTATCTGGGAAGCCTGCTAAGTCTGGATGACCTTTAGTATTGACCTTCAGAAACTGAGGAGAATTAGAGGAGGAACTTTTATGGTTATTGTAAACACTGTACCTCCGGGTTAGAAGTGTTTACACTTCTCATAACTGATCCAAGTCTGAGGATCCTTGTTTTAGAACACCACCTGTGAGGGGGGTTGGGCTGTTTACAGGTTTGCAGGTACCCTTGGCCCCAGCATACCCTGTTACTTTGTTTGATTAAGAATACTCCATGTTGGAACAGTTCTTGTGATTCTAAACCCTGGACATGTGACTCTTTATTTGAGTCCCCCACCTTGGTTACTGGACTTATAGACCTCCATCTGGAATTCTTGCACATACATGGACTTATATCAGAGCAGTTAATCAGATCCAGCTCAGTCACAAACCCTTGCATATCATTTGCATACATCCTCATTGCATCATTTTAACATGTGTTTATTTGTTTTTCAGGGTATCCATCCTATCATTTTGGCTTGGTTTTGACCCCTTCTTCAGCTTAGACCCATCTTCATCAGCACTTGCTTTAGCTATCAACCACTTGCTTCAGTTACTTGCATCCTCAGTCTCAGCCTATCAGTGGCCCATCTTCAGTGATATTCTCAGTCACCATCATCAGCACCTATTCTTCAGCAACATGGCACCTAAGAAAAGTAACATCTCCTACCACTTCTTTGAGCCTGAGCTAGCTAGCATCAGGAGGATTCAGACCCTGATCACCCCAGACCATATACCATACTTCAGAGAACATTATGGAGGAATCCTTGATATGATATTGGATTTGGACCCTTCACAGAGAAGCCTGATACATACTTGCCTGCAGTTCTATGATCCTCCTCTGAGGTGCTTCACATTTCAGAATTTCCAGTTGGGGCCTTTGCTGGAGGAGTATTCATCATTGGTTGGTATACCCATCAGGGGTGGAATCCCTTTCAATCCTGAGATGGCTTTCCCAAGTAATGAGGAGATAGCCAAAGCATTGTATCTGGAACCAGTTCTGATTGGACAGAATTTGACATCTAAAGCTGGAATCTCTGGTTTTCATCTGGATTTCTTGACTTCTCAGGCTAGTCTGAAGGCCTCCCTAGGGGAGTGGAAGGCAGTCTGTGCTCTGTTGGCCCTCAGCATATATGGGGTCATGCTTTTTGCAGATGAGCCTAGATTTGTCAGCAAGAATGCAGTCCATCTTTTCATCCTGAGAAACCCAGTGCCCACCTTACTGGGAGACCTTTACTACTCAGTTCATCAAAGGAATGAAAAGCAAAGGGGGAGATTAGTGAGATGCTGTGCACCTTTGTTCTATACTTGGCTACTCAGACATTTGCCAAAGACTGATGCATTCTTAAACCCTCACCAGCAGAAGAACTGGGCTAGGAGGCTTATTGCTCTAACCTCAGATGATATCAGATGGTGTACTCAAAGCACCAAGGGCAGAGACATTATTACAAGCTGTGGGCAATTTCCCAATGTGCCTCTAATTGGAGTGAAGGGTTGCATCAATTACAACCCTCTGCTGTTCAAAAGACAACTGGGCTATGCATTAGTCCATCCTCCTAGAGCACAGGATCTGACTGAGACCCTTTATGTTGAAATCAAGCCTAATCTGGTTGTTGTCAGGCAGGCAGCCTGGGCCTGGGACAATGTGCAGACTAAGGGGGTAACTATTCTTGGAAGATGCAATAATATAGCCTCTGCCCAGTACTATGAGTGGTCACATGCTAGGGCTCAAATTTCTGGAGTGCCTTTCACTATTGAAGATATGCCTGGACCTTCCACAGCACCACCTCCAGCAACTGTCAGCTTAAAGGAGTTTGAGAAATTGAAAGAAAGAAATGAGAAGTTGACTCAAGCTCTACAGAAGAGCCTCTGGGAAAGAAGTGATGGTAGGTTGGATATTGAGAGGCTGGAAAAGCTGAAAGTGGAGCATTTGGCTAGAATTGAGAATTCTGAGGATTACATTAAGAAGTCTAGGGCTGGAGAACAGATCTTGAAGAATGCCTGCAAGGAAGCTCAGTTCCAGAAAGCCAGGACTGATTTGTATCAAAAGGAGAGTCAGGCTAGGTGGGTCAGGATCACCGAAGCCCGTACTCAGGAGGACAAAAGGACTCAGGATAAAATGGAGCAGATGGAAGCTAGTACAAAAGAGCAACAGGAAGCCCTGGCAGCAGCCCAGAGGGAGATCTCAGAGCTGAAGATCAGAGCTGGGGTGAAAAGGTCAAAGGACCAAAGCCAGCACAAGAGACTAGCTGCAGCTGTCGCCACAAGGAATCTCCTTATCAGGAATCTTACAGAGCGACCAGATGATCCTGTGACTGAAGCACTTCTCAAGGAAGTTCAGGAGGATGAGTTTGGTCTTAGTGTTTGACTTTTGCTTGTTGTTGCTTTCATTTTATGTACTTTTATTCTCTTATGATGTGTATTGACCCCTCAGAGGGCTTGTGTTGTAAAAAGAAACAAGTTATGTATTATTCTACTTTTTGTAATATATATATGTATTAGTTTGTTCCATCCGAGTTTACTTCAAAAGCAGCATCAACAGCATCTTCAAGGGTCTAGAAGGGTCAAAACTGATTTCCAAGCCGGATACCTTGGAAACAAATAGACACATTGCATTGCATACTAACCCTTTTGTTTTGTTTTGTAGGTTCTTTGTTTTATTGTTACTAACTCTGTTGTGATCTCAGGAATTATTGCTCGACGTCGAGGGTTTCCACTCAACCGTCCACACAGATACCCCACCCGCAGCAACCTTCCGGGCATACAGATGGATCAGATGCAACAGGACCTTACAGAGGTCAAGAATCAAATGACCAACGAAAGGTTGGAAATGAGGACTCAAATGACACAGTTTATGGAGGTAATGAACAACATGGCTCAAAGCCAGGAGAGGCTCAGAGCACTGGTAGAAGGGAGAAACCAGGAAGACCATCAGTCGGGGACTGCTGGGACAAGCAACAATGAAAGAGTCCAACCTCATGTCAATCCCCCAGTCTTTGGACCCCACCAGCACCCGGAGATCAACATCCCTGTCAATATACAAGGGACTGCCACAGCAGGGAGGGTACTGCAAGAAGACCCCCAGGAAGATCAGTTCACAGTGATGGGAGCTGGGGAGGATGCCTATGATAGAAGGCTGGATGAGATAGCTGAGAAATTAAGATCCTTAGAGTCTCAAAACTCTTTGGGTTTTGATGTTATGGATATGGGCTTGGTAGACGGGGTCAGGATCCCCCACAAATTTAAACCACCATGCTTTGAGAAGTATAATGGGACTTCCTGTCCCCGGACCCATCTACAATCTTTCCCGGGGAGGCTGAAGGCCTATACCATGGACGAGAAGTTATGGATGTTTTATTTTGAGGATAGCTTGACTGGAGCTTCGAGGGAATGGTACTCCCATCTGACAAGAGCAACTATTAGATGCTGGAAGGACTTGGCAGAGGCCTTTATCAGACAGTATCAGTACAACCTGGATATGGCACCCAACAGGACCCTCCTAATGGGAATGTCACAGTCATCTAGAGAAAGTTTCCGAGAGTATGCCCAGAGATGGAGGCAATTGGCTGCTGCTGTTCAGCCTCCTATGTCAGAGAGGGAGATGGCAGATATGTTTATGAACACCCTCCAGGGGACTTACATTGATAGGCTAGCTGCCTTCTCATCTACCAGCTTTGCAGATGTAGTCATAGCCGGAGAGAGAATTGAAAGCCTATTGAAGATGGGTAAGATCTCAGACAACGGTGCAAGCTCATCCAGTAACGCAAGAAAGCCTTTTGCAGGCCCAAGAAGAACTGGTGATACTAATGCTATCCACACCAACAGGGGCAGGCCCCAATATGTTCATAGATCTGTGGCAGCAGTCACCATTCCCGCTCCAGCTCATCCACAACCAGCTTATCAACCGCCGCAACAAAACTATCAGCAACAACCTCAGTACCATCAACAAACTCAGTATCCTCCGAGAAATTACAACAACAACAACACCAACAACAATAATCAGCAGAGACCGTTCCAACAGAGGCCTTCTCAAGCCAATAGGGTGATCGATCTGATCCCTATGCCCTATGCCATATTACTGCCACAACTCTTGAAACTCAACTTAGTTGAGCTAAGGACGTTGGCACCTCCGGATCCTAACAGTCTGCCCAGGAATTATGACTCCAATGCCAGATGTGCCTTCCACTCAAATGCACCTGGTCATAGTACAGAAAAGTGCAGAGCTTTGCACATGAAGGTACAAGACCTGGTGGACTCTAAGGCTCTGAACTTTGCACCACCACCAAATGTCAACAAGAACCCTATGCCACACCATGGTGGTCCCCGAATCAATGCTATTGAAGAAGACAAGCCGTCTTATTTAATAACTAGTGTGGGTCAAATCCGGACACCGTTGGTAGAAATTAAGGCTCAGCTCCTCGAATGTCAAATGTTCCCGGGGTGTGAATTAGGGTGTGCTTACTGCAACATCTCAGTAAATGGGTGCGATAACTTGAGGAATGGCATAGATGGTCTCATTCAGAGTGGCCAGCTTCAAATCACCACATCATTTCCTACAAATCCAGCAATCTCATCAGCAACAATTCTAGTATCTCCTACAACTGCAACAACTATTGTTCCCGACAACTCTTCGGCTTCATCAACAAATGCTTCATCTGTCATCTCAACTGACCAGATATCAACAAATATTTCCGCTACAACTTCAGCACCACTTCATTTTGAAACTCCTACAACAACAACATCCATTCTTCCAACAATGTCTCCTACAACATCAGCAACAAACCATGAAGATGTCTCAACTGTCACAATTTTTTATGATCCTGAAAACAACTCCGCCTACAACTCAGAAAGTGCTACTCCTACCAAAGCACCAGTCACAATATATTATGATCCGCAGACTATCACAGTTCCTTCTGCAGCTGCCGTCAGTCCAGTCACTGTCACAGTGCCTGGGCCAGTACCTTATGAAAGCAGTAAGGCCATCCCTTGGCATTACAGCTCTGACGTATACTGCGAAGGAAAGAAAATCACTCTTGAATCACCAACACCTGCACCACAAATAGACAATGTGGGGGGAGGCGGAGGCTTCACTCGAAGCGGACGTCTCTTTGCTCCACAAATTCAAAGACCCACTGCCGAAGCAGAAGCTGCTGCCAAGGCAAAAGGAAAGAGCCCGGTGCAGGAAGATCAAGCTACTAGGGAAACTTTGAAAACACCCTTTGATCAAGAAGTTGATGAGTTCATGAGAATCATCAAAAAGAGTGATTACAAAATAGTGGATCAGCTTCACCAGACGCCTTCCAAGATCTCTATCCTATCATTGCTTATGTGCTCTGAAGCCCATCGGAACGCACTACTCAAAGTCTTGCACGCAGCTTACGTGCCTGAAGAGATCACCGTCAATCAGTTGGAAACTGTGGTTGGAAATGTTACTGCTAGCAATGGGCTAGGGTTCACCAATACTGATTTGACTACGGAAGGCCGCAACCATAACAAGGCCTTGCACATCACCATGGAATGTAAAGGTGCAGTCCTTTCCCATGTGCTGGTAGACACGGGGTCATCCCTCAATGTCTTACCGAAAAAGGCTTTGGTGAAGCTAGAATATGAAGGATTGGCATTGCGACCCAGTAACCTGGTAGTAAGAGCCTTTGATGGTTCTAAGAGATCAGTTCTGGGGGAAATTGAGTTGCCTGTGACGATTGGCCCACAGACTTTCCAAACGACCTTCTACGTGATGGACATTCAGCCTGCCTACAGCTGTTTGTTGGGTAGACCATGGATTCATGCCGCTGGCGCAGTAACGTCTACCCTTCACCAAAAGTTAAAATTTGAGTGGGAAGGCCAAGTTGTTACAATTTGTGAAGAGGAGGATATTTTTGTTAGCCATCTGGCTACTTATAAGTATATTGAGATGGAGGGGGAGATCCACGAGACCATGAGCCAAGGGTTTGAGGCCCTGAATGTTAATGAAACCTCTGCTGTGCTCGGGACCTCTATGGCATCCTACCAACAAGCCCGGAAGGTGGTGGAAGAAGGAAACGCTCAAGGCTGGGGCAAACTGTTGCCGGTGGAGAAGAAAGAAGATAGATTTGGGTTGGGTTACAAACCAACTCAAGAAGATCAAACAGAGGCTGCCAAGAAGCCCAACTTTGTTAGTGGGGGGATGCTTACCCCCGATGCTGTCAACAACTTGGAAGACGAGTTGGAAGAAGAACGCAACCTGGAAAGCTGGATTCGTCCAAAGGTCCCGGGGAGCAGTATCTCAAACTGGTCTTCCCAGGAAATTATAAGAGTTACTCATGCAGAGTAATTATTATTTCCTGTATTTTTATAGCATGCATCAAAGTCTTGCATCTTGCCCAAGATGACAAGGCTCATTTTGTAATCGGGCCATCTGTACTTTTTGTGCAACAAGATTAATCAATGAAATATCAGACATCTTTTGCAAACAAGTCTTTTTCTTTTCTGCTCACTGTTTTTCCATTTTTCTTTTTGTACAAAAATAAATAAATGGCGATGTTTTCAAAATGACAACTTTATTTCACTTTTCTAAACAAGATTAAAATCAATCACTAAAATGAATAAACTGAACCCTTGCAGAGAGTGCCTTCCAGACAGCACCGACAACAGCACGGCTATGACTTTGTATGACTTTGACAATCCGATCAATCAAGCTGATGAAGGGGTTGAAGAAGATTACGGGCTTCCTGAAGAGCTAGCCAGATTGTTGAGACAGGAGGAGAAGGTCATCACTCCTCATCAGGAGGAGGTGGAAACGATTAATCTTGGTACAGAAGAAGAAGTGAGAGAAGTTAAGATTGGGGCCTGCTTACAAGATTCAGTAAAGAAACAACTGATTAACCTGCTTCAAGAATATGTGGATGTGTTTGCTTGGTCTTACCAGGATATGCCAGGGTTGGACACCGACATTGTTATGCACAAGCTGCCTTTGAGGGAAGAGTGCCCACCGGTCAAACAGAAGTTGCGCCGTACTCGCCCGGACATGGCAATGAAGATCAAAGAAGAGGTACAAAAGCAGTGGGACGCCGGGTTCCTTGCTGTAACTAGCTATCCACCGTGGGTTGCTAATATAGTACCTGTGCCTAAGAAAGACGGCAAAGTAAGGATGTGTGTTGACTACCGGGATCTGAACAGAGCCAGCCCGAAGGATGATTTCCCATTACCTCACATTGATGTATTGGTGGATAATACGGCTCAGTTCTCGGTATTCTCCTTCATGGATGGATTTTCAGGATACAACCAGATCAAGATGTCACCTGAAGACATGGAGAAGACAACCTTCATCACACCCTGGGGCACTTTCTGTTACAAAGTGATGCCATTCGGACTGAAGAATGCTGGTGCAACATATCAACGGGCTATGGTAACATTATTCCACGATATGATTCATAAAGAAATCGAGTGCTATGTGGATGACATGATTGCCAAGTCCCTTACAGAGGAGGACCACCTGGTAAATCTGCTGAAGTTATTCAAGCGTCTGAGAAAGTACCAATTGAAGCTGAACCCCAACAAATGCACATTCGGGGTGAGATCTGGTAAGCTGTTGGGCTTTATTGTAAGCGAGAAAGGGATTGAAGTTGACCCTGATAAAGTCAAGGCCATTCAAGAAATGCCTGCACCGAAAACTGAGAAAGAAGTTCGGGGGTTCTTAGGTCGATTGAATTACATCTCACGGTTCATATCTCACCTTACAGCAACCTGCGAACCCTTGTTCAAGCTGTTAAGAAAAGAACAGACGGTCAGGTGGAACGAAGACTGCCAAAGGGCTTTTGACAAGATCAAGGAGTACTTACAAGAGCCTCCAATCCTTATGCCTCCAGTGGAAGGAAGACCTCTGATAATGTACTTAACAGTATTAGAAGAGTCAATAGGGTGTGTGCTGGGCCAGCATGACGAGTCTGGTCGAAAAGAGTATGCAATATACTACCTAAGCAAAAAGTTTACCGACTGTGAACAACGTTATTCACTGCTCGAGAAAACTTGCTGTGCTTTAGCGTGGGCTGCTCGCCGACTAAGACAGTATATGTTGACCCACACCACTTTGCTGATATCCAAGATGGACCCAGTTAAGTACATTTTCGAGAAGCCAACTCTTACCGGACGGGTTGCAAGATGGCAAATGATTCTCACAGAATATGATATCCAGTACACCTCTCAGAAAGCCATCAAGGGCAGTGTACTATCTGAATATCTTGCTGAGCAACCCATTGATGACTACCAGCCTATGAGATTTGACTTCCCTGATGAAGACATCATGTTCATAAAAGCGAAAGATCATGAAGAGCCTATTCACACTGAAGGGCCTGACCCGGAGGAAGAATGGACTATGATGTTTGATGGGGCTGTTAACATGAATGGTCGCGGTGTTGGTGCAGTACTCATTACACCTAAAGGAGTTCACATGCCTTTCTCGGCAAAACTCACTTTCAACTGCACTAACAACGAAGCTGAATACGAAGCTTGCATTATGGGTCTTGAGGAAGCCATTGACCTCGGGATCAAAACATTGTCTGTATTCGGAGATTCAGCTTTGGTAGTCAATCAAACCAACGGCAAATGGTACACCCACCAAGATCATCTGATACCTTACAGGGATTATACAAGGAGGTTACTGACTTTCTTCACAATGGTCAAACTTGAGTATATCCCTCGGGACGAGAATCAGTTTGCAGATGTTCTGGCTACCATTTCATCCATGATCAAAGTTCAAGCTGCTAACTTTGTACCTCAAATCTCAGTGTCCAGACTTGACAGACCAGCGTATGTGTTTGCAGCAGATATTGCCAAAGATGATAAGCCTTGGTTCCATGACATTAAGTGCTTCTTGGAGGATCAAACATACCCACCTGGGGCATCTTCCAATGATAAGAAGACGTTAAGAAGGCTTGCTGGTAGTTTCTTCCTGAACACCGATGGTTCCCTGTACAAAAGAAACTTTGATATGGTGCTCCTCAGATGCGTTGATAGAACAGAAGCAGATTTGTTAATGCATGAAGTGCACGAAGGATCCTTTGGTACCCATGCATGAGGGCATGCCATGGCTAAGAAATTGCTAAGATCAGGTTATTACTGGATCACAATGGATGCAGACTGTTGTGCCTATGCCAGAAGATGCCATAAATGCCAGATTTATGCAGATAAGGTGCATGTGCCTCCCAATCCTCTGAATATAATGTCTTCACCCTGGCCCTTTGCTATGTGGGGCATTGATATGATCGGCAAGATTGAACCGACTGCTTCAAATGGCCACAGATTCATCCTGGTCGCCATTGACTATTTTACCAAGTGGGTTGAAGCAGCTTCCTATGCAAATGTTACAAGGCAGGTGGTAGCCAGATTTCTGAAGAGAGATATCATCTGTCGATACGGAGTTCCCGAGCGAATCATTACTCACAATGGGTCCAATCTAAACAACAAAATGATGGCTGAGCTATGCCGGGACTTCAAGATCCAACACCACAATTCTTCTCCTTACAGGCCAAAGATGAATGGCGCTGTTGAGGCGGCTAATAAGAATATCAAGAAGATTGTGCAGAAGATGGTAGTCACTTACAAAGACTGGCATGAGATGCTACCATTTGCCTTGCATGGGTACCGCACGTCAATCAGAACATCCACTAGGGCAACACCGTATCAACTTGTGTATGGTATGGAAGCAGTCCTACCGGTGGAAGTTGAATTACCCTCCCTACGGGTACTGATGGATGTTAAGCTGAACGAAGCAGAGTGGGTTCGGTCCCGATACGAACAACTGAGTCTGATTGAAGAGAAGAGATTGGCTGCAATGTGTCATGGGCAGTTGTATCAGAAAAGAATGAAGAGAGCCTTTGATCAGAAAGTCAGGCACCGAGAGTACCAAGTAGGAGATCTTGTGCTGAAGAGAATCCTCCCTCCTCATACAGACCACAGGGGCAAATGGACTCCAAATTATGAAGGACCATTCGTGGTAAAGAAAGTTTTCTCTGGTGGAGCACTGATGCTCAGTACCATGGATGGTGAAGATTTCCCGTCCCCTGTAAATTCAGATGCAGTTAAAAAATACTTCGCATAAAATGACCCGCTGGACATAAAAACAGAATGTAAGTCCAGGCAAAAATAGGGCATCCCGGCGAGTCAAAAACAGAATAAAAGACTCGGGCAAAAATAAGGGAAAATAAACAAAAAATGTACACCCGCTGAGTTGAAAAGCCACATTGGACAACTCAGGCAAAAATGGGTATCCCGATGGATTGAAAACCCGAAAGGGCGATCCATGCAAAATAAGGGAACAAGCGAACAACTGCATTCTGAATTCGTCTGTGTCGCCTACAACTTGGTAAGCCTCTAAAGGATCCAACTTCAATCAGAATCAACCTTCTCCAGAAAGCAAGACGAGAAGAACGTCAAAAGTCATACGAGTCATAGCAAGAGGAAGCTCCTTGAAAGCGTCGTCAACATCGCCAGCACTTTGTTTCTCAATTTGCAACAGTCTCTTCATTTTAGGAGATTTGTTTCTTTGACTGTATCTCGCCAATTCAGGGCGCATAAATTAATAAAATCAGATTTTTCAGTCATGTTTCGTCTTGTACATTTTATTTGCAAAGAATGTCTTATGTCTCTAAAAAACTGGTTGCACGAATACAGATGCTTATCTTTAAAAATAAAAATAAAAACGCGGCTTACAGGGAATATACTTACTCTAAAAAGTGTCTAATCTCCTATGACGGAATCCAGAAAAGGATACCTCGGGATCACTTGTGCGTTTCTCTATCTTTGCAGGATTGCAGGTATCCGAAGCACAACTTGGGGCATGTAAGCTTCATCCCAGCAAGCTGACAAATCAACACTCATTCTCGGCACCCGAGGTGCTTTCTCCCCAGCTGAGTTGCCACTGATAAACTTCCCCAGCTAAGTTGCCACTTGTCACTTATCCCCACCAGAGTTGTCAGGTATCATCCTCAGCAGGATACAAAAGTCAGGGAACCATTTCCCCACAGAACTTCAGCCTCTATCCAGAAGAGCGACGCATGAAGGAGTCACAACAGAGTGAAGAAAGCTTCTACGAACCCCCAGCTGGGTTCCCCATTACAGGAATAGGACTATCATTGACCTACTTCCCCAAGCAGAATCGTCTCACCAGATCTACCGATGATCTCATCCCCAGCTGGGATATTCACTTCAGACAGATCGACCAGAGATCTTCACAGCAATGGAGCTCGAATCCCGGTTTGGTATCTTTGCATAATCATGGCATTCGCATCATATTCACCCCACAAAGCGTAGCATTCTGTCTAAAACGGAGCATTACGGCAAAAATCAAACATATAGCATAATCATAAGCCATGTTTTGAATCAAACACTTGTGAATAGTGACAATCCATCAGTATGCAGAAAACTTTCCCCCAGAGTCCCCAGCAAAAGCAGTTGCCTCATATTCACAAACACCAGTATATACTCCCTTTTACACCCGTCCGTGTCGTATCCCCAGCAGAAAGCCAAAGACATTCTCTTTGCACTCACAAATACTTATATATATACATTTCCTTGACATCCGTCCATGTCACTTTCCCAGCACAGTAATGTAAACATTTTGTATACCAGATATTTGTTTATACTACACTCTTCACCTTTTGACACTCGTCCGTGTCACTCTCCCCAGCAGATTGAACACTCAAATATACACCACTCATACTACTCATACTTATACAGATACTCGTCCGTATCTTGTATACACCAGTTATATCCCCGCAGATTCGACACTGGTCCGTGTTCTTTGTTAACCAATTGGTACTCGTCCGTACCATCATCTCAGAACATGCGTCAAGTGTTTGTTTCTACATGATACTCGTCCGTATCATAGCCTTAAGGATGCTCATCCGCATCTTTAATCCATACACCGTGTCAGACACTTTTGTCTCCTTGAATATAGATACTCGTCTGTGTCTACTATTCCCCAGAAGAGTCCCTTCGGATTCAACACTCGTCCGTGTTCCTTGTTAACCAGTTGATACTCGTCCGTATCATCATCTCTGAACACGTGTCAGTTTGTTTCTACCCGATACTCGTCCGTATCGTAGTCTTAAGGATGCTCGTCCGCATCTTTAATCTATACACAAACATCTAAACACTTATACTTTCTTTTCTTGGTTGTAAACACTCTACCGTGTTTACTATATCCCCAGTAGATCGCCAAGTACGCAAATTTTCCTTTTATCTGACACTCGTCCTGTGTCATGATAAACCTTGAGAGCAGCCGTACCCTGCTAGGTGGTCGTCCTCCACCTCTTGATGGTCGTCCTCCATCATGCTCATCCGATGGCCGTCCCCATCGTTGATATTTAGCAGCCGTTCCCTGCTAGGTGGTCGTCCTCCACCTCTTGATGATCGTCCTTCATCACTTTATCCAATGGCCGTCCCCATTGTTGATTTTGGTTATCTGACATTCGTCCTATGTCATGACAAACCTTGAGAGCAGCCGTCCCCTGCTAGGTGGTCGTCCTCCACCTCTTGATGGTCGTCCTCCATCATGCTCGTCCGATGGCCGTCCCCATCGTTGACCTTTTATCCGGCATTCGTCCTATGTCGCGATATTTTCGGCAGCCGTACCCTGCCAGGTGGTCGTCCTCCACCTAAGATGACCGTCTCTCATCTTAACCCAACAGAGCAGCCGTCCCCTGCTAGGTGATCGTCCTTCACCTTTGATGACCGTACCTCATCATCTGTTTATTTCATTTATTCTTTAACCCGATGGCCGTCCCCGTCGTGGTCCCTTTTCTTTTTAGCCCGATGGCCGTCCCCATCGTCGGTTACTTTACTTTATGAACTTGATGGCCGTCCCCGTCATGTTTCATTCGATCCCCAGAGAATCTTGTAGCTTTACTTGATGGCCGTCCCCATCATAATATCTTATTTTTTTTCCCAGCTAGTCAGCCGTCCCCGTCTTGGCTTTGCCTTTTATCCCCATCATGTCGGCCGTCCCCGTCATTGCTTTATTTCCCGCACTTTTCCTAGCATGTCGGCCGTCCCCGTCATTGCTCTTAACCCAGCAGTCGTCCTCTGCTCGGCGGTCGTCCTCCGTCGCCCACACTTTATAATATACTTTATTTTCCTTTTACAATCTATATCCCTTTTCTTCTTCATTCTGTGAGTGCAAATTTTGGACTGTCTTTGGTATTCAACCACAAGTTATCTTGTTTGCCTGTTAAGCCGTTGCTTACATCCTGCACAGCTAACTCATGCTTGAATAGGGGCAGCTGTAAACACCCCAAATTTGCCCTCACCCATTCACTCCATGGCTTGTGATCATTTCATATGCATAAACACAATCATATCATCTCATATCCTAATTTTGATTCACTGCATAGGTTCTAGGTCATCTGCATCTAGGGTTTGTGATCTGAGCAATCCAAGAGCCTCTTGAGCCACTCCAAAGGTCATCAATCACTTCAAAGGGGTCTATATGTGTTCAAGCATCATATTATATCCTCTCAAGGTCAAGAATGCCAAAGAATCACAAGGACTGGGATTGGTGTGGAAGCAGAGCCAGGCTTGACTGCACAGATGACCTGAAATTAGGGTTTTGGTTTCAGAGGCCATAACTTCAAATTTTTTGGTCATTCTTGTTTCTATTGGTCTCTATATGGTATAGGGAGTATGCATATCAATTTTCATGAAGAAATTCCATGGGGAAGTCATCTGATCAAGAGTTAACTTTCTGGACAAGTCAGTGCAAAATCAGGGCATCTGAGGCCCCCAATGACCCAACCAAGGGGTGATCTTCATCATTTTGAGTGTATATGATCTTTATTTGATCATGGAAGAAGGTTGAAGTTCACAAAATTCAAGAATTACAAGTTTTTGCAAAGTTGACTTTTTAGGGCATGGTTGATTTTTAAGGAATATGTCATTTTATGCCATTTTTCAAACCTTACTTTTTGATCCAAAAATGCTTCAAATGGAAAAACTTTGGTCATGAAAGTTGTAGATTAGATCTTTCCATTTTCAAAAAGTACAAGAACATGACCTAATTCATCTTGGATCAAAAGTTATGGTTCATCAAAGTTGACAAAAATCACTAATTTTCAAGTTATGCACCAATTGGAAATTTGCAAATTCATGTACCAAGCATTCTAGTGACTTCAAAGTGACTTCAAAGCTTCATCATATGATCATACATGACCCCAAAAACAGAATTGGCCCAAGGAATTTTGCATTGCTTGCCTCGATTTTCAAAGTTCCATAAGGCATTTTTCATAAGGGTGCAAAGAGGGATTTTTGATAAAATCATTCTCCAAAGAGTTATGTGATCACTAATCACTTTCTATGCATTGTCATGACCAATTGAGACATCATGTGACAAAATTCAGCAAGTAATGCTTCATGTACTTAGCATAAAATCATGAGAAAACACAAGTGGACAACTTGCAAAATCACCCTCAATTCATGATCCATATGTTGCAGTCAGATACAAGCAATCCAAGGGCCCTCCTCAACTCAAGCTGAAGCAAGACATGCCCTAACACAGCTGCTGCCATAGCCCATGCTGCAAGTACCAATCACATTGACTTTTTGGCCAAAACTCCCATACTCTTGGCACAGTGAACAGCCACCCCTACTGACCTGCCCTCAGCCTATTCACACATTGTTGGAGTGTTATAGCATGGCATTGGGCATTGAAGCAAGCCAGAACACAGCATACCACAAAAACTGTCACAAAGCTTCCCTTCTTCGAATCACCTTCCACAGCCACCAAACATCCAAACTCTCTTCACCAATAAATCAAACACATAAAAAGGAACCAGAATCAGCCATCAATAGAGCTTGAAACCACTCACACATAGAACTCATTTTCTGATATAGCAGATTCGAACCTCTCAAAATAGCTTGTTTAAGCTCATTCCAAGCCTACCATTAGCATCAGGAGAACCATTGGGGTGAGTCTGCATCAAGGAGAAGCCCAGAAAGCCCAGAAACAGGATCTTCCATCTCAGGTATGGCCATGGAATTTTTCTCTCAGAGCTTGCATTTTAAGTTATAAATGGATTGTGTATGTCTTGCTGATCATGGGGATGGGCTTAGAATTAAAAATGAGTGAGAAATGAGGATTTACCAGGGCTCTGAAACTTTGCCCGTGAATCTTCATGGCTTCGATTCTCTTCATTTGAGCATGAGAAATTTAGTTTGAGAGGTGATTTGAGTGAGGTTTAAGTAGAGGAACATTTTCCTACCTTTAATTTGGAGAATGGTAGCCTGAATCATGATCTAGGGTTTTGTTGTTGCCGGAGAAGATGACCGGAGCTTCCCTCCGGTCACCTGAATTTGTTTAACCCTAATCCTGTAATTAAATGAGGTTTAAATCTTGAGCGTTGGATCATCTGACTTGCCTTGACTTCGCGCGTGGATGAGTGGTTCAGATGGGTCCACTGTGCCCTAATCACCATTAAGTCTAATTAATCCATTTAATTATTTTATAAAACTTAATTAAGGTCAGAATCAATCCAGACCCTTCATTAGCGCGCGTGGTCAAACTCTCCCTCCCAGATTCAAATCTCAGCCTTTAGATCAGCTTACTTCTCATTTTATTTTGTTTTATTTTATTTTCTTTGCATTTGTTTTATACAATTTATTAAAAATAGCAAAAATGCTTTAAAAATTATGAAATTTTTTATCCTGAGTTTCATTAATTTTTAAAACACAAAAATATTTTTATTTTCATTTTTAGCATTAAAAAAGTATTTTTAAATATTTAAAAGTTTATTTTTAATTGATTAATGAAAATTAATTCATTAAAAATACTTTTAGGTATTTAAAAATCACCAAAAAATTCATAAAATGTTCTAAGACATTTAGAAACATTGTCCAACCTTCAAACCAAATTTATTTTATGATCTTGATGCATTTTGAGAATTTTTCATTGAATTAAAATCATTTCTATGCATTATTTTGATCCAAACTTCAAAAAATCATTTCTGCCTATCCATGAAGAGTTGGACCTTGTTTCTTTTTGCATTGCATTGTTTTTAGCATGTAGTTTGTGAGATTAAATGGCCATGATTTGATCTTTCATTTTCCATTTGTTTGGTAATTTTCTTGTTTAGGAACCCTAAAACCCTAGAAAAATTAGGAAAATCATATCTTGAATTTGGTTAAGAGTTGAAACCTCTCCTTTGGGCATTGGGTTAGTATAGGATTAGGGGTCCTTTGAGTGCATTTTCATTTTTTTATAATGTTGTTTGCTTCTGATTTTGGTTTTTGTTTAATGTATTGTTCATAAACCCTAATTTGGGCTTCCATATGCATCCATCTTGCATTCTCTTGCATAACATGACTTGCCATGACATTCCATGCCTCCATTTGATTCATTTAACATCATAAGACATATTGAAAACATGTTTGATCATTGCATCTTGCATTTGCCTTGTTATATGCCATATGCATTTCATAACTTGTCATGTATGATCATGGTTCTTAACTTGCTTCATCTGCATCCATAAGCTTGTATGATCATCACCATCCCTTTGTCATGTGTTTGTAGCATCTCATAGCATCATTAACATCATGAATGTGCTTCTGGTTTTGGTTTGCATCATGTCATTCCATCCCATTTTGCATTGCATTGCATTTCTTTTCTAACCTTTCAGGTGGTAAGTGGATTTGAGAAGTGAATTTGCCTTCACTTCTCATAACTTTCTCTTCATCTCTTTCATGCATCCTTGCTGCATTTCATTATTGTGTTTGAGTTTGAGCTTGTTCATTCTCCTTCTTCTTACTTTCTTTCCTCAAGTGACTTGACTTCTTGAATGAAGCAAGTCACTTTGCTTCTCTTGATCCTTTCATCTGCTTCCTGGTGGTTCCATTGAAGATTGTTCTTGTAAAACCTCACAAACCTTAGGAACAACCAAGCATGACAATGATTAGGGTTTTGATTAGTCCCCCACTTAGTTTTACCTTTGTGTCTCTTTTGAGTCTTCTCTTCTCATCTCATAATCAGAGACTAAACTCTAAAGGCTTTAAGGCTTTGTGATTAAGCTTATGCCTGCATCCTTCTATTAGGATGGAGTGTATAACTTTAATCCTAAGTGTTAAACCCTTAATGTGTTTAAATCTCTTAATCAATCCACTTAATAACTATCAAGACATCACACTTGTAACTTGGGCCTTGCATTAGGGTTCTAATTCTTCCTTAATTGGTTAAGAAGGACTAAACCTAGTGTTAATGGACAAGTCCCCCTCAAGTTGTCTTACAAACCATAAAACTCACTTCTTCATCATATCATTAAATAAAATCCACTTAATCAAAGGCTTGTTTTGTCATGAGTTTAATCCCTAATCATGGATTAAGTTGAGGAGCTTTCCTCAGCTTAAACATTCTCATCTATTATCCTTCTATTAGGATGGTGTAATGAGTCTGTTTAATCCTTGATTATGGCTTAACCTCATTACTCAACACTAAACAAAAACACCCAAAAACATCTAAATAATCACAAGTAGGTTAATGATCTTGATCCTATATCAAAGGTGATTAAGTGTGAGAAGCTGACTTCACACTTAAGGTATTCTCATTACCCCTAATCAGAGGGAAGATGTGATGAGTTTACTAATCCATTGGTTTAGGCTTAAGCTCATTAATTTATGACAAACTTTCAAAAGCAACAAAAGATTGAAAACTCAAAAACAAACAATAATCGTCTCCTCCGGGATTCTTTTCTCATCTCATTCACTCATAAACGAGAACTTGTTTCTTCCGTCTAATGCAAGACAGTCAGCACCTGAGCCAGACAGGTCATACACTTGAGCATAGACAAGCGAGCAGTTCATCAGTCAATTCCTCTTTCAGTCTCTTTGGGTCGAACTACGGTGTTCTGACTTCCTCATTGCACGAGAGGATACGTAGGCATAACTTAACAGTTATCGAACAAAAGTCTCTGTATATTCCCCCTCTTTCTAGCCTTATTCTTTAGCCTAATTATCATGAGCATCTTATTCTTGTTCTCACACTGACACTTTCACACTTCATATCACACTTATACACTTTACACTGACACCTGTACATTTTTTTCCAGCCCTTTTATACACAGATTGCACTGACACTACCCCTTTAAAACACAAATCTTTTAAGCGTGGATCCCGTCGAGTACGACGGACAATCTGGGTGCTAATACCTTCCCAGGTTGTAACCAACCCCCTTTCTCAGTCTCTCTGGTTCGCAACCGTCTTATCCATGTCTTTCCAGGTTTATGCAGCATTACCTTTCCTCCGGGATAAAAATGCCTAGCTGGCGACTCTATTCATCTCCAGTGAGTTCACGGCTGTGTGTTCTCATTGTCCCTCTCGCCGACCGTTCGCGTCTGTACCTTTATCTGGGCCATTCCCATTTATCGGGAGCGACAACAAGCTCAGTCCTGAAGATGTTGTGTTAAGACCAAGTAATGTAGTGGTGAGGGCCTTTCATGGTTCAAGAAGAGTGGTACATGGAGAAGTAGATCTCCCGATCAAAGTAGGCTCTCAAGTCTTCGACTCTACTTTCTATGTAATGGATATTCGTCTTGCGTACTCCTGTTTGCTTGGGCGCCCCTGGATCCATGGGGCAGGTGCTGTGACTTCCACTTTACATCAGAAGTTGAAATATCCGGTGAAGGGAAGGATCGTCACTGTTTATGGTGAAAAAGAATACATGGTCAGTCATGTGAATACTTTTAAGTATGTTGAGGTGGAGGGTGAATATGTTGAGACTCTTTGCCAGAAATTTGAGGTAGTTCCTTGGGTCGTTCCTGCTACTGAAGCTCCCCCTGTTGTTAAAAGAGTTCCTGTGGTTACCAGAGTACCTTCTACAATGGGCTCCCTCAAAGATGCTAGAGTTGTGGTCGAAGAAGGTGGTTGTACTATTTGGGGTCAGCTTCCTGACATCCCTTATAAATCTGACAAGTTTGGTTTGGGTTTCACTGCAGAATCCCAGAAGGTTGTTCGTCATGCTCGTGCTGTTCGTATCAGCAATCAAGGGGTCATGAGAAATCAAATCAATGATGCGGGTGACTATAATGAAGACTATAACCTGGATGATTGGATCTTTCCTACCGTGGGTGATGGGCTCAACAATTGGAAGACCGAAGACTTTATTCCTATCTCCTTTAGTCAGGAGTAAATACTATTACTATGTTTTTATTTTAAGTTTGTAATTTCGAACAATTAAACTTTTAAGCCTTGTGTCTTGCCCGAGGCACAATGGTATGCTTGTTACAGGATTGTCATTTCATTTGCATACTTCATTCAATAAAAATCAATGGGCGTTTCATTTTCGTAAATATTGTGCTCCTTGTCTTTCTTTTATTTTTTATTTTTGTTTTATCAGCTATGTGTTCTTACACACACCCACATCACTAAATGCAGATCCTCATCTACTCTGGATCCTGTTGATAACAATTCTACTATTTCCAATTATAATTTCGAGAATCCGATCTATCAAGCTGAAGACAAAAAGGAGGAAGATTGTGAAGTACTTGTAGAGCTTGCTAGGTTGTTACAACAAGAAGAGAAAGCTATACAGCCACATGAAGAGCCAATCGAAGTTGTGAATCTGGGAACTGAAGAAAACAGGAAAGAGGTCAAGATAGGGGCTGAACTAGAAGATGGTGTTAAGAGCAGATTAATTCAGATGTTACGTGATTATGTGGAGATCTTTGCTTGGTCCTATGAAGATATGCCAGGGCTGGATACAGACATTGTGGTTCACCGTTTACCGGTAAAAGAAGATTGTCGTCCAAAGAAGCAGAAGGTTCGTCGCATGCGTCCTGAAATGTCAGAAAAGATTAAAGCAGAAGTGATGAAACAGTTTGATGCAGGGTTCTTAGCTGTGACTTCTTATCCTCAATGGGTTGAAAATGTGGTACCAGTACCTAAGAAAGATGGTAAAGTACGCATGTGTGTGGATTACAGAGATTTGAATAAGGTCAGCCCTAAAGATGACTTTCCACTTCCACA
The DNA here is from genome assembly GCA_963966055.1 of Lathyrus aphaca. NCBI lineage: Eukaryota > Viridiplantae > Streptophyta > Magnoliopsida > Fabales > Fabaceae > Lathyrus > Lathyrus aphaca. Next base: position 139,138,264 of record OZ014522.1, on the reverse strand, counting down.
TATTGATGTTCTGGTAGACAACACTACTCAACATAAGGTATTCTCTTTCATGGATGGTTTCTCTGGTTACAATCAAATCAAGACGGCACCTGAAGATATGGAGAAGACTACATTTGTTACACAGTGGGGCACCTTTTGTTATAAGGTGATGCCATTTGTTTTGAAGAACGTCGGGGCAATATAGCAGCGTGCTATGGTGGCTTTGTATCATGATATGATTCATCATGAGATAGAGGTGTATGTGGATGATATGATAGCTAGGTCCCAGAATGAAGAACAACACCTTGATCATCTGCATAAGCTGTTTGAAAGGTTGAAGAAATACAAGCTCAGATTGAACCCAAATAAGTGTACTTTTGGAGTTAGGTCTGGTAAACTCCTGGGTTTCATTGTCAGTGGAAAAGGTATTGAAGTAGACCCTCCAAAAGTAAAAGCTATACAAGAGATGACAGCTCCCCGTACTGAAAAGGAGGTTAGAGGTTTCTTGGGACGACTAAATTACATTGCAAGATTTATTTCCCAATTAACTGCTACCTGTGAGCAAATCTTCAAGTTGTTGAAGAAAGATCAGGTAATGGAGTGGAATGATGAGTGCCAGACAACCTTTGATGAAATGAAGAGATATCTTCTAGAACCTCCAATTTTGATGCCACTAGTTGATGGAAAACCCTTGATTATGTACTTAACAGTATTAGACAACTCAATGGGGTGTGTATTGGGGCAACATGACGAGTCTGGTCGAAAAGAGCAGGCAATATACTACCTTAGCAAAAATTTTACCGACTGTGAAACAAGATACTCACTGCTCGAGAAAACTTGTTGCGCTTTGGCATGGGCTTCTCGCCGACTAAGATAGTATATGTTGACTCATACTACCTTGTTGATTTCAAAGATGGATCTAATCAAGTACATATTCGAGAAACCTGCTCTCTCCGGACGAATAGCGAGATGGCAAATGATCTTAACAGAATATGATATACAGTACACTACTCAGAAGGCCATTAAAGGAAGTGTTGTAGCTGATCATTTGGCTCATCAAGCAGTGGATGATTATCAATCAATGAGTTTCGAGTTCCCTGATGAAGACATTATGATTATTACCAAAGAACCTGGACAATATGAAGGACCTGAATAAGAATCCCGATGGACTATGGTTTTTGATGGAGCTTCTAACGCACTTGGAAATGGTGTTGGTGTTGGTGTTGTGATCATTTCCCCTGAAGGTTGTCATACCCCGATTACTGCAAGACTTTGTTTCTATTGTACCAATAACATGGCTGAGTATGAGGCATGTATCATGGGTATCAAAGCTGCCATTGAGATGAAGATTCAGTTCCTGGACGTATATGGGGATTCAACCCTGGTAATGAGTCAGATTAAAGGAGATTGGGATACCAAGCATGAAAATCTCATTCCTTACAGAGAGCATGTGTTGTCCTTGATCCCATATTTTTAAGAGATTACCCTTGGATATATTCCACGAGGAGAGAATCAGTTGGCAGATGCACTAGCCACCATGGCATCTATGTTTGAGATTAGCTGGGATGATGAAGCTCCCAAGATTACTATTGACAGATTTGAGAAGCCTGCATACTGCAATGAGATTGATACTGAAGGAGGAGAGGAAAAACTTTGGTTCTATGAGGTAAAAAGATATCTTGAAACTCAGGAGTTCCCTGAAGGGGCATCTGTCAAAGATAAGAAGTTTCTGAGGAGGTTTTCTGCTAAGTTCTTTTTGAGTAATGAAATTTTGTAGAAGCGCAATCATGATTCGACTTTGCTTCGTTGTGTGGATAAGAAAGAAGCAACAAAGATTATGGAAGACATGAATGATGGGATTTTTTGCACTCATTCTAGTGGTCATACTATGGCAAGGAAGATATTGAGAGCAGGTTACTATTGGTCTACTATGGAAGCTGACTGCTATCAACATTCCAGAACATGTCATAAGTGTCAAATCTATGCTGATAAAGTGCATATACCTCCAGCTCCATTGAATGTGTTGACTGCTCCTTGGCCTTTTGCCATGTGGGGCATTGATATGATCGGTGAGATCAAGCCTACTGCTTCTAATGGGCATCGTTTCATCCTGGTTGCTATTAATTACTTTACAAAGTGGGTGGAGGCAGCTTCATTTGCATCTGTTACTAAGAATGTGGTGGCTCGATTCATTAAGAATAATCTCATGTGTAGGTATGGCATCCCTGAAAGGATTATCACAGACAATGGCTCTAATCTGAATAACACCATGATTACTGATCTCTGCACGCAGTTCAAGATTAAACATCACAACTCTTCTCTGTATCGTCCAAAAATGAATGGGGCAGTAGAAGCTGCTAATAAGAACATCAAGAAGATTTTACAGAAGATGATTGTTACTTACAAAGATTGGCATGAGATGTTACCATTTGCTCTTCATGGTTATCGTACTACAATACGTACTTCAACAGGGGCAACCCCATTCTCCTTAGTCTATGGTATGGAAGCAGTTCTGCCCATTGAAGTTCAGATCCCCTCCTTAAGAATCATGAAGGATGCAGGCTTGGATGAAGATGAGTGGATTCAGACTCGACTTGACCAGATAAATTTGATTGATGAGAAAAGGCTGGCAGCTGTTTGTCACGGTCAGATGTACCAGAAACGGATGATCAAAGCTTTTAATAAGAAGGTTAAGCAAAAGGTATATCAGGCTGGTGACTTGGTAATCAAGCGTATCATACTACCACAGGGTGATCCTAGGGGCAAGTGGACTCCTACATACGAAGGACCATTTTTAGTCAAGAGGGTATTTTCAGGAGGTGCCATGATGCTTCCTACTATGGCCTAGGCAAAAATAAGGGCATCCCGGCGAATCAAAAGGGTTCGGGCAATAATTAGGGACATATATAAAAAAATGTGTACACCCGGTAAGTCGAAAACCTGAAAGGGCGGCTTGGGCAAAAAAGGGTATCCCGGTGGATTGAAAACCTGAAAAGTCAATCCAGGCAAAAGTTAGGGATTAAAGCGTATGACTATGTCTCGTTGGATCACTCATGTAGCCCCCAACTAGTTGTGTTACCTAACTCAAGCTCGAACAAATAAAGATCAATCCAATCGTTTCCATCTCAACAATAGAAGATGCGATACTTGAAGATAATGGCAATAGTAGAATTGAAACTCAATAGGATTATTTCTCACATGGCTGTTTTCCTTGTTTTGTAAAACTTTTATGACAAATTCCTCTTACTAGGATTTCTGTCTCCTTGTACAAACTTGCTTATGTATAAGCCACTTTATAATAAAATCTTGTCTTTGAATCCAGATTTACTTTTACCCTATTTACCTAAGCGAAAACGTCCATTGGTTGTGTTTGAATGTATGTATGCTTTTGAATATGATTGATGTTTACCAGAAATGCATAAAATGCAGTAATAGTATTTATTAAGGACGAACGACGGCAGGAATTCAACGAAACTTCGTCGGTTCATCCCCACAAGACAACTATGAATCCCCAGCAGAGCAAATATATCTTCATAGATACTTCAAGTTACGTCTCCCCTTGAATTTATGTCCATCTCTTTTATCCTCAGTCGGGATACTCGGGAACTTATTCCCTCAATATAAGTACGACGAACGAAGACGGGAGGTTATAAGTACTATGTTATCAAACAAGACGGGAACAAGGTTCTCATATTCTTCAGCAACGAATCGGGATTTATTTTCCTTAGCCAGTAGTTGTTATACAAAGATATCCAGACGCTTCAGGCTGCATGAGTCATACATACATCATTTACATCATACCATAACATATCCATAAATGCATAATACATTTACTTAGATGCATCATGCCATACATGCATACATATTGCAATAAACTAACCTTTTCTTTGCAGGATGGTTATATGCAGATAAAATACTATCTACAATTCACAACAGTTCAGAGACGATCTATACGAAGGTCTAGTGCTTATACTTAATTCAGGGATGATCGCTACGAAGATTCATTTCTGACAATCAATACTCAAGTTGTCCTTGGAGGGGTACGTAAAGGATCTATACAAAGATCTGGTGCTAATCCAGGATATTTTGCAAGGGAAATAATCGTCACGAAGATTTAGTCCTTATATTCTTTTATCCTTGGATAGTAGGTAAACGGTCTATACGAAGATCTATTACCTAATCTAGGATATTTCCAGAAGAGATAATCGTCACGAAGATTTATTTCTACTGGTCTATTCAACAACTCAAAACAGTTCAGAGACGATATATACGAAGATCTAGTGCTGATACTTAATTCAGAAAAAAATCGCCACGAAGATTTGGTTCTGACACTTCAATTAAAGTATGTTCTTAGATATGGTTCAGAGACGATCTATACGAAGATCTAAGCCCTGACACTTAATGAAGGATATTCTTTTTTCCCAGAGATACTGCAGACACGATCTAGTGCTAGCATTGAACTCAAACCATGTTGCATAAACGATTCAGAGACTGCCTATACGAAGACCTAGTACTGATATCCAGTATCAACATAAAGATATTATCACCTCCTGATATTATGGATGGCATCTATAAGCCCATCTCCAGTTCTTCCAAGTGGCATCTTCAAGCCCACTTAAGCATATACAACTAATCATCAGTGTTACTTTGTGCACCGACGAGTGCAAATTTTTGGGCTTTTGTGTTCAATCCCCTTCAACCTTCCAAGTCACGAATGGCACATATGCCAATCTAACCCCTCAGGTTTCAGAAAATTGAACAGGGGCAGCTGTTGTACCCCAAAATTTGCCCTCACCTAGACAAGACACTGTGTACTAAGGTGTCCCAAGAGGTTCACAAGGTTCACAAGATTCACAAGGTATCTCAAGAGGTTCACAAGGTTCACAGGGTTCACAATTAGTCAGAAAGTGTGACAATTCCCTCAGACAATGCCTCCTCCTAAGCAATGCATCTTAAACTAGGGTTTTGACTTTCATCAAGCTAAATGGACTTCCAAGGTTTCAAGTGAGCTTCATAACATCCTATATGTCTTCAATAATCCCTATGTCAAGTTTCAAGGCTTTCCCAAAAGGTTTGCTTAGTCAGATGATCAGATAGGCTAAAATCAGTCAAAGCAGTCAAAAAGTCAAACTGAGGTCAACTGTGGTCAAATCAAAGTCAAACTTCATGATTTTTTGCCAACATCAAGTATATGAAGTAAAATTCATCATTTGATCAAGGGTTGATCATGATTCATCAAGGAGATTTCAGATCATCAAGAATCAGGAGTTTCTAAATTAGGGTTTTCACAGGAAAAGTCAACTGAACTTTGACCAGCCATAACTTTCACATGCTTCATCAAATTTTTTCCATCCAAAGCTCATTTTTAAGGAAATTGAATTCTCTACAACTTTGTGTCTCACAAGCCAAGCCCAAAAATGCTTCATTTGGAAGGTATGAGCTAAGACATTATAGGTCATTTTAAAAGTCAACAAAAAGTCAACATCTTCCAAAGAGCATAACTTGAGAATGGTAAAAGATATGGACATGAGACCAAAGAGGTTGGTTATAGGACTCTTTAAGCTTTCCAAAATGTCCAAGAACACCTTCATAGCCTTAAACTTGAGGGACTTATGACTTTGCAAAGTTGGGAAAATTTTGAGAGGTTTATGAAGCAAATGGGACCTTAGAACCAAATTTCTCCAAATGGGTTTGCATTTTTATGACCCAAACACTACCATGACATCATGCACGAATTAAAAATCATTTATTCAAATTTTTAATCATTTTATTTTATTTATTATGATTTTATACATTAAAAATCATTTTAAATCAAAATAAAATATAAAAGTTTCAATATTTGATATGATTTTTGTTCTAGAAAGTCATAAAGGCCATTTAGAAGTGATTGAGATCATGGAAAATCAGATCAACCAAAAGTAGCAAGGATATATCAAATTTTTTCAATATTTGAAAGCATATCTTTTTCAATCTCAAATGATCCAAAAGTCCAAAGAAGGATTTGTTTTTTTTGACATAGTTAAGTCATACTATATATGTATAACATAAAGCAATGCTGGGACACGAATTTGGCAGCCTCCAAGAACAAAATCACAAGTCAAAATTTCACTCCAAATTTGAAATTCGGTTTCATACATTCAAGCAATTTCAATCACTTTTGAAGGTTGCTTTAGCTTCCTTGAGGTTCACTGATCGTATTTTAATCCTCATATACATCAAAAGCATGATCATAAGCCATAACCGAATCAGAATTGTTCTTGAACTTTTGATTTTAGATTTTTATTCTTTATGCATCATTCACTGATTTTGGTTGTTGATTTGTGTTTAGCATGAAGTTTGCAAGCTTTCTGGACAATTAGATTGAAGGTTCATGACCTAAATCGTAAACGGCCATAGTTAGGGTTTCTGTCCCTCATTTAGGGTTTCATGATTAACCAAATATAAATGGATTTAAAGAACGTGGATAGATTGTATGAATCTTAAGGATTTCATTGCCCTAATCAATTTGATGAAATTGTATTGTTTGGTTGATGTTTGAGATTCGCAGGTCACAAACATGGAAGAACCCGCAGGTAAATTCGTAAGAGAAAGCCCAGGAATTTTAGCAGGAAATTTGAGGAAGATGAAGTTCAGATGGCGCCAAAATTTAATTTAAAAAATTGATTTAAAATATAATGTTTGTTTGTTGGTGATATGTTGAATGCGTAGTAATAGCTCAATTGGTTTGTGTGCGTGTATGTGATATGGATGGTCCTGGGTTCGAATCCCCCCAGGCCATTTTGTGTTGTTTTATTTTTTCTGGATTTTTTTGCAGGTTAATCATAAAACCAATTAGACTCCTGGTGTTATCACCAACGCATGCTTGGCCTAGTGGTGATTTTGCTGGTCTTGTGGATGTAAAGCCTAGGGCCTGGGTTCGAATCCCAGCCCCAGGTATGTTTTTTTTTTCATTTTTTTTCATTATTTTTGTTATTTTATTTATTTAATTCAAATAATTCTTTAAATAATAATAATAATAAAATAAATGTATATATTATTTTCTTTTATAAAAACTTATATTTTTTATATTCCAATTATTTTCTAAAACAAATCTAATTATTATATTTATTTTATTATATGTTCAAATTATTAAATATATATATATATATATATATATATATATATATATATATATATATATATATATATATATATATATATATATATATATATATATATATTTTGTAAATAAATTAATTAATATTTCAATTAATAATTAAAACCCTAATTTTTCTTAAATAATATGTAAACCCTAATTTCTAACCCTAAATTTTTTGTTAACTCTAATTTTTATTTAACTTTAATATTTAACTTAATTAAATAATTAATCAATTTTTTGTAAATAATTATTATTTTGTTTATTATTATTATAATTATTCTATTTTCTTCTAATTTTCTAAAATTGTTTATTTAATTTTAAAATAATTTTTTCTCTTAAATTTTTATCTTCTTTATATTTTTATTAACCCTTTACTTTTATTATTATTATTTCATTATTACTAACCTTTAAATTATTGCTTATTTATTATATTTATCATTATTGTTTCTATTATTATGTAATTGTGAAAGCCATGTAATAGTCGTAGATTTATTTTTTGTTTCTATTTTATTTTTGTAAATATTTTTATTGCCATGGTTAGTAATTTTAGGGTGTGTATAACTATGTGTAATTAAAATAACTTAGATAATTAACCTTAAATAAGGTAAATATTTGAACATGAACACTCACACACGTAAGTCGATCTTTGATCGCCATCCTACACTTTCTAAGGTTACCTCTCATGTTGCCTATTTCTAAGGTCAAGTAAGGTGTCTTAAGCAAATTCCCTCCATTAATATCATCAAGTCCCTTTAAGTTTATAAGATCAAGTCCCTTCGAGGTTGCCTACGATAAATGATCTTGTCCCTTCGAATAAAAGATGATAAGTCCCTACGAATTGTTAAAGACATCTTGCAATTGTTTATATTCAGATGTCCCTATACATGTCCCTTATTACATCCAAGCTAATGACTACCTATTCCTTAATAATAGGGATAGTCTTACCATTGAAGGAACATAAGAACAGTAAAGACTTAATATATGGTAGGTTTCTCTTAATTACTTGCTCACGCCTTTTCAAAATACATTTTACACTTCACATTTCAAACAAATTTTCAAAACAAAGTCTTTATATACATCCATACGAGGATCATTATAAAGCACTTAGAAAATTTTTAATCACACACTACACCTTTCTCAAAACAGTTTAAAGTGAGCTAAGTAACTAAGAGCCCATGGATAACCATGGATATAAAGGGTGCTAACACCTTCCCTTTGTATAACCTACCCCCCGAACTCAAAATCTTTTTAAGGTCTTTCCTGTTCTTTTATGCCCTTTCCTTTTGGATAAAATAAAAGTCGGTGGCGAATCTTGCTATCCGCAACATTTAACTAAAGTCAGTTCTCCCACCGTGTTACACAACTGCATGAGGCCCTTGAAGAGGTACCAGATCTCAGAAGAAGAGCATATGTGAAAAGAACTCGAGTAGATATGGGGATTGCAGAGGAAAAGCCAGAGTCTTCTTTTAGCTTGGAGTTCTAGTTTTTCCTTTGTACTTTTGATCACCTACAGAATTGTTGTAGGGATCTATTTGGATTACTATATTTTATGTTGTGTAAGACTTTAAACCCTATGGGGATGTTGTTTGTGCCTTAGGGCCTTTATCTTATTGCATTTTTCTTTTGCCAAATTCATTGAGCTGTATGTGTCTTTTCATAGTTTGGTTGTGGAAATGGTGTGGAAAACAGTGAAAGAGAGGATCATAACAGGTTGATTCCAAAGGCCATCTTGATTCCTCATGAGATACCAGAACTGGGGGCAATAAAGGCTTGATAATGAAAACATGAAGATTGCATTGCATATAACGTGTTTGTTTGTTTTACAGGTAGTTCATCAGTTTTCTAACGTTTATATCAATTTCAGGCACTATAGCTCCTAATAAGGTTCAGAGATATCCAACTGTACACAAATACCCTACAAAGGTGAACAAAGAGAGCAATGGATCAGATGCAAGCAGATCTGGCTGACTTAAGGACAAGAATGGACAACTTCATGACCCTCATGGCTGGGATGGGTCAAACTCAAGAGCGCTTGTGCGAAATGGTGGAGAACAATCAAGCCAGGAATAATGGGACAGCAGATGGAGGTAATCGCAATGGGGTTGGCGCTCGTCATGTTGAAATCCATGTGGTACAACCAGGGGTCACTATTATCAATGATGGAGTGAATAATACACAGATGGATGGGCAGGACGAACAATTCACTTTGCTGGATGAGGCAGAAGGCCAGGGGGTTGACATGAATAAGAGGTTTAAAGAAATGGCTGAGCAAATTTGCGCCATTCAATCTCAGAGTTCTCTAGGGTTTGACATCACTAATTTGGGCTTGGTGCCAGGGGTGAGAATTCCCTACAAATTCAAGGTCCCTACTTTTGATAAGTATAACGACACAGCTTGCCCAAAAACTCACCTTCAGTCTTTTGTGGGAAGGATTGTCGTACATACAGATGATGAGAAGCTGTGGATGTATTACTTCCAGGATAGTCTTGTAGGAGCTTCCTTGGAATGGTACATGAAGCTGAGCAGAGTCAATATTCAAAGCTGGAAGGATTTAGTTGAGGCGTTTATGAAACAGTATCAGTACAATTTGGATATGGATCCAAATCGTACCCAGTTGCAGACAATGTCTTAGAGTGCTAAATAAGGGTTCAAAGAGTACTCCTAGTGGTGGCGTCAGCTTGCTGCTCGGGTGCAACCTCCCTTGTTGGAAAATGAAATGGCAGACATGTTCATGGGAACACTGCAGGGCGTGTTTATTGAGAGACTGGCGTCTTGTTCAGCAACAAAGTTTAATGACATCATGATAGCTGGAGAGAGGGTTGAAACTCTTTTGAAGATGGGAAAAATCCAAGATAGTGGTGCATGTAGCTCAAGTGGTGTTCAAAAAGCTTTTAATGGACCTCCAAGAAGAAGGGAAGGAGAAACTAATGTTGTGTACGGTCGATCCCAGGGCCGTGGATACAAAGGATATTACGAGCAAGTGGCAGCTGTCACCATTCCATCAAGTCCTGTACAACAAACCCAACAACAGCAACAACAACAGCCACAACGCAATAACTATCAGCAAAGACCCTATCAACAGAGACAAGCTCGTCCAGCTAACAGGGTGCTTGAAGCTATCCCAATGACGTACACGACACTGCTCCAGAGATTGTTAGATTTGACCTTGGTTCAGTTGAGGACATTAGCACCACCACCACTTGGAGATCTTCCAGTGGGGTATGATGCTAACGCAAGATGCGCCTTTCACTTAGGTGCTCCCGGGCATTCAACGGAGAAGTGTATGGCATTACAACATAAGGTCCAAAACTTGATTGACTCAAAAGCAATTAACTTTGCACCGCCTCCAAATTTTACATCAAACCCCATTCCAAATCATGGAGGGGCCAGAATAAATGTCGTTGATGGTGGTGAAAGGTTAAACTTGACTTTGAATGTGAATGAAGTGAAGACTTCGTTGCTAGTCGTGAAAGATAGATTGCTGAAAGGGCAGGTATTCCCAGGGTGTGATTATGACTGCGAGGGTTGCATGAATTCCGTTAATGGTTGTGAGGTTTTAAGAGCTGGGTTGCAGTGTTTGATTAACGAAGGGTCCCTACAGTTCGACAGGGTTGACAATAGAAGTGATTGTGTGTCTACCATAACAATTTATTTTGATCCTGCTGAAGTTCTTGCCCGGAGAGAACCTGGGACTATCTATGTTCCAGAACTGAGTCCTGTTACCATTATTGTTCTGGGACCAGTCCCTTATGCTGATGACAAGGCCATCCCTTGGCACTATGGCTCAGACGTGTATGTAGATGGTCAGAAGGTGGAGAGTTAAACAGTGACAATTGACCCGATTGTTGTGAATGTCGGAGGAGTTTGTGGATTTACAAGGAGTGGGCGTCTCTTTTCTCCTCAAACTCTTAGAGGTGATCATGAAGCTGAAGCTGCTACAAAGGCTAAGGGTAAACAGGTGGCAACTGAAGAGGTGACAACTCCTGCTCCTAGTCAAGGCACTTTTGAAAAAGAAGTTGAAGAGTTCATGAGAATAATTAAGAAAAGCGACTATAAGGTGGTTGAACAACTGAATCAAACTCCGTCCAAGATATCCATTATGTCATTGTTAATGTGTTATCAAGCTCACCGGGAGGCTCTGCTAAATTTTTTACAAATGACATATGTACCACAGGAGATAACTGTTAACTAGTTGGAGGTCGTGGTAGCTAGTGTGAACGCAAGCCATGGGTTGGGATTCACAGATAGAGATCTCACTTCTGAAGGACGCAATCACAACAAGGCCCTACACATCACCATGGAGTGTATGGGTGTTGTTCTACCACATGTCTTGGTAGACACAGGCTCTTCTCTCAATGTGCTTCCTAAGAAGGCCCTAATGAAGTTGAATGTTGAGGGTATTGCCTTACGACCCAGTGATTTGATTGTAAAAGCCTTTGACGGGTCCCGGAGGTCTGTGTTCGGGGAGGTGGAGTTACTGGTAAAGATTGGGTATCAAGTATTCAAGAGTATATTCTATGTTATGGATATTCAACCTGCTTATAGTTGTCTGCTAGGGCGTCCTTGGATTCATGCTGCTGGCGCAGTAACATCCACGTTGCATCAGAAGTTGAAGTATGTGGTAGACGACCAGGTTGTTATAGTATGCGGAGAAGAAGATATTTTCGTAAGTCATCTGTCGATCTTTAAGTACGTGAAAATGGACGGGGAGATCCATGAAACACTTTGTCAGGATTTTGAGACGGTTAATGTTAGTACTTTGTCTCCGGTGGTTGTAGTCCAAAGCAATGAAAAGGAAGGGACTCCTATTTACTCCTACAAGCAAGCTAAGGAAGTAGTCCAATCCGGAAATGCACAGGGCTGGGGCAAGTTGCTAGAAATGGAAAGGAAAGATGACAAGTTTGGTCTTGGATATCAACCTGGTGGGTCTAGCTGGTCTCAGGGTAGTAAGTCCATAACGTTCACTAGTGCGGGAATGTTCGACTACAACAACATTTGTGCAACAAATGAAGAGGGGGATAATGATTGCGACTTGGATAACTGGATTCACCCATGTGCACTTTGGGAAGAGCTCCGTAACTGGTCGGCTGAAGATTTCGTTCAAGTCACTTAGCAGTCAAAGTAATTTTCTTTGTTTCCATTTTATCATATTGCATGTCAAATCCTGCACTCTGCCCAAGGTGCATGGATCCATTTGTAGGGCCACCATGCTTTTAGTGCATTTACTTTTCCCATGAAATAAAGGACATTTTTCGAGCGAAATTGTGTTCTCTTTCTTTTGTTTTAAATTTTTTCGCAAAAAAGCAAACTATATAGATAAAATGGAAATGTTTTCTTTTTTTTTTCTGTGTTTTGTGTGTTTGCATCTTTTTTTGAAAAGAACAGATTCTAAAATAAGCACATCATTTGTGCAGTGTTGATCACTCGGATTCTTGTGATAATGTTCCTGCTATGACTATGCATGACTTCGACAATCCTATCTACCAAGCTGATGAAGGGGTTGAGGAAGAATGTGAACTTCCGGAAGAATTGGCTAGGTTGTTGAAACAAGAGGAAAGGGTAATTCAGCCTCATCAGGAAGAAGTAGAGATAATCAACATCGGGTCTGAGGATGTAAAGAAAGAAATAAAGATTGGGGCTAGTGTGTAGGCCGGGGTAAGGAAGGAATTGATTGGTATGCTACGCGAATATGTGGATATCTTTGCCTGGTCGTATCAAGATATGTCAGGACTGGATATTGACATTGTTGTACACAAGCTGCCACTAAGAGAAAACTGTCCTCTAGTGAAACAAAAGTTGAGAAGAACTCACCCTGACATGGCGATGAAGATCAAAGAGGAAGTTCAAAAGCAGTGGGATGTTGGGTTCCTTACTGTAACCATTTACCCACCTTGGGTAGCTAACATTGTGCCTGTACCAAAGAAAGACGACAAGGTTCAAATGTGCGTTGATTATCGGGATCTGAACAGAGCGAGTCCAAATGATGACTTCCCATTACCTCACAATGATGTGCTGGTAGATAACACTGCTCAGTTCTCGGTATTTTCTTTCATGGATGGCTTCTCTGGGTACAATCAGATCAAGATGGCGCTGGAAGACATGGAGAAAACGACGTTCATTACCCCACGGGGTACATTCTGTTATAAAGTTATGCCCTTTGGGTTAAAGAATTTCGGGGCAACGTATCAACGGGCTATAGTAACTTTTGTCCATGATATGATACACAAAGAAATTGAATGTTATGTGGATGATATGATTGCCAAGTCTCGGGATGAAGAAGAACATTTGGTCAATCTCAAAAAGTTGTTTGACAGTTTGATAAAGTACTGATTGAGGTTGAATCCAAACAAATGCACTTTTGGAGTGCGGTCCGATAAGTTGCTGGGTTTCATCGTCAGCCAAATGGGGATTGAGGTAGATCCTGCAAAAGTAAAAGCAATACAAGACATGCCTGCACTGAAAACAGAAAAAGAAGTGCATGGTTTTTTTGGGAGATTGAACTACTTTTCACGGTTTATATCTCATCTAATTGCCACATGCGAGCCAATATTTAAATTGTTAAGAAAAGAACAAACGGTCAGGTGGAATGAGGACTGTCAAAGAGCCTTTGAAAAGATAAAAGAATATTTGCAAGAGCCTCCGATTCTAATGCCTCCAGTTCCAGGACGGTCGCTTATCATGTACTTGACTGTGTTAGAAGGGTCGATGGGGTGTGTGCTAGGCCAACATGACGAGTTTGGTCGAAAAGAGCATGCTATTTATTACCTTAGCAAAAAGTTTACCGACTGTGAGTCCCATTACTCACTGCTCGATAAAACTTATTACACTTTGGCATGGGATGCTCGCCGACTGAGACAGTACATGTTGACCCATACCACACTGCTAATCTCAAAAATGGACCCTGTCAAGTATATTTTCGAGAAACCAGAATTAAACGGAAGGGTTGCAAGGTGGAAAATGATCTTAACAGAGTATGACATACAATATACTTCCCAGAAAGCCATCAAAGGAAGTATATTGTCAGATTATCTTGCACAACAACCACTAGAGGACGACTATCAGCCAATGAAGTTTGATTTCCCCGATGAGGACATCATGTACCTCAAAGCAAGAGATTACGAGGAACCACTTCCGGAGGAGGGGCCAGACCTTGAATCCCAATGGAAGTTGATGTTTGATGGGGCAGTGAATATCAACGGACGTGGAGTTGGTGTTGTTATTATCACACCCGAAGGTGTTCACTTTCCCTTCGCTTCCAGAATCACTTTTGGCTGCACCAACAATTAAGCGGAGTACGAGGCGTGCATAATGGGAATAGAGGAAGCTATTAATATTCAGATTAAGACCCTCGATATATTCGGAGATTCAGCCCTCGTTATTAACCAGATTACCGGCAAGTGGTTTACGCATCAAGAACACTTAATTCCTTATAGGGATTATGCCATTAGATTGTTGAAGTTCTTCACAACAGTTAAGCTTCAATATATACCACGAGATGAGAATCAATTTTCCGATGCATTGGATACTCTTTCTTCGTCCATCAAAGTCTTATGTTGGAACTATGTGCCTAGGATTGACCTTTCCAGGCTTGACACACCAGCTTATGCTTTCTCTGTAGACGCAGTGTCTGATGAGAAACCTTGGTACTTTGATATCAAGTTTTTCCTTGAAAAACAAGAATACCCCGCTGGGGCATCATCCAATGACAATAAGACCTTGAGATGACTTGTTGCTAGCTTCTTCTTGAATGCAGACGGAGTTCTGTATAAGAGGAACTTTGACATGGTCTTGCTCAGATGCGTGGATAGACACGAAGCAGACATGTTAATGCAGGAAGTCCATGAGGGGTCTTTCGGTACTCATGCAGGAGGGCATGCTATGGCTAAGAAGTTATTGAGATCAGGGTACTATTGGCTTACAATGGATGCAGATTGTTCTTCGTACGCCCGTAAGTGCCACAAATGCCAAATATATGCAGACAATGTGCATGTTCCTCCTAGCTCGCTCAACGTCATGTCATCTCCTTGGCCTTTTTCTATGTGGGGCATTGACATGATCGAAAAGATATAGCCTACTGCTTCAAATGGTCATCGTTTCATTTTGGTGGAGATTGATTACTTCACCAAATGGGTTGAAGCAACATCTTACGCCAATGTCACTCGCCAAGTGGTAGCCAGATTTCTGAAGAGAGACATCATTTGCAGATACGGAGTGCCCGAACGAATCATTACTGATAATGGTTCCAATTTGAACAATAAGATGATGGAAGAACTGTGCCGGGACTTCAAGATTCAACATCACAATTCTTCTCCTTACCGGCCAAAGATGAATGGCGCGGTAGAGGCAGCAAACAAGAATATTAAGAAGATTGTGCAAAAGATGGTTGTCACTTACAAAGATTGGCATGACATGTTACCATTCGTGTTGCATGGGTACCGAACGTCAGTCAGGACGTCGACCGGGGCAACTCCTTTCTCTTTGGTGTATGGCATGGAGGCAGTCTTGCCTGTTGTGGTAGAAATTCCTTCGTTGCGTGTGATGATGGTTGTGAAGCTTGATGAGGCTGAGTGGGTACGGGCTCGATATAATCAGTTGTGTCTAATTGAGGAAAAGAGATTAGCAGTTATTTGTCATGGTCAGCTTTATCAGAGGAGTATGAAGCGAGCATTCGACCAACAAGTACGTACTCAAGAGTATCAAATGGGTGAGCTTGTACTCAAGAGGATCATTCATCCAGGTTCAGATCACAGGGGAAAATGGACCCCAAACTATAAAGGCCCATTCATAGTGAAGAAGGTTTTCTCAGGTGGGGCGTTGATGCTCACCACTATAGATGGAGAAGATTTTCAATCCTCTGTTAATTTGGACACAGTTAAAAAATACTTCGCATAAAAGGACCCGCTGGACACAAAAACAGAATTAAAGTCCAGGCAAGAAAAGGGCATCCCAGTGAGCTAAAAATAGAATAAAAAGCTCTGGCAAAAGTTAGGGAAAATAATATAAAAAACTGTGTACACCCGCTGAGTTGAAAAGCCACATTGGACAACTTAGGCAAAAAAGGGTATCCTGGTGGATTGAAAACCCGAAAGGGCGATCCACGCAAAACAAGGGAATTAGAGAACAACTGCGATTCGGGTAATCTGAACCAAATCATCGTTTCGTACAGTCTGACAATATCAGAAGGGTTGGAATCAGTCCCCTCATCCTCTTCAGAAAGCAAAGGCAAGAACGGAAAGTCTGGAAGACATGTTGGTCATAGCGGGAAGGAAACTCATTGGAATGCCGTAAACATCGACATTAGGATAGTTCTTTTCTCAATTTTATGGTAGCTACCTCTTTACAGGTGGTTGCTTCCTGATGTAAAACTTTGCCCATTTTGAGGCCACTTAATAAATGAATATTCAGTCAAAAACTATGTTGTGTTTGTTTACTTTGTTTGCAACAATGTCCCGAATTTTTTGGCAGAAAGAACATTGCATATGAAACATGTTGTTTTTCTATAAAAAATGACATTGCAGGGAAACATTTAAAACCATCTTTGAGTGTCGGGTGACAATAGATGAGCAGATCATACTATGTAAGTCCCCAGGGCACATGTGTGTATACTGTTGTTGCAGGTTTTGCAGGGTGGTGTCGTATATCCCCAAGCATAGAATGTTCCCCCAGTTGAGTCGGATAAGATGGAATGGATCCCCAGCAGAACTCCAAGGCTAATTGAAGAGTATGCCCCCAAGCGAATTATCTTTCCACAAGTGAGGTATGCCCAGCAGGCAGCTGAACGCTTGATTTCCCCACAGAGTTCATGTTAGGGATTTACTCCCGTCATTGAAATATTCCCCAGAGAAGTCGCCAATTTATTTTTGGCTAATGTGAGGACACTGACAATTGTTCATCCCCCCAACCAGAGTTAAGTGTCAAAACATCTTGACCTTGTTCTCCCCTGCAGAATATAGATTTTTACTGCCAATCAGGGCACTTTGCTTTTGCTCGTGTGCATTCCCCAACACTCTTCTGTGTTTGATATTTGCTTGTTGCTTGTCTGCATTCCCCAGTATTCGTCTGTATTTCTGTTTGAAGCTCGGTTGCATCATTCTCATGTTCTAGCATTGGGCATATGATCAATCATTGGTGCCTTTGAAGACTTATAAGTCAAACCAAGAGATCAAGTGACCTTTTCCAAGTTCTATGAAGTATCTCTAAGCCCTATACAAGCTCAAGATCCTTTACAAGAGCCCAGGAGGTTGAGAGTTTATCAGATGATCCAAGAAGGAACAATCTCCTACACAAATGGTCTTCAAATTAGGGTTTCATTTTCAAGCAGGGATTCTTTGTGACTTTGGCCATTTCACGTGGGCAAATTCCTTCTTATGATATGTGAATTCTATGGATGAAATTTGGTGAGAATATTCATTGAGGAAGGCATTTATTTCATCAGTTGCTTGTATAAGAAGAAATTGGTCAAACTGATTATTTGAAAAGTCAATTGTGGCAATTCAAGGGTTACAATCCTATTTTTCAAGCCAAGGGATGTTATTAAGGTCATAGAAGAGGTTTGGCAAAGTCAAAAGTCAAGAATTTAGGGTTTTGGCAAGGGTTTCCATTTTTGGCATAAGGCATGTAATGAAACTTTCCAAATTTAGCAAGTTTTGCCCTAAAATTCAAAGCATTCTTTCATGACCAAAATGACTCCAAATGAATTTCCCTTGAACATGAAAGTTGTAGAATATGGTCTCCCATTTTCAAAAAGTACAAGAATATGTTCATAGCCCTCATAGTTTGAAAGTTATGCTCATTGGAAGATTGGTGATTTTTAGGTTTTTTTTCTCTTAAAATCCAAGTTTCTACCATTTGCAAAAACTCATGTAATGCATTTTCAAGCCATTCCTTGTACTAATTGTGACCTCAAATATCAAGTGTAAGGCATGAGGATCATTTTTGTTCAAGAATTATAAAGAATGTATGGAGGGCAAGCATGACATAACACTAAATGCATTTTTGCAATTTTATTCCAATTGTTTGATCCAAGGGATATAAGGCTGCAAAGTTGGTCCAAGGGTGATTAGTGGATTAAGTGGAGTAAAATTATGCACATGGGGGGAGAATGCACGAGAAAAGGAAGAGGTCACACATCTCATGCAACTTTGCAAAACCCTTCCATTCACATTTCTCATGCCACCACACTTCATAAAAACCCTAATCAATCTGATGCATAGAGGATATAAAAGCATTTGCACACAAGTTTTGCAGCTGAGCCTCTCTTATTCCTGAAATTCATTTTTTCTTACACACTTGCAAAAACCTTCGAATCTCCCTCATCACACTCACATTGCTATTTCTTTTTTCACCATGATGATCAGTGAAGTTCAAAGAGTAAGAATCCACCATTGATTCAGGCTTAGGGCAAGGATTTCTCATAGTGCAAGTTGGAAACAATTTTGTTCTAATCTTGCATTTCAGAAGGATTTGAACCTCTATTTGCATTTATTTTGCAAATAGAGATACCAATGGTTAGATCTGCACGAGTTGGAGGGATTTCTTGGTGTTTTTGAAGAATCTCAAGCTCAGGTATGTCTTTGTTTTCTCATATCTAGATCTCAATTTTTTGGTGTGTTTCGTGTTCTATTTGCCTCACTGATTATGCTGATGGAGATGGTTTTGTTTTGCTTGAGTATTGAGTGAGATGTATGGATTTGAAGTTTGATGCACAAAATTGTTTGCATTCGATTTGTTTGATCCTTTGATCTAACGAGAAATTTAAGTGGATATTTGAACTCAGAGTGCTTGATTTCTTAAGTCTGGAAAGTTTGATGCGTTTCTGTTGACATTTATTCATATGTTTGAATATTCCGACGCCGGAGCTAGGGCTCCGGTCGCCGGAATCTGGAGTTTGTCACCTGAGTTGAAAGGAAGAAGATGAGGTCAGGACCATTGGATCTTTCATCTGGACGGATGTGGTAATGCCAGCACATTAAAACTCACCCTCCCTCTCACGTGCATTCTAATTTCTGTTTTATTGTTTTTGCTTGCCAATTCATGTTAGCGTGTATGGACATTCAATCTGGACCTTTCCTTGTGTTGACTTAGGGAGTAGACTTTGGTTCTGATGCCTTGATTTTGATTACTTGGTGATAACATGTGTATGCCTTCAGATCTAATGACTCTGTGTTGACTTGACCTTGCCTAAACCATTGGATTGAATGACTAAAATTCCTTTGACTGCGTGTGAGCCTTGGATTATATAGACTTTTCTTGTTGACTCTTGCTTCTGGCCATTGGATCTGCATACCATATTTTTGTTGACTAAGCGCCCAATGGGCTAGACATGCTAATTGCACCCCTCCTCCTTGGGCCCATGGGATTTTGAATTGATTTTCTTTACTGGATGCACCCCTTGCTCATATTTCATTATTATTATTTCATTTATATTTTTTGATTGCTTTATAATTTTTAAAAATAGTAGCAGGTTACTACAAATTCCAAAATAAATCATGAATGTTCTTTTTAGTTTTCTCTAATTTTTTACATTTTTATTTTCCATTTATTTTTATTTTTCACGTAGGAATTAATTTTCACTTTTATTAATTGTTTTTCTATTCACTTTAATTACATGATGACTTGTGGATTTTCTATCTTGATCATCAATTTGAATTTTGAGTTGGATCTTTTTGCATTTGATTCATATTCGGATGTAGTTTGGTGATGATTTTTCTTCTGATTTTTAGAAGCTTGCATGAATATTTTTGGTAATTGACTTGAGCTTGATGTTTCAAAAACCCTAATTGGTGTTCTTGAGGTTCTTTGACCTAGTTTCCTTTTGATTCTGTCTTTATTCTTTTGACATGATGTTATCACTAGATTAATGAACTTTTGTGATTGATTGCATAATTTTTGCATGAGTTTGTGATTTGATTTGAATTTTCCCATAAGATTGCCTTATTTTTGCTTCTTCTTTCTAGCATGCTTAGTTCTTAGGCTAGGAGGGCACTTGTGCCAACTCCTATAGGATGTTTAGAGGTCTTGTTATATGAGGTTTGATCCCTGGTCCTTGCTTAGTGTGTGTGCTTTGAGATGTTTCTTTTTCACTTGCCTTTAAAGTTTCTCATAAATGTATGCATGTTCACCTCACCTTCTTTATTCACTTGCTCTCTATGATGCATATGCTTGAGTTTGTATGCTTCTTCCCCATGCTTGGTCTTGCTTCTTAGGCACATTTTAACATGTTTAGGCTCCTGGTTTTCAAGTGATGTTATTGCCTTGATTAGATGATCATTTGTTTGTTCTTGCACTTATGCATGTGTCCACTTCACTTCTCCTTCTTGTGATGTCAATGATTGAACTTGTATGATATTTCCCTTGGGCTCTTATGTTGTGTGTGCTCATTCTTATGATGATAAGGTTCTGATCTTGTGTTGCTTATTGCTTTTCTAACTTGTGGGGTCCTTGGTGTTTCATTTGTGTTTTGCTTTCTTCATAAGAGTTTGTGAAGCTTGGTTTTAGTTTGTGTGCTTTACCTCTTGTTTTGTTTGCCTTGGTGATATGTCTTAGTACATTAAATGGTTGCTTTCACTTCTGTTTGTAATGTTTTAGTATGATCTTTTGTTCATTTTTATCTCATTTAAGTTCAATTGTTTTTGTCTTACCATTTGTTTATGCTACTAACCATTTCAGGGGCTCATGGTAAGTGAAGTGTGGATGTCATCCACATTCCAATTCTTCATCTCTTCTTTATCTTTGCTTTCTATTTTGTAATTATTGATGTGCCTTAAGCCATCTTGTGCTTCATTTCTTCATCTTCCCCCTTTAGAAGTAACTTATCTCCTTTAGAGGAGTAAGTTGTTCTCTAACTCTTTCTTCCTCTTTTCTTCTTCTTTCCTAGGATAGTTTAAACCTCACTAACCTTAGGACCATCTTTGCATGTTAACTTTAGGATTAGACTTCCCCTTTAGTTTTACCTTTGAGATCCTTTTGGTGCTCTCTCTTTCTCATCTTCAAACAAAATCCCATAAAAAACATTAATAATAATTTAGGTGACTTCTCCCTTTGGTCACTCTCTTAAAGAAAATAATAAAAAACACTTCTTCACTCTTAATTCACAAAATCACTTAATAATATGAACAAGTTAGTGAATTTAAATCTTAATCTTAGGAAACAAGTTTGAGGATCTTCCTCATTCTTGATGGACTTGTTACTTGGGATGTGGTAATAAGGACATGTCCTTAGAAAAAGTTTTACCTTCACTTCCTTGTGCCACACTCCTAAGAGATTTCTAAAAGAATGGAACAAAGAATAAGCGTCTCTCCTTCGGGACTTCTTTTCTCATCACCCTCACTCTCATCGTACGAACTTGCTCCTACTTGTCACTTTGCAAGACGGTTACGCACTCGTCGTCCGAGCCTGCAACACCTGAGCATTGACATAGGCAGTTCAAGCCTTTAAGACACAAGAAATCTTTTCCACCCCTAGTTAGGGGAACTACGGCGACTCTGATCCTCACGTCCATATGAGGTACGTAGGCAGCGGGGTTAGGCCCGTTCGAGCACTCTTTTATTTTCCCTACATTTTCCCCCTTTCTATTCTTTTCTCCAGTTTCAGTCCTTTCTTTTTGCAGTAGCCTTCATTCTTTCACCCTTTGAAATAGTTTCTTTGCAAGCGTGGATCCCGTCGGGTACGACGGACGATCTGGGGTGATAATACCTTCCCATGTCGTAATCGACTCCCGAACCCAGTTTCTTTGGTTCACAGGACCTTTGTCCTTCCTCTTCTTTCTTCTGGTTTGTGCAACATTACCATTCCCGTCTCTTCGGGATAAAAATGCCTGGCTGGCGACTCTACCCTCTTCCGTGCCACTTTCGCGTTTGTACCAGGATGGAAATCCAGGGAGCGACAGCGGGCTAGGAGGTACATGGACCTTGTCTGCATAAATCTGGCATTTGTGGCACTTACGGGCGTACGAACAACAATCTGCATCCATTGTAAGCCAATAGTACCCTGATCTCATTAACTTTTTAGCCATTACATGCCCTCCTGCATGAGTACCGAAAGATCCCTCGTGGACTTCTTGCGTTAACAGGTCTGCTTCGTGTCTATCCACGCATTTGAGCAAGACCATGTCAAAGTTCCTCTTATACAGAACTCCATCTGCATTCAAGAAGAAGCTCGCAGCAAGTCGTCTCAAGGTCTTTCTGTCGTTGGATGATGCCCCAGCTGGGTATTCTTGTTTCTCCAGGAAAATATTGATATCAAAGTACCAAGGTTTCTCATCAGACACTGCGTCTACAGAGAAGGCATAAGCTGGTGCGTCAAGCCTGGAAATGTCAATCCTGGGCACATAGTTCCAACACAAGACTTTGATGGACGACGAAAGAGTAGCCAATGCATCGGCAAATTGATTCTCATCTCGTGGTATATATTGAAGCTTAACCATTGTGAATAACGTCAACAGTCTTCTGGCATAATCCCTATAAGGAATTAAGTGTTTCTAATGTGTATACCACTTGCCGGTAATCTGGTTGATAACGAGGGATGAATCTCCGAATATATCGAGGGTCTTAATCCAAAGATTAATAGCCTCCTCTATTCCCATTATGCACGCCTCGTACTCCGCTTCATTGTTGGTACAGCCAAAAGTAATTCTGGCAGCGAAGGGAAAGTGAACACCTTCGGGAGTGATAATAACAACACCAACTCCACGTCCGTTGATATTGACTGCCCCATCAAACATCAACTTCCATTGGGATTCAGGGTCTGGCCCCTCCTCCGGAAGTGGTTCCTTGCAATCTCTTGCCTTGAGGTACACGATGTCTTCATCAGGGAAATCAAACTTCATTGGCTGATAGTCGTCTTCAAGTGGTTGTTGTGCAAATTAATCTGACAATACACTTCCTTTGATGGCTTTTTGGGAAGTATAATGTATGTCATACTCTGTTAAGATCATTTTCCACCTTGCAACTCTTCCAGTTAATGTCGGTTTCTCAAAAATATACTTGACGGGGTCCATTTTTGAGATTAGCAATGTGGTATGGGTCAACATGTACTGTCTCAGTCGGCGAGCAACCCATACCAAAACGCAACAAGTTTTCTCGAGTAGTGAATAACAGGATTCACAATCGGTAAACGTTTTTCTAAGGTAATAAATATCATGCTCTTTTTGACCAGACTCGTCATGTTGTCCTAACACACACCCCATCGACCCTTCTAACACAGTCAAGTACATGATAAGTGGCCGTCCTGGAACTGGAGGCATTAGAATCAGAGGCTCCTGCAAATATTCTTTTATCTTTTCAAAGGCTCTTTGACAGTCCTCATTCCACCTGACCGTTTTTTCTTTTCTTAACAATTTGAAGATTGGCTCGCATGTGACAGTTAGATGAGATATAAACCGAGAAATATAGTTCAATCTCCCTAAAAACCCACGTACTTCTTTTTCTGTTTTGGGTGCAGGCATGTCTTGTATTGCTTTTACTTTTGCAGGATCTACCTCAATCCCCCTCTAGCTAACAATGAAACCCAGCAGCTTACCGGAACGCACTACGAAAGTGCACTTGTTTGGATTCAACCTCAGTCTGTACTTTATCAATCTATCAAACAACCTTTTGAGATTGACTAGATGCTCTTCTTCGTCCCGGGACTTGGCAATCATATCGTCCACATAGCATTCGATTTCTTTGTGTATCATATCGTGGAACAAAGTTACCATAGCCCGTTGATACGTTTCCCCGACATTCTTCAATCCAAAGGGCATAACCTTGTAACAAAATGTACCCCACGGGGAAATGAACGTCATTTTCTCCATGTCTTCCGGTGCCATCTTGATCTGATTATACCCGGAGAAGCCATCCATGAAAGAAAATACCGAGAACTGAGCGGTGTTATCTACCAGCACATCAATGTGAGGTAATGGAAAGTCATCCTTTGGACTTGCTCTGTTTAGATCCCGATAATCAACGCACATCTGAACCTTGCCATCCTTCTTTGGTACAGGCACAATATTAGCTACCCAAGGTCGGTAACTAGTTACGACAAGGAACCCGACATCCCACTGCTTTTGAACTTCCTCCTTGATCTTCATAGCCATGTTAGGGCTAGTTCTTCTTAGCTTTTGCTTTACCGGAGGACAATCTTCCTTTAATGGCAGCTTGTGCACAACAATGTCATTATCCAACCCTGGCATATCTTGATACGACCAGGCAAAGATATCCACATATTCACATAGCATACCAATCAACTCCTTCTTTATCTCGGCCTGCAGACTAGCCCCAATCTTTATCTCTTTCTTTATATCCTCAGACCCTATGTTGATGATCTCTATTTCTTCCTGATGAGGCTGAATGACCCTTTCCTCTTGTTTCAACAACCTAGCCAATTCTTCTGGGAGTTCACAGTCTTCTTCAACCCCTTCATCAGCTTGGTAGATAGGATTGTCGAAGTCATGCATAGTCATAGCAGAAACATTATAACAGGAATCCGAATGATCAACACTGTACAAATGATGTGCTTATTTCAGAATAGGTTATTTCTACAAGAGACGCAAACACACAAAAACACTGAAAAAAGAAAACATTGCCATCTTATTTGTTTTTGTGAACAATTTTAAAACGAAAGAAAGAGAACACAATTTGCTTGAAAAATGTCTTTTATTTCATGGAAAAAGTAAATGCATTAAAACATGGTGGCCCTACAGATGGATCCATGCACCTTGGGCAGAGTGCAGGATTTGACATGCAGTATGATAAAAATGAAAACAAGAAAATTACTTTGACTGCCAAGTAACTTGAACAAAATATTCAGCAGACCAGTTCCGGAGCTCCTCCCCAGGTACGCATGGGTGAATCTAGTTATCCAAGTCGCAGTCATTATCCCCCTCTGCATCTGTTGCACAAACGTTATTGTAGTCGAGCATTCTAGCGCTTGTGAACGTTATGGGCTTACTGCCTTGAGACCAGCTGGACTGACCAGGTTGATATCTGAGACCAAACTTGTCATCCTTCTTTTTTACTTCTAAAAGCTTGCCCCAACCCTGGGCATTTCCGGATTGGACTACTTCCTTAGCTTGCTTATAGGAGTAGATAGGAATCCCTTCCTTCTCATTATGAAAATATTTTCTTCCCCGCATACTGTAACAACCTGGTCGTCTACCACATACTTTAACTTTTGATGCAACGTGGAAGTTACTGCGCCAGCAACATGTATCCAAGTACATTCCAGCAGACAGCTATAAGCAGGTAGAATATCCATAACATAGAATGTGCTCTTGAATACCTGAGACCCAATCTTTACTGGTAGCTCCACCTCCCCGAACACAGATCTCCGCGATCCATCAAAGGCTTTTACAATCAAATCACTGGGTCGTAAAACAATGCCATCAACATTCAGCTTCATTAAGGCCTTCTTAGGGAGCACATTGAGAGAAGAGCTTGTATCTACCAAGACGTGTGATAGAACAACACCATTACACTCCATGGTGATGTGTAAGGCCTTGTTGTGATTACGTCCCTCGGAAGTGAGATCCCTATCTATGAATCCCAACCCATGGCTGGCGTTCACGCTACCTACCATAGCCTCCAGCTGGTTAATAGTTATCTCTTGTGGTACATACGCCATTTGCAAAACTTTCAGCAAATCCTCCCGATGAGCTTGGGAACACATCAGCAACGACATAATGGATATCTTGGACGGGGTCTGATTCAGCTGTTCAACCACCTTGTAGTCACTTTTCTTAATTATTCTCATGAATTCCTCGAATTCTTTTTCAAAAGTGCCTTGACTGGCAGTAGGAGTTGTCATCTCTTCAGTTGCTATCTGTTTACCCTTAGCCTTTGCAGCAGCCTCAGCTTCAGGATTACCTCTAAAAACTTGAGGAGAAAAGAGACGCCCACTCCGAGTAAATCCACCAACTCCTCCGACATTCACAACAGTCGGGTCAATTGTCATTGTTTTACTTTCCACCTTTTGACCTCCTACGTACACGTCTGAACCATAGTGCCAAGGGATGGCCTTGTCATCAACATAGGGAACTGGTCCCAGAACAGTAATGGTCACTGGGCTCATTTCTGGAACATAGATAGTCACCGGCTCCCTCTGGGCAGGAACTTCAGCAGGATCAAAATAAATGGTCAATGTAGACACACAATCACTTCCATTGTCAACCCTGTTAAACTGTAGAGACCCTCATCAATCAAACACTGCAACCCCGCTTTCAGACTTCCGCAGCCATCAACTGAATTCCAACAAGCCTCACAGTCAAAACCACGACCTGGGAATACCTGCCCTTTTAGCAATCGGTCTTTTACTACTAACAACGAAGTCTGTACTTCATCCACGTTCAGAATCAGGTTCAACCTCTCGCCACTGTCAACAACATTTATCCCGGTCCCTCCATGATTTGGAATGGGGTTTGATGTAACATTTGGGGGCGGTGTGAAGTTAATTGCTTTTGAATCAATCAAGTATTGGACCTTATGCTGTAATGCCCTGCACTTCTCTGTTGAGTGCCCGGGAGCTCCTGAATGAAATGTGCATCTTGCATTAGCATCGTACCCCACTGGAAGCTCTCCAAGTGGAGGTGGTGCTAATGTCATCAACTGAACGAAGTTCAAGTATAACAATCTCTAAAGTAGTGTCGTGTACGTCATCGGGATGGCTTTAAGCACCCTGTTAGCTGGACGAGCTTGTCTCTGTTGATAGGGTCTTTGCTGATAGTTATTGCGTTGCGGCTGTTGTTGTTGCTGCTGTTATTGTGGTTGTTACACATGACTTGTGGGAATGGTGACAACTGCCACCTGTTCGTAAGATCCCCTATACTCGCGGCCCCAGCCTCGGCCGTACACAACATTAGTTTCTCCCTCCTTTCTTCTTGGAGGTCCATTGAAATTTTTTCTCACACCGCTTGAGCTACCTGCACCACTGTCTTGAATCTTCCCCATTTTCAGCAGAGTTTCAACCCTTTCTCTAGCTATCACAATGTCATTAAACTTTGTTGCTGAACAAGACGCCAGTCTCTCAATAAACACCCAATGTAGTGTTCCCATAAACATGTCTGCCATTTCATTCTCCAACAAGGGAGGTTGTACTCGAGCAGCAAGCTGACGCCACCTCTGGGCGTACTCTTTGAACCCTTCTTTAGCACTCTGAGACATGGTCTGCAACTGGGTATGATTTGGAGCCATATCCAAATTATACTGATACTGTTTCACAAACGCCTCAGCTAAATCCTTCCAACTTCGAATATTGACCCTACTCAACTTCATGTACCATTCCAAGGAAGCTCCTACAAGACTATACTGAAAGTAATACATCCACAACTTTTCATCATCTGTATGCGCAACAATCTTTCCCACAAAATACTGAAGGTGAGTTTTCGGGAAAGCTGTGTCGTTGTACTTATCAAAAGTAGGGACCTTGAACTTGTAGGGAATTCTCACCCCTGACACTAAGCCCAGATCAGTGATGTCAAAACCTAGAGAACTCTAAGATTGAATGGCGCGAATTTGTTCGGCCACTTCTTCAAACCTCCTATTCATGTCAACCCCCTGGCCTTCTACCTCATCCAACAAAGTGAACTCCTCGTCATGCCCATCCATCTGCATGTTATTCACTCCATCATTGATAAAAGTGACCCCTGGTTGCACCACAGGGATTTCAATATGACAGGCGCCAGCCCCGTTGCGATTACCTTCATCTGTTGTCCCATTGTTCCTGGCTTGATTGTTCTCCACCATTTCGTGCAAACGCTCTTGGGTTTGACCCATCCCTGCCATTAGGGTCATGAAGTTGTCCATTTTTGTCCTTAAATCAGCCAGATCTGCTTGCATCTGCTCCATTGCTCTCTCTCTGTTCACCTTTGCAGGGTATTTGTGTACAGTTGACTGTCTCTGAACCTTCTTGGCAGTTATAGTGCCTGAAATGGCATAAACGTTAGAACACTGGAGAAATACCTGCAAAACAACAAACACGTTATATGCATGCAATGTAACTATTCATGTTTCCATGTTCAGACATTAATATGCCCAGTTCTGTTATTTTGACAGAAAATACTCCATATGACTCTCTTTTTTTGGAAACTAGCTTTTCAAACTCTTTTGAGGAATATCCAGACCCTGATGGCTTAGGACAACCAACTTTGCTCATTCAGAAACGGTAACTAGAAAGTATCATTGCATAACATGAACAAGCTACCAACAACCAGAGTCACAAACATAAACAGAATTCCCAAAGGGTTACAAAAAACAGAAAGATAAAGCAAGACTCCTACGACAAGCCTGTAGGTAGTCTGGATACAAACAACAATAAACTAAAAGCCTAGGCTAAAAGGAAGATCAAGCCCCTCTTTTGCAGTCATTACCTCTGTCTGGTTCTTCTTGACGCCTGCTCTCAGCTTAAGATTTGCAATCTCCTTCATCGCTTCCTCTAAGGTTAGCTAGCTCTGTAGCAATTGCTGAGTCTTTTCCCTTCGTATCTTGTGAACTTGTTCTACTTCTTCTTTCTTGAATGCCATATGTACCTCGAAGAACTCTTCCTTTTCTTTGTACATTTTCTGCTCCTGTTCTCTTTGGTTCTGTAACCAAGTAATGGATTGACGAGCTTCTCTAAGAGTCTTCAAAGTCTTCTTATGATCCGTTTCTCTTTTTGACTCTCTTAAACCTAATCTCTGAAAATGATCTTCTCTCCCAGCAAACTCCTTTTCCTTAGCTTCTAAGGTAACCTGCATCCTCTGTAGCTTTTCTTCTGCTTCTTGCTTAGCGTGATTGGCACGATGATACAAGCTAGCCGTCTCAAAATTCTCTACCCGAACCTTGTGCAACTGAGCTTCCAACTTCTTGTTCTCTTCAAGAGAAACAATAGTTTGTACCGATACCTCTTTTGGATATAGCGGAGCTTCAACTGAAAATGGGAGGAAGAAGGTGTCAACCTACCTTGTATCCTAGCAGCAAAAGAGGGATAAGTCTTAGGATCCACCTTTCTAAATTCTTTCTTACCCTCTTTAACCTTTGTTTACCAACCTTGAGATACTTGAATAACCAACTGCTCATTATCTTCAGCCGGAAAGTACAGAGTCTTAGCTATTTCTCTATCTGATGGAGGATCCTTTAATGGATAACCAAATTATTTTCTAGACAAAACAAGGTTATGACTTATCACTCATTTCATACCTAACAAAGGCACATAAGGGAACTCACCATACCTTGTAATAAACTCCTTCCCTACTAAGCTTCTGCTACATCCCCAAGCTATGTCATCAGATGTTAACCCCGTCGGTCTTCTAGCCCACTTCCAATATTGCTTAAGATCTTTGAACGGTCCTGACTTTGGAAGCTTCTTGGCAAACTACTCGGCAAACAATGGAGCACAAAAATTTACGTACCCCTTTCTCTTCTCATTCCTGTTATGTACACCAAAGTAAAAGTCTCCCAACAACGTAGGCACCAGGTTTCCTATGATGAAAAGGGTGATAGCCTCCAAGCTTACCCATCCTTTCTCTCCTGGGAAAAGGCTTATCCCATAGACCATTAATGCTAGTAGTTCACTGATCTCTAACCACTTTCCTCCCAAAGCAAACACGTGAGCTTCTGTGATAAGAAAACCTAGAGTAAATCTCTTCCCTTTACTAGCTTCCAACTCCATCTTCACTCTAATCATACTCAAATAACAGGTCCCTGCAATGTCCTTGTACGGGGGACACTTCTCTGAAACATAATAAGGATTACCATTCTTGATATGGATCTTCAAGATGTCGACATTCTCTGCCATAGTAGGAGCCAAGACGTAATCAGCAAACACGAAAATTCTCAACTGAGGGTCATAAAACTGCAACAAAGAATGAAGACCATCTATCTGATTAACAGTAGGTTTGTTCATGTAACCCAAGGTCTTCCCATACCGACTTCTGAAATCATCTAAAACCTTGTCACTCATCAAGCCCACCAGTTTCTGAATACCCTCAACTTCTAGTTACGGGAAAGTGTAATGAGCATTCCTTTTTCTGGGTATCTCTTGGACTTCTGTCATCTGGAGCAACAATGAATACCAGAACTGAGTACAATGGATAAATGGTAACCTGTAATGGAAACATAAACAGTTAATGCAAGTATGATGCGATGCAAATGCAATGCATGCATATGATCAACCACTGGGACTGTCTGGCTACGGAACACTGGAACCAAGTGACGAAGAACTAAGATCCTCTGAATAAAGCCTCATGAACAAGAATTCAGTCTCAAATAAGCCCCAAATCAGATATCTGAATCCATGTAACCTTATCAAATCATAGAACTGTACTGGTGTTCTACCTCAAAATTTTCCCTTTATTTTAACTCTAACAGACTTTTTGTTTCGCATTCATTTGCATCATTTTCATAGCATAACATGTATTTCGTCTTAATATTAGCCGGAATAATTTCTCGGAATTTACAGACGGACTGGTCAAATTAATTTTTAATTGTGCCTAAAACCATTAAACGAAAAATGTCGCATTTAAATTTGCAAACGTCGGTAATATTAATCTACGGTTCATGTAGATTAACCTGACATGCTAAAAATATTTTTACGACTATTTTTGGTCATATGTTGATCAGTCTGAGAAGTTTAAATGGTCATAATTTTTATTTCAAAATCCGACCAAACGCTGTATTTTTCTGAGTCATTTATTTCGCGCTGATTATTTTGACATGTTCATTTTATTTTTTCGAGCGTTTTGACGCCCGACTTTTATTTTTTTGAGTCTGTTTATTTTTACATTGGGTCTAGAGTAAATAAATAGGTTAATTAGTTTTTATTTTAATTTTAACTATTTTTATTAAACTTTATTTAATTATTTATATTAATATTTTATTGGGTTTCAAAATAAATATTTAGGCCTATTATACTAACCCTAATTGGTCCTATATATACTAACTAATGGAGACAAAAAGAAAAAAAAGGAAAACTATATGCGGCGGATCTTCTGTACTGCTCATTGTTCATATTAGAACATATACATTAGGATACTCTTGGGTGATTTCGCTTGTTTTTTTTAATATAAAAATGTGATCATACATAACATACAAAATGATATTCTTTTTTAACCATATTTTTTTTTCATGCTAACTTGTTTATATACACATGAGATTGAAGTTCATGTCCACCTACATACAAAATCGATTTTCCTTTTTCCATGTATATACAAAATCGATCTGATGAAATTGTTTCCATGACTGTTAATGTTTTGGGATTACTGTTTTCATATTCTATAATAATTTGGCTTCATCACTAATTTTTAGAATTTTCATACTGATTATATATATATATATATATATATATATATATATATATATATATATATATATATATATATATATATATATATATATATATATATATATATATATATATATATATATATATATATATATATATATATATTGTTTTTGTTTTATTCTTACTATCTGTAATATATATACTATTTTTTTTTACTGTAATATACATAACAATTTATTTTATATATATATTTACATTTGTGATATAACTACAATTTTTATATTTATGCTTACGTTTTATTTTTCGTTTTTGGATACACATTTACATAAAGATTTGTTTTATATACATTTACGTTTTATTTATATATATAATTTTTGTTAGATAAATTTTCTTATTTTGTTTTATAATTATTTAGATTATTCGGATCAGATCGTGTCGATACGCCATTTCTGTATCCGTGCATATGAAGCGTGACACTTGTGTTGATCTGATCCAGTTGCGATGATCACAATTTTGCGTTAGCAACATCGTTGTTCTTTTTTTTAATTCATATTATTTTTATGTTATTCATATACATATATTTAGATCTTCACATTTTTTTTCCATAACTAACTACCCTGATTTTTTTCCTAAACCTTGACGATTTTGCCTCAACCAATTTTTTTATATGTTTTGTTTTATTATATAATATCTATTTTTCAGGTACATTCACATGTGCGCGCATGTGTAGGACATTTTGATAAAGAAACACGAGTTTTATCTTCTCTTTCCTAATTTCTCATAATTTCCTCTATTTTTTTTTTAATTCTCTAATTTTTTAAATTAACGAACCTTAAATATTTAGATTAATTTTATTTGTTTATTTT
Source organism: Lathyrus aphaca (assembly GCA_963966055.1). Classification (NCBI taxonomy): domain Eukaryota; kingdom Viridiplantae; phylum Streptophyta; class Magnoliopsida; order Fabales; family Fabaceae; genus Lathyrus; species Lathyrus aphaca. The sequence goes on along the minus strand of OZ014522.1, from coordinate 139,106,050 downwards.
CTTAAAAACTCATAACTTTTTTTTAATTACTTATCTTCATAATCCATTCATAATATTAATTAATTATTTATTTTATTAAATTAATAGTTCAATATAATTTTTTTTAACAACAAAACTTTTTTTTATATATTTTCATAAACCTTAATTTTTCATGTAAACCTAAAAAATTTCTTATAAACTTTAACTGTGTCATTTTCTCTAAACCATAAACTTTTTTTTCATTAAACTTTAAACCCTGATTTTTCAAAGCCTAATTTTTTTAAAAACCTAAAAAGAAACCTTAAACTTAATTCATTTTTTTTTATAAAAATTATAATTTCTTTTCTTTTAATTTAAATTGCTCTATTTATTTTTTAGAGAATTGTATATGTTATAATTGATGTAATTTATTTTTCGCTCTTATTATGTAACTGCTTCCTATACCTAATAGCTTAGGTTTTCTTTTCTTTTCCTATATTATTATGTAACTGCCCCGAAACCATGTAATAGCGTAGGAACTTTTAATTTATGTCTTTAAAATTCTGTAAATATTTAAATTGCGTGGTTAATAATTTAGGGAGTGCAAAGAATAATTGAAAAATAATTCGGACTTAGATCACTAATCATAAGATAAATATCTGAAAATAAATATTCACACACGTAAGTCGATCTAAGATCGCCATCTACACTTCCTAGGGTATCCCTCTTGGTTGCCTTTTTTAAATGGTCAAGTCCCTCAAATATAGGGGTGTCTTAAGCAAAATCCCTTCACATATAAATCATCAAGTCCCTACAGATTTAAAAGATCAAGTCCCTACGAGGTTGCCTACAAAATAATGATCTTGTCCCTTCGAATAAATGATGATGGTCCCTACGAATTGCTAAAGACACCCTTACAAGTTGCCGTCATTGACCATACGATGACCCTATGCCTGTCCCTTAAACAAATCCAAAGTAATGACTACCTATTCCTTAATAATAGGGATAGTCTTACTCTTGAAGAAACATAAAAGAACTTGAATGACTTAGCTTAAGGTAGGTATCTCCTAGTTACTTGCTCACATCTTAAAACAACTTTTCACACATCACTTTTCTTAAACATTTTTTCAAACTTAAAGGCTTTGTATACATCCATACGAGGATCATCACAAAGTACTTAGAAAAATTTCTAATCACACACTACACTTTTAAAAAAAAACAATTAAAGTGAGCTAAGTAACTAAGAGCCAATGGATAACCGGTTAACACTGTGAAAACAACAACAAAACCTGTAGAAAATCAGCTCAAACCAGTTTATCCAAATAATTCCACCACAAACTAGCAATCAATCATGCATGAAAAGTAAGATCAATTCATATTAATCAAACATCATTAAGCTCATGAACATTAACACATAGATCCAGTCACAAATCAACGAATCAATTCAAGTAAAACAAGCAAATACACAAGCACATGGTGGATCTAAGTACAAGCATTGCAAATAAGCTAAAAAAACAGAGCTAGATTTGAACTTAACCAACCTACAAAGCTGAGGTATGCTTTGGTAATTGTTGTTTGAGCTGGAAATGAGGAATCGCGCGGAAAACTTCGAAGATCCGGTGCTAATCTTCACACATCATGCAAAATAAATGCAAGCAAAGGATCTTGATGCATAATTTTGGCTCCAAAAGCACTTCTAATCTCCAAACCAGATCTGAACCAAGTAGTAAAACCAACAAATTGATGCAAGGTCTAGTTCCAAGATCTACAAACTTTAATGCAAAGTTATGTGATCTTCAAAGAGAAACTTTGAGTGATTTGGAAAATTGGGAGAAAAATGAGAGAATGGTGAGAGAGTGAAAAATTAAGAAAAATGAGAAGTGAAAATTATGAGAGGGCCCCTCTTGGTTTGGAGGGAAATGGAATAAATATGATTTAGGCTTGGGGCCCAAATTTTTTGCTTGGGATCCAAAAAATATGGTTTGGGATTAGCTTAGAAAGTGATTAGGATCTAGCCTTGGAATTAGGCTTGGTAAATGATCTAGATCCTTCTCCATAATTTCCAATTAATTCAAAATGAATAAAAATCAGAAAATTGAAAATTGGAGCCAAAAGCACATGCTGAAAATGCTGTTGGAATTCAAAATTCGCAGCCGTTAACCGGTTAACCAAAGCGTTAACCCGTTAACACCAATGAATTTTAAATTCTCCCTCCTTTTGGTGGGAAACTTCCATAATTACCTGACGACAACCGTTCTGATCCGATTTTGATCCTCAATCCTTTTTAGGGCTTTGACCATGATACAGAGCTTGTATAAAATGCCTTATGAGCTTTGAATTTCCCGGATGATCGATCATATGCCTTATGCTAGAACATGCGAGTGTTATGCTTCATTTTTCTATGCAAGATGCTAAGGATATGATATGCTAATGATGATTATGATATGATGATAATGCTTAAAAAGAAGAGGGCAAATTTGGGGTGTTACAGTTTGGTCGAATTGAAGCTGCCAATATTGGAAGGAAAAAGGCCAGTGAAGCAGGCGCCAAGACGTTTCACACCAGAAATTATGTTAAAGATAAAAGAAGAGGTCGAAAGACTTTTGAAATGCAAATTCATCCGCACAGCCAGGTATGTCGATTGGATTGCAAACATAGTTCCTGTAATTAAGAAAAATGGAAAACTTAGGGTATGTATTGATTTTCGGGATTTAAACTCAGCTACTCCAAAAGATGAATACATTATGCCAGTGGCATAAATGCTTATAGATTCGACAGCAGGCCATGAGTACTTAAGCATGTTAGACGGATACTTTGGTTATAACCAAATTTTTATTTCCGAAGATGATATTCCTAAGACGACATTTCGTTGTCCTAGAGCAATAGGAACTTACGAATAGGTAGTGATGCCCTTTGGTCTGAAAAATGCTGGAGCGATTTATCAACGTGCTATGAATTCTATTTTCCATGATTATATTGAAACTTTCATGCAAATCTACATTGATGATATTTTGATTAAGTCTGTTTCAGGAAAAAAATCATATAGACCATCTTCGGAAATCTTTTGAAAGGATGATGAAGTTTGGTTTAAAGATGAATCCCCTAAAATGTGCTTTCGGTGTGCAGACGGGTGATTTTTTAGGCTTTGTGGTCCACAAGAAGGGGATCGAAATAAATGAAAACAAAGCCAAGGCCATAATGGAGGCGAAAGCGCCATCGACAAAAAAGGAGTTGCAATCTCTACTAGGGAAAATCAACTTTCTCAGAAGGTTCATCTCCAACCTTAGTGGAAAGACGTAAGCCTTCTCACCTCTGCTTCGTCTGAAGAAGGAAGACTTTGCATGGGGGCAAGAATAACAAGCTGCGTTCGACCAAATCAAAGAGTATTTCTCCAGTCCTTTAATTCTAATGTCTCCCTGTAGAAAGAGAAGCATGGGGTTATACATTTCGACATCAGATAAAACACTAGGAAGCATGCTATGTCAAGAAGATGAAAATGGAATCAAAAAGGAGTCGCTCTCTGGATTTTCATCCTAGTACAAACGCGAAAGTGGCGCGGAAAAGGTAGAGTCGTCAGCCAGGCATTTTTATCCCGACTGAATGGGAAAGGTAATGCTGCACAAACCTAAGAGAAAAAGAAAGGAAGAGGTCCTGCAAACCAAAGATCTGGGTTCGGGAGTCGATTACAAACTGGGAAGGTATTAGCACCCCAGACCGTCCGCCGTACCCGACGGGATCCACGCTTGCTTGAACTGTTTCAAAGGGTGAGAAAACAAAGTTGCTGCTGAATAAAACCGCTAACTGGAATGGAAATAAGAAAGGGAAATGGAAAAGAGAATTGAAAGAAAGGGGGAAATGTAGGGAAAATAAAGAATGTGCTCAAACGGGCCCTACCCCGCTGCCTACGTACCTCATCGGGAAAATGAGGATCAGAGTCGACGTAGTTCACCTAACTAAGGCGGGAACTATTTGTTTGTGTTTTTTATGGCGGGAACTGCTTATGTCTATGCTCAGGTGTTGCAGGCTCGTCTTGAACGAGTGTGTTTACTGTCTTGCAAATGAGACAAGTCGTCGCAAGTTCGCATTGAAAGTGAGTGAGATGAGAAGAGAATTCCCGCAGGAAAATCGCTTATTGTTTGTTGTTTTGTCTTTTATGAGAAGTATTTTGAATTTCTTTGTGAATATTCTCATACTAAGACTTATCCATCGTGGTAGATAACTTACACCTCGCCCCGAAACAGGACGTGTATAAGTACTCTGCAACAAAGTCTCATGTCGTATGAGAACGTTCAACCTTTATTAGGTATTTTATCATTTTCTTTATGAGATGAGAAAGAATGACTCAAGTTGAAAAAGGGAAAAACTAAGGGACTAACACACAACCCTAAGTTATTTATTATATGCCAAAGGTGATCCTAATGGTTTATGTGGCTTTCTAATCCTAATGAGAAAAGGAAAATAAGAAAAGAGAATTAGAACTTAACTTACTTCCTAAGGAAGTTAAGTGGTTCTAAAGAGGGGGAAGCCTATGCAAGTGAAGTACTAATAATAAGGCAAACACAATTAGACAGCATAAACAAGTGAAGAAGCCATGTAGTGTACTGGGATTCAGAAATAAAATTTGCCTCTAAGAGGTCTTTTATAGCCTGCTCGACATCCTCCGCTTTCTCAGGAGACTACTTGTGCCTACGTCGTGTTATGGCCCTAACGGTCGGATTTATGGCTAGTTGATGACATGCGACCTCAGGGTCAAGACCGAATATCTCAGTAATGTTCCATAAAAATAGATTTGCATTCTCTCTGAGGAAGGTTACGAGTTGTTCCCTTGTCGTCGGTGGAAGTCCAATTCCAATCTTCACAACTCTGTCGAGGTCTTCACCAAGAGGAACAAGCTCGAATTCATTGTCGAGGATTAGACGCACTGGGTGAACTAGAGATTTACCGTTGATGAGGGCCTGTTCTTCATTATTGTCTTTGCCTAGACGACTGTCGAGGTCGATGGAATTGACCCGCGAGGAAGGTGGTCGCTCCTCAGTTCGAGGCTTCTTGTTTCCCTTGGATGTATTGATCACGACCTGTCCTTTGACTGTTGCGTTATAACACCTTCGAGCTGCCTCGATGTCCCCGTGAATTGTGACTACATGCCCCAACTTGGTGTAATACTTCATCTTTAAATGGACCGTAAAAGGTATTGCGGTCAGCTCGGTCAGGGTGGGTCGACGAAGGATGCAGTTGTACAATGAAGGGAATTCGATCCCTATGGCCTCGTGGTAGCCATGTTGAAGCCCTAAAGGTCGGATCCGATGTATGGGCACAAGTTTGTTTTGTCCAACTTGAGGGTCTTGAACAGGCGGGCATACATGATATCTACCGAGCTTCCTTGGTTGACCAGAATGCGCAGGATGTCGAAGCGCGCCATTTTTGCTTTTATCAGTAAGGGGATGCTCGAATTAGGTGATCTGATTGGTAGCTCTTCGAGAAAAAAGGATATGGGGTTAGATTTTCCCCGAGACTTGGTCAGTGTTGCTAGTTGGTTTGGCGCGGTCAACAGGAGCTCATCGAACTTCCATTTCACAGAAATCGCAGCATTTTCGTTGTTCACAATGCCTCCGGAGATTACCAAGGCCGTTGGGAAGTTTTCCCACGGGCTGTGTGCAACTAGGCGTCCTTCCGTGTTGACGTCGGGTAGGTGGAAATCTTCAGGTCGTGATACACAAAGGGCTACCGGGAAGGGAGAACCGTCGAACGGGGTGTCCTCACGATTTATCTTCACGTCCTAGTCTTCATGCCGGGGAGTATCCTTCATCTTTGTGTACTACTTGAAGTGGCCTTTTTTAATCATGATTTTAATTGCGTCCTTCAGATGAACACAATCCTCTGTGACATGTTTGTGGCTTCTGTAGAAGCGGCAATATTTGGATTTGTCAGTGTGGGGTTTTGGTGTTGTCGGTTTGGGGAACCTTACCATATCCTGCTTGAATTCTGAATTTATGCATTCGGCGAGGATGCGCTTGCGGGGAGCGGTCAGCAACCTATATTCGGAAAAGTGCCTGACTGGCCCTCTTCCTTCGTGGGCTTCATGGGGTTTGTCATCTCTCCTTTTCTCCCCGGTATGACGAGGGGCAGTGTAGTCTTCGTGTTTGGAGCTTTTGGCGGCGTCCTGACCGCGCTTGCTCCAAACACTGTGGGCGACCTACTTCTCCTTGTACCTGATGTACGTTTGAGCTTTGTGTAGAAGTTCGTCGAGGGTGCGGGGAGGCTCGATCCCCACTGCCCGATTGAGCTCGCTACTGGGAAGGAGTCCCTTCGCGAGGAGATACTTCTTCATGTAGTCAGTCGTTCCGGTAGTCTAGCATGGCATTGATGTTGTCGACGTGGTCATCAAGGTCAGTTGTCCCATCGTACGTCGCGAGATGCGGGGGTTTCTCCATGCCCGCTGGGAGTGAAGTTTCATGATGGGCAGAGAGAATGGGTAGCGAGGGTCGTCCTCGTCGCTCCTCAGGGGCAAGTAATTCTCATTTATGGGGCTCTGATCGCGTCGAGGAGATGTCCTCGGTTGGTCATTCGACCGTTCGGGGTGCGCTCTAGGCTTGTTTTTCTTCGGCTCAGGGGAGCGTCGTCCCCGTCGAGGAGGGGAGCGTCCTTGCTTCTTGGTGGTCTCTGGTTGACGTCTCTCGGGCTGAGGTTCGGGACCGTGTCGAGGAGAACCAACTAGACACTCTGTCTCTAGTGCCATGATTCTCTCCTGCTGTTGAAAAAGCATGATGTTCGTCTGGTTGAGCGCGTTCACGATAGTTATGAGCGTAACATCCCCCACGACTGGTACTGGTATGAGTTGAAAAAGAGCCGCAAGCTGAGGTTGGGGAACGCCATTGTCATTGGGTTCAGGTGAAGGGGTGACAGGCTGTCTGTCTCTTACGTCTGACTCATGAACGACATGCTGATCATCGTCGACAGTCGTGGTGTAGTCAACGAGGCCAAGGGAACGATTGTCGCCGTGTTTGCTGGTCACTGGATGGTTGAAGAGATGATGTGAAGTTTTGGTCTTCTATTTCAAAAGACGGGGAAAACTTTTGATTCCCACAGACGGCGCCACTGATCTGACCTAATCAGAAGGAACCTTCCAGTGATGAACAACTTTGATGGAGAACTGAGGGGTGTACCAGTAAGGCACTCCGATGTCAAAGTGAGAAAGTGCAAGTACAAAAAGGTAGAAGATAATAGAATTCAGAATACCCGACCCTCTGGTGAAAGAGGGTATTTATAATGTGCCCCCAACGTTAGGCCAAGGTTCTCCAATGGCTTGGATTAGCTAGACCCAAAGAAGAATTACCAAGGACTGCGTAGGAGCAGGTAAGACTCAGCATGTGGTCTTGCCCTTGGTCCAACTGCCCCTACATAAGTAGATAATTGGGTGACGTGGATCACGTGGGGGAACCCTTGGTCACACTGCCCCTATTAAAAAATATGTTAAATTGTACGAGTCTCGTTTGGATTCACATTACATGTTCTCATTCTTATTTATCAACTATGAAATTTATTTTACAGTCCATATATATTTACATAATTTCAAATATTTACTAATATTATGCAACAACTTTTAAACTTTGATAAGTATTTATAATAAACCGTACAACCATTTTTCTAGCCTCAATTATATTAAACGGTAGCAAAAGAAAGATTTAAAATATGGATACTTATAAGTAAAGTTGTTTTATATAATTGAGGCTAGAAAAATGGCTGTACGGTTTATTATAAATACTTATCAAAGCTTAAAAGTTGTTGCATAATATTAGTAAATATTTGAAATTATGTAAATATTTATGGACTGTAAAATAAATTTCATAGTTGATAAATAAGAATGACAACATGTAATGTGAATCCAAACGAGACTCGTGCAATTTAACATATTTTTTAATAGTCTACTATTAACCTATTAAAGATTGATTGGATACCTTTCTTTTTATATCCTTTTGCTAATTTCATTTTACATTAATATTTGGATATTATGGTAATTAACAAATCACCCTAAATATTCAATTTTGCTTTCCCTAATTTGTTGGCATATGCCATTATCTCGTTGACTACCACACAAAATCTCTTTCCCCCATTTTCCTTATTATTTCAAATTTCAAATTTCTCTCATATTTTTCCCAACTTTCTCACTTTCATTTTATTTTTTTCTTCATTTATTTATTATCACTAAAAATACTACTAATCAATTTTTTATTTTAATAAAATTAAAATTTTATTTATCTAACGAGTCACTATCAACATAATATCTATTTTATTTTAATCAACATTTATCTTAATTTGAGAGACAAAATTCTTATTTTTTCTTTCTCCATTTCATAATTTTTTTATATAATTATTTAATACAATTTAATTTATATGATTATTTTTTATTTTACAATTAAATATATCATTTTAAATTTTGCATTTGTATCTAAATATATTTTATATCGCATCAAATATTTTTTTTATCTCACGGGTCATATCGCATCAAAATTTCATTTTTTTGTCTTTCTTCATCTCACGAGTTATTTTTTACATTTGTATTTTATAAAAAACATTAATTTGTATCTAATACATTTTTTTTACATTTGTCTTTCTCCATCAAAATTTACATTTGTATATAAATACATTTTCTATTGTATCAAATATTATTCTTATTTTCACAGGTCACTATAAACACAATGCATGTTTTATTTTAACCAATAATTATCTTAATTTGAAAGATAAAATCATTATTATCAAATATTAAATATTTTTTTTTCATCTCATGAGTTCCTTTTTTCTATCTGTATTTTAATATAATTGAATTTATATAATTATTATTCATTTTAAAATTAATAGTTAATTTCAAATTTAAAAGCTTATATAAATACATTTATAATGTTCCAAATTTATATGTATATTTAAATATATTTTATACCGTATCAAATAACACAGATATCTTATTAGTTGGATTTCTAAAAGATAAAATAAGACAATGTTAAAATATCAAGGATGATTATTTTAACATTGAAAGCGGTGTGCAGCAACAAAGAGGGAGGGGGATTAGGTATTAGAAGTATAAAGGAATTTAATATTGCTCTTTTGCTAAATGGGTTTGGAGAATGAGGACGGATAAAGACACTTTTTGGATTCGCGTAATTGAGGCCATGTACGGGAAACATTGCTGTCAGTTTGTTCCCAACAGTCAGCCCTCTATTTCTAAGGCCTCCCGCTGGTGGAATGATATCAGAAAAGCTTCGGTTTTGGCGTCGGAAGCAGGAGTGGACTTGCAGAAGTGCATAAAGACAATGGTGGGTAATGGAAACAATACCTCATTTTGGTGGGCAACGTGGTCTAATCTTGGTCCCCTAGCAATTTACTTCCCTGAGTTATATGACATTTGCAGCAGTAAATTGGCTATGATTGGGGAATTGGGTGGCTGGGTTAACAATGAATGGATTTGGAACGATCTATCCATCGTAGACTGTAGTGTTGTTAATCCTCCTATTGTTGTTACCAGTCTGGGAGAGGTGCTAAGAGGTTTGGAGATGGTTCAGGACGAGGATGATACGGTGCGTTGCGATACTTTTTTCGTTAAATCTGTGTATAATTGCTTGATGGAGAATGGAGTGATGGCGGAGTTAGAAGGCGGTCGTTTTCGTGCTTTCACTCTTCTGTAGAAATTGAAGATCCCTGCTAGATTTTTTTTTTTTGGATGGAAGGTTGTTTGGGATAGGATTGCTACGGGTTCGACGTTAAGAACTAGAGGCATTACGATTGAGGGTAAGTGTGGTCTTTGTAATATGGTGGATGAAAGCGCGATTCATCTTCTTTTCCTTTGCAATGTTGCTGTCAAGGTGTGGAACACTATAGCGGATTGGAGTGGAATATCAGTAAAGTTTACCGGAGATGTGCCTTGTTTCTTGTTGGACTGGTCAGGTGTTGGCAGAGACGCTTTGGCAAGAAGAGCTATTTGGATGACTTGTTTATGGACCATATGGGTGGAAAGAAACAATTTTGTGTTTAATAATGTTAGGGTGAATGTAGACAATATTTACTGAAACATTAAAATTTCAGTTTGGAAGTGAAGATTTGTAGGCGAGATTCTCTATTCCAATCCCCCATTTCTAGAATTTTATATGAATCCTTTATAAAAGGGCGTTGGTGGTAAATTTTCTATTCCTCATATCTTTTTGTAAGAGTTTGAATACCCCTCGTATTCTTTTTAATATCATTGACCTTAAAAAAAAATGATTATCTTTTTTTTTTTTACAGATTCAAAATATACTTATATAAATCCAAAAAATAAAATAAAATAAAATAAACAACTCGATGGTAAAACGGTGCGTTTAAAAATTATTAGTCTTTTTCTTTTCCTTCTTGATTCTGTCACGTTAGGGTTTTACTGAAATCTGCACTTCGTTTTCCGATCAAAGATTAATCGATTCCGTTGATTGATATGGCAGACGAATCCATCAAATCCGTAACAACTCAATCCTATTTCTATTTGAAGTTCTTACTACGATCCTCTTTATTGGTCTAACCATTTTTTTTCCATGTTTGGTACCTAAAATTGCAGGCTTTCCTTGAAATTCAAGGTCGCATGATAGAAACTAGAAGGAAATTGAAGCAGGTTTGTTAAAATTTCTCTTGATTTTTAGTTACTGTTATTATTTTTATATATCAACATTGTTATTGATTCTTGATTTGAATTTCATTGATTTGAATATGTGAGGGTAGTGGTAGTAATTAGTGGTGACTATTTAGTCATATGTTGATTTGAAATATAAGAGTAAAAGAGTTGGTGTGAAACCTTCAATTTTGAACTATCATGTCACAATGTAAACAAGTTTTAAGAAGTGAAGTGATATTATAACATGTATTAACATGATAAGATAGTGAAAATGGGAAATACAATTGGAAGTATGTGTATGTATTGGCAATGTATACAAACAATGGATACAACCAGTGTAGTCAAGATCGAGTGCTGGATCGTAAGATTGTCAGAACTTACGTGCTAAGGTTGTTTGAGAGTGCTACCATCAGAGAAAGACCGTTGCCGTTGTGGTCAATATCGAGCTTTTTGAAGATCGTATGTGTGCTAGGTCTTTTTTTTGGGCATGTATTATGATTTTCATGTTTTTGTATATGTGTGTATAATGTATGTATGAAATTACCCTTTTTCACTTCGGTAGGATCTTACGTGCCGTGCTAACAATCTGAGTTTTACGATTTTCACAAGCCAACTGATCCTACTTAAGATCTCGTGCTTGACTACATTGGATACAACACTGACAATGAAAAGTAGATAGAAATTGATTGAAAGTAACCACATGTGTTGATGATGTGTTGGCATTGACACGTTTTTGACATCTTCAATCTGATGTTTCGGTGCTACAATGTTGAACTCAAATTAATTTATGTTTTATATTTATTTATGGTAGTTTTGAATATTGGATACTTATAAGTAAAGTTGCTAAAGTACTTTCATAAAAAATAAAAGGTACTGAAGGAATTTCCTTTTAATTTGAGTCTTTTTTTACTAGGCTGAGTTTAGGTTGATTCTAATAATCATATCCCAGGTAGTTTTATAAATTTCATTAACTAATGACGGTGAGTTTCTCAATCACTACATATTGCTGACTCTAGGATTTTGAAGCTGTTTTGTTTTAAGTATTACTACTTGTGTGTGCTAGGATGTGCATGTGTTACACACATCTGACAGTGAATACACATATCTGAGTTCTGGAGGAGAGGAGGATTCGTAATTTTATTTATTTAGAAGTTATAAAATCAAAAACGGAAACTGTGGCTTCTTTTTTTTTTTTGCTTCTGGGAGTTATGTGCTTACTAGGGATTCTTTGAGACTCATAAAGTTTATATTATCCCATGCCATGCAGGTGCAAAACCAGATTCGTTCCAAAGAAACAGATAAAAAGCGTTCTTTTTTGACAATGGAGGAGCTGAAGCAGGTTCCCTATGATACTAATGTTTACAAATCCATTGGTATGCAGAAAATACCTAAGAAATAATCCTAGAAGTCTTTAGAACTGTATTGCTGTTGTATTTAGTGGATTCCCTATTTTTCTTTAGAAATGTTGATTTTGTTTTTGTTTTTTTGTTTTTGCAGGGAAAACGTGAGTTGTGATTGTCTATTTAAAGATGCTATGAAATAGACAACCAAAGTTTCAGTCATGGTCTGTTTAGAAAATATAAATGACATACTCTAATACACTCGTAACATCGTGACCAGGTTTGTATTGGAGACGAAGGCGACATTAATGAACGAACAGGAGAACAAGTTCAAGGAAAGTGAAACTTCAATTACTGCATTACTGGTAAATGTCGTTCCTTTGCTTACCTAGAAACTTATGTTCTTTCATCATTTTTAAGTGTTCTCGAATTTCTAACTTTGAAAGGAAGAAAATTAAATTTCAAGACAAAAATAACAGTTTTAGCTAAATTTCTGGAATAGTGTGAATAGAAGTTTCCTTGATATCTGAGTGAAAAAAATATGGCTTTGGACAGAGTTCAAAGGAATACTTGGAGAAGCAGATTGCAGAGGTGGAAAACAATTTGAGAGAGCTGTTACAACAAGATCCTGGTCTTGCTCGTCAAATTATGTCAATGAATGTGTAATGTAAAATTTTCATTAGTTGATATTGATCGGCATTGGCGAATTTTCTTGTGAACCCGAGTGAATAGAAAATTGTAGGATATGTGAAACTCTGAGGATATCTACTGCCTACTTGGTGCTTTCATGGATGATGCTTTTCAATCCTTCTGGAAATGTTGTCTTTGTAGGGGTAGTTGTAATTGTCTAAATTCATAGAATAATATATTGTCTTGTTTTATTTATTACTATGTTGGGGAATTCTTTTTAGCTCTTTGAAAATGTCATGTATTTGGAAGTCTTTTCTTCAATTTTTGAGTATTTTGTTTTACATTGATCTTGAATTCTGACATAGTTTCTTCACTGAGGTGAACGTTGTGCATCTAATATTATTTGATTCAGCAATTTGCAAATTTTGCTAGCATGCTGCGATAGTCCTCCTCGACTTATCTGGTAGGTCGGACCAATGATAGGTCTCACAAATTTGTTGAATAGGAAATGAATTTTATTGGATTCAATGGATTGAGCTCATGGTTGTACAATGGTGGAAGACATAAAAGAGAATAAACCAGAGTTGTCTAACTCCTAACCAGAGCATGAAGCTTCTAGTTAATATTCTCTTAACTGAATGAATGGTAACTATTTTTATGAAAGTATTACACATTATCGTCCCTCTCTTTTATAATAGAAATATCTCTAAAATTAAGAGAATGTCCAACTAACTATTATTTCTATAACTTATACAATCTTCTAGAAATTGTGCTTTTATGAAGACTGGAGAAGAGTAGCTTGAAGAATGCGACCATAAAAGTTCTAAAATATTAGACTCTATAAATTTTAATCGTTATCTTAACAGATTTGAGTAGTTTATAGTTATGTTAAATAGACTGATCTTATTATTTATACTCTAAAGTAAGAAAAATAAGTAATTCATATCATAGTTACATTTTTTTAAGTTTTATACACCGACTTTGAAAAGTCTTGCATTTTATCCAATATCTTGAGCAATTTTAGATGTATTGAGTATTTTCTATATGTTAAAATGCATTTTGTCGATAGACAGAATTCATTCACTATGTAATATATTATAATTAATTCTTAAAAATTAACTATCATTGAATAATATTGTACCCGGGTGACTAATCTACTAATACTATTAAATCTATCATTTTTTGGATCACAGTGAAAACACTAAGCTATAAATTTCTGTGAATTTTATTACTGCAACTCACTATTTTAACAGGACACTATCACTAAAACATCTTTTTTATTTTAATCAACACTATTCATAAATATTTATAGTTATCTTGATATTTGTAAATATTTTTAGTTATCATGTTGGTGATTTGCTACATCTTTATTTTTAAATATTTGCAGTTATTAGTAATTTTATAATAACAATTATATATCAATAACGACCAACCTTTGTCGAATGATCTAAAATATGAATGAATTTACGCATGCGGACTCACGTGTCTTCTCCTAGTTTAGACTCTAAAGTAAGAAAAATAAGTAATTTATATAAGGGTTAATAGACATTTACCCCCTATAATATGAGCGTGTTTCGGTTTACCCCCTACCGTTGCCTAATGCAGGTTTTGGCAACGTTTTTTTTTTAAAAAACCGTTGCCAAAAGGCAGGGAGGGGGGAAAAGCAAAATTCGCTAACATTACAGGGGTGTAAATGCTTATTAACCCCTTATATAATAGTTACATCATTTATTAACCAATATGTGAAATTGAACAAATGAGTACACTGAGATCTTTGTCCTCTACATTGCATGAGAATAATATTTTCTATTTGAGAATTTCTGAATGCACCTTAGATAGTTCTTAGTCACCACACAAAATTATTTAATTGTTTCTAGTTTTTAGAGATTCATCTTCGGACACACCTATTTCTGAATAAACGTTGAAGTATTTCGGAGATGTATCTCTGTGATATTTTTAAACATTCAATTAAACCCACTCAAAGGTCATTTAAATTTGAATGGTTTTGGAGATGCATCTCCGTGAATATTATGGAGATACGTCTCTGAAACGTATCAGAACAGGTTTTCTGTACTATAAGTTGTGTATCTGTGTACATATGAAGTATAATGTATGATCCAAAATTAAACAATAGACGTACAAAATAATAAGAGACTAATATTGTGTGTGTGTAAAAAATAAAATAACAATATATGTAAAAAAATGTCGGACAATCCAAATCCAAAATGTAGTAAGATTTTCAAAATAAAGTAAAAAGTATAGTATTATAACAAAATAATAAGAAACTACTACTTGGTGTGTCTGACTACATATCCTCTACCTCCTTTGTCTGCTCTACCTACTCGGCCATCAATGCCCGTTGTGCCTCCACCATGATGGCTTCTAGGACTCTCCTGACACAAGATCCGTCAGGGAAGACACCTTCGTCAATGTCCGCCTGTGCAATCTCCACTATGCGATGACACTTAGGCAAGACATCATCAATATGATCTAGCTAAGCCTGCTCCTTCTCTAGTATCTCATGATGAGTTGGTCTCGACGGATATCCTAGAGCAGAATGCACCATATACGAATGTGACATCCTGAAGAACCATCGGATGTACCCCTCAATGTAGCTTCAATCGCTCGGGGCTATGGTAGCTCGTGCCTCCTCTAGTATCAGATGATTCTTATAATCATCAAAAGTCTCCTCTATCTGTCTACGTGTTAAGGTAGGAAGATCAGAGACAACGGGGTTTCCGAGAATGGTCTGGGTGTAGCCGAACTGCAGCATGACGCGCTCGGGCAGATAAGGAGTAATGAGACTCGATCTGAAAACCACCATCTAGAGTATAACATTATCTCGTCAAATGGCCGCGTTTGACGATGATTCACGTAGTTGTTGAAGTGCATGTCCTCAACAACCAAACGATCAAGATAGACTCTGAAAGGCTTCATCGTTTGGTTTCCTCTCAACGGGATAAAATCATAGGCACACGACTGTTGGCTGGGATTTCGAAGCCAAGGAGTATTGTGTGATAAGTTAAAGTGCTTTTGAGAAAATGTGTTGACTTCGACATGAGGAATATTTGAGGTCTTAGTCGAAGAAGTCCTTCAATAGGAGAAGGAGTAGCTAGTTCTGGACTTAGAATTATTTCTAAATATAATTGATGGTTTCAACTGAAGTAGTACTTATGCTGCATTCGACGAGGAATTTGAATTTGAATAAGGATGAATAATTTATTTTTTCTTATTCGTTTCTTCAAAGGGACGCATGTTAAGCTATGGAGAATAGAAGTATGCTAGTGAAGACGTGTCAATTTGTAGAAGAAAAACCGTTGACGATAGTTATTTCGACTTAGTATATATATGAGTCTTAGGATGTAGATTTATGTGTGTTCATTTCATTGTACAAATACTTAGAATTTACTCAAAGTATCCAAGTGTATGTGAGAAAAGAGTTTAATTGAGAATGTGCGTTTGAAACGCCATTTTTATTCAATCAAAGTTACTTTGTAGTTTATTCATTACTTTTTCATTGCAATTTATGTTAAAGTTATTTATTGCTTTCTATTTACAAGCATTCTGTATTTACCTTTTAACTTTCAACAATCATTCTCAAATAATGAATGTTGTCGAAGTGTTCATCATTTTATCAATATAATTTAACAAATAACATATGTTCTAAGAATTCACTGGTTGATCCTACAAGTTAACCATTTTTTGGAGACCAGGGGTTATTTACCAATTTTCACGGTAAACAAATTGGCACGCCCAGTGGGACCATGCTATTGTTAAAACTTTTTCTTTTTGAAATTTTTTCTGCATAAATTTCTTTATTTTATACAATATCTCTAATTTCGTTGCATGATACTAAGAAATGGTAAGATAGCAAAAAATAATGAGGAAATACCTAGGAGAAGATACATAAAGAGGACGGTGAATCAAAATCCACAAAATAATCAAAATCCACCAAACAATAATGGATACCCTTTCATCTTCGAAAGGGGAACTAAGGGTGCAATGTATGTATTCGAATGTGTGTCATCAATGGCAAGTTCGACACCTGTGCAGTCGATTGCCCAAAGTGGGACTATTTTGTCTCTTGTAGGAACTCATGGTCCACCAATGACCCCCCTCCAACAGGGAGTAATCTATTCAGGCCTTACATGACTGTATTTTCGATGCCATTAAATGGTCACAGACATTTTTTTGGCATGCCAACTTCGATGATGGCAAGTTTGCATAATGCTTCTACAACGTTTACATACCCAGTGGTGAACGCAACTTCGGCACTATAAGGATTTGAATCTGGCATAAATAACATGGGTCGAATTAGTCAACCCTTAGGGATGGGATTCCATGCCCAAATGCCTACACTTACCAATAATTCTGCAACAATAATAAGGCAACAGATGGATGAAAGTAACCATGAAATGGTTCAGATAATGGCGAACCATATGGGAACAATCCTTAACCCTTTAATCCAAAACACTACCCAAATAAACCAACAAAAGGCAGCGCAAATGGCGCACATTGCTGACTTATTTGGTGTAACACAACCTCCTTGACATCCTCAAAGGGAGTATATGGTAGAAAATAATGTGGTTGTCCTTGAAGAAGACCCCACCATTTACCAAGTCCAACAAAACCAAAGAAATGTAGCATAGGCGAACATGGTAAATAAAGGAATATGAGACGAATAACCTAGAGTCGAACTCCCTAGCCTTGAGTCACAAATCTAAGTCAAGAGGAAACCAATGGTAGTAATGGTGAATAGAAACCAAGATGATGACGACGTCGCGCAACAAATTCGACATGGCGATTTGGCAGCGTGTCACACCCCAAATTTTACCCCAAATTTTTTTTTTATTATTCATACGTTCATATCATCATTAATATATCTTGGTGCATTTAAGTCACTTTAGTTTTTTTTGTAACAAGTTTTTAACTGTCAAGTTTTATTTCTAAAGTTAATTCTAATTTACTTGGTTTTCCAATTCTATTTAATTCTAATTTATTTTGTTTTGTTTATATAATTTTATTTCCTATTTCTCTATTTTTTATCTAAGATCACTTTCAAGTTTTTTAATTTTAATTTTAATTTTCGTTTCTAATTTTCAATCCATTTTTTTTATTTTTCATTTCAAGTTTCATTCTAAGTCCTTTTCAATTCTTTTAACCCCATTTTTTTTCATTTTTGTATTTATTTGTCCAAGTTTAATCCAAATTTACATTTTTGAGTCTCAAGTTTCAATTTTTATTCCTATTTCTAATTTCGTTTTTAGATTACAATTTTTATTTTTTATCCAATTGTCAAATCCCGATTTTCATACTTATCTCTTTGCATTTAAATCCATGTCCTCAAGGATTGACTTTGGATTTGAAAGGGAACCCTTAGTTGTTTAATCTCAATTTATTTTCTTTGAAGAAATTCAAATTGAATTAAGGGACAATATAAATCAAGTTCAAATGTTTTATATAAGTACAAACTTAAGTTTA
Source organism: Lathyrus aphaca (assembly GCA_963966055.1). NCBI lineage: Eukaryota > Viridiplantae > Streptophyta > Magnoliopsida > Fabales > Fabaceae > Lathyrus > Lathyrus aphaca. The sequence continues at coordinate 139,088,011 of OZ014522.1, read as the reverse complement.
CAAGTCAAAATATTTTAAGACCATTTATTCTAAAATAAAAAAGAGCAGACAACAAGTTCAAATAAATTTGTAACTAGGCTCCTTGTTTGCATCACCACGCCATTTTCTTGGGAAGGAAGTTTCTGTGAAAAATGATGCTCCTTGGCCAAACCTTCACTTGAGTGGCCCATCTCCCAAGTACCTACAGCATCAAGACAAGATGTGCATCAGAAATACCACAAAAAAAAAACCTGCAAAAGGAGAAAAGGAAAATAACTTATCAGTACACAACAAGCCAAAATCCTACTGCAACTTCAGACTTTACTCAAAAAAAACTCATATAAAAAGCCTGCAGGAAGAGAGACCAATGGTTGCACATCACGACCATATATGAGATTGTCACTGCAAAGTCAACTTCTGGCCTTACACCAAAAGGCGATAGAAAGCAGCCTCAAAAAGGACACCTTATCTTCACACCTGCAATTCAGCTTGCACCAAAGTATGAAACTCTTCAAACTACACCAGCAAAAGACCTGCACCGAAAGAGACAACACCTCAGGTCAAAACAAAACTCAGGTCAATACTTATGGGGGATAAGCGATCAAATTGAGAAAACCTAATCTATTGTTATAAGAGAGGAGCTCATGAGCAACATTAAAAGGAATAGGGTAATCACCTTCAAAGAAAAAAATCCTCGCAACAAACCTTCTGACTGCATTCAAATCATCTGCAGAAAACAACATCAAAATTTTTTCAAAAAAAACAATCACCCAAATACACAGAAATAAGGGGGAGCCATAACAAAATACGCAGAGGAAATAAAAAGCAGTTTTCTTACAAAAACAAAAAGATACCTTTGTTGTCTTGCTCCCAGATCGAAATTTTTCCAGATAGCACTAATCGGACCTTTCCTTCCCGAAGCCGCAACCTTTCACCACCACCATAACTCATAGAAACCTTGATTCGCAACCGCCTTCTGTCTCCTTGTTTCTGAAGCACGCCGACGGGATACCCACCCGCAGCAAGCCAAACACCTCCGCATCACACAACAACTCGAAACCGAAGAGCATAAATCGAACCAACATCACCGAAAGCCATCTCCATTACACCGCGAGAGAGGTTTTCCACCGAAACCGAATCGGAAAAGAATGAGGAAAGGCGACGAGCTTGTGAGAAAGAGATGAGCGAGAATCTGTTACAGTTGAGAAACGCATCGAAACTCAATTCGCACCGCCACAAATATCAGTGAGGGAGAAATTGGATTTGTGAGTTTGAATCGGGGGAAACAGAGGCCTCGATTGAAGGTAGAGCGCGTCTGTCATCGGAGGTATCTTCTCTGTGTTTTCTTTCGTGTTTCTTTCTCGTATCATTGATGTTGTTTGACGCTGCTGTGTGTTGAAGAAGAGGTTCACCGTTTTGTTCTTCTTTCAGTTTTCTATTTTCGTTCTCCCTTTGCGGCTAGGTTAGGTTTTCACCCACCTTGTTATAAGCTAAACCGGGTCGGAGCTAACCCGCTCCAAGACCCGGTCCTCCCTCCCTTGGGCCTATAGGGCCAGATCCTCTTTTCCCCCCTGTCCCCCTTTTCTTTTTATGTTTAAGTTTTCTCAAGTTTTTTCCTTTTAATATTTCTTAAAAAAATGTTAAAAACACTTATGTTAATTTAATTTAAGTTTTTTTCATTTAATTAATTTTAGCAAATATTGGTTTGATTTTTTAGTTAGTTTTTTTTAATTATTATTTTGTTCATGTGTTTATATTTGTGAGGTTTTACTCATATGTTTTGTTATTATCCATTTATTCTATTTTTATTTATTTATTTAAGTTGTAACGATAATATACGATTAGTATAACGTGAATCTCCTTCGCGGTTTCCGATTAAATCGTTAAGAAAGACACGATCATAATATTTCAAATAATGGCAATCACCACCAGAAATAATTATTTCAAAATAATAATTTCTTGGTCCAACGCTAATCAAATATATTAAATTCTTACGCCTATATTTTCCACACACATAAGCCGATCATAATGCGATCGCCATCTGCAAGATTTATCGCGTTTTATTTAATTAACAAGGAACAGAATTCCGGAGTCTAGCACTCCGCACGTTCTAGAACGAACTACAACTGGGCTAGCCCCACGCGTATTTTTCGTTCACTCCTTCGTTTTAAAACACATCAACTTAAAAAACATCTAAAAAACAATTATCCAATTTACTTAATTAATTTAAATACGAAGAAGAACTTCGGAGCCTAGCACTCCGCACGTTCTAAAATGGACTGCAGCTGGGCTAGCCCCACGCAACATGGTCCATTCGCCTTCCGATTTTCAAAATAAATAATCGCATAAACTAACATACGAAAATAGAACTCCGGAGTCTAGCATTCCGCACGTTCTAGATTGGACCGCTACTGGGCTAGCCCCACGCGATGTGTTCAATCATCATTCGTATATCAAAATATTCAAATCATTTTATAAATTAAATTACGAAAAAACCGAACTCTGGAGTCTAGCACTCCGCATGTTCTAAAATGGACTGCAGCTGGGCTCGCCCCACACAACGTGGTCCATTTGCATCTTTCATATCTTAAAACAACTTAAAACAACTTAAAACTTACCAACCAATTTAAATTATTTTCAAATTAATTATCGAAAGACAGAACTCCGGAGTCTAGCACTCCGCACGTTTTGGAATGCAATCGCTCCTGGGCTAGGCCCACGCGACGTGGTTCATTCGCCCTTTCGTTTAAAACACCTTAACAAAAGTCAAACACTTTTTTTTTCTAAAACGAACATTGTTTAAATCATCCTATCTCTCGAACAAGCTAGCGCTTCAGCCTCCACCGCGAGTATAAGCCAACGCTTAGCAGTAGAATGTGTTTTAAACAATTGTTCAGTAAAAATCAAATCGTAGTAGCACGAACTACGAAGCTCTGACTTTCCCATTGCACAGGGGAATACGTAGGCACAGGGATTTTAATCCTTCGCGAGCACCCTAATAAATTTTTTTTAATTATTTCTCCGTTTGAAGCACAATATTTAAAAACTTTAATCCTTTCTCCATCTTAATATTAATTTAAAAACTTTCTTTTTCTTTTAACAAACATACTAACAGACATTAAGAAGACAAAAACTTAAGATCAAACATTTAATCGCATAATTAGCTAAGAGGTTCCCGTTGAGTACAACGGACGTGAGGGGTGCTAATACCTTCCCCTTGCGTAACCGACTCCCGAACTTAGAATTTGGTTTCGTAAACCATTTCTTATCCTTTATTAGGTTGTATCTATATCTCCCTTTTCTCTTGTAGAATAAATAGAATTAGGCGGCGACTCTGTTGTTTGTTTTAGGATCGTATTTTTCGAGGTACGACACAACGCATAATAACCTGACAGCCATGATCGAAAGAAATCATGGTGCGAAATGGGACTAATGTTGGCTTACATTGTCTAAACTATACATCACCATTGTCGGAATACATTCTGCAGTCAAAATTGCCTCCTAGGTGGAAGGTCCCTAAATTTACTAAGTTTTCTGGGGACACTAGTGAGTCCAATATCGAACACGTGGCTAGGTACCTAATAGAGGTAGGGGAAATTACCCATAATGAGAACCTAAGGATAAAGTATTTTCCAAGTTCTCTTACGAAGAGGCCCTTCACATGGTTTACTACATTACTAGTGAATTCAATCCACAATTGGACTCGACTAGAGATATTATTCCATGAGCAGTTTTACATGGGGCAGTCGAAAATTAGTTTGAAGGAATTGGCTAGTATTAAACGAAAGTTCGTTGAGCCAATAAATGATTACCGAAATAGGTTCCGTCTGATCATATCATATGTTTTACATTGGTTCCTAAGCACGAGTTGTTCGAAATGACCACTGGTGGCTTTGACTATTCTATTAGGAAGAAACTTGATACCCAATACCAAAGGAATATGACCCAGTTGGCAAACAGAGTTGAACAAGTTGAACGCTTGAAGGTTGAGAAATCCAGATCTAACAAAAACCATAAAAAAGAATTAATAGCCTATGTCGAATTAGGTGATGACGATCTTGAGTTATATGAGGACCCTTTAGATTTCGACGAGAGCGAAATTGATATGGGTGAACTAAAATAAGGACCACCTTATGCGTGCAAGGTTCTAACACCTTCAAATGGGAATAACGTTGTTGAACCAAAAAAGAACGATAGGTTCCCTAAGAAAACATATACTTTCGACGTTACTAAGTGTGATGAAATCTTCGACTTACTAGTCAAAGGTAGCCAAATGATAGTGCCTCCTGGCGCTAAATTACCACCTCTAGAACAAAGAAAGCATAATAATTTATGTAAATATCATAACTTTCTAGGCCATAAAACTTCTTAATATTTTCTTTTCAGGGATCTAGTACAAAACACTATCAAGGATGGACGAATCAAGTTCGGAGACAAATCGAAGGCTCAGATGAAGATTATTGTTGACCCTCTCTAGATTATTGATGCTCATTACATTGAGCCATTTGTGATCAACATGGTGGAAGTGTCTGAAACATGCGAGAACAACGTTATGATGGTCAAAGCTACTTAAGGATTCATCAAAGGAGTCACTGAAGACTTCGACAAGAAACTGTTGAAGGCTTCGACAAGGAAGTCACTGAAGGCTTCTATAAGGTAATCATTGAGGATTCCAGTCAGATGATCACAATGAATGAAACTGTTGAAGGTTTCATACAAATCAATAACATAATTAAGGCCACTAAGAGCCTTAGAGACAAGTTGCAGGATTTGGAAATCATCAAGGGTGCCAACTTAGGGGTGAACATAGTCAAGGTAGCCCAACAAGCTGCAATGAAGACTGACGAACAAAGTAGGAAAGAAGAGTACAACAAGGTGGCCTATCCCAAGCAAGATGAAAGCTTGGTTGAATTCCTCCAAAGGTTCCAGAGGAAGAAATTTGAAGTCATGATATGCCCAAGGTGCAACTCATACTTCGATATGAAGGAAATAGAGAACATTTAAGGGGTTCGACTGGCGTAGAACAGAAGGAACTTGAAAAACACTCATGACCACTTTGCCTTCGACAAGAGGGGAGCACCTAGGAGGCAGGATCATGGAAGACCAGGACCTCGTGGCAACAAACCATCCACCTTCAAGCCCACTGATGACGCCTTTAAGGACAAATGGGTCAAACTTGTCGAAAGAAAGGAGCAAGGCCACAAGAAGTGGCAAAACTTTGAAGTGGGGAGAGCCTTCTCGCTAGCATACCGCAGGGAATTCCAAGCCTTGAAGTAGCTGACATATCATTCTAAAAATTACAAGTTCAAAAACCATATGTCAAGTTTTCAGTGGAGACAACAAAGAAGACGAAAGGTTGAGCAAGAGGCTGGAGAGAAGGCCAATGTTGAATCAAGTAGCAACGTGTCCCTCAAGTAGAATAGGAATGAAGAGAAGAAACATGTCAAAATGAAGCTCTTCTCCCCTCAGAAGGAGGAATATGTAGAAAAATATGATTAATCAGCTGCAGAAGATGAGATGGTGATAAATAATTTCAACACATATTCTGAACCATCCTTTGATATCACTTGCAACTTGGTATAAATCCTCCCCAGAGAATATGTCCAAATAACTGAGGTCGAAGAGCCGAAGGATAAAAATGACATTGAAATGGCCAGACACAGGCCAATTTACTATTATGTCGTGAATAATGGTTGTGTCGAAGAACAAAAATCATTCTTCAAACAACCAAATGAAGCAATGAAGATCCACTTAAAGCCTCTTTTTATTAGAGGCAAAGTCGAAAATGTGGTTGTCAACAAAATACTAGTTGACGGAGGAGTGACAATCAACTTGATGTCGCATTTCATGTTAAAAAGAATTGAAAAATTTGACACTGACACCAAGCCCCATAATATGGTGTTATCAAATTATGAAGGCAAAATGGGGACTACATTAGCTGTGATCCAGGTCAATCTGACAGTTGGCACCATCATAAGGCCCGCCATGTTCATGGTGGTCGAATCAAATGCCAATTATAATTTGTTGTTGGGTCGAGAATGGATCCATGACATTGGTGTCATGCCATATCGTCCATGCATCCAAGAATCGCCATATGGAGAAACGACGGGATTGTGGAAAATATAGAAATTGACCAAATCTACTTCAAGGTAGAGGTCAACCATGTTGAGAGAAGCCATTTCAACAAACATCTGACGAAGATTGCACCTTAAAATCCTGATGGATTTACATCCACTCAAGACTGTAATACATATTGTTCCTTATATCTGCATCCTACTTAGGGTTTCCAGTGGGATTGTGAGGTTTGGCGAAGAAAATCTCGGCTATGGAGGAACATAAGGAATCTAACCAACTGGTTGGGGAACTAAGTTCAACGATGATGTTTGAGTCAAATACATTGAAGCGAATTTCAACATATATAGCCGGAAACAAATTAAAAGTGGCCTTAGAGGCCTAAGTAAAGTACATGGTTGTTGAAGCCAAAAAGACTAAAATGTACTCAGAAGGTCCTAGGAAGGACTTTGAGCCATAACCACCTGATAAGGTTTTGGACAAAGTGCAAGGTGTAACACCCCGATTTTTAACAGCATGAGTATATTTTTTCTTCATTTTAAACAACGATACAGTAAAAAGATTTCACAAAGGTCCCTTTTAAAATACAATTAGGGTAAAAGTTTTCCAATTTAAAATCTTCTTCAAAGTCATGATCACCCACTTTCCATAAGTTGTAAAACATTTTCACACTAAATATTCTTTCTCAAAAATTATTTGACATTAAATAATAATCAATACATTTACACAATAAACATTTATGTTGTAACAACATACTTCGCGATAGATGGAAAAGGACACCACTCTCAAGAAAAACTCTAAACTGATCTTTAGACTCTAATTGACGATTACTGGATACTAAACCCTCAAGTAGAAATCTAAACTTGCTATTTCTGATCACCGATCCAATAATTGTTTTGCCACATCTTTAAAATGACCTAAAGGTCCTTTTGAATTTCGGCCAGAACCAAAAATAACTCAATTTCATTTTTTTTCTCCAAAGTTCAATTTAATTAAAATACCTCTAAAATAGAAAATTTCACATAAAATCATAAAAATCTTTAATATAACACCTTAACAACTTTTTCTAAAATCATAAAATCAAAACTCATAAAAATTTAGGGATTTTCTTTCTATAATATTTCTTTAAAAAATTGCCACTCCCAAAAAAACCTTGTAATAACTCTAATTGAAATAAATTATAATTAATAGAACAAATTTTTAACGTAATAAAATTTCCAAGTATTTAGTTTTACTTTATTTTAAAAGATTCACCAATGATGTTTTTCCATGATTAATATTACAACACTTAGATCTAAATATTAATAAATATATTTTGACAAATTTCAGCTACACTAATATAAATAAAATATTACCCAAAAATAAAAATCTTTAACTCATTAAGGACTTTTCATTTTTAAGACAAATTAAATGGAGAAATGAAAGAAAGGTAAGTGAAGAATTATTGCCATTCATATAGCTTTTAAGACATATTTTTGAAATTTAGGCACAATTGAAATATTTTAAATTTAATATAATTATTGTGTCAATTGTAAAAGTTTGATTCTGACAGATCACAATTTCAACAAAATTTGTCAAAATAGATAATTAAATAGAAAAACGATAGAAGAAATAACTTAATACTATTTAATATTTATAAATTCTAATTGATGATCTTGTACTTCTACGGGTCTTACACAAGGCCAAACGCTTAATTCCATTTATGACGATGAGCATTTGGGTTTTGAGAAGGATCCACTGGCGAATAACATTAATATGTTGATGCAAGATCCTTTGGAAGAGATCGACATGGGAGAGGAGGCAATCAAAAGGCCAACTTACATAAGTGTCAATATCAACCCAGAACTCAAAAGTCAAAATAATCTAATTATTGAAGTAGTTCAAGGGCTGCTTCGCCTGGGATTATGACGAGATGCCTGGTTTAAGCAGGGAACTGGTCGAATTGAAGTTGCCAATAAATCCTGGGAAGAAGCCCATCAAGAAGACTCCTAGGCAGTTCACACTTGAGATTCTGTCGAAAATAAAAGAGGAGGTCAAAAGGCTTCTAAAGTGAAAATCCATGCGTACAACCAGTTATGTCAAATAGATTGCCAATATGGTACTAGTTATAAAGAAGAATGGAACTTTGAGGGTGTGCGTTGATTTCAGAGATTTAAATGTCGCAACCCTAAAGGATCAGTACCCAATGCCTATAGTAGAAATGTTGGCCGACTCATCTACAAGGCACAAGTATCTTAGTATGCTCGACGGGTATTCGAGATATAACTAGATATTCATTGCTGACGAAGATGTTCCAAAATCAACATTTTGATGTCCTGACACCTTAGGTACCTACAAATGGGTAGTGATGCCCTTTGACTTAAAAAACTGTTGGGGAAACATATCAAAGGGCAATGAATTATATATTTCTTGACTTTATCGAAAGTTTTATGCAGATTTACATTGATGATATTGTAATTAAGTATGTTTTAGTAAAAAATCATATAGACCATCTTCGATAGTTATTTGAAACAATGAGAAGACATGGTCTGAAGATGAATCCTCTTAAGTGTGCTTTTTGTGTGCAGGCTGGAGATTTTATAATCTTCGTGGTCTATAAGAAAGGAATTAAAATCAATCAAAACAAGATAAAGGCCATCATGGAAGAGAAAGCGCTATCAACAAAGAAGGAACTACAATCGCTACTTGGGAAGATTAACTTCTTAAAGAGGTTCATCTCAAACTTGAGTGGAAAGACACAAGCCTTCTCACCTCTACTTTGTATTAAGAAATAAGGTTTTGAATGATGGCAAGCGCAACAAGAGACTTTCAACAAGATCAAATACTACCTTGTTCACCCTCCGATTCTAGCGCCTCCTTATAGAGATATGAGTATGAAATTGTACATATCTGCATCTGATAAAACCTTAGGGAGCATGTTAGCTCAAGAGGATGAAGATGGTGTCAAAAGAACCATTTATTACCTTAGTAGAGTTTTGAATGATGTAGAAACTATATATAATATAGTCAAAAAATCATGTCTATGTCTATATTTTTCATATACAAAATTGAAGCATTATATAAATCCAGTTGACGTTTACGTCTTGTCTCATTTAGACATTATTAAACATATGTTATTTAAGCCTATTTAGTGTAGTCGAACTAGTAAATGGGCATTGGCCTTATCTGAGTATTCTTTAACTTACATGCCTTTAAAGGTTGTTAAAGGCAAAATGGTAGCAGACTTTATAGTCGACAACTCCATTGTAGAAGATTCCCTAAACTATCTAGAGCTCGAACCTTGGAAGTTATACTTTGATGGTTCTAGTCACAAGGATGGAACAGGTGTTGGAGTACTGATTATTTCTCCTGACAAAATTCCAACAAATATGAAGTACAAGGTCAAAGGCCTATAATCCAACAATGAAGCTAAATATAAGGATTTGATAGCCATACTTGAGATCTTGTTGGAATTGGGGGCAACTCGAGTCAAAATAATGGGTGACTCAGAGTTAGTGATAAAACAAATCACAATGGAATATAAATGTGTCAAGGAGAACCTGGTAATGTACTTTGTGATAGCCAATAAACTATTACGAAGGTTCAAAATGGTAAGTGTTCAACACATACCTCGCTTTAGAACCAAGAAAGCCAATGACTTGGCCCAAATTACATCATGGTACAAAATTTCAAAGGAAATATTGCATGATGCAATCGAAGTCAGAGGAAAATTCGTGTCGACCACAATGTCCTTAATGGATCTAGAAACAATAAAGCTAGGGTACGCTAACGAAGAGAATTTTGAGATTCTAGCCATAGATAGTTTGACATACGAAGATTGGAGAAAGCCAATAATGGAATACTTGAAGAATCCAATAACGTCTGCTGAATGAAAGATCAAGTAATGTTATTTAAGTTATGTCCTTATGAGAAACATACTTCTTAAAAATACCCTTGAAGGAGTCTTACTTAAATGACTTACGAATTTGAGGCATACATGTCTCTCTCTAGTGTCCATAGTGGGGCATATGTGGCATATTAGGTAGGACATAAGATGAAATGGATTTTTTCGACAAGGAATATATTGGCCTACTATGTTGAAGGTTTGTATAGACTTCACCAAAGGGTGTCAAGAGTGCCAAACTCATGCATGCATACAACATGTCCCTGCAAACGAACTTCATTCCATTGTTAAGCCTTGCTCCTTTAGAGGCTGGGCATTGTATTTGGTTGGAGAAATTCGACCAACATCTTCTAAAAGCCAAATATACATTTTAGTGGGTATAGATTATTTCACTAAGTGGATCGAGGCTATACCTTTGGTGAATGTTGATCAAGAAGTAGTGATTAAATTTATCCAAAGGCACGTCATATATAGGTTTGGAATCCTATAAAATATCACAACTGACCAAGGATCAGTTTTCACTGGTCGAAAGGTTCAGGAGTTTTCTAAATAAATGAGATTCAATCTATTGAAGTCTACACCTTATTATGCTAAGGAAAATGGTCAAGTCGAAGCAGCAAATAAGGTGGTAATTGGTTTGATTAAGAAACATGTGGGAAAAAATCCAAGAAATTGACATAAGACATTAGACTAGATTTTATGAGAATGTCGAACTTCCCCTAAAGAGGCTACAAATACTATGCCTTTTCGACTGTCATATGGGCACGATGCAATAATTACTGTTGAAATCTATCTTCAATCAACTAGAGGCCAAAGGCAAAATTAGATTCCATTTGAATCTTATTGGAGTATGATGTTGAAGACTTAGTTTGGAAGGTAATCCTACCCATGGATCGAATAGATAGAACATTGGGTAAATGGTCCCCCAAGTAGGAAGGAACTTTCCAAATTATTCAAGTCTTCTCTAATGGTGCATACAAAATTGAAGAATTAAACGAAGATCGAAGAATACTAAGAGTTAAACGAGAAATATTTGAAAATATATAGGCCTACGCTTCAAGAAGTGAAAATAATAATAGAGTAATATATACACAACAATCAAAGCTAAAATGGTTAATTGAAATAGAAATTGCCAAAATGGCTAAGTCATTACATCAAATGCCACGAATGGCCTAAAGTTATTACATAAAATTGAAATTCTTCAAAACAAAAGTGCAACAGTTAAAATCAAATTAAAAAAATAAGGGAAGCCTTCATATTTTGATACTTCGACCTCTGGAGTGTCAAGCATCATTCACAAATAGATTTTTTGGACTTGAGGCTTTCAATTTCACCTTCCAGATTTTCAGCTTTATCAACATGATACATACCAACTTCTATTTCCTTAGCTAGCTCAATTTGGTCAAGCTTTTGAAGTTCATATTTTCGCTCTTTGGCTTTGGTAATCTTGGCTTGCAACTTCTTTATTTGTTTCTCCCAAGCCATGATATTCTGATCACAGTCTTCGACCTCCTTCTTATTTTTCTCGAAGCCTTTCTCCAACTCCATACTCCTTGTAGTGGATTTAGTAGCGGCATCCCATTAAACCGCTTAGGTCTCTGTTTTATTCCGAGTTTTGGTTGAAGCATCTCTAATACGATTGAAATCTACAACAACCTGATCAATCACCAGCCCTAAATATATGATCACATATGAAACTTCTGGAGAAGCAGTCAAAACATTGAATTGTTTGAGGAGATATTTAATTCAAAAGCTTGCAGAAGGGCCAACCTCCAAGAGTTGAAACAAATAGAAGTCAAATGCTTTCTCTTTGATTTTCTGGAGTAGTTCGTCACCTGGTTTGGATATGTATTGGCCACCTGACACTGTTGAAGTGTTGGTACTTTTCTAAGACGAACTATGTAACACCCTTTCTACCCCATCACAAAATATAATAAAATTTAATCAAATAATACGAGTTCCCTCATAAAAAGGGCATCACATTCTTTATAACACAAACATCATAAACATCATATTGGTCCTGTCCCGTAACACGGGTTATAAAATCATGAACATCAAAACTATTTTACAACAATTACGCAGCGGAAAAACAAACCATCACTTTTCGTCTTTAATTTAAAAGAAAATTTCATAAGTTAATCTAAAACATCATTAAGTCTCAAATCTTCTAAAACCACAATTAAATCAACTAAATAAAATAAACTTGTAGTTCTCAATCGAAACCCATCTCGATGTTACTGGACACAGAGCATGACTCCACAACTAACTAAAGAAAACGACGTCATGCTAACACCGAGCTAAACCATGCACCGAGCTAACCTTGAGTATCTGTAGGATGGCATAATAGACCATCATAAAAGGCAGGCAGGGTGAGTAAATTCACATTCAATAAAGTAATATAAAAATGAGAATTCATAAACATAGGCTTTAAGTCAAACTCAATCATCACAAAACTCATCTATACATAACGTCAAAATACATCAATCATCACAAAACTCAATGCAAATCATGCTATATCATTTAGACTGAAATGCAGCCTCTTATTATGCATGTGGTACTTAAACATCCTCATGGATGGACACTGGGTCATCAACCCTCCACAAAGGAGCACATCATAACATCATATCACTTCAATCCACACTATGGTATTAAAGCTACCAATGGACAAAAATCCCCCTCATAATTATGCCATGAATGCAAGACGCAATATAAACACACCTCATCAAAACATCATAAGCATTGCATCCACATTCATCGTGAATCATCATATTATTCACTCATCCAACATCTTCCTCTAAATCATCTCATCATAACTCATAAACTCATAAAACATATCAAATCATCATACATCATTTTATCACCTATACCTACACATACAACCTCTAAACACCGTATACAACTGCACCAAAACATCATAACCTCTTATAACACACAACACATCGATTAAACCATTTTTTCAGAATTAAAATAATTTTTCAAAACATGTCAGGTCTCGCTAAGCGAGCTAACCCCCTCGCTAAGTGACCAACTCTTGGGTTTGAGAGTTCCAAAATATTCAATCGCTCGCTAAGCGAAATGTAGCTCGCTAAGCGAGCATCACGATTTCTCAAAATTTCCTGCGATCTCAAAATCGCTCCTCTGCGATAAAACCCCCCAAAAACCCAATTTTTAGCAGCAGTATAGCAGAAAATCATCAATACTATCTACATTCATCATAATATAAACAAATATATCACATAACATCATTAGTTATCATCAAAATCATCATAATTCATCATCAGATAACAAATTCATCAACAAAACCCTATAACCCTAAGACTCCTCCAAATCCTATCTCTATATTACAATACCGAACGAAATTACTCCCCATACCTTAGGTTCTGTGATTTATTTCGATAACTTCTCGTAAAACCTCAAGCCTTCAACATTTAGCTTTTTCTTCAGAGCTCTCCTTCGATTCTCCAAAGTATGATCGTTCCAAATGATCGTACCATCCAAACTTCACCCTCTTAGTCAATCTTACCCTTAGGACCTCATTAGTCTTTTCCACTTTTACCCTCACTTAGCCTTTACCAAAAGACCATATTATCCTTGTCCTCTAACTCTTCTTATTTAAATTAATTTCTCCCAATTTAATTAAATAAACTCACTATACTTAATATTATAATATTATTAAAATATTAAGTCACACCCATTCAGCCACAAAACATCATATGATCAATATGTCATCAAAATTCATAACATATACATCAAATAAATCAGAATCAACTTTTGGATGTTACAACTCTCCCCACTTAAGAATTTTCGTCCTCGAAAATGTACTTGAAACAAACAACGTCAGATACGATTCCTTCATTTGATCTTCATGTTCCCAAGTCCAACTATCACTAGCTAGTCCACCCCACAATACCTTCACTAAGGCAATCTCTTTACCCCTCAATCGCTTCATCTATCTACCATCTATCTGTACTGGTGAAACTTCCACAGTTAGATTATCCCTTACTCAAACATCATCCATCTGAATCACATGCGACATATCTGCAATGTACTTTTTCAGCTGTGACACATGAAACACATCATGCAAATTCACAAGCGACGGTGGTAATGCAATCCGATATGCTACCTCTCTGACCCTTTGCGAAATATGATACGCCCCAATGAAACGCGGAATGAGCTTTCTCGACTTCAAAGCTTGCCCAACACCAGTCACTGGAGTAACCCTCAGGAACACATGATCTGCCTCTTGAAATTCAAGTGCTTTCCTCCTCTTATCATGATAACTCTTCTAACGACTTTGTGAAGTCTTCATTCTTACTTGAATCATATTAATCTTTTTCGTCGTCTCCTGTACAATCTCAGGTCCGAGTACAACACTCTCTCCTGATTCATACCAACACAATGAAGTCCTACACTGCCTCCCATACAATGCTTCATACGGAGCCATACCAATGCTCGCATGAAAACTATTGCTATAAGTAAAATCAATCAACGGAAAATGACTATCTCACGCACCCACATAGTCCAACACACAATCCCTCAACAAGTCTCTAAGCATTGGATAGTCCGTTCTGTTTGACCGTTCGTCTGCGGATGATAAGAAGAACTCATCCTTAACTTAGTTCCCAAAGCATCTTGTAAACTCTTCCAAAATATTGACGTAAACCGCAGATCTCTATCCGACACGATACTCTAAGGTATCCCATGCAACTTCACGATCTCATCAATATACATCTCTGCGAGCTTCGACATGGAATGATTAATCTTCATCAGTAAGAAATGCGCTGACTTAGTTAATCGATCAACAATCACCCAAATTGAATCATTTCCCTTCACCGTCTTTGGCAAACCTGTCACAAAATCCATAGAAATGCTATCCCATTTCCATTCCGGAATACTCAACAGTTGCATCATACCTAAAGGCTTTTAATGTTCAACCTTCGATTTCTGGCAAACCAAAAAGCATACACAAACTCTGCAACACCTCTCTTCATACTTGGCCACCAAAAAAATTTCTGTAAGTCATGATACATCTTTGTAGCTCCAGGATGAATACTCAACCTACTTCGATGTCCTTCTTCTAGAATACTCTTATTCAACTCTAGAATGTCGGGAACACACACACGATCGCGAAACCTCATCATACCATTTTCATCAATTCAGAACTCTCCTCTGTTACCTTGGTTACTCAAAGTCATTTGATTAACCAACTTCAAATATGATTGTTGTCCTATTTGGATCTCTTCAACAATGTTATTAGTTAATTTCAACATACCCAGTTTCACACTCTCAGATGTAATCTCACACAACAAACTCATGTCTTTGAACTGCTCAATCATCTTGATTTCTTTCACCATCATCATCAACATATGCAAGGTCTTCTAACTCAAAGCATCAGAAACCACGTTAGCTTTACTAGGGTGGTAACTCAAATCAAAGTCAAAGTGTTTCAACATATCTAACCATCTTCTTTGCCTCATGTTTAGTTCCTTTTAATCAAACAAGTATTTCAAACTCTTATGATCACTGAACACCTCAAATAAAGACCCAAAAAGATAGTGTCTCCAAATATTTAACACGAAAACCACGGCTTCCAAGTCTAGGTTATGGGTAGGATAATTCCTCTCATGAACATGTAGTTATCTATAAGCATAGGCAACTACTTGACCATTCTGCATCAACACACCACCAAGACCCATCTTCGAAGCATCACAATATACCACAAAAGATTCATTTGGGTTAGGCAAAATCAATATTGGGGAAATCGTCAACCTCTTATTTAATTCAACAAAACTCTTGTCGCACGCAACATCCCACACATAAGCCTAACCCTTACGAGTCAATTGAGTCAGAGGCAATGCCAACTTAGAAAAACCTTCTATAAACTTTCGGTAATAACTGGCCAAACCCAGAAAACTTATGACCTCAGTAGAAGACTTCAGAGAATCCCACTTTAATATAGTGTCAATCTTCGAAGGATCCACTACAATTCCACCGCTAGAAATCACATGTCCAAGGAAACTCACTTCCTTCAACCAGAATTCACACTTTGATAACTTAACATAAATATTCTTTTCTCTCAACACTTGTAATACAATCCTCAGATGCCCTTCATGTTCTTCTTCTGACTTTGAATAAATTAGAATGTCATCAATAAAAACCACAACAAATTTATCCAAATACTCATGAAAGGTCTGGTTCATATACTCTATGAATACACCAGGTGCATTGGATACACCAAAAGGCATCACCATATATTCATAGTGACCATACCTTGTTCTGAAAGATGTCTTCGGAATATCATCTGCCTTTACTCGGATTTGATGATAACCCGATCTCAAATCAATCTTACTAAACATGCAAGCTCCCACCAACTGATCCATCAAATCATATATCCTTGGAAGCGGATATTTATTCTTAATAGTAACCTTATTCAATTGTCTATAGTCGACACACAACCTCATACTACCATCCTTTTTTCTTAACCAATAACACTAGAGCACCCCACGGAGAAACACTTGGACGAACAAATTTCTTCTCAAGAAGATCCTCAAGTTGTTTCTTCAACTCACTCAACTCTTAAGATGACATCCGAGAGGGAGCCATTGACACTAGACTAGTACCTGGTACCAAATCCACTACAAACTCTACTTCACACTCAGGAGGAAAATCACTAATGTCATCTGGAAATACATCAAGAAATTCGCGGACATCAGGTAATTCGACACTCACATGTTCACAGTAAACTTGTAACGCCGCAAACAAGGAAAACATCTGAGCTTCATCTTCTAATAGTTCATCCACTTGCTTCGCGGATAAAAAACATCAACTCCCCACAATTAGTAAATTCTGGAAACTCTACCGTCTTTGCATAACGATTGATATGCACAAAGTTGAACTCCAACCAGTTCATACCATGCACAACAGGCATATGGCGTAAAGGTAAGCACACCAAATTCATCAAGAAATCCTTACCATAAATGGTCAGAGGACATTTCAAACACACACGGTTAGTTGTAACTGAACCGTCAGCAGACATCTTTATCAACATATTACCATTCATAACAGTCAAAGGAAAATTCAACTTGGTCGCACACTCAAACGAAATAAATGAATGAGTAGCACCGGTATCAATTATAGCAACCAAATCAACATCGTTAATAAAACAAGTACCTCGAATTAAGTTATCCTTCTTCTGAGCTTCTGAGCCACTCAAAGCAAACACTGTGCCAATAGTCTGAGGAGCAGTAGCAGTTTTCTTCGGTTTCTGAAACTGAGTACTTATATGTCCCTCTTCACCATAATTAAAACAAGTTGTCCCTACATTTGGAAACTCATCCATCATGTGACCCCTCTTACCACATTAGTAATATCTAATCACTGTAGCAGTGCACACGTCAAACTTGTCACCTACTTCTCCATACTTATAGCACTTGAGAGTGGAAATCTCTCCCCCACTTGGATTCTTCCCATCAATAACCTTCGGCTTCCCCTTATAGTGAGTAGATCGAGCTCGACTAACCCGTCGTAAATTCTACTCTTATCCACTAACTCAGCATACATGCGGATATGCAGACACCCAATCCCCTGCTTGATCTCTAGTCTCAGCCCATTTTTAAACTTCAGGCACTTGGACAACTCAACATCATCATTGTTGTAGTGAGGACAAAACTTCACTAGCCTCTCAAACTTGGCAGCATACTCTGCCACTGTCATGTTTCCCTGTTTCAGCTCTAAGAATTCAACCTCTTTCTTGCCACGAGCATCATCAGAGAAGTAGTTACTCATAAATTCTCTCCTGAACACATTCCAAGTTATTGCAGCCCTAACCCCTTCCAATCTGTGACGGGTAATATCCCACCTCAGCCTCTTCATTCTGCATGTGGGTGCCAAACTGCACCTTCTGAGCATCAGAGCACACCATAATCCTGAAAATATTCTCAATTGCCTTAAGCCACTTATGTGAATTCTCCGGTTCATGAGTACCCTCAAACTTAGGCAGATTATTCCTCTGAAATACCCCCAAGGCATGAAACTCATCTCGAACATTGTTCTGTGTCGTAGCTTGAGCAAGTGCAGCTACCGCATCGGCAAGAGCATGATTTGCATCTATTCTGCAAATCATCAATAACATCAGAAGAACAACTCAACCATACTACACTCATACGCAATAACCTACACGACTAACAACGACACGACCGAACAACATGACATGCTCTGATACTACTAATGTAACACCCTTTCTACCCCATCACAAAATATAATACAATTTAATCACATAATCAGTGTTCCCTCATAAAAAGGGCATCACATTCTTCATAACACAAACATCATAAACATCATATTGGTCATGTCCCGTAACACGGGTTATAAAATCATGAACATCAAAACTATTTTACAACAATTCCGCAGCGGAAAATAAACCATCACTTTTCGTCTTTAATTTAAAAGAAAATTTCATAAGTTAATCTAAAACATCATCAAGTCTCAAATCTTCTAAAACCATAATTAAATCAACTAAACAAAATAAACTCGTAGTTCTCAAGGGAAACCCATCCAAATGTTACTGGACACAGAGCAGGACTCCACAACTAACTAAACAAAACAACGTCATACTAACTCCGAGCTAAACCATGCACCGAGCTAACCTTGAGTATCTGCAGGATGGCATACTAGACCACCACAAAAGGCATGCAGGTTAAGTAAATTCACATTCAATAAAGTAATATAAAATTGAGAATTCATAAACATAGGCTTCAAGTCAAACTCAATCATCACAAAACTCATCTATACATAACGTCAAAATACATCAATCATCACACAACTCAATGCAAATCATGTTATGTCATTTAGAATGAAATGCTACCTCTTATTATGCATGTTGTACTGAAACATCCTCATGGATGCACACTGGGCCATCAACCTTCCACAAGGGAGCATATTATAACATCATATCACTTCAATTCACACGATGGGATTTGTAGCGGTAAAAACATGAGTGTAAGCTATTAGTTAACTTAACTCAAAGTAAACAGAGTCGCCACCGCGTTTTTATTTTTATTCCAAGAGGAAAATGAAAAAAGAGTGAATAAATCCTAATGAATATAAAAGCAAAAAGCTAAAGAAACACAACAAAGAAACAAGTAAGGCGATAAGTTACAAAATGGGAAGGTTTTACGCACCCAAAATGTCTGTGGTACTCCACGGGAGCCCTTTGAAAAATTTTCTGCTTTTGGTTTGAAAATGGTTTGTAAAAATATGAGTGGAGGGATGAGAAAAGAATTATTTTTTTCTTTTTAATATTTTTGTGTTTGGAGAGGTTTACCACCTCATGCCTACGTACCCACAAAGTGCAATGCAAGATCAAAACCCCGTAGTTTGTGGTACAAATAGTGAAAAGGGTGGGTTATGATTCATTTTATTAATTGAAGAGAATTTTTCATCTTCAAGTGGATATTCAAACAAATCTATCATGAGAATGAAGACATGGACTCATACATCATTATGGGGAGGGCGCCAACTCGGATAAAACCAACGAGTATGCCACTAAACCCCCACAAATGACAAGAGACTCAATTACATCAAACTACAACCATGGAGATTGAGAGACTTGCACCCGACTAAAGAATAATGACTCATAATCGACACTTTTTTAAAAGAAGAAAACAAAAGTGCACAAAGGCACAAAACAAATTGAATGAGTTTGATTCTTTTTATTTTTTGAATTAAGGTCAACATGATTAGATTCATTGATTTTAAAAAAGAAAAGAAAAAGGTAAAAGCCACTTGACAAAAGTCAAGGTTTTGTTTTGTTAAAGAGGTGATGATTTTTTTTTATTTTTAAAAAAGAATCCTTAGAAAAAGGTAGAAGGTTTTGAAAATTAAAGAATGATAGGAGATGAAGGGACTATCATAATAAAATAAAAAGATAAGGGAAGAAAGATCTAACCAAACTTGATGACATTCCAAATATTGAGCATAAGAGTTCCATCCTTATAAGCTAGCAAGTGGCCAAATAAAGGCCAAATCCAACTTCATGAAGATCAAAGCAAGGGGAAGGGATCCCAAAATCTAAGTCCAAAATCTCCATTCCAATGCCAAGGATAGCAATCAAAAGTCCACAAATTAAAGTCACAAGTCTTTTAGAAGTTTAATCCTTTATTAATGTTTTTTTTGTGTGTCCAAATGGACAAAAGGAAAACCAACATCAAAATAATAAGAACAAATAATAAACATGATATGGATGAATAAAACAAAATAAAATAAAGGCAATAAAAGTGCAAGAAATTAAATGCTAGTAACAAAAGAAATTAAAATGCAAGAATCTAAATATTAACAATAATAAAAGTATAATAATTTCACATAATAATGGTATGGTGAACTTAATCAACCACAACCAAAAAGAAAGAGTAACCAAAATCGAAGGCAACCGGATCCGCTTAGCATCTTACACTATAGCGATTAATCATGTCAAACCGAACCGAATTTAATGAAATTTAAAAGGCGATTGGGAGACCCAAAGCACCTACGCATCAAACATTCATAAGTCTCGATTCTTAATGCAATATGATTAACCACTTTGGGATTACGCGATCAACAAGAGATCCGGTCCACGAAAGTGCAAGTACCCAATTAGATTTTTATTCCGAAGTTGGGACACATTTAGGTCCATGTTAAGCAATCGCCGAGTAATTTACGAAGTAATTACCCTACAAATGAGGCTGGCCACCACGAATTAAGGTGCATAATGTAAGTGCTAATGCATGTGAGATAAACGATATATAAATCGTTATCCGGACGCGATACCGCACAAAACTAAAGGTGAATACCAAATTGAACCACACTTATGGTATTCTTCCATCCTTAAGTTCAATCACTCATCTTGGTGGATTCAAGCATGAAAATGTATCACTAATGCAAAGCACCTTAAATGAATTGAACAATCCACTTAAAGGTAGTTTTGAATTAATGAACATTAACTTCTCTAATCTACACCAAAGTTCATTGAAATTAAGGAGAAATCACTCCTAAAAGTGCTTCCCAAGGTAAAAATAAAAATGAGGAAGAAAAAGAAGAAAGAGGAACCAAAAAGGGGCTTGAAACAAGCCAAAAACACTATTCTGACTTGTGTTAACCGGTTAATGCAAGCAGATTTTGAATAATTTGCACTGTTTTGAAGATGGTTAACCGGTTAACCAAATGGTTAACCGGTTAACCAAATGGTTAACCGGTTAACGCTGTACCAGAAGTTGAAAAAATGCAGAAAATTCAGCATGATCCATTTTGAAACCTTTTCTCAAACATTGGATGATCATGATCTGAATTTGCACGAATTTTAAAACCAAAATATAGTGGAATCCCTGCAATCAAACCACAAATAAAGATCCAAAGGATCTAGAAACAAAGGCATCAAAGATCTACATCTTGAATGTTGATGGTGAATATGGGTTTATGGAGGAAGATGAATTACCAAAAGCTCTTCTTCAAATTGGACTAACACAAGCTTAGATCTACTGAAATTGATGAGTAAAAGAATGAAAGGATGAAGGTTTAGCTCAAGTTAGTCAAGAATTCAATGTGAATTCTTGATAACTTCAAAAGAAAGAAAGTGAGCTTTTGAGAATTTTGGTGTTGGGGGAGTATTTTGCAAGAGGTTTTGTGGCTATCAAAAGCTTGTGGAATGAATGAAATTGTGGTCGTATTTAAAGGCCTTAGGTATGGAAATTTGGTGGAATGAAGCTTGCTTTGGTAATTTGAATTTAGGTTTGGTAATTGGAATTTTGGTGGGAAATAGAAAAGAGTGGTGATTAATGAGGGCTTATGGTAGGAAATGATCAAAGTGATGTAGAGAAATCAGAAACCAATGGATCTAGAATATTCCAATTAAATCAATGATCTAAGGGTGCTGAATTTGAATAAAAAATTCAATTTTCGCACTGGTTAACCAAGCTCAAATTTGAATGTTTTATTCAAACATGGTTGCTTGGTTGTTTCGGCCCGATTCTTTTTGTGCATCGAAGAAATAAACACATGAACTTTGGAAATCCTTTGAATGAATCAATTAACTTGGGAAATCGTTGATCAGATAAAAATTTGAATTATTTACGAATCAACTTCGACTTTTTTTATGAAATTTCGCTCGAGCTGCAGGACTACTATTTTTGGTATTTTCAATGGTTCCTCTTCCTGAAAAAGGTTAGCAAAAGGAAACAAAATAGTTTTTGATTTTGCTTAATGGTTAGTAAACATAAACAAATAAAGTAATTAAAGACAACGGTGATCCCCCGCGAGGCATAAACCTAACCCGAAAAGAACCGAGCAACCAATGCAATCTTGTTTGTATGCAAGATGCAGATGAAAATGTGAAGAAAACTTAGGGCAAAAATTAGGATGCAACAGCTACCCCTATTTAAGTTTCTTCAATCTGAAGATATGAAGATTGCTATCTTCGTCTCTGCAAGATGGGAGAGACTTAAATACTGAAAACCCAAATTTTTGTCTTAAGAGAACATGATATGATATGAATATGAGATGCAAATCCAAGATCTCTGTGGGGAAATCACGACCACCAGAGGAAAGCAAAAGCTTAGGGACACAGAAGAAATATCCCGTCGGGAAAACAAAAGACACCAAAAGGGTTACTAGGAAAATAAATCACTAGATAACCGACTCCACATGGGGAAAGAAAATATGACATAATCAAGGTAACAGGGTTCAACAGGGAAGAGTAAACACTCTTCCAGGGAACAATAACCAATTAAAGTATTCGAGTCCAAAAATGGAGGAATACCGAGTTGGAACAAAATCATCAACTACCGGTTTACTGGGTAGGAAAACAAGGGACTCGACTATCAATTTACTGGATAGGAGCAAAACAAAGAGGGATAACTTCCACTACCTTTTTACTGGGTAGATAAATTTTCAACTACCTGATTTACTGGGTAGGATCACAACAAAGGTAAACGACTTCTATTACCTTTTTACTGGGTAGAAAGAAGAACTCTCGACTACCGGATTTACTGGGTAGGAGTACAAGCAAAAGAGCTTGATTAATTTGGTAATATTACCCACTATCAAAAAATTGATAGCTTAATTCCAAAGTAATATACTCAAGCTTGAGAAAGTATTGCCCACTATAAAACAATGATAGCTTAATTCCAAAGCAAACACTCACAAAAGGGGACCAAAGTTCAATCCAAGAACAAATTGAAGAGAAACGGTCAAACAAGACTCATCCCGAGGAGGAAATATCTCAACTGGGGAAATTCCATCCAGATAATAAACTGGGGAGGAAACTGAATCAAAATCATCCACGAGAAACAAACTCAGTGGGGAAATAGAAAGGATAAACATTTTCTGCTTAAGTGTTGACACTCTAAACTTGAGACGAAGACAACACACACACTCTGTGGGGAAAAATCACACCAAAGAGCGGGGAACAAAGATTCATGCAAGAATGCAAGCAAACCATGCTATGCTTATGCGTATGAATATGCTGACAAAACAAACATAAAGATAAGCAACGGGTGACATAAACACCATAACAAACGGATACTCGGCTAATCAGGGCAACAAGGTCGGTGACCATGCTGGAGATATGAATCAAAATCCTGCAGGGGAACTGTAACACGGTGGGAGAACTGATTTTAAGTTATGTTGCGGATAGCAAGAGTCGCCACCGACTTTTATTTTATCCAAAGGAAAGGCATAAAAGAACAGGAAAGACCTTTAAAAGATTTTTGGGTCCGGGGGGTAGGTTATGTAAAGGGAAGGTGTTAGCACCCTTTACATCCATGGTTATCCATGGGCTCTTAGTTACTTAGCTCACTTTTGAATTGTTTTTGAAAGTGTAGTGTGTGAATAGAAAAATTTTCATAATAGTTAATAATGATCCATGTACGGATGCGTAAAAACTTGTTTTTTTGAAAATTTGTTTGAAACTTGTTAAGTGTTTGAAAAATGGAGTGAGCAAGCAACTAGGAGGTACCTACCCTAATGTTTTAAGTCTTTCTTGTTCTTTATCCTTTAATTGGTAAGACTATCCCTACTATTAAGGAGTAGGTAGTCATTACCTTGGATGTAAGGGACATGTGAGGGACATCTGTTTTTATGAAGGCAACTGTGAGGTGTATTAAGCATATAGGAGGGACTATCATCATTATTCGAAGGGACTTGATCTTTAAAGGCAACCATTAGGGACTTGATGATTTTTCTTTTAAAGGGACCTGCTTTATACACCCCACTTGACCTTATGATTTAGGCAACTTGAGGGATAACCTTAGAAAGTGAGACGGCGATTAAAAATCGACTTACGTGTGTGAGTGTTTAATATTATTTATCTTATGATTAAAGTGATCTAAATTAATTTTTAAATAAAATACATGTTTTGCACTCCCTAAATTACTAACCATAAAAATTAAATAAATTCAATATTTACAAAATTACACCAAGAAGCAATTACATAATTAAGCAAATTAAATATAAATAGCAAAATAAATATAGAAGCAAAAATATAAATAATAGGTGAAAAATAAATAAGCAAAAATAATAAATAAACGATAAATAAATAAATAGGGGTTAGTAATAATAATAATAAAAAAATAGGGTTAGTAAAAATATTAAAAATAAATAAAGTTAGTGAAATAATAATAAAATATATAAGATTAGTGAAGCAAAATAAATAATAACATAATTAGTAACAATAATTAAAATAAATTGAATTAAATAAAAAAATATTATAATGACATGATTAGAATAATAAACACAAAATTGGATTTTAATATATAAGCATTTATTTAGAAATATGAATAATTAAATAATTACTATAACATAAAATTTTTAAACATAATATAATTATAAATTTTAATCATTACAAATTTAATTATTCTTAAATATATATCAACAATTATTTAAAAAATATTTACACGTTATATGAAGAAAATAAATTTTAAATATCATGTTCATAAAAAATAATCATATTTGCAAAGTTTACAAGAATCATATTAAATAAATAAATATACATAATGATTATATTAAGAATTAGAAAATAAAATTATTTAGAAAAAATAGAATTAGGTTTTACAAAATTAGGGTTTATTTTAGAAAATATTTTTAGGGTTTGTTTAGAAAAATAATCTTAGGGTTTAATTTATAATACAAAATTATTTAAATAAACATACATATATTTATAATTTTATTTACAAGATAAAAAAAACATAATTTAAGAAAATTTATATATTTTAGAATTTGGAAAAAAATTTTAAACATGCTTTATTGTTTTCAATTATTAAAAAAATATATACATAAGACTCTATTTAATTAAATTAATAGAATAATCAAAATAAAAAGAAAAATGTGAAAACTTACCTGACTGGGATTTGAACCCAGGTCAGTCTGTTTGCCAGCAAGAAGAACCACCACCAGGCCACTATGCACGCAGGCAACAAGAGTGAGTGTGAAATTTGTTTTGTGCTTTGTCTTGAAAAACCCAGAAAAATAAGGAAAGCAAAAAGGCCTGGGGTGGTGTTGAACCCAGGACCTTATGAATACTCAAACACGCACATGACCGCCTGGCTGGAAGAGCCCATCTGCTAGCATGTTGGCTATAATTGATAATATATTAAACCTGAAAAACAAACAAAATAAAAGAACAAAATGTCACAAAAGGGGAATCGAACCCCAGACCAAGCTATTGTGTGCGCACGCTTCCAGCCACTGGGACAACTCAGTTGTTGTGATAACAAATTAACAAAACAACATAAAAATATTTTAACATAATTTGAATTTGTCCTGAGCGCGCCATCAGCTTCATCTTCTTCCTCATGTCCTACAAATTTTCCTGCGGATCTAGCTACAAGATTTCCTGCGAAAAACAAAGCCCAGCAAAACCTACGAAACACAAACATGGATAAAACAGCAAGGTTTCATGAAATTGATTATGTCATTAAGTTCCTAACAGAATTTCCAATCATTCCACGTTCTTAGAATCCATTTATATGGGCTGTATTACGAAACCCTAATTGAAGCCATAAACCCTAAAAATGGTGAATCATGCTTCAGGCTATGGAACTTCACCAAACTATCCAGATTCCATCTATGATCATCAACAAACAAGATTATGTAAGCAAAAGTCATTGAAAAACAACACATTAATGGAATCGAAAAAAATAAATTCTCAAGCATAAAGTGAATTCGGGTAGGGCATTATGGTGTGTATGGGATGCATATGAGTGATGTTTTAGCTTCAACAATGTCCAAAGAACATCTCTATGTTCTTACTTTACCTTCAAATGCCCTGGATTGAAGAATCCGAATATGAGTTTTGGATGAATTTTTGAGGTTTGAAACTTACACTTTGAGGCTGCCAATTCGTCCATGGATGTTTGCATTATGTTTAGTACTTATAGGAGACTCAATTAGGTCAAAAAAATTGATTGATTATATGCAAGACTTGATTTAAAAAGATTGAGATTGATCATGCTTTGAAAGTTCAATATTCTTGCATCAATGCTTTCTATTTCAAGCCATTCCATATAATTCTTGTATCAACTTATTCCATGCTGACTTTATGATCTTCTAGAACCAATAATAACATCAAATCTTCATATTTAATATTTTATTTAAATTTAAAATGATTTTAAGTATAAAAAATCATAATAAATAAATTAAATAAAATAAAAATTATGAAAATAACATGGAAATTTCGTGCATGATGTTGTTGTATGGGTTGGGTCATAACTTGACAAGCCCATTTGGAAAGAATTGTTTTTAGACCTCCATTTTCATTATAAACCATCACAAAATTTCCCAACTTTGCAAGGGCATATCTCCCTCAATTTTAAAGGTATGAGGGTGTTCTTGGACATTTTGGAAAGTTTGAATAGTCCTCTAAACAACCCCATTGGTTTCAGGTCCATATCATTTACCAATCTCAAGTTATGCCCTTTTGAAGTTGTTGACTTTTTGTTGACTTTTGAAATGACCTATAATGTCTTAGTTCATATCTTCCAAATGAAGCATTTTTGGGCTTAACTTGCAAGATCAAAGTTGTAGAGAATTCAATTTCCTTCAAAATGAGATTTTAGTGGAGACTTGGTGATGAAGTATGTGAAAGTTATGGCTGGTCAAAGTTCAGTTGACTTTTACCGAGGAAACCCTAATTTAGAAACTCCTGATTATTGATGATCTGGAATCTCCTTGATGAATCATGATCAACCCTTGATCAAATGATGAATTTTACTTCATATACTTGATGTTGGAAAAAAATCATGAAGTTTGACTTTGGTTTGACCACAGTTGACCTCAGTTTGACTTTTTAACTGCTTTTACTGATTTTGACTTATCTGATCATCTGACTGAGCAAACTTTTGAGAAAAGTCTTGAAACTTGTCATGGGGGTTCTTAAACACATATAAGATGTTATGAAGCTCACTTGAAGTCTTGGAAGTTCATTTAGCCTGATTAAAGTCAAAACCCTAGTTTTGGATGCACTGCTTAGGAGGTGCATTGTCTGAGGGAATTGTCAACTCTTCTGACCAATTGTGAACTTTGTGAATCTTGTGAACCACCATAAAATGTCTTGTGAACCTCATGGGAGATATTGTGAAGCTTGTGAACCTTGTGAACCTTCAAGAAGTAACTTGTAGACTTCATGAACCTCATGAAAGGTTATATAAACATTGAGAAACTTGTGAACCTTGTGAACCTTCAAGAAGTAACTTGTAGACTTCATGAACCTCATGAAAGGTTATATAAACATTGAGAAACTTGTGAACCTTGTGAACCTTCAAGAAGTAACTTGTAGACTTCATGAACCTCATGAAAGGTCTTGTAAATGTTAAGAAGCTTGTGAACCTTGTGAACCTTCATAAAGTAACTTGTAGACTTCATGAACCTCAAGAAAGGTATTGAAAGCATTGTGGAACTTGTGAACCTTGTGAACCTTCATAAAGTAGCTTGTAGACTTCATAAACCTCATGAAAGGTCTTGTAAGTGTTGGGAAACTTGTGAACCTTGTGGACCTTCATAGAACACAAAGTCTTGTATTGTGAGGGCAAATTTTGGGGTGCAACAGCTGCCCCTGTTCAATTTTCTGAAACCTGAGGGGTTAGATTGGTATATTTGCCAGTCGTGACCTGGAAGGTTGAAGGGGATTGAACACAAAAGCCCAAAAATTTGTACTCACCAGTGCATGGCTAGTTGAATATGATTGAGTGGGCTTAAAGATGCCACTTGGAAGAACTGGGGATGGGCTTAGAGATGCCATCTAAAGTATCAGAATATGATGATGTCTTTATGTTGATACTGGATATCAGTACTAGGTCTTTGTATAGGCCGTCTCTGAATCATTTATGCAACATGATTTGACTTGTTGAATGGATCATTAGAAATAAATCTTCGTGATGATTATCTCTTCTGGAGGTATCTTGGGTTAGGGAATGGATCTTTGTACATACCGTTTGCCTACTCTCCAAGGTCAAAAGAACGTCAGGATTTGTCCTTCTGAAAAAGTATCTTGAACCAGGGAATGGATCTTTTTACAGATCGTTTGCCTGCTATTCAAGGGCCGAAAGAACGTCAGGATTTGTTCTTAAGGGTCAAAAGAACGTCAGGATTTGTTCTTCTGAAAAGGTCTTGAACAAGGGGCCAAAAGAGCGTCAGGATTTGCTCTTAAGGGTCAAAAGAACGTCAGGATTTGTTCTTCTGAAAAAGTCTTGAACAAGGGGCCAAAAGAGCGTCAGGATTTGCTCTTAAGGATCAAAAGAACGTCAGGATTTGTTCTTCTGAAAGATGTATCTTGAACAAGATGCTAAAAGAGCGTCAGGATTTGCTCTTAAGGGTCAAAAGAACGTCAGGATTTGTTCTTCTGAAAAAGTCTTGAACAAGAGGCCAAAAGAGCGTCAGGATTTGCTCTTAAGGATCAAAAGAACGTCAGGATTTGTTCTTCTGAAAAAGTCTTGAACAAGGGGCCAAAAGAGCGTCAGGATTTGCTCTTAAGGATCAAAAGAACGTCAGGATTTGTTCTTCTGAAAAATGTCTTGAACCAGGGAATGGATCTTTTTACAGACCGTTTGCCTGCTATTCGAGGACATCTTGAGTAGTGTATGGATCATTTCTGACCTGTTGTAAATTGTTGATGTTGTTTTATCTGTATGTAGCTATCCTGCAAGGAGAATGTTAGTTTATATTATATGTATGCATGCATAGTATGATGCACCTAAGTAAATGTATTATGTATCTATGGATATGTATGTTATGGTATGATGTAAATGATGTATGTATGATATGATGTTGCCTGAAGCGTCTGGGTATCTTCGTATAACAACTGCTGGCCAGGGAAAATAAATCCCGATTCGTTGTTGCAGAATATGAGGAACTTGTTCCCGTCTTGTTTGATAATATATTATATATAACCTTCCTTCTGCTGGGGATAGTAAGGTATAGATAACCTCCCGTCTTCTAGGGATAGTAAAGTATACATAACCTTTGTCTTCGTTTGATAGTAGGGTAGATATAACCTCCCGTCTTCGTTCGTCGTACTCTTATTGGAAAGTAAATCCCCGTACATCCGTATGAGGATAAAAGAGATGGATATAAATTCCAGGGGAGATGTGACTTTATGAAGATGGATTTGTCCTACTGAAGGTTTGTAGCTGTTTTGTAAAGATGAACCAGTGAAACTTCGTTGAAATCCTTCCCTCGTTCGTCCTTAGTAAATACTATTACTGCATTTCCATGCATTTCTGGTAAACATTAATCATATTAAGCATACATGAATTCAAACACAACTAATGGACGTTTCGCTTAGGGTAAAAATAAATCTGGATTCAGAGGGAAAAGTAAAGCTGGACTTGAAAACAGAATTGTTTCAACTTCGAGAGTGTATAACCAATTAGATTTGGAGCTCCTGAAATTTTTAACTTTCCTGAATACCTTCCCAGAAATCCTCATAGCTGGATCTGAAGACATGATACTGTCACCATCTGATACTACTGGCATAGACAATTAATTCCCACAATGACTTCTGCTGAGAATTACAAATCAAGGTAGATGAATGTGTCTTCAGGTTGTAATGGACCATGTATTCTCCGGATACCAGATTTGAAAAGAAAGTATTGCCCCTTGGTTGAGGATGAATTGTCCCATAACGGAAGTATCTGTAATGAGCCATCTCAAAAGAAACAAGTAGAATGCCCCATAAGCATATGCCCCTGGCATTGTGAACTTTGTAATGTCACGCTTGGTAATTCAAATATATGAGAAGAACTGCTCCTGACTATTAAGCATTGTTGGATCTGGAACTGATTGCCCCGAATGATTTGAACAGTAACTTGGTATGCCCATTGATTGGGAAACAGTGACTATGCCCCTGGCATTATGAACTTTGTGATGTTATCCTCAGTAATTTAGACAGATGTGGAGATCTGCCCCTGGATACTTAAACATAACTGAATCCTGTCCTGATTGCCCCACATGAAATAGGCAGTATCATGGCTTGCTCCCTTAATTGGGAGATAATGACTATGCCCCTTTGTATACATAGACTTCGATCCAGAAAGCAACTTTGTTTATCGGAAGGACTTTGGTTCATTGAACATTCATCCTGTAAGTTTCTCTGTTTATCAAACACTCAAGTATATGTAAGCAAACGTATTCAAAAATGCAATGCTTATGTCTGTCTTGAAGTTTTTTTTGAAAAAAAAAGAATTAAAGTTTTTTTATTTATTTAGAAAACTGTGATATTAACTCAAGTTTTATAATAAGCCCTAAAGGAGTCAGGATACCTTTTTGTAGCAGTACGCTTTCGAACTAACCATGCTTCAGTTAGGACTTTTAAAGGGTTATAACGTAGCCTGGTTCATGGTTTAAGAAACAAAGGATAAAGGCTCAAATTTTATTTGTACCCAACCCAATCTCCATGATGTTCTTCAGTCCTATACTCAGTTAACTTATGCATTGAGATTCCACAGAAGTGTGGTATTGTAACATTGATATTTTGTGATGGTTCGGCAACCAAAAAAAAAAAAAAATTATTCGAACATTCAGTCATCTTTCTTTGTTGAGGATTCATAGTGACCTCTTCTTTTTTCTTCTGACTTTATTATCCCTTCTTTTTGCCTGAACTGCTTATTTTAAGGTTACAGTCAGCGGGATGTCTTAATGTTTTACTAAGTCTCCTTCATAGGTTTCGACTTAGTAAGCTTTTCTTTTGCTGGTTATTGACTGTCAGGTTTAATGATTACAGGGAACCATCATTAGTTGTGTACAACACAGATAATTGGCATATTTGAGTTAACTGAGTAACTACCCTGCCCCGGGTTATGAATAAGGGTTTTGATTTGTGCGAGAATAAAAACTCCTACTTCATAGGCTCAAAAGGGTTGACTAGGGATTAACTTCCTTATATCTCCACTGTTTAGGAATTGAAACAATGCCTGTACATCGTCAGCATAGTCTGTTCAAAATCATACTGCATAGGATTATGGTATTGTTTTCGTCATCCTCCCTCTACAGGCTTATAGCTTTATCAGGAGTTAAATATCACAAAATAGAAATAAGAAGCATAATTCAAAATATAGTGGAACGAATGGATTAATTCAAGACAAACATATGCAATGCATTAATGAAAACAAAAGTTTAACATAATAATAAGTGTTCAAACAAATAAGAGAAATTACAAATGAAAATTCAAATGTTCTTAAAGTCTCTTCCTCTAAACTTGTCACTTCAGTTATCTGGAAACTTTGATGCTTGATGGACGATAGAAGAACTCAACCTGGCCTTCTGGCCTAACCTCGAGTATTCCTTCGTCAATTAGGTCTTGAATCTTATTCTTCAATGCCCAACAGTTATTAGTGTCATGTCCAGGACAATTCGAGTGGTACATACACCTTGCCCTGGGATTATAGCGAGGAGAGGAAGTTTTAGGATTTTGAGGAGGATTTTCCAAGGGAATTAGCTTCATCTCCAACAAGCATTGCAGAACTTGTGACATTGGAGTGCTGAACTGGATAAACTGCCTTCTACATTTCTGGTGTTGAAGTAGGTTACCCTTATCAGGTCTTTCTTCTTCAATTGAAGAACAATCAATGGCAACCTGTCTCTTACCCTCTTTTATCCTCATCCTCCTTTCAACCAAATCAGCTTGTTTTAACGGAGGTTGACTGACAATTAGATCCCTGACTCTATCACTTTGAAGTTTGTGGACAAAGGTTCTCAGCTCTTCTTGCCTTTGAGCTAAACTTTGAATAAGAGCCCCCTGGTCATTCATCTGGATCCTCATTCTTGTTATCTCAGCTTGCATTTGTTCCAACTGACCATCCTTGTCGTCCTCAGGACTCTTCTTCTTAGCCAGCAGTGTCTTCAATTCATCCTGCCCCTTGGATAAGTTCAGGATCAGCTCTTGGAACTGTGCATTTTGTGCCTGGAGATCCTTAACTGTTTGTTCAAGAGCCATTGCTGAAATAAACAGCGAGAAGATAAGAAACCTGTGCATAATAACCCTGTGATGTAATGATATGATATGTGAATGTATATGCAATGTATTCAAGGACCGCAGGACTTAAATTTGTTTAAACAACCAAAAAGTAAACTTTTATTAGTGATAAATTTGTTTGCCCCTTGGGCTTACAAAGAATGGGGTTTTAAGTCTCCCATGGACGTTTCCTCTTTGTATTGAGGTATGAGTTGAGACTCCGTTCTTCGTGAAGTTGCTTTGTTAGTTCCAGGATTCTTTCTTGGCTTGCTTTGTAATGAGCCTCGAAAGTATCCCTTTGCTCCTTCAACTGGATCCAGGATCTCTGTAAGTCTTCCATGTCAGTAGGCATGTCTGGGTGAAGGATGGTATAAGCAGTATCTCCTTCAGCAACAGGTTCCATGGTAACTGGTAGGACGGCAGGATATGGCATCATGAGAGTCTGAGCACGAGATCGCACCCATCTGAGATAAGCTTCCATAGGAATAGTGTACTTAGGCTCCAGGGTCTTGCTGTCAACCCTGTTTACTTTTCCCCAGGCTCGTATGAATCTCTGACGGTAACCTTGAAGATCGTTGTCATAATCAAACACAATGCCCTGAATCAACATGTCATGTGGACCATCACTTCGGGCGTAACCAAATTGTCGTAAAGCTAAACAGGGGTTGTAGGTGATGCCTCCTCTTATGCCTAGAAGTGGCACATTAGGAAACTCCCCACAACGGTCAATGATGGTGACATTCTCCATAGATCTGGAGCACCAATGGATATCTGAGTGAGAAAGTGACATGATCCTCTTGGACCATCTGAACCCTTGCTCATTCTTCATTGCTGAGCGAGGAAGGTGAGAAATAAACCACCTAGAAAGCAAAGGTATACAGCACATCAAAGTTCCTCTTGCCCTTGTAGTACGGGTATGAAGAGAATGTAGGATGTCTCCAAGCAATGTAGGCACTGGATTGTGACTCAGGAAAATGTTGATGGCATGAGCATCTATGAACTGATCTGGATTGGGGAACAATACTAAGCCATATATCAGCAAGGCTAAGACCTCCTCAAAAGCATCATAGCTCATGGCCTTCAAGAACATTTGAGCTTTATCCATTAATACCTTGGCAAGAATACCCTTGACCCCACTTCTTGTTTCTAGAACAATGTCAGACTTCTTCAGATGTAGAGCTGCAGCAATAACCTCTGGTTTAAGCTCCTTCTCCAAGCCTGTGAAGGGTCTTTGATCAAGAACAGGTATATCCAGAAGCTTAGAAAACTCCTCCATGGTTGGAACCAGCTGATAGTCAGGAAATGTAAAGCAGTGGTGCTTAGGGTCAAAGAACTGAAACAGGACACTCATCATGTCTTCATTGAACCCTGCAGTGACTAGATCCAATAGGTGACCATGTCTCTTGATGAACTGGGAATGATCAGACACTTGAGAAACCAACTCTTTAAGCTTGGGAGGTATCCCCACAAAGTTGATCCTGATGGTGTTTCTACGAGCAGAAGCCATGACCTGCAACAAAGAACAAAGATAAATCCTTTGGTCCTTGAAATGGTTAGTGAAAATGATATGCTTATGATGCATGATGATGTCATGATGTTATGCTCAATCAAAGACATGTGGCACACACAAACAAGTCACACCATAGCCCTAGGTTTAAAGGCTTGCATGAGGTTCAAAGGTAAGTACCCTCCCCTGAAGTTAGTTGGTTCATCCTGTCCTACAAAAGTAACCAGGTTCTAAGGGATCTCAATATCATTGATCCTTCACAAGGGTGGTTGTTCAGTAGGCAACTTACTTGCCAACCAAAACCCTCCAAGTTTAAGATCTCAATGAGTGTAGTATCGAGTATCAACCAACTTCAGTCTTCACCAAAGCCGGCTATCTCACTACTTTCTAAAGGCCAAGATGAGATAACTAGGGTTCTAAAAGTTAGTTAGTGCATTGACAACATATGGCAGCCTCATATTATCCTCAACTTGACTTAAGGAACATAAGCACCAACCAAGAAGTCACACTAACTATGGCCACCAGATCAACCATATCGGTATACGCCGTACAGTTTCCTTGGTCTATTGCCATTTACCTAAGGTACACTAGATCCGGGTTAGGATCTTTCACACATGAGATCCCCAACAAGTAAAGTAAAGCAAACAAAGCAAACAAATTTAAAGTGATCTAATTCCTAAGGGTACCCCTCTTTTATTAAATCCCCAGCAGAGT
Source organism: Lathyrus aphaca (assembly GCA_963966055.1). Taxonomy (NCBI): domain Eukaryota; kingdom Viridiplantae; phylum Streptophyta; class Magnoliopsida; order Fabales; family Fabaceae; genus Lathyrus; species Lathyrus aphaca. The sequence continues at coordinate 139,053,385 of OZ014522.1, read as the reverse complement.
CGCCAGTTCTGTAACACGGTGGGAGAACTGATTTTAAGTTATGTTGCGGATAGCAAGAGTCGCCACCGACTTTTATTTTATCCAAAGGAAAGACATAAAAGAACAGGAAAGACCTTTAAAAGATTTTTGGGTCCGGGGGGTAGGTTATGTAAAGGGAAGGTGTTAGCACCCTTTACATCCATGGTTATCCATGGGCTCTTAGTTACTTAGCTCACTTTTGAATTGTTTTTGAAAGTGTAGTGTGTGAATAGAAAATTTTTCATAATAGTTAATAATGATCCATGTACGGATGCGTAAAAACTTGTTTTTTTGAAAATTTGTTTGAAACTTGTTAAGTGTTTGAAAAATGGAGTGAGCAAGCAACTAGGAGGTACCTACCCTAAAGTTTTAAGTCTTTCTTGTTCTTTATCCTTTAATTGGTAAGACTATCCCTACTATTAAGGAGTAGGTAGTCATTACCTTGGATGTAAGGGACATGTGAGGGACATCTGTTTTTATGAAGGCAACTGTGAGGTGTATTAAGCATATAGGAGGGACTATCATCATTATTCGAAGGGACTTGATCTTTAAAGGCAACCATTAGGGACTTGATGATTTTTCTTTTAAAGGGACCTGCTTTATACACCCCACTTGACCTTATGATTTAGGCAACTTGAGGGATAGCCTTAGAAAGTGAGACGGCGATTAAAAATCGACTTACGTGTGTGAGTGTTTAATATTATTTATCTTATGATTAAAGTGATCTAAATTAATTTTTAAATAAAATACATGTTTTGCACTCCCTAAATTACTAACCATAAAAATTAAATAAATTCAATATTTACAAAATTACACCAAGAAGCAATTACATAATTAAGCAAATTAAATATAAATAGCAAAATAAATATAGAAGCAAAAATATAAATAATAGGTGAAAAATAAATAAGCAAAAATAATAAATAAACGATAAATAAATAAATAGGGGTTAGTAATAATAATAATAAAAAAATAGGGTTAGTAAAAATATTAAAAATAAATAAAGTTAGTGAAATAATAATAAAATATATAAGATTAGTGAAGCAAAATAAATAATAACATAATTAGTAACAATAATTAAAATAAATTGAATTAAATAAAAAAATAATATAATGACATGATTAGAATAATAAACACAAAATTGGATTTTAATATATAAGCATTTATTTAGAAATATGAATAATTAAATAATTACTATAACATAAAATTTTTAAACATAATATAATTATAAATTTTAATCATTACAAATTTAATTATTCTTAAATATATATCAACAATTATTTAAAAAATATTTACACGTTATATGAAGAAAATAAATTTTAAATATCATGTTCATAAAAAATAATCATATTTGCAAAGTTTACAAGAATCATATTAAATAAATAAATAAATATACATAATGATTATATTAAGAATTAGAAAATAAAATTATTTAGAAAAAATAGAATTAGGTTTTACAAAATTAGGGTTTATTTTAGAAAATATTTTTAGGGTTTGTTTAGAAAAATAATCTTAGGGTTTAATTTATAATACAAAATTATTTAAATAAACATACATATATTTATAATTTTATTTACAAGATAAAAAAAACATAATTTAAGAAAATTTATATATTTTAGAATTTGGAAAAAAATTTTAAACATGCTTTATTGTTTTCAATTATTAAAAAAATATATACATAAGACTCTATTTAATTAAATTAATAGAATAATCAAAATAAAAAGAAAAATGTGAAAACTTACCTGACTGGGATTTGAACCCAGGTCAGTCTGTTTGCCAGCAAGAAGAACCACCACCAGGCCACTATGCACGCAGGCAACAAGAGTGAGTGTGAAATTTGTTTTGTGCTTTGTCTTGAAAAACCCAGAAAAATAAGGAAAGCAAAAAGGCCTGGGGTGGTGTTGAACCCAGGACCTTATGAATACTCAAACACGCACATGACCGCCTGGCTGGAAGAGCCCATCTGCTAGCATGTTGGCTATAATTGATAATATATTAAACCTGAAAAACAAACAAAATAAAAGAACAAAATGTCACAAAAGGGGAATCGAACCCCAGACCAAGCTATTGTGTGCGCACGCTTCCAGCCACTGGGACAACTCAGTTGTTGTGATAACAAATTAACAAAACAACATAAAAATATTTTAACATAATTTGAATTTGTCCTGAGCGCGCCATCAGCTTCATCTTCTTCCTCATGTCCTACAAATTTTCCTGCGGATCTAGCTACAAGATTTCCTGCGAAAAACAAAGCCCAGCAAAACCTATGAAACACAAACATGGATAAAACAGCAAGGTTTCATGAAATTGATTATGTCATTAAGTTCCTAACAGAATTTCCAATCATTCCACGTTCTTAGAATCCATTTATATGGGCTGTATTACGAAACCCTAATTGAAGCCATAAACCCTAAAAATGGTGAATCATGCTTCAGGCTATGGAACTTCACCAAACTATCCAGATTCCATCTATGATCATCAACAAACAAGATTATGTAAGCAAAAGTCATTGAAAAACAACACATTAATGGAATCGAAAAAAAAAATTCTCAAGCATAAAGTGAATTCGGGTAGGGCATTATGGTGTGTATGGGATGCATATGAGTGATGTTTTAGCTTCAACAATGTCCAAAGAACATCTCTATGTTCTTACTTTACCTTCAAATGCCCTGGATTGAAGAATCCGAATATGAGTTTTGGATGAATTTTTGAGGTTTGAAACTTACACTTTGAGGCTGCCAATTCGTCCATGGATGTTTGCATTATGTTTAGTACTTATAGGAGACTCAATTAGGTCAAAAAAATTGATTGATTATATGCAAGACTTGATTTAAAAAGATTGAGATTGATCATGCTTTGAAAGTTCAATATTCTTGCATCAATGCTTTCTATTTCAAGCCATTCCATATAATTCTTGTATCAACTTATTCCATGCTGACTTTATGATCTTCTAGAACCAATAATAACATCAAATCTTCATATTTAATATTTTATTTAAATTTAAAATGATTTTAAGTATAAAAAATCATAATAAATAAATTAAATAAAATAAAAATTATGAAAATAACATGGAAATTTCGTGCATGATGTTGTTGTATGGGTTGGGTCATAACTTGACAAGCCCATTTGGAAAGAATTGTTTTTAGACCTCCATTTTCATTATAAACCATCACAAAATTTCCCAACTTTGCAAGGGCATATCTCCCTCAATTTTAAAGGTATGAGGGTGTTCTTGGATATTTTGGAAAGTTTGAAGAGTCCTCTAAACAACCCCATTGGTTTCAGGTCCATATCATTTACCAATCTCAAGTTATGCCCTTTTGAAGTTGTTGACTTTTTGTTGACTTTTGAAATGACCTATAATGTCTTAGTTCATATCTTCCAAATGAAGCATTTTTGGGCTTAACTTGCAAGATCAAAGTTGTAGAGAATTCAATTTCCTTCAAAATGAGATTTGAGTGGAGACTTGGTGATGAAGTATGTGAAAGTTATGGCTGGTCAAAGTTCAGTTGACTTTTACTGAGGAAACCCTAATTTAGAAACTCCTGATTATTGATGATCTGGAATCTCCTTGATGAATCATGATCAACCCTTGATCAAATGATGAATTTTACTTCATATACTTGATGTTGGCAAAAAATCATGAAGTTTGACTTTGGTTTGACCACAGTTGACCTCAGTTTGACTTTTTAACTGCTTTGACTGATTTTGACTTATCTGATCATCTGACTGAGCAAACTTTTGAGAAAAGTCTTGAAACTTGTCATGGGGGTTCTTAAACACATATAAGATGTTATGAAGCTCACTTGAAGTCTTGGAAGTTCATTTAGCCTGATTAAAGTCAAAACCCTAGTTTTGGATGCACTGCTTAGGAGGTGCATTGTCTGAGGGAATTGTCAACTCTTCTGACCAATTGTGAACTTTGTGAATCTTGTGAACCACCATAAAATGTCTTGTGAACCTCATGGGAGATATTGTGAAGCTTGTGAACCTTGTGAACCTTCAAGAAGTAACTTGTAGACTTCATGAACCTCATGAAAGGTTATATAAACATTGAGAAACTTGTGAACCTTGTGAACCTTCAAGAAGTAACTTGTAGACTTCATGAACCTCATGAAAGGTTATATAAACATTGAGAAACTTGTGAACCTTGTGAACCTTCAAGAAGTAACTTGTAGACTTCATGAACCTCATGAAAGGTCTTGTAAATGTTAAGAAGCTTGTGAACCTTGTGAACCTTCATAAAGTAACTTGTAGACTTCATGAACCTCAAGAAAGGTATTGAAAGCATTGTGGAACTTGTGAACCTTGTGAACCTTCATAAAGTAGCTTGTAGACTTCATGAACCTCGTGAAAGGTCTTGTAAGTGTTGGGAAACTTGTGAACCTTGTGGACCTTCATAGAACATAAAGTCTTGTATTGTGAGGGCAAATTTTGGGGTGCAACAGGAACATCAAAAGCCATCAAAGGAATAAAATTCTACTACAAGGCATAATATCAGACTGGGGAAAACAACTGCTAGGGATCAAAGCAATCTTCAAGAATCTATAAAAGGATAACATCAGAAATTCCTCTCTGAGAGGATAACGCGTCGGAAATACTTCAACAAAATCTTCCATACTCCGGGGAAAGAGGGAAATGTCCCTGTTAAACTCTGATGGGGACGAATATCTGCATAACTCTAATGAGGAAACGAAATAAAGATCTACCAATGATGGAAATAAAGCATCGCCTGCTGGAGTATCAAACAACAATCATCAACTCTGCATAGGGATACCATCCTACTAAGGAAAGGTAATGATCTGCTGAGGATGGGAAGAACTTCCAGGATCCATGCTAGGGACAAAAATGTTCTTAATCAAACTCCTGCATGGAATAATCATCATATTATTCCTGCTCCAATCAGGGAAAGAGTCATCCCACTCTTAATAAACTTGGGGAATGAGTTACACCACCCCTGCTCTGCTTGGGGAATGAGTTACGCCACTCCTGCTCTGTTTGGGGAAGGAGTTACGCCACTCATGCTCTGCTTGGGGAAAGAGTGTGAAACTTGCTAAAAAACAAAAAGAGAAATCTGCTGGAAACCATCACGCGCAAACTTACTAGGGATCTATGAAGATCTTTCATCCCTAAACGTTTGTATTTTTCGATCCATGGGGGATACCAGAAGTTAACATCATAGCAAATTACACTTACGAGGGATTTTAAATCAATAATTACCAAAAAGTGAAAGAAAACCTCTAAACAGATTGATATACCAATACTTCTGCTGAGAGATGCAACCAACTTATACTGAGGAGCAAAGACTCGGCTAGGGGCTTCCAAGACTTTTCAAGTCAAGGTTAACTACTGAGGAAGAGATCAAAACTCAGCTGGGGATTTTCTAGGATATACCTTCCAACAACTCTTCTGGGGGGAAGGGAATAGAATTAAGAGTATTTACAATCCTTGCTCATGCTGGTTGCTGGGGAACAAAACATCATTAACATCGACATGCCAGGACCAATCAAAAATTCCTTAAGGACAAAACCGGATCAAACCCTGCTTTGGGAGAGACAAGTTACACACATCCGTACTTTACCATCCCTGGAATCACTATTGATATCATTTCTTTGTTCACAAATCAAAACAAAATGTTTTTATAATCTTCCAAGATTAAATTTATTAAATTTGTTTCAAAAATCATCATCAACAATAAATTGAGATTTTGTAAACAGAAACAAAATAAAGAGTTTCAAACAATTGGATAAAAGCTCAAATTTATTGATAGAATGGTAGTCAGCAAATGGCGTGACTCCATGGATCATTACAAGTTTGAAAAATGGTAAATACATGGAAAAGGGCTACATTGAAATACAATGATCACTATTCTCCCTATCAACTTTGAATTCCACTGTGTCCAAAACATCAGTCAAGGATAAGTGAGTAAGAATCTTTGATGGACAATTCTTCTGAGGGATAGAATCTGAAATCCTCGGTCGTCACAAGTGATCCAGTCTGTCGATGCAGTTACTTGCCATGATCCCTAACTTTTTCCTAGATTGCCCTTTCGGGTTTTCAATCTATCAGGATAATTATTTCTGTTTATGTCTCTAATTTTTTCCTGGACCGCCCTTTCGGGTTTTCAATCCACCAAGACGCTCTTTTTTTCCTAAGCCGCCCTTTCGGGTTTTATACTTAGCAAGATGTTCTTTTATTTTTTTAGGCGAAGTATTTCTTGACTACATCCATATTCACAGGACGAGTGATCTCCTCACCATCCATAGTTGCAAGAATTAATGAACCGCCAGAGAAGGCTTTCTTGACAACATATGGGCCATCATAGTTCGGAGCCCACTTGCCCCGAGAATCTGTAATGAAAGACTGGATCTTTTTAAGCACGAGGTTTCCTTCTCTGAATACACGAGGTTTGACTTTCTTGTCAAAAGCTTTCTTCATTCTTTGCTGGTACAACCGACCATGATACAAAGCTGTTATTCTCTTTTCCTCAATCAAATTCAACTGATCAAATCTACTCTGACACCATTCAGCCTCTGTTAACTTGGCTTCCATCAGAACTCTCATTGATGGGATCTCAACCTCAACGGGGAGCACTGCTTCTGTACCATAAACAAGTGAGAAAGGGGTTGCCCCTGTTGAAGTGCAGACAGATGTACGATACCCATGCAAAGAGAAAGGGATCATCTCATGCCAATCCTTGTATGTCACAACCATCTTTTGAATTATCTTCTTAATGTTCTTATTCGCAGCTTTAACAACCCCATTCATCTTCGGTCTATAAGGAGAAGAATTATGGTGTTGAATCTTGAATTCTTTAAAAAGCTCTTTCATCATCTTATTATTCAAGTTCAAACCATTATCATTAATGATTCTATTCGGAATACCATATCTGTAGATAATGTTATTCTTGATAAACCGAACCACAACTTGCTTGGTTACATTAGCATACGATGCCGCTTCCACCCACTTAGTGAAGTAATCTATTGCCACAAGAATAAAACGATGTCCATTCGAAGCCTTGGGTTCAATCATACCAATCATGTCAATTCCCCACATAGAGAAAGGCCACAGGGAAGAAATTACATTGAGATGAGTTGGTGGCACATGAATCTTATCAGCATACACTTGGCACTTATGGCACTTTTTCACATACTGTCAACAATCAGATTTCATTGTCAACCAATAGTAACCTGCTCTCAACATCTTTTTATCCATTTCATGCCCATTAGCATGAGTACCAAAATATCCTTCATGAATTTCTTTCATTAACATGTCTTCCTCGTTCCTATCCATGCATCTGAGCAAGACCATGTCAAAATTCCTCTTATAAAGCACATATCCATTCAGGAAGAAATTGCCTGCCAATCTCCTCAAAGTCCTCTTATCTTTAACGGATGCCCCAAGTGGGTATTTCTGACTCTGGAGAAAACATTTAATATCATGATACCAAGGCTTGTCATCATGGACCTCTTCAACTGCAAACACATGAGCTGGTCTTTCAAGCCGCATCAGCTTGATCATAGGAACGTCATTCCACTGGTGCACCTTTATCATAGAATCTATAGTTGCCAAAGCATCTGCCATCTGATTTTCATCACGAGGAACATTATGAAACTCAACTTTAATGAAGAAAGTTGATATCCTCCTGGCATAATCTCTATAAGGGATCAAGTGGGGTTGATGAGTTACCCACTTACCCTTGATCTGATTGACTGCCAAAGCAGAATCCCCATACACATCAAGATGCTTAATCCTCAGATCAATAGCTTCCTCAAGACCCATAATACAAGCTTCATACTCAACATCATTATTGGTACAAGGAAAAGTCAACCTCGCAGCAAAAGGAATATGAAAACCATGGGGAGTAATGATCATTGCCCCAATTCCTCTTCCGCGTGCATTCACAGCACCATCAAAAACTAAACCCCATCGAGATCCAGGCTCCGGCCCTTCCTCAATCAAAGTTTTATCACAATCTTTCTTTTTCAAATACATCACATCCTCATCTGGGAAATCAAACTTGATAGGCTGGTAATCATCAATCGGTTGATGTGCCAAATGGTCAGCCAAGATACTACCTTTTATAGCTTTTTGAGCTCGGTACTCGATATCATATTCTGACAACAACATTTGCCAATAAGAAATCCTCCCAGTCAAAGCAGACTTTTCAAATATATACTTGATCGAATCCATTTTAGAGATCAACCAAGTCATATGATTCAGCATATACTGGCGAAGACACTTTGCAGCCCAAGCTAAGGCACAACAAGTTTTTTCAAGCATGGAGTACCGGGACTCACAATCAGTGAATTTCTTACTCAAGTAGTAAATATTGCATATTTTTTTCTTCCAGATTCATCTTGCTGACCAAGCACACAACCCATGGAATCTTCCAGCACAGTCAAGTACATGATCAACGGTCTTTCTTCCACCGGAGGAGAAAAGATAGGAGGTTCAAACAGATATTCTTTGATACTTTCAAACACTTTCTGACAATCATCTATCCAGATACAACCTTTGTCTTTTCTAAGCAACTTGAAAATCGGAGCACATGTGGCAGTCATGTGAGAGATAAACCTCGAAATATAATTCAAACGGCCCAAGAATCCTCTTACTTGCTTTTCAGTTCTTGGAGCAGGCATTTCCTGAATAGCTTTCACTTTATCAGGATCAACTTCAATGCCTCTTCGGCTGACAATGAAACCTAACAACTTTCCAGAACGTACACCAAACGTGCACTTATTCGGATTCAAACGAAGCTTAAACTTCCTTAACCTTTGAAAAAACTTCAACAAATGTTCAACATGATCCTCTTCAGTCCTCGACTTAGCGATCATATCATCAACATATACCTCAATTTATTTGTGCATCATATCATGGAAATTCGTGGTCATAGCTCTTTGGTATGTCACACCAGCATTCTTCAATCCAAAGGGCATCACTCTGTAGCAGAATGTTCCCCATGGTGTAATAAATGTGGTCTTTTCCATGTCCTCGGGTGCCATCTTTATTTGATTATAACCGGAAAATCCGTCCATAAAAGAGAACACATAAAACTTAGCCATATTATCTACCAACAAATCAATGTGTGGTAATGGAAAATCATCTTTTGGACTGACTTTATTCAAATCTCTGTAATCAACACACATTCGGACTTTTCCGTCTTTCTTTGGAACAGACACAATATTGGCCACCCATTGAGGATAATTAGACGTCACAAGAAAACCTACCTCAATCTGCCTTTGAACCACCTCTTTGATTTTTACTGCCATATCAGGATGAGTTCTTCTCAACTTTTGCTTCACAGGTGGACATTCAGGCTTCAACGGTAATCTATGCTCCACAACATCAGTATCAAGACCTGTCATATCTCGATAAGACCAATCAAACTCATCAACATACTCTCTAAGAAGCTCTACAATCCTCTTCTTAACATCAGAACCAAGCAATGCTCCAACTTTGACTTATTTCTTATCATCTTCAGAACCCAAGTTGACCATCTCTATAGACTCTCCATGAGGCTGAATAACTTTCTCCTCGTGCTCAAGCAACCGAGAAATTTCATCAGGAATCTCTTCAACATCCTCTTCCTCAGCTTCAAACACATGGAATTCAAAGTTGGGAGTGGGCATAGGATCATTATTTTCAATGGGTTTATCAATCAATCTGCACAATGATTTTATTTTTATTTTAGAGTATGAGCAAAAGTGAAAACATTATGCAGATAAACAATGGCTATTTTTATTTTGGGTTTTTTATGTTACCATTTTTCAGAATAAAGCAAAAAGGAAAAACACATAAGGAAATAACAAAATAACATTTTATTGATGATGATAAAATTTGAAACAAAGCCTGACAAACATCACTTTCACCTTGGGCAGAGTGAAAGGATTTTTGAAAGAAAATAAAACAAATTACTTTGAAGCATGAATAATAGAAGGAATATCAACAGCAATCCAGTTCTTGCAAATCTTCCCATGCGTAACAAAGTTAGGCATTTCTTCATCTTCATCATCTTCAATGATGGCAGCAGCGAAATGATCGTTGATAAACCCAACACTTTGGAATCTTTCCTGAATAGTCTTTAGGTCATTGAGAACCACACCTGGTGTAAAACCAATACCGAATCCTTCTTTGTTGTCAACAACATCAATAACTCGTCCCCAACCGTCGGATCGACCAGTTTCGAGTACGCGCAGAGCATCCTTGAGAGAAGACATAGGCATGACATTCTTCTTAGAAGCATTATTAACAACAGAAAGAGCCTGGAATGAAGTTCCCACCTCTTCCTCAGCATCAATATAGGAGAAAGATGACAAATTGCTCACAAGCATTGCCTTTTCACCGCCAATAGTCACTAATTTCCCATCTTTCACAAACTTTAGCTTCTGATGAAGAGTAGATGTCACAACTCCTGCCTCATGAATCCAGGGTCTTCCAAGGAGAAAACTATATACGGGACATATATCCATTACTTGAAAAGTAATTTGGAATATAAACGGTCCAATCAGAATAGGAAGATAAACTTCACCAATCACAGTCTTCTTCGATCCGTCAAAAGCTTTCACAATAATCCCACTATGCCTCATGGGAGCACCTTGGTACGCGAGCCTTGACAAAGTCGACTTCGGCATCATGTCGCTCCCCGGACTTTCGTCCCGGTACAGACGCGGACGGTCGGCGATGTTAGAGGTTGAGGTTGAATAGAGTCGCCAGCTAGCCATTTTTCTCCCGGAGGAAAGGTAATGCTGCATAAACCTGGAAAGATATGGATAAGACAGTTGCGAACCAAAGAGACTGAGTAAGGGGGTAGGTTACGACCTGGGACGGTATTAGCACCCAGATCGTCCATCGTACTCGGCGGGATCCACGCTTACAAGATTGTGTTTAAAAGGGGTAGTGTATGTGCTGACTGTGTATGAAGTTAGGAATGAATGTACAGAGTGTCAGTGTAAAAAGTATATGTGAGAATGTTCAAGAATAAGGCTTAGAAAAGAAAGCTGAAGGAGGGGGAAGACAAAGATACTTTTGTTCGATAACCGTTAAGTTATGCCTACGTATCCTCTCGTGCAATGAGGAAGTTAGAACACCGTAGTTCGACTCAAAGAGACTGGGATGATTTGCTGTGAATTGTTTGCTTGTCTATGCTTAAGTGTGTGACTCGTCTGGCTTGAGTGCTAACTGTCTTGCATTAGACGGAAGAAGCGAGTTCTTGTTTTCAGAGTGAGAGTGATGAGAAAAGAATCCCGGAGGAGACGTTTATTGTTTGTTTTTGTGTTTTCAGTTTTTTTTATTGTTTTTGGTGTTTTGCATAGGATAATGAGCTTAATCCTAAATCAAGGGTTTTAAACTCATTATATCCTCCCTGATTAGGGATAATAAGCCTACTTAAGTGTGAGATAAGCATCTCAACTTAATTACCATGATGATATAGGATTAAGATCAATAACATACTTTGGTAATTATTAAGTGTTTTTGAGTTTTGTTTAGTGTTAAGTAATGAGTTTAATCTCTAATCAGGGATTAGTGAACTCAACACACCATCCTAAGAGAAGGATGATAAATGAGAACACTTAAGCTGAGGAAGACTCCTCAACTTAATCCATGGTTAGGGATTAAATTCATTATATAACAAGCCTTTATTAAAGTAGATTTTAATTAAAGGGTGAGATTAAGAAGTGAGTTTTATGTTTGTAATACTAGCTTGAGGGGGACTTGTCCATTAAACACTAGGGTTAGTCCCTCTTAACCATAAGGAAGAGATGTAACCCTAATATAAGGCCCAAGTTACAAGCTTAAGTCTTAATAGTTATTAGGTGTTTTGATTAAGAGGTGTAAACAAATTAAAGGTTTAACACTAAGGATTAAAGTTATACACTCCATCCCAAGATAAGGATGCAAGCATAACCCTAATTCAAAGTCCTAAAGCTTTAAGTGTTTAGCCTCTGATTATGAGATGAGAAGAGAGACTCAAGGAGACTCAAAGGTAAAAGACTAGGGGAGACTATATACAACCCTAAAATTATCATGCTTGGATGTTCCTATGGTTTGTGAGGCTTAAAGAAAAGAATCTTCAGGAGGCCACCAAGGAAGAAGAAGCAGATGAAAAGAGAAGGAGAAAGAGAATAGGTTACTTACTTCCTGAAGAAGATAAGTAACCTAAGAGAGAGAGATAGGAGCAAGAGGGCACAAGTGAAGAAATTTCACTTCAAAGGCAAATAGAATATGCAAATGAAGATATGAGAAGAGGTGGGATGTGAAGGAAAATCCACATCCCAAACAACTTACCATAAGCCCCTGAAAGGTTAGTGTGAATGCATAGGATGCAAAGCAAAAGGAAATAAAGTAAATGAAGATGCAATGATCAAGACCAGAAGTGAATATGCAATGTAAATGTGTCATGAGATGATGCAAAGATATGTAAGATGCTTATGAATGTTCATATAAGGGATGAGATGCAAAAGAAGCATGTTAGAAGCTTGAAAACACATGGATAAACATGAAATGCAATGAATGAAAAGCATACCAAATGAATGAAGAAATGATCAAGCAATGTTCAAACATGTCTTAATATGTCTAAGATGGCATACAAGAGCATGGCATGTCATGGCAAGTTCATGTGATTGAGATATGCAAAGATGGATGCAAATGAACATGAGAAATTAGGGTTTTATGAATGTATGAGATGCACATGACCAAAACAGAAGCATACATCATGATAAAAATTTGAAAATGAACTCAAACAAACCCTAAGAATACACAAGATCACTCCCCAAAGATGGAAGTCAGAAGCTAAACCTAGGCAAATATATGAATTTTCTAAGTTAGCTAGGGTTTTTGGGTGATTCTTCATAAAAAATGCTAAACAATTTGAAAATGCAATGCAAAATTATGATTTAAATGTCCTAGATACTAGATGCAAAGTATGAAACAATGCAAAAATAACCAAATGCAAACTCATCATGGTTGATCAGAAATAATTTTTGGAAGTTAGGGTTAAAAAATGTGAAATTTGGAAACCCTAATTCATGATTAATTGTGAAAATATGATCAAACCTAAGAAGAAATTTGTATGGTGAGTTTGTAAATTATTCTAAATGTATGAGAATGCTTCATGAATTATTTTGTGATTTTTAGATACCTAAATGTATTTTTAATTAATAAAAATCAATTAATTAATTAAATAAAACATTTAAATGATTTAAAAATACATTTTTAATGCAAAAATTAAAAATACAAATATTTTTGAGTTTAGAAAAGTATTTGAAGTGAAAATGCAGAAAATGGTGATTTTAAAAGTGTTTTTGCTATTTTTTATAAATATATGAAAATAAATGCAAGAAAATAAAATAAAAATGAGAAGTATGCAAAAGGAGAGGCTCATATTGGATTTTGAGTGAATCAGTGGTCAGGATGCAAAGTCCACGTGACTTGTGGTATGGAAAATCAATGGCTGGAATTCAAACACTCAACTCGCACGTGATCCTATGGCTGATATTAATCCTCTTAATTAATTAAATTAAATTAAATATTCTGGATTAGGGTTTTACTGAAGGATCTGGACCATCCAAACACGCGCTAAACACAAGATCCTAGGGTTAGAATTTAAACTTGGCTAATTAATGTTGATTAGGGAAAATAACTTTCAGGCGACCGGAGAAGAGCTCTGGTCGTCTTCTCCGGCACTTCTCTCACCTGAGTTCACTCAAAACACCACCCCAAGCCCTCTAAAGCTCCAGAATGAATCATTGAACAAACCTAAGCACGAATCCAGCCCCAAAAACAATTTATCATGCATCAAAAGAGATAATCGAAGCAAGAACATTTTTAGGTCAAAATTTTAGAGCAAGCATACACACTTATTTCTCAATCATTTTCAAAAGTAAAGACATCGACATGATCAGGGAAGCATCTAGATTGATATTGTAACTTAAAAAGAGAGTTCTAGAAAATATATTGAGTGAGATACCTGAGATGAAGCTTTTCAGTTTGGTACTTTCTGGACCTCTCCTTGATGCTAATCCACTCCACTTGATCCCCTGAACCTTATGGAAGGCTTGAATGGAGTTTAAATGGCTTGGTTTGTGATTTCCAGTTCTTCCAACTCAGAAATCGTGTTTTGGTTATGGGGGTTTTCAGGCCATTGTGAAGGGTGGTTTGTGTTCCTTGAGTGATTTTGAGATGAATGGTGAAAGAATGAGTGAGTTTGAGTGGCTAGGCAGTGAGATTCGAAGAGCTCAAGTTTTTGAGGATTTTTGGCAATCTGCTTGTGTATGATGTTTCAGGCTTGAATGTTGTATGAAATGAGGTCCATGATGTTTGTATATGGTATGTTGATTGGTTCAAAGAGTTGGTGTGGCATAGTTTGATTGGTATGGTGTATTTTGCAAAAAAGTCAAAGAATGTGTACCACAAGCATGGCACGGGTCAGAGGAGATCCAAAGGGTGGATCTGCTTCAGCTAGCATTATGGAGAGCCCTTGGATGGTTTTGATGAGCTGTAACACTTGATGCAAGAGATATCATATGTTTTGCAATTTTTCCCTCTTTGAGATTTTGTGAAAATAACTCATAGAAACTTTTGATCCAAGGCATAATTTTGGTCAAGGAAAGTTGTGTTATCATTTTATGGCATGTAGAAGTCAATTAGAAGTCATGAAAGTGCTTGGAAATCAAATTTGCAAAATGGGAATATCCAATCTACAACTTTCATGTTTAAGGATTTTTCATTTGAAGCCTTTTGGATCAAGAAAGAGGAGGATGAAAATCTTTCCCAAAATGGAAAGTTTTCATTACAAGTCATGTCCAAAAATGGAAAGTTTGCAAATGGCTTGAAATTCTTCAATCTTGTGAACTTCTAACCACTTATAAGATCAAATAAAGATCATATAACCTCAAAATGATGAAGATGACCTTTTGGTACCCTTGTTGGTGGCCTCAAATGCCCTGATTTTGACTTTTCTTGCACAATAAGTTACCAGTTGATCAAATGACTTCCACAATGAATCTCTTCATCAAATTTGGTACACATGCTCCTTATAACATATTAAAACCAATGGAATCAAGAATGACCAAAAAAATTGAGATTAAGGGCCTCAAGCCCAAAACCCTAATTTTAGGTCATCTATGTAGGGAACTGCTCAGTCTGCTTGAACACCCTTACAATGCTTTGTGACATTTTGACTTTTAAGAACCCTGGGGAGCATATTATGGTCATAGAATAGACATGGATCCTCTTTACAAGCTTCAAGGCCTTTGAGATGGCTCAGATCACTTCTTGGATTCATCTGACCACAAACCCTAATTATGCAACTTATGCAGTGAAATAAACTATGCAATGTGAGATGGTATGCTTATGCAAATGCAATATGAAAGATCATAAGCCATGGTTTGAGAAATAATGAGGGAATATTTGGGGTGTTTACAGCTTCCCCTATTCAAGCATGAGTTAGTTGTGCAGGGTGTAAGCGCCTGACCTAACAGACAAACAAGATAATTTGTGGTTGAATATCAAAGACAGTCCGAAATTTGCACTCGCTGGGGAGAAAAAGAAAGGGATATAAATTGTAACTGGCAGTATAGTATGAGTATCAAATGAAAGCGAAGGAGGACGACCATCGAGCAGAGGACGACTACTGGGGATGAAAAATGGTAAGTAAAGCAATGACGGGGACGACCATCATGCTGGGAAGTAAAGAGACTGTGACGGGGACGACCATCGGGTAAACTGATGAAGGAAGATCATCGGGATAAAGGAAAAGACCACGACGGGGAGGGCCATCGGGTAAAGAAAAAAAAACTTTGGGGATTAAAGAAATGAGGAAAGCACTGACGGAGACGACCATCAGGTTAAAGGTTAAATAAACTGCGACGGGGACGACCATCGGGTAAAAGAATAAATGAAATAATGATGAGGGATGGTCATCAAAAGGTGAAGGACGATCACCTAGCAGGAGACGGCTGCTGAAAATATCACGACATAGGACGAATGCCAGATAGAAAAGATCAACGATGGGGACGACCATTAGATAAGCATG
Source organism: Lathyrus aphaca (assembly GCA_963966055.1). Taxonomy (NCBI): domain Eukaryota; kingdom Viridiplantae; phylum Streptophyta; class Magnoliopsida; order Fabales; family Fabaceae; genus Lathyrus; species Lathyrus aphaca. Next base: position 139,037,334 of record OZ014522.1, on the reverse strand, counting down.
ATGAAGGACGATCATCAAGAGGTGAAGGACGATCACCTAGCAGGGGACGGATGCTCTGTTGGGGATTATCTCAACATAGGACGGATGCCGGATAACAAAGATCAACGATGGGGACGGCCATCAGATAAATATGATGAAGAACGATCATCAAAAGGTGAAGGACGATCACCTAGCAGGGTACGGATGCTCTGGGGATTATCGCGACATATGACAAATTTCGGATAAAAGATCAACGATGGGGATGGCCATCGGATAAATATGATGAGGAACAGTCATCAAAAGGTGAAGGACCATCACCTAGTAGGGGACGGCTGCTAAAAAGATATCGTGACATAGGACGAATGCCAGATAGAAAGTTCCAACAATGGGGATTCCTTTGGGGATAGGATGAGGGACGGTCATCCAGGGGTGAAGGACGATCACCTGGAAGGGGACGGCTGCCGAAAATATCACAAATGGATAGAAAAGTTGTTTTGTTGGTGACTTACTGGGGAATGGTAAACACAGACGAGTGCTTACGCTTTGAAATAAATGGTACAAGTGTTTTGCCAATGTGTATAGACTAAAGATGCGGACGAGCATCCTTAGGACCACGATACGGACGGGTATCGATAGAAACAAATGCTGACACATGTTTAAGGATGATGATACAGACGATCACCTGGAAGGGGACGGCTGCCGAAAATATCACAAATGGATAGAAAAGTTGTTTTGTTGGTGACTTACTAGTGAAGTGATTCTGATGTTTGTAGGTGATTGGCTCGAACCTGGCTTATGATCATGCAAATGTTTGATTTTTGCCGTAATGCTCCGTATTAGATGGAATGCTACGCTTTGTTTGGGGAAAAATGATTATGCAAAATGAGAGAACCGATCCGAGATCCGGATCCTACGGGGTGAAAGATCTCTGGGCGATCTGTCTGGGGGGAGAACTCCGTTGGGGAAAGAGATCATTGGCCGATATGTGGGGAGAGAGGATCACCGAACGATCTTCCTAGGGAACTCTGTGTGGATCTCGGCTGGGGAAACTTCTGTTGAAGAAACTCATGCTGGGGATGAGGAGGCTTCGGCAACTCCGCTGGGGAGGAGCAGTTCAGGCCTTGCTCGAGAGATCTTGCTTGGGGAGAAGAGAACATCTGGGAAGGAATCTGTTGTAACTCCTTCATCCAAGCGACACACTGGGGATTTAATGAGTTTCTCGAAGGATCCTCTGAGGGGATGACAACTTCGTGGGGGAATACTTCTGTCAAGTAACCCTGCTGATGAGGTGATTACTGACTTGGCTGGGGATACGAGGCTTGACATACCCCATGCTGTGAGATTGTCTGTCTTGAGTACTTGCAACCAGTTAAAAAGAAACGCACAAGTGTCCCGAGGTATCTTCAACCGGATTCCGTCATAGGAGTTAGATTTGCTCAAGAGTGCATATTTCCTACAAGCATTTATTAAAATGGCTTATATGTTTTCATGCAAGTGTTGTATTATGAACTTTGGACATTTTACAAACGAAACAAAAATGTACAAAACAAAGTGTGACTGAATATTCTGATTTTATTGATTTGTTTGCCCTGAATAGGCAAGTACAGTGAAGAAGCGAATCCCTGAAAGGAGGAGATCGCTGTAAATTGAGAAAATAAAGGTGTTGGAAATGTTGAAGTTGACGCTCCAGTGAGCTTCCTTTGATATGACCCGTATGACCCTGACGTTCTTCTTATCTTGCTTTCTGAAGAAGGTTGATTCTGACCGACGCTTTATCCTTTCGAAGCTTGCCATGTTCTGATTGATACAGACGAATTCAGAATGCAGTTGTTCGCTTTTTCCATGATTTTGCGTGGACCGCCCTTTCGGTTTTTCAATCCACCGGGAGACCCATTTTTGCCTGAGCTGTCCGATGTGGCTTTTCAACTCAGCGGGTGTACATTTTTTCAATTTTCCCCTTATTTTTGCCCGAATCATTTATTCTGTTTTTGACTTGCCGGGATACCCTTTTTTTCCTGGACTTACATTCTGTTTTTATGTCCAGCGGGTATCTTATGCGAAGTATTTTTTAACTGCATATGAATTCACAGGAGATAAGAAATCCTTGCCATCCATAGTATTGAGCATCAGTGCCCCACCAGAGAAAAAATTTCTTTACTATGAATGGGCCTTCGTAGTTTGGCGTCCATTTGCCCCTGTGGTCTGTATGCGGAGAAAAAAGTCTTTTCAGAACAAGCTCTCCCACTTGGTATTCCCGAGGTCTGACTTTCTGATCGAAGGCTTTCTACATTCGCTTTTGATATAACTGCCTATGACAGATGGCTGCTAATCTCTTTTCTTCAATCAGACTCAGTTGATTATATCGAGATCGTACCCATTCTGCTTCATCCAGTTTCACATCCATCATTACCCGTAAGGAAGGTAGTTCAACTTCAACAGGTAGGACAACTTCCATACCATACACAAGCTGATAAGGTGTTGCCCCAGTAGATGTTCTGATAGAGGTTCGGTACCCTTGCAAGGCGAATGGTAGCATTTTGTGCCAGTCTTTGTAGGTGACTACCATCTTTCGCACAATCTTCTTGATATTCTTGTTAGCTACCTCAACAGTGCCATTCATCTTTGGCCTGTAAGGAGAAGAGTTGTGATGTTGAATTTTGAAGCCCCGACAAAGTTCTGCCATCATCTTGTTGTTCAAATTGGGACCATTATCAGTAATGATTCGCTCGGGAACTCCATATCGACAGATGAATTCCCTTTTTAGAAATCGAGCTACCACTTGCCTGGTGACATTTGCATACGAAGTTGCTTCAACCCATTTGGTGAAGTAATCAATGGCTACCAGGATGAATATGTGACCATTTGAAGCAGTCGGTTAAATCTTTCCAATCAAATCAATGCCCCACATGGCGAAGGGCCAAGGTGAAGACATTACATTCAAAGGATTCGGAGGCACATGCACTTTGTCTACGTAGATCTGGCATTTGTGGCATTTTCTGGCATAGGAAAAACAGTCTGCATCCATTGCGATCCAATAGTAACTCGATCTTAACAACTTCTTTACCATTGCATGTCCTCCGGCATGGGTACCGAAAGAACCTTCATGTACTTCATGCATCAATAGATATGTTTCCTTCTTGTCAACACATATGAGCAACACCATGTCGAAGTTTCGCTTGTACAAAGAACCATCAGTATTGAGGAAGAAACTTCCGGCTAGCCTTCTTAATGTCTTTTTATCGTTTGACGATGCCCCAGGTGGGTACGTCTGAGTCTCCAAGAAGCATTTGATGTCATGGAACCAAGGCTTGTTGTCAGTAACAGTGTCCACAGAGAATACATATGCCAGTTTGTCCAGTCTGGATACCAAAATCTAGGGTACATAATGGGCGACTTGTACTTTGATCATGGATGAAATGGTAGTCAAAGAGTCTGCAAACTGATTCTTATCTCGAGGGATCTATTCAAGCTTGAATGTTGTGAAGAAAGTCAACAATCTCCTCGTATAGTCACGGTAGGGAATCAGATGCTCCTGATAAGTGTACCACTTGCCGTTGGTCTGGTTGATTACCAAAGTTGAATCTCCGAATATATTCAAGGTTTTGATCCTGAGGTCAATGGCTTCCTCAAGACCCATGATACAAGATTCGTATTTTGCTTCGTTGTTAGTGCAGGCAAAGGTGAGCCTTGCTGATAAAGGCATATGAACCCTTTTAGGTGTAATAAGCACTGCACCAACCCCATGACCGTTGCAATTAACTGCCCCGTCCAACATCATAGTCCATGCTTCTTCTGGGTCAGGCCTTTCAGTGTGAATAGGCTCTTCACAATCTTTTGACTTCAAGAACATGATGTCTTCATGGGCTGGTAATCATCAATGGGTTGCTCAGCCAGATAGTCAGACAATACACTGCCTTTGATGGCTTTCTGAGAGGTGTACTGAATGTCATACTCTGTTAGAATCATTTGCCACCTGGAAACCCTTCTGGTAAGTGTTGGCTTCTCAAATACGTACTTGAATGGATCCATCTTTGAGATCAACAAGGTAGTATGAGTCAACATATACTGTCTTATTCGGCGAAGAGCCCACGCTAAAGCACAACAAATTTTCTCGAGCAGTGAATAATGGTTTTTACCGTCGGTAAACTTTTTGCTTAGGTAGTATATTGCATACTCTTTTCGACCAGACTCGTCATGCTGGCCCAACACACACCCAATTGACTCTTCTAATACTGTCAGATACATGATTAGAGGTCTTCCTTCAACTGGAGGCATGAGAATTGGAGGTTCTTGCAGATACATTTTGATCTTGTCAAAAGCTCTCTGACAATCATCGTTCCACCTGACTGTTTGCTCTTTTCTTAACAGCTTGAACAAGGGTTCGCAAGTTGTAGTGATATGAGATATGAATCTTGAAATGTAGTTAAATCTACCTAAGAAACCTCGAACTTCTTTCTCAGTCTTAGGTGCAGGCATTTCCTGAATAGCTTTGACTTTATCGGGATCAACCTCAATTCCTTTTTCGCTTACAATAAAACCCAGTAGCTTACCAGAACGTACCCCAAATGTGCATTTGTTGGGGTTTAACCTTAGCTGATACTTCCTCAGACACTTGAAAAGTTTCAATAGGTTTACCAAATGATCTTCTTCTGTGAGGGACTCGGCAATCATATCATCCACATATCACTCGATTTATTTATGGATCATATTATGGAATAATGTTACCATAGCCCGTTGATATGTTACACTGGCGTTCTTCAGACCGAACAACATTACCTTGTAGCAGAACGTGCCCCAAGGTGTGATGAAGGTTGTCTTCTCCATGTCTTCAGGTGACATCTTAATCTGATTGTATCCATAAAATCCATCCATAAAAGAAAATACCGAGAACTGAGATGTGTTATCCACCAATACATTAATGTGAGGTAATGGGAAATCCTCTTTCGGGCTAGCTCTATTCAGATCCCGGTAATCAACACACATACGTACCTTGCCATCCTTCTTAGGTACGGGTACAATGTTAGCAACCCACGACGGGTAACTAGTTACAACAAGAAAACCGGCGTCCCACTGCTTTTGTACTTCTTCTTTGATTTTCATGGCCATGTCCGGGCGAGTACGACGCATTTTCTGTTTAACTGGAGGACAATCTTCTTTCAGTGGCAGCTTGTGCATGACAATATCCGTATCCAGACTTGGCATATCTTGATAGGACCAAGCAAAGACGTAAGCATACTCTTGAAACATACTGATGAGCTATTCTTTCACTGGAGCTTGCAGACTGGCCCCGATCTTCACCTCTTTCACCTCTTCCTCAGTACCAAGATTGATAGTCTCAACCTCCTCTTGATGAGGAGCAATCACTTTTTCCTCTTGTCTCAACAACTTGGCCAACTCTTCAGTCAAATTATAGTCTTCATCAACCCCTTCATTTGCTTGATTAATCGGATTGTCGAAGTCATACGAGGTCATAATAGTATTGTTGTCGGTGCATTCTGGAAGGCTATCTCTGCAAGGGTTGAGATTTGTTCATTTTAGTGATTGATTTTATCTTATTTTGAAAAAGTGAATGAAGTTTATTATTAAGAAAAACATTGCTATTTATTGTTTTGTACGAAAATAACAAAAATGAAAGACAGTCAGCAAAAAGATTGTTTGCAAAATATGTCCATTGTTTATTAATTTCAATTTGCACAAAATACATATATGGCCCTATTACAAAATGAGTCCTGACACCTTGGGCAAGATGCAGGACTTGATGCATGCTTAAATAGGAAATAATAATTACTCTGCAGCAGTAACCCTTATAATTTCCTAGGAAGACTAGTTGAGGACTTATTGGCCCGAAACTCTTGGACGAATCCAACTTTCCAGGTTGTAGCCGCTTTCAGCCTCGTCTTTAACATTGTTGATAGCATTTGGGGTCAGCATTCCCCCACTTATGAACTTGGGAGCTTCAGCAGCCTCCTCTTGGACCTGTCGGGATGGTCTGTAACCCAAACCGAACTTGTCTTCTTTAATCTGAACTTGTAGCAGCTTGCCCCAGCCTTGGGCGTTCCCGTCTTCAACAACCTTCTGAGCTTGTTTGTAAGAAGCAATTGAAGTGCCCGATACTTCAGCTGTTGCGTCATTGACATTGAGAGCTTCAAAACCATGACTCATTGTCTCATGGATCTCCCCATCCATCTCTATATACTTGTAAGTGGCCAAGTGACTGACAAAGTTATCTTCTTCTCCACAAATGGTGATAATTTGTCCTTCCCACTCGTATTTTAACTTCTGGTGAAGGGTAGACGTTATTGCGCCAACTGCATGAATCCAAGGTCTACCCAACAAACAGCTGTAGGCAGGCTAAATGTCAATCACATAGAAGGTCGTTTTGAACATCTGTGGGCCGATTACCACAGGCATCTCAATTTCTCCGAGAACCGATCTCTTAGAATCATCGAAGGCTCTCACAACTAGGTTACTCGGATGGAGTGCAAGACCATCATACTCTATCTTGACTAAGGATTTCTTTGGTAAGACATTGAGTGATGACCCAGTGTCAACCAAGACATGAGAAAGTACAACACCTTTACATTCTAAGGAGATATGTAAAGCCTTATTGTGGTTACGGCCCACCATAGTCAGATCAGCATTGGTGAACCCTAGTCCATGACTAGTATTGACATTTGAAACCACCGTCTCTAGCTGATTAACTGTAATCTCCTCAGGCACGTAAGTTGCGTGCAAGACCTTGAGAAGTGCGTTCATGTGAGCCTCGGAACACATGAGCAAGGATAGTATAAAGACCTTGATAATTCTCATGAACGCGTCCACATCTTGATCAAAGGATGTCTTCTGAGTTTCCTTGGCAATTGGTTCTTCTGGAACCACATTCTTGCCTTTTGCTTTGGCAGTGGCTTCTGATTTAGCATTAACTCTTGGGAACTACGAGGCAAAGAGACGTCTGCTTTGAGTGAAGCCTCCGCCTCCCCCTACATTATCAATCTGTGGTGTAGAAGTTGAAGAATCAAGAGTGACTTTCTTTCCTTTGCAATAGAGATCTGAGCCGTAACGCCAAGGCACGACACTGCTGCTATCATATGGAACTAGTCCAAGTACCGTGATGGTTACTGGATTGATTGCTGCAGAAGAAGGAGTTGTGACAGTCTGTGGATCATAATAGATTGTGATAGGAGGTCTGATTGCAGGTGATGCAGGTGCAGGGAGTTATTGATGTTGATGTTGCTGAAAGTTGTTGTCAAGAGAATCCGGAACATGAATGGTTATTGGGTCATAATAAATGGTGACCGTTGAGATGTCGTCATTGATGGTGTTTGCTGTTGTTGTAAAAGACTCTGTTGGAATGATGTTTGCTGATGTTATAGGAGCTACCTCTGAAATGGTGTTTTCTGATGTTGTAGGAGAGATGTTTGTTGAAGTGATTTGTAGGATGCCTTCTCTGATAAGACTACTGATACCAATCTTCATATTTGCATAACCATTGGTAGAAATCTTGCAAGCTTCACAATGGGCCTCACAACCTGGGAACACTTGGCACTTCAATAGCTGATCTTTAACTTCGGCCAATGGTGTTTGAATACTTGCAATGTCATCAATCAGAATTGCTGGTTGGTCTTCCTCAATAGCATTAATCCTCGGTCCACCGTGATTCGGTATTGGATTCTTTGTGACATTTGGTGGAGGTGCAAAATTCAAAGCTTTGGAATCAACTAAGTCCTGGACTTTCATGTGCAATGCCCTACATTTCTCTGTTGTATGGCCAGGTGCATTGGAGTAGAAGGCACATCTGGTGTTGACATCATAGTTCCTTGGAAGATTCAAAGGATCTGGTGGAGTCAAGGTTCTCAATTCAATCAGGTTGAGCTTCAATAATTATGGGAGTAGAGCTGCATAGGGCATCGGGATGGGATCGATAACCCTGTTGATTTGTGAAGTCCTTTGCTGGAACGGACGTTGTTGTTGACTGTTGTTGTTGTAAGATCTTTGTTTTTGTGGGAACTGTTGTTGTTGTGGGAAGTGTTGTTGAGATGCTGGAGTGGGAATGGTGACAACGGCTACTGATCTTTGCATGTATTGAGACCTACCTCTGCCCATATGTACTGAGTTGGTTTCACCCGTTCTTCTAGGCCCAGAGAAAGGTTTCTTTGCATTGCTGGAACTAGCACCGTTATCAGAAATCTTACCCATCTTCAATAGGCTTTCAATTCTTTCACCAGCTATAACCACATCAGCAAAACTGGTAGAGGAGAAAGCAGCAAGCCGGACAATGTAGGTTCCTTGCAAGGTGTTCATAAACATATCAGCCATTTCTCTTTCAGACATAGGTGGCTGGACAGCAGCAAGTTGTCTCCACCTTTGAGCGTATTTCCGAAAAATTTCTCTTAAAGATTGAGACATACCCATCAACAAAGTCCTGTTGGGTTCCATATCCAGGTTGTACTGATATTGGCGTATAAAGGCCTCGGCTAAGTCCTTCCAGTTTCTGACAGTAGCCCTTGACAGGTGAGAATACCACTCACGGGATGCCCCGGTTAAACTATCTTCAAAGTAAAACATCCATAGCTTCTCATCCATGGTATAAGCTTTCAATCTCCCCAGAAAAGATTGAAGATGGGTACAAGGACAGGAGGTACCGTTATACTTCTCAAAGCATGGAGGTTTGAACTTGTGAGGAATCCTTACTCCTTCCACTAAACCCATATCCATTACATCAAATCCCAAAGAGTTTTGTGATTCCAGGGATCTCAGCTTCTCTGATATCTCGTCCAGGCGACGGTCATAAACTTCATCAGCCCCAGCACCTAACACTGTAAACTACTCGTCCTGAGGATCTTCCTGCAGAACACGATCTCCAGTGTTTCTCTGGGTATTTCCAATAACATTGACTTCAGGATTGATGTGGGGCCCAAACTCTGGTGGATTTGTTTGCGGCTGATCGCGCGCATTGTTACTTGTACCCCCAGTGCCTGCATAGTTATCTTCTGAAGTTTGCTGCTCGACTAACTCCCTTAATCTTTCCTGGGTCTGTGCTATCCCAGTCATCACAACCATGAATTGATTCATTTGAGTGCTCACATCAGTCATCTGAGTCCTCACATCTGTCAGTTCTTGCTGTAGTTGATCAATTTGCAGACTTGGAAGGTGGTGTCTAGTTGGATATATGTGAATGCGATTGACGGGAAAGACCCTCCTGCAAGCAATATTTCCTGAAACAATTAGCAGAGTGAGAAAACAACAACAAAAACACCTGCAAAACAAAGAGAATGAGGTTAGCATGCAATGTAGTATGTCTATTTGTCTTCCGAGGGAATCCGGTTTGGTTCTTGGTTTTGACCTTCCATACCTCTGGGAATGATGGAGATGCTGAAGAGAAATGAAGTCCACAAGCAGATCCAGGTAACACACAAACCATAACATTACAAAATGCCAAAATACATAGTTTATGATTACAACAAGTTCACATGGTGGGTCAGAATACAATCAAGTCAAGAGTACAAACAATATCACCATGGAGAATTAAAGTACAACCAAAATAAAATACAAGTTAAAGAGAAATCAAACATCCAGCCCAAAGTCATCCTCTTTGACTTCCTTCAGGAGAGCATCAGTCACTGGTCCAATTGGATGCTCTGTGATGGTCCTGATGAGAAGGTTTCTGGTTGCAATGGCACTTGTCATCTTCTGGTACTTACCTTGTTCTTTTGATCTATTCAACCCCGCCCAGAGTTTCAACTCGAAGATTTCCTTCTGTGCTGCTAACATGGCTTCCTGACTCTTCTTCTCATTGGCTTCCAGCTGCTCTATCTTAGCCTATGTCTTCTGATCTTCTTGCGAACGACCTTCAGTTATTCTGATCCATCTAGCCTGACTCTTTTCCAGATAGTGCTCAACTCTGGCTTTCTGAATCTTGGCTTCATTGCAAGCATTCTTCAATACCAGTTCTCCCGCTCGGGCTTTTCTGACGAAGTCCTCTATCTTTTCTATCTTGGTTATATGCTCGATTTGGAGCTTCTCTAACCTCCCATTGTCCAGACGACAATCATTCCTTTCCCAAAGGGTCTTCTTCAAGGCTTCAGCAAGTTGGGCATTCCTCTCTTTTAGCTTCTCAAATTCCTCCAGACTCACTGTGTCTACAGGCTCTACTATTGATGGCCCTGGCATATCCTCCAGGGTGAATGGCATGCGAGTGATCTGTCCTCTGATGCGCGACCATTCAATGTACTGATCTGAAGTTATGTTGTTACACTTCGCCAAAATGGCAGTCCCTTTAGTCTATATGTGGTCCCAAGCCCAGGCTGCTTGTCGGACAATGGCATGATTGTTCTGAACAGTGCAGTAAAGAGACTCTGCTAAGTCATGTTCCCTTGGTGGATGTACCAGGGCATATCCCAACTGTCTTCTGAAAAGCAAAGGATTGTAGTTGATGCAACCCTTCACTCCAATAAGTGGCACATTAGGATATTGTCCACAACTTGTAATTATGTCTCGGCCCTTGGTGTTCTGAGTACACCACCTGATGTCTTCTGATGTAAGGGAAATCATCCTTTTTGCCCAGTTCCTTGTCTGATGAGGATGCAAGAAAACTTCCGTCTTTGGCATATGTCTCACTAACCAATTGTAGAAGAGGGGTGCACAACATCTGAACAGTCTCCCTCTCTGCTTCTCATTCCTCTGATGCACTGAGTAATAGAAATCTCCTAACGGGGTGGGAACTGGATTCTTGAGCATGAAAATATGGATGGCATTCTTGCTTACAAACTTAGGCTCGTCCGTAAACAAGATGATACCATATATACTGAGAGCTAGGAGAGCACAAACAGATTCCCAATTTCCTATTGTAGCCTGCTTTGTAGCCTGAGTAACCAAGAAATCCAGATGGAGGCCTGGGATTCCAGCCTTGGTGGTCATATGATCATCAATGATAGTTGCTTCCAGATGTAGAGCCTTATCTATGTCTTCATTCTTAGGAGCAATCATCTCAGGGTTGAAAGGAATTCCTCTTCTGATGGGGACACCCAACAACATGGAAAACTCTTCCAGCAAAGGACCAATCTGAAAATCTGGGAAAGTAAAAAAATAGAGAGGGGGGTCATAGAACTAAAGACATGTATGAATCATGCTCCTCTGTGATGCATCCAAGTCCATGATCATGTCCAGGATCCCACCATAATGTTCTCTGAATAAGGGGACATGATCAGGAGTGATAAGGGCATGTATCTGCCTGATTCCGGCTAGAGGATACTCAAAGAAATGGTAAGTGATGTTGCTCTTTCTAGCTGAGTCCATAATGGCAATGGGTGCTGATAAAGATAACTGGAGAAGATAACTGATGAAGATAACTAAAGAAGATAGCTGAAGAGGTGCTGAAGAAGATATCTGAGAAGAAGAACGGTCAAAACCAAACCAAAGAAGATGTGGATACCCTGTGAAACAAGTAGAAAAATGTTAAATGATGCAATATGATGTATGATGAATGATATGCAAGGGTCTGTGATACGGTGTTGGATTGTCAATTTCTTTTGATATGGTCCATGAGTGTTCAGAAATCCGGATGAAGGTCTGAGAACTAGTAACCAGGTGGAGGACTCAAATAAAGAGTCACTTGTCCAGGGTTTCAAAGGATCAGTCCAAAGTAGTGTAACCTTAAAACAATATCCAGTAACAGGGTATGTTAAGGCCAAGGGTTCCTGCAAACCTGTAAACAACCCCACCCACTCACAGGTATTGTTCTAGAACAAGGATCCTCATATTCGAATCTATTATGAGAAGTGTAAACACTTCTAACCCGGAGGTACAGTGTTTACCCTAATCATAAAGGATCCTCCTCTAATTCACCTCAGATGCTGAAGGTCATCTAAAAAGGTCATACAGACTTAGCAGGCTTCTCAGATAGCTCTAGCACTACAGGAAATCCGTAGCACAGAGTTCTCAAGAAGAAACCCATGTCTGAACCGTGTTTTCATATTCCCGCACCAGACCGAAATGGAATGGGAAAGAATATGAAGCCACTCTAATCCTATGTCTGTCACTCAAGCCTTTATGTTGGACCTTTCTCACTGGAATACCCCTCCTGCCAAAGCAAACCAGAAATTCCAGCACATGATATGATAATAAAATGAAATACATAAAGCAGTAAATGAAAGCGATAAAGTAAATGTGATAAATAAACCTGTACAGAAAGAAATAAATAAAGCAAAAACAAAAGTACACATATAGCACATAACACCCCCAGTAAACACAAACAAGCAAGCGCTAGAAGAAACCTACAAGTGAACCAGAAGCCCTGGTTGCAAAAAATCCCCAGCAGAGTCGCCAAGCTGTCGCTCCCCGGACTTTTGTCCCGGTGCAGACGCGGACGGTCGGCGATGTTGGAGGTTGAGGTTGAATAGAGTCGCCAGCTAGGAATTTTTATCCTGAAGGAAAGGTAATGCTGCATAAACCTAGAAAGATATGGATAAGACGGTTGCGAACCAAAGATACTAAGTAAGGGGGTAGGTTACGACCTGGGAAGGTATTAGCACCCAGATTGTTCTTCGTACTCGACGGGATTCACGCTTACAAGATTGTGTTTAAAAGGGGTAGTGTATGTGCTGACTGTGTATGAAAAGCTAGGAATGAATGTATAGAGTGTCAGTGCAAAAAGGATAGGTGAGAATGCTCAAGACTGAGGCTTAGAAAAGAAAGCTGGAGGAGGGGGAAGACAAAGAGACTTTTGTTCGATAACGGTTAAGTTATGCCTACGTATCCTCTTGTGAAATGAGGAAGTTAGAACACCGTAGTTCGACTCAAAGAGATTGGGATGATTTGCTGTGAACTGCTTGCTTTTCTATGCTCAAGTGTGTGACTCGTCTGGCTCGAGTGCTAACTGTCTTGCATTAGACGGAAGAAGTGAGTTCTCGTTTTCAGAGTGAGAGTGATGAGAAAAGAATCCCGGAGGAGATGTTTATTGTTTGTTTTTGTGTTTTCAGTTTTTTATTGTTTTTGGTGTTTTGCATAGGATAATGAGCTTAAGCCTAAATCAAGGGTTGTAAACACATTATATCCTCCCCGATTAGGGATAATAAGCCTACTTAAGTGTGAGATAAGCATCTCAACTTAATTACCATGATGATATAGGATTAAGATCATTAACCTACTTTGGTAATTATTAAGTGTTTTTGATTTTTGTTTAGTGTTAAGTAATGAGTTTAATCTCTAATTAGGGATTAGTGAACTCATTACACTATCCTAAGAGAATGATGATAGATGAGAACACTTAAGCTGAGGAAGACTCCTCAACTTAATCCATGGTTACGGATTAAATTCATTATATAACAAGCCTTTATTAAAGTGGATTTTAATTAAAGGGTGAGATTAAGAAGTGAGTTTTATGTTTGTAAGACTAGCTTGAGGGGGACTTGTTCGTTAAACACTTGGGTTAGTCCCTCTTAACCATAAGGAAGAGATGTAACCCTAATATAAGGACCAAGTTACAAGCTTAAGTCTTAATAGTTATTAGGTGTTTTGATTAAGAGGTGTAAACAAATTAAAGGTTTAACACTAAGGATTAAAGTTATACACTCCATCCTAAGATAAGGATGCAAGCATAACCCTAATTCAAAGTCCTAAAGATTTAAGTGTTTAGCCTCTGATTATGAGATGAGAAGAGAGAATCAAGGAGACTCAAAGGTAAAAAACTAGGGGAGACTATATATAACCCTAAAATTATCATGCTTGGATGTTCCTATGGTTTGTGAGGCTTAAAGAAAAGAATCTTCTGGAGGCCACCAAGGAAGAAGAAGCGGATGAAAAGAGAAGGAGAAAGAGAATATGTTACTTACTTCCTGAAGAAGATAAGTAACCTAAGAGAGAGAGAGAGAGAGAGAGAGAGAGAGAGAGAGAGATAGGAGCAAGAGAGCACAAGTGAAGCAAGTTCACTTCAAAGACAAATAGAATATGCAAATGAAGATATGAGAAGAGGTGGGATGTGAAGGCAAATCCACATCCCAAACAACTTACCATAAGCCCCTGAAAGGTTAGTGTGAATGCATAGGATGCAAAACAAAAGGAAATAAAGTAAATGAAGATGCAATGATCAAGACTAGAAGTGAATATGCAATGTAAATGTGTCATGAGATGATGCAAAGATATGTAAGATGCTTATGAATGTTCATACAAGGGATGAGATGCAAAAGAAGCATGTTAGAAGCTTGAAAACACATGGATAAACATGAAATGCAATGAATGCAAAGCATACCAAATGAATGAAGAAATGATCAAGCAATGTTCAAACACGTCTTAAGATGTCTAAGATGGCATACAAGAGCATGGAATGCCATGGAAAGTTCATGTGATTGAGATATGCAAAGATGGATGCAAATGAACATGAGAAATTAGGGTTTTATGAATGTATGAGATGCACATGACCAAAACAGAAGCATACATCATGATAAAAATTTGAAAATGAACTCAAATAAACCCTAAGCATACACAAGATAACTCCCCAAAGATGGAAGTCAGAAGGTAAACCTAGGCAAAGATATGAGTTTTCTAAGTTAGCTAGGGTTTTTGGGTGATTCTTCATGAAAAATGCTAAACAATTTGAAAATGCAATGAAAAATTATGAGTTAAATGTCCTAGATACTAGATGCAAAGTATGAAACAATGCAAAAAGAACCAAATGCAAACTTATCATGGTTGATCAGAAATGATTTTTGAAAGTTAGGGTTAAAAAAATGTGAAATTTGAAACCCCTAATTCATGATTAATTGTGAAAATATGATCAAACCTAAAAAGAAATTTGTATGGTGAGTTTGTAAATTGTTCTAAATGTATGAGAATGCTTCATAATTTTTTTGTGATTTTTAGATACCTAAATGTATTTTTAATTAATTAAAATCAATTAATTAATTAAATAAAACATTTAAATGATTTAAAAAAAATTAATGCAAAAATTAAAAATAAAAATATTTTTGAGTTTAGAAAAATATATGAAGTGAAAATGCAGAAAATGATGATTTTAAAAGTGTTTTTGCTATTTTTTATAAATATATGAAAATAAATGCAAGAAAATAAAATAAAAATGAGAAGTATGCAAAAGGAGAGGCTCAGATTGGATTTTGAGTGAATCAGTATTCCGGATGCAAAGTCCACGTGACTTGTGGTAGGGAAGATCAATGGCTAGAATTCAAACACTCAACTCGCGCGTGATCTTATGGCTGATATTAATCCTGACATAATTAATTAAATTAAATTAAATAATTTGAATTAGGGTTTTAATGAAGGATCTGGACCATCCAAACACGCGCTAAACACAAGATCCTAGGGTCATAATTTAAACTTGGCTAATTAATGTGGATTAGGGCAAATCACTTTCAGGCGACCGGAGAAGAGCTCCGGTCGTCTTCTCCGGCACCCCTCTCACCTGATTTCACTCAAAAAACCACCCCAAGCCCTCTAGAGCTCCAGAATGAATCATTGAACAACCCTAAGCACGAATCCAGCCCTAAAAACAATTTATCATGCATCAAAAGAGAGAATCGAAGCAAGAACATTTTTAGGTCAAACTTTCAGAGCAAGCATACACAATCATTTCTCAATCATTTTCAAAAGTAAAGACATCAACATGATCAGGGAAGCATGTAGATTGATATTGTAACTTAAAAAGAGAGTTCTGGAAAAAAATTTGAGTGAGCTACCTGAGATGAAGCTTTTCAGTTTGGTACTTTCTGGACTTCTCCTTGATGCTAACCCACTCCACTTGATCCCCTGAAGCTTATGGAATGCTTGAATGGAGTTTAAATGGCTTGGTTTGTGATTTCTAGTTCTGCCAACTAAGAAATCGTGTTTTGGTTATGGGGGTTTTCAGGCCATTGTGAATGGTGGTTTGTGTTCCTTGAGTGATTTTGAGATGAATGGTGAAGGAATGAGTGAGTTTGAGTGGCTAGGCAGTGAGATTCGAAGAGCTCAAGTTTTTGAGGATTTTTGGAAATCTGCTTGTGTGTGATGTTTCAGGCTTGAATGTTGTATGAAATGAGGTCCATGATGTTTGTATTGGGTATGATGATTGGTTCAGAGAGTTGGCATGGCATAGTTTGATTGGTATGGTGTATTTTGCAAAAAAAGTCAAAGAATGTGTACCACAAGCATGGCACGTGTCATAGGAGATCCAAAGGGTGGATCTACTTCAGCTAGCATTGTGGAGAGCCCTTGGATGGTTTTGATGAGTTGTAACACTTGATGCAAGAGATATCATATGTTTTGCAATTTTGTCCTCTTTGAGATTTTGTGAAAATAGCTCATAGAAACTTGTGATCCAAGGCATGATTTTGGTCAAGGCAAGTTGTGTTATCATTTTATGGCATGTAGAAATCAATTAGAAGTCATGAAAGTGCTTGGAAATCAAATTTTCAAATTTTCCTCTTTGGCATGAACTTGAAAATTATAAGATTTTTCCCAACTTTGAAACATCATATCTTGAGTTCTAGGATGAATCAAGAGAAGTTCTTGTACTTTTTGAAAATGGGAAGATCCAATATACAACTTTCATTTTAAAGGATTTTTCATTTGAATCCTTTTTTATCAAGAAAGAGGAGGTTGAAAATCTTTCCCAAAATGGAAAGTTTTCATTACAAGTCGTGTCCAAAAATGGAAAGTTTTCAAATGGCTTGAAATTCTTCAATCTTGTGAACTTCTAACCAATTCTAAGATCAAATAAAGATCATAG
This sequence comes from Lathyrus aphaca, assembly GCA_963966055.1. NCBI lineage: Eukaryota > Viridiplantae > Streptophyta > Magnoliopsida > Fabales > Fabaceae > Lathyrus > Lathyrus aphaca. The sequence goes on along the minus strand of OZ014522.1, from coordinate 139,020,641 downwards.
AACCTCAAAATGATGAAGATGACCTTTTGGTACCCTTGTTGGTGGCCTCAGATGCCCTGATTCTGACTTTTCTTGCACAACAAGTTACCAGTTGATCAGATGACTTCCACAATGAACTTCTTCATCAAATTTGGTACACATTCTCCTTATAACATATTAAGACCAATGGAGTCAAGAATGACCAAAAAAATTGAGATTAAGGGCCTCAAGCCCAAAACCCTAATTTTAGGTCATTTGTGTAGAGAACTGCTCAGTCTGCTTGAACACCCTTGCAATGCTTTGTGACATTTTGACTTTTAAGAACCCTGGGGAGCATATTATGGTCATGGAACACACATGGATCCTCTTGACAAGCTTCAAGGCCTTTGAGATGGCTCAGATCACTTCTTGGATTCATCTGACCACAAACCCTAATTATGCAACTTATGCAGTGAAATAAATTATGCAATGTGAGATGGTATGCTTATGCAAATGCAATATGAAAGATCATAAGCAATGGTGTGAGAAACAATTAGGGCAAATTTGGGGTGTTTACACATCACATTCAGAGAAGACCCAGTATCAACCAGTACTTTAGACATAGCATCTTCCTGACAATTCACTGAGATATGCAGAGCCAAATTATGGTTCCTTCCTTCTTCAGGAAAATCATCATCACAGAAACTCAGATTGTTGCACAATGTGATATTATCCACAATACTATCAAACTGATCAACAGTCACATCGTGGTCAACATAAGCTTGATCAAGAATCTTCTTCAAAGAGTGCCAATGAGCCTCAGAGCACATCAAGAGTAATAAAACTGATATCTTCGACGGAGTATGCAACAACTGCTAAGTAACGTTGTACTCACTCTTCTTTATCAGCTTCAACACCTCATCTTCATTATCTCCGAATTGGCCTAATCGGGAAACATCATCCATAATCTGCTTATTCGCACTTGTATCTTCAACTTTCTTCGAAGGATCCGAAGCATAAACTCTGCCACTTCGAGTAACCTTTGTTACATCAGCAATGCTAACCACAGACCTTGGAGAAGGAATAGGAACTTCCTTACCATTTTCTATCATCGTAGCATTATACCGATATGGAACAGCTTTATCAGACTCATATCATTGGACCAGGAAAATTGATCACCAAGGGAGTAACAACATATTTGCGGCTATCAAAAGAAATAACCACCATCTCAGGAACAACCTTCTCAGGAATATTGAACTGAGGCACAATAACGTTCACTTCATTTTCATACTCATCTCTTTTTGCTATTACTTCAATCAACTTATCGTCCATCATCTTTTGAATGTCTCTCTTAACAATCACACAACCACGAGGGTTTACCGAGCAAATGCAACAACCAACATAATCGTGATCAATATCGTGATATTCACTTAAGAAAGCATGCATCTCAACCAAAGACCTTCGAATATGGCGGACCTCATAGATCTTGAACAAACCAGGACAACCATCCACCATATTCACAAACGTATTACCATGCTTCGGCAACGGATTTGTCTTCACATTTGGATTAACATCATTGAAGGATAGAATATTGCTCTTTATCAATTTCTGCACTTCAAAATTCAATGGATAACAATTCTCAACATCGTGCCTCGGGGCACCTTGATGAAAAGCACAGTGAGCCTATGGCTTATACCACCATGGGATTGTGTCGCTCCCCGGATTTCCATCCTGGTACAAACGCGAAAGTGGCGTGGAAAAGAATAGAGTCGTCAGCCAGGCATTTTTATCCCGAAAGAAAGGGAAAGGTAATGCTGCACAAACCAGAAGAAAAGAAAAGGAAGGACACGGGTCTTGCGAACCAAAGAGACTGAGTTCAGGATTCGGTTACGACCGGGGAAGGTATTAGCACCCAGATCGTCCGTCGTACCCGACGGGATCCACACTTGCAAAGAAACTGTTTCAAAGGGTGAGGGTATGAAAGCTGCTGCAAAAGAAAATAAAAGTGAACTGGATAAAAGAACTGAGAAAGAAACTGGATAAGAAAACAAAGAGAAAAATGTAAGGAAAATAAAGATTGTGCTCGAACGGGCCCTACCCCGCTGCCTACGTACCTCATCGGGAAAATGAGGATCAGAGACGTCGTAGTTCCCCTAACTAGGGGTGGCAAGGAAATTGCTTGTGAATTAAGGCTTGAACTGCCTATGCCATTGCTCAGGTGTTGCAGGCTCGGACGACGAGTGCGTAACCGTCTTGCAAAATGACAAGTAGGAGAAAGTTCGTGTACGGAGCGAAAGAGATGAGAAAAGAATTCCCGAAGGAAAGACGCTTATTGTTTGTTTGTGTTTTTTATGAAGCTTTTAAAGAGTGTGTCACAAGAAAATGAACTCAAGCTCTTTTCCATGGAATGTGCACTTGCTACTACATTCCAAGATGGAATAATAGAACAAGCACACTCAAGTAAGGAGAAGATCCCCAAAACTTGATTCCAGAGATTAGGGCCTAAGCTCACTAACTCATTAACTTATTAAGTGTTTTTGGTATTTACAATGAAGAAGTGTTTTTTATGCTTTTCTTTGTGAAGAAGATACCTTGATCAGACTTGTGCATCACAAGGTAAGCTTGTACTATCCCAAGATGGGAAGACTACAAGTACCTCATGGGATAAGGCTATTTCTCAAGGTATCACTTCAAACTTTATTAAGTGTTTTCTTAAGATTTTGAGATGAGAAGAGAAGAGAAACCAAAAGGATCACAAAAGCAAAAGTCTAATGGGGGACTAAAGAATCCTAAGTGTTGTCATGCATGGGTATCCTAAGGTTAGTGTGGTTTTCTATCCTAAAGAAGAAAGAAAGAAGAAGAGAAGAAGAAGAATAGGAAAAGAGATGAGATTTAGAGATTTGGGAATCACTTCCACACCTCTCACTTACCATAGCCCCTGCAAGGTTAGCAACATGAGCACAAAAGCAAAGAAAAATGAAACAAATGACATGCCAACATCATACAAACAGAAATGAAGTCATATATACAAATTCTCAATGGATATGCAAGTTACAAGAATGAGAAATGAAGCATGCAAAGCAATTAAGATGAAACATGAAACACATGGCAAACAAATGCAAACTTAAGAAAGATGCAAGGCAAAAATGCACAAACATGGACTCAAGACACAAGACCAGAACCAAAACAAGTCAAAGAAGAGCTTAAGAAGCAAGAGAGATGAAGAGAAGAGAGGCATAAGACCAAACAATCACATAATGGAAGGAAAGAAGTAAAGAGATGAGGTGAAAACACATAAGAAATGGAAGAACTTAAAAGGTAAGCAAAACACAAAAGTTTCCAAGACACAAACCCTAATCTAAGATCAGAATGGCACCCATACCCCAAAGAGACCCCAAATGAGAAGAAGAAGTTGGCACAAGTGCCCTTCTAAGCTTATGAGAGACCTTAAGATCAAAAGGAAGCAAAATAGGACAAGGTATGAACCAAAATTCAAATCAAATCAACAATGCATCTAAATATTCCACAACTTAGTACAAATGATACTCAAACATGATATAACAATGAGCCAAAAGGATTGGGAGAAATTCAGAAGCTAAGTAGGTCAAAAGAAAGCAAGAACATGAACTAGGGTTAGGAAACTTCAATGACAAGCCAAGGATCAAAACCAAATGAATAAGTTTCTAAAAATAAGGGGAAAAATCACACATAAACTACATCATCTTAGAAATCCAAAGAAAAAAGAATCAACACCAAACTCAAAAAGATGAACCCTAGGGAAATTGGACAAGTCAGGATGCTCAAAAAGGAATAAAAAGGAATTAATTGAAAGGGGAAATTAAATGACACGTGGATATTAAGAAAAAAAAGGAAAATAAAAATATGGAAAAATAAAGAAAACTCAAATGAACATTCAAGAATTAATTTGGAATTTTTAGACACTTGGAGGTATTTTTAATAAATGGAAACCAAAATGAAATGAAGAAATAAATGAAAAAAGAAAATAAAATGAAAAAGCTGGGCTGGGGTGCGAATAGAAGGAATTATAACTGAAATGGTTTGGGCTTGGAATGCAGGGGGTGTGAAGAGCAATCTGGGCCCATTGGGTTGCGCTGGATCACAATTCCTAAGGTGGAAATTCAGAGAAAATAAATAAAAATAACATGGCCATGAGATTGATCTAACGCACACTAGGGACAACATCATTAAATGACGTGGACGCTTGATTGGTTATGAGGCTGAGGAACACAAGAGTTGTGGTGAGGTGAAAAGCATGAAGCATTAAAACAAAAATAGAAGGCACGTGATCAGGAGGGTGGGTTCACTAAACGCGTGGCATGATCTGGAGTGTTGAGATGAAGATCCAAAGGCACATAGTTCATCTTCTTCGTTATAAAACCCTAATCTCAAATTTGCAGATTCCGGTGACCGAAGCTAGGGCTCCGGCACCGGAAATCACACCAGATGAACAAACAACCATAATAATGAACAAAACACTCCAGATATACTAATTGATGTGCCCTGATTTCAAAAATGACCATGAAAAAAGCAATAGATCAATGGATTTCACGGATCGAGCAAAAACAGTTGTGTCCATAAATGTTCAAATTCATATTACAAGCTCTACAATGCATCAAATACAAAACTACAAACAGCAGAATGACCAGCAAACATCACAGATCAAGATGCACACACACATTTTCAATTTCAGATCTGAAGATTCAGAGGCATACATGAGTTTGCAGAGCTTGAAAATGCTTGCTAGAAGTCCAGATGATGAAGAAAAATCACTCCAAATGCTCTCTAGTTGCAAAATAAATGCAACTAGAGCCTTGAATCTTGCTGGATCTTGAGCCTTGCAAGAAACTTCCCTGAAATGGCACGGTTGTTGATCTTGAGAGATAGCTTGAACAAGTGTGTGAATAATGATCCTGAGCTTCCAAGGATCAAGGATCTACAATTGGTTTTTTGAGAGAGCTATTGTGTGAGGAGATTTGAGAGAAAATGAAAATTATGCAAGAACTTTGAAACTGAAGAATGAGAGAGAATTGAGGCAAGCTGAAACCCTAATTTCTTATATATCCTCTCATGAGCCAATGCTGAAAAAATCAAGAAGTTTGCACGTGGGAATCACAAGTTTTTGGTGATTTTGCAAATTTTGCAATTTGTGATGAGAGCATGTAATCCTCATGCATTCCCTTGATTTTAAGCCCATGTTAACTCTAAATCCAACCCTTAATTTGAATCCAAAAGATTTTGGCCCTTAGATTAAGTTGTCACACTTTTCTCATGAATATGCAAAATTTGCATTTGTGAAGCAACATTCTCACTTGGCACGAATTTGTTACATTCTCTTGAGCAAAATGATCCATTTGCAATGCATTTTAACTTTGTAACCTCACTTGATCCATACCAATACTCAAAATGAAGTTTCAAGACTTTTGGCTTTTGGTGCATGCATGAAATTTGACATTTGCCCTAAATTTGAAGGAATTTTCGAGGGCCATATATCCCAAACCACACATGCTATGAAAAAGCACTTGTACTTTTTGAAAACGGGAGGCCTTAATCTCCAACTTTCATGTTTGACTTTGGTCCATTTGAAGAAGTTTTGATTAAGTTAAGGTCACTTGAATTTTAGGGCAAAAGTTGCCAAAAATGGAATTTCCTTAAAACCAACTTTGCACCAATTTTGCAAAAACCCTCAAAACTTCATGATTCTTGAACTTTGAACTTGCCAAACCTCTTATAACATTGTAAGAGCATCCCTTGGCTAGAAAAATTGGGTTGGACCCCTTGAAATCACACAGTTGACTTTTTTAAGGCACAGTTGACCAATTACTTCATCTACAAGCAACTGAAGAATTTCCTGACTTCCACAAGGAATTTTCTCACCAAAATTGGTACCTAGGATACTCTTTACATATAAAAGACTTTTACCAAATGAAATGACCAAAGTTGTGAAGTTTTCAAGCTTGAATCTCAAACCCTAGTTTAGGTCCATTGTGTAGGAGCTTTGCCTTAGCCTGGATAACCTGATGATCCTCCAACCTTCTGAGATTTTGCAAATGAACTTGAGCTTGTAAATGCAATGTAGACCCCTCATAGGACTTGTACAAAACCATTGAGCCCCTTGTCATGGCTTGAAATTCTCCAAGAACCTCCCCAGATGATCATATGCCTAATGTTAGGTCCTGAGAAATGTTATGCCTCATCTTTCCATGCTAGGATGCTAAGAATATGATATGTTCATGATGAATATGATGTGATATGATGCTTAAAATGAAGAGGGCAAATTTGGGGTGTTACAGCTGGCCCTATTCAAACAACTGGTAATTTGAAAAGGACGATAGCACGGGCTACCGACCGTTCAAGATAAACTGTGGTTGAATACCAAAAAGACCTGAAATTTGCACTCTGACGAAGAATGCAAACACTGGGAAATAAACCAAATGACACTCTGGTGACTGCAAGGGATAAAAAGCAAACGAGCTTCTTCCAAGTTGAAACTGTTATCTGGAATATGAATGCATTGACAGACGAGTCTTCTTCGAACAATCCTGTTACGCCAGGAACTGGACATACGAGTCCTCAAACACTTTGCAAGAACATGTGACTCGAGACATACGAGCCTCCTTCGGATATACTTGTTACGCCAGGACCGGGATGCATTAAAGTCTGTGGGATAAACATGCATAATCAAGGTATGCGAACCTTCTTCATATATTATCCGTGGATATATGGTACAAGACAGACGAGTCTTTTTTTGAGCAAACCTGTTATGCCAGGTGCAACAATCATAGCTGATGTCTGAGATAGACGAGCCTCCTTCGGATATACCTGTGACGCCAGGACCGGTAACCATTTTGTCATTTATTCCCACAGTCAGGATTTTAAACCTCTTCAATACAGAAGAGTATTGGATGATCATCAAGATAACACAGACGAGTGCCAACAGTCAATGATACAGACGAGTATCAGACAATGATCTAAGAAACATAGACGAGTGCTTCAGGTAATGATACAGACGAGTATCAACCACTGTTATAGACGAATACCAGAAATTCAAACACAGACGAGCATTTGGAGTAGCAATACAGACAAGTACCAGGATAATCAGCAAATCCACACATACAGATATAAGCTAACACAGACGAGTGTTAGGGACGATACAAACGAGTATCCAAACAAAGCAGACGAGCTTCAAATAGATAACAAACACAGACGAGTGTCGGGGACTGCAGACGGGCAACACCAAAATAACAACACAAACGAGTGCTGGAGAATGCGGACGAGCAACCACAAATATCAAACACAGACGAGTGCCGGAAAAATGAAAACAAGCACCAAGCAAGTATCAAACATCAAACACAGACGAGTGTTGGAAAATTGCAGACGAACAACAACAGGTATAAAATGTCAAGCAGAGACGAGTGTTGGAGATTGCCGACGAGCAAAAAACAAAGTAGCCAAACATCAAACACAGACGAGTGTTGGAAATTGCAGACGAGCAACAACAAGTGTAAAATATCAAACACAGACGATTGTGGGAAAGTGGAGACGAGCACTAACAGAGATTACACACAGACGAGTGTTGGACATTGCAGACGAGCAACAACAAAGAAATCATGGACCACTGCTGGGGAAAGCAAACGAGCAATACCACAGTGATAACACAGACGAGTGTTGAAAGGTGCAGACGAGCAACACCAGAGATTACACACAGACGAGTGCTGGACATTGCAGACGAGCAACAACAAAGAAATCATGGACCACTGCTGGGGAAAGCAAACGAGCAATACCACAGTGATAACACAGACGAGTATTGAAAGGTGCAGACGAGCAATACCAGAGATTACACGCAGACGAGTGCCGGAAATTGAAGACGAGCAACAAACAAATGCCTGATTGGCCACAAGAGTTACAACTCTGCAGGGGAAAAACAAGTCGAGAGGCCTCGACACCTAACTCTGACTGAGATGATGAAAGCCTGCATGTATCATCATATTAACCAAAAGAATGGCAAATTTTGCTGGGGAATACTTCACTGACGGGAGTGAAAATCAAATATGAACTCTGTGGGGAAGAATCATCTTCAGACTTGGCTAGGAAAGATGCCTGGGGAGAGAATTTTGCTAATTCCAAGTTCTGTGGGGACATCAGGCATTCAGCTTCCTGTTGGGCACTCCACTGGGGAATAATAAACTGCTTGGACTGCCTGCCAAGACTTAACTGGGGAATAATTCTGCTTGGGAGAATGTGACGCCATCCTGCAACCTGCAACAACAGAAAACATATATGTGCCCCGGGGACTCGCATGGTATGCTCTGTTCATCCATCGTCACCCGAAACTCAAAGAGGGTTTCAAATGTTTCCCTGCAATGTCATTTTCTTTCAAATTATCACCATGTTTTAATGCAATGTTATTTTTGCCAAAAATTCAGGACATTTTGCAAACAAAAATAAACACAACACAACTTTTTGATTGAATATTCTTTTTTTGAAAGGCCTCTGAATAGGCAAAGATTTACATCAGGAAGCAACCACCTGGAAAGAGGTAGCGACCATAAAATTGAGAAAAGAAACTATACTAATGGCAATGGGCACGACATCCCAATGAGTTCCATTTCTGCTATGACCTGCATGTCTTCAAAACTCTCCATTCTTGCCTTTGCTTTCTGAAAGGAGGAGGGGACTGATTCCTACCCTTCTGATATTGTCAAGTTGTACGAAACAAAGATATGGTTCAGATTACCTGGATCGCAGTTGTTCGCTTATTCCCTTGTTTTGCGTGGATCGCCCTTTCGGGTTTTCAATCCACCGAGATACCCTTTTTGGCCTGAGCTGTCCAATGTGGCTTTTCAACTCAGCGGGTGTACATTTTTTTATTTGTTTTCCCTAACTTTTGCCCGAGCTTTTTATTCTGTTTTTAGCTCGCCGGGATGCCCTTTTTTTTGCCTGGACTTTAATTCTGTTTTTGTGTCCAGCGGGTCTCTTTATGCGAAGTATTTTTTAACTGCGTCCGAGTTAACAGGGGACTGGAAATCATCTCCATCCATAGTAGTGAGCATCAGTGCTCCTCCTGAGAATACTTTCTTCACTATGAATGGTCCTTCGTAGTTTGGGGTCCACTTGCCCCTGTGATCTGAACCTGGAGGAATGATCCTTTTCAGCACAAGCTCTCCCACTTGATACTCCCGAGTACGTACTCGTTAGTCGAATGCTTGCTTCATTCTCCTCTGATAAAGCTGACCATGACAGATAACCGCTAATCTCTTTTCCTCAATTAGACATAGTTGATTGTAACGAGCACGCACCCATCCAGCCTCATCAAGCTTCACATCCATCATCACACGCAATGAAGGAATCTCTAATTCAACAGGCAAGACCGCCTCCATACCATATACCAAAGAGAAGGGAGTTGCCCCAGTTGACATCCTGACTGACGTTCGGTACCCATGCAGCGCAAATGGTAACATCTCATGCCAATCTTTGTAAGTGACAACCATTTTTTGCACAATCTTGATATTCTTGTTTGCCGCCTCTACCGCACCATTCATCTTTGGTCGGTAAGGAGAAGAATTGTGATGCTGAATCTTGAAGTCCCGACACAACTCTGCCATCATCTTATTGTTGAGATTAGAACCATTGTCAGTAATGATCCTTTCGGGCACTCCGTATCTGCAAATGATATCTCTTTTCAGGAATCTTGCCACCACTTGACGAGTGACGTTGGCATAAGATGCTGCTTCAACCCACTTTGTGAAGTAATCAATCGTAACTAAGATGAAGCGATGACCATTTGAAGCAGTAGGCTCTATCTTTCCGATCATCTCAATGCCCCATATAGAAAAGGGCCAAGGAGATGACATGACGTTGAACGGGCTAGGAGGAACATGCACTTTGTCTGCATAAATCTGGCACTTGTGGCACTTACGAGCGAATGAACAACAGTCTGCATCCATTGTCATCCAGTAATACCCCGATCTCAGCAATTTCTTAGCCATAGCATGCCCTCCTGCATGGGTACCGAAAGATCCTTCGTGGACTTCCTGCATTAACAGGCTTGCTTCGTGTCTATCCACGCATCTGAGCAAGACCATGTCAAAGTTTCTCTTATACAAAACCCCGTCTGTATTCAAGAAGAAGCTAGCAGCAAGTCGCCTCAAGGTCTTCTTGTCATTGGAAGATGCCCCAACTGGGTATTCTTGCTTTTCCAGGAATAGCTTGATATCAAAATACCAAGGTTTCTCTTCAGACACGACGTCTACAGAGAAGGCGTGAGCTGGAGTGTCAAGCCTGGAAATGTCAATTTTGGGCACATAGTTCCAACACAAGACTTTGATAGACGAAGAAAGAGTGGCCAATGCGTCGGCAAACTGATTTTCATCACGTGGTATGTACTGAAGCTTAAGTGTTGTGAAGAACGTCAACAGTTTTCTAGCATAATCCCTGTATGGAATTAGATGCTCTTGATGCGTATACCACTTGCCGGTAACTTGGTTAATAACGAGGGCTGAATCTCCGAATATATCGAGGTTCTTAATCCGAAGATTAATAGCCTCCTCTATTCCCATTATGGATGCCTCGTATTCCGCTTCATTGTTGGTGCAGCCAAAAGTAATTCTGGCAGCGAAGGGAAAGTGAACACCTTCGGGAGTAATAAGAACAGCACCAACTCCACGTCCATTGATATTGACTGCCCCATCAAACATCAACTTCCATTTGGATTCAGGGTCTAGCCCCTCCTCCGGAAGTGGTTCCTCGCAATCGTTTGCTTTGAGGTACATGATGTCCTCATCAGGGAAATCAAACTTCATTGGCTGATAATCATCTTCAAGAGGTTGTTGTGCAAGGTAATCTGAAAATACACTTCCCTTGATGGCTTTCTGAGAAGTATACTGGATGTCATATTCAGTTAAGATCATTTGCCACCTAGCAACCCTTCCGGTTAGCGCTGGTTTCTCAAAGATGTACTTGACAGGATCCATTTTGGAAATTAGCAGTGTGGTATGCGTCAACATGTACTGTCTCAGTCGGCGAGCAGCCCATACCAAAGCGCGTCAAGTTTTCTCGAGCAGTGAGTAACGGGATTCACGGTCGGTAAACTTTTTGCTAAGGTAATAAATAGCATACTCTTTTCGACCAGACTCGTCATGTTGGCCTAGCACACACCCTATTGACCCTTCTAGCACGGTCAAGTACATGATTAAAGGTCTTCCTTCCACTGGAGGCATTAGAATTGGAGGCTCCTATATTCTCTTATCTTGTCGAAAGCTCTTTGGTAGTCATCATTCCACCTGACCGTTTGTTCTTTTCTTAGCAACTTGAATATTGGTTCGCACGTAGCAGTTAGATGAGATATGAACCGAGAAATGTAGTTCAACCTCCCTAAAAACCCGTGCACTTCTTTTTCTGTTCTCGGTGCAGGCATATCTTGAATCGCTTTTACTTTTGTAGGATCTACCTCAATTCCTTTCTGACTAACAATGAAACCCAACAGTTTCCCAGAACGCACTCCGAAAGTGCACTTGTTTGGATTCAACCTCAGCTTGTATTTTATCAGTCTATCAAACAGCTTCTTAAGATTGACCAGATGCTCTTCTTCGTCTCGAGACTTAGCAATCATATCGTCCACATAACACTCTATCTCCTTGTGTATCATGTCATGGAACAATGTGACCATCGCCCGCTGATAAGTTGCCCCGACGTTCTTCAAACCAAAGGGCATGACCTTATAGCAGAATGTACCCCACGGGGTAATGAACGTTGTTTTCTCCATTTCATGTTTGACTTTCATGTTTGACTTTGGTCTTAATCTCCAACTTTCATGTTTGACTTTGGTCCATTTGAAGAAGTTTTGATTAAGTTAAGGTCACTTGAATTTTAGGGCAAAAGTTGCCAAAAATGGAATTTCCTTAAAACCAACTTTGCACCAATTTTGCAAAAACCCTCAAAACTTCATGATTCTTGAACTTTGAACTTGCCAAACCTCTTATAAAATTGTAATAACATCCCTTGGCTAGAAAAATTGGGTTGGACCCATTGAAATCACACAGTTGACTTTTTTAAGGCACAGTTGACCAATTACTTCATCTGCAAGCAACTGAAGAATTTCCTGACTTCCACAAGGAATTTTCTCACCAAAATTGGTACCTAGGATCCTCTTGACATATAAAAGACTTTTACCAAATGAAATGGCCAAAATTTTGAAGTTTTCAAGCTTGAATCTCAAACCCTAGTTTAGGTCCATTGTGTAGGAGCTTTGCCTTAGCCTGGATAACCTGATGATCCTCCAACCTTCTGAGCTTTTGCAAATGAACTTGAGCTTGTAAATGCAATGTAGACCCCTCATAGGACTTATACAAAACCATTGAGCCCCTTGTCATGGCTTGAATTGCTCCAAGAACCTCCCCAGATGATCATATGCCTAATGTTAGGTCCTGAGAAATGTTATGCCTCATCTTTCCATGCTAGGATGCTAAGAATATGATATGTTCATGATGAATATGATGTGATATGATGCTTAAAATGAAGATTGAAAATTTGGGGTGTTACAGATAGTCTCTGGAACTGGAGGTGGAGAAAGTGTTTGCACAAGATTCTTTGCAATCAAAGATGGAAGCAAGTTCGCATACAACATCGGAATGGGGTCAAAAATCGGCTTAGCACGAACCTGTTGATTACCATTTTGTTGCACAGAAGGTTGTTGATAACGAGACTGGTACTTTGGAGCTGTTGGCATAGCTGGAGTCACATTAATCACCGGAGTTACAAAAGCTACATGTTGTTGATGACGATTCTCACGACCACAATGTCTTCTATAACTTTCACGAGACACAACATTAGTTTCACCCTCTTTCTTTTTACCAAAGTTGAATCTCCTAGAGCTCAAGCCTGCACTACTCTCTTAGCTCAACCGTCCCTCGGGGACACCTTCTTCTAGTCGCATCCCCATACTCACCATTTTAGTGAAATTAGAAGGAGAACTTGCTATCATTTTTTCATAGTAGAAGGAACCTAAAGTCTTCAAAAAGATCTTTGTCATCTCTTTCTATTCTAGAGGAGGAACAATCTGAGATGCTAGCTCGCGCCATCTCTATGCGTACTCTTTGAAAGTCTCTTTGTCCTTCTGGGACATAACACGGAGTTGATCTCTATCTAGTGCCATATCAACATTATATTTGTATTGCCTAACAAAAGCCTCTCCCAAATCATTGAAAGTCTTGATTTGGCTATTATCCAAACTCATGTACCATCTCATGGTGCACCAGTCAAACTATCCTGGAAATAATGAATCAGCAGCTGATCATTGTCTGTCTGAGCAGACATCTTCCTAGCATACATAGTCAAATGACTCAGAGGACAAGTGTTTCCTTTATACTTCTCAAACTCAGGCAACCTGAACTTGTATGGAACTTTGACAATAGAGACCAAACAGAGATCATAAGCATCTTTTCCGAACAAGTCCTTATGCTTCAAGGCTCTCATCTTCTTTTGTATCTCAGCAAAACGACCTTGAAAATCATCAAGTCTTTCAATCACATCAGCGGCTTCACTGGGCTCAGCATGCTAAATTACTTCATCATGGTGCGGAATAGTGTGCATCACAGGCGGTGCAGTAGTCATCACTGGTGGAAGAGTATTAAATGCAGCAGTCTCAGGAGGAGGAGGATGATAACCAGTAGGAATGAAATCAACCGGCATACCCCATGGTGTACTAGCAGGCATGCGATAGCGAGGAGAAAGAACTGTCTCAGCAGGAATTGATGAATGTATTCTGAACAGGAGAATTAGGAAGAGGTGGTTGATTCTGAGCAGCCACCAAGCTTTCCATCATGTCAGTAACTCTTTCCAAGCTTTCCCTCAGATATGTAACTTCCTCGCGCAGCTCGCGATTCTCTTGTTGTAAGGTTTCCAACATCTTCTTCCGATTAGCTCGAGTATCCACTTTGTGAGTCAACTTGACAGGAGAACTGAATGAAGAGTAAGAAACAACATAAGATCCCTGGAAAACACTCAAAAAGCAAGACCAATGTAGGCATTATGCATGGTATGCGTATGCAAATGCAAAGATTTCAAAGGACTATAAGATAACTTGCAATATTTATAAAGAAACACTTTTTGAAGTACTTAAAAACTCATTCTCATTAAAATCAAAGTAAGGATTACAAGTGAAGTACAAGCCTCAACAGTCCTAATACATGAGAGAAAAAGTAAACTAGGCCTAGGGGATCGCATCTGAAGAAGATCCAAATCCCGACTGGTACTTCATGTGAATATTCTTAATCTCTTTCTTGTACCGATTCTCCATGTCTTCCTTATCCTTCACCAACTGGTCAACAATGGCCTTCCAAGCACCGGATGTAGGAGGAATGGTAGATAGAGTACTAGAGGAAAATAAATCCACTCTTGGCCTCTTCATAACATGCTACTCAAGTAACTCAATGAGATCATCCTTCTCTTTCAGTTGCTCTTGCATTGTAGTCTTCTCTAGTAGTCATTCTTCTTTCTCTCTTTTCATCTTGTCCAACTCTTCTTGAAGAGCAACCTTCTCATCAACGGGAGGAAGAAAAGCAGACAATGGTAATATAGGAAACAAAGGCTCCTCGGGTGGATAAGGCATCTTGAGCTTGGAAGCCCCAGATCGAACCCACTAGATGTAACACTCGGAGGGAGCAAGGTGTTGTCTTCCCAATTGACTCTCTTCTTTCCGATGAACCGCATGCCAAGAATGAGAAATCATTTCCTTCATTTCTACATGGTATGCACCATTAAGAAAGAAGAAACGGGATAAGGAAAGGTTGTTTGGTATGTCCTTCAAACAATATCCCAATTGTCGCCTAGCAAGAATAGGGTTGTAACTAATTCCCCCACGTGTACCAAGAAGAGGTACGTTAGGAAATTCTCCACAACTGTCAATAAGCACTCTCGTATCATAATAGGAACAATACCAAGTCATATCCTTATGAGAAAGAGACATAATCCTTTGATATCATCTTCGCTTCTCTCTGATATCCTTGAAGACATCGGACTTTGGTAGGTGCAAAATAAACCACCTATAGATAAGAGGCGCACAACACAAAATCTCTCCATCACCTTTGGAGGTCCTATAATGAAAGGCATGATACATGTCTCCAAGAAAAGTAGGTATCGGGTTCCTCTTCAAGAAAATCTGAATGGCATTCTCATCCACAATATCATCTAAGTTAGGAAACAAGACAATCCCATAAATGAGCAAAGAAAGAATAGCCTCAAATGTATCCTTATGACCCAAAGTAAGAGAAGTATAATCTTTTCCCATCAAAAACTTAGCATTAATACCACAGACACTCTCTTTTGGAAGAAACTATCCATTAAGATCGGACTCCTTGAGAAAAAGGGCTTTGGCGATTACTTTGGTCGTAAGCTCCTTCTCTAAACCACTGAAAAGAAATTCCTTGTCCAAAATAGGTAAACCCATCCAATGAGAGTACTCCTCCAAAGTCGGCACAAGATGATAATCAGGAAAGGTGAAACAATGATGCAACGGATCATAAAATTGAGCTAGGGTAGGGAGAATCCCCTCTGGTACATCGGTATCCAAAATAAACAAGAGCTTTCCATAACACTTCCGGAATTCCTGGGTGTCAACCACCAATGCTCCTAGCTTTCTCAGCTCTACTATATTAGGATTCTTGAAGGTGTACTTCTTTTTGATCCTCCTTTCAAAATTCATAACCATAGACATCTGAAATTTTGCAAAAGTTCCTTATGAGTCCCTTGAAATCTCAAAAACAATGCTCATAAATGCATGAGTGCATGTATGCATCAACCACAAACAAGATCACACAAAGCACACGAGTTTAGGTTCCGAGTCACGAGCATGAAATCAAGGTAACAGAACACCAACCCACATAGGTAAGTACTAAGGTTTTGTCTTCATTGTACCTGCAGAAAACCAAAAGGATGCTAACAGAGGTACCTAAAGTTAACAACCATCTTTAGAATATTATCGGTACATTGTATTACTCCCCAACCGATAACATTCTTAAAATAGACCTCGTACGAATGTAGTATTGCGTGACAACCACCTTAGGTTTACACCCGGATGGTTTCCGCACTACGTTCCTAAATTGGTTTGAATGGGTTAAGGGTTCTACGATCCTCAGTATGATCAGCTCAAGGTCGAAAAATAATGTCACATATGATTACTCATCATGACATTGATAATCCAAGAGAGCCTAACCGAGTGGAGATTATCAAATTGATATAGCTTTGAACTACTCCATCGCTTATCGCTTCGAATATCGTCGTCCTATCATAAGTTCAACTCAGATCCGGGTTAGAATCTATCTCACTCGCAGAGGATCACCAAAACCGAAACAGAACGAACAAATAACAAACAAATCAAACCAAAGCATTAAATAAATAATATTAGGCCGAATCCACTTAGAGATTACTCCCCAGCAGAGTCACCAATTTTCTGTAGCGGTAAAAACATGAGTGTAAGCTATTAGTTAACTTAACTCAAAGTAAACAGAGTCGCCACCGTACTTTTATTTTTATTCCAAGAGGAAAAGGAAAAAAGAGTGAATAAATCCTAATGAATCTAAAAGCAAAAAGCAAAAGAAACACAACAGAGAAACATGTAAGGGGATAGGTTACAAAATGGGAAGGTTTTACGCACCCAAAATGTCTGTGGTACTCCACGGGAGCCCTTTGAAAAATTTACTGTTTTTGGTTTGAAAATGGTTTGTAAAAATATGAGTGGAGGGATGAGAAAAGAATTATTATTATTTTTTAATATTTTTGTGTTTGGAGAGGTTTACCACCTCATTTTATTAAGTGAAGAGAATTTGTCATCTTCAAGTGGATAGCCAAACAAATCTACCATGAGAATGAAGGCATGGACTCATACATCATTATGGGGAGGGAGCCAACTCGGATAAAATCAACGAGTATGCCACTAAACCCCCACAAATGACAAGAGACTCAATTACATCAAACTACAACCATGAAGATTGAGAGACTTGCACCCGACTAAAGAATAATGACTCATAATCGGCACTTTTTTAAAAGAAGAAAACAAAAGTGCACAAAGGCACAAAAGAAATTGAATGAGTTTGATTCTTTTTATTTTTTGAATTAAGGTCAACATGATTAGATTCATTGATTTTAAAAAAAGAAAAGAAAAAGGTAAAAGCCACTTGACAAAAGTCAAGGTTTTGTTTTGTTAAAGAGATGATGATTTTTTTTATAAAGAATCCTTTGAAAAAGGGAGAAGGTTTTGAAAATTAAAGAATGAGAGAAGATGAAGGGACTATCCTAAAAAAATAAAAAGATAAGGGAAGAAAGATCTAACCAAACTTGATGACATTCCAAATATTGAGCATAAGAGTTTCATCCTTATAAGCTAGCAAGTGGCCAAATAAAGGCCAAATCCAACTTCATGAAGATCAAAGCAAGGGGAAGGGATCCTAAAATCTAAGTCCAAAATCTCCATTCCAATACCAAGGATAGCAATCAAAAGTCCACAAATTAAAGTCACAAGTCTTTTAGAAGTTTAATCATTTATTAATGTTTTTTTTTGTCCAAATGGACAAAAGGAAAATCAACATCAAAATAATAAGAACAAATAATAAACATGATATGGATGAATAAAACAAAATAAAATAAAGGCAATAAAAGTGAAAGAAATTAAATGTTAATAACAAAAGAAATTAAAGTGCAAGAATCTAAATATTAACAATAATAAAAGTATAATAATATTCACATAATAATGGTATGGTGAACTTAATCAACCACAGCCAAAAAGAAAGAGTAACCAAAATCGAAGGCAACCGGATCCGCTTAGCATCTTACACTATAGCGATTAATCAAGGCAAACCGAACCAAATTCAATGAAATTTGAAAGGCGATTGGGAGACCCAAAGCATCTATGTATCAAACATTCATAAGTCTCGATTCTTAATACAATATGATTAACCACTTTGGGATTATGCAATCAACAAGAGATCCGGTCCACGAAAGTGCAAGTACCCAATTAGATTTTTATTCCGAATTAAGGACACATTTAGGTCTATGTTAAACAATCATCGAGTAATTTACGAAGTAATTACCCTACAAATGAGGCCGGCCACCACCAATTAAGGTGCATAATGTTAGTGCTAATGCATGCGAGATAAACGATATGTAAATCGTTATCTAGACGCGATACCGCACAAAACTAAAGGTGAATACCAAATTGAACCGCACTTATGGTATTCTTCCATCCTTAAGTTCAATCACTCATCTTGGTGGATTCAAGCATGAAAATGTATCACTAATGCAAAGTACCTTAAATGAATTGAACAATCCACTTAAAGGTAGTTTTAAATTAATGAGCATTAACTTCTCTAATCTACACCCAAAGTTCATTGAATTAAGGAGAAATCACTCCCAAAAGTACTTCCCAAGGTACAAATAAAAAGGCGGAAGAAGAAGAAGAAAGAGGAACCAAAAAGGGGCTTGAAACAAGCCAAAAACACCATTCTGACGGTTTTCGCAAGCAAATTTTGAATAATTTGCGCTGTTTTGAAGATGGTTAACCGGTTAACGTTGTACCAGAAGCTGAAAAAATGCAGAAAATTCAGCATGATCCATTTTGAAACCTTTTCTCAAACATTGGATGATCATGATCTGAATTTGCACGAATTTTAAAACCAAAATACAGTGGAATCCCTGCAATCAAACCACAAATAAAGATCCAAAGGATCTAGAAACAAAGGCATCAAAGATCTACATCTTGAATGTTGATGGTGAATATGGGTTTATGGAGGAAGATGAATTACCAAAAGCTCTTCTTCAAATTGGACTAACACAAGCTTAGATCTACTGAAATTGATGAGCAAAAGAATGAAAGGATGAAGGTTTAGCTCAAGTTAGTCAAGAATTCAATGTGAATTCTTGATAACTTCAAAAGAAAGAAAGTGAGCTTTTGAGAATTTTGGTGTTGGGGGAGTATTTTGCAAGTGGTTTTGTGGCTATCAAAAGCTTGTGGAATGAATGAAATTATGGTCCTATTTAAAGGCCTTAGGTATGGAAATTTGGTGGAATGGAGCTTGCTTTGGTAATTTGAATTTAGTTTTGGTAATTGGAATTTTGGTGGGAAATAGAAAAGAGTGGTGATTAATGAGGGTTTATGGTAGGAAATGATCATAGTGATGTAGAGAAATCAGAAACCAATGGATCTAGAATATTCCAATTAAACCAATGATCTAAGGGTGCTGAATTTGAATTAAAAATTCAAATTTCGCACTGGTTAACCGGTTAACCATTTGGTTAACCAGTTAACCAAGCTGAAATTTGAATTTTTTATTCAAACATGGTTGCTTGGTTGTTTCGGCCCGATTCTTTTTGTGCGTCGAAGAAATAAACACATGAATCTTGGAAATCCTTTGAATGAATCAATTAACTTGGGAAATCCTTGATCAGATAAAAATTTGAATTATTTGCGGATCAACTTCGACTTTTTCTGTGAAATTTCGCTCGAGCTGCAGGACTGCTATTTTTGGTATTTTCAATGGTTCCTCTTCCTGAAAAAGGTTAGCAAAAGGAAATAAAATATTTTTTTGATTTTTCTTAATGGTTAGTAAACATAAACAAATAAAGTAATTAAAGACAACGGTGATCCCCCGCGAGGCATAAACCTAACCCGAGAAGAACCGAGCAACCAGTGCGATCTTGTTTGTATGCAAGATGCAGATGAAAATGCAAAGAAAACTTAGGGGGAAAATTAGGGTGCAACAGGATTGAAGCTACCAATGGACCAAAAGTCCCCTCATAATTATGCCTTGAATGCAAGACGCAATATAAACACACCTCATCAAAACATCATAAGCATTGCATTTGCATTCATCGACAATCATCATATTATTCACTCATCTAACATCTTCTTCTAAATCATGTCATCATAACTCATAAACTCATAAAACATTTTAAATCATCATACACCATTTTATCACCTATACCTACACATACAACCTCTAAACACCGTATACAACTGCGCCAAAACATCATAACCTCTTATAACACAAAAAATATCAATTAAACCATTTTTCAGAATTAAAATAATTTTTCAAAACATGTCAGGTATCGCTAAGCTAGCTAACCCCCTCGCTAAGCGACCAACTCTCGGGTTTGAGAGTTCCAAAATATTATATCGCTCGCTAAGCGATCTATAGCTCGCTAAACAAGCATCGCGACTTCCCAAAATTTCTTGTGGTCTCAAAATCGCTCCTCTGCGACAAAACCCCCCACAAACCCAGTTTATAGCAGCAACATAGCATAAAATCATCAATATTATCTACATACATCATAGTATCATCAAATATATCACATAACATCATTAGTTATCATCAAAACCATCATAATTCATCATCAGATAGCAAATTCATCAACAAAACCCCATAACCCTAAGACTCCCCCTCAAAACCCAAATCCTATCTCTATATTACAATACCGAATGGAATTACTCCCCATACCTTAGGTTCTGTGAATTCTTTCGATAATTGTGAGACATGGTTTTGGAGTTATCAAATAGCTTGGTATGATTGAAATTGTGTATGGATCACAAGGTAGAAGAAAGAAACTCATTCTAGAAGAAATCAAACTGGATGAGCCGACTCAACATGCTAAGTAGGTTGACTCATTCAAGGTATTTGGTTGACTCATTGACTTTGTTGAGTCGGCTCGTCTCCTATTTTGAGTCGGCTCATTCCTGTAGCTGCCAATTTTTATTATTCTTGCTCTCTATTTTTCTATTATTAACTAACCAATATAAATAGCTATTGTTATTTCATTTGAGAGGTCAACAAGAAAAGTGAAATAGATACACACTCTTCTCTTCATCTTCTTCTTCCTTGCATCAATCAACAATCACACACAATAATCTTTGTCGATCAAGGTGCAATTACGAAGATAACGTTCAATTGTGAAATAGAGATTTCAGATTGGGTTTTGAAAGTGTGGGTTTTTCTTGGAAAAACCTGAAGGGTTTTCTCCTTTAAGATTATATAAGATTTGGGGGTTTTACACACAACCATCATTCATATATTCATCCGAGTAAGGTAGATTGAAGATCAAGTGGATCGTTCTTTCATATCATGGTAGACGGAGGATTATGAAGATCTTTGTGGGTTCACAAGTGTTGAAGAAACTCAATCGTACTCAAAGTTTGGAGGATTGTATATCCTTGTAAGAAGGGAGCCGTTAACCAGAGGCTTTCTCGACACGCGTGAAGGACTTGGTTTGTCTTGAATCAAGGGGCAAGAAGAAGTTGTCACAACATTCGCGACTCAGATTGGTTTGTTGTTCCATTTTTATTCTTGTAAAAACAATTGCAAAATTAATGAAATTGCCCAATTCATTTGAGAATTGAGGGCAGAGTACTTCTAGCGAGGACGGTGAAAGAACTGCCTAATCAAATCTCTTGTGTCCTTTACTTTCTTTTCTCTTACACTTTCTGCATACTTTGATTTTGTGTGACTTAAAAATTCTGGTTTGTGATAGTTAGTGCATACCAACTGCTTGTTAAAGTGTTGCTCTCAAAATTGACAGCAACTTTGTGAAAATTCTGCACTACTTGAACATCTAAATAACACTTTGTGTGGGTGTACACCAAGTGTTTGTGAAAAAGTCAAAACACCCAAAATCAATTCTTTTGTGCTAATTTTCTTCCTATATTTCATTTTTAAGAGTGGTTTATCAATTGTTGTGGAATTAAGTGAATTAATTGCATTGTATTAATTTCTCTTGTCAACATTTAATTCCCATTTGGTTTCAAGCGCATATCCGATCACGGGTGACTTAATTTTGTTTTAGACGATTTTCCGGGGAACTTCCGCAAAAATATTTTTCAACTAATTTTTGAAAAGTAAATTTTAAAAAGGGATTTATTCAACCCCCCCCCCCCCCTTCTAGATCCGCGCCATCGTCTAACAATAACTTCTCGCAAAACCTCAAGCCTTCAACTTCTAGCTTTTTCTTCAGAGCTCTCATTCTCTTCTCCCAAAGTATGATCGTTCCAAATGATCGTATTATCCAAACTTCACTCTCTTAGTCAATCTTACCCTTATGACCTCATTAGTCTTTTCCTCTTTTACCCTCACTTAGCCTTTACCAAAAGACCATAATATCCTTGTCCTCTAACTCTTCTTATTTAAATTAATTTCTCCCAATTTAATTAAATAAACTCACTATACTTAATATCCTAATATTATTAAAATATTAAGTCACACCCATGTCTCCACAAAACATTATATCATCAATAATTCATAACATATACATCAAATAAATCAGAATCAACTTTAGGGTGTTATAAACTGCCCCTTTCACTAAGAAGATCCTTCAGGTATTCCACTAGTTTATGAAGGTTGAGAAACACGAGAAAGGGGGTTGCATTGAGTTTCTCATTTGACCCCTTTTGGGGAATTATATTATAAATCTAACAACAAAAATAAAAATAAATAACAATTATTTTTATCCTGGTTCACTATTAACGAAGTTACTCCAGTCCATCCGTCAAGGTGCTTTTTCCTTCTTTTAAGGACTTAATCCAATGACCATCAACATGATTACAACCACAATGGAAACCGCCATTGCCTTCTTGATAATCCTGGATCTCAAAGCCTCTCAAGGAATCAAACTCTAAGTTGCACTTGGCCCTCTCGAGTATCAGACTATCTTAAATAGCCAACAAAGGAATAAACAACCTTCAATAAGGCATTACGCTACCTTTCTCAAAAATTATTTTTCGCTACCTTCAACAAGAATTTATACTACCTTTCTATAAAGGATTTTCTGTGTACACTTAATGCTTCTTACATGCAGATTACACAAATGAAATACATAAACACCTAAGTGTGCCTAGCATGATGTGAGAAACAACTCCTTGCTTTCTAATACCAAACTATATAATGATTAATCTCTAAAAGATTATAAAGCGCCTAGTTTTGTATTACTTAAAATATTTCTGATGATGAGCACTAAGGCTTATTTTCATGAGCTTTGAGCTTCTTTCTGATGTACTCCTTTTTTAGCATATAATGCTTCTTCCAGGTTAACCATCAAGATCAAATAAGTTATTATGCTTCACTTATTGATGTCTCACTTGACTGGTAACATAGAGTAAGCATTTTACATTATGTATAACATATACATATAATGGAGCTTTTCTTTTTGAGCCACAAAGGCTTATTTACATTTCTTCTTCAAACTTCAACTTGTAGTATCTTCATAGCTTGTTTGCATTGTTGTGACTCGCACATTTGATTTATTTTTCAGTATATTGCAGTAGCTACAATGGTATTTCATACCATTTCATGAATCAACATATTTATTTTTGATTTTTATCAACATCTTCATTTTCTTCAATGTTGTTCATCTTTATTACTTTTGTTGGTTAATTGATTGACCAACATCAACCAAAATTTTCTTCAAGCTTCCAAGTCTTCAATTTATAGATCTTGATAAAATAGAGTCGTTGAAGGCAATGTTGGTAACATATTACAACGGTAATATTCCAATGTCCTTGTGAAGGAATGTTCAACATCATAGTACTGGAAAGTTATCCTTACGCCACCTTATCGAGGTAGAGGTCACAACGTTTTAGTACTTTAATATTCAACATAAAAACATTCTTATCTTCAGTCTTCTAACATCTTCAGAGGCTTCGGATTTGTATTTGATGAAGTTTGTAGTATAAGAGTATTTCATTCAATCTTCAGAACCTAAGTCTTCAAAATCTTTGATCTTTGTTCAGCAGAACCTTGTCACAAGATCTTCAACATTTGGTCTTCAAGAAGCATTATCTTTAGAGTCTTCATAAATAGTTCATCCAAAACCTTGTCTTTAGAATCTTCAGATATCATTGAGCGCATACTTTGTCTTCAGATATAATGTCTTCAGAGTCTTCAGAACTTGTTTGATAGAACCTTGTCTTCAGAAACTTTAGAGTTGTAACATTAAAGCGCATTTCTTGTAAAGCCTTCAAGGCTTACTTATAAAGTCTTAATTAGAAACCTTATTACTAATGTTCCTTATAATCGTTTTATTAGAAGCATTTTTTATTCTTGACTTTATAAAGTGTACAACAAATGTATATATGTTTAGATTGGCTATATTTTATGGTAAAACATGCTTTCTGATTCTGAATGTCATATGCAATGTTATGACATGTGATTTAAGCATTATGAAGGTGTGAAGATGTTTGTATGCAGTCGTTTTATAAGGATGTCAACATTGATGTCATGACATCCTTAATTGGGCCTGAAGACCTAGATGAATCCTTTTTTTGTGCGTGCAGTTTACTGTTATCAATTGTGTGTTTTGTTGAGTATCATTTAACGCGGTTGATTAGATGTCAAGGATTCAGCTTGAAGATTTTTTAGTAGAAAATTATATGTTGCTATTTTCGTTCCTTTATTTAAGGAAATATTGTATTTGTTTTATGAAAGTTTAGCAGGCCTATGCTCGTGATTCAAGACTTTATTTAAAGGTTGTTGTTACCCTAGTTTGATAACAAAGACAGATAAAAGAATAAGGATTACCATATTCAGCATTTTCGTGTGTGTTAGTTCTTTTGTGAGCCAATCAATTATCATGTTGATGGTTGTTTTGGACTAGGTTTATTGAGTTGTAATTTTTACCCACTCAAAGCTTTTTAGCAAGAGTGTTTGTACTTGACTGAAGCTTTAAAGCAAGGTCAAGGATTGTTTCTTGAAGTGTGTCTTCATCTTTTCTGAATTGTTTGTCTGTTATTACTGTAGTAATTGGAGTGAGAGGGGTCTCATATTTAAGAGCTCCTAAATAGAACTAGCATTGGTTAGTGATTAAGTGAGAAGATCGTAAACTGGGATGTTTGATGAGGGTCTTTGAATTGATACTACTGATAGTGAAGTTCCTTACTGGCTTGGTAGCCCCCATAGTAGGTGTGTTTGCACCGAACTGTGTTAAAAATTCCTTGTGTTCTTTACTTCTGTTTTGTTTATTTATATTTTTACTTTTATCCTTGTCAGATATTAGTGTCGTAACATCGTATTCGACATTGTATATTTGTTTCCAGAATTTTCAATTGGCACCTTGCTTGCTTTTCTGGGTGAGATCTAGGGGCAATTTTATGGTACTATGGACAAGGATGGAGGATTTGGGAATAGACCACTTATTCTGGATGGATCTAACTATGATTATTAGAAACCTCGCATGGTTGCTTTCTTGAAATCTCTGGACAAGAAGGCATGGAAAGCTGCAAATAAAGGATGGGAACATCCTGTTATTACTGATAAAGATGGAAATATGACTTTTAAGCTTGGGGAGGATTGGAGCAAAGACGAGGATGATTTGGTACTATGGAATTCTAAAGCCTTGAATGCTTTGTTCAATGGCATTGATAAGAACATATCCAGATTAGTGCATCATTGTGACTTGGCCAAGAAAGTTTGGGATATTATCAGAACCACTCATGAAGGAACTTCCAAAGTCAAGATGTCAAGACTTCAAATGCTCACAACCAAATTTGAAAATCTGAGAATGAAAGAAGATGAGACTATTCATGACTTTCACATGAATATTCTTAATATTTCTAACACCTCAGGAGCTTTAGGAGAAAAATGTCTGATGAAACGCTTGTGAGGAAAATTCTCATATCACTTCCCAAAAGATTTGCCTTGAAGGTGACTGCTATAGAAGAGGCACATGACATCTGTAACATGAAGGTTGAAGATCTCATTGGATCTCTTCAGACATTTGAAATGGGATTCAGTGATGGGCCTGAAAAGAAAAATAAAAGCATAGCCCTTGTGTCAAATATTGAGGAAGAAGCAGGTGAAGTGGGAAATGAAGAAAGCCTGAAAGAAGTTGTTGCCATGTTGGGAAGACAATTCAACAAGGTCATGAAAAGGATGAATATGAACTCAAGGCAAAATTTCAGGTAAATTTCATCTGACATCAGTAGATCAAATGAGTCTAGGACAAAGCCTGAAGAGAAATCAAGTCAAAGTAAAAGAGTTCAATGTCATGGGTGTGATGGTTTTGGCCACATTAGAGTTGAATGCCCTACCTATCTGAAGAGACAAAAGAAAGGCATATTTGTTACATGGTCTGATGGAGATTCTAAAAGTGACTTTGATGAGGAATCAGCGCAAACATATCACCATTTTGACAAAGACATGTGTGTCTGATGAAGACTCTAGTGAAGATGAACTAACCTTTGAAGAACTTGCTTTTACTAATCAAAAGCTATGTATCAGAAGTGCTCAAGTGATTCAAGCAGGAGAAAAGTATAAGAAGATCATAGCAACACTGTAGGTTGAAAAGGAAGAGCATTTGTCAACAATTTTTAATCTGAATGATGAAGTCACCATGCTGAATTCTAAGCTGGATCAGATGATCAAATCCATCAGAATGTTGAACAGTGGATCTGAAACACTTGATGATATTCTTCAGACAGGAAGAAGTGCAGGAGACCTGTCTGAGATAGGATTTAATGGTTCCAAAAACAACTCTTCAAGTAGCAGCCAACCTGAGCTCAAGAATGGTGTTTCAAAATAGATGTTGAAACTAGTGTCTCAACATCATGGAACAAGAAGAACAACGCATCAAAGGAGAATATATCAAAGGTGGAGGTGTCACTACCGTGGGAGGTTTAGTCACATAAAACCCTTCTGTTTCAGACTTCATGGATATCCTGATCATAATCCACAGCCCAACCTTAAGCAAAACATGGTCATCAAGAAACAACAGTGGGTTCCTAAGCAAGTTGCTTTGATAGCTCATACTTCTCTTAGAGTGTCAGCTAAAGAGATTGGTATTTTGATAGTGGTCGTTCTAAGCATATGATTGGAATAAAAAATCGGGTGGTTGATATCAAACCTCACCCTACCAGTTATGTGACTTTTGGTGATGGTGCTAAAGGAGAAATCAAAGGAGTTTGAAAAATTGAATGTTCAGATGTTCCAAATATTGATGGTGTTCTACTTGTAAAGGGATTGACTTCTAATCTCATTAGCATCAGTTAGCTGTATGATCAAGGGTTCAGTGTCAACTTCATAAAATCATAATGTATTATCACAAATGAAGAAAATGTAGTGGTCATGAAGGGAGTCGGGTCTAGAGATAATTGTTATCTTTGGTTTAACCAAGATTCCAGTTACTCATCTATGTGCTCACTATCTAAAGAAGATGAAGTAAAAGTGTGGCATCAAAAGATGGGTCATCTTCATCTAAGCGGGATGAAAATAGTCATAACCTTAGAAGCTGTAAAAGGAATTCCTAAGCTTCAAATTTATGAAGGAAAAATATGTGGTGAATGTCAAGTAGGCAAGTAAACCAAAATATCACACCTGAAGATTCGACATCTTACTACATCCAAAGTCTTTGAGCTATTACATATGGACTTGATGGGTCCCATGGAGGTTGAAAGTCTTGGTGGAAAGAGGTATGCTTATGTGATGGTAGATGACTACTCAAGATTCACTTGGATAAACTTTTTCAAAGATAAATATGATGTCTTTGATGTGTTCAAGGATCTTTGTCAAAGAATTCAGAGAGAAAAGGAAAGATATGTCATCAGGATTAGAAGTGACCATGGGAAGGGAAATGAGAATAAAAAGTTCTCTGAATTCTGCTCATCTGAAGGAATCATCCATGAGCTTTCTTCTCCCATTACTCCTCAAAAAAATGGGGTTGTTGAAAGGAAGAACAAAACTATTCAAGAATCAGCTAGGGCCATGATTCATGCCAAGAAACTTCCTTTGTACTTCTGGGCTGAAGCTATGAACA
This sequence comes from Lathyrus aphaca, assembly GCA_963966055.1. NCBI lineage: Eukaryota > Viridiplantae > Streptophyta > Magnoliopsida > Fabales > Fabaceae > Lathyrus > Lathyrus aphaca. The sequence continues at coordinate 138,992,885 of OZ014522.1, read as the reverse complement.
ATGCGTGTTATGTTCATAATAGAGTCACTCTAAGAAAAGGAACTCCTACTACTCTCTATAAGCTATGGAATGGAAGAAAACCTAATGTAAAATACTTCCATGTATTTGATAGTAAGTGTTATATTCTGGAAAATAGAGAACAAATAAGAAAAATGGATCCCAAAAGTGATGAAGGCATATTTCTGGGTTATTCTACTAACACCAGGGCTTATATAGTTTTCAACTCTAGAATTAGAGTCATGATGGAATCCATAAATGTGGTTATTGATTATCTATACAAAGAAGTTGATGTCACATATGATGTTTAAACATTCTATGATACTCCAGCTAGAGTTACAGATAAAGAAGTTGATCAAAATCTAGCTACCTCAGAATCTGAGTCTAAGCCAACAAACAAGATACCTTCCATCAGAATCCAGAAGGACCATCCTAAAGATCTCATTAAAGGTGATCCTAACAGTGGAGTTATAACTAGATCAAGGGAAGTTATCTCTAACTCCTGTTTTAACATAAAAATGTCAAAGAAGCATTGACTGAGGAATTTTGGATTAATGTTATGCAAGATGAGCTGGAGCAATTCAAAAGAAATGAAGTAAAGGAACTTGTACCAAGACCTGAAGGAACCAATGTTATTGGTACTAAATGGGTATACAAGAATAAATTTGATGAACAAACAAGAAAAAATCCAGGCTTGTTGCTCAAGGATATACTCAAAATGAGGGCATCAACTTTGATGAGACATTTGCTCTTGTGGTTAGACTTGAATCAATACGATTGCTATTGGGAGTTGCATGCATTCTGAAGTTCAAACTGTTCCAAATGGATGTAAAAAGTGCCTTTTTGAATGGATATTTGAATGAGGAAGTTTATGTGGAGCAGCCTAAAGGTTTTGTTGATCCAAACCTCTCAGACCATGTCTACAGGTTAAGAAAGGCTTTGTATGGATTGAAACAAGCTCCTAGGTCTTGGTATGAAAGATTAACAGAGTTTCTCCTCAAGAAAGGTTATAGAAAAAGTGGAATAGAAAAAACTCTATTTGTCAAAGACGAAGAAGGAAAAATCATGATTTCTCAGATTTATGTGGATGATATAATGTTTGGTGGGATGTCAGATGAGATGGTTAAACATTTTGTCAAACAAATGCAATCTGAATTTGAAATGAGTCTTGTTTGAGAGCTAACTTTTTTTCTTGGCTTGCAAGTTAAATAGATGGAAGATTCCATTTTTCTCTCTTAAAGCAAATATTCCAGAAACATTGTCAAAAAGTTTGGAATGGAGAGTTCCAGTTGTAACAGCCCGAGCCTTCTGCGCTCCCGGCACTATTACCTCATGATCTTCTCTACCCCCTCACTAGTAGAGTTTTTTTCCTTCCGTGGGAATCGAACCCTATACCCTAGGGTTTAAGTACATGTTCATTCCATTCCCACTACCAATTGAGCCACTTAGCTCAATTGGTAGTGGGAATGGATTGAACATGTACTTAAACCCCAGGGTACATGGTTCGATTCCCACGGAAGGCAAAATCTTTACTAGAGAGGGGGTAGAGAAGATGGTCAGGTAATAGTTCTGAGAGTGCAGAAGGATCGGGTTGTTACATAAAAATGCGCCTTTTTTTTGTAATAGCCCGAGCCTTCTGCTCCCGGCACTATTACCTCACAATCTTCTCTACCCCCCTCACTAGTAGAGTTTTTGCCTTCTGTGGGAATCAAACCATGTACCCTGGGGTTTAAGTACATGTTCATTCCATTCCCACTACCAATTGAGCTACTTAGCTCAATTGGTAGTGGGAATGGATAGAACATGTACTTGAACCCCAGTGTACATGGTTCGATTCCCACGGAAGGCAAAAACTCTACTAGTGAGGGGGTAAAGAATGAAATTCTGGTATAACTGACTCAGATGTCGAATATGATGTTGAGACATCTTATCTGTTACTTATAAACATGGTAAGGCTTACATATCAGTACTTAAATAATTCTGATATATCAGAGTCAAACATGCTTCAGGATGTTGTGACATCTGATAGGATATTCAGTTCAGGTACTGCATAAAACATAAAACAGAAAAGATATAAAGAGCACAGCAGAATTGTTAACCCAGTTCGATCAAATCAATCTACTCTGGGGGCTACCAAGCCAGGAAGGAAATCCACTATGTAGTATCAATTCAAAGACTTCTCAGCAAACACCTATAGTTTACAGTCTTCTCACTTAATCACTACCAATGCAACTTCTACTTAGGAACTCCTAAATATGAGAAGCTCATTCTCACTTCCAATCACCTCAGTGATGTCTCACAGTTCTCAACTCTCAGTTGCTGATATTGACGACTTCATACCTATACAACAATTCACAAATAGAATCCATACTTCCATGACAACAACTTAACTTTGCTTAGCAGCTTCAATTAAGTACAATACTTCTCTTGCTTACAAGCTTCGAGAATCACAGGTGAAACAGCCACAATAGGGTTCCTTGTTACGTACGGCTGCCACAAGAACACAACCCTAATAATGTTTACATTTTCGGTTGATTGGGTTAAATCTAAACTAGGTTACAGGGTTTCTTTTATAACCTATTCCCAACTAGATTTTGGGCCTAAACAATCACAACAATAGCTGCTACAAATATGCAGAAAAAATCTGCTACAAATATACCAAAAGATCTTCAAATCTAAAAACTCCTAAAATATCTCTAAATATAGAAACTCTATATTTTTCAATATTTGTCTTCAATTTAAATTGAGTCTTTAAGATCTTCTAAATCAGCACCCTTTAAATCAGCGCCACATATGATTGCATAATATCTCCAGAATATTCTGCATCTTTAAAAAATAATTCCACCTGTGATATCAGAATATTTTGTAGAATATTCTGCATAATTCAGATCTGATAAATCCCACTGTCATCACCTTGAATTAGGGTTAGTTAGTTTGTTACCTCCTTGATTCAAGGTGAGTTAGTTATTCTGTTATATTGAATTCAGATAACTAATCTCCCTAAAGATGCGCCTTGTATTGCTTATCTCTTTCCAATTAATTCCAGATAAATTCCCCTGAATTTACTCAGTTCTGTTGCGCATCATTTAAGTCTGGTAGCAGGTTTACGATGTCCCAACATCTGGTGTGACATCCTGGTGTCTTGACTTAAGTGTTACCCTGTTTGACAATGTCACAACATCTGGTGTGACATCCTGATATCTTGACTTAAGTTCATTAATTGTTACTCTGTTTGACAATGTCACAACATCTGGTGTGACATCCTGAACTAAGTTCAACACTTCTTGTTTGATATCTATCTGTAACACATGACAGTAATGTTGTCATGACAGTTGCAGATGTTTCAACATTTTCTTTGACATCTGTCTGTAACATATGACAGTAATGTTGTCATGACAGTTGCAGATGTTTCAACATTTTCTTTGACATCTGTCTGTAACATATGACAGTAATTCTGTCATGACATTTGCAGATGTTTCAACATCTTCTTTGACATCTGTCTGTAACATATGACAGTAATTCTGTCATGACATTTGCAGATGTTTCATCTTCTTTGACATCTGTCTGTAACATATGACAGTAATTCTGTCATGACATTTGCAGATGTTTCAACATCTTCTTCAGTATCTGCCAATTATTATAACCACATTTATCTGTGCCACCATGTCAGGACATCATGTTTGACATGTTCTTCCAGAATCTATACCATGTTAATTTAACATATGGAACTTCTTATTCAACATTTTCCAGCCATATTAGTTTTACCAAACATAATGCCAATCATAAAATAATAGAATTAACAATCTCCCCCTTTGGCTTATTTTGGCTAAAACTAATTTACATACAGGTGTAGCAGTACCTCATGTAGAAGTTCCTTAACATCACATCTTCATATATCAGACCTCAATAGTACACACTTTCTCCCCCTTTTTATCCATAAAAAGACAAAGGCACGATAATAACCATAGAGGTATATAATCTCCATAAGCTTGAAACACACACAAGTTTCACAATAATGCAAATAAAATAGGACCATAACTCTCCCTGTTTTATATAATCATTTCTCCCCCTCGAGAAAAACCACATAAAATCAATTGCACATACTTGTAACACACTCCCCCTGTCTAGGATACTCCATGCTTCTCTGTACATTGATGAAAGGAAAACATAAGACGCATCTTCATGTCTTCAAGAGCTCACCCTCTGTTCAATTCCCAATTGAACACATTCACTTCTTGTACCAAAGCATACCTGATTCCTTTCTTGGTTTGTAGTTACCACAGACTACACAAGATGAACATCTTCTAGCACACAGGTTCTTGACACTAAGCCTTTACACACCAAAGGCCATACAATCCAGATAAAACACATCCAAACTAATTATGACATTAGAATGAATGTCCACAAACAAGCTTCCAAGTAATCAATACCTGATATACTTCAGTCTCTTCTACATGTTTCTTCCAATATAGATCATCTACTTCATCATTCTCCCATATGATTAGGTAGTCTAATAATAGAAACCATGTAGATAAACACCCCAGATAATGTACTAACACTTAGTTAGAACATTTTTCATACACCAAGACCTTATCACCATGATCCAAGATGTGCTCCACCAACTGGACTTACTATAGCATAGTAATCCAAGAACTGAAAATCTTCAACTACACTGTGCCACCAGTTAGAATCAGAAATCCAGAAAAAGTGATAAATTCTCATCTACCTTCAAGAAGAATAAATCCCCTTGAGTCTTCAACTCATCACTCCTCTGCCCAAGAGCAATTTGTTCCAAGACAATCCTCAAGAACAACCAGCTGCCACACTCTGATTATCTTGATTCTTCGAATCCACTTTAAAGATCAACCAATTACCACATTTTGATTACCTCCTTTATGAATCCTCATATGAAAAAGCCAATTGCCACATTTGTCTTCTTCACGTTTATGATAAATCTTCCAAAGATATCCTGATCGATAAAGTTGATCTTCACCAAGCTGTCAAGATAATAGGCCTTATGAAGCATTCAATCCCTATAGATCATTCTATCTTAATTTATTTGTCACTTCACCAATTAGACTCTGATGTTTGAACATTATTAGCCCACATCCATCTGTTGAATTCAGGTCCTTCTTCTGCCACTTGAAAGAACCTCCTTCCTTTATAGAACAAGAGTTACATGCTCTCATAGACTTGATTTATCCATCAAGTTTGAGTAAACAACCTCCATTCTATTGGTTTTGCAGAAATTCCTACCGATAACACATATTGATGAGAAACTTCCAATGTTTCTTCAAAGTCTTCAAACCTGCCATTGTCTGATCATTCAGAAGGAATAGTTAAGAACTACACCTCATAACTATACCAAGGATGCCACATTTCCTTGAGTAAGGCAGTCTTAACAAATTTATGATATCGCCACCTATCTTAACTCCATGATGAGCATCCTGGACTGCACCTAGATCAGAAATAAACCAATCCAAGTAGTCATCAAGATTATGATGTGTTCATGGTCTTTCATCTCCATCTTCAGAATCAACAATATCCAGACTAGTTCTTGCCAAGAAACTTTCCAGAAATACATAACTCCTGTCACACAAGACTGAAGCCAATGCTATAGCTTATGCAATACCTCTCCCATGATTCTGCACAAACTCTGATGATAAGATGTTCCAACATCTTTTTGAACATCACCAATCTTGAATCACAAGGATAATCAATCAAATATTTGTGAACTCCACAAACAACAATTGATCTTAAATCCTTGTATAATACCCTATCAGATAGTTCTACACAATCTAATCTTTTAATTTTGAAAGATTTTAAGGTTAGCTCCAGATAAGATTAGCAAGATCTCCTCATGTCATGGATAAACAATACTCCAGCTGAGCATAAACTCCATTAATTCTCAACTTCACACCCCTGATGAACATACTCTCAAACCGAAAAACAATCATGAGTTTTACAAATTCATATACACTAGTTCTCTGAGAATACCACAAAGAGCACAACTGATAAATATCCTTATATATTCATACAAGACACACTTGATTTTATATTCCAAAACAGATGCTCTTAGTTTGCTTGCTACAAAGGGTTCATGCTGCCACTATCCATGACTAGTAGTAGAAGAAAATACCAGTTCAATCAACCATTCTGATCAGACCTCCCAATCTGACATTCTTCCCTTGCTTCTAGCAATTTTTGGTCACATTTCTAGCTTTAATCATGACCAAAGTCATGCATTTATCACACACATTTGTAGATACATTTAGAAGCTTCTTTTATCTACCAATAGACATGATTATTTCAATATCATTTAGGACTTCAACACAGAGCTCCAAAGACAATCTCTAAGGATCACACCTTCAGTAGCTAATTCAGGTCATCACAGACTAAAACACCATGAAAAGAAATATACAGCCACAAAGAGAAAAGTAATTTCTCAACACTTCTTGAATTATGATGTTTAGACTGTAGTTCTGCACTTTTACATCAGACATATACATAATCCTCCATTAATGTATTTTCTCATTGGTTGAAAGCATGACATCTTTCAAAGACAGATAAACATTTAGCTCCTGTCAAAGTATTCACTATCGATTAGATGCATATCCTTATCAATAGCAGACAAATACTCAACTCCTGTCAAGGTTTTTATCATATGTGATAAGGTAACCTTCTCACACAAGGTAGGAGATTTGGTTTGACATTCATTTCCTGCACACCTGTGGCACTTGCTAGTCCCTATTTTATTAATCCACACCACCTATCACTTCAAATTAGGTAAATGGCTTGACCTGATATTCCACCATGAGCACAACTAACTTCCTTGGTTGAAGACTCAACATTTTTGAGATAATGTTTCAACATCAGATCTGACAACAATCTCAAACAAATTGATTTGACACTTACTATGGTTTTGGGGGTAACAACAGTAGTAATCCATGTACAACTCTTTGCAGAGGGTACGAGAGTTCACCAGAAGTTAATCATCCTTTTTTATCAGATCCAAATACATGCAGTGACTTGCATGATACATACCATTAACATGTCTACATATTATACTCTTCATACGGGGACATCACATAATTGGGCCTAAGCTTGATGAAGAATTCCCTTGATCATACACCAATAACTATGGTTATTAGCAGCACACTCCCACTTTCTTAAACTTGAGACCTTCAACACATAGCATAGATGCCTCCTCTTCCAGGTTAGGAGTAGGTTCCAAACATATGTGATCATCACACATTTGTCTAGCACCCAAAGCATCCATCATGTTAGCAGGATATCACACCAGTTTCCTTCTTCTGGAACACAAAACTAAGCTTGGTTCTGAAACATTACTGCTTTCAAGATTACTACCTTTTCTTCGATCAGCTCCAACTGAAGTGCTATAACATTATGAAAGATACTTTGCACAAATACAATCGCCAGTAGTATCTCAAAGAGTATTCAACTTCATAGCTTCAGAGATCCTTAAAAAAACACAATTTTTTAGGTCTTTGACTCAACATTTACCATAAACTACTGATGTGTAGCGTGGTGTCAAGACATTAGGATTGACATATCAACTCAGCTTCTTTCTTGATGAAACTTCCTTCAGCTCATGATTTAGACAATCAGAAACATGTATCTTCACAAGAGAAATTATCTTCAGTTATACCTAAACTATATTGGACACCATAACCAGGAAGAATATCCTAATTAGGTCACCATAAATAAGCTTAAGAGATAACTTATCAAGATCTTCACTCCCGCATGAAAGATTTGAGAATTATACTCTTTTGCTTTAGCTCCAACCTCTTCTTTCACCAGGAATCTCTTATCAAGAAACACAACATTTTGAAATAAGTGTTCTCCAGTTTTGTAATCACATGATAGAACATCAAACTTGACATTATGAACCGAAGCTTTACAACAGCCTTTGTATGAAGTACTGGGGAACCACTATCAAACATAACACATCATAAATAATAGAGCAATTCCTTGGAGATAAATAAACTCCTCCACAGTAAGATCCTCCAAAAGATATTGAAACACGATGTCAAGACATCTTATCTGACATCAGCAAACCTATGTGAATAAAACATCATTATACCATATTCCTTATAAATTGTATGATCATCAATTCAGATACAAATATAACTCCCCATACAGGAACAACCAGAACATTTCCCAACCACGGTGCATCTAATCCAAGTAACACACAAACTTGGTATAACTTCAGAATATATCAGAGGCACATGCAGTAGTACAGAAGTTGAAACCAAACCTCTCAGAAAACAAAACATAAGCCTCCTTGAAATATAGAATTCTCTGAACCAAGATGTCAGGACATTCTGTCTGACATCATAGCTACACAACAATTCACCAACAAATTTCCAGCCCTGATAACACCAGACCGGTCCAATATACACCATATGATGAATAGTCTATCCTCCACTTCTAGGGACCATTCAAATGCCAATATGAACCTCTCAAGTTCCAACAGCTTTTCATTATATCATCCTTCTTCCTTTACCATGAACCAGAAAGTATCCCCCTTAGATCTCATCCAGAAACAGACCAGGATGCCTGCTCTGATACCAATTGAAATTCTGGTATAACAGACTCAGATGTCGAATATGATGTTGAGACATCTTATCTGTTACTTATAAACATGGTAAGGCTTACATATCAGTACTTAAATAATTCTGATATATCAGAGTCAAACATGCTTCAGGATGTTGTGACATCTGATAGGACATTCAGTTCAGGTACTGCATAAAACATAAAACAGAAAAGATATAAAGAGCACAGCAGAATTGTTAACCCAGTTCGATCAAATCAATCTACTCTGGGGGCTACCAAGCCAGGAAGCAAATCCACTATGTAGTATCAATTCAAAGACTTCTCAGCAAACACCTATAGTTTACAGTCTTCTCACTTAATCACTACCAATGCAACTTCTACTTAGGAACTCCTAAATATGAGAAGCTCATTCTCACTTCCAATCACCTCAGTGATGTCTCACAGTTCTCAACTCTCAGTTGCTGATATTGACGACTTCATACCTATACAACAATTCACAAATAGAATCCATACTTCCATGACAACAACTTAACTTTGCTTAGCAGCTTTAATTAAGTACAATACTTCTCTTGCTTACAAGCTTCGAGAATCACAGGTGAAACAACCACAATAAGGTTCATTGTTACGTACGGCTGCCACAAGAACACAACCCTAATAATGTTTACATTTTCGGTTGATTGGGTTAAATCTAAACTAGGTTACAGGGTTTCTTTTATAACCTATTCCTAACTATATTTTGGGCCTAAACAATCACAATAGCTGCTACAAATATGCAGAAAAAATCTGCTACAAATATACCAAAAGATCTTCAAATCTAAAAACTCCTAAAATATCTCTAAATATAGAAACTCTATATTTTTCAATATTTGTCTTCAATTTAAATTGAGTCTTTAAGATCTTCTAAATCAGCACCCTTTAAATCAGCGCCACATATGATTGCATAATATCTCCAGAATATTCTGCATCTTTAAAAAATAATTCCACCTGTGATATCAGAATATTTTGTAGAATATTCTGCATAATTCAGATCTGATAAATCCCACTGTCATCACCTTGAATTAGGGTTAGTTAGTTTGTTACCTCCTTGATTCAAGGTGAGTTAGTTATTCTGTTATATTGAATTCAGATAACTAATCTCCCTAAAGATGCGCCTTGTATTGCTTATCTCTTTCCAATTAATTCCAGATAAATTCCCCTGAATTTACTCAGTTCTGTTGCGCATCATTTAAGTCTGGTAGCAGGTTTACGATGTCCCAACATCTGGTGTGACATCCTGATGTCTTAACTTAAGTGTTACTCTGTTTGACAATGTCACAACATCTGGTGTGACATCCTGATATCTTGACTTAAGTTCATTAACTGTTACTCTGTTTGACAATGTCACAACATCTGGTGTGACATCCTGAACTAAGTTCAACACTTCTTGTTTGATATCTATCTGTAACACATGACAGTAATGTTGTCATGACAGTTGCAGATGTTTCAACATTTTCTTTGACATCTGTCTGTAACATATGACAGTAATGTTGTCATGACAGTTGCAGATGTTTCAACATTTTCTTTGACATCTGTCTGTAACATATGACAGTAATTTTGTCATGACATTTGCAGATGTTTCAATATCTTCTTTGACATTTGTCTGTAACATATGACAGTAATTCTGTCATGACATTTGCAGATGTTTCAACATCTTCTTTGACATCTGTCTGTAACATATGACAGTAATTCTGTCATGACATTTGCAGATGTTTCAACATCTTCTTCAGTATCTGCCAATTATTATAACCACATTTATCTGTGCCACCATGTCAGGACATCATGTTTGACATGTTCTTCCAGAATCTATACCATGTTAATTTAACATATGGAACTTCTTATTCAACATTTTCCAGCCATATTAGTTTTACCAAACATAATGCCAATCATAAAATAATAGAATTAACAGATAAGATCGTGAGGTAATAGTGTCAGGAGCGCAGAAGGCTCAGGCTGTTACACTAGTCACAAAAGAACACCTGCTCCTACTCATCTTAAAATGACTAAAGATGAAAGTGTTAGTGTTGATCAAAGATTGTATAGAAGCATGATAGGCAGTCTGCTGTATCTTATAGCTAGTAGAACTGATATTGCTTTTGTTGTTGGAGTATGTGCCAGATATCAAGCAGAGCCTAAAGTTTCTCACATAAATCAAGTCAAAAGAATACTAAAATATGCAAATGGAACTTGTGACTATGGCATGTTGTATTCTCATGGGAGTGATCTTGTCTTATCTGGGTATTGTGATGCTGATTGGGTTGGTAGTGCAGATGATATGAAAATTACTTATGAAGAATGTTTCTTTGTAGGTAGAAACCTCATCTCCTGGTTTAGCAAGAAGCATAATCGTGTCTTCCTATCTACTGCAGAGGTTGAGTACATAGCAACTGGTAACAAATGTTCTCAGTTTGTTTGGATGAAACAAATGTTGTCTGAGTATAATGTCACTCATGATGTTATGACATTATATTGTGACAATATCAGTGCAATCAATATTTCCAAGAATCCTATTCAGCACAGTAGGCCTTTATGAGGGCTGATATATTCACAAAGGCCTTGGATGTTAATCAGTTTGAAAACTTAAGAGGCAAATTAGGAATTTGCCTTTATGAGGGCTTATAGAAATTATATAGATGTTGGAAAAGGAGGAAGTTGATGGATGAGCAGGCTGGAGAGGAAGCCTCTTGTACTATTTGTTAGGGTTCTGCTATACCCAGGATTTCTGCTCTTTATAAGCTTGTGGTGCTAACTATTTTTGGCTTTATAATTCTTTCTATGTTTGGCTCAATTTCTAGCTAAAAGGGGGAATAACTATAGCTAGTTGGATGATATATGTTCTGATTGTATACTATTTATTTTAGTATAGTCAGATTGTTTGTTGCAGGGCTTAACAGGTTGAGGAGGAGATGAAATCTCTCTGCTGATGGAAATTAGAAATTACTTTTGTTGTTATGCTGTACTCTGATACAATTTTTGTTTGAGGGGGATTATGTCTTTCTATGTGCTTTGTGTGTTGTTGTTTATGTGCTTCTGCTATGCTGTTTAGAGCTGAATAATACTTAAATTGTTTTAGCCAAAAAAATCCCAATGGGGGAGTTTGTAGATGTTTAGATTGGCTATATTTTATGGTAAAATATGCTTTCTGATTCTAAATGTCATATGTAATGTTATGACATATGATTTAAGCATTATGCATGTGTGAAGATGTTTGTATGTAGATGTTTTATCAGGATGTCAAGACTGATGTTATGACATCCCTGATTGGGCCTGAAGACCTAGATGAATCCTTATTTTGTGCGTGCAGTTTGTTGTTATCAATTGTGTGTTTTATTAAGTATTATTTAACGCGGTTTATTAGATGTCAAGGATTCAGCTTGGAGATTTTTTAGCGGAATATTATATGTTGCTATTTTCGTTCCTTTATTTAAGGAAATATTGTATTTGTTATGTGAAAGTTCACCAGACCCATGCCTATGATTCAAGACTTTATTTAAAGGTTGTTGTTAGCCTAGTTTGATAACGAAGACAAATAGAAAGAATAAGGATTATCATATTCACCTTTTTCGTGTGTGTGTGTGTGTGTGTGTTAGTTCTCTTGTGATTCAAGCAATTATCATGTTGATGGTTATTTTGGACTAGGTTTATTGAGTTGTAATTGTTGTCCACTCAAAGCTTTTAAGCAAGAGTGTTTGTACTTGACTGAAGCTTTGAAGCAAGGTCAAGGATTATTTCTTGAAGTGTGTCTTCATCTTTTCTGAATTGTTTGTCTGTTATCACTATAATGGTTGAGAGGGAGTGAGAGGGGTCTCATATTTAGGAGTTCCTAAATAGAACTAGCATTAGGAGTGATTAAGTGAGAAGATCGTAAACTGGGATGTTTGTTGAGGGTATTTGAATTGATACTACTGATAGTGTAGTTCCTTCCTGGCTTGATAGCCCCCAGAGTATGTGTGTTTGTATCGAACTGGGTTAACAATTCCCTGTGTTCTTTACTTCTGTTTTATTTATTTATATTGTTACTTTTATCCTTGTCAGATTTAGTGTCGTGACATCGTATTCGACATTGTATATCTGTTGCCAGAAGTTTCAAAATGTTTTCACCCAGAGTGATTAAGATAAAAAACGGGTGATGCCACGCGCCTTCTATTAGAGTCAGAATCTTTCTAGCAACAACTATACACTAGAAAGAAACCATAAAGTACATAATTATTGTTATAGATATCATGTGCAACTATCATCAAAACTCAAGGCCAAATGTAGAACTCATCTTGTTCTTACAGTTTACTCAACTTCATCTATTCAAGTTCATCACGAGAGAAGGAAGTAGTGGTGTCGGTCGAAGTTGTTGTAGTCTCTTGAGTAACATCAGGGTTTATATTGTTTTTGGGTTGATCATTGAGTGAAACTTCTTGGTGTTTGAAGGGTGGAAGAGAAAAAAAGAATTAAAAGTTTAAGAGTTCGAATGGGATCTTAGCAGGTGTGATTTGGCAATAAAAAGCTTAAGGAAATGAATGGAATAAAAACCTATTTATAGGGAAGTGAATGGAGTGCTCAAGCATGTGAGATGATAAGGATTTGAATGAAATCGTGTGAAGGTCGAAGGTGAGGAAAATGTGACTTGTAATTTATCAAAACTCACTCAATTTTTGCGTTTTATGTGCTAAACAACTTCTGGAAGGTTACTAAACATGATTAGAAGCAAAAACATGTGCTCAATTGGCCTATAATTTGAATTAAGTTGATTTCTAAATTTGACCAAAGGGAAATTTTCAGTTTCAGATCTTTAACTCCATGGGAAATACAATGTAGGAAGCTTTAAGATCTCACTCTTTTTGCAATTGGAATATCTTTCAACAAACTTTACAATGTGCAAAAAAAATATCCATTTGGATTCTTGAGCTGAAAGTTATGTCTCTTTGAAATTTGGAAAAATCACCTGATTTTTGTACTTCGAAAAATTTCTAAGTATGGAGGTTTAAAATGACCTATAATGTCTCCTTCAACTCCATGACCTTCCAAGCATTTTAGGTATTTTTTATTGAATCAAACTAGTAGAAAACATCCCCAAGATGATAATAGAAAAGAATGGGCTCAAGAAGATGATAATTGACCAAGTTATGATCCTTGGAAGTTGGTAAAAAGTCACCTAAGATCACAAAATGACCTATAATGTTTCCACACTTTTGCTAATTCTCCAAGCATGATTAGGTCTTTTGATGCAAAGAAAAGTTGTTGGAGATGATGAGAAGAGCCCATAGCAAAAAGAATCACTTCCAAATGATGAAAAATGTAATACCCCGTATTTAATTAACACTCAGGATAATATTAATTGAGATGGATAAGGTTTAGGTGTGCTCTGAAATTTTTATACAAAAATAATTAGAGCAACCGACGAACTCAAATTTATTAGTTAGTATTATCTGACTAAGAGATTTTATTGATTAAGTGACTTAAAGACAATGTGACCTTATGAATATTTTATACATTCCCATTTGAGTGAAATCACGTAATCGGAACCGTTTTTCCCTGAAAATGTCGTTTCATGAGCCAGGGGCTCTTCTGGAATGTACGCATGCAGTACTTGGTAAGTTTGATTCCCGCGTGTAGTACGAAAGGAAACTACAGGTAGAGACTTGTGGTGGTTTATGGCCCTAGTGAAGTGGTGATTGTAAGTTTAATATCCCTTCAATTCGAATCAATTTCGTATGCCAAGTAAATTCAAGGATCCATAACTCATGTCGAATCTTAGACGTATGAGAGGACAAGAATAGGGGATTCCTTCGTGGTTTCCGGATTAGTGATACTTTCGAGTTAGTAAAATCAAGACATGTTTCCATATGAGTGTGAGATTGTGATCTCAAGGTCTAGGCTTCCCCCTACTTGAGTAGGATTCTTGTAGAACCTTGAAGATCCGAGAGAATTCATAAGATAGGGAACTCACTGGGATGTTGATATCTCACCCCACTATTGTTGTTGTTTTTCAGGTTTTGTTTGCAGGTTTGATTTACAAGTGGAGCTATGCTCGAGATGTTTCAAGAGAAGCATAGACTTAGTTTTCTGCTGTGTATTTATTTTTTGTACAATGATGGATATTGTATTGATCTTAGTATTTTTTTTTATTTTAGTATGATTTCCATGTCTTGTACCATAATTTATATTGCTTTTAGAATTGGTCAAGAATATGAATTGTGCTATTAGGCACTTATGGTGGTGTCAGTACCAAACAAACACTTGTATGATATTATTCTAGATAAATATTATATGAGGCGTTACAAAATTGAGAAATTTATGCTCTTGTAGCCTTAGAATCAACAACTTGCCAAATTAGGTCAAACAACTTGAATCAACTTTGCATCTTTTGAACTTTTCTTGTAAATTAGGGCATAATGAATCACATATGACCTTGAAATGATGTTGTCTTTAAGCACACTTGATGATTAGGCTCATATCTTGATGAAACTTATTGAAGAAGGCATGAAAACAAACTTATGAAACTTTGAAGTTTCTTGATGCATCAAGTTATTTAACCTTGAGATAAACTTGATCTAATGAATTTGAAAGATGATCAAGGCATGGTACTTTGATTATAGAAGCCATACTTAGAAGTTCAAATCCATGTGATCAATTTATTGAGGATCAATTCCCAAAACCCTGCTTGGTTCAACACCTACAAGGTATAAACACAAAAGAGAAACAACATTTTTATATTTTGATTAGATGTTAGTGGAGTGATCAAAAAGGTATAATACAAATTAAAAATGTTTGATGATCTTGTTTGAATGCAAATGATGCAGATGAAGTGTGGAATCTTATGAGTAAAAATTTGGGTGTTATAGTGTGATTTGTGGGATGTATGGTCTCCAAATTTCATCTCTAGGTTAGAAACACTTATGCTTTTACTGAACTTACACTCCATATAGTATATATTACTTCTTCTTATGCGAAATTCATCCATTTATAAGGCTCTTTTCTAAGTCTCCAGCCTCTCATTTAAATCCTCTTTCGACTCTTCAAGTATGACTATGTCATTTGCAAAAAGCATCCATCTCGATGTTAGCTCTTGGATGTGTTCTACGAGTACATCCAAAATCAAAGTAAAATATAGGGTCTTAGCGTTGAACCTTAGTAAAATTCTATTGTAATAGGGAAATTGTTCGCTCTCCACGCTATGTTTGCACACAAGTCGTTACTCCTTCATACATATCTTGGACATATCTAATATAGGAAATCTTAGCCCCTTTATTCTCCAAGGATTTCCACAAAATTCTTTAGTCACTCTATCGTACCGTTCGTACGCCTTACCCAAACCATAGAAAATTAAGTGTGAGTTTTGTTGGTTCATATGATACTACCACATCCTACATCGTAGTAGATAGATTGCTTCCATGGTTGACCTCCCAAATATAAAACAAAATTGACTCTCAATAACTTAATTCTTTTTTCTTAACCTTTGTTCAATCACTCTTTTCCGTAAATTAATGGTATGACGCTTACATTTTAATCTCCTATAATTTGCACGATTTTGTATACCCCCTTGTTTTTATAGGTTGGGAATAAGGTACTTCTTCATTCATCTGACATTTACTTTGACCTCATAATTTCATTAAATAGTTTGGCGAACCACTCAATGTCTTTATCTCTGAGAATTTTCCACACTTCAATGGACATGTTGTTCGGTCCAACTGTCTTATTGTTACTCATTTTTTCAACATTTCTTTTACTTATTGTTTTTTAATATGACAATAGTAATTATAGTATCGACCCTCTTTCTAATGTTCGGCATGTTAGATTTTAATGAGATATCATATCCTTCATTAGATAAATTATAAGCGTCTTCCACTTATCTTTTAAATCCTTTTCTTGAACCAAGACTTTATCTTCTTCATCTTTAACATATTTCACTTGATCCAAATATTTTGTCTTTCTTTCTCTTCCCTTAGAAGCTTATATATTGATTTTTCTCCATTCTTGGTTCCTAAAGATTGATATTCATGAAAAAAAAATTGGCTCTTGCTTCACTCACCACATTTTTTGTCTCTTTTTAGCTTTCTTATATTTTTCTCAAGTTTCGGCATTTTTACACACTTTCTTTAAAACATTATCTTTTTTACTTTAACTTTACTTTCAACATTTTTATTTCACCACCAGAATTTTTCACCCATATATCCAAAACCTCTTTATTCTCTTAGGATTTGTTTGGGGTTTGAATGGGAAGGAAGGGAAGAGTTTTGAAAAATATGAAAGATTGAGTGAAAAGAATAGAAGGATTTTGGTTCGAAGGAGTTTGGAGGGTTTGGTTTTATTCATAACCAAAAATCCAATAATTTGCACAATTTTTTGTTGTTATAGTATTTCAAAAATTTAAAATATATTAATGATAAACATTATTTTATCATTCTAAACAAAATCTTTTTTTCAAAAAATGTAAGAGATTTCTCTATATTTAAAAATAGGCTTAAATAGTCTTTTAGTCCCTGTAAGTTAACAAGTTTTTGGTTTTCGTCCCTGAAAGTTTTTTTTTTCGGTTTAAGTCCCCACATTTCCAAAACGCTTTGGTTTTAGTCCCTACTGTGAGTTAGACGTTAAAAAAAAAGGATGTGGCAGACGGTGCTTATGTGGCAGGTCGTTTGGCATTTCTCAATAATCCAAGTGGCATTCTCATTTACACATGTGGATTTGTCATTTTCCTACCACAAAATGGAACATGAAAGGTTATTTTAGCATTCTCACTATCGTCCCTACAAAGTTAGGTTTTCAGCCATTGAAGAGTTTTCAAGGAAATTGTCAAGTAAACTTCATACATTGAAGACGACGGGACTGACCTGCAGCAAAGGCCATCGGGACTGATCAACTTCAGGTATGACATTTATACTGAACATTCATTATGGGGGAAGGATGGTTAGGGATAGTGTGGTGTATTACTTAGGTGGGGTTAAACATGAAGTAGAGATAGACCCTGATAGGTGGAGCTATTTTGAAGCAACTGGTATTGTGAAAGATATTTGCAACCTTGAGGCCACTGATTATTCTCTATGGTGGTATAACAATGTATCGGGTAAACATGTAAGGCTAATTGGTGATAGGGATGCAGCTAATATTTATGAACATGCTGTTGAAACTTGTTGTAGTGTGGATTTATTTGTTGAGCATAAAGTTAATGATAATGCTGGAAATGTGAATGATAATGCTGGAAAAGTCAATGATAATGTTGGAAATGCTGATGAAACTGTCAATGATAATGCTATTGCCAATGCCAATGGTGCTGAAAGTGAAGGAAATGCTGATGAAACTGCCAAGGTTGATGCTAATGCTGATAATCTTGATGACAGTGATGACAGTGATGATAGTGATTTTAATTGTTTATCATTTGAGGACAGTGAGGAAGATAGGGCCCTTGGCAAGGATGATGGCTTTTTCTTTGCAGAGAAACCATCAAGAAGGATTAAGCAGATTGCAAGGAAACATAGGGCTACTCCAAAAAAGATAAGAAATGTTGGTGTTACTAGGGGTTCATCAAGTGGAGTTAGTGTTGATAATGACTTGGTTGACACTAATTATTTAAGTGAAGATCTAGGCAGTAGTGATCCTGATGCATCAGATAAAGAGGTTGGACCAAATTATCCTAGGTTTAAGATGGAGGAATTGCACAAGGATTACAAGTTCAAAGTTGGTTTGGAGTTTGTTTCCTTGCATGAATTTAAGGATGCAATAACTGAATGGTCAGTATTAAATGGAAGAGAGATAAAGTATGTGAAAAATGACAAGGTTAGAGTGAGAGTAGTTTGCAAGGGCAATTGTGGGTTTTTGGCTCTTGTTAGTAAAGTGGGGAATAAGCACACATATAGAGTGAAAAAATGGTATGGTGCTCACACGTGTGGTAGGGTTTTGAACAACACCACTGCTAACTCCAAGTGGATTGCAAAGACTGTGGCGGCTAGGATGGCTTCATCTGATGGAATTAAGATTCGTGATATTGTCTCTGATATTAGGAATACTTACTCTATAGGTATAAGTATGAACAGGGCATGGAGGGCAAGGCAAATTGCAAAAGGTTTGGTTGAAGGTGATGCAACAAAGCAATATACTCTGTTGTGGAGGTATTCTGCAGAATTAAGGAGGGTCAATGCAGGGAATACCTGCAAAATTAATGTCACTAGAGTTGGTCCCACAATTCAACCCAGATTTGGCAGCTTTTATTTTTGCTTTGATGGAGTAAAGAAGGGATTCACTACTGCTTGCAGGCCATTCATTGGTGTTGATGGATGTCACCTCAAGAACAAATATGGAGGCACTTTGCTTGTTGCTGTTGGAAGGGACCCTAACGACCAATATTACCCCTTGGCTTTTGGTGTATGTGAGACTGAGACAAAGGAGTCATGGAGGTGGTTCCTGACATTGCTTTTGGAAGACATTGGACAAGACAAAAGATGGGTATTCATTTCAGACCAGCAAAAGGTACCTTATCAATTCCTTTTTTTGTTAACTTCATCCCTAAGTAATGTTTGTTTTTTTAAATTCATCCCTAAGTCATGTAATTGTGTTTTGATTTGGTCCCTTATTATTTTTCTTGTAATGATTTCAAGGGCTTAATTCCAGTATTTGAAGAGATGTTTGAGAGGGTTGAGCATAGGTTTTGTCTTAGGCATTTATATGCCAATTTCAAAAAGAAGTTTGGTGGTGGCACACAAATCAGGGATTTTATGATGGCTGCAGCAAAGGCCACATACATTCAAGCATGGGAAGCAAAAATGAAAGAGTTGAAGGTATTACATCCTAAGGCTTAAGAGTGGTTGATCAAAATACCTACAAAATCATGGTGTAAGCATGTTTTCTCATTCTATCCCAAATGTGATGTGCTAATGAATAATGTATCTGAAGCATTTAATAGCACAATACTAGTTGCTAGGGATAAACCAATCTTAACCATGTGTGAATGGATAAGAAACTACCTTATGACTAGAAACTCTAACTTAAGAGAAAAAGTTGATAGGTGGGAACATAGGATAATGCCAAGACCTAGATTTAGGTTAGATAAAGAGGTAGAAAATGCTGGTAATTGGCTTCCAAACTGGTCTGGGGATACTATTTGGCAAGTTGAACATATCCATAGCAAACATAGTTTCATAGTTGACACTTCTAAAAGAACTTGTACATGTAACTTTTGGGAATTGGTAGGCATACCATGTAGACATGCAGTTGCTGCCTTAGGCTATAGAAACCAACCACCAGAAGACTATGTAGATGACTGTTATTCTAAAGAAACATATGTGGCATGCTATGATTTCAATGTTAGCCCAAGTAATGGCCAAGACATGTGGCCTGAGGTTGAAACTGAGGAAATGTTGCCTCCATCCTACAAAAGAGGCCCTGGTAGGCCAAAGAAATTAAGGAGGAGGGAACCTGATGAAGACCCAAACAAGGTAAGGACACAGACATCTTATTGTTGTACCAACTGTGGTGGAAATGGCCACAATGCAAGAAGCTGTTCAGTTCAGGTGCAAGACCCTGAAGCTCAAAAAAGAAAGGTACCAACTTTGGTCCCTCTATTTTAATTTTATTTTTAATTTTGGTCCCCCAATTTTATTTTTAATTGTGCTACTCTGTTTGTAGAAAAAACCAAAGAAAGGTCCACAGCCTCAGGATGAACCTCCATCTCAGCAACAGCCACAGCCTCAAGATGTACCTCTAAGTTCAGTTCAGATGCCTGACCCTCAAGCTAAAAAAAGAAAGGTATGTATTCATGCTACAGACATGAATCATGTATTCTTACTATATGTATTGATTGTGCTACTCTGTTTGCAGAAAAAACCAAAGAAAGGTCCACAGCCTCAGGATGAACCTCCAACTCAGCAACAGCCACAGCCTCAAGATGTACCTCCAAGTGAACAACAACAACAGCCTCAAGATGTACCTCCAAGTTCAGTTCAGGTGCCTGACCCTCAAGCTAAAAAAAGAAAGGTATGTATTCATGCTACAGACATGAATCATGTATTCTTACTATATGTATTGATTGTGCTACTCTGTTTGCAGAAAAAACCAAAGAAAGGTCCACAGCCTCGGGATGAACCTCCAACTCAGCAACAGCTACAGCCTCAAGATGTACCTCCAAGTGAACAACAACAACAACAGCCTCAAGATGAACCTCCTTCAGAACAACAACAACAGCAAGATACACAATGTGATATGGACCAAGACTTTGAAATGCTTGCAGCAGATCTTTGTGCAGATTTTGATACAACACAACCTCAACCCAATCTCAATGATCTCAGTTCCAAAATTCCATCTCCACCTCAAGTTGCTAGTGACCAGCCTCCAACTGTTGAGGTTCCACCTGTAATGGCTTCACAAGGAGTTAGTGACTCACAACCAAACTACATTCTCTCTGCACCTGTTCAAGAGGTTGTTCCTACACCTAAAGAACATGTTAATGCACTTCCTAAACAAAAGGTGAGTCTGTTATTAATGTTATTAATGTGTCTGTTTTCTGTTTTGTAAATTGGCATCTATGTATTTTCTTTGGCCTAATATATTCTGTTTCTATTGTGTTTATTGTGTCTTTCTAGGCAAAACAACCCAAACAACCCAAACAAAAGGTTGCAAGGAAGTTAGAGTTGAGGAGAAGTGATAGAACAAGGGTACTCAGGTGCAAGAAACTCAAGGGAGAAGGAAGTAGCCCTGCACAACCATGGAAACTGTAGACATATGTTTTGACTGATACAATGGACTTGTTGTTTTGTATTATGTAATTTGATTACAGTTGAACCATTATGTTTTGATTACAAATGTTGTTTTGTATTATGTTTTGATTACAAATGGTGTGCTTTATGATACAATTTTACACATTAATGTGTATTTTGATTACAGTATTTTGATTACAAATGGTGTATTTTGATTACAAATGGTGTATTTTGATTACAGTATTTTGCACACATATATATGTACAAGGACCAAACTCAAAAAATACTTTATTATTACAAGGACTAAAAACAAAAACAAAAAACATAGTGACAATGGGTGTATTTTGAGTTAAAGCATTGTTGTGATAAGAAATTGGTGTACTTTATGCACAATTCAAAAGAGGAGTAAGATAATTGCATACATAAACTAGTCAAAACCATAACATCTATTTCATTAATCATTTGGTACATGAACAAATGTCAAAATACATTAATTTTACAGGGACTAAAAACCAAAAACAAAAATACAGACACAAACAAATGGGATTCAGCATCATTTGTGATAAGCAAGGAAGAACCCCCATGACCCAAACAACAAAAACTTCAACAATGTCACTTTTCTTTTTTCCTTCTCCAACTTAATCTTCACTTTTTCCTTTTTTTTAACCTCAATATCCTTAACAAACTCCTTCAACATTTCAGAACACTCACAACCACTTAAAATTTTAAGATCACTGGCTGGATTTCGTTCTATTTCATCATCCCAAATGAACAACTTGCATCCAGACATTAACCCTGAGTTTTGACACTTCCAAAATCTTCTATTAGGGTTTTCAACAGTTTTTGACATAAACAATTTCATTCTTCTGTTGCAACCACAAACTAGTGCTTGAACGTGATGAGATTGTGCAGAAGAAGAAGATGCCATTGGAGACGATAGGGAAGAAAGAAGAAAGCTTGAAGAAGAAAGACCACACTGTGATTCTATATTTTGGATTTGGTCCCTCTAGAATAAATAGGAAAATGACAAATCCACATGTGTAAATGAGAATGCCACTTGGATTATTGAGAAATGCCAAACGACCTGCCACATAAGCACCGTCTGCCACATCCCTTTTTTTTTAACGTCTAACTCACAGTAGGGACTAAAACCAAAGCGTTTTGGAAATGTGGGGACTTAAACCGAGAAAAAAAAACTTTCAGGGACGAAAACCAAAAACTTGCTAACTTACAGGGACTAAAAGACTATTTAAGCCTTAAAAATATATATATATTTTTCGAAGTCTTCTCTTCCCCTCCCCTCCCCTCCAAACTCCTAAACAAAGTCTTAACGCCTCCTTAAATACTTTTCTAATCTCTTAGACAATCTTGTTCCCATTTGCATTTCCTTATGGTTGTCGAAACCCTCCCTCCAAGATCTTGTGTTGCAAACTCTCTTGTTTTTCACCCTTCAAATGCACATGATCCGTGGAGCTCTCATGTGACTTCTTCTCTTTGATATCCTCCTGACTCTTCCACCCATAAACAATACTCTATATTAGGTAGTCAATTCAATTCCCCCTTTATAACTTTACACTAAAAAAAAAATCTTTCTATCTGACTTTCTAATAAGAAAGAAATTTGTCTGAGTATATGTCACTCACTCTTATATTTGATAAAATGTGCATCTCTTTTCTTAAATCAATATATTAGCTATAATAAAATAAGAAACCACCCCACTCTTACATTTGATAAAATGTGCATCTCTTTTCTTAAATCAAATATTAGCATAATAAAATAAAAAAACCACCCTACTCATTTGAGAATAGCTATAATTAAAGCAAAACACAGATTCATTATTTCATGTGTAAACTGCCATGCAAGAAAATGCAGAGGAGCCTAACCAAACATGCACAGGTAAGCTCATTCCATTAAATACAATGGCTTCCTTCATCATCATTATTCTCATCCAATCACTAATCTTTAAATAAGATAAATAAATCATTCATATCATAGTTACATCACATTTATTAACCAACATCTTTGTCCTCTACATTGCATGACAATGTCTTTTCTTTGAATTTCATTGGCAACCATTCATGAACATGCTAGTCTTTGGTTTTTTTCTTGATGGTTCTTGTACCATCATGTCCTTGTGACTCGACGAATCAAGAGGTTTGAAGCTGGGATCTGTAGATGTCGTGACCAGTAGTAGCCGGAGTTACCGGAGACAACCTCACAGAGAACGAGCATGGCACAGCGGGAACCAAATACTGATTGTGGACACACGGAGACCAACTGTCATCTCCACCCAACCCCATGTGCTTGTGATCCAGATGAACCTCAATGCTATCTCCTTTAACGAGCTCGTAATCGTGTGCGGCCCGGTCAAGTTCCGAAGTGCTATAGTGGCTTGCACTCATTTGCATGGGTGGAGAGTTACCATACTTTGAAGCATATATTCCAAAACCATTTTTGTTTACAAATGTTGCCCATCTAACATCTGCTCTACCGCCACATTCACCAGGAACAATATACGGAACATGCAACTCATCGATACTCTTCTCGTAAACTGCAATATTCGCAGCAGCTTTTCTGTCAGGATAACACTCGAATGGCCCTCTTCCGTACCAACTTACTTGATCCAATGATTTTTCCAAGTTCATCTCGATTCCCACTCGTGGCAAAGGAGGAAGATCGGAATCCGGCTTCACATTGAAATCCAAAATGATATCTCCAGAAGCATAAATAGTGTATGTCGTTTCTGTTGTAAATAAAACCTTTGATTTCTCGCCCTTGGTAACACCGTGGAAAACCACTAACACATTAACCGCGTTTCCTGTCGTATTCTGTACAGAACAACTCTCGGCGATAAAGTGGACACTGTCGATTCCAGCAGCTTTCCATTTCGACAAATAACTATCAGCTCCTCCTCCTTTATCGTTATCGATAGAAGCTCGCCAGAAACACGGGTGTATGCCGTTATTCATAACTTGTACTCCTTTTACCTTCCAGCCTTCGATTAAGCCTGTTTTAGTGTTCAATGTTATGTCCCAAATATCTTGCTGGCTTACTTTAATTATATCACCAACGGTTTCAACAACTGGAGCGCCACCGTGAATATCGATAGCCTGGAATCATTCATGAAATAGAAAATTTAAAATGACCAACATATGCATATATATGAAAACAGGAACGTCGAAAGTAAATGGGCCCTTACATGAGGAACAATGTCTCTCCTAGGTGGCAGTTGAACTTGAGCAGTGGAAACGGTATGACCGGCTTCAACCCAGCGCGTCGAGTTCAAAAGCTTAGCAGTAATCGTCAAGAACAGTTCTTCTGATGACAATGAATTCCATAGAGAATACCATGGACCCGATTGCCAGTCGACAACATAACTAGCCTGAGGCTTTATTGAGGGAAGACTCAAATTACCAGATCCAAGGTTGTGTCCATCTGCAGAAATATACCAGCTGAACTCCAATCCTTCTGTTGTTTGAAAAAAATGAGTATTTTTTATCTGTAAAATAAAAACAAATTAATCATTATCAACTACATATTCGGCTTAGGAAACACAAAATTTCAATGAACTTCACGTACCTCTAATTTTCCTTCATTTAAATTCATTTTGATTGGTTGGTATAAGTACTTGACTTCTGAAAAAAAAAAAATAAGCAAAGCCATGACAAACGATGCAAACCGATGAAAACACATTGAACTTTATGCGACGGTGTGTGCTACAAAATGATACAATCTGTTAACTTACCATGTAAAACAGGATGAGGAGTTCGATCAGGCCATACAAGACCATTCAAACAAAAATTCAAATCATTGGGAATATCTCCGAATTCACCTCCGTATGCCCAACGCTTTGTACCGTCTGTGTGAACCTTCCGTAGAGCCTGTATGCAATCAAAATGGAAATAAGTCATTTTTCAAGCAATGTTGATCATTCATCTACTAGTTATTATAGTATTCAATGATCACTTACCTGATCAACCCAATCCCATATAAATCCTCCTTGGAGTCCGAATGTGTTGTCGATTGCTTCCCAATATATATGCAAGTTCCCATTGCTGTTTCCCATTGCATGTGAATACCTGTCAAACAAAAAAGCTATGATTATCTATCATTGAAAAAACAAATACAGAAGAGTACATTTCAAGTCGATATATCGCTGGTGTGAAATTCGAAATCATACTCGCAGAGTATCAAAGGACGTGTTTCGGTAGGATCGTTGGCGATTTTCAACATGTCCCAAACACGCATATACATTGGGCACACAATATCAGTGCATGGAGTTCTTGATCCACCTCCTTCATAATGTATCACCCGCGACGAATCTCTTCCTCGAATCCAACCTGATGCATTAACAGACAGAAGCAAAAAACATCAACCAATAAGATTTGCTAGCGGTTCTTAAAATTAAAAATAGCGTAAATGAAAGTATCTATCTACCAGCCATAGCAAAATGATTTGTTCCGAATCCAGATTCGTTTCCTAAAGACCAGGAAATAATGCACGTGTGGTTTTTATCCCTCTCGACCATGCCGATCACACGGTCCAACATCGCAGTTGCCCATACTGGTTCCAAAGTAGGATGTTTGAGATGTTTCGAATAATCAAAACCATGTGTCTCGATATTGGCTTCATCTATCATGTACATGCCAAACAAATCGCATAGCTCGTACCATCGCGGATGCTGAGGATAATGGCTGTTCCGCACGGCATTAATATTGTTTTGCTTCATTAAGACCAAGTCCTTAACCATGCAGGCTTCTATGTTTGCCTTTCCAACTTCTGGATGATGTTCGTGCCTGTTCACGCCTCGTATTACAACGGGATGTCCATTAACAAGCAGTTGTTTGTGGGCTTTAGATACACGTTTAAAGCCTACTTGAGATGATTCGCAGTCGAGCACACGGCCGGATTTATCTTTGAGGACAACAACTAAAGTATAGAGGTACGGCTGTCACAAATCCAAACAAAAGAAAATATCATACGCGATACAACTCAAAATCAGCAAGATAGTGTAAGCATCAAACACAAAAAAAAACCTGTTCTGCTGACCACAGCTTTGGTGATTGCAGTTTTCCCACGAGCGTGTAACCGTAAAACCCTAACGGCGCAGTTGTTGGTTGGAATGTTATGTCTGCTACATTCGTTGAAAGTAGATCAGGATTCCCGTCGGAGGATTCCCAGCTTCCAGAATCAAACAGTGTAGCTTCTATGGTGTAGTTTGTAAGAACATTGTCCTTTGATGTATCTTGTAATCTATCGATTTTAACTTCAACCTGTATAATGTATACACGAGTTTGATTATATCATATTTTCCTAACAACAATTACAAGCACGTTTTCGTAAAATATTTACGCTTACCAGCATCTCCGCGTAAGAAAAATCTTCAGCGAGGTTTGATTTGAAGAAATAGTCCGTGATAAATACCTACATGCGAAATAAACATCAGTGGTTCTTTGAGAATATGAATTTAACCTTGATGAGTAGAAATTTAGAGAAAACAACAAACCTCTGGCTTTGCTAGAAGAAGAACATCACGGTGAATGCCGGATAAACGCCAGTGATCCTGATCCTCGAGGTAACAGCCATCACTCCATCTAAACACTTGAACTGCCAGAACATTCTTCAGGTCTGAACCACATGGATGACAAAAATCGGTTACTTCAAACTCCGCAGGTAGCCTGCTGTCTTGACTGTCCTTGCAAAATGATAATAGTTTTTGTTATAAAACAAACAAGTTGATTGATTTAGAAGCTTCGTTCATAGTATATTCGTTCTTCATCGAAATCATGTAATAAGCACGTGTGAGACTGTATGAGAGAGCTTATGAAAACAACTTATGATATGTCATAACCAATAACTACATCATCAGGTTTGTGAAGGCGCATTGTATATACCAAAGAGAGCAAAAGAGATATACCTATATCCTATAGGATGCCCGTTTATCCATGCACAAAAAGCCGAATCAACTGCTTCAAAGTGTAACAAAATTCTTCTACCTATTGCAATCCAACCAATGTTATTAACAACCAACTTTAAAAAAAAAACGTAGGAGAATATCGATAAATAAAAAGGAGAACAAAACTAACAATGTTACAAGAATTGAATCATACCTTCCCATTCTATAGGAAGTTGGAAGTCCATTCTGTAGCAGCCAGTAGGATTTTCCGTAGGAACAAACGGAGGATCAAGCGGAAACGGATATGTTACATTCGTATATATAGGACGGTCCAATCCATGGAGTTGCCAATTTGAAGGAACTGTCCAATTTTAAGGACAGCAATTAGACATAGAGGACATAAATCAATTCAAATACACTAAATAGAGTATCGTCGAAAAACAGCGATTTAACTTTCGCTACGCTATCGCGTGGCTGAGGCCTCTATATGCAAAACACATGAACTTACCAGGTAAAGTATTCCATTCTGAATCCTGGAACTCATTTTCATGAAACTTAGTAGGGACATTGTTGGGATTAGAAGCCAAGTAAAATTTCCAATATCCAGATAAAGATTTAACAAAAGGCAAGTCTTTAACCCAAAAAGCAGCACTCTCAAGAGCTCCATTAACAGCGTCATCTTTCCAAACAGCAGATTGAGAAGCCAGAAAATCCACTTTGCTGCGTTGATACCAATATTTCAGAGATCCTACCCATTCACAAAACTCCATATTATTAAAAAAGAAACAAACTTTATGAAACACAATTCTGAGAATAGAGTTTGATCACTGAGAAAAGGTGTGCCTGTCCCAGTGTCAGTATCCGAAATTGTTATTACTTCCGCCTAATTTATTGTATCATCGTGTCAGTGTCTTGTTTCAGATGTCTATAATTCATAGGTTTTAGATGAAAAACGATAATTTTCTATCAAACTGTATATATACCCTTTTGAAAAGAAGAACAAAATTGAATTTAGAATGTGACCAATGATTAAACCTATATAAAATCAAACCGAAAACATCATTAAAAAAAATTAAAAAATGAAACTTTAAGATGTAAAAAAGAAGTGTGACCTTCAATGGATTCATGGCAATGTAAATGAACATGAGGGTCTCTTTTTCTCCATTTGATGAACGATGGGTCTTCCCAGACTTTATAACCGTTATGTGGAGAAAGAAGGAGTGGACCAACCAAAGAAGTGGAAGAAGAAGGAGAAACCATGATTTGTAAAGTAATGAGTTTTGGAAGAAAAGGAAAGATTAAGAAGATGATGTTTGGTTTTTTGATTTGAGGATCAGTCAAAGGTTGTTGTATTGTAGTGTTACATTTGTTGGTGATCAGAGCCAATGGAAGTGTTACATTTGTTGTCGTTTAATGGTTTGTAGTGATGGTGGTGTTCATGGTTTTTTGGTGAGTGGATACTTTTATTTATTTTGAATATCGTACGACTAGGCGTTTTGGGAAAGGGAAGTTTTTAATTTATGTTTTCTTTTCTTGTGTGAAGACAGTAACTTTTTTTTTAATTACTTTCATATTTTTCATGTGTGGTAATAATATTCTATTTGCATATTTTCTAAATTCAAAAAAATTGTTATTATATGATGTCTAAAACAATTTAAAACATAATTTTATAATTTTGGTTTAACTTATTTGTTATAAATATTTACTTTCTAAATTAATTTCTATCTCACAAATTATTATTTTCTTCTTCTTATAATGAATGAGTAGATACGTTTATTTATTTTGAACATCGTACAACTCGTCGTTTTGAGAAATGGAAATTTTAATTTATGTTTTCTATTTTGCCTGAAGACCAATAACTTTTATTTTTAATTACTCTCATATTTTTCATGTGTGGTAATAGAGCAATTTTATTTAGCTTGTTTGAAAAGATATTTTTTGAGCTTATGTCTTATAGTTTATAAGCTCATATGGAAGAGAGAGAAAAATCATGTTTGATAACAACATTTACATTATGAGCTTATAGTTTATTTTACTAGTTTATGATTTATATTCCAGACGTTATTTTAAATAGCGTTTTAGCTTATAGTTTATAGTTTATCATTTTTTCTTCCTTTTTTATCATTATTATTTTAACTAAATCCACTACTATGGGGCCAATCAATCCTTCAACCATGGGGTCAATCAATCCTTATAAGCATTCCTTCAACCATATGACCAATCATCGTCATTCCTTATGCACCGGTGACCACTTCTCGCCCTTGTTGGAGGGTGTTACATGTCCACCAACTTTCACTTAGTTCATCCCCAAGTCACATCGTATTAGGAGGTATATGCTCATATACCTTTTATAATGCCTCAAATTGCTTTTGTGATTAGCAACTAACACCATAGAATAGCACAAGTCTTTTCAGCATACTTTGTCCTTATTCACACACTTTTTTGAAAACTTTCCAGAAGGTCATCCATCCAAATACTACTCCAAGTCAAGCACGTTTGACTATGAAGTTCTTATTTGTTAGGCTACCAAAAGGAAAATGCATCTTATTGGTATATATAGTACCAATGAATCCTTATAAGCATTTATTTAATCATGTAGTCTCATACCTGCAAAGCCTCATGATCCCTCACATTCTGGTGTTAATTTGGTTTTTTTCATAGGTGTGGCCAAGAGTCGCTTATTGGCATGTCTTGTGCATCTTGCTTATGTCGGAATAATGGATATAATTTATAGTAATTTTGTATATTGCTTGTTTACTTGTTTGATGTAATGATGCATAAAATATATGTCATTCTGGTGCCATTTTGGTTTGATGCAATAATACATATGTTTGGTTCATAATAGTTGTCATTTTGGTTTTGATCCACAAATATATTGTGTTATGTTCTGATCTATTCCGATTCACAAAAATACAGGTTATAATAATGAGATTTATGTAAAATCAATATATATAAGAAAAAATATATTTCACCACAGTTGGTTCTTTCAACTATGGGGAAAAGTGGTGCGACATCCAATTTAAAAAATGCCAAAAATGGTGTTATTGGGTATCAAACCCATGACCTTTATACTTTTCAATGCGGTTGGATATTTCAAGTGTGGTCAAAAGTAGTGCATTATCCATTTTATTACCACAGTCCATTGTATGTGGGTGAAAGTAACTCACTTGCTATCACACCCTTTCATTACCACAAACCATTGCCTATGATGAAATTAGTATTCCAATCGTGGTGAAAATAGTGCTTGGAGATATGTGATGTGGTTCAAATCATTTTATGAATTGACTCACATGAGTAGATGCATGAATCAAATCACACAATGAAAATTTAAGCATATCTTTATCGTTCTAGAAGATTCATTTAACACCTTCGTTTAAAATAATTTAAATATTTTTACACTAAATTTATGTTATTTTTAAGCACTTATATAAAACTTCATTTTTTCATTTGTTTCATTATTTCAAATAAAAAATTATATGGTGATTACTATAAATATCCTTAATCTTTCTCAATAAAAACTTTGACTTGTGTATGAAGAATATCAATCAATTTTGTGAGTGTGTGATATTTTTTCTAAGGAAACCAATTAGATAGTTAATGTATATTTAATTATATTGTTTCTAGTTATTGGATCTATTGTGGAATTTATGATTTGAATTTCCACCGAAGAAAATGATTAGTCTTCTCTAAAGGAAGTGAAGTTTCTTGTCTATATTAATTTTGTGAAGTACAAGTTCAAGTCTTACAAGCAAAATTGTGTGAAAATTGCTACAAGTGTGAATATTGAAGATTCTCAAAGGTTGAAGATTTTGTTATCAAGATAAAGTTGGTGATTAAGATTGTAGTTATGGTTAGTTGCATTACAAACAAAGAAAATTCAAGGATGAAGATATTGTTAGTTAGGATTTAACAATTTATTTAATTTATTTTTTCATTCTCTTGTAACCAAACTCTGTATATAAACCTAATATAGTGGAAGAATAATTTTTGAAGGTATACCACCGGAGATTGGATTAGGTACATGCGAGGATAAAGCATAGAACTAGTATAAACGCTAGTGCACTCTTCATGCATGTGCTTGAATGTTTACATGTGATATATGTGCATATATTTGCTTATGTTTGCGTATTTTATTTCCTGTATATTGCATAGTTTTATCTACCTTTTTGGTTTCAACAAAGGGGAAGAAGTATAGTCTCAGGGTGAGTACAATATACTCTACTTAATTAATGAGGAGTTTAATCACTCCAAATGCATATATGTTATTTATTGTACAACCTCCCTTAGAGATGCATTGTCATTATTAAAAAGGGAGAGAATGTGGATCTATGTGCTTGTAAGTATAAAGATGAAAATCTCGAATAAGATCCATATGAATTTTTAATCACGACAACCATGATTAAAGTCGGTGGCAATAACTTTCAACCTTGATGATGGTGATCTAACTAAAGAAAACCTATAATTTCTCATCAACAAAAGAATACTCAAGATCAAAGTGTCTATATGATAAGAAGCAATCTAACAAAGAATCTTAAAGCCTCGGATATAGTGTGAACGTTCTCCAAGTCATGTCATGTATGTTTGTCTGAGTGATATGAGTATTATAAAAGGAAGTAGCTTAGAAGTACTAAGGAAACTCACACACACACACACACAAACACACACACACACACACAAACACACCTAAAAATATCTTTTCAAATATTTTCATCTTGAAAATTATTTTATATGCCAAGTCAGGTGATTAAAAATTTGTCCAAACATTTTCCAAAATATTTTTGAACTAACAAATCGAATTATAAGTTGTCCCAATTGACTGGAACAACTTTTTTGGGTCAGCCAATCAATTAGAGCATTAAACCAAATGATTCTAAAAGAGTTGGTTGATTAACCATGTTATTAGAGAAACATATTAATGACTTGAAACAACTCAATATCCAATATTTCCTATTTGGGCATGCTTATCGATTAAAAATGAGTTGGACAATCAATTGAAGCTTTATGTCAGTCGATTGGATCATTAATTCAGCTAGTGAATTATTTCCATTTTTTCAACTTCAATATAAATGAGGCTTGCATCCACTTCATTTCACACCACTTTCCAACGATTTACATTTTCTTTGGAATTTATCTCTCTCTCTCTCTCTCAAATCGTTCTTTCACTTAAAATTGCCTTGGTGTTTATGTGGAAGAGCTTGTAAGTGGTCGTGTTGGTCGTTTAATTCATAAGGGTGTGATACTCCTGAGAGATTGTGTTTGGTTCATGAGATAAACCAACCAAAAATCTTTGTGTTTGGGTTCTCTTTGTCAAAAATAAAATTGGTTTTGAAAATTGAGATAAGCATAGATCTTTAAACGGTTGCTTAACTTAGCTTGGGGTAAAAGTTATCATTGGTTGGGGATAAGCCGGTAAAAATCTCAAGATATATTGTATTAAGGTTCGTGAGCATATCCTCTAAAAACTCAAAAGTTTATTGTTAAAATCTTAAGAAGACCTCTTGAAAATAGGACTAAGCCAGCGTTCGATCAAATTTGGATAACTCTCTGGTGCGATCTCTCTAACCCTCACTTTATTTTCTTTTTGTTGTTTACTATTTTATTTACGTTGCTACCCTCGTGAATATACTAACACAATTTTAAGCCTAATCAAGAAAAATATACACTTGTCTTAACAATAACATGTTATTCCGAACCAAAATTTATTTGAAGAACAATACTTATTAATTTTAGTTTTGATGACAACAAGAAATAATAGAACAATTTTATCATTTAACAAATGTTGCATATCAGGGTCATCTCAAACAATTTGAAGACCCTGTTCTAATATTGAAAAAAATACCACTAAAAACTTATACATCAACAATAACAATATTCAAAATTTCAACCAAAACAATTATTGTTTTTATCAAGAATTTTTGTTTGGGATTAAGTTAACTTCAATTTTCCTTCTTCTCATATTCCGAATTAAATTTTGTAATCTCTAAAAAATAATTGACAATTAGCAAATTAAATTACAAATTAAATTTAACAATAAAAAATAAGAAATAACAATTAAATAATAAATTTATAAAATAGAAACACTGAAAATTCCATCATAATATATAATATACACATGAATTTTAAATTAAGATGTCCATGCAAAATAATAAATATATAATATTGGAACACCTTTATATTGTAACAAAATTGTACAATCTATTTTCTTAAATATTCAAAATTAAAAACATATTAATAAATTAAGTTTGAATAAGGTATGATATATTAATTAATTGATGAGAAAATAAATAATTAAGATATCATATTGATATCCATGAAATAAATTAAGTAAAAGATATTAATAAATTATTACAATTCACAATTCTTATACATATGTATATTAATAATAAGAATTAATTATATGAATCTTGCTATTTAGAGATTCTTAATGAAAATTGGTAGAAAATGAGAAAATGAAACGTGTATATGTTTATTCTTATACATAGAGTTATACAAGTTATCATCATTTCCCTCTGGTGAACTCAATGGTACATAGTCTACACTTTGATCTTCCTTTTAGATGATTAAGTTGTTATCCTTTGGTGAACAATCAACAAATCAAGGAAACTAGATATATTTGTTAAATTCTTTCATACTTATATACAAGACTTGAAGAGAGCAGTACTCTTTTGAGAATAAATTTTGAGAAAACAAAAGATTTATCAGGAGCAATCATATAGAGAAAAAACTCTGCATAAATAAGAAAGATAGATAGAATCTACTCAAAGCATCAAGTGATTTCATAGTATACACACTTCTATTGAAAACATAAACACTTGTATATGTGTTTAATTTTGTTTACATCTTCTATTGAGTAATATTTGTTAACACATACAATAAGTTGTACATAAACACTTGTATATGTGTTTAATTTTGTTTACATCTTCTATTGAGTAATATTTGTTAACACATACAATAAGTTGTTATTTGATTGTATTTCCTCAAAGGGATAAGCTACATCCATATTATTAGAGAATATAAAGAGATCAAGTTATAGTTAATTCTTCGTGGCTGAGAAACCTAAGGTATAAATTGGTTGGACTAGAATACACCTTAGTGAAATTGATTAATCGAATTATAGTGAAAATATCTAAAAAGTAAGGGGACGGGAGGTAAGTCTAAGTTGTAGAGTGAACTAGAATAAGCCTTCTCTCTCTCATGGGCTTCGTCAATTCAAACTCCTACAGTTTCGTCCTTCCGTTTTTAACCGTTATATGTCTAAAACTTATAATTTTTCGTGTTCAAATAATGTTGCAAATTCTTTTATTGTATGGAAATTATAGTAGTATTGTGAATCATTTTTTTAATAAGCAATAAGATATCGATTAAAAAAACAGCACAAGGGGTGCCGCAACCCGATTACAAAGAAAACGGGAACTCAATTCCGATAAGAACAATCTAAAGGGGCGATATGCCAATCAAAGAACGAAATATTGTTCTTACGAGAATTGGGGAATAACCATCTCCACGAATAGAACTTAGCTAAATAAATTGTATCGGACACCGGCGACAAAGCCTTCTTGAAAACCAAACTATTCCGGCTTATCCACAAACTCCATACTATCACCGTCCAAATCAGTGTTTTCAAAACCGAACCGGGCTACCCACCAAGTTGGTTCGCTTAGCGAATCGCCCTCGTCATTGGGCCGTTGAAAACCGGTCTGGACCGGTAAAATCGGTTAACTGGTGGTTTGCGAAGACTGGCGGTTCGACGACATTTTTTTTTAAAACGACGTCGTTTTTGTGTTTTCAATATTAAAAAAATTAAAACACAAATCACAAATCGCAGGTTTCAATGTTGTTGTCTTGTTCGCTGGTTTAGGGTAAAGAAAAGGAACAAATCCCTCTTTCAGTTTCAATTTCAACACTCCCCAAAAACCCTGCCGAATTAACCCCCTTCTTCTCCATAAACCTCTTTTCATCTCCATTGGTACGTATATCTATATCTCACATGTTGTTTATTATTTAAATTGTAAACTGCATTCATATTTTTTGCTTGCAACCTAATTTTTTTTATCTGGGTTATGCAAAAGATTCAATTTTGATGCTTTCCTATGGATTGTGTTGATTTTGTGGCACATTGGTTATATTTTCTACTTCAGCTATTTTGTTTTGACAAATAATTATAAATTGAATTTGATTCTTGTCTCAATTTCTGAGACCTAGTTTTAATTTTGTTTACTTGAATTGAATGCCACTTCTTTTAGTGTGTAATGGTTTATAAGGAGTTTCATTGTTTTATTATATGATAAAGAATGTTGTTGTTTTACCTAGAGTATTAAAATATTAACTCTACTTTTGTTTTAAGAGTATTATTAGAATGTTATTAGAGATGCATATGATAAAGATGCATAGGATAAAATGTAATGCTTATACACTTTATCATGATAAACTAGTATGATTGAACCATAATAAATATGCAAATTTATTAAACTATGTGTAAGCTCATAATTTCGACATTGTGAAATGTGGAATTTGAAGTCTTTTTCTGTTGCTGAGAAGATAATCAGTAGAGAAAGATAAGAAGAAGTGAAGATGTTCAAGACATGTTGACAAGGTTAAAAGCTCAAGTGTTTCGACGGGAAGATAAATAATATTCTGGCAAACCAAGTTTGAGGACCTATCTATAATTGGGTGTTCGACAGGCTGAGTGCATCATTCGACAGTTCGACAGAGAGAAGGTGTTTGACAGAAGCATTGGTTCGTAAAAATGGAAGAGTTTCTTCTTCTTCAAACGTTTCGACATATGAAGAGATGTAATGTTTCGTCACCAAAGGAAAGAGTTCAAAATTTAAAAGTTGCAACCTTTGACAGTTGGACACATGGAAGTTTCAGAGAAGGAAATTGCATGCAGGCTGACACTTGTCATTTAATTATGATTTTTCCGTTCTAGGCAGTTACTTTGTTTGTATATAAATAGGATAGTTTGTGTTTAGAATGTGTGTGTGAAAACTTATACAAAATTCCTGTAAATACTCTAAGTACCCAGTGTGAGAGAAAATGAGTTTGATATTTGGAACCATGTACGTTTGAACACCATTTTTCTTTTAAGTTATTTAAATTATCAGTTTGTTTCATCAAGTTTAGTTTATCTTCAAGCTTTATTTACTTTCCTGCAAATTATATCTTTCGCCATTTTTCTTACTTTCGTTTAAAAATTCAACTTTATTTTATTTTTCAAAGTCAAAGCATTTAACGCTTTGATATTATTAACAAAACAAAACACAAATCATTACCTATACTAAGAGTGTTTCGACAAATAATTGCACATGTGTCCTAGGACTTGTTTGGTTGGTCCTGCAAGTAACCCAGTTTTCTGAGAGATTGGTTAACCAGAGGTTGTTCGTCAGAAATCACTGCGAACAAATTGGCACGCCCAGTGGGACTAGTGCAGTTAATAAGAATTAATAGGGAACCCTCTTAGACAATTTGTTCCTTGCTGCGTTGTATGATTCTTAGAAGCGGTAAACTAGCCGTAACCGACGTAGAAAGACCAAAGAGAACAAGAGGAAGAAGGATGGCTAACGTGCCAAACGCTTCAAACAATCCTAGCGAAACTATTCCAGTTTCCAATCCCATCCCTTCGTCAGAAGGAGTAGCAGTTCCTGGCCCTGTGTTAGAACAGATTAGGCCTCCATTAGTAGATTCGATACCAACGGGTTCAGGGTCCCAAAATGCGCCTAGTTCTTCCACCATGGGGAATTCAAGGCCTATGGGAACCCCTCCCCCTGGAGGAAACGCCTTTAGGCCATTTACTAATTTTACCATGCCCTTGTCTGGGAGAGAACAACCATATGGAATGCCAACTTCAATGATGGCAAGCTTACATAATTCGTCACCATTATTCTCTGATGCTATGGTTCAAATGTCTTCACCATTGCAAGGATCAGGATATGGTGGAAATGGAAATAGATTAAATCAAGTTCCACCAAGATTCCATATGCCTACTATGACAAACCATTATGCACAAGTAATTCGTCAACAGATGGATGAAAGCAATCATGATATGGTGCAGGCATTGACACAACAAATGGGGGAAGTATTTAATCCTTTAATACAAAATACTACCCAAACAAACCAAATATTGGCAGAACAGATGGCACGCATTGCTGATTTTTTTGGAGTCCCTCAAGCACAGCAAAGAATGCAATTGAATCAAAACCCTGCCAATAGGCTTGTCGAAGAGGAACTTAATATAAACCAAAGGCCATTAAGAAACCCTCAAGAAAATCCCAGGGGCCAAGAGGTAATAGTCGAACAACCTCAGGTAGAGGAACCCATTCGACAGGAACCCAGAAGAATAATAGTCCAAAGAGACCAAAATGCTGATGAGATATTACAGCAGAGAATGCGTTACAACAACCTGCCTGTCGAAAATAATATTGCAACCATGGTTGAGAGAATAATGGCGCAAAATGGAGTGAACGTAGGATTACAAAGGCCTAGTTATACTTCCCCTTTGTCTGAATATGTTTTGCAACAAGAATTACCTCCAAGGTGGAAAGTCCCCAAATTCACCAAATTCTCAGGGGATACTAGTGAGTCCACCATAGAAAACGTAGCGCGTTATTTGATAGAGGCAGGAGAGATGGCTAATAATGAGAACTTAAGGATGAAATATTTCCCAAGTTCTTTGACAAAAAATGCCTTCACTTGGTTCACTTCTCTGCCTTCAACTTCCATATTCACATGGACCCAATTAGAAAGATTGTTCCATGAACAATTCTATATGGGACAAACTAAGATAAGTTTGAAAGAATTAGCAAGTGTCAAAAGAAAATTCTCTGAACCTATAGATGATTATTTGAATAGGTTTAGATTGTTAAAGGCCAGAAGCTTTACACAAGTGCCGGAACAAGAATTAGTCGAAATGGCTGCAGGGGGTCTGGATTATTCCATAAGGAAAAAACTAGATACCCAGTACTTAAGAGACATGGCACAATTAGCAGATAGAGTAAGGCAAATAGAAAGGCTAAAGAATGAAAAATTTAGATCAAATAAAAACAAGAAGGAAAGAGTGGCCTATGTAGGAATAGTTCAGGAAGATGATTATGACGAAAACGAACCAGTCATTTTCGACCAGCAAGAAATTGATCTGGCAGAACTAAAACAAGGCCCTCCATATTCCTGTAAAGTTTTAGCCCCGTCGAATGGAAAAAATCAAGTCGAAGGGGAAAAGAATGACAGGTTCCCTAAAAGAACCTACACATTCGACATCACCAAATGTGATGAAATTTTTGATTTATTAGTGAAAGATGGTCAGTTAATAAAACCAGCAGGCACTAAGGAGCCTCCCGTAGACCAACAGAAAAAGAGAGGTTTTTGCAAGTACCATAATTTCTTGGGTCATAAAACTTCTCAATGTTACCTTTTCAGGGATCTTGTCCAGAATGCAATCCAAAATGGAAGGCTGAAGTTTGGAGACAAAGCAAAGCAACAGATGAGAATTGACTCCAATCCCATGCAAGTGGTGGAAGCCAACTATGCTGAACCAGAAATGGTGAATGTGGTCGAAATGGAAATCATGGCTGAGGAAAGTTTTGAAATGGTAGAAGTTACTGAAGGTTTCGACACCAACTTCACCATGATAGAGGCTGCTGAAGGTTTCGACACCCATG
This sequence comes from Lathyrus aphaca, assembly GCA_963966055.1. NCBI lineage: Eukaryota > Viridiplantae > Streptophyta > Magnoliopsida > Fabales > Fabaceae > Lathyrus > Lathyrus aphaca. Next base: position 138,954,048 of record OZ014522.1, on the reverse strand, counting down.
TAAATATGGTGGAAGGGGCTGATGACCTGGCTGACCAGACTGAGGAAGAAGTCAAAGCTTCTGAGGACTTCGACAGGGAGAATGCCATTGAAACTACTGAAGGTTTCGACGGAAGAAATACAGTCAAGGTGGGCAGAAGCTTCGACAGGAAAAACTATAAAAGAGATGTTGAGCATGGGGTGATCTGGGACACTCTAGGAGAACCCAGTGGGAAGTTCGACTTCATGGTAAAATATTCAGCACCACCAAGCTCCAGAACTGACATCAGCAAAATCAAACCCACAGGATGGGGAGATTCTTTCAAAAATAATGAGGAGGAGGAAGATAACAAAACCCTCATTGTCCAAAAAGAGGCCACTGAGGGCCTTAGCCAGGACAAGATCAAAAGAACAGAGACTGCTGACAATGCCCTCATTGTCGAACCAATAAACAAAAGTACCATCAAAACAGAAGAAGATTCTGTCGAAGGTGTTGCACAGTGCTGCAAATACATCTATAAGGGTTTACACCCAAAAGGCAGTGTGAATCAGTTAAAGGAGAATATCCCTGAGGAAATGATGCTAGTCGAAAAAATGAACAAATTGAAAATCACAACTGAACAGAATGCAGGGATTCATATGGTGGAAGTCACTCAGAAGATAGGACCAGACACTAACAAGGGAAAGAAACATCAAGAGAAGAACCAGAAGCTGGTTTACCCAGAAGAAAATGAAAGTCTTGTCGAATTCATCCAGAGGTGCCAAAGGAAGAATGCAGAAGTTATGCTTTGCCCAAGATGCAGCGCTGTGTTCGACAGGAAAGCAGCTGATGATTTAGAAGCAGCAGAAAAGACCCAAAGGAAAAGAAACTGGGGGGCAGTCCCACCAATCAGGAATGAAAGGTTCGACCCAAGAAGAAGGGAGCATCATATCCAAGGAATGGGAGAAAGACGTTACAGCACCTATAAACCATCCAACAAGCCGAACGATGACAAATGGGTTCAACCTATAAGGGATGCCCAAGGTCAGAAGAGATGGAAGAGTTTTGAAGTAAACAGGGGTGCCTCAATAGAAGTAAAAAAGGAGGCAGAAAAAGCAAAGCCAAAGTACGTCTCTGAAAACTACAAAGGGAAGAATCCTATGTCCAGGTCCCAATGGAGAAGATTCCAAAGGCAGAAGAGAATTGGAAAAGAAACTGTAGAACACAAAATGATTGGGCAGAGGGAAGCTGAGTCAAACAAGTGTGTGCAGACTACAAACAAAGAGAGATCTCTGGCGAAGGAAGAACCCCCTCAGAAGAATGAATCTAGTGACACAACAGAAATGCAGAAAACAAACAACAAAATGCCAGAGGACGAAGAAGTTACTGATGACTTCAGTTCAGAGTCTGATGCGTCCTTCGACTATGACAGGATAATGGAAGTCGAAGACGAAGAGGATGATATGGCAGATGATAGCGTAGGCCTTAAGCCTGTATGCTACTACATAATGAATAATGGATGTGTCGAAGAGCAAAATGCTTTCTTCGAAAAGCCAGATGATGCAATGAAGGCTCATTTAAAGCCTCTATTCATAAAAGGAAAGGTAGAAAACGTGGATGTCAACAAAATCTTGATAGATGGAGGAGCAGCTGTGAATCTAATTCCTCATTATATGATAAAGAGGATTGGGAAAGATGATTCAGACACCAAGCCTCACAACATGGTGGTGTCCAACTATGAAGGTAAGGTAGGGACAACGTTGGGGGTAATACAATTGAACTTGACAGTAGGATCCATTACCAGGCCTACAATGTTTGTGGTGATAGCATCAAAAGCAAATTACAACCTGCTACTGGGAAGAGAGTGGATCCATGGAATTGAGGTTGTGCCATCCTCCATGCATCAAAGGATAGCAATTTGGAGGCCAGATGGGATTGTCGAAAACATAGAAGCAGATCAAAGTTACTTCACGGCTGATGTGAACAATGTCACTAGTCGTAACTTTGACAAGAACCTGGCCCACATAGCACCATGCAATCCTGCTGGTTTCGACCTAACAGCCTCCGACAACGCTTACTGCTCCATGTACCTCCACCCTACGCATGGTTTCCAGTGGGATAAAGAAATAATTGGGGAGACAAATTACACTTAGGGAACTGCCCATGTCAACCCAACTGGGTGGGGGAGTGAGTTCAGTGAAAATGACTGAAGCTTCAACAATGGAAAGGATTACGGCTTATATAGCCGAAAAACAACTCAAAGCGGCCCTTGAGGCCGAAGTAAGAAACATGGCTTTTGAAGCCAGCACACAAGTTGTCGAAGAACAACATCCTCAAGAAAATGTTGAGGAACAATATACAAAGCAGAGTTTTAAAGAAGACTCTAATGGCGAATGGCAGAGTCAAAGACTTGATGCCATTTATGATGACGAACCCTTGGGGTTTGAAAAAGATCCAGCCTCAACCAATATGAAAATGGTGGCACAGGATCCCTTGGAAGAGATCAATCTGGGACTGGGGGCAGAGAAAAGGCCAACTTACATCAGTGCCAAGATGGATCCTCAGCTCAGAGTCGAAATAATCCAACTGCTGAATGAGTTTAAAGACTGTTTCGCATGGGATTATGACGAAATGTCTGGTTTAGACAGAAGCCTGGTCGAATTGAAGTTGCCAATACTGGAAGGGAAAAAGCCAATAAAGCAGACTCCCAGACTTTTCGCACCTGAAATTCTGTCGAAAATTAAAGAGGAAGTTGAGAGACTTCTAAAATGCAAGTTCATCCGTACAACAAGGCAGGTGACTTCTTAGGCTTTGTGGTCCACAAGAAAGGGATTGAAATTAATGAAAACAAAGCCAAGGCCATAATGGAAGCGAAAGCGCCATCGACAAAGAAGGAATTGCAGTCTCTACTAGGGAAAATCAACTTCCTTAGAAGGTTCATCTCCAACCTTAGTGGAAAAACACAGGCCTTCTCACCTCTACTTCGACTGAAGAAGGAGGGCTTCACTTGGGGGCAAGAACAGCAAGATGCTTTCGACAAGATCAAGGAATATCTGGCAAGTCCTCCAGTTTTAATGTCTCCTTGTCGAAAAAGAAGTATGAGGCTCTACATCTCAGCATCCGACAGAACATTGGGAAGCATGCTTTGTCAGGAAGATGAACATGGCGTCGAAAGAGCCATCTATTATCTCAGCAGAGTCTTAAATGATGCTGAAACTAGATATAGTATGATAGAGAAATTATGTTTATGTGTATATTTCTCTTGTACAAAGTTAAAGCATTATATAAAACCCATTGATGTATATATATCTTCTCATTTCGACGTAATAAAACATATGTTGTCTAAATCTATTATACATAGTCGAATTGGAAAATGGGCTTTAGCCTTGACTGAGTATTCTTTAAAATATATGCCTCTAAAAGCTGTCAAAGGACAGGTGGTTGCTGACTTTATAGCTGACCACTCCATAGTTGGGGATGAAATAAAATATGTCGAAAGAGAACCTTGGAGATTATATTTCGACGGTTCCAGTCATAAGAATGGAACAGGTGTTGGGGTATTAATTATTTCTCCAAATAGAATTCCAACAAAGTTCAAGTACAAAATAGAAGGTGGTTGTTCAAATAATGAAGCAGAATATGAAGCTTTAATTGCTGGACTTGAAATATTGTTGGAATTGGGGGCAACAGAGGTCGAAATAATGGGTGACTCTGAGTTGGTAATAAAACAGTTGACAAAAGAATACAAATGTGTCAAAGAGAATTTGATCATGTATTTTGTGATAGCCAACAGACTCCTCAAGAGATTCGACAGTGCAACTTTTAGACACATCCCTAGACTAGAAAATCAGGAAGCAAATGATTTGGCTCAACTAGCATCAGGCTACAGAGTGTCGAAGAAAGACCTGGAGAAAGTTGTCGAAGTAAGAGGAAAAGTATTATCCACTAGACTGTCCCCATCTGATTTGGAGACCATAAGACTGGGATATGGTGATGAAGAAAATTTTGAAATTTTCAATGTAGATGATCCAGAGGTGGGAGATTGGAGAAGACCTATTAAGGATTATTTACAAAATCCAAACCAGACAGTCGAAAGAAAGATCAAGTATAGAGCTTTAAGCTATGTACTCTTTGAAAATGAGTTGTTTAAAAAGACTGCAGAAGGAGTTCTACTAAAGTGCCTAGGAGAGACTGAAGCTTATATAGCTTTGTCGAACGTGCATAGTGGTACATGTGGTGCACACCAGGCAGGGCACAAGATGAAATGGTTACTATTTCGACAGGGGATGTATTGGCCAACAATGTTGAATGATTGTGTCGAATTTGCAAAGGGATGTCAAGAATGTCAAATTCATGCAGGCATACCTCATGTGCCTGCAAATGAGTTACATTCCATTATAAAGCCTTGGCCATCCAGAGGTTGGGCTTTAGATTTGATTGGTGAAATTCGACCAGCCTCTTCAAAAGGGCAGAAGTACATTTTAGTTGGGATAGACTACTTCACTAAGTGGATTGAAGCCATGCCACTGACGAATAAAGATCAGGAAGCAGTCATAGACTTCATCCAGAAACATATAATTTATAGATTTGGAATACCAGAGACTATAACCACTGATCAAGGATCTGTGTTTACTGGAAGAAATATGCAGACATTTGCAAAGGAGACAGGTTTTAAGTTGCTAACTTCGACACCTTATTATGCCCAAGCAAATGGACAGGTCAAAGCAGCCAACAAAGTGGTGATAAATCTAATAAAGAAGCACGTGGGTAAAAAACCTAGAAATTGGCACAAGACTCTGGATCAAATCCTTTGGGCTTGTCGAACGTCTCCTAAAGAAGCAACTAATTCTACCCCATTTAAATTAACTTACGGACATGATGCAGTATTACCAGTCGAAATCTGTTTACAGTCAATACGAATTCAAAGGCATCATGAGATTCCATCTGAGATTTATTGGAGTATGATGATGGATGAGTTGGTTGATTTAGATGAAGAGAGGTTACGTGCTTTAGAATTAATAAAAAGGAAGAAAGAAAGAGTTGAAAAGTTTTACAATAAGAAAGTAAAATTTAAAGCCTTTTTAGTTGATGATTTAGTTTGGAAAGTAATTTTGCCCATGGAGAAGAAAGATAGATTGATGGGAAAATGGTCCCCTAAATGGGAAGGACCTTTCAAAATTTTAAGAGTTTTTTCAAACGGTGCATATGAAGTCGAAGAAATGGAAAAAGACAGGAGAGTGCTGAAAATAAATGGCAAATATTTGAAGAAGTATAAGCCAACATTGCAGGAAATAAAAATAGGAATAGAATAAAATTGCAAATTTGTCTTCGCCAAACAGATGGCGTTAAGTAACATTACATATGAAAATACTAAAACTCTTAGAACAATAAAATTTCCTATTTTCTATTACAAACTATTGTTGAAGGAAAGTTGCTTTGAGTTCGTCAAATTTCTTCTTTTGAAGCTGAATTCGACGTTCGCAGAGACTCTTACTAACAGTCAGTTCGTCAATTTCTCTATGGAGTTGTTGGGCTGTTTCTGCATGTTGGAGACCCTTTTGAAGCTCCCTGTCGATTTCTTCTTGGTTGGGCTGTCGGAGGCTGGCTTGACGTTCCTTCTCTTGGAGGATCTTCTTCTGAAGTTCAACAATCTGAGCTTGATAAGCCTGAATGTTGTTTTCGCACTCAGCAGCAGCTTTGGAGTAATCTTCAGAAAGCTTGTTTAGCTCTGAGATTCTGTCTGTCGAAGAGGCTACAACATTCCATTCTGAGACTTGTTCTTCAGATTTGGCTGTGATATTCTGAGAAAATTCTTTTTGACGAACCAGGTCAGCACTTACAGAATCAATCATAGACATCAGGTCCATCACCAGACGACTCTCTTCAGTCGAAGCCTCCAGGAGATTGGCTCGTTTCAAGAGTTTCTTCAAGTCATATTGTGCAGAAGGATTTTCAGCCAGAATCTCAAATAGGTCCACCCCAAGAATTTTTGCCTTAATCTCAGCCATGATAACATTGATGGGTTGAATGTCAGAGGTAGCCCCTGAAGCTGTCAAACTGCTGTGGGAAGAGTCTTGGAAGTTGTACCTAGAACTGAGTAAAGCTTTTAAATATTCCAGAGGCTTTCTTACTTTCAAGCTTTCAATTTCCTCATGTGACAAGCTTGTCGAACCAGTATCCAAAGGGGTTTCTGCTGGAGCTTCTGTCGGAGTAGGAACAGTTTGAGTACTTCCTCCAGGGTTCAAGTTTGTGTCTGGTTGCTTCGACAAATCATCTTCTTTTTCGACAGTTTCTCTATCAGCCTCTGTTGTGTCAGTTGGCCCTTGAGCTTGTGCGTCCTGGTCTGGGGCAGCTTTTTCAACTTCTGTTGCATCAATTGGTCCTTGAGTTGGTGCATCCTGGTCTGGGGCAGTTTTTTCCTCCACAGTAAAATCTGGGCGAAGAGGAGAGTTATTGCCAGAAGACTCAGAGTCACTGATGTCGAAATCGTCGAAAGTCTGAGGGCCATAGACACCAGCGTCTGGAGTGACTTCTTCTTGAAGCCTTTCAGCTAAAGTCTTCTCAGAGTCAGAAGGAATAACTTCTTCTTGAACCTTGGAAGTTTCTTCGACATCAATAATAACCTGAAGAAAACAGAAAAGGGAAGTTTAAAATAAAAAGACAATGCAGTTAAGACTATGGATATTGTTAGTCGAAAATTAATACCTGAGGGATCTCAGTGTGAGTGCTTGAATCCCCACTTTTCTCACTTCTTGAAGGGATTTTGTTGGTTGAACTAGCGGGAGGAGTTCGTCTATGAACTATGGATCTCTGGGAAGCCACTGTTTTTATTCTCATGCCTTTGTTTCTTTTCAGAGGTTGAGGCTCAGGAGATTCATCCTCAGACTCTTCGACACTCACCTCTTTTTCTTCTTGTTTTCTTTTCTTGGCTGGTGTGCGAGTTACCTGAGGTATGCAAAAAGAAGACGTGTTCAGTATAGAGAATATTGAAATATATATAAAAGAAGAAGAGTGAGGTGTTTTTATTGGTCGAAACCTTTTTGGCAGCTATGGGCAATTTTTCGACTGTCTTGGAGGAGGTCCCTTCACCAGGAGTTTTCTTGACAATTCTAACAGCTGAAAGAGAAAGAATTGCATGAACATTGATATAAAATATAAAATGAGTTAGAAATAAGAGGAGGAATGTAATTTCTTCGACACCTTCAAGAATGGGTTCTTCCACACTAACATGTTCTATCCCAACATGAAGGTGCCCAGTGAAGTTGCCCAAGTAATACTTCGTCGGAACCACACGTTCGGCAAGTTTCTTGCTGGACTCGCGAAGTAGTTTTAAATGAGATCCACACACAAACCAATCTGGGAATGAAGGGCATAAGGCCACACCAAATTCTGCAGAAGGGAGTGGGGGAAACCTTGGAGGAAAGAAGGTGAAAGCAAAGTTGTAACGTGCATGTGGTGGAATGTATGAAGGCACCCCTAACCTATCCAATTTTTCTGAAATTTTTTGTTTTAAAGTTACTGCTGCTTCGCCTATGGTTCGACGAAGATCACTGGGCCTGTAAATAGTTTCAAAATATTTTTGAAAATTTTGAATTTCTTTGATATGCTTATCTGTACCTTTCTTCTTCTTATCCTGCACAAAAGCAAAAGCATTCGTCAGGAGAGTGTTGAAAGTTGCTACATCAAAGAATTTGTTAATATAATACTCCTTCCACCAAACGTCGAAGTCTTCAGTGTATAAGAAGTTTGGTCGAAATATGGTGGGGTAAACCTCCAAAGATGCGTCGAAGAATTTGTTGTACAATTCTAAACTTCTCTCAAAATTTTGAAATGAGTTGTAGAACAGAATAGAGCCTTTCTTGTGGTAAATGGGTTTCGTCTTCGTCTGTGTTAGCCTAAATTGCTTGGCCACCAGGTTAGGTTGGTAGACAATGAGAGAAACTTTAGTGTTGTTGAGACTGTGATGGGAGAAAAGGTGTCTTGGCATAAGGAAAGCCTCCCAGATGGATATGTAGGAGTCTTCTTCTTTTTGGTTTTCCACTGGGAGTTGTCTTGTGAACCATCTGGGACCCACAGTTCTGTTGGCAAATGGTGCCATGGATGGAGTGAACTTATAACGTTTGGCGAACATCATTATATAACTGGTGAATGCTTGTCGAATACCTATGTTTTCATTAGTAGGTGTTAGTTGGACTAACCTAGGCCATTCGACGCGCCTGTCTTTCACCTCTTCTTCGTCAACTGGCATCTTGACAGGGATGCAGGCTTCGAAGGTTGCGTTCAGCCATAACTGTAAGAGCCAGAAAGGGCCTGTGAAACTGATATTTCCTTTGTCCTTGAGGGTTTTTAAGTTACTCACACTCTCACTCAGAGATTCGTAGAGATTTGCCAGAAGCAATTCACTTAGGCAGAATGCAACTCCATTATGAAGTTGATTAGCCATGATGATATAGCTTCTGGCAACCTGGAGTGACCTAGTGCAGAAGACGAACTTGGCTAACCACAGAGTAAGAAAAGCAATATGTTCTCTGTCGGATACTTGCTCATTGTCTTCGCCTTGGTGATGAGCAATGAATACGGAATAGCCAGCGTGCTTGGTGTCGAATCCTATGGGATCTTTATTTAGGTGCTCAGGATTAAAAATTTCTCCTAAAGGACTGAGGCCAGTGATGGCTGCTATGTCGAAAAGGGTAGGAGTAACCATACCACAGGGTAGATGGAAGGTGTTGTAGGTACTATCCCAGAAATACAAAGAGGCCAGCAGCATGTTCTGACAATAGCGTGGACCTTCCTTCGACAGTTGGATCAGATTGTAAATGCCAGTTTTCTTCCAGAATTTCTCTTTGACTTTTTCGACTCTAGTGAGCCAAGCTAAGTAGTCTGAAGGATCTTTTGTTAGGGGAGGGCTCCTAAAAATCCTAGTTTGATTTAAGTAAGACAAATCTAATTCTGTCGAAGCTATGGGAATTTCAGGTTTCTTAGATGATGTTTCGACAGACCTAGGGTTCTTACTAGCAGCTATTGGTTTGGAGGCAGAATAGCAAGGATAAAAATCTTTTAAACGATTTGGGTCAGCATTAGAATCAAAGATGGGACCTAGCATGGCATGGTGAACTCCAGAAACTGAGATAGGGATCATTACCTGAGATCTGTAGATACTAGCTTTCTCCCTCTCATTTGGGGGTTCTGGGATGTATTGTTGTTGCTGCACTTGCATGGGTCCAGACAGTGTATGAGCAGGAGGGAGGTCAGCAGTTTTCTTTGTCTTCTTGGCACTACGGTCAGCAACAGTTTTTGGAGGCGCCATTGGTATGAGAAGATGAAGAATTGGAGTAGCAGAGAGCTTAAAAAAAGGGGTTTAATGGAGTTTTCTGTGTTAAGGAAAGAAGAGTTTGAGAATGTGAAAAGGAAGAAAGGTTTTAGAAGGTGGTATTTATAGAAGGTAATAAGATATAAAAATAAATAAAAAAGAAAAGAAAAGACTTTTCAGTTTAGATAATGGGGGACATGCGTTTGACCAATGGTGGTGATTAAAGGTGACGGTTGGTAGGGAGCCATGATTTAGCTAAGATATAGGGTTATAGAAGGTTGTGTAAACGTGGGCTAGACGTGACGTTTTTCAGAAAGTGGAAATCATGGTGTTTTCTTGGGACTCAACAAAGTCACTTTATAATAAATGAGACTGACATGATGTCAAGAGTCATTTCGACAGCAAAAGATATTTCTCCAGAATTAGTCGAAAACATCTTTGCTGGGGGGCAATTTGTAAGCTCATAATTTCGACATTGTGAAATGTGGAATTTGAAGTCTTTTTCTGTTGCTGAGAAGATAATCAGTAGAGAAAGATAAGAAGAAGTGAAGATGTTCAAGACATGTTGACAAGGTTAAAAGCTCAAGTGCTTCGACGGGAAGATAAATAATATTCTAGCAAACCAAGTTTGAGGACCTATCTATAATTGGGTGTTCGACAGGCTGAGTGCATCATTCGACAGTTCGACAGAGAGAAGGTGTTTGACAGAAGCATTGGTTCGTAAAAATGGAAGAGTTTCTTCTTCTTCAAACGTTTCGACATATGAAGAGATGTAATGTTTCGTCACCAAAGGAAAGAGTTCAAAATTTAAAAGTTGCAACCTTTGACAGTTGGACACATGGAAGTTTCAGAGAAGGAAATTGCATGCAGGCTGACACTTGTCATTTAATTATGATTTTTCCGTTCTAGGCAGTTACTTTGTTTGTATATAAATAGGATAGTTTGTGTTTAGAATGTGTATGTGAAAACTTATACAAAATTCCTGTAAATACTCTAAGTACCCAGTGTGAGAGAAAATGAGTTTGATATTTGGAACCATGTACGTTTGAACACCATTTTTCTTTTAAGTTATTTAAATTATCAGTTTGTTTCATCAAGTTTAGTTTATCTTCAAGCTTTATTTACTTTCCTGCAAATTATATCTTTCGCCATTTTTCTTACTTTCGTTTAAAACTTCAACTTTATTTTATTTTTCAAACTCAAAGCATTTAACGCTTTGATATTATTAACAAAACAAAACACAAATCATTACCTATACTAAGAGTGTTTCGACAAATAATTGCACATGTGTCCTAGGACTTGTTTGGTTGGTCCTGCAAGTAACCCAATTTTCTGAGAGATTGGTTAACCAGAGGTTGTTCGTCAGAAATCACTGCGAACACTATGTTGACACTTTATCATGAATAACATGTTCTAGTTCTACACTGTATTTGAATTTGGCAATGTTGAAATGTTTTATAGGAAAATGGCATCTTCTGAAACACCATCATCACAGCCACCATCACAAGAAGCCTCTTCAGCTCATAGTTTAGTTCAAACTAATGTTAAAGGAAAAACTGATATAGTTTGGGCACATTGTACTAAAAGTCCTGATGGAAGATGTCGTATTTGTATCTACTGTCACAAATCTTTTGGTGGAGGTGGAATTCATATGGTAAAACAACATTTAGCTGGAGTAGTAGGAAGTGTTGAAATTTGTAAGTCAATGTCTGCTGAAATTCGTTTTCAGATGAAACAACATATTAATGAGCGGAGCAAGAATTTTTTTTATAGGTGTGGCTGAAAGCGAGTCATTTACTGAGGAGGGAGGTGAATTGAAACTACAAACGAACCCACAAATTGGTACATCTAAAAAGAACGACACTCGCCTTGGTACTTATTTTTTACCCAGAACAACTTCAGGAGCTCAACCTACTTTAAAAAGTGTGATGCAAAGTAAAGAAGTGGTAGAAAAGTGTGATCTTGCAATTGCAAAGTGGTTTATTGATGCATCTATTCCTTTCAATGCTGCAAATTCTCCTTATTTTCAACCTGCAATTGACGCTCTTTGTTGCATGAGTGCTGGATATAAAGTTCCTACTATGCATACTCTTCGTGGTAATTTATTAAATAAGTGGGTTGATGATGTGCAGATACAAATAAAGCAATATCGTTCTATTTGGAATGATACATGTTATACTCTTATGGCAGATGGGTGGACTGATCGTTGTAGGAGAACTCTTATCAACTTTTTAGTTTATTGTCCTAAAGGATTTGTTTTCATAAAGTCTGTTGATGCATCTGGTACTTCTAAAACTGCAGACACGTTATTTAAGCTTTTCAAGGAAGTAGTGTTGTATGTTGGCCCGAAAAATGTTGTTCAAATTGTTACAGATAATGCTGTGAATTATGTCCTTGCTGGAAAGTTGTTGGAAAAAGAGTTTTCTAAGTTGTATTGGTCTCCTTGTGCAGCACACTGTATTAATTTGATGTTGCAAGATATGGGGAAGTTAGAGGAAGTAAGTGCAGCAGTGTCACATGCTTCAAATATTAGCAAATACATAAATAATCATTGTTTTGCATTGTATTTGATGAGACAAAATACAGGTGGAAGAGAAATACTTCGTCCTGCTCCAACTCGCTTTGCTACTAACTTTATTGCATTGCAAAGTATTTTGTCTCATAAAGATGCATTGAGATCCATGGTAACATCCAAAGAGTGGACAACTATAACTTATTCCAAAGATGTCAAAGCGAAGCAATTTGTGGAACAAGTCTTAGACTCAAGCTTTTGGTCTAAATGTGCTGACATAGTGAAAATTACAGAACCTCTTGTATGTGTGTTGCGTATTTTTGATAGTGAAGATAAACTGGCTATGGGATATCTCTATCGAGCTATGCATAAAGCAAGAGAGGAGATTGAGAAGAGGCTTAGAAGAAATAAGCTGAAAGTATAGCCTTATTTGAAGATCTTGGATAACCGCTGGGATGCACAACTTCGCAAAAATCTCCATGTTGCTGGTTATTGGTTAAATACATCTTGTAGGTTCAATCCAGAATATGAAGAAAAAAAGTCCATCACTCAAGGCCTTTTGGATGTCATTGAAAAGTATGCTTATGATAGTAAGGACTTGCGAACTAAATTAACTGCTGAGATGAGTTCATTCAAAAATTGTGAAGGAAGTTTTGGAAGGACAACGGCCGTAGAAAATCGAGATGAAGTTTTGCCAGGTAAATTTAGATGGTAAACATTTTACATTTGATTTTAGTACAATGTCAATATGTATTTAAAAATGTTTTCTAATTTTTCACATATATTATTCTAGATCAATGGTGGGAAATTTATGGAACTGAAGCGCCCAATTTGCAAAAGCTTGTTATTCGGATTTTGAGCCAAACTTGTAGTGCATCTGGTTGTGAACGAAATTGGAGTGTGTTTGAGCGTATTCATTCAAAAAAAAGAAATCGGTTGGAGCATCAAAAGCTTAATGATCTCGTATTTATTCGTTATAACTTACCGCTACAAAATAGGTATTATACTTATTATGTTTTATATGTTATTATTTGTATACTTAGTGATATTACATTATGAACTTGGATTTATAATACACGTACATGGAAAAATTATACTTGCTGTTAGCAACAAAACATGGAAAAATTATACAACTACATTATATTTGCATGTGCTTTTGTTTTTTTGGGTCACATTAGTGACATTAGGATTTTTCTTTACTGTTTCTTCACCTTGTTTTTTTATACATGTGAAATAATGATTTGAATGTGTAATTAATTGTTTCTAGTGATTGTCTGGTTCTATGTTTGAAATTATCGTTAATGATTGATAAAAACAAGAAGAAACAAAATTATGATCCTATCAATTTTGAAACACTTGGTGATCATTCTAATTGGGTGTTGGAGGATGCACCACCATTCTTAACTATTGAGGATGTTGAAGCACTACGCAAAGATCTTGCTAGTATGACAATTCAGCCTGTTTCAAACGATCTTGGTATGACATTATTTATTATGAATTATAATTTTGTTTACTATATATGTCAATTGCTAAACTCTCTAAAATGATTTTTGTTATAGATCAATTAAATTTGGATGAAATTAACGTTGAGGATGATGCACAACTTAATTATGGAGGAAACAATCAAATTAATAATATCATTGATGGTGGAGATGATGCGGATCCGGTTGATTTTGTTGAAGATGGTTTTGATATTGAAGAAGCAGATCCCAAAATTGAAATAGTTTTCCCTCCTTGGAACTAAATTTAGTAGACATAGTTATTTTGTTAAAAACTATTCAATTAGATTATGTTGCAAAATTAGACTTTGTTTGCAAGTACATTTTGTTATTTTGTACTATTTTGTTGTGTGTGATACTTTACAATTAGACTCTGTTTAAAATTTGAATTTAAATTATAAATCTGTGAATTTATGATATGATATTTTCAAAACAAGTAGATGCTAGTAATATTTTTTAGAGGTTAAATCATCTGGTTCGACCGGTTTTATACCTATTATAATGTAAGGTTTATTCAACCGAGTTATCCGGTTTAATCCAGTTTGGTCATGCGGTTCGACCAATCACCCAGTGGTTCGACCGATGAACCAGTGACTCGGTACCTTCACCGGTTTGATTATCGGTCAGGTTTTTAAAACGTTGTTCAAAATGATAAAACCAGTAGTCTCACCAAAACTTAAAACTGTTGTTGAAATGAAAGAATCTAAAGAAGAGGAGATGGAGAAATCTGGGCGGAAAGCAATGCCTGTCCAACGAAAAACACCCTGCCACACATGTGAAGCATAAGGACATAAACAAAAGAGATGAAGGCTTGATTCCTTCGATCCGAAACAAAAAGAACACTGAGTCGCATAAACTTCAACCAAAACGTTTCTTATAAACAACTGAACCCGCGATGCCAAATGGTTCTTAAATAATCTCCACAAGAATATTTTCACCTTAAGCGGAATGATAGCTTTCCACGTCAAAACGAAAGCTTTTTGATCAAATAAATCCATATGCTCCGCTGCTGAAACCTTCCCGAAAGAATCTGAGTTAAAAAAGCCAAAGCAGGATAAAACCGTAAAGACGACATCTTCCGACAAACTCCATTCGAACCTATCTGTTGAGTCATGAGAAGGAGAAAAGTTCTCCAAGACAGCCAATAATTCCTCTAGATCACGGGCCATAACCAAATCCGCTGCGAAAGGGCGAAAGTCCAAATCCCAATGCCAACAATTATCAATCCATTTTCCCATATCAGAAATCAAACCAAACAGATTAGATAAAAATAAAAACAGATTAGATAAAAATAAAAACAGATTAGGAAAAAGATTATGAAACGAACAATCCACTGCCCATTTGCTAAACCAGAAGGCTGTATCCATTTCGTCCCTGATAGAGCATTCCAAAAGCTTCATAAACCAATCCAATGTTGCTACATTCTCAGGTCTCAACAAGCAAAGGTCTCTCCACCAGACAGAATGAAGGTTCTTGTCGAATCCGCTCGCTATGCGTTGAACTTCCAGACCATAACTTCCCTTCGCGTATTTGAACGAAAGCAAATCAAACCACAACGCCTCCTTGTCAGCCAAGAATCCCCACTTCCATTTCAAAACGAGAGATGCATTGAAAACACCTGAATCCTTAACGCCAAGCCCTCCTTTCTCCTTAGAGGAACAAACAGTTTTCCAATCAACCCAATGAATATTTCGCTTATTCGAACAACCACCCCACAAAAAGTTACTTTCAATACTTTGGAGAACTTTTATAACACCTTTTGGAGCTAAATAGAAGGAATACAACAACATCACATTAATAACAGAATTTATTAACACCACACGACCTCCGATCGATAAATTCATATTCTTCCAAGACGAGAGTCTTCGTCTAACCAATTGAATCACTTCCTTCCACATACTATTCTTCCTAGGACTATCTGTAACACCCCCTTTCTATACCCCCAAATAATACATTAAATCATTTAGGCATAGATAAAGATTTCGTCAGAGTATAATTTAAATCAAGCATAAAAAGGAGCAGGCAACATTACGTGAAATAAAAACATACAACACCTGCTCAAATTAGATATGCAACAATGGGGTAGCTATCCACAAAGGAATTTCAATCCTTACACCCTTATCTCAATTATAAATTGCACAGCGGAAAACTTAAATCATCAACAACTTCAACTTATATATTTATCAAAATATATCTACAAGTTAGAAGTGTACAAATTTATCATGTTATACAAAACATGTCCACAACGACTACATATACAAAATTATCCCCAAAAAGGCACAAGGCCACCTAACTACCCGGTGCTACATATCAGAGTCGACCGACCAAAAGATATGAAGACAAGCTTCACAAAAATGACTCCAGCACACCTAATCTGCAATGCCTCATAGAGCATCATAAAACAGTAGATGAGTGAGAAACAATATCATAATAATATTGCATATAATTATATATCTCAATATATAACATACACATCAACATATTCTCACCACAACATATCATTCATACACAACATAAAGCATACTTATACGCATACTTATCACCATTTCTTTCACATAACACAAATCATATCCAACCATATTCACATGACCCACATACATCGCAATGTATCTTCATTTACCAATACACATAAATCTTATATTATTTATGTCTATTCTTCACTTACATTCATTCCGCATAAACATACGACAAGTTATGTTTAAGTCACACATATACATTCAATGTATAAATCTCATACATATATACATATCAACATGCATATATATATCCACAAGTATATCATTCACACATACAAATCATTTCACAATATTCCAAATAAACAGATACACAATCATGTTTATTTCAGCATATACATACAATGTATAAAGTGCAACTCATAGAGACCGACATACGACTCTATGCAGATGCAATGCGGTACCGACTCAACATTCAGCAAGTTCACTCAGGAACCAAATAGAATCATCGCTTGTTACCTAAAGTAACTCCCCGTCGGGCACACGATGTTCCCCATTGCTCACACCCCACATGGGCACACAATGTTTCAGGATTGCTCACACCCCACACGGGCACACAATCCGATTGCTCACACCCCACACGGGCACACAATCGATGTGAATAAATCACCCATCGCTCACACCCCACACGGGCACACGATGTTTCTGGATTGCTCACATCCCACATGGGCACACAATCTGATCGCTCACACCCCACATAGGCACACAATCTGATCGCTCACACCCCACATAGGCACACGATCTTGTTGTAGTCATCGCTCACACTCCACATAAGCACACGATGCTACAACGGATTCACAAAGAATCCCACTGCACAAGAATGCATACATTATGCTTACATGCAAAATGACACACAACATTCTTGAAAATGCATACATATTCACAATATAGTTATGCATTCAACACATACCATTAACATACATATGCATACAATTTAAGCATAGTAATCACTTGCCCAATGGCCACAACATTATAACAAACCCACATTTCCATAATTAACTCATTTACGTTTTATCGGAAAAGTCGGGAAAAAGTCGGCTAAAAATCACATATTTTAGCATCAATAGATTCTACATGTTTTTCGCTTCGAATCGATATAAGGATCGCTAAAAACAAATACCCGAAACTCAAGCTACGAATTAAAACACGTAATCCCTCAAACCTACAGGCTCGCTGAGCCCCCTCTTGCTCGGTGAGCGAAATTCGCCCTGGAACTCTCGTTGAGCGAGGGGTAGCTCGCTGAGCGACCGCTGCGATTTCAGCAGATTACCAGCTGCGAACAGTCTAACAAAACCACTCCAAAACTTCTCTAAACTCACTCAAACATGATCAATAGCATGTATATAACATCATACTTCGATTACAACGATTTCTAACAGATTAATCTACCAATTTCCATGTTTTCTCATCAAAATCTAAAACCTAAATTTCTCTAAAACTTCTCCAATTCATAAACCCAATCCACCAAACACATACATAATCATACACAAGATTAAGATAACAATTTTTATCACCCTTACCCGATTAAATCGATTCCTAGAAGCAATCTTGAAGAATCCAAGCTTTTTCCTTTTTTCCTCCTCTTTTCTCTTCTCTTCCTTTCTTTCTCTTCTATTTCCTTTCTATCTCTTTTCTTTCTCTTTCTCATACTTATATTATTTTATCTCTATTTCTATTCTTACTCTATTAATTCTATTTCTTTCCAACCAAATATCATTTTCTCACAAAATACCAATTCTACAAAATTCTAACTTATCATTAATTAACAAAAGTCTAAAATACCCTCTTATCCAATTTTACTCGGAAACTCTCGAAACGATAAAATCTCACAACACAATATATCACATTAATTCATCAACATCAAATATCATCATGATAATTTCACAAACAGAATAATAATTATTCAATTAAAATAAAAGACTCCAACACAATGGGAATTATCGAATCGGGGCGTTACAACTCTCCCCCACTTTAGAAATTTTCGTCCTCGAAAACCATACCTGATCCAAACAACTCCGAATACGACTCGCGCATCCCACTCTCCAATTCCCAAGTCATTTTGCCTTTTGCAACGCCTCCCCACGCCACTTTCACAAGCGTAATATCCTTGCCTCTTAACCTCTTGATCTCACGATCCAAAATTCTAACTGGCAATGCTTCCACCATAAGGTTATATCTCACCTCAACCTCGTCCATAGGAATAACATGTGACGGATCCGGAACATACTTCCGAAGTTGCGAAACATGAAACACATCATGCAAATTCGAAAGGTTCGAGGGCAACGTCACACGATAAGCCACAACACCAACTCTTGCAGTAATCTGATACGGCCCAATAAAACGAGAAGTCAACTTCTTCGACTTCAAAGCACGACCCACACCTGTAATCGGTGTAACTCTCAAAAACACATGGTCGCCTTCTTGAAACTCAAGATCCTTCTGTCTCTTATCATGATAACTCTTTTGCCTACTCTGAGAAGCTCTCATCTTCTCCCGAATAAACTTAACCTTTTCCGTCGTTTGTTGTACCATCTCCGGTCCAACTACCGTTCTCTCTCCGGTTTCATGCCAACACAAAGGTGTTCGACATCTCCGACCATATAAAGCCTCAAATGGTGCCATACCAATACTCGAATGAAAACTATTATTATAGGTGAACTCAATCAACGCTAAATAACTATCCCAAATGCCACCTTGTTCTAGCACACAAGCACGCAACAAATCCTCTAACGATTGAATCGTCCTCTCGGTTTGACCGTCCGTTTGCGGATGGTAAGCCGAACTCAATCTTAGCCTAGAACCCAAAGCCTTTTGCAAAATTTCCCAAAACCTCGATGTAAATCTAGGATCTTTATCCGATACAATACTCTTAGGAACTCCATGTAACTTCACAATCACAGAAACATAAATCTCGGCTAGCTTCTCCAAAGAATAACTAATATCCATCGGAATAAAGTGAGCAGATTTAGTAAGCCTGTCCACAATCACCCAAATGGCATTATGACCTCTTTGCGTATTCGGAAAACCCATAACAAAATCGATCGATATACTATCCCATTTCCATTCCGGAATATCTAACGGTTGCATCAAACCACTCGACTTCTGATGTTCCACCTTCGACTTCTGACAAGTCAAACACGCATACACAAAATGAGCCACATCTCTCTTCAATCCAAACCACCAAAAGATCTTCTTCAAATCTTGATACATCTTGTTCGCTCTCGGATGAATACTCAAATTACTCCGGTGTCCTTCCTCTAAAATCATCTTTTTCTACTCTACATCATCGGGAATATAAATACGTCCACGAAATCTCAAAACTCCAAAATTATCAACCTTAAAGTCCTCATTCTCATTCATCATCAAATCAACAAATTTCAAGTCCAACTTTTGCTTTTCACAAACGGTTGCAAGAAAATCATTCGTAACATGAAGCATACCAAGTCTCACACTTCTAAGCGTCATCTCGCAAACCAAACTCAAATCTCTAAAATCTTCCAAAAGCTCCCATTCTTTCACCATCAAAGCGGACATATGTAACAATTTACAACTTAACGCATCGGCCACCACATTCGCCTTACCCGGATGGTAATACAAACCAAAGTCATAATCCTTCAAATTTTCTAACTATCTTCGTTGCCTCATATTCAACTCTTTCTGATCAAACAAATACCTCAAACTCTTGTGATCACTAAAAACTTCAAGTCTCGCACCAAACAAATAATGCCTCCAAATCGTTAGAGCAAAAACCACAGCCGCTAATTCCAAATCATGCATAGGATAATTCTTTTCATGCACTCTCAACTGTCTCGAAGCATAAGCCACAACTTTTCCATCTTGCATCAAAACACCACCTAGTCCAAACAAATAAGCATCACAAAACACCACAAATGGTTCCGTAGGATTCGGCAAAACCAAAATCGGAGTCGTAGTCAACCTTCTCTTAAGCTCCATAAAACTTTCTTCACAATGAATATCCCAAATGAAAGTCTTTCCTTTACACGTCAACTGCGTTAATGGAAGTGCCAACTTTGAAAATCCTTCAATAAACCTCCGATAATAACCCGCCAAGCCTAAAAAGCTTCGAATCTCCGTAACCGATCTAGGAACTTCCCACTGCATCACAACATCAATCTTGGATGGATCCACACTAATACCACCATCAGAAATAACATGACCAAGAAAACTCACCTTCGTCAACCAAAACTCACACTTGGATAACTTAGCATACAACTGCTTCTCTCTCAAAGCTTGCAACACAATCCTTAAATGCTCTTCTTGGGACTTAGAATAAATCAAAATGTCGTCGATGAACACAACCACAAAACGATCCAACTGTTCATGAAAAATACGATTCATATATTCCATAAACACACCCGGCGCATTAGAAACTCCGAATGGCATCACGGAATACTCATAATGACCATATCGTGTCCTAAAAGCCGTCTTTTGAATATCCTCCTCTTTCACCCTAATCTGGTGATATCCTGATCTCAAATCAATCTTACTAAACACACGCGCACCAACCAACTGATCCATCAAATCATCAATCCTCGGAAGTGGATGTTGCACCCCAAAATTTGCCCTCACAATACAAGACTTTGTGTGCTAAGAAGGTTCACAAGGTTCACAAGATTCACAATGCTTTCAAGACCTTTCATGAGGTTCATGAAGTCTACAAGATACTTTATGAGGTTCACAAGGTTCACAAGGTTCACAATACCTCCCATGAGGTTCACAAGACATTTTATGATGGTTCACAAGGTTCACAAAGTTCACAAATAGTCAGAAGAGTTGACAATTCCCTCAGACAATGCACCTCCTAAGCAGTGCATCCAAAACTAGGGTTTTGACTTTAATCAGGCTAAATGGACTTCCAAGACTTCAAGTGAGCTTCATAACATCTTATATGTGTTTAAGAACCCCCATGACAAGTTTCAAGACTTTTCTCAAAAGTTTGCTCAGTCAGATGATCAGATAAGTCAAAATCAGTCAAAGCAGTTAAAAAGTCAAACTGAGGTCAACTGTGGTCAAACCAAAGTCAAACTTCATTATTTTTTGCCAACATCAAGTATATGAAGTAAAATTCATCATTTGATCAAGGGTTGATCATGATTCATCAAGGAAATTCCAGATCATCAAGAATCAGGAGTTTCTAAATTAGGGTTTTCTTAGTAAAAGTCAACTGAACTTTGACCAGCCATAACTTTCACATGCTTCATCACCAAGTCTCCATCCAAAGCTCATTTTGAAGGAAATTGAATTCTCTACAACTTTGTGTCTCACAAGCCAAGCCCAAAAATGCTTCATTTGGAAGGTATGAGCTAAAACATTATAGGTCCTTTTGAAAGTCAACAAAAAGTCAACAACTTCAAAAGGGCATAACTTGAGATTGGTAAATTATATGGACATGAAACCAGTGGGGTTGTTTAAAGGAATCTTCAAGCTTTTCAAAATGTCCAAGAACACCCTCATAGCATTAAAATTGAAGGATGTGTGCCCTTGCAAAGTTGGGAAATTTTGGGTTGGTTTATGAAGAAAATGGAGGTCTAAAACCAATTTTTTCCAAATGGGCTTGCCAAATAATGACCCAATCCACATCAAAACATCTTGCACGAAATTAAATTGATTTATTCATAATTTTATTCATTTTGTTTTTATTTATTATGATTTTTATATTAAAAAATCATTTTAAATTCAAATAAAATATAAAATAATGAAAATTAAATTTGATTTGGTTTCTAGAAGGTCTTAAATTATATTTAGACTTGATTGATACAAGAGTAATGAGAATCATACCAAAATAGCAATGTGAGATCAAGGATATTCAAGTTTTAAAATCAAATATTTTTCAATCTAAAAAGGTCCAAAAATCCACAAGTTTGATGAAACTTTTGACCTAATTTTGTTATATGGTATATAAACAACACATAGCATTGCAAGAGCCACGGATTTGCAGCAGCCAAGCATCATATTCAAACTTCAAATTTCTCACAAAAACTCAAATTCGGTTTTGCGATTTCAGCCATTTAAAAGAGGTTTTTAAGGTTGAGAAAGTTTCCTTGAGGTTGCTTGAACATGTTTGAATGATCATATGCATCAAAAGCATCATAAACCATGAATACCGAATTCACTTTTATCTTGAATTTCAAATTTTCGAATTCACTAACATATGCATTATGAACTGTTTTTGATGATTGATATGTGTTTGTTGTGATGCCTAGATGGTTTCTGGATAAAAGGATCAAAGAAATAAACCCTAAACCGCAAGTTGCCATAGCTAGGGTTCTTGATTTGAATTTGGGATCTTTTGATTTAGCTAACATAAATTAATTTTGAGACTACAATTGGATTGTGTGTTGTATGGGGATTACAAATATGTGATTAATTTGATAAAATTGTGTTGTTTGAGTATGGTTTGAAAAACGCAGGTTTTGTGTGCATGAAAATTCGCAGGTAGTTTCATAATAAAATTCGCAGGTAATCCTACGAATCCAAGGAAGAAGATGAAGTGCCCTGCGCGCGTTTTCCAGAATTTGAATTTTGTTTTAATATTTTATGAATTAATTCCTGTTTATTTCACAAGCCTGATGCTTGTCCCAGTGGAAGGATGTGCACATGTATTGCTTGAGGACCTGCGTTCGAGTCCTGGTTTCACCATTTTTTTCTTGTTTTTCACATAATTAATAAGTTTAATATATTATGAATTGTGGTGGCTATGTTGACAGATGCGCTCACCCAGCAGGATTGGTAACGTGATTGTGTGTACCTTGGTAAGGTCCTGGGTTCGAATCCCCCCAGGCCTTTTGGTTTTTTCTTCTTTTTTGTGATTTTTCAGGATAAGGCATAAAAGCAATTTGGCTCACTCTTCTTTCACCTGCGCGCGCTGGCCTGGTGGTATGGCATGGGTGTTGTCAAGCAAGGCATCCTGGGTTCAATACCCAGCCAGGTAAGTTCCAACTTTTTTTTATTTTATTTGTTTTGATTATCTTATATATATATATATATATATATATATATATATATATATATATATATATATATATATATATATATATATATATATATATATATATATAAATAATTCAAAAAAAATAATACATATGTATATCCTATATTCTCTAAATTCTAAAATTGTTTTCTTAATTCAAAAATTAGTTTATTTATTTATTATGTATTTAGATTATAATATGTATATATTCATTAAATTAATTTTGTAAATAAAGTAAACCCTAAAAATACATTTTCTACAAACCCTAATTTAATTATAATAATTTCTAAAGACCTAATTTCTTTTTTCCTTTTATTTTTGTTTAATATTGTCATTAATGTTTAATCTAATTTTTATTAAAAAATATAAATTGTTTATAATTTAAAATTTTGTATATAAACATGTTTAAAAATTAAAATGCTTAATTTATTTTTTATAATATGTAAATATTCTACAATTGTTTATATTTTAATCTTTCATGTAAATAATTTCTATTATATATTAAAATTGCCAATTTAATTATGTCCATAATCAATTTTATAATTTATACTCAATTTAAAATTTTATAATTGTTTATATTTTTCTATTAACCATTAAAATTTTGTTTATTATAATCCTTTTGTTTATTATTATTATTAACCATGTTTATTACTAACCCCATTTATTTTTAAATTGTGATTATTATTATTATTTTCACTAACCCCTATTATAATTATTTATTTATTCTTGCTTATTTATTATTTTGCTTATTATATTTAAATTGCTTTATTATTATTATTGTAACTGCTCCTGGATGTAATTTTTTGTAATATTTAAATTATTTAATTTTATGTCATGGTTAGTAAAAATAGGGAGTGTAACATGTATGTATATTTAAAATTGAATTTAGATCATTTAAATTATAAGATAAATATTTAAAATTGAACACTCACACACGTAAGTCGATCTTTGATCGCCATCTCACTTTCTAGGGTTACCTCTCAATGTTGCCTAATTAAAAGGTCAAGTAGGGTGTATAAAGCAAAAGTCCCTTAAAAGAAAAGTCATCTAGTCCCTTCATAATCAAAGATCAAGTCCCTTAAATGGTTGCCTTCATAAAGATCTTGTCCCTTTTCGAATAATGATGACAGTCCCTCCAAAAAAAATGCTTAATACACCCTACAGTTGCCTTCATTAAACAGATGTCCCTTCATATGTCCCTTACATCCAAGGTAATGACTACCTATTCCTTAATAATAGGGATAGTCTTACCATTTAAAGGATAAAGAACAGAAAGACTTAAACTTTAGGGTAGGTTCCTCATAGTTACTTGCTCACTATTCAAACTTTTCAAACACTTCACAAATTTCAAACAGTTTTCAAACACAAGTTTTTTTACGCATCCGTACATGGACCATTATCAAACTCTTATGAAAATTTCTATTCACACACTTCATATTTTTCAAAAAACATTTTAAAGTGAGCTAAGTAACTAAGAGCCCATGGATAACCATGGATGTAAAGGGTGCTAACACCTTCCCTTTACATAACCTACCCCCCGGACCCAAAAATCTTTTAAAAGGTCTTTCCTGTTCTTTTATGCCTTTCCTTTGGATAAAATAAAAGTCGGTGGCGACTCTTGCTAACCGCAACATAACTAAAGTCAGTTCTCCCACCGTGTTACAGAACTGGCGACTCTGCTGGGGACTTAATAAAAGAGGGGTACCCTTAGGAATTAGATCACTTTAAATTGTTTGCTTTGTTTGCTTTATATTACTTGTTGGGCTTTATGTGTGAAAGATCCTAACCCGGATCTAGTGTACCTTAGGTAAATGGCAATAGACCAAGGAAACTGTACGGCGTATACCGATATGGTTGATCTGGTGGCCATAGTTAGTGTGACTTCTTGGTTGGTGCTTATGTTCCTTAAGTCAAGTTGAGGATAATATGAGGCTGCCATATGTTGTCAATGCACTAGCTAACTTTTAGAACCCTAGTTATCCCATCTTGGCCTTTAGAAAGTAGTGAGATAACCGGCTTTGGTGCAGACTGAAGTTGGTTGATACTCGATACTACGCTCATTGAGATTCTAAACTTGGAGGGTTTTGGTTGGCAAGTAAGTTGCCTACTGAACAACCACCCTTGTGAAGGATCAATGATATTGAGATCCCTTAGAACCTGGTTACTTTTGTAGGACAGGATGAACCAACTAACTTCAGGGGAGGGTACTTACCTTTAAACCTCATGCAAGCCTTTAAACCTAGGGCTATGGTGTGACTTGTTTGTGTGTGCCACATGTTTGTGATTGAGCATAACATCATGACATCATCATGCATCATAAGCATAGCATTTTCACTAACCATTTCAAGGACCAAAAGATTTATCTTTGTTCTTTGTTGCAGGTCATGGCTTCTGCTCGTAGAAACACCATCAGGATCAACTTTGTGGGCATACCTGCTAAGCTTAGAGAGTTGGTTTCTCAAGTGTCTGATCATTCCCAGTTCATCAAGAGACATGGTAATCTATTGGATCTAGTCACTTCAGGGTTCGATGAAGACATGATGAGTGTTCTGTTTCAGTTCTTTGACCCTAAGCACCATTGCTTTACATTCCCCGACTATCAGCTGGTTCCTACAATGGAAGAGTTCTCTAAACTTCTGGGTATACCTGTTCTTGATCAGAAACCATTCACAGGCTTGGGAAGAGAGCCTAAACCTGAGGTTATTGCTGCAGCTCTACATCTGAAAAAGTCTGACATTGTTCTAGAAACGAGAAGCGGAGTTAAGGGTATCCTTGCTAAGGTATTAATGGATAAAGCTCAAGTGTTCTTGAAAGCTATGAGCTATGATGCTTTTGAGGAGATCTTAGCCTTATTGATTTATGGCTTAGTGTTGTTCCCCAATCCTGATCAGTTCATAGACGTTCATGCCATCAACATATTCCTGAGTCACAATCCAGTGCCTACATTGCTTGGAGACATCCTACATTCTCTTCACACCCGTACTACAAGGGCAAGAGGAACTTTGATGTGCTGCATACCTTTGCTATCTAGGTGGTTTATTTCTCACCTTCCTCGCTCAGTAATGAAGAATGAGCAAGGGTTCAGATGGTCCAAGAGGATTATGTCACTCTCGCATTCAGATATTCATTGGTGCTCCAGATCTATGGAGAATGTCACTATCATTGACCGTTGTGGGGAGTTTCCTAATGTGCCACTTCTAGGCATAAGAGGAGGCATCACCTACAACCCCTCTCTAGCTTTACGACAGTTTGGTTACGCTCGGAGTGATGGTCCACATGACATGTTGATTCAGGGCATTGTGTTTGATTACGACAACGATCTTCAAGGTTACCGTCAGAGATTCATACGAGCATGGGGAAAAGTGAACAAAGTTGACAGCAAGACTCTGGAGCCTAAGTACACTATTCCTATGGAAGCTTATCTCAGATGGGTGCGATCTCGTGCTCAGACTCTCATGATGCCATATCCTGCTACCCTGCCAGTTACCATGGAACCTGTTGCTGAAGGAGATACTGCTTATACCATCCTTCACCCAGACATGCCTACTGACATGGAAGAC
Source organism: Lathyrus aphaca (assembly GCA_963966055.1). Lineage (NCBI taxonomy): Eukaryota > Viridiplantae > Streptophyta > Magnoliopsida > Fabales > Fabaceae > Lathyrus > Lathyrus aphaca. Next base: position 138,927,705 of record OZ014522.1, on the reverse strand, counting down.
TTGCAGAGATCTTGGATCCAACTGAAGGAGCAAAGGGATACTTTTGAGGCTCATTACAAAGCAAGCCAAGAAATAATTCTGGAACTAACAAAGCAACTTCACGAGGAACGGAATCTCAACTCATACCTCAACACAAAAAGGAAACGTCCATGGGAGACTTAAAACCCCATCTCTTGTATTTATCGCATTTCATTTTTTTTGTAAGCCCAAGAGGCAAAACAAATTTATTACTAATAAAAGTTTACATTCTTGTTTGTTTAAGCAAATTTAAATCCCACGGTCCTTGAAAACATTGCATACGCATTAAAACATCATATCATTGCATCACAGGTTTATTTGTGCACAGGTTTCTCATCTTCTCGCTGTTTATTTCAGCAATGACTCTTGAACAAACAGTTAAGGATCTCCAGGCACAAAATGCATAGTTCCAAGAGCTGATCCTGAACTTGTCCAAGGGGCAGGATGAATTGAAGACACTGCTGGCCAAAAAGACTAAGAAGACTAGAAGGTCAGGTGGCCTGATCAACATGGGAAGAAGGTTCAGAGGTCCTGTCAAGACCAAAGAACAGGTTGAAGACTATGAATCTGAGGAATCTGAAAAAGAGGGAGGCAGTCTCCACAACACTATGGGGGATTCTGATTCTGAGGCCAATTACTATCATGATCCTAATGAAGACAAATTCAAAATGCTGGTGGATAGAATGGATGCTATGGAGTTGCAGAAATCTTCTGGGCTGGATTTTGAAGATTTGAGTCTAATATCTGGGGTAGTCATACCCATTGGTTTCAAGGTTCCTACCTTTGTTGTTTATGATGGGGTCTCTTGTCCCAAGTTGCATCTGAGGTCTTATGTCAGAAGAATTCAACCTCACACTGCTGATAAGAAGTTGTGGATCCACTTTTTCCAAGAGAGCTTATCTGGAGCTCAATTGGAGTGGTATTATCAATTGGAGAGTGTCAACATCAGGGAGTGGAATGATCTTGCTGAGGCTTTTTATAAGCAGTATCAATACAATGCTGACTTAGCTCCCACTCGCATGCAACTGCAAAGCATGTCTATGGGTACCAAAGAAAGTTTTAAGGAGTATGCTCAGAAGTGGAGAGATTTAGCTGGAAGAGTTCAACCCCCTTTAAATGACAGGGAATTGGTTGATATATTCATGTGTACGCTAAATGGTCTGTTTTACAGTCATCTTATTGGAAGCTCATCATCTGGCTTCACTGAGTTGATAATGACAGGAGAGCGAGTGGAAAATGGTATAAAGAATGGCAAGATCCAGGTGGGTACTTCTTCATCAGGTGCTGCAAAGAAGCCTCCCACTGGGAAGAAAGAATCCAATGTTGTTTATGGTCAACCTGATCGTAATAGAAGGCATCAGTCTGTGAGTGCAGTTCATATTTCAAATCCAACTCCTGCAACAACAGAGCAGCCACAGGGCAACCAACAGAGGGCTAGAAGGCAGTTCACTAAGATCAACATGTCAATGGCTCAGGCATTGCAACACTTGTTGAAGGCTGAACTTATTACTCTGAAAGAGGCTCCTCAGAACCCTAATGTTACCTCTCCCAGGTACAACCCCAATGCACGATGTGCATATCATTCAAACTGTCAGGGACATGATACTAATAACTGCTGGGTCTTGAAGAACAAAATTCAAGATATGATTGAGGCTGGAGAGATTGAGTTTGACCCTCCGGGTACTCCAAATGTGATTACTGCTCCAATGCCAAATCACGAGAAGAATGTCAATGCCATTGATGAAGATTTACATGTCTATTCAGTTGCGGAGTTGACCACACCATTGTCTGTTATCAAGAAAAAGTTAGTACAAGTTGGGCTCTTTCCAGGTTGTCGTGAAGACTGTTTGTATTGTACCTATAAGCCGGATAGTTGCTGGAGATTGAGAGATGGAATTCAGCGTCTCATGGATAAGTATACCATAGTGTTTGAGAGGACTCCATCGTCTGTAGAGAGTATGGTGGATCATATTACTCAAGGTAGGAAGATTGAAGAGGTTGATATGGTTGATAGAGTACCAGTAAGGATCACTGCTAAGGGACCTGTTAAAATCACTCATAAGGGTCCAATTAAGATTACTGCTGAAGGCCCTGTGAAGGTTGTTGCTGAAGCCAGAGTGGCTCCTCTGGTCATTACTACTCCTGGTCCTATCCCGTATACGTCTGATAAAGCTGTGCCTTGGCACTATGGATCTGATGTTTATATCCATGGTGTTAAGCAAGAACCATTAGCTGATGTGCCTGTTGATGTTGACAATATTGCTGGATCTAGTAAGATCACACGAAGTGGAAGAGTCTTCTCTCCTCCAGTTACTTCCAAGAATGTAGTTACTCCTGCTGCTACCTCCACCACTGATGCCCGGGGCAAAGGTCCTGTTATTGAGCCTATACCTACTGATGTGCCAGCTACTGATGACCTCTCTAAGCAGATGGAGGAAGTATTGAAAATCATTCGCAAGAGTGATTATGACATTGTTGATCAGTTGGGGCATACTCCCTCTAAGATTTCTATGCTGTCCTTGTTGTTATGTTCTGAAGCTCATGCAAAAGCTTTGATCAAGTTTCTGAAGACTGCTCATGTACCCAATGCAATTTCTGTTGACCAGTTTGAGAATTGTGTTGCCCACCTGACCTATGATAATGGGTTAGGGTTTTCTGATGCTGATTTAACCCCTGCCAAGAGGGATCACAACAGGGCTCTGCATATCTCAATTGAATGCAGGGGCACTACCCTGTCACATGTATTGATAGACAATGGTTCCTCTCTGAATGTGTTGCCCAAGGAAGTCCTGAATAAGCTGAGCCCTGAAGATGCTGTGCTGAAACCCAGTAGTATAGTGGTGAAGGCTTTTGATGGTTCGAGAAGACTGGTGCATGGAGAGATTGACTTGCCCATCAAAGTTGGTTCACAGATTTTTAATGCTACATTTTATGTGATGGATATTCGTCCTTCGTACTCTTGTCTGCTTGGTCGTCCCTGGATCCATGGGGCAGGTGCTGTAACCTCTACATAACATCAAAAGCTGAGATATCCGGTGGAAGGAAAGGTTGTTACTGTCTATGGAGAGGAAGAATATTTTGTCAGCCATGTAAACACCTTCAAGTATCTGGAAGTGGAAGGTGAATTCGTTGAAACTTCGTGTCAGACATTTGAAGTAGTTCCTTGGATTGTTAATAATTATGTAGCTCCTCCGGTTGCCAAGAAAGTTCTTGTGGTCACCAGAGTACCTCCAACAATGGCAATGGCCTCCCTTAAAGATGCTAGAGCTGTGGTGGATGAAGGTGGTTGTACTATTTGGGGTCAGCTTCCTGATATCCCATACAAGTCTGACAAGTTTGGTTTGGGTTTCACTGCAGAGTCCCAGAAGGCTGTTCGTCGTGCTCGTGTTGTTCGTATCACCAATCAAGGAGTTATGAAAGACCAGATCAATGTTGTGGGAGACTATGATGAAGACTACAACTTGGATGCTTGGATTTTTCCTACTGTGGGTGCTGGACTCAATAATTGGAAAGCTGAAGATGTTATCCCTATCTCCTTTAGTCAGGAGTAAATACTATTACTATGTTGTTATTTTTTAAGTTTGTAATTTCTTGAACAATTAAAACTCTCAAGCCTTGTGCCTTACCCGGGGCACAATGGTGTGCTTGTTACGGGCTGTCATTTCATTTGCATACTTCATTCAATAAAATCAGTGGACGTTTCGTTTTAGTAAATATTGTGTTCCTTGTCTTTCTTTTCTTTTATTTTTGCTTTATCAGCTATGTGTTCTTACACACACCCACATCACTAAAATGCAGATCCTCATCCACTCTGGATCCTGTTGATAACAGTTCTACTATTGCCAATTATAATTTCGAGAATCCGATCTATCAAACTGAAGACGGAAATGAGGACGATTGTGAAGTACCTGTAGAGCTTGCTAGGTTGTTACAACAAGAAGAGAAAGCCATACAGCCACATGAAGAGCCAGTCGAAGTTGTAAATTTGGGAATTGAAGAAAACAGGAAAGAAGTCAAGATAGGGGCTGATTTAGAGGATAGTGTCAAGAGCAGACTGGTTCAAATGTTACGTGACTATGTGGAGATCTTTGCTTGGTCTTATGAAGATATGCCAGGGTTGGATACAGACATTGTGGTTCACCGTTTACCAGTGAAAGAAGATTATCGTCCAAAGAAGCAGAAGGTTCGTCGTATGCGTCCTGAGATGTCAGAAAAGATCAAGGCAGAGGTAATGAAACAATTCAATGCAGGGTTCTTAGCAATAACTTCTTATCCTCAGTGGGTTGCAAATGTGGTGCCGGTACCTAAGAAAGATGGTAAGGTACGTATGTGTGTGGACTACAGGGATTTGAACAAGGCTAGCCCCAAAGATGATTTTCCACTTCCTCATATCGATGTTCTGGTAGACAACACTGCTCAGCATAAGGTATTCTCTTTTATGGATGGTTTCTCTGGTTACAATCAGATCAAGATGGCACCTGAAGATATGGAGAAGACAACATTTGTTACACAGTGGGGCACTTTTTGTTATAAGGTGATGCCATTTGGTTTGAAGAATGCAGGGGCAACATATCAGCGTGCTATGGTGGCTTTGTTTCATGATATGATTCATCATGAGATAGAGGTATATGTGGATGATATGATAGCCAGGTCCCAGAATGAAGAGCAACATCTTGATCATTTGCATAAATTGTTTGAGAGGTTGAAGAAATACAAGTTGAGGTTGAACCCAAACAAGTGTACTTTTGGAGTTAGGTCTGGTAAACTCCTGGGTTTCATAGTCAGTGGAAAAGGTATTGAAGTGGATCCTGCAAAAGTGAAGGCTATACGAGAGATGCCAGCTCCCCGTACTGAGAAGGAAATTATAGGTTTCTTGGGACGATTGAATTACATTGCAAGATTTATTTCCCAGTTAACTGCCATCTGTGAGCCAATCTTCAAGTTGTTGAAGAAAGATCAGGTGATGGAATGGAATGATGAGTGCCAAATTGCCTTTGATGAAATCAAGAGATATCTGCTAGAACCACCAATTTTGATGCCACCAGTTGATGGAAGACCCTTGATTATGTACTTAACAGTATTAGACAACTCAATGGGGTGTGTGTTGGGGCAACATGACGAGTCTGGTCGAAAAGAGCAGGCAATATACTACATTAGCAAAAAGTTTACCGACTGTGAAACAAGATACTCACTGCTCGAGAAAACTTGCCGCGCTTTGGCATGGGCTGCTCGCCGACTAAGACAGTATATGTTGACCCATACTACCTTGTTGATTTCGAAGATGGATCCAATCAAGTATATATTTGAGAAACCTGCTCTCTCCGGAAGAATTGCAAGATGGCAAATGATTTTGACAGAATATGACATACAGTATACTACTCAGAAGGCCATTAAGGGAAGTGTTGTTGCTGATCATTTGGCTCATCAAGCAGTAGATGATTATCAGTCAATGAGTTTTGAGTTCCCTGATGAAGACATTATGATTATTACCAAAGAACCTGGACAATATGACGGACCTGAACAAGGATCCCGATGGACTATGGTTTTTGATGGTGCTTCCAATGCACTTGGTAATGGTGTTGGTGTTGTGATTAGTTCCCCTGAAGGTTGTCATACCCCGATTACTGCCAGACTTTGTTTCTATTGCACCAATAACATGGCTGAGTATGAGGCATGTATCCTGGGTATTAAAGCTGCTATTGACATGAAGATTCAGTTCCTTGATGTGTATGGAGATTCAGCCCTGGTAGTTAGTCAGATCAAAGGAGATTGGGATACCAAGCATGATAATCTCATTCCTTACAGAGAGCATGTGTTGTCTTTGATCCCACATTTCAAAGAGATTACCTTTGGACATATTCCACAAAGAGAGAATCAGTTGGCAGATGCATTAGCCACCATGGCATCCATGTTTGAGATCAGCTGGGATGATGAAGCTCCCAAGATTACTATTGATAGATTTGAAAAGCTTGCATACTGCAATGATATTGGCACTGAAGAAGCAGAGGAGAAACCTTGGTTCTATGAAGTGAAAAGATATCTTGAAGCTCAAGAGTTCCCTGAAGGGGCATCTGTCAAAGATAGGAAGTTTCTGAGAAGATTTTCTGCTAAGTTCTTTTTGAGTAATGGGATTTTGTACAAGCGCAATCATGATTCAACTATGCTTTGTTGTGTGGATAAGAGAGAAGCAGCTGAGATTATGGAAGATATGCATGATGGGACCTTTGGCACTCATTCTAGTGGTCATACTATGGCAAAGAAGATATTGAGAGCAGGTTACTATTGGTCTACCATGGAAGCTGATTGCTATCAACACTCCAGAACATGTCACAAGTGTCAAATTTATGCTGATAAAGTACATGTACCTCCATCACCATTGAATGTGTTGACTGCTCCTTGGCCCTTTGCCATGTGGGGCATTGATATGATTGGTGAGATCAAGGCTACTGCTTCTAATGGACATCGTTTCATCCTGGTTGCTATTGATTACTTCACGAAGTGGGTGGAGGCAGCTTCATTTGCATCTGTTACCAAGAATGTTGTGGCTCGATTCATTAAGAATAATCTCATATGTAGGTATGGCATCCCTGAAAGGATTATTACTGACAATGGCTCTAATCTGAACAACACTATGATTACTGATCTCTGCACACAGTTCAAGATTAAGCATCACAACTCTTCTCCGTATCGTCCGAAGATGAATGGGGCAGTGGAAGCTGCTAATAAGAACATTAAGAAGATTGTACAGAAGATGACTGTTACTTACAAGGATTGGCATGAGATGTTACCATTTGATCTTCATGGTTATCGTACTACAATACGTATTTCAACAGGGGCAACCCCATTCTCCTTAGTTTATGGTATGGAAGCAGTTCTGCCCATTGAAGTTCAGATTCCCTCCTTAAGAATTATGAAGGATGCAGGCTTGGATGAAGATGAGTGGATTCAGACTCGACTTGACCAGATAAATTTGATTGATGAGAAGAGGTTAGCAGCAATTTGTCATGGCCAGATGTACCAGAAACGGATGATCAAAGCTTTTAACAAGAAGGTTAAGCCAAAGGTATATCAGGCTGGTGACTTCGTAATCAAGCGTATCATATTACCACATGGTGATCCTAGGGGCAAGTGGACTCCAACATATGAAGGACCGTTTGTGGTCAAGACAGTGTTCTCAGGAGGTGCCATGATACTCACTACTATGGATGGTGAAGACTTCCCACAGCCTGTAAACGCAGACATAGTTAAAAAATACTACGCATAAAAAGAGACCCGCTAGGTTGACTGGCCTAGGCAAAAATAAGGGCATCCCGGCAAACCAAAAGGGTTTGGGCAAAAATTAGGGATATATATAAAAAGATGTACACCCGGCAAGTCGAAAACCTGAAAAGGCGGCTTGGGCAAAAAAGGGTATCCCGGTGGATTGAAAACTTGAAAGGGCAATCCAGGCAAAAGTTAGGGATTAAAGCGTATGACTATGTCTCGTTTGAATCACCCATGAAACTGCAACCAGTTGTACTACTCATTCAAGCTCGAACAGATAAAGCTCAATCCAATCGTTTCCGTCTCGACAGCAGAAGATGAGATACTTAAAGATAATGGCAATAGTAAAATTGAAACTCAATAGGATTATTTCCCACATAGCTGATTCTCCTTGTTTTGTAAAAAAAAAAAAAAACTTTATGACAAATTCCTCTTACTAGGATTTATGTCTCCTTGTACAAACTTACCCATGTATGGGTCACTCTTTGATATAAACAAAATTCCATTTTTGAATCCAGATTTACTTTTACCCTATTTACATAAGCGAAACGTCCATTGGTTGTGTTTGAATGTATTATGCTTTTGAATATGATTGATGTTTACCAGAAATGCATGAATGCTTAATATGATTGATGTTTACCAGAAATGCATGAAAATGCAGTAATAGTATTTACTAAGGACGAACGAGGGAAGGATTTCAACGAAGCTTTGCCGGTTCATCTTTACAATACAGTTACAAACCCTCAGCAGGACAAATCCATCTTCATATAGTCACATCTCCCCTGGAATTTATATCCATCTCTTTTATCCTCATACGGATATTCGGGAATTTACTTTCCAATAAAAGTACGACGAACGAAGACGGGATGTTATACCTTGCTATCCCCAGCAGACGGGAGGTTATATATACCTTGATATCCCCAGCAGACGGGAGGTTATATATACCTTACTATCCCCAGCAGACGGAAGGTTATGAACAATATATTATCAAACAAGACGGGAATGAGTTCCTCATATTCTTCAACAACGAATCGGGATTTATTTTCCCTGGCCAGCAGTTGTTATACGAAGATATCCAGACACTTCAGGCAGCATCATATCATACATACATCATTTACATCATACCATAACATACATATCCATAGATACATAATACATTACTTAAGTGCATCATACTATACATGCATACATAATACATAAACTAATGCTACCATACAGGATGCTACCTTGTTTTCAGGTAAATTCTCCAGTAGACAGACTTCATCAACAACTTGTGACTATCAGGACTGCTTTATCCTCCTGAAAGCTTCTTATACATCAGGACTGCCTTATCCTCCTGAAAAGTTATCATTCCTCAGGATTGCCTTATCCTCCTGAAAGCTTCTCATACCTCAGGATTGCTTTATCCTCCTGAAAGCTTATTATTATCTCAGGACTGCTTTATCCTCCTGAAAGTTATCATCATTACATCAGGATTGCTTTATCCTCCTGAAAGCATATCACTACCTCGGGATTGCCTTATCCTCCTGAAAGCATATCACTACTTCAGGATTGCTTTATCCTCCTGAAAGTTATCATTATATCTTCATATTTTGGACTGCTTTATCCTCCTGACAGCTTCTTATACCTCAGGACTGCTTTATCCTCCTGAAAGCTTATTATTACCTCAGGACTGCTTTATCCTCCTGAAAGTTATCATCACTACATCAGGACTGCTTCATCCTCCTAAAAGCATATCACTACATCAGGATTGCTTTATCCTCCTGAAAGCATATTACCACGTTAGGATTGCTCCATCCTCCTGAAAGCCTATCATCCCTCAGGAATGCTTTATCCTCCTGAAAGCTTATTATTCCCTCAGGATTGCTTTATCCTCCTGAAAGCTTATCACTGTATCAGGATTGCTTTATCCTCCTGAAAGCTATCATCATTACATCAGGACTGCTTTATCCTCCTGAAAGCTATCATTATATTTTGGGCTGCTTTATCCTCCAAGAAATGTATATGAAGAACTTTTCTCCAAGTGGCATCTTTAAGCCCACTCAAGCATATTCAACTAGTCACCTGTATCACTTTATGCACTGGTGAGTGCAAATTTTTGGGCTTTTGTGTTCAATCCCCTTCAACCTTCCAGGTCATGACTGGCAAACATACCAATATAACCCCTCAGGTTTCAGAAAATTGAACAGGGACAGCTGTTGCACCCCAAAATTTGCCCTCACAATACAAGACTTTGTGTGCTAAGAAGGTTCACAAGATTCACAATGCTTTCAAGACCTTTCATGAGGTTCATGAAGTCTACAAGATACTTTATGAGGTTCACAAGGTTCACAAGGTTCACAATACCTCCCATTAGGTTCACAAGACATTTTATGATGGTTCACAAGGTTCACAAAGTTCACAAATAGTCAGAAGAGTTGACAATTCCCTCAGACAATGCACCTCCTAAGCAGTGCATCCAAAACTAGAGTTTGACTTTAATCAGGCTAAATGGACTTCCAAGACTTCAAGTGAGCTTCATAACATCTTATATGTGTTTAAGAACCCCCATGACAAGTTTCAAGACTTTTCTCAAAAGTTTGCTCAGTCAGATGATCAGATAAGTCAAAATCAGTCAAAGCAGTTAAAAAGTCAAACTGAGGTCAACTGTGGTCAAACCAAAGTCAAACTTCATGATTTTTTGCCAACATCAAGTATATGAAGTAAAATTCATCATTTGATCAAGGGTTGATCATGATTCATCAAGGAAATTCCAGATCATCAAGAATCAGGAGTTTCTAAATTAGGGTTTTCTCAGTAAAAGTCAACTGAACTTTTACCAGCCATAACTTTCACATGCTTCATCACCAAGTCTCCATCCAAAGCTCATTTTGAAGGAAATTGAATTCTCTACGACTTTGTGTCTCACAAGCCAAGCCCAAAAATGCTTCATTTGGAAGGTATGAGCTAAGACATTATAGGTCCTTTTGAAAGTCAACAAAAAGTCAACAACTTCAAAAGGGCATAACTTGAGATTGGTAAATGATATGGACATGAAACCAGTGGGGTTGTTTAAAGGACTCTTCAAGCTTTTCAAAATGTCCAAGAACACCCTCATAGCATTAAAATTGAAGGATGTGTGCCCTTGCAAAGTTGGGAAATTTTGGGTTGGTTTATGAAGAAAATGGAGGTCTAAAACCAATTTTTTCCAAATGGGCTTGCCAAATAATGACCCAATCCACATCAAAACATCTTGCACGAAATTAAATTGATTTATTCATAATTTTATTCATTTTGTTTTTATTTATTATGATTTTTATATTAAAAAATCATTTTAAATTCAAATAAAATATAAAATAATGAAAATTAAATTTGATTTGGTTTCTAGAAGGTCTTAAATTATATTTAGACTTGATTGATACAAGAGTAATGAGAATCATACCAAAATAGCAATGTGAGATCAAGGATATTCAAGTTTTAAAATCAAATATTTTTCAATCTAAAAAGGTCCAAAAATCCACAAGTTTGATGAAACTCTTGACCTAATTTTGTTATATGGTATATAAACAACACATAGCATTGCAAGAGCCACGGATTTGCAGCAGCCAAGCATCATATTCAAACTTCAAATTTCTCACAAAAACTCAAATTCGGTTTTGCGATTTCAGCCATTTAAAAGAGGTTTTTAAGGTTGAGAAAGTTTCCTTGAGGTTGCTTGAACATGTTTGAATGATCATATGCATCAAAAGCATCATAAACCATGAATACCGAATTCACTTTTATCTTGAATTTCAAATTTTCGAATTCACTAACATATGCATTATGAACTGTTTTTGATGATTGATATGTGTTTGTTGTGATGCCTAGATGGTTTCTGGATAAAAGGATCAAAGAAATAAACCCTAAACCGCAAGTTGCCATAGCTAGGGTTCTTGATTTGAATTTGGGATCTTTTGATTTAGCTAACATAAATTAATTTTGAGACTACAATTGGATTGTGTGCTGTATGGGGATTACAAATATGTGATTAATTTGATAAAATTGTGCTGTTTGAGTATGGTTTGAAAAACGCAGGTTTTGTGTGCATGAAAATTCGCAGGTAGTTTCATAATAAAATTCGCAGGTAATCCTACGAATCCAAGGAAGAAGATGAAGTGCCCTGCGCGCGTTTTCCAGAATTTGAATTTTGTTTTAATATTTTATGAATTAATTTCTGTTTATTTCACAAGCCTGATGCTTGTCCCAGTGGAAGGATGTGCGCATGTATTGCTTGAGGACCTGCGTTCGAGTCCTGGTTTCACCATTTTTTTCTTGTTTTTCACATAATTAATAAGTTTAATATATTATGAATTGTGGTGGCTATGTTGACAGATGCGCTCACCCAGCAGGATTGGTAACGTGATTGTGTGTACCTTGGTAAGGTCCTGGGTTCGAATCCCCCCAGGCCTTTTGGTTTTTTCTTCTTTTTTGTGATTTTTCAGGATAAGGCATAAAAGCAATTTGGCTCACTCTTCTTTCACCTGCGCGCGCTGGCCTGGTGGTATGGCATGGGTGTTGTCAAGCAAGGCATCCTGGGTTCAATACCCAGCCAGGTAAGTTCCAACTTTTTTTTATTTTATTTGTTTTGATTATCTTGTATATATATATATATATATATATATATATATATATATATATATATATATATATATATATATATATATATATATATATATATATATATATATATATATATATAAATAATTCAAAAAAAATAATACATATGTATATCCTATATTCTCTAAATTCTAAAATTGTTTTCTTAATTCAAAAATTAGTTTTATTTATTTATTATGTATTTAGATTATAATATGTATATATTCATTAAATTAATTTTGTAAATAAAGTAAACCCTAAAAATACATTTTCTACAAACCCTAATTTAATTATAATAATTTCTAAAGACCTAATTTCTTTTTTCCTTTTATTTTTGTTTAATATTGTCATTAATGTTTAATCTAATTTTTATTAAAAAATATAAATTGTTTATAATTTAAAATTTTGTATATAAACATGTTTAAAAATTAAAATGCTTAATTTATTTTTTATAATATGTAAATATTCTACAATTGTTTATATTTTAATCTTTCATGTAAATAATTTCTATTATATATTAAAATTGCCAATTTAATTATGTCCATAATCAATTTTATAATTTATACTCAATTTAAAATTTTATAATTGTTTATATTTTTCTATTAACCATTAAAATTTTGTTTATTATAATCCTTTTGTTTATTATTATTATTAACCATGTTTATTACTAACCCCATTTATTTTTAAATTGTGATTATTATTATTATTTTCACTAACCCCTATTATAATTATTTATTTATTCTTGCTTATTTATTATTTTGCTTATTATATTTAAATTGCTTTATTATTATTATTGTAACTGCTCCTGGATGTAATTTTTTGTAATATTTAAATTATTTAATTTTATGTCATGGTTAGTAAAAATAGGGAGTGTAACATGTATGTATATTTAAAATTGAATTTAGATCATTTAAATTATAAGATAAATATTTAAAATTGAACACTCACACACGTAAGTCGATCTTTGATCGCCATCTCACTTTCTAGGGTTACCTCTCAATGTTGCCTAATTAAAAGGTCAAGTAGGGTGTATAAAGCAAAAGTCCCTTAAAAGAAAAGCCATCTAGTCCCTTCATAATCAAAGATCAAGTCCCTTAAATGGTTGCCTTCATAAAGATCTTGTCCCTTTTCGAATAATGATGACAGTCCCTCCAAAAAAAATGCTTAATACACCCTACAGTTGCCTTCATTAAATAGATGTCCCTTCATATGTCCCTTACATCCAAGGTAATGACTACCTATTCCTTAATAATAGGGATAGTCTTACCATTTAAAGGATAAAGAACAGAAAGACTTAAACTTTAGGGTAGGTTCCTCATAGTTACTTGCTAACTATTCAAACTTTTCAAACACTTCACAAATTTCAAACAGTTTTCAAACACAAGTTTTTTTACGCATCCGTACATGGACCATTATCAAACTCTTATGAAAATTTCTATTCACACACTTCATATTTTTCAAAAAACATTTTAAAGTGAGCTAAGTAACTAAGAGCCCATGGATAACCATGGATGTAAAGGGTGCTAACACCTTCCCTTTACATAACCTACCCCCCGGACCCAAAAATCTTTTAAAAGGTCTTTCCTGTTCTTTTATGCCTTTCCTTTGGATAAAATAAAAGTCGGTGGCGACTCTTGCTAACCGCAACATAACTAAAGTCAGTTCTCCCACCGTGTTACAGTGGATACTTGTTCTTAATTGTCACCTTATTCAACTGTCGATAATCAATACATAACCGCATGCTTCCGTCCTTCTTCTTTACCAACAATACCGGTGCACCCCAAGGAGAAACACTTGGCCTAACAAACCTCTTGTCCAACAAGTCATTCAATTGCTTTTTCAATTCTACCAACTCTGAAGCTGACATACAATACGGTGCCATCGAAATCGGTCTAGTACCTGGAACTAGATCAATAGAAAACTCAACTTCTCTCTCCGGAGGTACATCCATAATATCGTCCGGAAACACTTCTGGAAAATCACACACCACTAGGAACCTACTAAGCTCCACTTCATTCTCCACAGACAACGACGCAAACAAACCGAACAACTGAGCTTCATCCACTAAAAGTTTCTTCAACTCTTTCGTGGATAGGAAACTCTCTTCTTCATCCTCCAAAGAAGGAAAACTTACTAACTTATGATAGCAATCTATATGAACTCGATTAAACTGCAATCAGTTCATACCCAAGATTACATCCAAACCTTCCAACGGCAAACAAACCAAATCCAAAACAAAGTCTTTACCAAACATGGTCAAAGAACAACTTACACACACTAAAGAAGCAATTACCGACCCTGAAGCAGGAGTCTCAATAACCATCTCACCACCCCAAGAAGACATAAACAAATTCAAACTCTTAGCGCACTCAAGAGAAATAAACGAATGAGTCGCTCCCGTATCAATAATAGTAACTAAAGGCGTACTATTAATAAAGCATGTACCTTTAATCAAACGGTCTGCACTAGTAGTATCCTTCCCTGTAAATGAAAATAACTTTCCGCCCGCCTGAGCTTGTTTTGGTTTAGTACACTTAGTACTAATGTGGCCAACTTCACCACAATTAAAGCACTTTACCTCACTTCTTTGACAGTCGGTCGTAGCATGTCCAAGACCACCACAATTAGCATACTTCACCAAATTCTTTCCACACTCAGAAGACTTGTGGCCCAAGGTGCCACACTTGTAACACTTCACAGGACCAGAACTCCCTCCACTAGGTCTCTTGTCAAAGCTTCCCCTATGATTGCCCTTATCAGCTAGTGTCACATAAGGTCCACTTCGAACCTGTTGCTTACCTCTCTTTTCATTCACACTCTTATAGTGCGTAGAACGAGCTTTACTATCCTCTTCAAAGATCCTACAACATTCAGTCAAATCCAAAAACCTTATGATCCTGTGATATCCCACAGCTTGCTTAATCTCAGGACGCAAACCATTCTCATACTTAATGCACTTAGAAAACTCAGCAGTAGCAGCAGCATAATGAGGATGAAACTGCACAAAAAAACACAAATTTAGCAGTATAGTCAACCACTGACATACTACTTTGCTTCAGCTCAAGGAATTCCATCTCCTTCTTTCCTTTAACACTATCAGGATAATACTTCCTTTAGAACTCAGTGCGAAAAACTTCCCATGTAATCTCTTCACCTTCTTCCTCTAAAGCAAGACTCTTACCGACCCACCAGTCATCGGCTTCTTCCTTCAGCATGTGAGAACCAAGCCTCACCTTACTTCCCTCAGCACAATCCATCACTCGGAAGATTCTCTCAATCTCCTTCAACCAATTCTGAGCACCATCAGGATCAAATCTCCCCTTGAAGACCGGCGGTTGATTCTTCCTGAACTCATCATTCGCATTCACATTTGGCGCTTCCTGCACTGCTCTAGCCATTGCTTCCAAAGCAGCAGCCATCGCATTGTCATTTCTACCAGCCATATTCTGATTATTCCCAAGACAACAACAAGATTAAACGAAAGTTCAATCACAACAACATCAAGACAGACACAACTGACTCGAACACTGGCTCTGATACCACTTAATGTAACACCCCCTTTCTATACCCCCAAATAATACATTAAATCATTTAGACATAGATAAAATTTCGTCAAAGTATAATTTAAATCAAGCATAAAAAGGAGCATGCCACATCACGTGAAATTAAAACATACAACACCTGCTCAAATTAGATATGCAACAATGGGGTAGCTATCCACATAGGAATTTCAATCCTTACACCCTTATCTCAATTATAAATTGCACAGTGGAAAACTTAAATCATCAACAACTTCAACTTATATATTTATCAAAATATATCTACAAGTTAGAAGTGTACAAATATATCATGTTATACAAAACATGTCCACAACGGATACATATACAAATGTATCCCCAAAAGGCACAAGGCCACCTAACTACCCGGTGCTACATATCAGAGCCGACCGACCAAAAGATATGAAGAAAAGCTTCACAAAAACGACTCCAGCACACCTAATATGCAATGCCTCATAGAGCATCATAAAAAAGCATAAGGGTGAGAAACATTATCATAATAATATTGCATATAATTATATATCTCAACATATAACATATACATCAACATATTCTCACCACAACATATCATTCATACACAACATAAAGCATACTTATACGCATACTTATCACCATTTCTTTCACATAACACAAATCATATCCAACCATATTAACATGACCCACATACATCGCTATGCATCTTCATTTACCAATACACATAAATCTTATATTATTTATGTATATTCTTCACTTACATTCATTCCGCATAAACATACGACAAGTTATGTTTAAGTCACACACATACATTCAATGTATAAATCACATACATATATACATATCAACATGCATATATATATATATATATATATATATATATATATATATATATATATATATATATATATATCCACAAGTATGTCATTCACACATACCAATCATTTCACAACATTCCAAATAAACAGATGCGCAATCATGTTTATTTCAGCATATACATACAATATATAAAGTGCAACTCATAGAGACCGACATACGACTCTATGCAGATGCAATGCGGTACCGACTCAACATTCAGCAAGTTCACTCAGGAACCAAATAGAATCATCGCTTGTTACCTAAAGTAACTCCCCATCGGGCACACGATGTTCCCCATTGCTCACACCCCACATGGGCACACAATGTTTCAGGATTTCTCACACCCCACACGGGCACACAATCGATGTGAATAAATCACCCATCGCTCACACCCCACACGGGCACACGATGTTTCTGGATTGCTCACACCCCACATGGGCACACAATCTGATCGCTCACACCCCACATGAGCACACGATCTTGTTGTAGTCATCAATCACACTCCACATGAGCACACTATGCTACAACGGATTCACAAAGAATCCCACAGCACAAGAATGCATACATTATGCTTACATGCAAAATGACACACAACATTCTTGAAAATGCATACATATTCACAATATAGTTATGCATTCAACACATACCATTAACATACATATGCATACAATTTAAGCATAGTAATCACTTGCCCAATGGCCACAATATTATAACAAACCCACATTTCCATAATTAACGCATTTACGCTTTATCGGAAAAGTCGGGAAAAAGTCGGCTAAAAATCACATATTTTAGCATCAATAGATTCTACATGTTTTTAGCTTCAAAACGATATAAGGATCGCTAAAAACAAATACCCGAAACTCAAGCTACGGATTAAAACACATAATCCCTCAAACCTACAGGCTCGTTGAGCGCCCTCTTGCTCGCTGAGCGAAATTCTCCCTGGAACTCTCGCTGAGCGAGGGGTAGCTCGTTGAGCGACCGCTGCGATTTTAGCAGATTACCAGTTGCGAACAGTCTAACAAAACCACTCCAAAACTTCTCTAAACTCACTCAAACATGATCAATAGCATGTATCTAACATCATACTTTGATTACAACGATTTCTAACTGATTAATCTACCAATTTCCAAGTTTTCTCATTAAAACCCAAAACCTAACTTTCTCTAAAACTTCTCCAATTCATAAACCTAATCCACCAAACACATACATAATCATACACAAGATTAAGATAACAATGTTTATCACCCTTACCCGATTAAATCGATTCCTAGAAGCAATCTTGAAGAATCCAAGCTTTTTCCTCTTTTCCTCCTCTTTTCTCTTCTCTTCCTTTCTTTCTCTTCTATTTCCTTTCTATCTCTTTTCTTTCTCTTTCTCACACTTATATTCTTTTCTCTCTATTTCTATTCTTACTCTATTAATTCTATTTCTTTCCAACCAAATATCATTTTCTCACAAAATACCAATTCTACAAAATTCTAACTTATCATTAATTAACAAAAGTCTAAAATACCCTCTTATCCAATTTTACTCGGAAACTCTCGAAACGGTAAAATCTCACAACACAATATATCACATTAATTCATCAACATCAAATATCATCATGATAATTTCACAAACAGAATAATAATTATTCAATTAAAATAAAAGAATCCAACACAATGGGAATTATCGAATCGGGGCGTTACACTATCTCCCACAAAGATGCCCAAAAATTTGAAAGGGAGCTGACTAATCTCGCAGTTTAGAAAATTTGATGCCATGTCTAAAAAACCAATGCTAGTGTTAAGACCACCAATGTTGTTCTTACTGAAATTTATTTTCAGAACAGAAGTTAACTCAAAACCCGTCAGCAAAGCCTTTATACACCATAAGTTCTCCCTAACAGCCTCACCGATTAGTAATGTGTCGTCCGCGAATTGAATAATCTTGTACAAAACTAAGTTGTCCAGAGTAAAGGTTTTGTAAGAACCACTTTCCACATCTTTCTTAAAGAGTTGTGATAGAACCTCAGTCACCAAGATGAAGAGGAAAAGGGGATAGTGGATCCCCTTGTCTCAGCCCCTTCGAAACAATGAAATCACGAGTTGCACTTTCGTTAACCAAGACGGACATGGAACTGTTAAATATGATGGACTCCATCCAATGTATCCACCTATCTCCAAAATTCATTAATCTCATAACAAATCTAAGGAAATCCCATGATACGCAATCATACGCTCTCTCGAAATCAATCTTCATAAACATATAACTACGACTCGATCTCTTCGCTAGGTCCAGAATTTTGTTGGCAACCAAAAAACTGTCAAGAATACTACGACCTGGGACGAAAGAAGACTTCTCAAGAGAAACAACAGAACCTACCACTTTCTTCACCCTGCTAACAAGAATTTTCGACATAATATTTTTAAAACAACTCACCAAACAGATTGGTTGATAATTGTTTAGAGTTTGTGGATTCTTGACTTTAGGAATCAATGTGATGAAGGATGTCATAGCATCTTTAGTAAGCTTCAGATTAGAATGAAAATCTCTTACAAAATAAGTAACATCCACCTTAATCGTCTCCCAACAGGCTTGAAAAAACCCAAAGGTAAAACCGTCTGGGCCAGGGCTCTTGCCACCATTGCATTGCCAAACGACATCATTAATTTTAGACTCAGCAAACTCTCCCTCAAGATTATGTTTATCCGAGGTAGACAAAACCAGAAACCTTAAATCCTCTTCAGACGGACGAACAAGACAAAGATCAGTGAAATTGTCCACAAAGTGTTTTCTGACCTCATCTTTGACTACACAAACCTCTCCAACTCTACCTCTGGTTATATTGACGAAAGAAATCTGATTCTGCCTCCTTCTACCTTTCAAAACATTATGAAAAAATTTGGAGTTTTTATCCCCTTCTTTCAGCCACATGGCTCTGGCTTTCAATCTGAGCATCCCCTTCTTTTGATGCAACTTGTTCCAAATAAAGCCACTTGCTTTCTTCCTATTCTCAGCCAAAGTTTCAGAAAAACGGGCTTCTCACTCAATAGCCTCTTCATCAAGGTCATTTAAATCCTTGACAACATCCTCGATCTTCATGTCTAGCCATCCGGAAACTTCAACATTCCACTCCTTAAGCCTATTCTTAGGCATGCTCAATTTGGTATTGAGAACGAAATCTCCCTTCCCTGTAACCACGAAATA
The DNA here is from genome assembly GCA_963966055.1 of Lathyrus aphaca. Lineage (NCBI taxonomy): Eukaryota > Viridiplantae > Streptophyta > Magnoliopsida > Fabales > Fabaceae > Lathyrus > Lathyrus aphaca. Next base: position 138,908,227 of record OZ014522.1, on the reverse strand, counting down.
TTCCCATTTGTTCCTTACGAAAGAGAGAAAATTGGGTGGTTCAACCAACAATTATTGAACACAAAAGGTTTTGGACCCCAATATTTATCATTTCGTTTTAGCCATATGGGACAATGGTCAGAAACATCTCTTGAGCCAACATATTGACCCGACAGTTTCCACTCTTCAGTCAACCTGTCTGAGATTAGAAACTTGTCCAGCCTACTCATCGCAGTTCCCGAACTATTAAACCAAGTAAACGGACCTCCAATGCAAGGCAAATCAATGTACCCAAGGTCTCCGATGAATTGATGGAACTCTTCCATTTCACTCCTTCTATAACCATCAAAAGCTCCCTTTCTCTTGCAAGAATAAGAAACGTATTGAATTCGCCACCAATTACAAAATCCAATCTGCTATAATTATGTTTCAACTCCACCAAATCTCTCCAAAGCTTCCGCTTGTTAAAAGGGAAACAAGAAGAATACACATTGATAAGCATAATCTCACTGCCCTTCCAATCAATGACTACACCAAGAAATCCTTCCCCTTTTAAACTAAAGACAGGAGAAACAATCTCTTTCCTCCATAAAGGTGCTAAACCCCCAGCAGATCCAATAGCACCAGTAGAAGACCACCCCACCAAAGGATCCCCCCACAACGAAGAAGATAAATCCAAATTCATCTCCTCAACCTTTGTTTCTTGAATGAAACAACTATACACATTGCCTGAACAAATTAACCCGAACAACCTTTTCCTTTTAATTACACTACCACACCCTCTCAAATTGTAGAAAAAAATATTCATGTTCCACACTTGTCATTAAGCACCATCTGATGCTTCACTGCCTTGTCCCGAGAATCAAGAGCCCGAATATTTTCGAGAAAATCTTCCTTTCTACTGCCTCCTGAAATGCCTACAGCCTGCATGATATCCAAAACTTTCTTTGAAACTTTGCTCTCTACCTCCTCACAGAACCTGTTGTTACCTCTAATGACCTCCAACTCTGTAACTGAAAAACAACGAGAAGTAGAGTCAGACGGGGGAAGAATCTCAGCCTTTTTCTTCAAAATCGTCGGATGTAACTTCGAATTTGATGACCTCTCAACAGGTTTCCTACACACGGTACTTGGCATAGGGAAAACTGAGTCGCTCGCATTAGACACAAAAAAGGAAGAGATAGAATCTGAAGAAGAGGTAGCAACAAGCTCTGCATGAGATTTAATAAAATTAGAATTACTAAAAGGCTGAGAACCATCCACTTGCAATTCCCCTGTTGAAACCTTGGCTGGAAAAAGACTTTTTAACCCAATAGCAAGTTGCGCCTTTAAAAGCCCATCAAAAGTGATAGAATTGTCCTTCAATATAACAGATTGACCAACACCCTTAACTTTACTGATGGAGGGCCCACCCTGAATGAAGATTCAGACCTCGTTCCTAGCCTGCCATTTGGTTCAGTAATATGTTCAATCATTTCATCTCCAGCTGGCTTAGAAACACAATCCTCGAGCCTCACATTATCCACAAAAAAGGGAGTAACATTCTGAATTGGCCCAAGAGAATTAAAGACAAAATCCCCCTTTAAGGGTAAGCCATCATTCATTATCGTACCAACCTGCTTTACACGAGAAAAATAACAGGTTTTGACCGTCTCCAAACTCTTCACCTAACTGATTGAAGTCCTCTTATGCCATGCTAGCTTCAACAAAGGACGAATTTGAATTCGAAGATGACTTGGCATCAGATTCACGATAAATAGTCTTGGTTAACTGCCCCGAAGAGTCTTCCACCATTCTAATCCTGAAGCTAACTCCATTGATGGAAACCTTGATGACCTCGTCAATCAATGCCCCTACTGAGGTTCTCACCTTGAAGTTGGAAACATCAAGTTTAGAACAAGCTGATGTTGAATCTTCACAACAAACATAGACCCATACTAAAGAAGCCACAAATACGAAGAACTCCACAGGTTAAGCATGACACGGTACACCATAACAACGTAACCAAGTTAGCCATTCGTGGTCAACCACATGAGGTTCCCACTTCACAACTTCTGAAAACCAGATATCAAGCCACCCTTTTCGCTTCTTCAAGTAATGCATAAATCTCTCTTTCACCGTTATCCTCTAAAAGGCATAGGTTTGCCCCTAAATGGGGTGACTTTTACTGCAAAATACCCTTCCATATGAAAGTATCTTTGAGTATTGTAGGAATCACCAACTTTGATAACCTTTCCTACATAAGCATTCTTGAATCTCCTTAAAGCATCATCACCCACTTTGAACTTCAACGAGTTAACAGAGGTAGAGAGGGGTCTAACTACCTCTGCATATGAACGTTCTCCCCTGAAAACCTTGTTCTGAACATTGGAAAATGCTCCTGGCACCCTTTTATTCCTCACTTCCGTGTTTGCGCCCTTCCTCAATAAATTAGACTTAGTAAACCTGGGGACATTAGCAAAAAGTTTACGACCATCGATGAAGAAATTGTCTAGTTGTAAAACCAGAATCCTTAAGTCCTCCACGTCGAAAAACCGCGCAAAACCATATCTCTTTCCCCTTCTGTCTCATTTCGTAGGGATGAACACTTCATCCATGTCGCTAAACTCCTCCAACAACTTTTAAAGGTCTTTAGCCCTCAATCTCTCTGGGAACTCTATAATGAAGATGGTAGTAGACTCCCTGACCTTCTTCCCCTTGATCCTACCTTCTTCATCCCAATCAACCTTCTTGCCTTTCTTGTTGGATCTAGAAACTGTCTTCCACCCCGCACCATCTTCTGCTTCCTCAACCAAGGACATAGAGTCTACTGCTAGGAGAGACAAAGTAGGCAACTGATAAAACACACTAAAAACCTCCAAGTTCTACAAAAGTTACACAGTAAAAATCCAGAAAAAATCACAAACTTGCCAAGGTCCCTAGCCGTAAGGCTAGGAGTTTAGGCCAAAAACAAGAGCAACTTTTCAAGTTAATACTAATGAAACATGCGCAAGGAGGGGGATGACAATGTGAGGTCCATGATTAAATAGTAAAGAGATGAAACAATAAACCTAGTGATTGTAGATTATGTCAAGATAATGCTAATATTATTAGGTTCATTTTGAACAATTGTAAGATACATTCTCAAAATAAATCTATGTTGGATATATGTGATGCTTGTGGTGTTGGTAATCTAATAAACTTCATGCAACTTTGTTTATAAGGGTAATTTTTAAATCCACTATTTTTCTTAACTTCACCAAAGTAATTTTGATGTTCATAAAACCAATGCTAAAACCTTCGTGTGAATATAACTAATAGTTTTCACAAGTTTTGTTTCTATTTTATAATAATTTTATTTGACTCAGTTTCAAAATTAACATTTTAGAGGGTATTGCCATATCTACTTTTGATATTTATTCATAAATTATCGAATTGGAATAGTTGAACGAAGGGCGTCGACTTTAATTAGCATGAAAAACATAAGACATTAGAAATTGTTCGTTGTGATATTAAAATATTGCTTGAAAATAAAACGACCAAGATAATGGCTTATTACGCATAATCATGTAGATCATAGATTGATAAGATACATTGTTAGTACATTTATTATCCTAATAAAAGATAGAAATTTTAGTATGAATAAAGAGAGGAAGTAACTTTATTATATTTTATGTAGTATGTAAAAGTTTTTTTTTTTTGTTGCAGAGCATTACATTTATTTGTGTATTGTTTCTTATTGTTGATAAAATGATGTTTATGTGAAAGTTTAAAAGAAAGTTTTAATTCTTTAATTTATATGATGAAATAATGATGACCGAAGAAAATGTGCATGACATATAGTTGTTGTCATAGTGGTCACATGGATAATTTGTTAAGTGTCAAATGGGGTAATGTTAAAAGAGAATTTTTTATGGCACTCTTTGGACTTATTAGATACCTTAGGTTTTTAAAATAATGTCCTCTGATTTTGGAGATATATCTCTGGACACATCAAATTTTTACTGAAAATTAGATTATTCTAGAGATATATCTATGGAAGCTTATAAAACTGAGAAACTTTGGTATAAACGTAAAGTTAATTATTTCAGGGAAAGTTTTGTAGTTATATCTCCGGAACATTCGTCACCTTTGCATGTCAGATTGTTCCGGAGATATATCTCTGGAAGTTTCTGATATATTTCAAAATTGCATGATCACTCCCCCATTCCAACCATACTTGTCTCAACTCTCACATCTTACCTAAAAACCCTACACTTCAAATCTCATATTTTACTTCAAAACTCAAACTTTGTGGTACAACAAATCAAAGGAAGCAAAATAAGATTGAATTTCAGGTAAAGGTTGCTTATTTTCATCTATATTGCTCAGATTAATCATTAAAAAAAATGTTGGAAAAACGTTACGTAGCTTCCAGAGATGTATCTCTGAAACATGTTGAAGATGAACACTTCCAGATATACATTACTAGAACGTGTCTGTGTTGATTTTTCTGCAGCAGTATGTTAATCTTTGTTATTATTTGTATTGTTTTCGGATAGATATAGTGCACAACGATAACGTTTCAAAAGAATTAGTTACTACGAACGATGTTTCTCCTAATGTTCAAGGGGTTATTGTAAAGGCGGTAAACACTGATGTTGACTTCAATAATAAGCAAGAGTTTGAAAATTGTGATATGTTGCTCGAATAGATTAGTATGACGACATATAGACTTGGTTTTGACATGGTTATAGGAAGGTCAGATAATTGTTTGGATATAAGAAACACATTTGTTACTTTGTTGTGCGAAAGAAATGGGGAATATCAGACTCCTCAATGGAATTTTAAAAGAGACGACACAGGTAGTAGAAAATGTGAGTGTATGTTTAAGATTCGTGTTTATATGTTGAGTAGTAGCAAAAAAATAGATATTTAGTGTGATTTGTGGTTTGCATAACCATGAATTGTTTTTAAAATTAGTCAGTCATCCCATTGTATGTCAACTTAAACCAACTGAGAGGACATGTATCAGTGACATGACTTTGAATCTTGTTCAACCGAAAAATATACTTACAACATTGAAACAGAAGGAACCCGACAATATATCAAATATTAGGCAAGTTTATAACATTCGGTATCGTACTAACATGACTATTAAGGGAGATAGAACTGAGATGCAACAACTGTTAAAATTGTTGGATGATAACAATTATGTGTCCTGGTACCTAACTTGCGACGATGGAGTTACGGTTAGAGACATTTTTTAGACTCATCCGAAATCAATAAAGTTGTTCAACGTGTTTTTGACACTTCTCATTCTTGATTCTACCTACAAAATCATCAAGTATAGGCTTCCATTATTATAGATGGTTGGTGTTACCTCCACCGATAATACATATTTTGTTGGTTTTGTTTTTTTAGAGTGTAAAAAAATGGACAATTTTACTTGGGCGTTAGAAGTGTGTCAGTCACTTTTGAAGGATCAAAGTAAGATGCATAAAGTTATTGTTACGGACCTTGATACCGCATTGATAAACGTGGTTGCAAAGGTATTCATTTCTTATTAAGTATTATTCTGTAGGTATCACATAACAAAGAATGTGAGAAGTCGGGTTAAACATGTGGTAGGGACGAAACAAGTGGAGACCGGAGATGGAAAATTGGTGAAGTCGGGTTTGATTGATGAAAAAATTATAGATGCATGGAATCATATAATAAATTCTTCCACAAAAGAATTATATGTTGATTTCGTCATTCATTTCCGAAAGTGTATAAAAATTATCTTGCTTTGTTGAAATATGTTGAAAGCATCATTCTTGATCAGGTGAAGGAGAAAATAGTTTACGCGTGGATCCATAATGTCTGACACATTAGAAACACAACTACCAACAGAGTTGAGTCGGCACATGCTACTTTGAAAATTTGGTTAGGAAGTTGTAAGGAGAATTTGTGTCGAGACTGAGACTCTGTGAATCACATGATTAAAATTCAACTTAATGAGATACAAATAACTTTTGGTCGAATCATAACGGTATTGGAACATTGATTTAAAGACAACATTCTTTATTCTCATTTGGTCGCCAACATTTCTCGAGCGGGGTTGAACTATATTTTTCACAGGGCCAAACGAGTCGAAAATGTAGGCTTCGATAATGCAAAGTGTGGTTGCGCTATTATGAAAACATATGGTTTTCCATGTGCTTGTGTTATTGCTACAAAATTGAAACTAGGTGAGCCAATAAGAATGGACGAAGTTTTCCCTCATTGGAAAAGACTTAAGTTTGATGATAATGATGATGGTTGCATGAAAGAATGTAAATCAAATATCTATATTTAGATCGAATGGGAAGCAATACAAAATAGATTTTTGAAGGTCGATGACAACATGAAACTCCACATCAAAGAACAATTGAGGAAGATTGTCTATCCCGAAACAACCGACATGAAGTCTCATTCTCAACCGGTCAAAACAAAAGGTGCTCCAAAGAAAATGAAGATCACACTGAATGACAACTCTACTACACAGTCTCCTTCATATTCTGAGCATTTTGACAAACTCTTTTCTCGACTCCATTCATCGACGAGATACCAGTTTTTATGCACAAATACATTGATCGTATCATCAATATCGAAGGGGATGGAAATTGCGGTTACCGAGTCGTTTCAGCTTTGCTTGGTAGAGGAGAGGATAATCATTCACTTATTAAACATCAATTTATCAAAGAGTTGAAGACGCATAGAGAGTCGTACACCCGATTGTACGAGAAAAAAATAAAAGTTTAATGCGGTTTATGAGTCTCTTGTTTCTTTCTTGAACGGTCCGACACCGCAGTCAAAATGGATACCTTCCCTGAAATGGGTCATCTAATTGCATGCACATATGATAGTGTGTGCTACGAAATTTTGGAAATCCTTTTTCCACTACACACCGCACCACCCTAAAATCCAAATGAAAGCACCATGTGTATTGGATGGCTTTCTAAATCAAGACATTTTGTTCAAGTATACTTGAAACTGGGATGCCCTATATAAGCTACATCACCAGAATGGATGACTCATTCAACTGCAAATGTCAAGACGTGGTTGAATCATTTTATCGAAATGATGCTTGAATTTGAGAGATTGAACAAAATTCAAAAGGAAACAAATGCGCAAAAGTCCAAGGGGTCCCACCTATAGATTTAGTTGGCGACAAATGTTTTGATGCATTTTAATTTCTTGTATAATCGAACAACTAATTGTATTTTTTTAAGTTCAATATAATAGTCTTTTTTTATTCATATTTGGTGTTTAAGAACCTTTACTTTGTATATTGAACCATATGTGATGTCTGCCTTCTGTTCTGTTGAGAAAACGTAGCAGGAAAAGCTCCAGAAGCTTCTAAAATTATGTTGTTTCAGGGAAAATTTCGGAGATGCATATCTGGAATAAAATAAAATGGTGTCTTTCCGTAGATATATCTCTGGAAGGATATTGATAGACAATGGGTGGTCCAAAATTACCCAAGTCTTCTATAAATGAGAGACTTTATGTGTTATCTTTCACACAAACTAAAAATGTCTCAAATGTGTGAAATCAAGATTTGTTGGTATGTGGCAAATGTCTCCTACTCCGATGGCAAAACACTCAGAAATGCATTTAAACTCACCGATCTCATAGACGATCTCATAGACGAGATCCATTATCTCCTACCTTACAATGACAGAAGAAAGATTGTGAAGCTCGAATATCGTCCACCTTCGGTTGACAACGAAGGGGACATCATGTTCAACAAATTTGAGCTCAAGAATCAAGAGGATGTTACGGCGATGTGGCGAACGTATTTCAGTTTCAAAGAGAAAGTTTTGCTCGAGTTGGAAGCGATGGAACGGTTGATGATATCTTGGAGATGTGGAAACGTCCACCAGGATATTGAAACGTAATATTTAATTTTTTGTTGAAATCGTCATTGTAATGCCGATTTTATTTTATGAATGTTGATTTTATGGTTGCAATCTTCATGCATATTGTCTCTGGTTTTTCTGGAAATATACATACGAACAAATTTCGGAGATATAGATACATCTCCGAAATTAATTAAAATTAAAAAAAAAAATGATACGATTTAAATTATTATGCTAATTAGTGTGATATCCCAATCATAGTTTAGATCCATCTCAAGCATACTTTACATTAAGTTATGATTTTTAATATATTTTTACCTGTACTATGTTTAGAGTTTTATGTGGTGAGTATTTTATTATTCTTATTTTTTGTTTTTATGTCTATGGGTGTATTCAAATAGTTTTAGAATTTGATCTCTTAAAAAAAAGACATATGATTTTAATTAGTTAAATAACTATAACTTTTTACAAGTTAGTACTAGAATAAACTAAAATGTCATTATCTCCTCAACATAAAGGTCACGAATATCTCGAGATTAGTGAAAATGTATCGTACATATCTAAAGATGTTGTGTTTGATGAGTTAACTTTTCCCTACATCAAGTTATTTTCTACCCCTTCCATCATTACTAATGTGTGGCACCCTGAGGTATCCCACTACCAATACCTTGTATCATGATAACACTACACTTTCAGACTATAACAATTACTCTTCTTTAACTTGGTTTCACCAAAAGTTGTTCTGATCTTTCATTAGTACTTATCTATAATCACAATGCTTATGTTTTATAGTACGTTGATGACATTATAATCATTGGACAAACTTTATTACTTCATCACCTAGCATCAAGGGTCGGACAAACTTTATTACTTCATCACCTAGCATCAAGGGTCATATCACTCAACTAGACCAAGTATTTACATGACCAATTATGCAAGGAAGATATGGAAGACTCAAAAGCTATTGGATCCTATGGCTAGTAACTTAATTACAAATTTGTCCTACAAATTTTCACTCTGATTAATCAATATTAATATTTTTGAGTAAAAGGTAAAAATTGAATAAAAAAATTATAACTTTTTCCACTCCATCCAATTTTCAAACAATTGAATGGAATATTAATTATAATTCATCGTAAAATATTCCAAATAATGAAATGAAGTTTTTGTTCCATTTCACTCTATAATAGTTCATTATGTTCCCTTAATTTTAAGTTTATCCAAACATACCCTTAATAACATTTGAAAGTTGTGAAACAATTTTTCTCAAACCCTTGATCACATTTGAAAGTTGTAAAGAGAATTCTCATTTTTTCAAAGGACACACTTCATCATGGTATATTACTTTAACCCTCTCAGACAGGCCATCCCTTCCTTCTCCTTAAGAGAATATAGTGACTATGACTGAGACCATTGATCAAGATGACGGAAATTTTGTCTCAAGTTCTTAAATTTATTTTGATCCTATTCGTTAAAAAAATTAAAAAATAAAAAATAAAAAAGAGGTAGCCAGATCAAGCATTGAAGCCAAATATAAGAATATGGATTATACCATTGCATAAATACTTTTCATACTTTAACCCTCCTGTGGGATAATCTAAGTGTAATGATCTCATATTGAACTCGAGCTAAACCATTGAACTCAGACATTCATTTTTTGCGTAAGAATATCATTTCCAACAATCGACAGTTCTTCATGTCCCCAACACAACAACTGGTAGAATACAAAACTAATCTTATTAGAACCTTGCTATATAAAAGAAACATCAACATACGCTACTACACTTCAAACAATGATATTCATTAATTGCTACTATCTTTCTCGGAATCTATCCCAAACTCACTAACAAACATCAACATATATTATAAGTAATAAATATTAAAATAAAAACAATATCAAAAAATCATAAACATACATATTTTAAATATGAGATCATTAACATAAATTTTAAATGAGATACGAGAGTGAAACATAAGAAAAGCAGTTATTAGAATATTTTAATTATAATATATTACTTTATTTTTAATTCTGATATTTATGTATCAAAATAATTAATTTCTTTAAATATATCAAATAATAGAGTATGAGATCAAAATATCAACCTAAATAATCAAGTACAACTCATCCCCAAATTTTGTAATGGATAAAAACAGACAAACCTAGGTTTTTCCCAACAAACTCTGAACAGATTCAAATGAATATAACAAGTACAGATTTTGTGCAGATTAACTTGCTATTAAAAAAAGATATTGTGCAGATTAACAAACCTATGCCAATTATCTAAATTGTCACTGAATGTCTAGTTACGCGATTAATGAATACAAAATTGCATAAGCCTAAGCATACCACATAACAAGTTACAAACAAGCAATAGAATGGCACTCGATACACCTCTGTATTGCACAGATGAGACAAAGGAGAAACATATAACCAAATAATCTACCACTGTACAAACGAATTTAAAATACTTGATAACCTATTCACAGAATAACAGATAAGCTGATTCATGAAACAAACCAGGTTTCCATTTTGGTGTAGTGGGTTAGATAAAATGAAGGGCATATCAACGAGCTATCATCTCAAAATTTTGAAATATAAACATTATATTTGTTTTATCATCATAAATCACGGCCCTAAAACAAAATAACGGATGCTGAGTCGGTAAACAAAATAGGAAACCTTTCCAACGGGATTACTGGTCGGTGGTGAAACCTTTGCCTAAACTGAGTTGTTTCTGTACAAAATTAAGGACACAACTATCAGCTTCTACTCATTGGTCTCCATAGGCATTGGAGTTGAGATTTTGGTCACCGGCTGGTGTAGCAGGCGGTTCCCCTGCTGGAGTTGTAACTGAGGTCTGCTCCCCGGCTGGGTTTGATGTTGCAGGCTGTTCCCCTGCTGGGTTTGAAGTTGCAGGCTGATGCCCTGCTGGAGTCGCAATTGAGGTCTGCTCCCCTGCTGGAGTCAGAATTGAGGTCTGCTCCCCTGTTCGGTTTGGTGTTGCAGGCTGCTCCCCTGCTGGAGTCAGAATTGAGGTCTGCTCCCCTGCTCGGTTTGGAGTTGCAGGCTGCTCCCCTGCTGGATTTGGCGTCAAGTCCCTCTTGACACGGGGTTGGGGTTTCTTGAAATACTTGCCGCAGAAAGATTCAGCAGTGTCTGGATATTTCTTCCTGACTAAGTTTTCCAGGCACTTGCGGTACGAAAAGTCTTCTTTTTTACCATCTTTTAAAACCACATACAAGCATCTGCTGTCCTGAAAATCGCTGTGTTTGCAAACCTGCCACCACAAGCACCAAAGGTCCTCCCAATGTTAAATATTAAAATATAGAAATGGACAAATGAAGCCAAGATGTACAGCATAAACTGAAACAAACAGATTTTTAGTCAAAAGAAACCAAAATATACCATCATTCAACCTCAAGTTTTGAAAAGAAACTAATTTATATGAAGTATATTAATACAATTGATAGAAGCTAAAAGGCCAGTATATAGAATTAGAGGATACCATAACATGATCGATTCCACCACCCATTTTCGTTTCTTTATCTGGATGATGTTCAAAGACATTCTCAAGCACATATTTTTGGTCATCGGCAGGTAGCGGATCCCCATCATTGTACCTTCACACAGGAATTTATAATAAAAAAATAAGATAAAAATGCAGCAGCTTTTTAGTGGACAAAGGGTAAAGAACGAAGTTGCAAAGACAACATGTCTAAAAATTAAAACAATAATTAACCATAACCCATAATTGCACCCACTGACAACTAACTGCCTTGGAAAACTTACCCTTGCTGTTGCATGATTCTTCTGATTGATTGCACAATAGGTTCAATATCCTTGAGAACATCCTGCTCCTCAGAAGAGTATAATTCAAACCTTTGTCCAGGTGGTCCAGGTGGTCTGACAGGGCGACTCTTATTTTTCCAGTCCCCAGCATTTGGACCCCAACCTTGTGAACCTTGTGAACCTTCAAAGCGATTTTTCTTAAATGACTCTCTTCCTTGTTTACCCCATTGAAAACTTCGGTCATTTTCAGAGTTAGCATTAGCCGCTTGCGAGTCCCATCCACGTGAACTTGCAGCTTGATTTGACTCATTCTTGGAATTCCAAGGTTGGTGTTCTTGTGCTTTGGGTTTTCCCCAAGAGCTAATGGTAACAGGCACTTTAGCATCCCAACTATCTTTTACATTGTCTGCCTTATGTTCCCAGGCATTAGATCTAGAAGAGTCTTCTGGCATAACATGTGCTTCATCTTTTTTCATTCCCCATGAGGACATGTCATTCGAATTGGGTTTTGTTGCATCTTTGTTTGCACCCCAAGCACTAGACTTTGGAGAGTCTTCAGCTTTACTTTTCCCCCAAGTTTTCCAACCACTTGAGTTTGACGAGTCATTTTGTATGCCCCCAGCTTCTCCCTGGGTCCTTCCATCTCCACCATCTTGCACTCCAGAATTATTTCTCCCCCAAGAGGGCTGATCATTGATTTGATTTGTGTTGGCCCCCCAAGCACCAGACTTTGAAGAATCGTCTTGGGCAACACCAGGTTTCCACTTTTGAGAACTCCCAGACTCCCACTTGGCCTGTTCTGACTCATCGCCTTGTATTCCCGACTTCTTTTTACCCCAAGAAGAGTGATCACTATTTTGATTTGTGTTGGCCCCCCAAGCACCAGATTTTGAAGAGTCTTCTTGGATAACATCAGCAATCCACTTTTGAGAGCTCCCAAAGTCCCATTTGGTCTTTTCTGCTCCATCTTGTATTCCAGATTCTTTCTTACCCCAAGAAGACTGATCACTATTTTGATTTGTGTTGGCCCCCCAAGCACCAGATTTTGAAGAGTCTTCTTGGATAACATCAGCTCTCCATTTTTGAGAGCTCCCAAAGTCCCATTTGGTCTTTTCTGCTCCATCTTGTATTCCAGATTCTTTCTTACCCCAAGAAGAGTGATCACTATTTTGATTTGTGTTGGCCCCCCAAGCACCAGATTTTGAAGAGTCTTCTTGGATAACATCAGCATTCCACTTTTGAGAGCTCCCAAAGTCCCATTTGGTCTTTTCTGCTCCATCTTGTATTCCAGATTCTTTCTTACCCCAAGAAGACTGATCACTATTTTGATTTGTGTTAGCCCCCCAAGCACCAGATTTTGAAGAGTCTTTTTGGATAATATCAGCTTTCCACTTTTGAGAGTTCCCAGACTCCCATTTGGCCTTTTCTGCTCCATCATCCTGTATTCCAGATTTCTTCTTACCCCAAGAAGACTGATCACTATTTTGATTTTGATTTGTGTTGGCCCCCCAAGCACCAGCTTTTGAAGAGTCTTCATGGATAACATCAGCATTCCACTTTTGAGAGCTCCCAGACTCCCATTTGGCCTTTTCTGCTCCATCAGCTTGTACTTCAGATTTACTTTTACCCCAAGAAGACTGATCACTTTTTTGATATGAGCCGCCCCCCCAAGCACTAGACTTCGAAGAGTCTTCATGATTTGTGACGGCCCCCCAAGCACTAGACTTTGAAGAGTCTTCTTGATTTGTGACGGCCCCCCAAGCACTAGACTTTGAAGAGTCTTCTTGATTTGTGCCGGCCCCCCAAGCATTGGACTTTGAAGAGTCCTTTTGATTTGTGCCAGCCCCCCAAGCACTAGACTTTGTAGAGTCTTCTTGAACTTTGCCGGCCCCCCAAGCACTGGACTTTGAAGAGTCTTCTTGATTAGTTCCAGAGTTCCATTGGTTTTTTTCAGCCCCATCAACTTGTATTTCAGATTTATTTTGTCCCCAACCAGACCAATCATTCGTGTTTGTTTTGATCTGATCAATTTGGTCTTTACTTGAATCCCAACCATTTGATACTGAGCCATTTACTAGTTCAAAAGTCTCATCAAAGACAGCATCAAATCCAGAGGTGTGCGGTGGGGACATATCCCAGTCCACATTTTCATCATCGGGCAAATCATCAATGTCCTCACCCAAACAAGCATTGTTTTCTTCCTCCCCATTGGCAAGGCCTTTGACCATGTGAAGGAATTTATAGACATCCATCCCTTCAATCTCGTTAGTTTTTGTCTGCAAAAGAAAAATCCAACATTAAAATTAGAAATCAAACTCTAGACGTGATCAAGACTAGTATTAAGCCCGAGTATAATAAAATACCTCTTTGGGGTCCCATACAATATCAAATCTTGATCCTGTGCCAACTTCCACGTGTTTACCCCAGGAACAGGAGGCAACAATGCTTGACAAAGAGTCTGCATGGTGTTTCTCAGCAGCTCTTTCAAAGCATTTTTTAGGAGTCTGCATGATCACATTAACAAGTAAGAAAAGTAATCACAAGATACATCTGGAGATTAAAAAAATACCAAGGCACTTACAAAGAGTGTTGCATCGGTGAATGGTACTTGAATATTTAATTGACGAGCCAGTGTTTTATAACCACCTATATTAAAACCAACCAAATTTCCACCACAAGTCATACTACTTGCTAAGAGAATTAGATGTTCTCTGAGAACACCTTTTGCCACCATTCTTACTGATGCTGCAAGACGCTGCACACGGCGCAAAAGGATAAATACGATAACATAAATCCCTAATGTTTGGGCTACTGAGTAGACCATGATTAAGGCTCTTTCATCAAACTAACTCAATAACAAATAATAGCCATAGTACTTTTCGTATTTCACAAAAGGAAAGAAAAGAGGAAAGCACCAAAGCAGACAACATGCAGCATACAGCCAAAACAATGGCTGGGAAAAGAACAAGGCATGCAACAAGACTTTCTAAAACCCCTGTCTCTCAGAAAATACATGTTGACAAGAATTATGATGCAGCAAGAGGCAAAAGCAGAGAGAAGTATGAATGTAGATATATAACAAACATTGCATATTGCCATAAATCTTGGCCTCCTAGTTTGTCAGAACTTTTTCGCATTCAAAAATCAGAAAAATCTCAAATTTTTAGGATATGGGCCTAACTAAACTGAATAAAACCAGCTCATAAATTGAGGATTACCTAAGCTTTTAAACTATAAAATGATAACACCGAAGAGTATGATTCCTAGTCACACAGTAAAGGGAGGAAAAATGCACTTTCACATAGTAATTGATGAGAAAATAAGCAGCTTCGACTATAAGGAAAATACCGGAAACTACATGTAGCTGATTTAAAATGCAGATTTGAACCTGAAAGTAAAGCACCTTTAATTTATGTTTACTAAAGGTGCTTGTTCACAAAAAGAAAAACAAACAGCTCATACTTTAACATAAATACAAAATATATCATAACAAAGTTTACCTACAAAATATATCATAACAAAGTTTACCTACAAAATATATCATAACAAAGTTTACCTGAATCGCTTGATCAAAAGTACATGATATTCCCAGTAATTCTTGAATTTGCTTGATAGCATAAGGAACGGAACGCCTGATATCAATCAAATGAAGAACAGGAAGGCAGGAATCGAGTACAATCCTCCAAGCATCACCACTTTGTTTAACAGCTTCCTTCTCAAGAATGACGTCCAGTGCTAACTCACCATTAGAAGTTTTGGACGGGTTTCGGACCCATGTGTTTGTGCCAGGACTAACCCAAATTATATTTGCAGAGCTGATACGAGGGTCTCCTGCTTATGCCAAAAATATAGAGTGTTATAACAAATATATGTAAGATATATACAGAATTAGAAGATTGATCGGGTTACGGACCCAATCCCATGTGTGTGTTTTGATTACAAACGCATTAAATAATCAAAACAACAACAAATATAATTGCAAACAAATACAGACAAGAAAGAAAGTTGAAAGCAATTTACATCTTAAAGAGAATATGAATATGAAATTGACAGTGCAAAAATATCACTCACTAGTTTGTAATCATGAAATGTTAGTGATCAGTCATGCTGTATATAAATCAAAAAGAATGGAGATAGTCATTTTTATAATTGAGACTCAGAAGAGGTTAGGCAATTCTTGAGTTATCCTCGATTGCTAGTACCTCATGTTACCCTGACATGGGGGATACTGCAATAAAGACTACAGGGCCTTTACTTTTCATTACATACATTTTTTTTTGTCTTTTGATCTCTTCTTTTTCGGATACTAGTTGATGAATAAAACTTATATCAGAGATGGTTTCAATTGAGAACTAGCTTCATGCAGTGAAAAAACATAATCGTATCGTGTGCAAGAACTTAATCCAAGGTGAAGATATCGTGCAACAAGCACTAACAGAGCAATGTTTTAACAATACAGAGAATATCGTGAATCAAATCTTGCTAATAAAAAAGTGGGCGGGAATAAGAATTGTTCATATAGATTCGGTAAAGAGTTGAGAGAAGAGAATTCTGTTTATAATTCTGTTATGAATTAACAGAAAATGAATGTTGGTTTTATAATGAAAAAGGCAACTGCTATTTATAATAAGCCTAGTCAGAACTGAGCAAGTTACACTCAATTACAGCTCAGCATATGATTGTTGAAACAACCTTAAAGCTTTCTCACTAATTCCTTTCTTACTCAAATTCTGTTTTGCTAATTATACGCAAACAGTTGCAGACTTGCTGCTATACTGTAATACTTGCATTGCATTCATAAGATACAGTGGAGCATCACGACCAACTCTGACGAGGAGACAGTGGGTTGAGTGCCAAAAAGATGGTTTGATAAATTGAGGGAGATTAAAAACAATGGAAGTGAAGGGATTTTCGTGTTTGGAGGTATGATCAATGATAGAATTTCCACCTTCATTGTGGTATGATCAATGTTGGAATTTCCATCTTCATTGCGGTCCACCCCTAGTCGCCTAATTGCAACATTTGGCTTGCCTTCATTACAGCCTCCAACACCTTCATTGTTTTGGGTTTGTAGGGGTGGGTGGATTTAGTCCCGCATTGCTTAGAGATATGGCATGTGTTTGTGTTTATAAGTGGGGGTCAGAGTTATTAATCCCGGATAGCGGAGCGACAGACTCTAAAAATGGGATTGCGGGATAATTATATGAATAATTATATAAAAAATTGTATATATAAAAATATATATGAATAAGTAATATTTATATATAAAAATATGAAAAATTATGCATATAAAAAAATTATTATTACTTCTATTATTGTTATTTAATTTTTTCAACCCACAACCCGCGATCCGGGAGAAATCGTCCACGATTTGCATCTGGGAAACGCTCCTCTCTTAGCGCGCGGCTGGTGGCCACCCTGGCCGGGCCGCCCGGGATAGCGGCGATCGCGGCCGGGATTGATAACTCTGGTGGGGGCAATCTTCACCTTACAAGCCGCCGATTTTGTAGGGATGAGTTAGGTCCAACCCAAATTCTAAGAATTCATTTGAATGGCTAACAAGAGTTAGGAACAAGCACTATTATCTACTACCAGAATGGGTTAAGGAGACGGGGATTGTTCTTGTAGCTTTGGACATGAATTAAATGGTTGAAGTTGTCACCCAAACCCCACCTGAGCGATGGATTAGAACATTGTCATAAGATGGTTCAGCCATCCCTTATTCAGAATCAGCATGGAACTTTGTTGGGGCCAAGGCCAGAAGAGAATGTGATGAAATATAGGGAACAATTTGAAGCTCTTGTGGAACCCCTCAGAGTTTTGGAAGAAGAATGCCTGAAGGGGGTGTGTCCAAAGAGTACCTTCAAAGCCAACCAGAAGTAAAAACAAAATTCACGATCATTGAAGGGCAACCAGAAGTAAAAACAAAATTCACGATCATTGAAGGGCAACCAGAAGTAAAAACAAAATTCACGATCATTGAAGGGCAACCAGAAGTAAAATCAAAATTCACGATCATTGAAGGGCAACCAGAAGTAAAAACAAAATTCACGATCATTGAAGGACGGCTATCCAGAATACAAAGCATGTTCAAAGGGAGCACAAAAGGGGGGAGGTAGGAGATTCCTCAAATTGCATGGAGCAGTGCAAGAAAAGAAGTTATGGTGCTGAAGGATTGGCTTTTTAAAATTTTATTTCTCTGCTGGTAGGAGCAGATCTACAATTCCCATGAATGATACTCGGCCTTGTTGGATTAAGAGTGGAAATAGGTCAAGGGCTCAAAAGGCTTGTTGACTGTTTAGCTAAATAAGGTCAGGCTTCATGCTATTTAAAGAGTCTACAAGGCCTAATAGTCCAATCAATTTAATTAAATTCAAATAATATAAGAATAGTTTTCAATGCTAATAATATTATATTAAGATTTTTCATAATGTGTTAGAATCATATACTTACTGACCACTCTAGAGATTTATGGCCTGCATAGAAAACTTGAGCATATAGGTTTATTCTGTGGTAAACTTATAACCTACTTAAGGCCTTATTGAAAAATATGCTTTTAAGAGACTTTAAAATCAATTTTAAGAAGATTAATTAGACATTAAAAGTGACATCTATTAAACATGATATTCTTGGTCCAAGAAAGCTAGTCTAGCCTAGTTTATTTCCACACCTAACTCTCATGCATATATTTTATCCTCACCGGTCTAATAAGTTCTTTAACCTACTTAGAATTGAGTCAGATGAAAGACCTTTAAATAGACTAACATGTCAGATAAAATTTTCAAAAAGTCTGGTCAGGCCTAAAAAAAGCCTTTACTGATAACATAACAGACCAAACTCGGGCTTTGAATTTTTCGAATAGGTAGGAACTGTATGATTAGAGAAAATAGAGAGGGAATTGTTTCATTCCCTTGAAAAACGGTTAACCCTGAGTATAAGACACACATGGGCAAGTGCAACAAGCATGGGACAGGTGCTAGAGCCTGTTTGCAATTTCTGTGAAGGCCAGTGAAGTCTCAGGAGTGATGTCCAGTGGTCATTCTAGGGATTGAGGAGAATTGTTACTTCTAGGAGCAATTTGCCAAGGATGAAGGCAAGATTTTATTACTCGGGAGAGAATACAAGCTGCTTAAATTATTCATTTAGTGTTCTTAGTCTCTGTGTTCAAGGTTTCATTAATTGATATGAGCTTATGTAAAATTCAGTTTAATAGGGAATGCAGGCATATTACGGTTTCGAGTCTTAATGCTATTAGTGGGTTTCAATTGGACGGGATTATTCATTATTGGAATATAGATGAGCATTAATTCATAGTATCTGATAGGTCCATTGATGCTGATAAAGCCGAGGGAGTCCAAATGAGTTATTAAATCAAAAGCAGTCCTGACCCAGGGTGTGGAGAGTATATGTGAGAAAGAATAGAATAGTGTAAGAAAGGGAAAAGACGTTTGGCAGATAGAGAGGTGGGAGTATGAGGGATGAACTGTGTGAGGGGAATTTGGTTATAAGGAATGATGAGGTAGGAGAGAGCGAGGCAGAGAGAGAGGTGGGAGTATGAGGGATGAACTGTGCGAGGGGAATTTGGTTATAAGGAATGATGAGGTAGGAGAGAGGCGGTAACGTTGTGTTTGTTATGGCAGAGTGTGTGTGTGTGTGCGCGCTTCTGAAGGAGCCTAGCTCTTAGCAGTAGGAATTTCCTGATTGCACTGTGTTTACATTTTATTCAATAAATACTAAATAGTAGATACAATACCAGTACATTACAGTTTTTCATCTTTTTCCGTTTCAATTTTCCATCATTTTAACCAATTTCTATCAGTATAACAAAGAGGTATTAATTAAATCCAATATTTTGTAAGACATCATTTTTATTTTTTGAAAGGAAAAACATATTTTTTATTCTTCCCTATTTAAATCCTATATATCAATAACAATTACAGATTTATATTTATTCGTTGAAAAAATGAGTCAAAAAGAAAATACCTTGGATTATTGCATCTAACAAAACTGGGCAGATCAAGTCAGCAAGGACTTTAGTGGTGTGGTCTAAATCCTTGCCATCCGGCCAAACAAACGTTACACAAGGTGCAGAATAATTGGGAGAAGAGCAAGACTCGCTGGAAATAAGGAAAATATACAAGGTTAGTTTTAAACTAGAAACAAATTGCATGTTTACAGAAATGAAAATAAAGATTAATGTAACTTGCAATGGTCAAAAGAAAAGCATGTGATTATAATGCTAAGAGAAAAGCATGTGATTGTCTTTTGGGGAGATGCAATCCTCAAAGCTTGTGAACTCACATGGCTAAGAAATTACTCCAACAACTTTGTTAGGAGACACCAAGACTATGAAACAAATTTTTGACAACCAAGCTGCACTACATATCACCTCCAACCCGGTTTTTTATGAAAGAGCTAAGCACATAGTGAACAATTGTCATTTTGTAAGGGATAAGGTTCTTTCAGGAGAAATCGTAACTGATTTTGTTGGTTCAAAATTATAAATTAGCTTAACATATTTACTAGAGGACCTTGGGGAGATTCTATTTGTAACAAGCATGGCTCCAGCTTGAGGAGAAGGAGTGTTAAAATTCAGTAAACCTGTAGATATTTCTTTAATTGTTATACCTCCTAGATTGATTGTTAGTATCCTTAGAGCATAAAATATTCTAGGTTAGGGCTTATTCATTAGGCATGCTATGTATACTGTAACACAATTATAAATTCTAGTGTGATATGAGTTTAGACACACAAAAATTAAAGAAAATGATAAAAACAAAAAGGTGAACAAACTTTTAAGCAGAACAAACTTGAAAGCCATACAAGATACACAGAACATCTAGTCATATAAAAAATCTTCCCAGACTACAATTATGCCTCATTGGTTTGATACTAAAAGGAAGATCAATGAGCTCATATAACTACAATTATGTATCATATCTAAAGCAATTAATTAAACAAGCAATACATTAAGAATTTATAACAGTATACCAAATGTACATGGCAGAACTAAAAATTAATACAAGCAAGAAAATTAAGAATGTATAACAGTATATCAAATGTATATGGCAGAACTAAAAATTAACCTGAAAAATAATTCAGTTCTCTTAAAAAATGGGAAGAGTTTCTTCTTCCGACTAAAGGAATTAAGTTTCTCTTGGCATTTCTGGTAAACATTAATCATATTGATCTTCAGCTTCTCTAACTTCGCCTGCTCAAAATAATAAATCAGTAATCAAGAGCATATTAACACAATAAATGACAACTACATGAAGATGAAAAATACAGTTACCCCAAATGAATGAATAGAAAATTACATGTATTATAATTTAATATATTTAAATTTAATACAATCAAGCATCATATACATTATTGTTTTATTTATTTCTCAGTATCATTAACATATAGTTTTGAACCTCCACTATCAACCTATGTTATTAAACTCAGCTCAGACCAATTACTGCATATGTGGGCAGCCCGACCAGCTTATTTTACAAGACAACTATTAGCTCAGAACAATCAAGCTGGCACAAACCATACAACTCAACAGTTTTCCAAAAAAAAAAAAAAACGTTAAAATCACTATTAGCATTGGGCACTATAAAAAACATACTTTTAGTATATAGAGTAATATCTTCACCACTTGCTTCGCCCAAGGTTTTCTTTGGCTAACCACACTCCTTTTAATATAGCTAGTTCCGAATTGACCAGTTTAGGTAACGGAGCATGTGTTGTTCTACTTCTAATAAGAAAGAACCATCTTACATGAATTATTCTTAATCTTATGTTAGTTTTGTAATGCCCAAGGTCATCTCAAACAGGCAGGCTATCTCAAAATCCAGTAAAACAGAGGTTAGAGTAGGTCTAGACCCTAGTATCAAACTAATAGGATATCAAAATGTGGTCAAACTTAAAACGCTGGGAACAATGCATTAAATTAAAGATCAAAAAGTTACACCAAGTTTATATGAAAAACATTCTAATATTTTAATATCATATAATTTTTTTGATTTGGCTGCCGCTGTTAAGAGAGTTAACAGTGGGAAAAACATGTAGATAAGCTGTGCAAAATTAGAGTATATGTACGCATATTTGCATAGAAAAATAATAGGATTGGTAAATACATTAATATTAAGAAATAAATATTTCAATATTTTCAAGTATTAAATTTTTAACAGAAATTAACATTTTCAAACAAGTTATTGCATGCTTTTACAGTTATGTATCAAACAAAATGATAACTTAATATATCTAGAAAACGAGTCACCAATTATGCATACTTAAGCTCACTACCATTTTATCAAAAATATGAAGGAAATTGCAAAAATCTCTTAAGATCAAAGAAAGACAAAAATAATTAGGAATAGTTTCTAAAAGCACTTTCCGACCCCACTGCATATCTGATAAGGAAAACAAAACGTAAAATGCAGAGGTGTGAAAAAAGTTCTAGAGTTTGATAATAAAATTTTAAAATCATACTATTTGGATGACGTAGGCGCATGCCTGCATCAAAGCCTAAAAACGTTCTTAAGAAATAAATCACCTCATCCAGATGAATATGACCAACAAGGCCTGCATCTTCCGGAATCTCACTGCGTCTTCGCTGTTGCTGGTATCTGCAGATGAGACATGTGTCCCACATGAATAAAATTGAATATAATATATTTTAATATTTTCAAGTATTAAATTTTTTAACAAATATTAACATTTTCAAACAAGTTATTGTGTGATTTTACAGTTATGTATCAGATAAAACTACAGAGAAGGCATTAGATAGCCCAGAACTCAACCCCAAAAACAAATATTAACAAGCATAAGTGCAATTGACAACATTGGTAAGGATAAATCAAGATTTAGGTTACAAAGTACTCCCTGTGTCCCGAATTAAATAAAGTCATACATAATTTCTCTATCCCATATAACATTAATGACGTTTCTTAATTCTTGTGAAATGTTCAAAATGTCTTATAATTTGGGACGGAGGGAGTAATCAATTAACCACAGTTGATCTATTTTAGCAACAGGCCTCTAATTAAGCAAACTTCTGAGGCATAAAAAAGATTAATGTCTACCACTGTTTGTCAGTTTGTCTTTTGTTGTAACTGTCCATCTGTGTCTAATTAAATAGAATAGGTAAATAGAAATGGGCGTTTGGGTATTCAGTTATTTGTTTTGGTTTGGTGGTTATTAGGGAGAGGGTAGGCTCTTAAACATCCTGTGATCATATGTAACTTTTTCTGTTTCATTTCAACTCAATAAAACATCACCAATATCATTCACTATAAAATATTACTTTACTGAGCTAGATAGAAGTATGGTTTTTTGATAGAACATTATGGCGCCGTTTGAACCAGGCTTGGTTGTTGGTGGGGGTGGTGGTATACTGGTTACTGGTTCTAACAGTGGTATCAGAGCATTTACAACCAACAGAAATTTTACCAACTAAAACATATAAGCTTTTTTTTAACGGAAAAGATATAAGCTGCATATAGCAAAACATAAATAAACCAACACAGAAAACTTACTCAACAATGAAATCCAGGGCTGCATCTTTGAGGCTTACTTTTCTCAATTGATTTTTAACCAGATATGCAGCATTTTCACGACAATAACTCCTCCCACAATCACAATCATTCAAGTATAAAATTAGGCGACGATCATTTGGTTCATTCTTAAAGTTCACCTTGCAAACAAGTATTTCCTGAAGATAAAATGCATAAATAAATACCACAAAACTTTACTGAAATATGAGAAACAGATGTCCATTATTACTAAGAAACTATCACCTTCATAAACTCCCACGAAGAGTTGCTGCTAGGACTAGCATCAAGGACTGCTTTATAAGCAGGGTTTGACATGGAAGTTGCAGCTAAAACGCCTACTGGCTCCCCGGCAGGGAACAAATGCTGGGCTGCCTCTCCAGATTGAATGCCATATTCAAACTGGATGATGGAATTACTGCATACATTTCTCACAGTTCCATCATAGCAAATGACCACATCTCGGAGAATGGCCATCAAATTCTTAAATAGTATTCCTGGTTCAGATAATCCTCTTCTAGAGCGATCAAGTATTTCTCTGGTTGCAATTGCATGCACAAACTCTTCATACGGATCTAAACCATGAAAGTAGCATCCTTTGAGCAGCCCAAACTCTGCAGAGGGATAACCATCTCCGTCATAGAAACATTTCACGTGAAAATGAGAAGCCACATCCTCAACCAATCCCTTGGAATAAAACTTTCCTCTCACAAAGAGCTGTTGGCCTAAAAAGCCAATCTGTTGAACCACCTTGTCAACAGCCGACTTACTCTTTGAGTCAATCAAATCTCCAAGTTTAGTGGACTTCAAAGCAAAATTTATGACAGGAAGTTCAATATCTTGAAGGTGTTTCTCCAATTGTTGAGCCACTAGCTCTTTGTATATGACCCTCAGCTGATGCAACAAAGGAGAAACTTTCCCAATACTTCTATTAATAACTCTTTTCACTGCCCTGGATATCGACAAGTCTTGTAACCCAACACTAAATCCATAGGCAAATATATTTTCCATCAGAAAGGGCTGGATCACATCAAAGAAATTCAGTGCCTCCGGAGAACCCTTGCTAAAAAAAATTGAGGCTGCTATTTCATTTATAATTGAAGGCAAAACATCTCTAGTAAAATCAAATTCTAAGATTTCCCTTTGCTTAATCAAGTACCGCCCTCCGGTACAATCAAACGAGAAAGGCAAAGCACACTGCAACATTTGAATAGATGTCCAATAAGAATCACCAGAACTGGCATTAAGCAAAGCAGGCATTGGCAAAGGCAGTGAGAGAAACATTGCCATTTGATTTGCCGTGGCTTTATCCAAAAAACAACTCTTGACAAGCATCTTGAGTGACAATAATGAATCTGCAGATAACTGAAGGTTCAGATTACCACTATGAGAGCTAAGAAGCTGTTTCTCTACAGAGAAAAGCTCCAAAACCTCAGCTTTAGCAGCAAGTGACTGAGGATAAAAGAGATGGACACAGTCGCCATCAAAATCAGCTCCAAGGGGTCCACAAATTAGAGGATTTATTTTGACAGTGTGGTCATCATGGATATACACTACAAGCGCTTGCAATGAGTGTTTGTGAGTCGTAGGTGGTCTGTTGATGAAGACAACATCCCCATCCATAATCCTCCGATGCACTATCTGACCAGGTTTAAGATAAGTGTGCCCCTTTGAGCCCTCCCTTAGTGAGTAAGTTGACAAACCTTCCCTATATGTCAAGCACAAATTTTCATCAACCAACTTTTGTAAATAATGGATGTTATGGATGCTTACTCTCTCCTCAAATGTTATCCTTTGGGCAACCTCAAGCGGAATTCCTACTTCATTTATTTTTTTATAGCCATCTCCAGTTATCACATTCCGGGAAGAAAACCCTGAACCCTTTTTTATAAATAAAGTCCTCATTTTTTCTAACCATGCTTTTGTTGAAGACTCATTCAGCTCTTTATTGACCGCATAATGTGTTTCTATATCGCGTGCTGCCTTAGAAGTACCCCTGATTTGAAGATACTGATCGACCACGGATTGCAAATCGTTAGCTTCCACTAGATGAGACTCAAAGTTTGGTTCACCGGATCTAGAACTTCTGATGACCTCAACCTTCCTAAGCAATTTTCTAAGAACTGTCATGGCAGGGTCCTGCAATGTGAGAGAGAAAAAGAGAGATACATAACCTTTTGAAGAACTACAAATAATCTTATAATCAAGCAACAAATCACATAATAATTTCCTCACCGAAGACATGATACTGACACCATCTGATACTACTGGCACAGACAAGCAATTTGGTGGTACCGGAAGAAATTTCGAAACATATCCATCTTGAGGAAAATATCCTTTTCCAGCAAGTTTCTTTTTCGTTTCTTGAGGCATTCTCTTGATAATTTCCATTGCCTGGTAGAGATATGACAATAAACTATAAATCCAATGACAAGTTTCAACTAGAAAACAAAAATAAGTAAGCATATAACAATTGGTCTGAAAGTATCAATTATAAACCTATGTGACAGTCAATCACATGGTTTTTGAGTAGAAATGTCAATCATATGGAAAAAGCAAAACAATTATTCCAATCTTGTCATGAACTAAAAATATATCAACACTAATAAATAGAGAATAATCAACAATAAGAAATACAACTCATCTATGGGACATACATTAAAAGAATAATGAGCAGAGAGAAAAGAGATAACTTTATTGAATATTATTAGAGTACACAACTGTAAATCTAGAGGAATCGATCCTTGAGATTGAAAGACTTAACACAAATTTCCTTTTCATTTTTTCATTATCAATTTCTAGCTTAATTCTGAGATTATAATACTGTAACAGATGCTTATATCTCTTAGATAACCACAATTCATTATCGGTATGATTTGGGTCCGCCCTTCCAATTTGTTACACATATCACTCTTCTCCCTGAAACTGAATTAATATGGTCACAGGATCAAAAGGGCAGATGAAGAACATTAGAGTGTGTATAACAAGAGTCTCCCACAGCTCCAGGATGTGATGTACCTCCCAATCTTTCAAGACCAAAACATTGCCTACCACTGCTACTTTCCTACTACAGATATCCTTGAAATTCAAAGAGAAAACAAGACCAAAACATTACCTACCACTGCTACTTTCCTACTACAGATATCCTTGAAATTCAAAGAGAAAACAAGATATCCAATCCCAAGCAAATGATAAACCAAAAAGGCAATTATCTTAAAACAATGAACAAAGTCTATATATGGATTGCTTCAATTAAAAAGAACAGCAACAAAGAAGCAATAAAAAATAAAAAGTAAGAAATTAAAAGCCTGAAAATCGATGCACTAAAAAAAAGATAACTGCAACGATAAAGCAACTTGAGAAATATATATTTCAAAACAACTGGCAAAGTAATAGATACTAGCTATTTTAAGCAAAAAAAAGAACAGCGAAAACCAGTAGAAACCACACCTCACAAGGAAGCAAAGCTCGAGTATGATCACCCTCATAGCGATAACCATATTTTTCTAAAAAACTCCAAAAACCGTCAGACATCTTCGACTTTGGCACCTTCAGTGCCAAGTAACAAGCCCCGTCAGCTGTTTTGATCTCCCGAATAGATACTTGTGCGGCATTGTTGTCCTAAAAGAAAATATAACTATCATGTACCTTGGACAATAATATTTATTAAAAAAAACAAATTCCCATATGTAACAAAGTATGATAATAGAAAAAACAGTTTTAGCCAACAAATAAAAAAGCAAAAGAAGAAAACACAGAATAAACCATAAATAAGCAAACCAGAGAAAGAAAAATTAAGTCCTATCTTGGCAATTTCAAATGTGTTACCAACAGTTCTGGTGATTTTTTGCCAAAGTACTGGCTCTATAGAGCTGCCCAATTTATTTGTAGTTCATACTTTTCAGCACTTCTTCAACATTTATAATGAACACCACTGGTGTCTCTGAACAGTTTCATAAATCATAGCTCTAATAAAAGAAGTCAAGATCCTAGTAGTGTTTGAAGTCGTGACCAATGGTTCCCAGGTCAGCTATATACAACACATACATGGCATGTACATGCCAATAAATAATAAATAATAAAAATATTTTAATAATTTCACACTTCTCATACATGAATTTTTATTTTTAAGAAAAAAGTCAAATTAAAATTTAATAAAATAAAATATTAGGAGACAAGAATTGATCCCCAAAAAGGATAACGTATGATTTGTTCATACTAACCTCACAACAAGGAGCCACTACTCTCTGTGCAAAACCACTGCCTGAAGAAGGAATCTGAAAGGTTGTGAGCCAGTATTAGAGAGTTTGAGAGAAAACGGAATGTTCACTGATACTGAAAATGATAAGAGTGATCTACCTCTGCCACAGCAATCTATTTCTAGATGCAGAGTCTAGATAAAAAAAAAATTTTAAAAATAGGCAGTTTCACCCGTCTGAGATACAGTTATCTGACAAATGTAAAATAGTTGGCAGCATCCACGTTGCCAGATGGTATTAAATAGTTACAGAAAATAGACCATTGCAGCGATTTAAAAAGTGCAACTAGTACAAAGAAAATGTATTTTTACAGCCAGTAAGATCAAACACACAAAATGGAATAAAACAAAGGTTGTATCCTTCCTATATCTAAGTCTAACACACAAAGTGCATGATAGCAGGATTTACTAAACAATTTAGGACAAATAACTAACAAACCAAACCTCATTTAACAATTCATGTCTTTGTGGTGAGAACAAGGGGGAAAAAAAACTCTGAAGTTAATTACAATTTATAAATCTATTGATTTAAGTATAATGAAGTCTCGACTTTATATTGCAATACAAACCAGCAGCATAATTAGTAGTGTGTGGGATGACCATAAGATAAATTTAGGAGTTAAAACATAGTTAATACTAATAAACATACAGCTGCTGAAAAATGACAGATCACTTAAAAATTACATAAAATATTGATAGTTATCATAATTATTTAGGCATCAAAAATGCCTGTTGAAAACAACAGACATTGTAATTATTAATTAGCTACTAAATTAGGTTGCAGTACCTATGCATAAAAATAAATGGAGTAGTACCTATGAATAAAATTAAAGGGAGCTAAAAATTTTGCAACTACAGTTCTGAATTTAATTCATAAACATTTCTAAATGGAGCAAATGTGCTACAAAGAAGGTAATGCTTTCATTAAGAGATACTACAATTGTATTCACAAAGGGTTGGGTTGATTTTAGGTGGCAGCAATTTTCTTTAGTAGACAATATGTATGTGTATCATTCATAGCCCTCATCAAGGCCTGTGGCGTACTCTTGCTTTGGAATGGGGTAGCCCTCCCTCTCTCTTGAACTCACTTCAAACTCAAACATGATAAATACATAAATCTAATACATGGCATATATTAAATTTTACAACAATATAGGTTAGAATAACATCATATACAATTAAAATAAGTTTTATATTTAGTGCATGTTTGGTATGGCTTTTTTAGTACCGCCAACGTGAAAAAGAGAAGCTACAAAAGGTAGCTTCTTGCCACAAACGCACGTTTGAGGGTTTCCCAACGTGGAAACAAACACACCATTAATAGAAGTGATTAAAAAAGTAAAAGCTAATAGGGAGAGAAGGCTAATGAGTGGAGTACTTAAATGAGTTTGACAGTTAAAAAATGAGACCACTTAGTTGTGGTTTTGGGAATGAGATTTACATGAAATTAAGAAGGGGGAAAAACCTTGAACAAACAAAAAATGGGTTTATCCCCCATTACTCCCACTCAAATCCACACAAAAAAATCTGGTGTGATGGCACAAAAGTCATTTATGTGGTTCAAAATTATGACAAAGAAGGAATGTTAAAAGGGTTAAATATCTCAAGGGCAAATAGCCCTGCTAATTTAAATAACCAAGCAAATAGGTAGAAGTGAAAACCAAAAATATACCACTTAATATCATTCACAAGCTATTAAATAGGTAAAGAGCTGTGTGTTCACATTCCTTTTCAGAGATACCTTGATTCTCTTCAGTTTTAAGCAGTTTAAGCAGACCAGGCTCAGTATTCGCTTCAACTCAGTAACATGACTAGGGTGGTAAATTGGAACTGGAAGTTCAATATATCCAAAGTGGCCTGAAAAGTAATATTGAGTCAATCTCGTTTCTTTTGAAATATACAGCAACATTTTTCCATCAAAATGACAATAGAAAACACGATCAAATAAAATACCTTCGCATTTCCCTGCTTCAGAAGTGCCACAAGATTCACATCGCCCAAACTCAAGTGGAAGCCCAAGGAATGGATTTCCCAGCTGGCTAGAATGGCTAATTTGGGAATCACTAATTGAGGCAGTACTCTATCAACCAAAAAAAATAGAAAATTTCCAATGCATTTATCAAATCTAATAAAGACCACTCAAAATAAGGTTCTTAAAGGAAGCAAAAAAAGACCACCAAAAATTTTAACAAGGATTGCCTAAAACCCAAGTATGCAATCCTCCATCCTTGGTGATGATCATAAAAACTATGTCCAAATTTTTACAAGTTTATCTCATTGAAGCCATATCTCAGAGAAGATAATTTCCATCAACCGAGTGCTACAAAAGTTTATAGCCCAATGTAGATGCATCTATCAGAAAGTCATACAATCCAACAGGAAAAATAAAGAAAATACATTACATGCTTACAATTTCATGGCGTGTAGCCATACTGAATCGGATCCCAACAACCTTCCCATCCATGAGACTTGAAACAGGATTATCTTCCATCACTAACTTGGTAAACTACAGTACCTGCCAACAGATAACTCATAATCATGAGGCATTATTTGTACAGCTTAACAGTGTCAACATAACTAAAGCAGAAAGAAAAAAAAACAATGGAACAGAACAATACATGAAAACTGATTCTAACTTTTACTTGCATATTCCACTTCACAGAATTAAGCAAATCTCCAAAGATCGCATAATACAAATACATTTGACTATCATGTCCATAATAATTTACCAGCACAGATGTTTGAAAGGAAGACTAGATATTGTATATTGCAAAGCTTATATTTTAATTTCAAATCAAGCACTTTTACAAATAGGTGATACCACCATTCTTAAACAGAAGTACGGTAACTAAGAGAACTAGGGTGAAACAATCAGTTCATAAGTCACACGTCAACCCACAAACATAGTGTACTTTGACAAAATACAAGGATTGTTCCTGTCGTGTATTTTCACATGAATGAAGGAACCTTCCGGTAAACTCCCTGCATTCTAAGGATTGTTCCTGTCGTGTATTTTTACATGAATGAAGGATCCTTCTGGTAAACTCCCTGCATTCTAAGGAGTAGATTAAGAAACTCATGAAGAAAAACTCCAAACCTATGAAGCACGGACACCGGAAACAAGACACCGACACTCTCACACGTTGACACCCGTAATAATTTGAAAAAATAAATAAATTAAACGTAATCACAAGGGTAGGTGTCACAAATGTAGGTGTCGGTTTCATACACATCTTTTTACATAGGTGTCTGGACACATTTTTCATAGGTGTCAGTGCTACTGAGCTCCCAACTACATAGAATAATTTCTCACTAAAATGAAAAAGAAAAAAATCACACACCTTCTCCTGCATTTCAAACAAGTTAGAAGAATTAAAAAAAAAAAACAAATACACAAAAGCTTATGCCAGGTGAAGTTTTAGAGAAAATACCCAAAATGATCATCACAGGAAAAAAAAATAGAGCAAGTCAAACTAAAATCAAGCAAAAATTATAACACACATAAACCAACAAAACAATAACAAGCATGCAACATTTCAATCTCTTTCTCACCTCAAAGGAAAATCCGTGTTAAGTTAAGGCGTCAAAGCGAGCTGAACATAAAACCCTAGAACAACAAAAAAACACAACAGAAAATAAGAACAAAAAAACCATAATCAGTTCCAAAACGCGAATTAGATCATAGCGTCTTTGCATGAAACAGAAATGCAGAACAATTGAAAGAGAAAACAAGTAACTAGTAATCTACAGAGTGCGTGTTTGAAAAACCCTAAACAACGGAAATGAGAGCTATGAACAGAAAATCGGTACTCAAAACGACAGCGATCGTCGCGTTTTTGCATGAAACGGAAATGCAGAAGAATTGAGAGAATAAAGTTGATTTACCGAGTGGTAGGTTTTGATCGTGAAGAGAAATCGCATGTGAGAGAAAGTGAAATGAGAGAGAGTGTGTGTGGAGAGTGGAGATAGTGAAGAGAGTGAGTGTGGAAATTTGGGTTTTTGTAATGTGTTTGTAAATTGCATGAAATGGAAATTGTGTGTTGGAAAGGAAAAAAAATATGGAAATGCAATGAAACGAAATGGAAATTAATGTGATTGTGGCTTTTGTGATTGTGTAAGAGTGAGTGGCTGGGTTTTGGGAGAGGGTTTTGTGGATGATGACGATGTTGCCCTTATTGACTTTTTTTGGGAGTGTATATTTGGTTGTGATCACGTGGATAAAATTGGGATTTGGGTGTTATTTTTTGTTGAGGGGGAATGAAACGGTTGTATCCACTACCTGAGTTTACACATGGGTGTGGTTAGGAAAACTTAACATGGGTTAAATAGGGTAGTCATTGTTTGTTTTTCATTTTGTGAATTGTTCTAGCCGTTTAAAGGAAAAGAGCTTTTAAAATGGGTTGTTTTGTGTAGTTGATGTCCTTTTATGTAAAAATGGGTTGTTTTGTGTAGTTGATGTCCTTTTATGTTGTGACATTTTAGTTGGGGTTAAAATAAAATTGAGGGAATCTTGGAATCTCGAAGTGTCTTTTCTTGTATTTGTAAAGAAGTGCAACATCTTTTAAATTCTATGGTCTTCTTTATATATTTTTTATATATTTGTAAAGAAGTCCAACATGAGAACTTATAAATTATAGTACTAGTCAGATACCCGTACGGGTAAAATTATTTAATACGGTATAAAGTATATTCAAATGTATATATAAATTTAGTATGTTATAAAAAGTATTTATACACATATTTAAATTATAAATTAGCTATTAATTTTAAAATGAACAATAATTATATAAATTCAATTGTATTAAAATACAAAGAAAAAAATGAACTCGTGAGATAGAAAAAAAGAATATTTAATATTTGAAAATAAGTATTTTATCTTTTAAATTAAGACAATTATTTATTTAAATAAAATATGTATTGTATTGTTTATAGTGACCCGTGAAATTAAAAAAACTTGTGAGATAAAGAAAGATAAAAAAGAAAATTTTGATACAATAATGACCTGTGAAATAAAAAATTTATTTGATGCGATATTAATGCATTTAGATACAAATTTAAAATTTAAAATGATTTACTTATTGTAAAATTAACAATAATTATATAAATTTAATTGTATTAAATAATTACATAAAAAGAAGAGAGACAAAAAAGAATTGTGATGGAAAAAGAAAAAAATAATAATATTTAAAAATAAGGATTTTTTCTCTCAAATTAAGATTGTGGTGGATTAAAATACAATAAAAATTGTGTTGATAAGGACTCATGAGATAAATATATAATGTTATTTTATTAAATTGAAAATTAGATTATTAATATTTTTAGTGATTATAAATAAATAGGAAAAAAATTAAATTGAAAGTGATAAAGTGTGAGAAAAATAAATGTGAATCAGATTTAAAATTTGAATGAAGAGAGAGTATTATTAATATTTAAAAAAATTAGATTATTAAAAGAAATTATATGAAAAAGTATCAACTTTATTTTTACAATAATGGGTGTAAGAATAAACGTGTATACAAATTAATAGGTGAAATTATTAACACATCAATAACATAAATAATGGGTATAAGATGTTTATATAAATTAATACATATACGTTGTTTGAGGATCAATATAAATAATTTCAAAATTCACATTGAATTCAATATTATTAAAGATATAATGCAATCGATTATCCATAAAATCACTACAATAGTTTTAAGAATGAAATTAATGCAATGCAATAGTTGTAAAAATAACAGACTTTTTTGTTATGTATCCACGAAGTATTGGAGTAGTGGGATTTTGCTCCAACCAAATGCAATAAATTAGTACAAATAACCACACTTCTTTGTTTTCTCATTTGAGCTAAAAAAAATTCTCCCAAAAATTTGTAGGTTATATTACAAAGGTGAGTTGAGTTCATTTTACTTGTTACCATAAGCATCAAATGGAGTTTATATATCAGCTTGTGAGAGTTAAAGCACTGCTATATTTAAATTTTAAAAAATTGTCAAGGTTATTCCAATAGCAGAAAAATTTGTGACAGAGATAACTTTTTAAATATGTTTTAGTCATATAGGCTATTGACAAACTATGAACTAAGATTAGTCAATAATTCACATGTTAATCAAAAACAGATTAACGGTTCTAACAAAAAAAAGTAGAAAATCAAATCAAACTTGTTTATTAATAAAAATAATTATTATTAACGTCTGAAGCCTCGTTAAACAGTTTCTTTTGCTTTCTTCCTTGCTCAACCTAGACTCAATTGGCAAATCAATAGAGGAGTGGTTTTGACTTTCATTATTTATTTTTGAATAGAAAGTGTGCAACCATTCATTCTTGACCATTATTCTATCCAAAAAGCTCTACTACAACTATGAAAAATGTTTTCCAGTAGACAGTCCATTTAGTAGTCGAATCATTGTTGTATGTTGATTCCATAATTGGCTTGATGAAGGCATGTTCTTATCCATTCTTTTGAGTCACTCGTCACTGCAAAATAAATTCAATTTTGCTTGAGTAATACAGTTAAAACTTGCTCAATTACATGTTAGAAAAATCACGACGATATAAAGGAATCACATAACAAAGTTGGTACAAACTATGTCATATAAGCTTACTTGGAAATAAAGAAGCAGATTTGATACAGACAGAGTTCCTCCAATAAAGAAGTATAGTGTAATCCCATCATATTTATTGTTATCCTTTATGTATAAGTAGCAAGTAGCAATAATCAAATGACGAGTATTGTTGAGAACTCAATTAGTATTATTAAGGTATCAACTAATATGACAAGCAAAAATAACCAACGAAATATGAAGATCACCTCAAAGTGGTAGGCAAATGCAGCACGTGCAGCAAGTCTAATAACACAATTTATCATTGTCACAAATTTCAACTTTCATAATGGCAAATGATCAAAATTGCAATTCATATAAAAACAGCTTTTGTATCCTTTTAAGATAAGGGAAATCATTTTACAACCTCATACAAGTGTTCAGAGATGTATTACTAAATAGAATAAAAAATAAATTACCATTCAATGTGATACATCAACAAAAAATTATATACATAGATTGTTGAATAGTAAATAAAGATGGACTTTACCATGCATATAAGCTCAAATCTTAGATGACCAATCCATTTTTTGAGGTTGTCCTTCGATCCAGTGAAGTAGTTATTAACAACAATGACCTGATTAAAGATGTTTATGTTAATGGAGTTAATCAAATCACATTGTATTAGTAAAATTTACAATTGCAAATAAAAGCAAATTAACATTGAATTATCTCAAAAAAAAAGTTTCACAAAATTTTCCATCAAATCTGTTATGTGCAGCCTTCACGACAACAACTCTTGCAGCAGTGGTGGCCTTGTTCGCAGTGATTACAACATTGTTAACTTGATCATCGACGGACTTAAGGTTTATCGTATCCATAACTGCTAAAATTTGTTAGCCATGGGATATTGATGCAACTGGCTTATTGGCTTCCATGAAATGCTTCACCAAGGAAATAACAGACTCGTTTAATGACAAGTACTCGGGTGATAGTCTAGGACAACGCTTGTGGGGACTTTCCCTGAAAATATTATTGATATGTGTTGTTGTTAGGTGCGTTGGTCGAAGTAAAATAGAGATGCATGGGAATTGAGTTCATAGATCTATAACTTGAATTTTGAAAATGTAAATGACACATATCAAAATATAACTTAAATTTTGAAAAAAAATGTTTTATGAAAGATCATCAAGACATATTGAAATCAGGTTTTGAACTTGGAGTACATAACATGAGAAACAACTAAAACAAACTCAGTGAGTAAAACATGAGAATACGATTTCAATAGTCTGTCATAATCAGAGTAGCGTGTTCTAATGAAGCTCTTTGTTGAGAAATTAGTTGCAACTTTTAGAACAATTTAAGTGTAGTTACGAAATGATTGAAGTACCATTATTCAACCCCGTATAAAAATGATGCAACTTTTAGAACAATTTAACTGTAGCTACAAATTGATTGAAACAAAGGACAAAATTCTTCTTGTGTTTTTGTGGAATTCTGCATATAACCTACCTCTTGAGGGATTAGGGAACTACTGCAACATCATCCATTTTGCTAGAATTCTTCTAGTGTTTTCCTCATTTGATGTATTCATAAACAAAGATGTTCTAAAGTCAAACTATACAATAAAAAGATCAGAAATCAGTGATTTATATATTACAAGAAATCAACAACTTGAATATAACACTAAGAAGTGTCAATTTCTACCCTCAGATCAATGCATTTGAGGTATATAATATGGTTTAGCTTCCACGTAGCCGCTTAACTAAGTTGTTGATCCAAACATGGTCTACCTGATGTTTCCAACAACAAAAGAATCAAGAACCAAGCATGAGAGAGAGAGTACCTCTGTAATACGAAATCTGCAGCGAAAAAATCAAAGTACAAAAACAAATCTTAAGTAACATACAATGTGATAATACAAAATCAAAAACTACAAAAGAAAACAGAGAAGAGAAGTACCATTTTCGACGAAGAAATTGATCGAAACAAATTCAAACCGATTCATTAGGAAGGTCGTGGGATGGGAGTAAGAATATGGCTTTGGTTTTTTCATTAGAGATAGTGGTGGCTTTATAGGGTGAAGAAAGGGGCGGTGACGATTTAGGGTTTGTGAAGGGAAACCAGAGTAAATTGAGAATGAGAGGAAACGAAAGAGAAAATGAGAGAATGTGAGAGAGAAAAGGCGTGCAAGCGGTGTGTTAATCAACCAATTATGTCACGCCAAGTGGCAACAAGAAAGAGTAGAAGAGCTGGATAAATTGGATATTTTGTTAGTTATGAAAATGTCCAAAACTTACTGTAAAAGAAAATATTTAAAAGGGTAATTTGGTCAGATCATGCAATCAGTTTTTGAAGGGTAGATAGTATATTACTCTAACTTGAACATATAATTATAGTATTACATGGTAAGGTTCACTACAGTCCATATAGTATGTAGTGTTCACTAATCCTATAAAAATTTAAAATATTATTTTATAGTCTGAATATCGAAATTTGAACGCACCAATTATATGTAGTGCATCTCTTCCTCTTAAACGTACTAACATCCATAAAAAAACTCACATTTTGGAATTCAGGCATGTCTTTCGAATTTTGAAATTCGAAAAACATCAAGCAGAAAAATGAATGTTGCATAACCTTGTATGGGTAGCACTTTTCATGATCATAACACAAAATACATTAAACCCTTTATAATCTCCTTGCATTCTTAATCAAAATTTTCACTTGTAAGCAACATTTAACTGTATTTCTACATCAAAATACGCAAATTCATTTGGAATTATAGGTATGAAATATATTTATACCATTGATCATCATATAGATAATTTAGTTCTTCTTGTGTATTATGTACATAAAGTCCAAAATTTGAAATCCAAATTCTATAGGGGTTGGTTTGGAAATTGAAAATCATATTTGTTCATTGTTGATTGAATTTGTTTTTTTATTGGTTGTAGTTATGGTGCACCTTGATACTATGATCAAATACCTTAATGTTGTAATAAAACACTTTGATGTTGTGATTAAAGTTAATGCATCTACATATGGTGATCTAGAATTACCCCAGTAAGTTGTAGTTTGTTGAAGTTGATATTTGTATTGTTGAAGTTTGTTTAAAGTCTCATATTGCTCAGATTTATGAGTTGTCGGTTGTATAAATATGTGAGGGCAACCTCACCCTTTAATCAATCTTTTGGGGTTGAAATCCAAGCATATTTAACATGGTATTGGAGGCGAATTAAGGATTTCAATACAGGCATTTGACCTAAGCTCACGATGGGCGTAAGGATGGGTGTTGAATTTGGTATTTGTATTGTTTGAAGTTCCATATTACTTAGGTTCCTGGGTTGTTAATTGTATAAATATGTGAGGATGACCTCGCCCTTTGAGTGGTATTTTGTGGGAAGATATCCAATCATATTTAACATTGTCTGCATTGATGTTCAAAAATAATTTTCCAATAAATATGAGTTTACTTTACATGAACATATACTTGAATGGATCTGCATAGAGGCTGTTAAAATAGGATCTGGCATTGTTATATGGAGGTCAGATTTATGTTATAATAGAAGGCAAGCATTTGTTACGACAAGATAGAGAAGAAGTCGCTAGTAGAAAGAACATATCCAAAAGTTGTAACGTAGTGACACATGGACAAGAAAATGTGGAATGCTTTTTAGTAACAAGGGTACCACAATGTGAATACTTTTATTTTTCAATCATGAAGGCTATTTACATGAACACTTATTTTTCTTTGTTTTAATCATGTAAAAGTAGTTTATGTGAGTGCATATTTATGTTTAGATATGTTTTAAATGATGTCAAACTAGGAGAAACTTTATTATTTTTGTAAATTTGACTATATTAACTGATTCTAGGTGTGTATTGTGCATTTTAGCATTAGACTGCATGTCAACATGTTTGGAAATGATTTAGAAAGGATCCATGCATCAAGAAAAGACTTTTATGCATCAAAAATTGAGTTTTTGTGTAAAAAATGCTACATAGGTCGATACATACGACTTTAGGTCGACCTATAGAAGTTTTTCTTCAGCATAGATCGACACATAGAGTGCATATGTCGACACACATGCCTCAATATTGAAGCTTGTAGTCATTGTCCATGTGTCGCCTCTTACGGGTCAACTTAAGACATTTATAGATCGACACATTGCTTTGATAGACCTTTATAGATCGACACAATGCTTTTATAGACCTTTATATATATATATATATATATATATATATATATATATATATATATATATATATATATATATATGCAAGTTATGAGCAAAGGGCATGCAAAAAGGAATGAAAAGAATGTAAAGATTCAAGATTTAGGTTAATAGGTCGACCTATCAAAGTAATGTGTCAATCTATAAAGGTCTCAAGTTGACCTATAAGAGGCGACACATGGACAATGGCTACAAGCTTCAATATTGACGCATGTGTATCGACCTATGTGTTTGTCGCTCCCACCAAATGACACCTGGTCAAGAGGGGTACAGACGCGAACGGTCGGCGAAAGAGGAGAACACACAAGGGTGAACTGGAAAGAAAAGAGTCGCCAGCTAGGCATTT
Organism: Lathyrus aphaca; assembly: GCA_963966055.1. Lineage (NCBI taxonomy): Eukaryota > Viridiplantae > Streptophyta > Magnoliopsida > Fabales > Fabaceae > Lathyrus > Lathyrus aphaca. The sequence continues at coordinate 138,869,690 of OZ014522.1, read as the reverse complement.
TTATCCCGAAGGAAAGGTAATGCTGCATAAACCTAAGAAAATATGGATAAGACGGTTGCGAACCAGAGAAACTGAGAAAGGGGGTTGGTTACAACCTGGGAAGGTATTAGCACCTAGATTGTCCGTCGTACTCGACGGGATCCACGCTTGAAAGTTTATTTTTAAAGGGGTAGTGTCAGTGCTATCTGTGTGCAAAAGCTGGAAAAGAATGCAAGTGTCAGTGTAAAAGAAATGTGAAGTGAAATAAAAGAGTGTCAGTGTAAGGGAAGAGTGTGAAACTCAAGACTATGAGGCTTTAAGAAACATGTTGGAAGGAGGGGGAATATACAGAGACTTTTGTTCGATAACTTGTTAAGTTATGCCTACGTATCCTCTCGTGCAATGAGGAAGTCAGAACACCGTAGTTCGACTCAAAGAGACTGAAAGATAAATTGACTTGTGAACTGCTTACTTGTCTATGCTCAAGTGTATGACCTGTCTGGCTCAGGTGCAAATTGTCTTGCATTAGACGGAAGAAGCAAGTTCTCGTTTGTGAGTGAAGATGTTGAGAAAAGAATCCCAGAGGAGACGATTATTGTTTGTTTTTGAGTTTTCAATCTTTTATTGCTTTTTTGAATTTGTTATAAGTGAATGAGCTTAAGCCTAAACCAATGGCTAGTAAACTCATCACATCCTCCCTCTGATTAGGGGTAATGAGAATACCTTAAGTATGAAGTAAACACCTCACACTTAATCACCATGATGTAGGATTAAGATCATTAACCTACTTGCATTTACTTAGATGTTTTTGGTGTTTTTGTTTAGTGTTAGGTAATGAGTTTAAGCCATAATCAAGGATTTAATGGACTCATTACACCATCCTAATAGAAGGATAATAGATGAGAACATTTAAGCTGAGGAAGGCTCCTCAACTTAATCCATGATTAGGGATTAACCTCATGACAAAACAAAGCCTTTATTAAATGGATTTTAGTTAATGATAAGATTAAGAAGTGAATTTTATGGTTTGTAAGACAACTTGAGGGGGACTTGTCCATTAACACTAGGGTTAGTCCTTCTTAACCAGTTAAGGAAGAATTAGAACCCTAATGCAAGGCCCAAGTTACAAGTTTGATGTCTTGATGATTATTAAATGGATTGATTAAAGGAATTAAACACATTAAGGGTTTAACACTTAGGATTAAATTTATACACTCCATCCTAATAGAAGGATGCAGGCATAAGCTTAATCACAAAGCCTTAAAACCTTTAAGGTTTAGTCCTTGATTATGAGATGAGAAGAGAAGACACAAAGATGACACAAAGGTGAAACTAATGGGGGGGACTAATAAAACCCTAATTGTGATCATGCTTGGTTGTTCCTAGGGTTTATGAGGCTTGCAAAAGATCTTCAGGAGAAAAGCCACCAAGGAAGAAGCAGGGGGAAGGAGATTAAGCAGAAGGAAGCAATACAACTTACTTCACTTAAGAAGATAAGTTGCTTGAAGAAAGAAAGAGGAGAAAGAGCATGAATGAGCAATCTCACTCTAACACACAAGTAAAATGCAGAAATGATGCATAAGAGGGATGAGAAGAGATTGTGAGAAGTGAAGGCAAATTCACTTCTCAAACACTTACCACCTGAAAAGTTAGCAACAAGGAATGAAATGAAATTAGAATGGAATGAATGCAATGATACAAACCAAAACCAGATGCATAAACATGATGTCTATGATGCTAAGAGATGATGCAAACACATGTCAAGAGATATGAATGATCATACAAGGATGAGGGTGCAAATGAAGCATGCTTTGAACCATGAAAGTTCATGAAAGTTTATGAAATGGAATGAATGCATAACATGGAAAATGAATGATGCAATGATCAAACATGGTTCTAATATGTCCTAGTATGTCTTAGAAGTTATGTGAATGCACAAAATGTCATGGAAAGTTCATGTATGCAAGCAAGTGAGAGATGGATGCAAATGAAGGCAAAAAATTAGGGTTTATGCACAAGACACAAAGCAAAATCCAAAATCAGAAGCAAATGACAAGATAAAAAATTGAAAATGGGATCCAAGGAACCCTAACCCTACACAAGTTCACTGCCCAAAGGAGGGGACCTAACTCTTAACCTAATGGGGGTTATGATTTTCTCAAGTTGGCTAGGGTTTTAAGGTACTTCAAAAGGAAAAATGCACATCAAATTAAAAATGAAAGATAAATTCAAACCAATTTTACCCTAGAAACTACATGGTATGAAGAATGCAATGCAAAAAGAACCAACATCAAACTCTTCATGGTTAGGCAGAATGAATTTTTCTAAGTTAAGACAAAAATATTGACTTTTAAGAACTTTAATTCCAAAGAAAAATATCAAAATATGTCAAGAACCAAAAAGAAATTTGTTTGAAGAGTTTGATAATGTTTCTAAATGTATAAAAATGCAAAGTGATTTTTTTTGTGAGTTTTAAATACCTAAATGCATTTTTAATTAATTAATTTTCATTAACTAATTAAAAATAAACACTTAAATGATTTAAAAATAATTTTTAATGCAAAAAATAAAAATAAAAATATTTTTGGGTTTTGAAAATTAATTAAAGTTTGGATAAAAAATTTCAGAATTATTTGAAGTCTTTTTCTATTTTTAAAAATCCGTGCAAGTTTAAATAAAAAAAATGAAATAAAAAAATTAAAAATAATGAAAGTATGCTGGATGGAGAGTCAGGATCTAATCTGGGCCTGAAAAGTTTGACCTGGCGCGCATCTGGACGGCCCAGGTTCAAACCTGCCTAAACTTAATTAATTATTTAATTAATCCTGATTAATAGTTAATGACAAGATCTGGACCTCACAAATGCGCGCGGGAACACTCATCCAACGGCCCATATTCAAACGAAACCCTAAACCTGATTAAAAGCCCTAATGACTTTCAGGTGGTCGGAAATGACCTCCGGTCATCTTCTTCGGCCACACTCTTCCCTGAAAAACTCTATCTCACTCCCTAGGTCATGAAATCACACCAAAATCTCCATAACTCATCTCTTAACATTGAATAACAAGAATCCATGGACAAAAACAATTTATTTTAGCCATACAGAGAGAATCCAAGAAAAATAAATTTAGGGCAAAAGTTTCAGAGCAACATAAAATGCTTGTTTCTGGCTTATTTTCGAAAATAATTACATCCCCATGACCAGGGCAACACATAGAACAACATTGTAACTAAAAAACAAGATTCTGGAAAAAATGTTCATCATGCTACCTGAGGTTGAGCTTTCGAATCCTGTACTTTCTGACCTTCTTCTTTGTGTTATTCCACTCCAATGAGCTCCTTGATGCTTCTGGTAAGCTTGAAACAAGTTTATGTGGAGGGTTTTGAAGCTTTCAGTTCAGGGATGGTGAAAATCGTATTTCTGTTTGGGGTGGTTTCAGGCTGCTTTGATGGGTGAGAAATGATCAGTGAAGCATTTTGAGATGAATGGTGGAAGAAGTTTTGAGAATCAATGGCTGAGTTATGGGATTCGATAGAAAATGCAAAAGAGGGAGTTTTTATGAACTATGGTAATGTTGTGGTTTTTGGCTTGCTTCTTGTGTGTTTTGAGTTTCATTTTGTCCACATATCAAGCTGTGATAGGTCTGTGAAGTTGGTGTGGGCTATGCTGATTGGTATGGCCTTCTTGCAAAAAAGTCAACAAAGTTGTACTTTGAGGTATGGGCTGGTTCAGGCCAAGGACAAAGGGGTGTCTGGTGCAGCTGGGATTGAGGATGTCCATGGAAATCACTTTGAGGCAAACCAGCAAGTTTGTGAAAGGTTATGGGAGGTTTTGCAAATTTGTGAACCTTTGGCCCTTTTGAGATTTCTTTATGTGCAAGTCATGAAATTTGGAAATTCGGGCCAATTCTGAGTTTTAGGCAATGTGTTATGTTTGTATGATGGTTAGAAGTCAATTTGAGGCCTCATTTGGTTTTGGCAAGTGTTTTTGCAAGTTTCCTCTTTGGCACAAAAGTGAAAAATAAGTGATTTTGTCCAACTTTGCAAGGCCGTAACTTTTGTTCTAAAGTGAATTAGAATGAGTTCTTGTACTTTTTGAAAATGGGAGGATCCAATCTATAACTTTCATGACCAAGAATTTTTCATTTGAAGCATTTTTGAATCAAAAAGAGGAGGTTGAAAAACTTTCCCAAAATGGCAAGTTTACATTACAAGTCACTTTCCCAAAATGGCAACTTTGTAAATGGCTTGAAATTCTTCAATTCTGTGAACTTATAACTTCTTCTAAGATCAAATAAAGATCATAAACATTCAAAATGATGGAGAAACCCCTTTGTTTGGATGATTGGGGGCCTCAGATGCCCTGATTTTGCACTGACTTTCTCAAGAAGTCATCTATTGATCAGATGCCTTCCCCATTGAATTTCTTCATGAAAATTGGTATGCATGATCCTCATACCATATAGAGACTAATAGAAACAAGAATGACCAAAAAATTTGGAGTTATGGCCTCTGAAACCAAAACCCTAATTTTAGGTCATCTGTGCAGTTAAACTTGGCTCTGCTTCCATGCCTTCCTCAGTTCTTGTGATTCTTTGACTTCCTTGACCTTGGGAGGATATAATATGATGCTTGAACATACATGGACCCTCTTGATATGATTGAAGACCTTTGGAGTGGCTCAGATGGCCCTTGAACAGCTCTGATCACAAACCCTATATGCAGATGATTTTGAATCAATGCAGTGAAGCAAAAATGCAATATGAGATGGTATAATTGAACTTATGCAAATGAAAAGATTACAAGCCATGGTGAAATGAGTGAGGGAAAATTTGGGGTGTTTACAGCTGCCCTTATTCAAACATGAGTTAACTGTGCAGGATGTAAGCGACGGCTTGACAGACAAACAAGATAACTTGTGGTTGAATACCAAAGACAGTCCAAAATTTGCACTCACTGAATGAAGAAGAAAAGGGATATAGATTGCAAAAGGAAGTAAAATATTATTATAAAGTGCGGGCGACGGAGGACGACCGTCGAGCAGGGGACGACTGCTGGGGTCAAAGCAATGACGGGGACGACCGACATGCTGGGGAACTAGAGGGATCATGATGGGGACGACCATCAAGTAAAGAAACAAGATTCTCTGGGGATTGAAGGTAAAGTCAATGATGAGGTACGGTCATCAAAGGTGAAGGACGATCACCTAGCAGGGGACGACTGCTCTGTTGGGGATAAGGATGAGGGACGGTCATCCAAGGTGAAGGACGATCACCTGGCAAGGTACGGTTGCCGAAAGTATCATGACATAGGACGAATGTCAGATAGAAAGAGTCGACGATGGGGGCGACCATCGGATAAGCATGATGAAGTACGATCATCAGAAGGGTGAAGGACGATCATCGAGAGGTGAAGGACGATCACCTGGCAGGGTACGGCTGCCGGAAAATATCATGACATAGGACGAATGCCAGATATAAAGGCAATAATTTGCTAGAGAATCTTCTGGGGAATGGTAGATACAGACGAGTATCCTCCTTAAAGAAAGAGAGGTATAAGTGTTTGACGCGGTGTATAGGTTAAGGATGTGGACGAACATCCTTAAGACTTTGATACGAACGGGTATCGGTAGAAACAAATGCTTGACGCATGTTCAGAGATGATGATACGGACAAGTACCAACTGGTTAACAAAGAACACATACGAGTGTTGAATCTGAGAAAGACAAGTGGTGTAAACAAGATACGGACGAGTATCTGAAATAAATAAACATGATTGAGACACATACGAGTGTTCAACTTGCTGGGGAGAGCACGACACAGACGGGTGTCGGAACAAGTATTTGGTTTCCAAAGTGTTTAGGCAACTATGCTGGGGAAGGTGACACGGACGGGTGTCAGGGAGGTGTATATATATGTATCTTTCTGTAGATAATGTTCGGGCGACTTTACCGGGGAATGATGACACGGACGAGTGCCAAAAAGGAGCATGTATCTGTATTTGTGAGTGCAAAGAGGACGCTTTGGCTTTCTGCCGGGGGGTTTGGGAAGTATTTTGTATATTCGTAAATGGAGTGTCGGCATATACAGCTGTTTGGTTCGACACACGACTTATGATTATGCAATATGTTTGATTTTACCGTAATGCTCCGTATTAGACGGAATGCTACGCTCTGGGGGGAAATATGATGCGAATGCTATGATTATGCAAAAATACCGATCCGAGATTCGGATCCCGTTGCTTGTGAAGATCCTTGACTGATTTGCTTGAAGTGGATATCCCAGCCGGGGAGGAGATCATTGGTAGATCTGATATATATGACTCTGTATGGGGGAATGGGTCACTGATAGACCCATCCATGGTGATGAGGTACCCCGCTGGGGTCCGTAGAAGCTTTCGTCACTTTGTTGTGAGATCCTCAGGCATTGCTCTTCTGGATATAGGCTGGGACTCTGCGGGGAGATGGTTCCCTGCCTGACACTTGGCTGAGGAGGAATGATGACTGGCAACTCAGCTGGGGATAAAGCATCTCTGGTGCTATTTTGGAAGACGTGCTGAGTAAGTAATGATCTGGCAGCTTGCTGGGGAAAAGCTCTCATGCCCCACGTCGCGCTTTGACTGCCTGCAATCCTGTATGACAAAGAAACGTACAAGTATCCCGAGGTATCCCTTACTGGATTCCATCATAAAAATTTAGACACTCCCGTGAGTAATATATTTCCTGTAAGTATGTGTTTAAAAGAGGTGCATCTGTACTTAGGCAATCAATATTATGAAGATATCAGACATTTTTGCAAACGAAAATAAAATGTCTGAGGCATAGTGTAACGGAAAATCTGATTTTATTGATTTATGTGCCTCTGAATGGGCAAATACAGTCAAAGAAACAGATCCCTGAAATGAGGAGATTGTTACAAATTGAGAAACAACAAGATGCTGGCAACGCTGATGACGCTTCAAGGAGCTTCCCTTTTGCTATGACTCGTATGACATTGACGTTCTTCTCATCCTGCTTTTGAAGAAGGCTGATTCTGACCGAAGCTTGAACCTTTCGGAGCTTACCATGTTGTAAGTGATACAGACGAATTCAGAATGCAGTTGTTCGCTTATTCCCTTATTTTGCGTGGATCGCCCTTTCGGGTTTTCAATCCACCGGGATACCCATTTTTGCCTGAGTTGTCCAATGTGGCTTTTCAACTCAGCGGGTGTACATTTTTTATTTATTTTCCCTTATTTTTTCCCGAGTCTTTTATTCTGTTTTTGACTCGCCGGGATGCCCTATTTTTGCCTGGACTTACATTCTGTTTTTATGTCCAGCGGGTCGTTTTTATGCGAAGTATTTTTTAACTACATCTGAATTCACAGGGGACAGGAAGTCTTCACCATCCATAGTACTGAGCATCAGTGCTCCACCAGAGAAAACTTTCTTTATTATGAATGGACCATCATAATTTGGAGTCCACTTGCCCCTGTGGTCTGTATGAGGAGGGAGGAGTCTTTTCAGTACAAGATCTCCTACTGGGTATTCCCGAAGCCTAACTTTCTGATCGAAGGCTTTCTTCATTCTTTTCTGATACAGCTGTCCATGGCAGATTGCAGCTAATCTCTTTTCTTCGATCAGATTTAGTTGTTCGTACCGGGATCAGACCCATTCTGCTTCGTTTAGCTTGACATCCATGAGTACCCGCAGGGAGAGTAATTCAACCTCAACAGGTAGGACTGCCTCCATACCATAAACAAGCTGATACAGTGTTGCCCCAGTGGATGTTCTGATTGACGTACGGTACCCATGTAAGGCAAATGGTAGCATTTCATGCCATTCTTTGTAGGTGACCACCATCTTCTGCACAATCTTCTTGATATTCTTGTTAGCTGCCTCCACAGCGCCATTCATCTTTAGCCTGTAAGAAGAAGAATTGTGGTGTTGGATCTTGAAGTCCCGACACAATTCTGCCATCATTTTGTTGTTCAAGTTGGAACTATTATCAGTAATGATTCGTTCGAGCACTCCATATCGGCAGATGATGTCTCTCTTCAGGAATCGGGCTACCACTTGCCTGGTGACATTTGCATACGAAGCTGCCTCAACCCACTTGGTGAAGTAGTCAATGGCTACCAGGATAAATCTGTGGCCGTTTGAAGCAGTCAGTTCAATCTTGCCAATCATATCAACGCCCACATGGCAAAGGGCCAGGGTGAAGACATCACATTCAAAGGATTCGGAGGCACATGCACTTTATCTGCATAAATCTGGCATTTATGGCATTTTCTGGCATAGGCACAACAGTCTGCATCCATTGCAATCCAGTAGTAACCTGATCTTAGCAATTTCTTAGCCATTGCATGCCCTCCGGCATGGGTACCGAAAGATCCTTCATGCACCTCGTGCATCAACAAGTCTGCCTTTGTCTTATCAACACATCTGAGAAAGACCATATCAAAGTTTCTCTTGTACAAGGAACCATCATTATTCAGGAAGAAACTACCAGCTAGCCTTCTTAATGTCTTCTTATCATTGGAAGATGCCCCAGGTGGGTATGTTTGATCATCTAAGAAGCATTTGATGTCATAGAACCAAGGCTTATCATCTTTAGCAAGGTCTGCTGAAAATACGTATGTCGGTCGGTCGGTCCAGTCTAGATACAGAAATCCGAGGCACATAATTGGTAGTCTGTACCTTGATCATGGATGAAATGGTTGCCAAAGCATCTGCAAACTGATTCTCGTCTCGAGGGATATACCTAAGCTTCACTGTTGTGAAGAAAGTCAATAACCTCCTTGTATAATCTCGTTAAGGTATCAGATGATCCTGATGCGTGTACCATTTGTCGTTGGTTTGATTAATCACCAGAGCTGAATCTCCGAACACAGTCAAAGTCTTGATCTTGAGGTCAATAGCTTCCTCAAGACCCATAATACAAGCTTCGTATTCAGCTTCGTTGTTAGTGCAGTTAAAGGTGAGCTTTGCCGAGAAAGGCATGTGAACTCCTTTAGGTGTAATGAGCACTGCACCAACACCACGACCATTCATATTAACAGCCCCATCAAACATCATAGTTGATCACACTAAATTTCACCGTGTTTCTGACTCCGATTTCGCATGCATTCTTAGCTTTTATTGTTATTTTGTTATGTTATTACTTTGTTTTCTTTTGTTTTCAGGTTTTTATTGTAATCGGGGCTTGAATCGAGAAAAGGAGTGGAAACGGACGAAAACCTAGAAATTCAGCGTTTTGCACTTACGGCACCCACCGTGGCGGGTGCCATGGGGTTAGCCATGACGTGGCCACGTCTCAAGACCACTCCACAACTGCCAAGACCCACAATCCCCACTCTTCCATTCCCTATTAGTACTATGGCGGGCGCCATAGGCCTGTGGCGGGCGCCACAAGGCAAAAAAGCAGTTCCCTCCACTTTTTAGTGGAGGGGCATCCTGGTCATTTCCCGCATTTGGTTTTCCTATAAATAGGACTTTAGTTTTTCGTTTTTCTTCATCCAAACTTAGATTTATTTAGGCATATATCAGTTATAAAGCAGTTACCATTCCACATCGGGGTGTTTCTGCAATCGAGTGATCGAGTCTGTAATCTGTCTGTGTGATCGAGTTTTGGAGCACTCTAGAGGAAGTTAATCCTGCCGCCATTTTAATTCCAGTTCGTATTTTACTTTTCCGCATTGCTTTACTTTTATTTATTTCCCGCACTCGCTTTACTTTATTTATTTCTCGCACTCGTTTTACTTTCGTTTATTACCCGCACTTGCACTAAATTACTTTATTTCTCACACTCGCACTAAATTACTTTATTTCCCGCACTCGCACTAAATTCATTTACTTTCCTCACTCGCACTAAATTACTTTTATGAAAAATTATAAAAAGAACCTTTACTTTATCATGTCTAACTAATTCCATAAAGGTTAGGATGTAAGGATCGTAATTAAACCAGTAATCCGTACAATTGTTCATGGAAACACTTAAGGGTTATTTTATCTTTCAATCTAATTGTTTTTAACTATTTCAAAAACAGCCAAAAGCGCTTTGTCTAGCTCATTAGGAGTTTTTAGATTAAAAAGAAAAGAGATTTTAAAACGATTTTCGGACGCGTTAGGAAGTTTAGAGTTTGGTTCGTAAGAACCTCTTTTTGCTAAGAAGTTCAGGTTAAAATACTTTTCAACTTAGTTAAGATACTATATTTCTTAAAAATAGGTTTACTACTCTAACGCAGTACGCACCTTTTTATCTGTGATAATAGGAGGGGTTGATTAGAGAGTACAACTCGGTTCTGAATACGCGAAAGCGACAGTTCCTGTTAAATTAGTTCTTTTCAAAGTAGAAAACATTGCCCATAAGTAGTTCCATTAACAAGTAATGGATTATCATTGATTATGTGAATTACATTCGAGCCTGTCTTTTATTTGTTATTTAAAATTATTATTTTATTTACCATTGCACCCTTCTTAAAACCCCTATATTTAGTTGCCTTAGATACACACCATAACAACAGGTACGATAGATTGACACTTGGTCTCTGTGGATTCGACAATCTTTTATATTACTCTGACATGTTCGTACACTTGAGAAAAACACGCATCAAGTTTTTGGCGCCGTTTCCGGGGACCAATTTCGTCAAATTTCATTACCTTGTAGTTATACCGTTTAGACTAAGGTTGTTACCCACCGGTCAATGCGAAAGACTCGCAGTGCCGGAAGTTTAGTAGACCCTCTAGCTGAACCTGAACGTTACGCTCGCGCACGTTTGTTTTTCCATAGGAATAGGAGAGCTATGGCCGAAGATCAAAACCGAAGACCTCTTAAGGACTTCGCCCAACCATCAAACGAGGAACCTAGTTCCAATATAGTAAACCCCGCTATCCCAGCCAATAATTTTGAACTTAAACCATCCCTGCTGCAATTAGTGCAACAGAGACAATTCGCAGGTCTCGCTACTGATAACCCGAACCAACATTTAAAAAACTTTCTTCAGTTGGCAGACACCTTTAAAACCAATGGAGCTTCTCCTGAGGCGATACGCTTAAGATTATTTCCCTTTTCCCTCAGAGATAAAGCTCTATCATGGTTAGATTCCCTTCCACCCAATTCAATAACAACTTGGGATGACCTTAGGAAAGTTTTCCTTGCTAGATATTTTCCCCCAAGTAAGACCGCTCTTCTTCGGAACCTAATAACTAGATTTACCCAACACCAAGGAGAGTCGTTGTTCGAAGCCTGGGAGAGATATAAAGAATTATTAAGAGCATGCCCACATCATGGCTTAGAAAATTGGCTAATCATTCAAACCTTCTATAATGGACTTCATTATAACACTAAGATGACCATCGACGATGCCGCTGGTGGCGCACTAATGAACAAACCTTACCCTGAAGCTAGTGCCCTTATCAAAGATATGGCCCAAAACCATCAATCATGGGGAGTAGAACGAGCGACATTGGAAAAGAAGGAGGCCCAAGGAGGAATACATGAGTTAAGCTCTATAGACATGATGCAGGCTAAAATGGACGCGTTGGCCTTTAGAGTCGAACATATGTGTACAACTCCGAATACTGTAGCCGCAGTTTCGCCGAATTGTGAGATATGTGGAACGCAAGGACACCAATCCGCCGAATGCAATCTGTTAAATGAAACCAACACTGAGCAAGTAAACTACACCCAAGGTAACCCTTTTTCAAACACATATAACCCTGGATGGAGGAATCACCCAAACTTCTCCTACAAAAATAATAACCCTATTCAAAATCCTGCACCTCCGAGACAACAAGGTTACCAAGCCCCAAGAACAAATCAACCTATGCAACCTGTACCACCAAGTCCGAGCCTTGAGAAAATTGTAAAAAAATTTATCACCGCTCAAACACAACAAAACAAAGAGTTCATGAACCAAAACGTCCATGTTAACAAACTAATTACCCACTTAGGAACCAAGGTTGATCAAATCATTACCCATAATAAGATGCTTGAAACCCAGATCTCTCAGGTAGCTTTAAACCAAGCCCCACAGACTACACTTGGAGGACAGTTCCCTGGACAACCTCAACAAAACCCGAAAGGGCAAGCTAATGCCATTACTCTACGAAGTGGAACCGCTTATAAGAAGCCTTTAAACCCTAGATTAAGTGAGCCCGAAACTTCTGAGAGGAATGAAGAGAAGGAACAAGAGGAATCTGAAAACCCGGAAAGTCAAGAAAAAGGAGAAGAACCTAAAAATAAAACCTATGTACCACCACCGCCATACAAACCACCAATACCATACCCTCAAAGATTAAAGAAAACCCAAATCGATAATCAATATCAAAAATTCGTTAAGGTTATAGAAAAACTTCACATAGAAATCCCCTTTACAGAAGCCATAACCCAAATACCTTCTTACGCTAAGTTTCTCAAAGACATACTTACAAATAAACGTAGACTTGAAGATCCAAAACCCGTGGAATGTAATTCTATTTCCGAAAATAGGTTAGCAAAGAAAGATAAAGATCCCGAAATTTTTTCCATTCCTTGTGTTTTGGGGAATCATGTCATCGAAAAAGCTTTTCTAGACTTAGGAGCTAGTGTGAGCTTAATGCCTTTAGCAGTTTGTGAGAGATTAAACTTAGGAGAATTACAACCTACTAAGATGTCACTTCAATTAGCCAATAGATCCGTTAAATACCCTATAGGCATACTTGAAGACGTCCTTGTTAGGATAGGTCAGCTGTTTATACCTACTGATTTTGTTGTCATGGACATTAAAGAAGATGACGACATACCAATCCTCCTAGGTAGACCGTTCTTATCGACTGCTCGAGCCGTGATAGATGTTAAAAAAGGGAAACTAACTTTTGAGGTAGGTGACGAGAAGATAGAATTTATACTTTCAAAATTTCTTATGGCACCTGTGATAGGAGATGCTTGTTATGCCTTAGATATCATCGAAGAATGCATTAGGGAATTAGAACAAGAAGAAGAAACTGAATCTATAAAATTGCCATCAACCCTTATTTTGGAAGATGACAATTATAAAAGACCCTACATTAATGATAACCTTCACGAATGTTTATCTCTTACCCCAGATCCTATGCCTTGCCCTATGAGACCGACCGTAAAACTTAAGGAACTGCCTAAAAACCTGAGATATGAATTTCTCGATGAAGATATGAACCGTCCAGTTATAGTCAGTGCTACCTTAAACCAAGAAGAAACCGATAAATTATTAGATGTTTTACGTAGGTACCCCTCAGCCTTAGGATATAAGATCTCTGATCTAAAAGGAATAAGCCCATCCGTATGCATGCATCGGATTTTGCTTGAAGAAGATTCAAAACCTTCCAGAGAACACCAACGAAGAATAAATCCTATAATGAGTACTGTAGTTAAGACTGAAGTTCTTAAGTTACTAGAGGCAGGTATAATATATCAGATCTCAGACAGTAAATGGGTGAGTCCTGTGCATGTAGTACCAAAAAAGGGAGGCATCACAGTCGTGCAAAACGAGAAGGGCGAACCTGTAGCAAAAAGAACTGATGGAGGTTGGCGTATGTGCATAGATTATAGAAAATTAAATAAAGCAACTAGGAAGGACCATTTCCCATTACCCTTCATAGACCAAATGTTGGAGCGCCTAGCCAGACACTCTTACTTTTGTTACCTAGATGGATATTCGGGATTCTTCCAAATACCTATTCACCCCGAAGATCAAGAAAAAACTACCTTTACATGCCCAGTTGGAACTTTTGCCTATAGAAGAATGCCTTTTGGACTCTGTAATGCTCCTGCCACTTTCCAACGCTGCATGATGTCTATCTTTGCAGACTATTTAGATGGAATCATGGAAGTATTTATGGACGATTCCTCAGTTTGTGGGTCAGATTTCAAAAATTGTCTTATCAACCTTGAGAAAATCCTGGAGAGATGTGTGGAGGTAAACCTTGTGCTAAATTGGGAAAAATGTCATTTCATGGTCACCGAAGGGATTGTTTTAGGACATATAGTTTCCGAAAAAGGTATAGAGGTAGATAAAGCTAAAATAGAAGTCATAGAGAATCTAAAACCGCCGAAGACTATCAGGGAGATAAGAAGTTTTCTTGGACATGCCGGATTTTACCGACGTTTTATCAAGGATTTCTCCAAAATAACAAAGCCCTTAACTGGTCTTTTAATGAAAGATGCTGAATTCATCTTCGATGAAAAATGTACTGAAGCATTTAATCTTCTGAAGCAAGCTCTGATTTCAGCACCTATAATGAAACCCCCTGATTGGTCAGAACCGTTTGAGATAATGTGTGATGCCAGTGATTATGCTGTTGGAGCCGTTCTAGGTCAGAGAAAAGATAAAAAGTTACACGTAATTTATTATGCCAGTAGAACCCTAGACGCTGCACAGCTCAACTACGCAACAACCGAAAAAGAGCTCCTAGATGTAGTTTTTGCAATAGACAAATTTAGATCTTATCTAGTAGGAGCCAAAATTATAGTTTACACCGACCATGCTGGCATTCGTTACTTACTAAGTAAAAAGGATGCCAAGCCTAGGTTACTTCGATGGATTCTATTATTGCAAGAGTTTGATTTGGATATCCGTGATAAGAAAGGCACTGATAATGTGGTAGCTGATCACCTATCTAGGCTAGAATACCTGAAACCTGACCTAGTACCCATAAATGACGATTTTGCCTATGATAGACTGATAGCCCAACTAGAAACTATTGAAGATGATAACCCAGACCTACATGAGCATTCTCATAAATCCTTAGCTATAAGTAATGTACCTTGGTATGCAGACTTTGTTAATTACCTAGCCGCTGACATCATACCCCATGATCTAAACTACCACCAGAAGAAGAAGTTCTATAGTGATGTGAGAAACTTCTATTGGGATGAACCGTTTCTTTTCAAGAGAGGTAAAGATGGCATTTTTCGCCGTTGTGTTCCAGAAGAAGAGATAAATAATATAATTGAGCATTGTCACTCTGCACCCTATGGTGGACATGCAAGCACATCTAAGACCTACGCCAAGATTCTTCAAGCTGGCCTATTCTG
Source organism: Lathyrus aphaca (assembly GCA_963966055.1). NCBI lineage: Eukaryota > Viridiplantae > Streptophyta > Magnoliopsida > Fabales > Fabaceae > Lathyrus > Lathyrus aphaca. The sequence goes on along the minus strand of OZ014522.1, from coordinate 138,854,679 downwards.
GCCTACTATGTGGCGTGATGTCCATGCTTTCATTGTCAAGTGTGACAGATGCCAACGCAAAGGAAATATTTCAAGACGTAATGAAATGTCGTTAAGAAATATCCAAGAAGTAGAACTCTTCGACGTATGGGGTATAGACTTTATGGGACCGTTCCCACCATCTTTTGGAAATCAGTACATCTTAGTAGCCATTGACTACGTGTCTAAATGGATTGAAGCTATCGCTGCACCCACAAACGACACCAGAGTAGTCATCAAATTATTCAAAAACTATATATTTCCCAGGTTTGGAACACCCTGTTTAGTCATAAGTGATGGAGGATCACACTTCATATCGAGAATATTTGATAAACTTTTGAGCAAGTATGGAGTTAAGCATAGAGTAACAACACCATACCACCCACAGACCAATGGACAAGTGGAAGTATCTAATAGGGAGATCAAACAAATTCTTGAGAAGACTGTCTCTATATCTAGAAAAGATTGGTCGCAGAAACTTCAAGAAGCATTATGGGCCTATAGAACCGCTTTCAAAACCCCTATAGGGACAACCCCTTATCAACTGGTCTATGGAAAATCATGTCACTTACCTTTTGAGTTGGAGCATAAGGCCTATTGGGCCATCAAAACTTTGAATTTGGATTACTTGACTGCTGGTGAGAAACGTATCCTTGATATCCACAAATTAGAAGAGCTCAGACAATCCGCCTACGAAAATGCCATCATATACAAAGAAAGAACAAAAGCTTGGCATGACAAAAGAATCATAATAAGAGACTTCAAAATAGGCGATCCTGTTCTCTTGTTCGATTCTAGGTTACGTCTTTTTCCAAGGAAGCTTCGTTCGAGATGGACTGGCCCTTTCGAAGTATCTAAGATCCTAAGATCCGGTGCTATTGAAATCAAGAACCAAACATGTAAACCGTTCATCGTCAATGGACAGAGGTTGAAGCCCTACGAAGGAGGTGACATCCCAACAACATACACCTGCCATACTCTGAGTGATCCACCATATCCTTCCAATGATGTATAAAAATCGGTCGTCGAGCTAATGACGTTAAACAAGCGCTGCATGGGAGGCAACCCATGGTTTTCTTATTTATGTACTTTTTATTTATTTTTACTTTATTTTAATTTTTTTCACTTTATTATTATGTCAGTACTAACGATTTAATGTTTTATGTGCTTTCAGGACTTGTTTGTTAACCTTGTGCAGAATGCAGAACCCTGATGACATGCACGTGGCCTTTAGAGACGACGCACAGAGAGAGCGTTACTATGTCCACATGAGACGCCCTATGGCTCCTACCAGGTACCCTGACCATGACTGCATGGATGCCTTGGGGATAGAGCCAAGCGTCAGATTCTTATGCCATCAACTCCAGTGGGACCAGTTTGACGACAGGAACAACACTTATAGGAACTTGACTCTTGAGTTCCTCAGCTTGTTTCATCATGACCCTTGGGCTGGACCCGATGGACTCGCTGTTTTCAGGTTATTCGGGATTGACTACTCCTTCTCTCACAAAGAGTTTGGTGATTTACTAGGTTTCCAGACTACTCCTGATGCTATTCCAGAGACACCTATGGGGTATTTTATGAGCAGAGAAGTGGAAAGGTTTTGGTCTAAAATATCAGGTGGAGGGAGCCAAGATCCTTCCACCCAGTTTTCTCAGGTAATCCACAACCCTGCGTTAAGGTACTTCCAGATGATTCTAGCGCATTCCTTCCTAGGTTTGCCAGATACAGAGACCCTGCTAAGTGAAGAGGAGATTTTCCTACTGTTTTGTGCGACTCAGTCTCGCTCAGTTGCTTGTGGCAACTTTCTGTTGAAGGGCCTTGCTAGTGTTGCCAGATCATCCGTAGGCATCATACATGTCGGTGGGATTGTTACATAGATAGCTACTGCATTGGGTTTGTCTCGCAAATTATTGCACCTCAGGACCTTCTGCTGCTACACCACCCTGGATGTTGATTTTTGTCTTGACAAAGGACTGATGAGGAGGGCTTCTTTTGAGCCCAACATGTTTAGATTACTGATCGGCGGCAAAGCGATACATTACTTTACATTACCAGATCCGCTGATGACCAGTGTCCATGATCCTGCAAATTGGAGTTATGCTCTAGAGGGTTATGGAGAGACTGTCGAAGAGCCGAAATCGCCTCCCGCCGCTGAGTACACTCCTACACCTCTTACTCCCCGAATCACTGTTATGTCTAACAATATGTCTCTGCAGCCGCCTGACCTACAAACACAGATTTATGAGCTCTGTAAAGAGACTGCCTGCTCAAGCAGGAAGTGGCGGACTTGGAATTACAGATTCAGGTTTCTGATCTCACTCATGCCTCAGAGGCCGATGCTCTATATCAGGAGATTGAAGAGCTTCGCAGGGAGATAGCTGAGATTCGTGGATCAAGCCAGGAGAAGAAGCCTACCACATGATTCATTCTACACTGACGATGCTACCCTAGTATTTAATTTCCTTTTATATGCTTTATTTTATTTATCGCATCTCCAGACATATCTCACATTATTGCATCTATTTATATTTTCTTGTACTTTGAATTCATCTTATATATACATATTATGCACTAATGTCGATTTTTCTCTTTTCTTTTTGATTTTTAATTATTTTAATTTTGTCGTGCAAAGAAAAAAAAATATAAGACAAAAATATTTTCATTTTTGTCTTCACAAAAAAAATATGCAAGCCTCATGCCTTGAAAAGAAGAAGAAAACGCTATCCAGACCCCCCGAAGACCGGAGGTGCAAAGAAGGCCCAAAGGAGGATTTAAAAAAATCCAAGGCCCAGGAAATAGCCTTGTGGCGGGCGCCACAAGCCCATGGCGGACGCCATGGCGTTCTCCCCTATTTCGGGGCTGAACTTCATTTTCCACCATTTTCATACCTTCCTTCTCCAATTTGCAACTTTCAAAAACCTCCTTGAACCCCATTAAAGCTCCCCCATTTCCAAAATACCCACCATCCATAAAACCTATCCAAAATCCATTTTCATTTTCATCCACCACAAACCATAAAAATCAAAACTTTATCATTTCTCTCATAAACCATTTTTCTACCATTTTCACTTCCTAAGGAGCAATCAACAATGGAGTTCAATGGATTTCTTCTTCGTGATGGAAGACCGTGTGATAGGCAACGGAAAATTATTCAGAGGCTTCAGAGTCGAGAAATTCTCTCGACTAGGTACGTCGACGATAACTGTCTGTATGCTTTGGGTATTTATCATAGTGTTTTTAATTTATTAGATTTTTTAGGCTTGCATAATATTTTCGTTAATCAGGAACCTACCTATGAGAGACTGACAATTGAGTTTTTGAGTTCTTTGATATACACTGTCAGTCCTAGCACTGCTAGCTAGGGGTGTTCGTGGGTTGGGTTGGGTCTAATTTGATTAAATCCAATACCCGACCCGGTCAATATTCTTTGGGTTGGGTTGAGTGTTCAACCCGTAATTTCAAGATTATACCCGAACCAATCCAACCCGTTTATCAATGGGTTGGGTTGGGTTGGGTTCGTGGGTCATCTACTAAACATAATTTTCAAATTCTAAATAAAATCTATCATTTAATTAACTTATTTATATTACAAAAAAATTAAATAAATCATAAACTTTTACTATTCAATTTGAATAAAATTTATTGGTTAATAAAAAATATACAAATGGTGTAAAGTATAATATAAAAATTAAGATATATCTCTCTTTGAATAGATAAAATTGATCTCTCAAATTTGATTTAGACTTATGTTTTTACAATTAATAAAAACTATAATTATATTAAAAAAAATATATGCATTCTAAGAATTATGCTAGATAATTTATAAATAAAATTAAATAAAAATAGTGTGAGATATATTAATGGGTTGGGTTCGCGGGTTCTTGGATTTTAAACTTCAAACCCGTTACCCGAACCAAACACCAATGGGTTTGAATGGGTTAGTTCGGGTTGGACCCGTGCATGATTGGGTTGGGTAAAAATAAGGGTTGGGTTGGGTTGGATGAGTGGGTTCGCGGGTTGGCCCGTACCCATGAACACCCCTACTGCTAGCACTGTTGGTACTGTTATTTTTAGACTGTTTGGAATTGAATATGAATTCAGTACCAACGAGCTAGCAGGCTTGTTAGGAATCCCTCATAGGGAAGGTGTGATTTGTGAGGCACCTTTGGATGCGGAATGGTCGGCCGAGGTATTTTCCTTCTGGCAAAGGCTTTCAAGTACTTCGATTAATTCTTTTGAAGGGATACTTGTGTCGACCATTCACAACCCGACCATAAGAGTTTTCAGACATCTTTTGGCATGTACTATTTTTGGCCGGGAGAGTCCAAACAAGGTGAATGCTAGAGAACTCCTATTTTTGCAAGGATGCCTCACTAGAACCCATATCAATCCGGTCCCGTTTATGCTTGCACACATGGCTTTACTTACTAATAAAACAGGACCGATTGTTTTTGGAGGGCTTGTTACGTCTATTGCTCGGGCTCTTGGCCTGAACGATGAGATAGCTACACTTGAACCACTACCTCCTCGCACAATTAATTTAAAATTTCTGAAAGACATGAAATTGTGCCGAACAAGGAGAGAAGGTGGTTATGAGTTGATGGTTCATTGGGTAGCTATCCCATCTGTTGCTTTACCATGCAGTAGACGTACTGATGTACGTATTGAAAGGAACTGGACCTATGATCTGAATGCTCCACCTGTTTTGGGTCCACTTCCTCCTAATTTTCCTGATGGAGAGGCACATGACACTGATGAAGAGTATGATCGGAGAGAGCAGTCTCCCATCCCTCACATGTCCCCCCATCGTCCTTCACAGTCACACACCGCACCATCTTCCTCTAACCCTGTTGCAGGTGCTGCTCCTGGATTCTATGTCACCGAGGAGATGTGGCGTGATATGACAGCTAGAGAGGAAAGGCGAGACGACCTTCTCTCTACTATTTCACAACAACTGACGGACAACATGAGCTTCATGCAACAATCGCGATTGGTTTCGGATCGTGCTTATAGCAACGTTTGTCGTACCTTGAACGATATCTCATTAGAGCAGAACCGTCAGAGAGAGTTCAACAACCGGCACTACCAGCTTGTAGAGGCTACTCAGGGTTCCATCTTAGGTAACCTTCGAGAGGTCCGGAGTGCTCAGGCTGCCTTATCAGCACGACTCGACCGGAGGGACCAGCATCGCAGTAGATCCCGTCGTTCCAGACCATCACAGCAGGACGGCGAGGGCACCAGTGCTCCTCCTCAGTAGTCTTTTTTTTCAGGTTACCCCCCTTATCTTATTTCGAAACATTGGGGACAATGTTCGATTTAAGTGTGGGAGGGGATTTTATTGCTTTCTGTCATTTCCCTTTTTAGTTAATTATTTCCTTTTAGTTATTTCCCTTTTCAGTAAGTTATTTAGTTTAATTTTCTTAGATAATGCATGAGTCTGACGAGTCACCAGTATAGTGTATTTTTAGTTCATCTTCATTTTTTCCCATTTCCTTAGCCTTACCAGAAAATTTTTAAAAAGAAAACAATGTTGTTTCACATGTTTTTTGGGCTTTGAGACATGTTTAGATTAGGATGTGGTGACTTAGGTCAACTTTTTGAAACATCAGCACCATTTTAGCACCATAGACCTCTTGAATATAGGAATCACTCCTAAACCCCACCACCATGGCCTTTATTATCATTCAAAAAATTGTCCTAAGTAGTTTATTTTAGCAGTCAGCTCCGGCCTAAGCATGCTCTACGTAGGGGGCCGATGAACATAAGTGAATGATCCAGTGCTAATAAAAAAAATGAAAAAAAGGCAAACTCTGGGATAGGTGACCCTCACAAAGTCATTTAAACCGAAAAAAGAGAAGAAAAAAATTTTTTGCCACAAAAAAAGAAAAAAATTGCAAGTCACCTATTGTTAGTTGGTTCAGAGGTATCTGGCACTGAACTTGGTAGGGCGGATTACGATCCGATCCCCCGCAACTACAATTAGGTCAAATAAAACAGGTTTACACATGCTTATGTGCCAGAAACCTTATGTTTTGGATCAGAATCACTAACCGGTCACTCTACTATGAAGCATGTACGGATAACGGGCTTAATGTGATTGCGCCTGAATGAAAAGGACACAAAAAGATGAAAAGATAGGCCTAGGTATTGTGGGATGACATGGAGTGGTTAATATAGGATTGAAGTTTGTGTTTGTGTTACTATGGTACCCTTGGTTCACTTAGTTAGTACCTGTCACTGCATCCTGACTTGAACTTAGAAGCCCTTTAGCCCAAAGACACGTGTTGACACCATATTTTCTTGAGCTTTAATGTTTTCTTGAGGACAAGCAAAGGTTTAAGTGTGGGAGAATTTGATCACACTAAATTTCACCGTGTTTCTGACTCCGATTTCGCATGCATTCTTAGCTTTTATTGTTATTTTGTTATGTTATTACTTTATTTTCTTTTGTTTTCAGGTTTTTATTGTAATCGGGGCTTGAATCGAGAAAAGGAGCGAAAAAGGAGTGGAAACGGACGAAAACCTAGAAATTCAGCGTTTTGCACTTACGGCACCCACCGTGGCAGGCGCCATGGGGTTAGCCATGACGTGGCCACGTCTCAAGACCACTCCACAACTGCTAAGACCCACGATCCCCACTCTTCCATTCCCTATTAGTACTATGGCGGGCGCAATAGGCCTGTGGCGGGCGCCACAAGGCAAAAAAGCAGTTCCCTCCACTTTTTATGGAGGGGCATCCTGGTCATTTCCCGCATTTGGTTTTCCTATAAATACGACTTTAGTTTTACGTTTTTCTTCATCCAAACTTAGATTTCTTTAGGCATATATGAGTTATAAAGCAGTTACCATTCCACATCGGGGTGTTTCTGCAATCGAGTGATCGAGTTTGTAATATGTGTGTGTGATCGAGTTTTGGAGCACTCTGGAGGAAGTTAATCCTGCCGCCATTTTAATTCCAGTTCGTATTTTACTTTTCCGCATTGCTTTACTTTTATTTATTTCCCGCACTCGCTTTACTTTATTTATTTCTCGCACTCGCTTTACTTTCGTTTATTACCCGCACTTGCACTAAATTACTTTATTTCTCACACTCGCACTAAATTACTTTATTTCCCGCACTCGCACTAAATTCATTTACTTTCCGCACTCGCACTAAATTACTTTTATGAAAAATTATAAAAAGAACCTTTACTTTATTATGTCTAACTAATTCCATAAAGGTTAGGATGTAAGGATCGTAATTAAACCAGTAATCCGTACAATTGTTCGTGGAAACACTTCAGGGCTATTTTATCTTTCAATCTAATTGTTTTTAACTATTTCAAAAACAGCCAAAAGCGCTTTATCTAGTTCATTAGGAGTTTTTAGATTAAAAAGAAAAGAGATTTTAAAACGATTTTCGGACGCGTTAGGAAGTTTAGAGTCTGGTTCGTAAGAACCTCTTTTTGCTAAGAAGTCCAGGTTAAAATACTTTTCAACTTAGTTAAGATACTATATTTCTTAAAAATAGGTTTACTACTCTAACGCAGTATGCACCTTTTTATCCGTGACAATAGGAGGGGTTGATTAGAGAGTACAATTCGGTTATGAATACGCGAAAGCGACAGTTCCTGTTAAATTAGTTCTTTTCAAAGGAGAAAACATTGCCCATAAGTAGTTCCATTAACAAGTACTGGATTATCATTGATTATGTGAATTACATTCGAGCCTGTCTTTTATTTGTTATTTAAAATTATTATTTTATTTACCATTGCACCCTTCTTAAAACCCCTATATTTAGTTGCCTTAGATACACACCATAACAACAGGTACGATAGATTGACACTTGGCCTCTGTGGATTCGACAATCTTTTATATTACTCTGACGTGTTCGTACACTTGCGAAAAACACGCATCAATAGTCCATTCTTCTTCCGGGTCCGTCCCTTCAGTGTGAATAGGCTCTTCATGATCTTTTGCTTTTATGAACATGATATCTTCATCAGGGAAGTCAAATCTCATAGGCTGGTAATCATCAATGGGTTGCTCAAGAAGATAGTCAGACAACACACTGCCCTTGATGGCTTTCTGAGACGTGTATTGAATGTCATATTCTGTGAGAATCATTTGCCATCTTGCAACCCGTCCGGTAATTGCTGGCTTCTCAAATATATACTTAACTGGGTCCATTTTGGAGATTAATAAAGTAGTATGGGTCAACATATACTGCCTTAGTCGGCGAGCAGACCACGCTAAAGCACATCAAGTTTTCTCGAGCAGTGAATAACGTTGTTCACAGTCGGTAAACTTTTTGCTTAGGTAGTATATTGCATACTCTTTTCGACCAGACTCGTCATGCTAGCCCAGCACACACCCCATTGACTCTTCCAATACTGTCAAGTACATGATTAGAGGTCTTCCTTCAATTGGCGGCATAAGGATCGGAGGCTCTTGTAGGTATTCCTTGATTTTGTCAAAAGCCCTCTGGCAGTCTTCGTTCTACCTGACTGTTTGTTCTTTTCTTAACAATTTGAATAAAGGTTCACAGGTTGCAGTACGGTGAGATATGAACCGTGAAATGTAGTTCAATCTACCCAGGAACCCCCGAACTTCTTTTTCAGTCTTTGGTGCAGGCATTTCTTGAATGGCTTTTACTTTATCAGGGTCAACTTCAATCCCTTTCTCACTTACAATAAATCCCAGCAGCTTACCGGATTGCACCCCGAATGTGCATTTGTTGGGGTTTAACTTCGACTGGTACTTCCTCAGACGCTTGAATAACTTCAACAGATTCACCAGGTGGTCTTCTTCTGTGAGGGACTTGGCAATCATGTCATCCACATAACATTCAATTTCTTTGTGGATCATGTCATGGAATAATGTTACCATAGCCCGTTGATAAGTGGCACCCACATTCTTCAGTCCGAATGGCATCACCTTATAACAGAATGTGCCCCAGGGTGTGATGAAAGTTGTCTTCTCCATGTCTTTAGGTGACATCTTGATCTGATTATATCCTGAAAATCCATCCATGAAGGAGAATACCGAGAACTGAGCTGTATTGTCGACCAATACATCAATGTGAGGTAATGGGAAGTCATCTTTCGGGCTGGCTCTGTTTAGATCCTGGTAATCCACACACATTCTCACCTTGCCATCTTTCTTAGGCACAGGTACAATATTAGCAACCCACGGCGGATAGCTAGTCACAGCAAGGAAACCGGCGTCCCACTGTTTTTGTACCTCTTCCTTTATCTTCATTGCCATATCTGGGCGAGTGCGGCGCAACTTCTGTTTTACTGGCGGACAGTCTTCTTTCAGAGGCAGCTTGTGCATAACAATATCGGTGTCCAACCCTGGCATATCCTGATAAGACCAAGCAAAAACATCCACATATTCCCGAAGCATGTCAATCAGTTGCTCTTTCACTGAATCTTGTAAGCAGGCCCCGATCCTGACTTCTTTCAAGTCTTTTTCCGTATCAAGATTAACCGTTTCGACCTCCTCCTGATGAGGAGTGATAACCTTCTCCTCTTGCCTTAATAACCTGGCTAGCTCTTCAGGTAGCTCATAATCTTCTTCGACCCCTTCGTCAGCTTGATTGATTGGATTGTCAAAGTCATACGAAGTCATAGTAGTGTTGTTGTCGGTGCAGTCTGGAGGGCACTTTCTGCAAGGGTTTAGATTGGTTTATTTTAGTGATCAGTTTTATCTTATTTAAAAAAGAAGTGAAAATGAAGTTATTTATTTTGAAAAGCATTGCTATTTTATTTTTGTACAAAAAGTGAAGAATGAAAAACAGTGAGCGGAAAAGAAAAGACTCATTTGCAAAAGATGTCCTGATATTCATTAATTGATCTTTGCACAAAATACAAGATGGCCCAATTACAAAATGAGTCCTGACATCTTGGGCAAGATGCAGGACTTGATGCATGCTTTAAAAACAGGAAATAATAATTACTCTGCAGGAGTAACCCTTATAATTTCCTGGGAAGACCAGTTTGAGACATGGTTCCCCGGGATCCTTGGACGTATCCAGCTTTCCAGGTTGCGCTCGTCTTCTGACTCATCTTCCAAGCTATTCACAGCATCCGAGGTGACCATTCCCCCGCTGACAAACTTGGGCTCCGTTGCAGCCTCTGATTGATCTTGTCGAGTTGGTCTGTAACCCAACCCGAATCAGTCTTCTTTCTTCTCCACGGGTAGCAGCTTGCCCCAGCCTTGGGCGGTACCTTCCTCAACAACCTTCCGGGCTTGCTGATATGATGTGATGGAGGTCCCAAGCACAAGAGATGTTTCATTAATATTAAGGGCCTCAAACCCTTGGCTCATGGTTTCATGGATCTCCCCATCCATCTCAATGTACTTGAAAGTAGCCAGCTGGCTAACAAAAATATCCTCCTCCCCACAAATAGTAATGACTTGGCCTTCCCACTCGAATTTTAACTTCTGGTGAAGGGTTGACGTCACGGTGCCAGTGGCGTGTATCCATAGTCTACCCAATAGACAGCTGTAAGCAGGCTGTATATCCATCACAAAGAAGGTCGTTTTGAAAACCTGTGGGCCAATCATTATTGGTAATTCTATCTCTCCCAGAACTGATATTTTAGAACCATCAAAGGCTCTCACTACCAAGTTACTTGGGCGTAGTGCCAATCCATCATACTCCAGCTTCACAAGGGCTTTCTTGGGTAGGACATTGAGGGATGACCCTGTGTCCACCAGTACGTGAGAAAGAACTGCACCCTTACACTCCAAGGTAATGTGCAAAGCCTTATTGTGATTGCGACCTTCCGTTGTCAGATCAGTGTTGGTAAACCCTAGTCCATTACTAGCGTTGACATTTCCGACCACAGCCTCTAACTGGTTGACGGTAATCTCCTCCGGCACATAAGCTGCGTGCAGGACCTTCAAAAGTGCGTTCCGATGAGCCTCAGAGCACATTAGCAATGATAATATGGAGATTTTGGAAGGTGTTTGGTGAAGCTGGTCTACCACCTTATAGTCACTTTTATTTATGATTCTCATGAATTCATCAACCTCTTGATCAAAAGGAGTCTTCAAAATTTCCTTAGCAACGTGTTCTTCTTGCACCATGCTCTTCCCTTTTGCCTTAGCAGCAGCTTCTGCTTCGACAATGGGTCTTGGAATTTGCGAGGTAAAGAGACGTCCGCTTCTAGTGAAGCCTCTGCCTCCCCCCACATTGTCAACCTGAAGTGAAGAAGTTGATGATTCTAAAGTGATTTTCTGCCCCTCGCAGTACAGATCTGAGCCATAATGCCAAGGGATGGCACTATTGCTTTCGTAAGGAACTGGTCCCGACACTGTGATAGTGACTGGACTGATAGCAGCTGCAGAAGGGACCACGATGGTGTGTGGGTCATAGTATATGGTAACTGGTGCTCTGGCAGGAGTTGTATTTTGTGAGTTGGGGGTAGGAACATTTGCAGGGTCATAGTATATGGTAACCGTTGAGACGCTTTCATCAATTTTTGCTGATGTTGTAGAAGGTACTGTTGACTGAATGGGTGTTGAAGTTGTAGCAGGAATAGTGACTGAACTTGTATCCGTTGAAGTGATTGATTGAGCAGTTGTTGGAGTTGTAGTAGAATCCGTTGGGACAATGGTTGTTGACGTTGTAAGAGTATCTGTGATTGCTGGTGAAGGAACTGTTGGATTTGTAGGCGCCGTTGTCGTAATCTGAAGGATACCATCCTTAATAAGACCATTTATGCCGTTTCTCAGCCTTTCACACCCATTGACTGCAATATTGCAATATCCACAGCCGAGCTCACACCCAGGGAACACTTGGCATTCTAAAAGCTGGGCTTTGATTTCAACCAAAGGTGTTCGAATCTATGCAACACTGGTGATTAAGGTGGATAGTTTGCCTTCCTCAATAACATTGATCCTAGGCCCATTATGACTAGGCATTGGATTTCTTGTGACATTCGGAGGAGGTGCAAATTTGAGAGCTTTTGAGTCCACCAGGTCTTGGACTTTCATCTGTAAGGCCCTGCATTTTTCAGTATTATGCCCCGGTGCGTTTGAGTGGAATGCACACCTGGCACTGGCATCATAGCTCTTTGGCACATTGGTGGGATCTGGAGGTGCCAATGTCCTTAATTCAACTAGGTTGAGTTTCAGGAGTTGTGGCAAAAGTGCAGCATATGGCATGGGAATTGGGTTAATTACCCTGTTTGCCTGTGACGGTCTTTGTTGGAAAGGACGCTGTTGTTGGTTGTTGTTGCTGTTATTGTAGGTTCTCTGTTGCGGATATTGAACTTGTTGTTGATACTGTGGTTGTTGTTGTTGAGGATATGCTGATTGTTGAGGGATCGGAGCTGGAATGGTAACTGCTGCTACTGACCGGTGCACATACTGAGGTCTGCCCCTGCTTGCATGAATGAAATTTGTCTCACCGGCTCTTCGGGGTCCCGTAAAAGGTTTCCTGGGATTGTTGGAGGAGCTTGCACTACTGTCAGAGATTTTGCCCATCTTTAAGAGGCTTTCAATCCTCTCACCAGCTATGACCACATCAGCAAAACTGGTAGAGGAGAAGGCAGCCAATCTATCAATATTGGTCCCTTGCAAAGTATTCATGAACATGTCAGCCATTTCCCTTTCTGACATGGGTGGTTGGACAGCAACAGCAAGCTGTCTCCACCTTTGGGCATATTCCCTGAAGCTTTCTCGGGAAGATTGAGACATTCCCATCAAAAGGGTCTTGTTAGGAGCCATGTCCAAATTGTATTGATATTGACGGATGAAAGCCTCAGCCAAATCCTTCCAGCATCTTACGGTGGCTCTAGACAAATGTGAATACCACTCCCTTGAAGCCCCAGTCAGACTGTCTTCAAAGTAGAACATCCACAGCTTCTCATCCATAGTATAAGCTTTAAGTCTTCCCAGGAAAGATTGCAAGTGAGTTCAAGGACATGAGGTACCATTGTACTTTTCGAAGCATGGGGGTTTAAATTTGTGGGGAATTCTCACCCCATCCACCAGTGCCATGTCCATCACATCGAAGCCCAAAGAATTTTGAGACTCTAGAGATCTTAACTTCTCAGCAATTTCGTCCAACCTCCTGTTATATACTTCATCTCCAGCTCCCATAACAGTAAACTGCTCTTCTTGGGGATCCTCTTGCAAGATTCTCCCTCCAGCAGTATTACCCTGCACATTTCTCGGGATGTTAGCTTCTGGATCCAGGTGAGGTCCAAATACTGGTGGATCAATACGAGGCTGGCCCCGTTCATTGTTACTAGTTCCTCCTGTTCCAAGATGAGGCTCCTCAGGAATTTGTCTTTCCACCAGCTCTCTTAACCTTTCTTGACTCTGGGCTAAGCCAGTCATCACAGCCATGAATTGAGACATCTGATTTCTCATCTCTACTCTCTCATTAGCCATCTGATTTCTGACCTCAGTCAGATCTTACTGTACATGTTCCATTTGAATACCGGGAAGGTTGTTACGAGTCGGGTACCGGTGTGCGCGGTTGACAGGGAACACTCGGCGACGAGCAATGTTTCCTGAGATCACAACAAAGCTAGAAACAATAATAATAAAACCTACAAAACAAAACAAAAGTTAGTATGCAATGCAGTATGCTTATTTATTTTCCAAGGTATCCGGTTTGGTTCTTGGTTTTGACCTTTCCAGACCTCGAGGAAGATGCTTGATGTTGTTGAGAAAAGAAGCCCAAATGAAAGCAAACTAATATATTACAAAGGATGAACAATACATAGTTTGTTTTACAACACATGCCCATGGAGGGTCAAAATACAATAAAAGGAAAAGTACATCAAATGGAAATAACAACAAACAAAGAATCAAACATCCAGTCCAAACTCATCCTCTCTGACCTCCTTCAGGAGTGCCTCAGTCACTGGACCAGCTGGGTGCTCTGTGATGGTCCTGATGAGGAGGTTCTTGGTAGCAATGGCAGTGGTCAGCTTCTTGTGCCTATCCTGGTCCTTTGATCATTTCAATCCTGCTCTAAGTTTCAACTCTGAAATCTCATTGGCCTCTAACTGTTCAATCTTGGCTTGAGTTTTCTGGTCTTCCTGTGTACGGGCTTCAGTGATCCTGACCCACCTAGCCTGACTCTCTTGCAGATAGAGCTCAGTCCTAGCCTTCTGAATCTTGGCTTCTTTACAGGCATTCTTCAATATTTGTTCCCCATCTCTTGCTTTCCTTATGTAATCCTCTGTCTTCTCAATTTTGGCAAGATGCTCCACCTTGAGCTTTTCCAATCTCTCAATGTCCAAACGACCATCACTTCTTTCCCAAAGAGTCTTCTTCAAAGCTTGAGATAGGTTCTCATTCCTTTCTTTCAACTTCTCAAATTCTTCTAGGCTGACAGTTGCTGCTGGCTGTACTGTGGATGGTCCAGGTATGTCTTCCAAGGTGAAAGGCATTCTGGTAATTTGAGCTATAGTACGGGACCAGTCATAGTACTGAGCTGAAGCAACATTATTACACCTTCCAAGAATAGCCATCCCTTTTGTTTGAATGTTGTGCCAAGCCCAGGATGCTTGTCTGACAACAACTGAATTAGGTTTTACTTCACAATACAGGGTCTCAGCTAAATCCTGCACTCGAGGAGGGTGAACCAAAGCATAGCCCAATTGTCTCTTAAACAGTAAAGGGTTGTAGTTGATGCAACCCTTTACCCCTATCAGAGGCACATTTGGGTATTGTCCACAGCTGGTGATAATGTCCTTGCCCTTGGTGCTCTGGGTGCACCATCTAATATCATCTGAAGTCAAAGCAATGAGCCCCTTGGCCCAATTCTTCTGTTGGTGGGGATTCAAGAAGGCATCTGACTTTGGCAGGTGTCTGAGCAGCCTGGTGTAAAACAAAGGAGCACAACATCTTACCAACTTCCCCCTCTGTTTCTCATTCCTCTGATGAATGGAGTAGTAAAAATCTCCTAGCAATGTGGGCACTGGATTCTTCAGAAGAAACAGATGGATGGCATTCTTGCTGACAAATTTGGGCTCATCTGCAAACAGTATAATCCCATATATGCTGAGGGCCAACAATGCACAGACTGCCTTCCATTCCCCCATTGAGGCCTTCAAGATGGCCTGAGAAACCAAGAAATCCAAATGCAAACCAGGAATCCCAGCCTTTGTTGTCATACTTTGCTCAATCAAGGCAGGCTCTAGGTACAGTGCCTTTGCTATCTCTTCATTTCTGGGAAAAGTCATTTCTGGGTTGAAAGGGATTCCAACCCTGATAGGTACTCCAATCAATGAGGAAAACTCTTCCAGTAGAGGCCCTAGCTGGAAGTCTGGAAAGGTGAAACATCTCAATGGAGGATCATAAAACTGCAAGAATGTGTGGATCATGCTCCTCTAAGAAGGGTCAAGGTCCATAACCATATCCAGGATACCTCCATAGTGTTCTCTAAACAATGGGATATGGTCAGGTGTGATAAGTGACTGGACCTGCCTGATACCAGTCAACACAGGCTCAAATAAATGGTAGGATATGTTGCTCTTCCTGGGAGTAGTCATGAATGCTGCCGAAAGAACTGAAAGTAAGTGCTGATGAAGAACACAAACTGATGCTGGAAATGAGCCACTGATAGGCTGATGCTGGTGAGGATGGAGATAACTGAAGCAGGTAACTGATGAAGACAACTGAAGCAGAGGTCTATGCAGAAGAAGGGGTCAAAACCAAACCAGATATGATGTGGATACCCTGAAAAACAAATAAACAAATGTTAAATGATACAATGATATATGCAAATGATATGCAAGGGTTTGTGATCAAGAGCTGGATCTGATTATCTGTCTTGATATAAGTCCATGTATTTTCAACAAAAAGGTCCAGATGGAGGTTCAGAAATCCAGTAACCAAGGTGGGGGGACCCAAATGAAGAGTCACATGTCCAGGGTTAATCACAAGAACTGTCCAAAGTGGAGTACTCTTAATCAAAACAAAAACAAGGTATGATATGGCCAAAGGTACCTGCAAACCTGTAAACAGCCCAACCCCCTCACAGGTAGTGTTCTAGAACAAGGATCCTCAGACTCAGATCAGTTATGAGAAGTGTAAACACTTCTAACCTGGAGGTACAGTGTTTACAATAACCATAAAAGATCCTCCTCTAATTCACCTCAGTTTCTGAAGGTCATAATAGAGGTCATCCAGACTTAGCAGGCTTCCTAGATAGCCCTAGCACTACAGGAAATCTGTAGCACATAGTTCTCAAGAAGAAACCCACATCTGAACCGTGTTTCATATTCCCGCACCAGACCGAAATGGAATGGGAAAGAACATGAACCACTCTAGCCTAGGTGTCACTCAGGTCCCAAGTGTAGGACCTTAAACTCTCGATGGAACCCCACCCACCAAAACAGAAGCCAGATCCAGCAATGACAATGACAGTATGAAATATGTAAAACTGTAAAGAAAGCAATAAATAAGGTTGTACATAAAGCATTAAATAAAGCAAATAAATAAACACAATTAGCACATAACACCCTAGTAAACACAAATCAAACAAGCGCTAGGAGGAACCCACAAAAAGAACCAGAAGCCCTGGTTACAGTATAAGGGTCCCCAGCAGAGTCGCCAAGCTGTCGCTCCCACCAAATGACACCTGGTCAAGAGGGGTACAGACGCGAACGGTCGGCGAAAGAGGAGAACACACAAGGGTGAACTGGAAAGAAATGAGTCGCCAGCTAGGAATTTTTATCCCGAAGGAAGGGTAATGCTGCATAAACCTAAGAAAATATAGATAAGACGGTTGCGAACCAGAGAAACTGAGAAAAGGGGTTGGTTACAACCTGGGAAGGTATTAGCACCCAGATTGTCCGTCGTACTCGACGGAATCCACGCTTGAAAGTTTATTTTTAAAGGGGTAGTGTCAGTGCTATCTGTGTGCAAAAGCTGGAAAAGAATGCAAGTGTCAGTGTAAAAGAAATGTGAAGTGAAATAAAAGAGTGTCAGTGTAAGGGAAGAGTGTGAAGCTCAAGACTATGAGGCTTTAAGAAACATGCTGGAAGGAGGGGGAATATACAGAGACTTTTGTTCGATAACTTGTTAAGTTATGCCTACGTATCCTCTCGTGCAATGAGGAAGTTAGAACACCGTAGTTCGACTCAAAGAGACTGAAAGATAAATTGACTTGTGAACTGCTTACTTGTCTATGCTCAAGTGTATGACCTGTCTGGCTCAGGTGCAAACTGTCTTGCATTAGACGGAAGAAGCAAGTTCTCGTTTGTGAGTGAAGATGTTGAGAAAAGAATCCCGGAGGAGACGATTATTGTTTGTTTTTGAGTTTTCAATCTTTTATTGCTTTTTTGAATTTGTTATAAGTGAATGAGCTTAAGCCTAAACCAAGGGCTAGTAAACTCATCACATCCTCCCTCTGATTAGGGGTAATGAGAATACCTTAAGTATGAAGTAAACACCTCACACTTAATCACCATGATGTAGGATTAAGATCATTAACCTACTTGCATTTACTTAGATGTTTTTGGTGTTTTTGTTTAGTGTTAGGTAATGAGTTTAAGCCATAATCAAAGATTTAATGGACTCATTACACCATCCTAATAGAAGGATAATAGATGAGAACATTTAAGCTGAGGAAGGCTCCTCAACTTAATCCATGATTAGGGATTAACCTCATGACAAAAAAAAGCCTTAATTAAATGGATTTTAGTTAATGATAAGATTAAGAAGTGAATTTTATGGTTTGTAAGACAACTTGAGGGGGACTTGTCCATTAACACTAGGGTTAGTCCTTCTTAACCAGTTAAGGAAGAATTAGAACCCTAATGCAAGGCCCAAGTTACAAGTTTGATGTCTTGATGATTATTAAATGGATTGATTAAAGGAATTAAACACATTAAGGGTTTAACACTTAGGATTAAATTTATACACTCCATCCTAATAGAAGGATGCAGGCATAAGCTTAATCACAAAGCCTTAAAACCTTTAAGGTTTAGTCCTTGATTATGAGATGAGAAGAGAAGACACAAAGATGACACAAAGGTGAAACTAACGGGGGGACTAATAAAACCCTAATTGTGATCATGCTTCAGGAGAAAAGCCACCAAGGAAGAAGCAGAGGGAAGGAGATTAAGCAGAAGGAAGCAATACAACTTACTTCACTTAAGAAGATAAGTTGCTTGAAGAAAGAAAGAGGAGAAAGAGCATGAATGAGCAAGCTCACTCTAACACACAAGTAAAATGCAGAAATGATGCATAAGAGGGATGAGAAGAGATTGTGAGAAGTGAAGGCAAATTCACTTCTCAAACACTTACCACCTGAAAAGTTAGCAACAAGGAATGAAATGAAAGGAGAATGGAATGAATGCAATGATACAAACCAAAACCATAAGCATAAACATGATGTCCATGATGCTAAGAGATGATGCAAACACATGTCAAGAGATATGAATGATCATACAAGGATGAGGGTGCAAATGAAGCATGCTTTGAACCATGAAAGTTCATGAAAGTTTATGAAATGAAATGAATGCATAACATGGAAAATGAATGATGAAATGATCAAACATGGTTCTAATATGTCCTAGGATGTCTTAGAAGTTATGTGAATTCACAAAATGTCATGGCAAGTTCATGTATGCAAGCAAGTGAGAGATGGATGCAAATGAAGGCAAAAAATTAGGGTTTATGCACAAGACACAAAGCAAAATCCAAAATCAGAAGCAAATGACAAGATAAAAAATTGAAAATGGGATCCAAGGAACCCTAACCCTACACAAGTTCACTGCCCAAAGGAGGGGACCTAACTCTTAACCTAATGGGGGTTATGATTTTCTCAAGTTGGCTAGGGTTTTAAGGTAATTCAAAAGGAAAAATGCACATCAAATTGAAAATGAAAGATAAATTCAAACCAATTTTACCCTAGAAACTACATGGTATGAAGAATGCAATGCAAAAAGAACCAACATCAAACTCTTCATGGTTAGGCAGAATGAATTTTTCTAAGTTAAGACAAAAATATTGACTTTTAAGAACTTTAATTCCAAAGAAAAATGTCAAAATATGTCAAGAACCAAAAAGAAATTTGTTTGAAGAGTTTGATAATGTTTCTAAATGTATTAAAATGCAAAGTGATTTTTTTTGTGATTTTTAAATACCTAAATGCATTTTTAATTAATTAATTTTCATTAACTAATTAAAAATAAACACTTAAATGATTTAAAAATAATTTTTAATGCAAAAAATAAAAATAAAAATATTTTTGGTTTCTGAAAATTAATTAAAGTTTGGATAAAAATTTTCAGAATTTTTTGAAGTCTTTTTCTATTTTTAAAAATCCGTGCAAGTTTAAATAAAAAAAATGAAATAAAAAAATTAAAAATAATGAAAGTATACTGGATGGAGAGTCAGGATCTAATATGGGCCTGAAAAGTTTGACCTGGCGCGCATCTGGACGGCCCAGGTTCAAACCTGCCTAAACTTAATTAATTATTTAATTAATCCTGATTAATAGTTAATGACAAGATCTGGACCTCACAAATGCACGCGGGAACACTCATCCAACGACCCATATTCAAACGAAACCCTAAACCTGATTAAAAGCCCTAATGACTTTCAGGTGGCCGGAAATGACCTCCGGTCATCTTCTCCGGCCACACTCTTCCCTGAAAAACTCTATCTCACTCCCTAGGTCATGAAATCACACCAAAATCTCCAGAACTCATCTCTTAACATTGAATAACAAGAATCCATGGACAAAAACAATTTATTTTAGCCATACAGAGAGAATCGAAGAAAAACAAATTTAGGGCAAAAGTTTCAGAGCAACATAAAATGCTTGTTTCTGGCTTATTTTCGAAAATAATTACATCCCCATGACCAGGGCAACACATAGAACAACATTGTAACTAAAAAACAAGATTCTGGAAAAAATGTTCATCATGCTACCTGAGGTTGAGCTTTCGAATCCTGTACTTTCTGACCTTCTTCTTTGTGCTATTCCACTCCAATGAGCTCCTTGATGCTTCTGGTAAGCTTGAAACAAGTTTATGTGGAGGGTTTTGAAGCTTTCAGTTCAGGGGTTGTGAAAATCGTATTTCTGTTTGGGGTGGTTTCAGGCTGCTTTGATGGGTGAGAAATGATCAGTGAAGCATTTTGAGATGAATGGTGGAAGAAGTTTTGAGAATCAATGGCTGAGTTATGGGATTTGATAGAAAATGCAAAAGAGGGAGTTTTTATGAACTATGACAATGCTGTGGTTTTTGGCTTGCTTCTTGTGTGTTTTGAGTTTCATTTTGTCCACATATCAAGCTGTGATAGGTCTGTGGAGTTGGTATGGGCTATGCTGATTGGTATGGCCTTCTTGCAAAAAAGTCAACAAAGTTGTACTTTGAGGTATGGGCTGGTTCAGGCCAAGGACAAAGGGGTGTCTGGTGCAGCTGGGATTGAGGATGTCCATGGAAATCACTTTGAGGCAAACCAGCAAGTTTGTGAAAGGTTATGGGAGGTTTTGCAAATTTGTGAACCTTTGGCCCTTTTGAGATTTCTTTATGTGCAAGTCATGAAATTTGGAAATTCTTGGGCCAATTCTGAGTTTTAGGCAATGTGTTATGTTTGTATGATGGTTAGAAGTCAATTTGAGGCCTCATTTGGTTTTGGCAAGTGTTTTTGCAAGTTTCCTTTTTGGCACAAAAGTGAAAAATAAGTGATTTTGTCCAACTTTGCATGGCCGTAACTTTTGTTCTAAAGTGAATTAGACTGAGTTCTTGTACTTTTTGAAAATGGGAGGATCCAATCTACAACTTTCATGACCAAGAATTTTTCATTTGAAGCATTTTTGAATCAAAAAGAGGAGGTTGAAAAACTTTCCCAAAATGGCAAATTTACATTACAAGTCACTTTCCCAAAATGGCAACTTTGCAAATGGCTTGAAATTCTTCAATTTTGTGAACTTCTAACTTCTTCTAAGATCAAATAAAGATCATACACATTCAAAATGATGGAGAAACCCCTTTGGTTGGATGATTGGGGGCCTCAGATGCCCTGATTTTGCACTGACTTGCTCAAGAAGTCATCTATTGATCAGATGCCTTCCCCATTGAATTTCTTCATGAAAATTGGTATGCATGATCCTCATACCATATAGAGACTAATAGAAACAAGAATGACCAAAAAATTTGGAGTTATGGCCTCTGAAACCAAAACCCTAATTTTAGGTCATCTGTGCAGTTAAACTTGGCTCTGCTTCCATGCCTTCCTCAGTTCTTGTGATTCTTTGACTTCCTTGACCTTAGGAGGATATAATATGATGCTTGAACATACATGGACCCTCTTGAGATGATTGAAGACCTTTGGAGTGGCTCAGATGGCCCTTGAACTGCTCAGATCACAAACCCTAGATGCATATGATTTTGAATCAATGCAGTGAAGCAAAAATGCAATATGAGATGGTATAATTGAACTTATGCAAATGAAAAGATTACAAGCCACGGTGAAATGAGTGAGGGAAAATTTGGGGTGTTTACAGTGTCATACCCCAAATTTGTCCTACCTATTTATTTTACTGTCTAATCATTGTTTCAAAAAAAATCAAAAAAAAAACTTGTACCATTTTATTTCACTGTCTAACAAAAATTTCGAAAATTAAAAAAAAAAAAACATGTATTATTTTATTTTGTCTGATATTATAAAATTCAAAAAATATGTCACATTTCCTTTTATTCGAAAAAGGCATTCTCTCCCTATTTCAAGTTTTTTATTCTTCATTATTTAGTCATTACAAAATTCTAAAAAAAATCGATTTATTTTTCCTTATTTTATTTTAGTCCATATTCCATTTCTAGCAATTTCTTGCAATACCCAAGTACCATTTTCCTTTTATTATCAACAATTATTAAGTCCATTAATTTTGACCAATTCCAAAAAATTACAAAAAACTCATTCTTATTATTATTTTCATTGCATTTACTACTTCCATTATTATTATTAATATTATTATTATTATCATTATTGAAATTCTGGGATCAGGTACGTGATGTCGAATCAGATGTTTAAACACTTGAAGACTTAAACAAAACTTAAAGTGTAGGTAAATTAAATAACACAGGAAATTGTTAACCCAGATCAGTGTATCTCCACACTTACATCCGGGGGCTACCAAGCCAGGAAGGAAATCCAATATAAGTAATATTAATTCTGGAATTAAACCAACCAGTTTAATCCTTCACTTAATATCTACCCAAGGCAATTTCTACCTAAGACACAACTTAGATATGAGTACCTACTCACTCCCCCTCAATCACACAGTGATATTTTACAATGTTTGATAAAATTGAAGTCACACTTCAAACACAACAGCTTGATTTTACTTAACAGTTTCAATCAAGACACAATACACTTTTTGCTTAAAAGCTCATAAAGTGATACACAACTAAAACCTGCTATTAAACACAAACACCCTTTACAGTCTTCTTAATTTCGTACTTTATTCTGAGAGTTTCTGTTCCTTAAATAGATGCTTGGTTTTTGGGATTTCTGTAAATTATCCAGTCCTGATAAATCTCAATGTCATCACCTTGAATTAGGGTTAGCTAGTTTGTTACTTCCTTGATTCAAGGTGAGTTAGTTATTCTGTTATACTGAATTCAGATAACTAAGCTCCCTAATGATGCGCCTTGTAGAGCTTATCTATTCACAATTAATTCCAGATAAATTCTCCTGAATTTACTCACTTCTGTTATGCATCATTTAAGTCTGTGTCGCTCCCCAGATTTCCATCCTGGTACAAACGCGAAAGTGGCGCGGAAAAAGAATAGAGTCGCCAGCCAGGCATTTTTATCCCGAAGAAAGGGAATGGTAATGCTGCACAAACCAGAAGAAAAAAGAGGAAGGACACAGGTCCTATGAACCAAAGAGACTGAGTTCGGGAGTCGGTTACGACCTGGGAAGGTATTAGCACCCAGATCGTCCGCCGTACCCGACGGGATCCACGCTTGCAAAGAAACTGTTTCAAAGGGTGAGGGTATGAAAACTGCAGCAAAAGAAATGACAATGAAAAGAAACTGGGACTGGAAAAGAACTGAAATAAGAAAATAAAGGAAAAATGTAGGGAAAATAAAGATTGTGCTCGAACGGGCCCTACCCCGCTGCCTACGTACCTCATCAGGATAATGAGGATCAGAGACGCCGTAGTTCCCCTAACTAGGGGTACTAAAAGGAAATTGCTTGGGAATTAAAGCTTGAACTGCCTATGCCATTGCTCAGGTGTTGCAGGCTCGGACGACGAGTGCGTAACCGTCTTGCAAGATGACAAGTAGGAGCAAGTTCGCGTACGGAGCGAAGGAGATGAGAGAAGAATTCCCGAAGGAAAGACGCTTATTGTTTGTTTGGTGTTTTTTTAGAAGCTTTTATGAGTGAAAGTTTGCATAGGTAAGTGTACCTAAGTCTGGCTCAATGGGATGTGTACATCTCATATCATCCCGAAATGGAATGTGCAAGAGGCACACCTATCTATGGAGGAAATCCCCAAAGCTAGTCCCACAAGTGAAGGCTTAAGCACACTGGCCTATTACCATTATTAAGTATTTTTGTGGTTTTTGGATTGAGAAGTGTTTTTTTAAGCTTTTCTTTGTGAGGTACTCATGCTAAGACCTATCCACCACGAGTGATGACTCACACCTCGCCCCGAAACGGAACGCGTGCAAGCATCTCATAGCAAAGTCTCATGTCACATGAAAGTACTCAACCTTTATTAAGTGAATTAGAATTAAGTTTGCAGATGAGAAGAGAGAGAGAGCACCAAAGGATCTCAAAGGAAAAATTCTAAAGGGGAACTAAAATAATCCTAAGTGTTAACATGCATGGATGTCCTAGGGGTTAGTGAGGTTTCTATCCTAATGAAGAAGAAGAAAATAAGAAGATGAAGATAGAAGAAGGGATAAGAAAGGCCTAAGCCCAACAACAAATGGTTAGTTCACATAAACATGAGAGGAGAAGATGAGAATTGGAGATGCGGAACTCAATTCCCGCATCTCACACTTACTATAGCCCCTGCAAGGTTAGCAAAATCAAGCAAATGCTTATTAATAAAATCAAAGCAATAACATGCTCAAAGTTCACAACAATCAAAATCACCTAATTAGATCATACAGGGCACAAACAAGCATTTACGTGTCGAAAACACGGAAGCATGCATGGATCTGCAAGAAAATCACTCAAACAAACATGTTCAATGATCATATAATGATCCATGGTATTTAGGACAAGTATGGAGATCAAACATGCCAAAAATAACTCAAAAGTAGCTTACTGCTTCAGTGTTAACCAGTTAACCAATCCGTTAACCGGTTAACCATGCCAGAACCTGCGTAAAACAACAAAAACCACGTGCGTTAACCGGTTAACACTGCTAAAACAGCAGCAAAAACCTGCAGAAACCAGCTCACAAACAGCTTATTCCAAACAATCTCATACCAGTCCAGCAAGCATTTGAACATGAAAATAGTGCATCAATTCACATTAAATGGAATCATGAAGCTCATGAACACTAATACACGGATCCGGTCACAAATCAATCAACCAATTCACTCAATACAAACAAATACGCAAACACATGGCGGATCTAAAACACAAGCATGCGAATAAACTAAAAACAGAGCTAGATCTGAAATTAACCAACCTACAAAGCGGAGGTATGCTTTGGTAATTGTTGATTAAGCTGAAAATGAGAGATCTCACGCAAAACCTTGAAGATCCGATGCTAAGCTCCACCCTCCATGCAAAATAAATGCAAGAACAAGCTCTTGATGCAGAATTTTGGATCCAAAAACACTTCTAGATCCCAAACCAGATCTGAATCACCACTAAAACCAGCAAAAAGATGTAATGAAGTTATGAATGTAGGTATAGTTCCAAGATCTACACACCTCAAGGCAAGGTTGTGTGATCTTCAAAGAGGAACTTTGAGTGATTTGGAAAATTGGGAGAGAAAAGTGAGAGAATTGTGAGTGAGAGGAGTGAAAATTCAGAAAATGAGAGTGAAAAATGAGGGAAGAGCCCCTTTGGTTTGGAAAGAAATGAATAAATATGGTTTAGGTTTGGGGCCCAAAAATTAGGATTGGGATCCAAAATTATGGTTTGGGTAGTGTGATTAGGATGTAGCAATGGGATTAGGCTTGGACAAGAGCTCTAGATCTTTCCCTTAATTTCCAATTAATTCAAAAATGAATAAAAACCAGAAAAATGAAAAATGGAGCAAAAATCACACATGCTGAATTGCTGCTGGAAATTCAAAATTCGTGGCCGTTAACCGGTTAACCAATTCGTTAACCGGTTAACGCCAGTGAATTTTGAATTTCCCCCCTTTTGGTGGGAACCTTCAAAAATAAGCCGGTGCCAACCATTTTGATCTGATTTTGATCCCTGATCTTGCCAAATCCCTTTTATCATTATAGGAACATCCCCTGGCTAGAAAAAAGGGTTGGACCCCTTAAAATCTCACAATTGACTTTTCAAGGGCTCTGTTGACTTTTTCCTTCATCTGCAAGCAACTGAGGCATTGTCTGACTTCCACATGGAGTTTTCTCATGAACTTTGGCACATAGGACCCTCTCAACATATAGAAGACTTGACCAACAAGAAATGGCCAAAGTTGTGAGGTCTTGGTGATTGAATCCCAAACCCTGATTTGGGTGTACTGCATAAGCTTTGCCTTGTCCCGAGATCTCAGATAATCATGCAATCTTCTGAGCTTTTGCCAATGGACTTGATCTTGTAATTGGAGTGTAGACTCACCACATAACTTGTACAAACTCATTGGGACCCTTGCCATGGCTTGAAATGCATCTGGGAACTCCACAGATGACCATATGCTGGTGCTAGGACATGAGGGATGTTATGCTTCATCTTTCTATGATATGATGCTATGGAAATGATATGCTCATGATGTATATGATGCGATATGATGCTTAAAAAGAAGAGGGCAAATTTGGGGTGTTACAGCTGCCCCTATTCAATCATCAGTTAATCTGAAAAGGACGATAGTACGAGCTATCGACCATTCAAGATAAACTGTGGTTGAATACCAAGAAGACCAGAAATTTGCACTCTGACGAAGAATGCAACACCGGGAAATAAATCCAACCAGATGACGCTCTGGGTACTGCAGGGGAGAAAGAAGCAGACGAGCTTCTTCCAAGTTGAACTGATATCTGGACTAAGAACAAGTTGACAGACGAGTCTTCAAACAATCCTGTGACGCCAGGAGCGGGACATACGAGTCCTCGAAACACTGCAAGAACAAAAACTGAGACAGACGAGTCTTCAAACAATCCTGTTACGCCGGGAGCTGGACGTACGAGTCCTCAACACATGAGACAGACGAGTCTCCTTCGGATTTACCTGTTACGCCAGGACCGGAAATGCATTTAAGTCTGTGGGATAGACATGCAATCAAGGTAGACGAACCTTCTTCATATATTATCCGCGGATATATGGTACAAGACAGACGAGTCTTCTGAGCAAACCTGTGACGCCAGGTGCAACAACAATAATTGGTGCCTGAGACAGACGAGCCTCCTTTGGATTTACCTGTTACGCCAGGACCGATAACCATTTTGACATTAATTCCCATTGTCAGGATTCGAAACCTCTTCAATACAGACGAGTATTGGATGATCATCAAGATTACACAGACGAGTGCCAAAAGCCAATGATACAGACGAGTATCAGACGATGATCTGAGAAACACAGACGAGTGCTTTAGGCAATGATACAGACGAGTATCAGCCTCTGGTATAGACGAATACCAGAAATTCAAACACAGACAAGCGTTTGAAGTAGCAACAGAAGAACATCAGGATAAACAACAAATCCTCACAATACGGATATAAGTTAGCACAGACGAGTGCTGGAATGATACAAACGAGTATCAAGCAAAGCAGACGAGCTTCAACAGGCAAACAACACAGACGAGTGCTGGAAATGATACAAACGAGTATCCACAAATATCAGGCATACCAAACACAGACGAGTGCTGGAAATACATATCAACGCATAGACGAGTGCAACAAAGGATCCAATAACAAACACAAATGAGTGCTGGGAGTTGCAGACGAACAACAACATATGAGATACCACAACACAGACGAGTGTTGAAAATTGCAGACGAGCAATAACAGATGAGGTGTCATAACACAGACGAGTATTGAAAATTGCAGACGAGCAACACCAATGTAATCATAAACCACTGCTGGAGAAAGCAAACGAGCAATACCAAAGTGCCAACACAGACGAGTGTTGAAAGGTGCAGACGAGCAACAATAAAGCAGTAATATGTCCTGCTGGGGAAAACTCTGCTTAGGGATTGTAAACACCCCAAATTTGCCCTCACATATTCACACCATGGCTTGTGATCTTTTCATGTGCATAAGTTCAATCATAGCATCTCATATTGCATTTTTGATTTACTGCATTGATTCAAAGTCATCTGCATCTAGGGTTTGTGATCTGAGCTATCCTTGAGCCATTTGAATCACTCCAAAGGTCATCAATCACTTCAAAGGGGTCCATGTATGTTCAAGCATCATATTACATCCTCACAAGGTCAAGGAAGTCAAAGAATCACAAGAACTGAGAAAGGCATGGAAGCAGAGCCAGGTTTAACTGCACAGATGACCTAGAATTAGGGTTTTGGTTTCAAAGGCCATAACTCCAAATTTTTTGGTCATTCTTGTTTCTATGGGTCTCTATATGTTGTGAGGATCATGCATATCAATTTTCATGAAGAAATTCCATGGGGAAGGCATCTGATCAAGATATGACTTCTTGAGCAAGTCAGTGCAAAATCAGGGCATCTGAGGCCCCCAATGACCCAACCAAAGGGCATTCTTCATCATTTTGAATGTGTATGATCTTTATTTGATCATATAAGATGTTAGAAGTTCACAAAATTGAAGAATTTCAAGTCATTTGCAAAGTTGCCATTTTGGGAAAGTGACTTGTAATGTAAACTTGCCATTTTGGGAAAGTTTTTCAACTTTCTCTTTTTGATTCAAAAATGCTTCAAATGAGAAAACTTTGGTCATGAAAGTTGTAGAATGGATCTTCCCATTTTCAAAAAGTACAAGAACTCATTCTAATTCATTTTGGATCAAAAGTTATGGCTTGTCAAAGTTGGACAAAATCACATAATTTCAAGTTTTGTACCAAAGAGGCAAAGTTGCAAAACCTCATGCCAAGGCAAAATGTGACTTCAAATGGACTTCTATGCATTACATAAACATGAACCATGACCTAAAAATCAGAATGCACCAAAGAATTGTTCATTTTCATGCCTTGATCTTTAAGAAACTTCAAAAGGGCCAAAACTTTGTGAAATTGCAAAACCTCACATAAACCCTAATCCACTTGCTGCATTGCCTCAAATTCATTTCCATGGTTCTCCTTGAAGCATGCTGAGCCAATCCATGCCCTTGTACCTTGACTAAACCAGCCCATACCTCTTCTTACACAAAAGTTGACTTTATGCAAAATGGCCCATACCAATCAAGCTAGGCCAGCAACAACTCTCTGACCAATCACAGCTTCACATACATGCCTCATGGATTACATTTCACATATTCTTGGAAGCTGAAGCCTCTCATAAGCCATAGTTCCCAAAACTCACCTCTTATGCATTTTGTTTCGAAACTCATCACACAAGCATCAAACTTCCAAACAAACTTCATAGAATCACTCACCATGATCCTCTGATCATTTCCCAACCATTGCTTTGGCCTGAAACCTCCCACATCAAAAACACGATTTCCCTCCTCCATTGACCTGAGCTTCTGCAAACTTCCTCTAGAGACCATATAAACTCCAGCTAAGCATCACAAACTTCTGGGGAGGATCATTGGGGCTTGTTTGGACCCAAGACGCAGCCAGAAAGCACCTAAGGCAAAAGCTCCAGTTCAGGTGAGCTCAAGAACATTTTTTTCCAGAAACTTGTTTTTAAGTTGCTAAATGTTTCTTTATGCTTCACTGATCATGTTGATGTGTTTTGTTTTGAAAATGGTCAAGAAATAAGCATGTATTGACTGTCTGAAATTTTGCCCGTGAAATGCATTTTGATCTGATTCTCTTGATTCATGAAAAATAAATGATTTTTGTTGTGGGGTTTATGTTTAATAATGTTCATGGATTGATTCTGGAGAGTTTGGTGAAGTTTTGATGCGTATTGAGTGAGATAGAAATTTGGTTGGCCGGAGAAGATGACCGGAACACTGTTCCGGTCATCTGAAAGTCATTAGGGCACAGGATTAGGGCTAATGACATAATTAGGCAAGTTTGAATTCTGGCCGTTCGTTTGCGCGCTAAGTCAATTCCCGCGTCCCTGAGTTTGAACCACAGCCCTTGGATTTGCATACTTTCTCATTTTCTTATTAAATTCATTTTAATTTCATTTGTTTCATATTTAATTTCCACGAATTATTTAAAATAGTAAAAAACATTTAAAAATTCTGAAAATTTTTGTCAAGCATTTCATTAAT
The DNA here is from genome assembly GCA_963966055.1 of Lathyrus aphaca. Lineage (NCBI taxonomy): Eukaryota > Viridiplantae > Streptophyta > Magnoliopsida > Fabales > Fabaceae > Lathyrus > Lathyrus aphaca. Next base: position 138,825,181 of record OZ014522.1, on the reverse strand, counting down.
TTTTAGAACCCAAAAATATTTTTATTTTTATTTTTTGCATTAAAAATCATTTTTTAAATCATTTAAATGTTTATTTTTAATTATTTAATGCAAATTAATTAATTAAAAATGCATTTAGGTATTTAAAAATCACCAAAAAAATTCACATTGCATTTTAAAACATTTAGAAACATTATCAAACTCTCAAAACAAATTTCTTTTTGGTCCTTAATGCATTTTGACAATTTTCATTGGAATTAAATTCATTTTAAGGCAATATTTTTGTTCAAACTTGGAAAAATCCATTCTGCCTAACCATTGATAATTTGATGATGGTTCTTCTTGTATTGCATCCTTCATAGCATGTAGTTTATAGGATGAATTTGGTTTGAATTCATATTTCATTTTCAATTTGTTTTGCATTTTTCTTTGTGAGGTACTTTGAAACCCTAATTGACTTAGAAAATTCATAACTTGCACTAGGTTAAGAGTTAGGCCCCCTCCTTTGGGAAGTGAACTTGTGTAGGGTTAGGGTTCCCTTGATCCCATTTTCAATTTTTTATCATGTCATTTGCTTCTGATTTTGAATTTTGCTTTGTGTGTTGGTCATAAACCCTAATTTGTGCCTTCCTTTGCATCCATCTTTCATTTGCTTGCATCCAATAACTTGCCATGACATTTTGTGCATCCACATGATTCATAATACATCTTAGGACATATTATAATCATGTTTGATCATTGCATCTTTCATTTGCCATGTTATATGTCCATTGCATTTCATAAACTTTCATGAACTTCCATGGTTCAAAGCATGCTTCATCTGCATCCATATCCTTGTATGATCATTCTCATGCCTTGCCTTGTGTTTGCATATTCTCTTAGCATCATTAACATCATGTTTATGATTCTGACTTTGGTTTGCATCATGACATTTCATCTCATTTGCATTGCATTTCATTTCTTTGCTAACTTTTCAGGTGGTAAGTTGTTTTGGGAAGTGAATTTGCCTTCACTTCTCACAATCTCTTTTCATCTCTCTTATGCATCATTGCTGCATTTTATCTTTGTATTTGAGTGGGCTTGCTCATTCATGTTCATCTTACTTTCTTTCTTCAAGTAACTTATCTTCTTAAGTGAAGTAAGTTAACTTATTTCTCTTTCTCCTTCTCCTTTCATCTTGTTCCTCCTTGGTGGCTCCTTGAAGATCTTTCTCTCTTAAGCCTCACAAACCCTAGGAACAACCAAGCATGATAACAATTAGGGTTTGATTAGTCCCCCATTTAGTTTTGCCTTTGTTTCATCTTTGAGTCTCCTCTTCTCACCTCATAATCAAGGACTAAACCCTAAAGGTTTTAAGGCTTTGTGATTAAGCTTATGCCTGCATCCTTCTATTAGGATGGAGTGTATAACTTTAATCCTAAGTGTTAAACCCTTAATGTGTTTAATTCCTTTAAATCAATTCACCTAATAATCACTAAGACATCAAGCTTGTAACTTGGGCCTTGCATTAGGGTTCTAATTCTTCCTTAATTGGTTAAGAAGGACTAACCCTAGTGTTAATGGACTAGCCCCCCTCAAGTTGTCTTGCAAATCATAAAATTCATTTCTTAAATATTACCATTAACTAAAATCCATTTAATAAAGGCTTTGTTTTGTCATGAGGTTAATCCCTAATCATGGATTAAGTTGAGGTATCTTCCTCAGCTTAAATGTTCTCATCTATTATCCTTCTATTAGGATGGTGTAATGGGTCCATTAAATCCTTGATTATGGCTTAAACTCATTACTTAACACTAAACAAAAACAACAAAAACATCTAAGTAATCACAAGTAGGTTAAGGATCTTAATCCTACACCATGGTGATTAAGTGTGAGGTGCTTACTTCATGCTTAAGGTATTCTCATTACCCCTAATCAGAGGGAGGATGTGATGAGTTTACTAACCCATTGGTTTAGGCTTAAGCTCATTAACTTATGACAAACACCAAAAGCAATAAAAGATTAAAAACACCAAAAACAAACAATAATCATCTCCTTCGGGATTCTTTTCTCATCTCATTCACTCACAAACGAGAACTCGCTTCTTCCGTCTAATGCAAGACAGTTTGCACCTAAGCCAGATAGGTCATACACTTGAGCATAGACGAGTAAGCACTTCACAAGTCAATTTATCTTTCAGTCTCTTTGAGTCAAACTACGGTGTTCTGACTTCCTCATTGCACGAGAGGATACGTAGGCATAACTTAACAGTTATCGAACAAAAGTCTCTGTATATTCCTCCTCCTTCCAGCATTATTCTTTAAGCCTCATAATCTTGAGCATTTCACTCTTGTTCTTACACTGACACTTCTCTTATACACTTCACATTTATTTTACACTGACACTTGCATTCTTTTCCAGCTTTGATACACAGATTTCACTGACACTACCCCTTTAAAACACAAATCGTATAAGCGTGGATCCCGTCGAGTACGACGGACAATCTGGGTGCTAATACCTTCCTAGGTTGTAACCAACCCCCTTTCTCAGTTTCTCTGGTTCGCAACTGTCTTATCCATCTTTTCTTAGGTCTATGCAGCATTACCTTTCCCTCGGGATAAAAATGCCTAGCTGGCGACTCTTGTCTTTTGAGTTCACCCTTGTGTGTTCTCTCCCCTTTCGCCGACCGTTCGCGTCTGTACCCCTTCTGACCAGGTGTCATTTGGTGGGAGCGACAGGGATAACACAGACAAGTGTTGAAAAATACAGACGAGCGGTAAACGAATTCCTGATTGGCCACAAGAGTTACAACTCTGCAGGGGAAGACAAGTCAAGAGGTCTGAATACCCGACTCTGACTAAGGTGATAAATACCTGACTGTATCATCAAATTACCCAAAAGTATGGCAACCTTGCTGGGGAATATTTCACTGACGAAAGAGAAAATCCAATATGAACTTTGTGGGGACAGGATCATCTTCATACTTGGTTAGGGAAGATGCTTTGTCAAACTCTCGCCGAGGAGGGAATTCTGACAATTCTAACTCTGTGGGGAAATGCAAGGCCTTCAGGTGCATGCTGGGAAAACTTCACTGTGGAAAGATAACCCCGCTTGGGGAAGAGAACGATTCAATTAGCCTTGAAGTTCTGCTGGGGATATCATCTGCTCTACCTCAGCTGGGGAAATCAACCTTTTGGCACGACTGAGGAAAAGATTTGGCAATACTCTGTTGAGGAGAGACTTTGTTGGAGAATCAAAATAAGCCAAAATATGCCCCAAGTATAGTATGAAGACTGTATTGGAAAGATATGCCAATGAAAATTGGACTTTGACTGAATGAGAATAACCAAATTCTCATGAGGAAACCTTGTCGGCTGAAGGGAGATCTTATGCTCGGGAAAGAAATAAACTTCCAATGCCCTGCCGGGAAGACAAATACCAGACATTCCCTGAGAATTAACACAGTGCTTCAAGCTCCTGAGCTCGACCATTGCATACTGATTATCATGAGTGAACAAGCATTCCTTACTCCTGAAACTACGTCAGACTGCATCGTTTATGAAGAGGTCGTCTCCAGAGGATTTTACAGAAGACATGGCGTCCAGAATTGCCCCAGTGTCTTCAAACTCTCGCAGAAGTTCAACAGATCTTGAGATAATTGCCCCAGATTGCGTCTTGTAATGATCCTTGCTCCACATAAAGAAATGGAAACCATGCAGTATGAAGATGCGATGCAAATGATGCAAGATGCAGACGTATGCTCAGGAAGATGATATGAGTATGAGCTACGGGAAATGAAACAAGGATGGTTGGGTGCGAGGCCGGGTTGATAGAGAGTTTTTTTTGGTTTTGGTTGCCAAGTAATTGGACTTTGAAGGTGGAATACCAGACGAGAACTAGTTTATTGACGGTAGGCCAACAGACGAGAACTGATGGGCAAAGAATAAGTCGTCAGACGAGAACTGACTCCTTAGGTTCATTGTCAAACGAGAATTGACTCTGAAAAAGAATGACTACCAGACGAGAACTGGCGTTCAACAAGTTAAAATGAAAAGGTGACCAGACGAGAACTGGTTAAAAGATCCGCCTACCAGACGAGAACTGGTATTTGAAGTTGGTTTTCCAGACGAGAACTGGACTTTGGGTTTGTCTGCCAGACTAGGACTGGACTTTGAATGGTTTTGCCAAACGAGAACTAGGCTTTGGATTGGTTTGCCAGACGAGAACTGGACTTTGAAATGGTTGACAAGTTGGGATTACGAGGCCCTGTGGTGAGATTGATGTTGCGGGGTATGCCCAATGCAAATATGATGCACATGCTCTATGCTCGAGCGAAACGACATGAGTAACGTATGCAAATGACTTATGCAATGCTTATGAAAAAGCTACAAAAACTCCCAAGGAAGGGAAGAAATGTCTTATGCAGAAAGGCTCCTGGTTGAGAAGGGTGACACGGCGAGGGTGGGTAGCATGATTTCCCAATACTCGTCTTGAAGTCGGATATTTCTGATATAACTGGCTATGTGTAGCTAAAGTTTGCCCCTGCTGGGTGAGTCTCTGAACAGACTGTCACTGATTATCCGATCCCTGACATGGCAGACTTGGATGCCCTCTCGAGGAGAGTTGCACTTAGTGAACTCTGGAAGTGTTCTGCCCCGGTATGAGCGTGGAAGCGACTTGACCCATTCTGACTGAGGATTGGAAGAATTCATCCTTAGTCAACAGAAAATCTGGGTGTCCTGCCCCAGTTTGGTAATTTCAGCTCTGATCAACTGACTTTTGAATGATGTTCCTTCAATCAACTGATGCTTGGGATCTGGTTTTCCCTGACAAATTCTTTGGTCAATGAAGTGACTGGATAACATGCCCCTGATTCATAGGCCCACACGATGCTCTTGATTTTGGTCATCATTATTGAATGATCAAATTCTCCTCTGATTGCCCTTTGTAGGAACTTCCCTGAAGACACAGGCTGACTTGCAAATAAAACTGCTCATTTACAAATGGTAATTTTAATGCAATGTTCATGCAAGTTTTGAAAATTTATTTATTTTAATGTTGTGACGGTGTGTGACGAATGGACGATTAGTCCAAGCGTAGTGCTGAGTTAGCAAATCGTTAGGAGTCAGTTTACGCAACCTTGTCGCAATATGCTTTCAGAATTAAACCTGATTCAATTAGGACTTTCAAGGGTTATGACGTGGCTTGGTTCACGGTTTTAGAAAGAAGGATTCATGGCTCAAAGTTTATCTGTGCCCACCCATTCTCCTTGATGTTCTCCAGTCCTATATTCAGCTAATTCGGCCTGAGCGCTCGCCTCTCGAAAGGGTTTTGTAATGGTTGAGGGACCAATGACGTTGACCGTTTATGCACCAATGAGGTTTCTTGGAGCAACAACCACCCCTTCTGACTTTGTGTCTGTAGTCACACGACTTTGTTATAATGGAAGATTTCTTTCTGATATATTCTTTTACACCCTAATTTTTGCCTGGACTGATTCTTTTTTTGAAATTTTTTTTTCGAATTTTTTTTCGATTTTAAAGTCCAGCGGGATGCCCTAACTTTTGCCTAAGTCATATGCTTTTCACACATTTTTTTTGACTTAGCGGGCTTTATTATTTTTTTTTCTTCTTTTGATTTTTGTTGAACAAATCGTGTGACACAGGTTGTCTGACTTGCTTGAAAGGGTAATGACTGCCTCATTCCTTTGTTGTTGAGGGATAACCATTGTGGTTTCACGTCTCTTGACCTCTTGAGGTGTGATGAATAAAGGTAATGGATCCTCAGATGCACACTCCTTTGGAAATTTGAACGCTCGGTCAAATTAACTGATGACTACCCTGCCCCGGGTTGGATGTGAGGGTTTTTTCGTTTAGAAAAGAAACTCCAACTCCAAGGCTCAAAGGGGTTGACGAGGGTCTATCTCCCTTATATCTCCGGTGTTTGGGAATTGAAACAATGCCTGTACATCGTCAGCAGGTTCTACTCTGAAAGCATACCTTGAACAGTTATGGGTATTCAGTTGTCATCATCCTCCCTCAAACCTGCTAAACAACAGTGAAATAAATGGGAGGTATCTGGATGCAATTTTTTTATTTTATGCAAGTAAAGAAAAATGATCGAATGTGACATAATTGATTCAAAAAGTGCAAGATCACTACATTAACATTACCATTTAAAATAACAATCCTTAAAAGACAAGTAGCTGCTAACTGGAAAGAAACTACAATGCAAATGATAAAAAGGATACGACGATCTCCAGCTCTGATGACATATTCTTGTCTGAGCCAATAAAAACAGGAAACGCTCCTCCGAAGTCTTTGAACTCAATCAGTCGAGAGGTTGACGTGCACAACCAAGCTTCCTTCTGGGAAGGATATGCAACCCTTGTCGATCAACTGTTGTACTTTGGCTTGAAAAGCTTTGCAGTCTTCAGTTGAATGCCCCATTGACCCACCATGATACCCACACTGCTCATGAGGATTGTACTCTGAAGGGTACGGCTCTAGCAACGGCTTGAGAGGCTTAGGAACCACCAAAAAGTTCTGAACTAGATGTGGAAATAGTTCACTGTATGCCATGGGAACTGGATGAAGAGGCGCATTCCTTCTTTCCAGATTATTGCGAGGCCTCGGCTGGCTCTAAAGTTGATTCTGAGGTCTTCGACCATGAGCTTGCAGGTGTGGACGAGGAGGAGTCCAGGGTTTTTAATATGGTGCTTTGAGCATTGCCGAATGCCCGAAAGAGTAACCAGACCTAGGAACGGATGATCTCTGAGAGGATGTTGGTCCAGAATGTTCAATATTGGCCATGACTACACTGATGTCATACCCTTATTCCCCTTGGGAACTACCAACAGATCCATCTTCACTAGCTGGGATGTTCGAAGAGTCTTGGATCTTTCCACTTTTGAGCAGGCTCTCGATGCGTACTCCAACTATCATCAAATCAGAGAAGCTTGACGTCCCAATGCTACTCATTCTTTCCAAGTACGGATCTTGTAACGTGCCCACGAACAGGTCCACTAATTCTCTGTCTGAAAGTGGTGGTTGCACTTGGGCTGCCAATTCTCTCCACCGTTGTGCATATTCTCTGAAAGATTCACCAGCCCTTTGAGATAGGCTCAGCAGGTGCATGCGACTGGGCGCCATGTTCACATTGTACTGGTATTGCTTTACGAAAGCTCTGGACAAATCATTCCAAGATCGGATACGACTGCTTTCTAAATCCATATACCAACTTAAGGATGCCCCACTCAAACTGTCCTGAAAACAGTGAATCATCAGCTTATCATTGCGGGCATGAGAAGTCATTTTTCTACAGAACATCACCAGATGACGCTTCGGGCAACTGACACCAGTGTATTTCTCAAACTTTGGAGCTTTGAAATTTGGAGGTATGACAAGACCAGGCACCAAACACAGGTTTAGAGCATCAAAACCAAAGGCATCAGGATCCGCTAAGGCTTTAAGTTGCTCGTCCAACACGCGAAACCTTTCAGCAGGATCAAAAGCTTGTGGATCCTTGGTTTTCACAAGAGGGATTACCCCTTGGAAATATGGCATAGGGAAAGCAAAACTCTGATAATCTGTAGAGTCAGAAGAAGATGAAGGTCCACCTCGGACAACAAATGGTTCAGGTACGTTCTGATTCACAATCGGGGTCTGTGCAGGCTGAGCTTGAGCAAGACTGTTCACTTATGGGAGATCCTCATCAGGAGAAAGACCATACAAAGGATTGGTCATCGAAGTGAAACCAGGTGGAAACTCAACATTCTGACGGTTGCTCTCTGACATAACTACTGACAGCTTCAAATCTGACCTTTTACATTTTGACACTGCTCAGTCTAGCTTCAAAAAGCTTTTTTTCGTCTTCCAACAGTTAACACTTGTTCAAATTGAGTACCGGGAAATCAGCTAGATAGTCATGGACAAAAGGGGAAGGATGAGCTATCTGGAAGAGGGATATGGAATGCAGATGCAAATGCAAAATGCAATATGATGATGCAAAAGATGCAAAGACATGGGATCAACAGCTGGAAACTGCTTGGAATCTGGAATACTGAGCCAAGAATCGAGTGTCTGTAACCACAAGATCTTTGTATAATAACCCAAAGTAGTAACTGAGTACCAAAGGTTGATGACTCCAGGATCATAGTGATCAGATCAAAACATAAGACTGCACTGGTAATGAGGGTATGTTGAGGTCAAGGGTTCCTGCAAACCTGTAAACCCCTCCCCATTCTCACGGGTGTGCTCCGGGTCAGACATCACGAACTCTCAAAGCCGAATAGCAATAATACTTTCACCATTTCCGAGAAATGGCTCATGACCAAATCAGGGAATCGGTTTGGCAGTATATACTACGTAGGGAGGCCTCAGCTGAGTCCGGGAAAAACAAGCATCCCTTATAAGTCCTCAGCTTCGAGCGCTGAAATCAAGAAACAATAGTACATTCAGCCCGTAGGATACAATACTAATGTCATACGACCAGATGCTTTGACTGAGTTCCTATAAGAGAACCAGGTCATCCTATGCGAGTCCCTCAGTGGACCCTCGGGTGCGAATGGGTTTGCCACGAAATATGGTCTGCCACTGTCACCACTGGAGAGGGTTGTTTCCACAAAGGTTCTCAAAGATCGGTCCCCAGATGCACATAACTATCAAGGTCCTATCCCGAAGTGGAGGAAATCCCCACACAAGATATTTCTAGGACGGTCGCAATCTGGGCGTGAAACACATCGCCACTCATCATGTCACATGTGAGTACAATATGTCCACTCTAGTCCTAGGGTGCACTCAAGCCGGGTACTTAGCTTATCTCTCAGAAACAATATCACCCGAGCCCACCAAACAGAAAACCAGTCCAGACAGTCCGGTATGATATACATGATGCGGAAAATAAATACTGAAATAAAGCTGTAAATAAAACTGTAAACAAACAACAATACAATACAACAAGCCACATCAAACAAACATCACCCAAAGAAACAACAACACACAAGCGCTAGGAGAGACTCACAGGGGAACCAGAGATTCTCTGGTGTGCACATCCCCAGCAGAGTCGCCAGCTGTCGCTCCCCGGATTTCCATCCTGGTACAAACGCGAAAGTGGCGCGGAAAAAGAATAGAGTCGCCAGCCAGGCATTTTTATCCCGAAGAAAGGGAATGGTAATGCTGCACAAACCAGAAGAAAAAAGAGGAAGGACACAGGTCCTATGAACCAAAGAGACTGAGTTCGGGAGTCGGTTACGACCTGGGAAGGTATTAGCACCCAGATCGTCCGCCGTACCCGACGAGATCCACGCTTGCAAAGAAACTGTTTCAAAGGGTGAGGGTATGAAAACTGCAGCAAAAGAAATGAAAATGAAAAGAAACTGGGACTGGAAAAGAACTGAAATAAGAAAATAAAGGAAAAATGTAGGGAAAATAAAGATTATGCTCGAACGGGCCCTACCCCGCTACCTACGTACCTCATCAAGATAATGAGGATTAGAGACGCCGTAGTTCCCCTAACTAGGGGTACTAAAAGGAAAATTCTTGGGAATTAAAGCTTGAACTGCCTATGCCATTGCTCAGGTGTTGCAGGCTCGGACGACGAGTGCGTAACCGTCTTGCAAGATGACAGGTAGGAGCAAGTTCGCGTACGGAGCGAAGGAGATGAGAGAAGAATTCCCGAAGGAAAGACGCTTATTGTTTGTTTGGTGTTTTTTTAGAAGCTTTTATGAGTGAAAGTTTGCATAGGTAAGTGTACCTAAGTCTGGCTCAATGGGATGTGTACATCTCACATCATCCCGAAATGGAATGCGCAAGAGGCACACCTATCTATGGAGGAAATCCCCAAAGCTAGTCCCACAAGTGAAGGCTTAAGCACACTGGCCTATTACCATTATTAAGTATTTTTGTGGTTTTTGGATTGAGAAGTGTTTTTTTAAGCTTTTCTTTGTGAGGTACTCATGCTAAGACCTATCCACCACGAGTGATGACTCACACCTCGCCCCGAAACGGAACGCATGCAAGCATCTCATAGCAAAGTCTCATGTCACATGAAAGTACTCAACCTTTATTAAGTGAATTAGAATTAAGTTTGCAGATGAGAAGAGAGAGAGCACCAAAGGATCTCAAAGGAAAAATTCTAAAGGGGAACTAAAATAATCCTAAGTGTTAACATGCATGGATGTCCTAGGGGTTAGTGAGGTTTCTATCCTAATGAAGAAGAAGAAAAGAAGAAGATGAAGATAGAAGAAGGGATGAGAAAGGCCTAAGCCCAACAACAAATGGTTAGTTCACATAAACATGAGAGGAGAAGATGAGAATTGGAGATGCGGAACTCAATTCCCGCATCTCACACTTACTATAGCCCCTGCAAGGTTAGCAAAATCCAGCAAATGCTTATTAATAAAATCAAAGCAATAACATGCTCAAAGTTCACAACAATCAAGATCACCTAATTAGATCATACAGGGCACAAACAAGCATTTACGTGTCGAAAACACGGAAGCATGCATGGATCTGCAAGAAAATCACTCAAACAAACATGTTCAATGATCATATAATGATCCATGGTATTTAGGACAAGTATGGAGATCAAACATGCCAAAAATAACTCAAAAGTAGCTTACTGCTTCAGTGTTAACCGGTTAACCAATCCGTTAATCGGTTAACCATGCCAGAACCTGCGTAAAACAACAAAAACCAGGTGCGTTAACCAGTTAACCAATCCGTTAACCAGTTAACACTGCTAAAACAGCAGCAAAAACCTGCAGAAACCAGCTCACAAACAGCTTATTCCAAACAATCTCATACCAGTCCAGCAAGCATTTGAACATGAAAATAGTGCATCAATTCACATTAAATGGCATCATGAAGCTCATGAACACTAATACACGGATCCGGTCACAAATCAATTAACCAATTCACTCAATACAAACAAATACGCAAACACATGGCGGATCTAAAACACAAGCATGCGAATAAACTAAAAATAGAGCTAGATCTGAAATTAACCAACCTACAAAGCGGAGGTATGCTTTGGTAATTGTTGATTAAGCTGAAAATGAGAGATCTCACGCAAAACCTTGAAGATCCGATGCTAAGATCCACCCTCCATGCAAAATAAATGCAAGAACAAGCTTTTGATGCAAAATTTTGGATCCAAAAACACTTCTAGATCCCAAACCAGATCTGAATCACCACTAAAACCAGCAAAAAGATGTAATGAAGTTATGAATGTAGGTCTAGTTCCAAGATCTACACACCTCAAGGCAAGGTTGTGTGATCTTCAAAGAGGAACTTTGAGTGATTTGGAAAATTGGGAGAGAAAAGTGAGAGAATTGTGAGTGAGAGGAGTGAAAATTCAGAAAATGAGAGTGAAAAATGAGGGAAGATCCCCTTTGGTTTGGAAAGAAATGAATAAATATGGTTTAGGTTTGGGGCCCAAAAATTAGGATTGGGATCCAAAATTATGGTTTGGGTAGTGTGATTAGGATGTAGCAATGGGATTAGGCTTGGACAAGAGCTCTAGATCTTTCCCTTAATTTCCAATTAATTCAAAAATGAATAAAAACCAGAAAAATGAAAAATGGAGCAAAAATCACACATGCTGAATTGCTGCTGGAAATTCAAAATTCGTGGCCGTTAACCGGTTAACCAATCCGTTAACCGGTTAACGCCAGTGAATTTTGAATTTCCCCCCTTTTGGTGGGAACCTTCAAAAATAAGCCGGTGCCAACCATTTTGATCTGATTTTGATCACTGATCTTGCCAAATCCCTTTTATCATTATAGGAACATTCCCTGGCTAGAAAAAAGGGTTGGACCCCTTAAAATCTCACAATTGACTTTTCAAGGGCTTTGTTGACTTTTTCCTTCATCTGCAAGCAACTGAGGCATTGTCTGACTTCCACATGGAGTTTTCTCATGAACTTTGGCACATAGGACCCTCTCAACATATAGAAGACTTGACCCACAAGAAATGGCCAAAGTTGTGAGGTCTTGGTGATTGAATCCCAAACCCTGATTTGGGTGTACTACATAAGCTTTGCCTTGTCCTGAGATCTCTGATAATCATGCAATCTTTTGAGCTTTTGCCAATGGACTTGATCTTGTAATTGGAGTGTAGACTCACCACATAACTTGTACAAACTCATTGGGACCCTTGCCATGGCTTGAAATGCATCTGGGAACTCCACAGATGACCATATGTTGGTACTAGGACATGAGGGATGTTATGCTTCATCTTTCTATGATATGATGCTAAGGACATGATATGCTCATGATGTATATGATGCGATATGATTCTTAAAAAGAAGAGGGCAAATTTGTGGTGTTACAGTCTGGTAGCAGGTTTACAATGTCACAACATCTGGTGTGACATCCTGATGTCTGAACTAAATTCATTAACAGTTACCCCGTTTGTCAATGTCACAACATCTGGTGTGACATCCTGAACTAAGTTCAACACTTCTTGTTGGTAAAAAATTCTGCCAATTCTTAACATCTACAAACTCCCCCTTTGGCTAATTTTTTGGCTAACACAATCTTCTGGTTTTATCAGAGTGCAGCAGAGTTCTTTTATCAGAGTGCAGCAGAGTTCTTTTCTGTTGAATCATATGAGAGATAATAATTTGCTCCCCCTCAAACCTGTATGTATACTGCTATGAATTGTTCAACAAAATTTGATATATCAATGAGCAATAAGACAAAATTTAGTTCAGAAGACAGAAAATCAGCATTGTTCATTAATCAGGCAAACTGCAGCAGACATTGTTGTTGTTCAATACACTTCTCTTCTCCCCCTTGTTAGACAGAAATTTGGGGCCAAACATTACAGAAGCAGAGAGAAAAACAAAATATTCAAAATTACAAAGACATGAATACAATTCAGAACAGGCAATACAGCTTCCATCACACCCAGCTTTACTCAGACTCATCATACTCAGTATCCTCTTCATCTTCAGACTCATCATCAGATTCATCAGCATTCTGAGCAACCTCTTCCAGCTCCAGCCTTTGAATTATTTCCTCAAGCTTTTTCTTCCTGGCATCCAGCTCTTTGCAAGTGGTCTTGAGTTCTGCAATCAAGGCTGCTTTGGATATAGGAGTCTTTGCATTTGATGGTCCAGCAGATGTCCCACTGGGAGCTTCAACATCTGCAGCATGATGGCTCAAGAACAGTTTGTAGTGGAAGGCCAATGGACTCTCCCTCTTGCAGATAGAATCCTTATCAGTAAGGATGCCTGGATATTGGTTGAGGATGATTCCACAAAGCAGAGAGGGAAAAGCTATGGGAAGCTTGGTTGTTGATGTTCCTGCATGCTTTAGGGTTTGATCAAAGATGTAAGCCCCAAAGTCCAACTTTGTTTGGGTGCCTACAACACAGATGAATCTTCCCAGTACAGTAGCTATAGAAGAAGTATGGTTTGTGGGGACCCAATTGACAGTTCCAATCCTATGCAGCATAACATACTTCCTTGTTAGCAAGCTGACAGAAAGTTTGCCTTTGACTGGCCAAGTTTTGACCAGGTTGGCAGTGATGATCTTGCAGACTTGGTTGTCAGTTTTTCCCAGTTCATTTGGTCCATCATATTCTCTCCCCAGGTAGTGATTTATAACCCTAGGAGAGAAATCAACACATCTTCCCCTCACATAAACCTTCCTAAAATCTTCTGACTTTCCATCAGCACACCCCTCTTGAAGATTGACAATAAACTCCTTGACCAGCAGCTCATAACATGGTGAAAAATTTGAAACAGTCTTGAATAAGCCAGCAGAGGATATTAAGTCTATTACCTCAGTGCACTCCAAAGCATTGCTGCCTAGCTCTCTTTCCAGAGCCACCCTTCTTTGGTAAACATACTTCCATTTGCTCACACTAGAAACATGATGGAAGGACACATTGTCTAGAGGTGCTTCAGGAACAACATAGGTAGACCTGGGAGGTGCTGGCTTCTTCCTTGGTTGGGATGTTGGGACATCCTCCTCAACATCTGAATCAGGTGGAGTTGCAGCTTTCCTCTTCTGGGTGCTTACCTTGCTCCATTGTTTAGTAGGTCCAAAGGCAACTTTGACCTTGTCCTTTTTAGGAGTAGGCTGTTTCTTTTCAGGAGTTGCATGTCCAGCAGGCTTCTTCTCCTTCCTAGCCCTAAGCCTTTTGGCTATGCTAGGGTTAATAGATGCAATGATCTCTGTGTCAGAGTCATCATCTAGGGTTTCAACAAGAGGAGGTTGGGAAGCCTCCTTTTCAGCAGTTTGATCAACAGAAGCTTGATCATCAGTGGCTTCATCATCATCAGTTGAGGCCTTGTTCTGGTCCTCAGATGCTTCAACATTTATTGGGACATCCTGTTGAGCAGGAATGTCCTCTTCAGCCTGATTGCTTGGTTCTTCTTGTGGAGCAGGCATGCTGTTCAGGGGAACAGATACCCCATGCACCACTCTTTGTTCAGATAGAATCCTGTTCACAAGATGCTTGATGGATGCATCCACATAATCAGAAGCTTTGGGGGTGGTGCTTGTAGATGAAGGAGTCCCCTTGCTTTTGCTGAACACAGGTTCCTTTGCTCTTCTTACATTTGGAGTTCTAGGTTTTTGAGCAATAGGGACACTTCCTATGATTTCGTCTATGGGAGTAGTATCCATTGGTACCATAGAGATTGGGGTTGCATGCACTACATCTTCTTGGTTGAGACTTTCATCAATGAAGTTAGGGTTTTGATGTTGAGACATTTTTCGAATGTAGTGGAAGAGGAGTTAGGTTTGATTGGTTTTGATGAGCTTAGAAAAGCAGCTTTAGCATGCAAATCGTTTTGAGGAGATAGTGAGGAGGTGAAGAGCTGAGAGCACGTTTGAGCTTTTATAGAATCCGTTACTAGTGGAATTCTTAAGAGTGGAATACACAGAGTTATTGACCAGACTGATGCTGCCATCTGGTGATCATGCCACACGATGTCATGAGACATGCTGACACTTCTCCATAACTGCTATATTTCACATAAGCAGATTCCCAATTTACCCCTTAGGTTTTCAAATTGGGTAGCATCCAAAGCTTAGTAAATATATCAGCCAATTGCAGATCTGCGGCTACATGTTCTAATGTGATCACCTTCTCTTCCACAAGATCTCTGATGAAATGATGCCTGGTATCAATGTGCTTAGTCATGCTATGTTGGATAGGATTTTTTGAGATGTTGATAGTACTTAAATTGTCACAGTACAGTGTCATGACATCTTGTGGGACATTGTATTCTGTGAGCATTTGCTTCATCCATACCGACTGTGAACAACTGCTACCAGCTGCAATATATTCAGCTTCAGCAGTGGATAAGGATACACAATTTTGTTTCTTACTGAACCAAGAAATCAAATTGTTTCCTAGAAAGAAGCATCCTCCTGATGTACTCTTTCTATCATCAGCACTTCCAGCCCAGTCAGCATCACAAAAGCCACTGAGGATTGGTTCACAGCCATGAGAGTACATTATGCCATAGTCACAAGTACCATTGACATATTTCAAAATCCTCTTAACCTGGTTTAGATGGCTTACTTTTGGCTCAGCTTGATATCTTGCACATACACCTACTGCAAAAGCTATATCTGGTCTGCTAGCTGTCAGATATAGTAGGCTTCCAATCATGCTTATGTATAAGCTTTGGTCCACATTCTCACCCTTGTCATCCTTTGTCAGCTTTAGGTGAGTGGGGGCAGGTGTTCTCTTGTGACTTGCATTGTCCATCCCAAACTTCTTGACAATGTTCTTTGCATACTTGCTTTGGGATATGAACATGGAGTCCTTCATCTGCTTGATTTGCAGTCCAAGAAAGTAGGTTAGTTCTCCTACAAGGCTCATCTCAAACTCAGATTCCATTTGATTAACAAAATGTTTAACCATCCTGTCTGACATCCCACCAAACATTATGTCATCTACATATATCTGAGCTATCATGACCTTTCCTTCTTCATCCTTCACAAACAAGGTTTTGTCTATTCCACCTTTCCTGTACCCATGTTTAATGAGAAAAGTAGCCAGTCTTTCATACCATGCTCTTGGGGCTTGCTTCAGACCATAAAGAGTCTTCCTTAGTTTGTATACATGATCTGGACAGCTTGGATCAACAAATCCCTTAGGTTGCTCCACATAAAATTCCTCATTAAGGTACCCATTTAGAAAGGCACTTTTAACATCCATCTGAAATAGCTTGAACTTTAGGATACAAGCAATTCCTAGAAGTAGTATGATTGATTCAAGCCTTGCTACTGGTGCAAAGGTTTCATCAAAGTGTACTCCCTCAATTTGTGTGTATCCTTGAGCTACAAGTCTAGCCTTGTTCTTTGTAACTACTCCCTACTCATTTGACTTGTTCTTGTACACCCACTTAGTGCCAATCACATTAATATCATCAGGCCTGGGAACAAGATCCCTGATTCGAAAATAGCAAGTGTACTATTTTTCTCACTGTAGTAATAAAAGAGAAGTTCCCAGTTTGTCGATCTCAAGGATTGCTTGACGATACAGAGTTTATAGATTGTTTCAATTAGACAAAAGTCTTTGGTTTTTGTTTTGTGGTGTAATTATACTACCGATTGCAAATAAATAAAACAAGTAAAAGGTGGAACGAGATACAATTAAGAGAAGATTGCTAGGGTTCGGTGAATGAAACCTCTTGTAACAGCTATAATTTATGACGGCGTAGAGCTATTCCTGTCAGATTAATTCCGGTCCTCATGGGTATCTATTATTAAGTCCTTAGTAATAGACCTTTGATTTTGTAACCTAATTACTATGTCCATAAACAATTAGGTTCATACTCAAGCATTCACATATCAAGAATTACCGGTCAGATAGAAAATCCCTAGTCCTAGGTTATTCTTACTATCCAATGTTCTTATCCAGGTCAAAGAATAATTGCTGTCCAGCTTACACTATTCATAAGAATCATCATTCGTTGGTCCGACAAATAACGCATAAAAACGGTGATAAGAACAAATTAATGGATGAGAAGAAATAGCAATACTGTCATAAACATCAATACTGTCACATTCAGAATCAGGGTCACCCCCTAGCAATAGGGGTTTAGTTACTCATAATGAAAATAAAAACAAAGATAAACATTGTTGTCATTACAGAATTTCGTGAGGAATCAATCTTCAATAGTCGGAAAACTCTTGAACATATGAATCCTGTGATCTTCCTGGAGTCTCCAGCTCTCAAAATGCGTATATTTTCTTTCCAAAAATGTCCAACCCTGGGAAAATTGCGGTCTGGCCTTTTAATAGCTATTCAGTTGGAATTTCCCTGAATTTGTGCTCCATACGCGTACTGCCTATTTGGAAACGCGTATTGGACGTAACACAGCAGATGGTACGCGTATTGGCCAGCATGTTACGCGTAATGCCCAAGTTGATACGCGTATCACCAAGTTGTTACGCGTATCACCAGAAGCTTGTATTTTGGCTGATTTTTCTTCTCTCTGGTCATTTGCGTATGGTACGCGTAGTATGAAGGTCCATACGCGTATCAAGTAAGGTCATACGCGTATGGACAGCAAGTTCTCCAAAAATTGACTTTTTCTTCCGTTGGTTTGCTCGGGCTCGATTTCTCATCTGACGTTTGATCCCCTGAGCTTCCAAATAGCTTTTTACCTGCTAACATACCAAAAAGTGTAAAATATCCTCAAGAAACTCATTAGTAACAACACACTTACTATCATGGAATTTAGCTTATATCTAACGAAAAATGATTCAGTTTACACAGTTTACCTGATTTATTTACGGTTAAATAGTGAAATGACTAGCATAAATGGTGACTGATCACAACCCCAAACTTAGCTTGTTGCTTGTCCTCAAGTAACATCTTATTACCTTCAAAAATCATGTCACCCTATACTTACTGTAAAACAGTTCTTACCACAATACTGCTGAAATCTTTCGCACTGGACCTCTTGATGTTTTTCAGGTTTTCTGATTCTTCCACATAGCCAACGAGCTAGAAACTCTTTCCCTCAGAAATATGACTTCACCTGTCAGCTTATATCACACTCTCACCAAGTCTCTCTGGGTTAATGTTTTATCACTCTCAAATCATAATATGCAATATCAAATCAACAGTTTGAATAAATTCTCTCATCCTATCAACATGTACAATCACACACACTTTTTGAGGTCTTTTAGGGTTGTAACGGGGCTTGGGTTTAGGTAGGCTATGAAGGTGGAACCTAAGGTTTATGTTTATCATAATTTTTTTTTTTTTTTTTTTTTTGGTTCAGAGTACATGAATTCATTTTCTTACTACGTTTCCCTTTTTTTTTTTTTTTTTTCCTGTAGGGTTATGCAATTTCTTTTCCTTTAGTGAATGTAGCATCTTTCATTTTCTCTTTCTTTCTTTTTTTTTTTTTTATATGACATTCAACGACATTCACTTACTATTCATTGACTTTACTATTCATTGACTGCAAAGCTACCCCAAACTTAGATAGAAACATAGATATGAAATCACTTCTCACATACTCTGAACAGGGTAAGATAGGACCAAGGTCTGGGTTAAAAAAAAACGGTTATATCAACTATAAATGATTAAAGGCTCAACGGGGTAAAACAATGGATAAACATGATAATAATGGGATGGCTAGAAAGGCTCTAGGTGATAACAAAAACATGCCTCAGTGTGTGTATTCGTACAGTTAATAATAACAAAAGAACGTACGCAAACCAAGATTGATAAAGACATACCTGATATCGCTCATACGATAATAAGTGTTTGGCTTTTTATGAACTCACCAGGACGGGTAAGCTGACTTGTTCTATCATACCTCTGAGTTCAAAGCTCATGCTCGTGGTTCTGATGTTAATCTTAACCAGTGCGTCCAATCATAAACAACAGTATCTAACGTCAGAGGACTGAAAGGGAGGATGCCCAAGTAGTTGGTGTAAGTGATCGCGAAACCAATAGCCAGACATAATCACGTATCTAAGGAAATAAACAGAAAAATTGAGATAAATCAAATCATATTCATTAGAATTTGCCAACCCATAATAGGTGGTTACATCAGAGTACAGAAATTAAACTACATAACTAAAAAAACGAAAATTAAACAAATAAAACCAAAAATACAAAAACAACAATCAAAGTCCACCGTCCTGCATGTCTGTATCAAAATTAATCATATCTGTCGGGTCCAAACTAGTCTGCCCTCGTGCGAATGCCGAGATAGGCGTCAATGTCTCTGTGTGGCCCGACGGAGACGGCTGCTGGGGTGGTGTCTGATGCGGTGGCTGCTGAGGTGGCTGCTGCGGAATCTCTCCACCTATCTGCACTGGCTGGTTCCACCAAGGATAGGTGAACTGGCCAAAATGAGGGGCTGGAGGCGGTCCCGAGAATCTATCTCTGAAACGCTGTGCCTCCTCCCACAGATCCGTCTGATGAGTCAGAACTCTCCCTGACAGCCCATACTGAAAACAAAAATCCTGCATCAAACAAAACTGAGACATCTGCATCCGATACTCTCTGGAGTTCTCATCAATCGGAGGAGGCTGAGTATCTGCTGCAGATGGCTGAGCCTCCTGCTGCGGAGCACTGGTGCTTCCCTCCCTGACTCGCGGTTGCCTCAGAGGTCGGGGCTGATCATCGGTGACCGTCCTCTCTTTCATCCAGTGGGCGTTCAGCGGTGCAGCTGGTCGCAACAATGGTGAATCAGAGAAATCTGGGACACCTGCTTTTTTGCACAGCAGGTAAATCACAGTCGCATGGCCTAAGGATTTCTTAGGCGACTGAGCTATTTCATCCATATCAGCAGCTATTATCTGTCCAATATTCACCTGTCTCTGACGCAGGATCTGATGGAGCAGTAAGGCACGTTCGGATATTAATTCAGATCCGCTTCTATTAGTACTCAGATTATGATGAATGAAATAGGCCAAAGCCTTCGGAATCGGTGCTAGATCAACCACCATAACTTTTGCAGGCGAGATTTTGGATGTGGGGGCCCAATCGTGGCCTGGCCTAATCAATGAATCCTTCATATCAGCATAAGGCCAACGGTTTTTGTCCGACCGTTTCATCTCATTAAATGGACAAACAGAATCATAAAATTTGCTTTTCAGCACCCTGTTAATCGTTCTGGCATCAAATTTGATGACGGTGCCCCTGACCCATGATACGAATGCTTCATTACCTGTTGGATCTTCTTCATCAGATGTTACCCTGAACGCATTCGCATAGAATTCCCAAATCAAATCAAGTGAAACAGGTTGGATCTTGTCATTTAAAAATATCAACTTCTGCTTCTTCAAAATACTCGTGACCTCTGGATATGTATCATTCTGATACATCCAATGTTTTTCTTCAACTATGTTTCGACCCTTGATTTGTTCATAACGTTCTTCATGATGGGTGGTACGGAAGTTATAGATCTCTGACGGTGATTGAGACATTGGTTGTTGCTCTGTAAACTAAATGAAAGAGAAGAAAACAGAGAAAATGCAGAGTAATACGCAGAAAATTCGTAATGAAAAAGTGAGAAAATGAAGTCCGTACGGACAAAAAATATTTATACTGCCCCAAAAACCTGATACGCGTAACATACGCTGCAGGTACGCGTATCACGCTGCCATACGCGTACCTTACGCGTATCATTTATCCATACGCGTATCATACGCTGCAAAAACAAGTTTAAAAATTGATCTGCGTAACAGATCACGTATCATCAGGTGATACGCGTATGGCCTGGTCCCTTACGCGTATCATACGCGTATGCTTCATCTATACGCGTATCATACGCGTTTCACCAGAAGGCTCCACTTTTGATGACCAATACGCGTATCACAAACCCCATACGCGTATTGGCAGATTCATTTTTCAAAAATTTTTCTTTTTGTTTTCTCGCAAAAAAAAAATTTTCTTTTCTACATAGTACTGACTCGGCAAAAATAAAACGAAAGAAAGAAAATCAAACCTCCCTTGGGTTGCCTCCCAAGCAGCGCTTCGTTTAACGTCGCATGGCTCGACGGGACATCTCATACTCAGAGGAGTCTAACGGATTCAATTGGTCCTCCTTCACCGGGATTGTATGGCTTTAACCTCTGACCATTAACTTTGAAAGTGTCTCCATTCTTCTCATTTTTAAGCTCTATTGCTCCATAAGGAAGTACTTTGTTAATGACGAACGGTCCAGACCATCTTGACCTCAATTTCCCTTGGAACAACTTCAACCTGGAATTAAACAAAAGTACAAGTTGTCCCTCCCGAAATTCCTTTTTCTGTATCTTTTTATCATGCCACTTTTTTGTTTGTTCTTTGTAAATTTTGGCATTTTCATAAGCTTGATTCCTGAATTCCTCCAACTCGTGAAGTTGAAGAATTCGGGATTCACCGGCTTTAAAAAGATCACAGTTAAGGAATTTGGAGGCCCAGAAGGCTCTATGCTCGAGTTCGAGTGGTAAATGACAAGCCTTACCGTAAACTAATTGATAGGGAGACATACCTATTGGTGTTTTAAATGCAGTCCTGTATGCCCACAATGCATCATCCAGCTTTACTGACCAATCTTTCCGGGAAGCACTTACCGTTTTTTCCAAGATTTGCTTTATTTGACGGTTAGATACCTCCACTTGCCCACTCGTCTGAGGGTGATATGGTGTGGCGATCTTATGTTTTACATTATACTTCTTCAACAGATTCTCAAAGAGTTTATTTATAAAATGCGTACCTTGGTCACTAATTAAAGCCCTTGGTACCCCAAACCTAGAGAAGATGTTATGTCTCAAGAACTTCACCACCATTTTAGCATCATTAGTTGGTAATGCCACAGCTTCTACCCACTTTGACACATAATCGACCGCAACCAATATGTAATTCTTACCAAATGATGGCGGAAAGGGTCCCATAAAATCAATTCCCCAAACATCAAACAGCTCAACTTCTAGCATGGAGTTTTGTGGCATCTGATTTCGTTTTGTAATGTTACCTATTCGTTGGCACCTATCACATTCTCGGACTATATAATTTGCATCTTTGAATAGCGATGGCCAATACAAACCCGATTGGAGGACTTTTGCTGCAGTTCTATCTCCACTGAAATGTCCACCATACTCAGAATTATGACAAGCTTTCAGAATGTCGGCTTGCTCTCTTTCTGGAACACATCTTCTAATCAACCCATCCACTCCCTTTTTGTAAAGAAATGGATCATCCCATAAGTATAACCTGCAATCATAAAGAAACTTTTTCTTTTGGTGAGAATTAAAATCATCAGGTATAACCCCACCTACAACATAATTTGCATAATCAGCAAACCATGGTATCTCTTGAACAGCAAGTATTTTCTCATCAACGAATGTGTCCTGAATAGGATGTTCCTCCTCAGTTTCTTTTATTGGGGACATGCGAGATAAGTGATCCGCGACCGTGTTCTCGCATCCCTTTTTGTCTTTGATTTCCAAATCAAACTCCTGGAGGAGGAGGATCCATCTCAAAAGTCTCGGCTTCGATTCCTGCTTAGCAAACAAATACTTTAAAGCAGCATGGTCAGTATACACAATGACTTTTGAACCAAGCAAATATGATCTAAATTTGTCAAAAGCATAAACCACGGCCAACAACTCCTTTTCGGTAGTTGCATAATTCATTTGGGCCGGGTTAAGGACATGACTAGCATAATAAATCACATGCAATAATTTGTCCTTTCTCTGTCCTAGGACAGCCCCCACAGCAAGGTCACTTGCATCACACATTATTTCGAAAGGCAATGACCAATCGGGGGCGATAACAACAGGTGCACTGATCAACTTACTCTTTAAAGTTTCGAAAGCTATCATGCAGTTTTTATCAAAATTAAATTTCTTATCCTTGACTAGCAAATCAGTCAACGGTTTAGCGACTTTTGAGAAGTCTTTGATAAACCTGCGATAAAAACCTGCATGACCCAAAAAACTCCTTATCCCTTTTTCATTCACAGGAGGTGGAAGGTTAGCTATCACCTCCACTTTGGCTTTATCCACTTCTATTCCTTTGTGGGAAATTTTGTGTCCTAGCACAATTCCTTCCTGCACCATGAAATGACATTTCTCCCAATTGAGAATAAGGTTAGTTTCCTGACATCTTTGCAAAACAAGAGACAAGTTAGCTAAACAATTATCAAAAGAAGAACCAAACACAGAGAAATCATCCATAAACACCTCCATATACTTTTCAAGCATGTCGGAGAATATAGATGTCATACACCTCTGAAAAGTAGCTGGGGCATTGCACAGCCCAAATGGCATTCGTCTGTAAGCGAAAATACCATAAGGACATGTAAATGCTGTCTTTTCCTGATCTTCCGGGGCTACAGCAATTTGGTTGTATCCCGAATATCCATCCAGAAAGCAATAATACTCATGACCTGCAAGTCTTTCTAACATTTGATCAATAAATGGGAGAGGAAAATGGTCCTTTCTTGTTGCAGTGTTCAATCTTCTGTAATCGATGCATACTCGCCACCCTGTCACTGTGCGAGTTGGGATCAATTCATTCTTTTCATTTAGAATTACTGTGGTTCCTCCTTTCTTGGGTACCACATGCACTGGACTCACCCACGAGCTGTCAGAAATTGGGTAAATCATTCCCGAATCTAACAACTTTACAACCTCTTTCCTTACCACTTCTTTCATTGCTGGGTTTAACCTCCTCTGTGGTTGCACTACCGGTTTCTGATTATCCTCCATCAGTATCTTATGCATGCATACTGTGGGGCTAATACCTTTTAAGTCCTCAATAGTCCACCCGATAGCACTCTTATGCTTCTTTAGTACCTGTATTAACTTTTCCTCATCTATGGCATTTAGTTCAGAACTGATAATAGCAGGATAATTTGTCCCAGATCCTAGAAAGACATATTTAAGGTTTACCGGCAATTGTTTTAATTCAAAATTTATACCTGGTTTACTTACCTTTCCATTTTCTAATTCTGGTGAAGATCTCAGGTCCTCCCACCGACGTGGTTTGGATTTCTTCCAAAGAGGTTGTGTATCCAGCATGGCGAGCACTTCTTTTTCTTTTTCATCATCATTCTCTTCAATCTCTCTGACTGACAGACTCAGAACTCTTTCCAATGGTAATTCAGGAAACTTTCTTTGCATTGTGCTCGTCACTATTTGATCAATTACTTCAACAGAGTGGTTTGTACACATTTCCTCTTTATGTTTCATAGTATGGTGGACATCAATTTTGAGCTCTTCATCATATACCTTTAAGGTTAAGGTACCTCCCTCCATGTCTATCAAGCATCTACCTGTTTCTAAGAACGGTCTTCCCAGAATCAGAGGTATCTCTTCATCTTCTGGCATTTCCAAAATTACAAAATCAACAGGAAAAACAAATTTATCAACTTTGACCAGAACATCCTCAACTACCCCATAAGGTCTCTTCACTGAGTGGTCAGCAAACTGAAGTGTCATTCTGGTATCCTGAACATTGCCAATTCCCAGCTTCCTGTAAATAGACAAAGGCATAAGGCTAATGCTAGCACCCAAATCAATCAGCGCCCTTTTAAAAGATCTATCTCCAATGGTACACGGGATGGTCACAGACCCTCTATCTGGCTTCTTTACTGGAATCTTCATACCCTGCAAAATAGCACTACAAGTTTCAGTTAATATAACAGGGTCAGCGTCAGTGTTGCGCTTCTTGGAGATGATGTCTTTCATGAACTTCGCATAGATAGGCATCTGCTCGAGTGCTTCAGAGAATGGAATATTGATTTCTAATTTCTTGAACAATTCCATGAATTTCTGAAAATTTTTCTCATCTTGATTCTTCTTTTTGTTCCTTTGTGGGAAAGGAAGCTTAATGATGGGTTTTGGTTCAGGTTGCTTTTCTTGTACCACCGGCATTTTCACACTTTCTTCCTCAGGTGGTGTCTTATTTTCTAAGATTTCCAGGTCCACTTCACACAATGTATCTTCTTCTTCATCTTTCTTCTTAAGATCTTCAACAGATTTTCCGCTTCTTGTTGTTACCGCACTCACATTATTGTGCTCCCTTGGATTTGTCACTGTTGCACTAGGTAATGCGCCTGGTATTTGGGAATTTGTTATCTGTTGTGCTATCTGACCCAATTGAATCTCCAGATTTTTAATTGATGCATTGGTGCTTTTCTGATTATTTCTGGTTTCCTCCTGAAATTGCATATTATGAGTTGCCATCTTCTCTATAGCAATCTCCCAATCCGCTTTCTTCGGTACTTGCTGATAAGGTTGCTGTTGGGACGGTGGTTGTTGTTGTGGAGGTCCTTGAATGTTACCTTGCTGATCTTTCCAAGAAAAATTAGGATGATTTTTCCACCCCGGATTATAGGTATTTGAGTAAGGATTATTCTGTCTCAGGTAATTTATAGCTTGCACTTGTTCTGCAGTTGCAACACAATGCATGGTAAAATGTGGTCCACTACAAATCTCACAAATCATGGTCGGAACCGGTTGCACTTGAGCAACTGTCTGGGTATCTATATTCATAGCTTTCAATCTTCTTTCAACCTCAGCTGCAATTTGGTCTTCCATTTTCACTACCTGATTTGCTAATTTCAAGTCAATTTTTCCTTCCGGCTGATTCACAGTGCGGTCATATAATTCCAAATGCTCATTTGCTGCAATAGCTTCGATGATCTTTTTGATACCGGTTGCTGTTGAAAAATTAGATGAGCCACCAGCAGCTGTATCAATGAGTTGCTTAGTTTTCATTTTCAGCCCGTTTACAAAATTCTGCATTTGTTCAGTCTCATCCAGATTATGTGTAGGACATGCAACTAAACATCTCTTGAATCTTTTGTATGCATCTCCAAGTGTCTCTCCGTCTTTCTGTTTAAAATTCACAATGTCATACCTCTTACGGATATACACAGAAGCAGGAAAATACTCGTTCAAAAATGTTGTTTCCATTTGTTGCCAAGTAGTAATACTTCCTGCGGGTAGGGAATAGAACCATTCCTCAGCGTCCTCAGATAAGGTGAATGGGAACATGACCAATCTCTTTGCCTCTTCAGAATGCCCATCAATTTTTAATGATGTGGTCATAGTCAGAAACCTCTGCAGATGCTTGTTCGCATCCTCATTGATTTTTCCTGAAAAAGGTTTACTTTCTAACTGGCGGATGGTTGAGGGATGTAACTGGAAGTGAGCAACATTAACAGGTTGGTTAACAATGGTCAACCGCACTGCTGGGTTATTCAGTCTGCCATAGTCACCTAAAAGTCTCTCTGGTGGAGGTGGTTCTGCAGCCATGTGTTCGGAGTGAACAGAAACTGGAGTGACAGGAGTGGCCGGTTCTTCGGTGTCAGAATTGACCTGTTTCTTTCTTCTTTCTTCTCTGAGCTTTTTGCGCAGTGTTCTCTCTGGTTCTGCGTCAAAATGAAAATGAGCTGAGGTCTTACCTCGCATACACAGATTAGAAGAAGTTAGTTGTTATAATAATAAAAATAAAATTAACAATAAATAAAATTTTGGATGCAGAGCAACAAAATTCTAATTGAAAATAAATTAATAAACTCTATTATCTTTGGCAATCCCCGGCAACGGCGCCAAAACTTGATTCGAAAATAGCAAGTGTACTATTTTTCTCACTGTAGTAATAAAAGAGAAGTTCCCAGTTTGTCGATCTCAAGGATTGCTTGACGATACAGAGTTTATAGATTGTTTCAATTAGACAAAAGTCTTTGGTTTTTGTTTTGTGGTGTAATTATACTACCGATTGCAAATAAATAAAACAAGTAAAAGGTGGAACGAGATACAATTAAGAGAAGATTGCTAGGGTTCGGTGAATGAAACCTCTTGTAACAGCTATAATTTATGACGGCGTAGAGCTATTCCTGTCAGATTAATTCCGGTCCTCATGGGTATCTATTATTAAGTCCTTAGTAATAGACCTTTGATTTTGTAACCTAATTACTATGTCCATAAACAATTAGGTTCATACTCAAGCATTCACATATCAAGAATTACCGGTCAGATAGAAAATCCCTAGTCCTAGGTTATTCTTACTATCCAATGTTCTTATCCAGGTCAAAGAATAATTGCTGTCCAGCTTACACTATTCATAAGAATCATCATTCGTTGGTCCGACAAATAACGCATAAAAACGGTGATAAGAACAAATTAATGGATGAGAAGAAATAGCAATACTGTCATAAACATCAATACTGTCACATTCAGAATCAGGGTCACCCCCTAGCAATAGGGGTTTAGTTACTCATAATGAAAATAAAAACAAAGATAAACATTGTTGTCATTACAGAATTTCGTGAGGAATCAATCTTCAATAGTCGGAAAACTCTTGAACATATGAATCCTGTGATCTTCCTGGAGTCTCCAGCTCTCAAAATGCGTATATTTTCTTTCCAAAAATGTCCAACCCTGGGAAAATTGCGGTCTGGCCTTTTAATAGCTATTCAGTTGGAATTTCCCTGAATTTGTGCTCCATACGCGTACTGCCTATTTGGAAACGCGTATTGGACGTAACACAGCAGATGGTACGCGTATTGGCCAGCATGTTACGCGTAATGCCCAAGTTGATACGCGTATCACCAAGTTGTTACGCGTATCACCAGAAGCTTGTATTTTGGCTGATTTTTCTTCTCTCTGGTCATTTGCGTATGGTACGCGTAGTATGAAGGTCCATACGCGTATCAAGTAAGGTCATACGCGTATGGACAGCAAGTTCTCCAAAAATTGACTTTTTCTTCCGTTGGTTTGCTCGGGCTCGATTTCTCATCTGACGTTTGATCCCCTGAGCTTCCAAATAGCTTTTTACCTGCTAACATACCAAAAAGTGTAAAATATCCTCAAGAAACTCATTAGTAACAACACACTTACTATCATGGAATTTAGCTTATATCTAACGAAAAATGATTCAGTTTACACAGTTTACCTGATTTATTTACGGTTAAATAGTGAAATGACTAGCATAAATGGTGACTGATCAATCCCATACTTCATTCCTTGTAAACTGGCCTAATTCTTCTTGCATAGCAAAGATCCAGTACTCATCATTCAGAGCTTCCTTGATGTTTTTAGGTTCTATCTTTGAAACAAAGCAGGATCCTGAAATCATCTCTCTTGATCTAGTGATTACACCACTGTTAGGATCACCAATTATCAGATCTTTAGGATGATCTTTCTAGATTCTGATGGAGGGAGGTTTGTTGGATTGTTCTGCCCTTGCCTGAGTTAGAGTAAAGTCAGGATTATCACTCTTTATTTCAACTTCAGTCTGATTGTCAGCAGATGTTCCAACATCATCAGCAACATCTGCAGAGGCATCATCAATGATCACATTTATTGACTCCATTATAACCTTGGTTCTAGAGTTAAATACTCTGTAAGCTCTGCTATTTATGGAGTATCCAAGAAAAATCC
The DNA here is from genome assembly GCA_963966055.1 of Lathyrus aphaca. NCBI lineage: Eukaryota > Viridiplantae > Streptophyta > Magnoliopsida > Fabales > Fabaceae > Lathyrus > Lathyrus aphaca. The sequence goes on along the minus strand of OZ014522.1, from coordinate 138,796,845 downwards.
CTTCATCACTTTTAGGGTCCATCTTCCTTCTTTGATCCCTATCAGCCAGAATGTAACACTTACTTCCAAACACATGAAAGTACTTGACTGTAGGTTTTCTTCCCTTCCAGACTTCATAGATGGTGGACAAAGTTCCCTTTCTTAGTGTGACTCTATTGTGGATATAGCATGCTGTGTTCATAGCTTCAGCCCAAAAGTACAGGGGTAACTTCTTGGCATGAATCATGGCTCTTGCTGACTCCTGAATAGTTCTGTTTTTCCTCTCAACAATCCCATTCTGTTGAGGGGTGATAGGAGAAGAATACTCATGATTGATTCCTTCTGAAGAACAGAAATCTGAGAATTTTTGATTCTCAAACTCCTTTCCATGGTCACTTCTTATTCTGACCACACATCTTGCTTTTTCTCTTTGTATTCTTTGGCACAGATCTTTGAATACATCAAACACATCAGACTTCTCTTTGATGAAACTTATCCATGTATATCTTGAAAAGTCATCAACAACCACATAGGCATATCTTTTTCCACCAAGACTTTCAACCTGCATTGGTCCCATAAGATCCATATGCAATAATTCCAAAACTTTGGAAGTTGTCAGATGTTGGAGCTTTGTGTGTGACATCTTGGTTTGTTTGCCTATTTGACATTCACCACACACTTTACTTTCATCAATCTTCAGTCTTGGAATTCCTCTTACAACCTCTATAGATATGATCTTCTTTATTCCTTTGAGATGGAGATGACCCAGTCTTTGGTGCCACAACTTCACTTCTTCTTCTTTGGCTAAGGAACAAGTTGATGTGAGGATGAAATCTTGAGGTTCCCAAATATAGCAGTTGTCTTTTGATCTGGCTCCTTTCATGACAACCTTCTGTTCTTTATCAGACACTATGCATTCAGTTTTGGTAAAGTTTACACTGTACCCTTGGTCACATAATTGACTTATGCTGATCAAGTTAGCAGTCAATCCTTTTACCAGCAGCACATTATCTAGACTTGGTACACCTGGGCAGTCCAAGGTCCCAACTCCCTTGAATTCTCCTTTTGCTCCATCTCCAAAGGTTACATATCTGGATGAGTGTGACTTTAAGTCTACCAGCAGATTCTTCAATCCAGTCATGTGCCTTGAGCAGCCACTATCAAAGTACCAGTCTTCCTTAGCAGATACTCTGAGAGATGTATGAGCTATATAGGCAACAACCTTCTTTGACCATTTTTGCCTGTTGTGAGGTTTCCTTTGATGCCTCTGCCCTGTGTAGTGTCCATCTTTAGAGCTCCAAGGTTGTTTGTTGAACTTGTTCTTGGGCATGTATTTGTAGCTTTGATCAGCATGAAGACTAGCTTTAGGTACCCACACTTTCTTGATGACCTTTGTCTTCTGCTTAGGGGGTTGCTGAGACCTCTGATTTGGATGTCTATGCAGCACTTTCTTGGTAACCTCTGTCTTCTGCTTAGGGGGTTGCTGAAACCTCTGATTTGGATGTCCATGCAGCTTGTAGCAAAAAGGTTTGATGTGACCAAACCTTCCACAATGATGGCATCTCCATCTTTGATATTTCTTTTTCATCATGTTCTTGTCATGATGTTGAGACATCTGCTTGGACATCTTGTTTGACTTCATGGGATTTGGAGTTGTTTGGCTGGTGCTAGCCTCAAACTTTTGAGCTTTATTAAATCCCAGCCCAGTCTTATCCCCTGAGTGCTTGTTGTTGTTGATAATGACATCTAGTGTGTTTGAGCTACTGTTCAACATTCTGACAGATTTGGACACATGCTCCATTTTGGAGTTGAGTAGGCTTACTTCACTTTTCAAAGTGTCAATGATCTCTAGATTACTTGTCTTTTCATCCTTTAATTCCTCAATCTGCTTCTTCTGCTGTATATTCTCCATGCATACTTCAGTGCTCCTTTTACACAGCATCCTGTAGGATTCTTCAAGCTCTTCAAATGTCAGCTCCTCATCACTGGATCCCCCCTTCAGTTTCACATACTCCAGCTAGAGCAGTGATGTGCTTTGCAGATTCTTCTTCTGACTCACATCCTGAGTCTTCATCTGACCAGGTTACAAATAGACCTTTCTTTTGCTTCTTTAGATAGGTTGGGCATTCACTTCTGATGTGTCCATATCCTTCACATCCATGACATTGAATCCCTTTTCCTTGGTTGGTCTTCTCATCATAATTTGATTTTCTATTAGAATCATAAGGTCTTTTATTCTCAGAAGAGGTTGAGTTTCTTCCACTTGGTCTGAACCTGTTTTTCATTCTTTTGAGAATTTTGTTGAATTGTCTTCCAAGCATAGCAATTGTTTCTGATAAATTGAGTCTGCTTCATGACTTTCTTCTTCTTTATCAGTATTTGAGACCAGGGCTATGCTTTTGTTTTTCTTCACAATTGTATCATTCATTCCCATTTCAAATGTTTGAAGGGAACCAATGAGCTCTTCAACCTTCATTGTGCAGATATCTTGAGCTTCTTCTATTGCTGTAACCTTCATGTCAAATATTTTTGGCAATGATCTGAGAATCTTCCTTACCAAATTTTCATCACTCATCTTCTCTCCCAAGGCACCAGAAGTATTAGCAATTTCAAGGATGTTCATGTAAAACTCATGAATGGTCTCATCTTCCTTCATCCTCAAGTTTTCAAACTTGGTGGTGAGAAGTTGAAGTCTTGACATCTTCACCTTTGATGTTCCTTCATGAGTGGTTTTGAGAGTGTCCCAAACATCCTTGGCCAGCTCACAGTGATGTACAAGTCTAAAAATGTTCCTGTCAATGCCATTGAATAAGTCATTTAAGGCTTTGGAATTTCCAAGTGCTGAATCTTCTTCCTCCTTGCTCCACTCTTCTTCAGGCTTTAACACTTTGGCCCCATCCTTATTGTCTTGGACAGGGTGCTCCCATCCTTTGTTGACTGCTTTCCAAGCCCTGCTATCAAGAGATTTTAAGAATGCTACCATTCTTGGCTTCCAGTAGTCATAGTTGGATCCATCCAATATAGGTGGTCTATTAACAGATCCTACATCTCTGTCCATGTTCCCAAAATTTGCAGTCCCTAGATCTCACCCAGTTAAACAGGTAGGGTGCCTGCTTTGATGCCAATTGAAATTCTGGGATCAGGTACGTGATGTCGAATTAGATGTTTAAACACTTGAAGACTTAAACAAAACTTAAAGTGCAGGTAAATTAAATAACACAGGAAATTGTTAACCCAGTTCAGTGTATCTCCACACTTACATCTGGGGGCTACCAAGCCAGGAAGGAAATCCAATATAAGTAATATTAATTCTGGAATTAAACCAACCAGTTTAATCCTTCACTTAATATCTACCCAAGGAAATTTCTACCTAAGACACAACTTAGATATGAGTACCTACTCACTCCCCCTCAATCACACAGTGATATTTTACAATGTTTGATAAAATTGAAGTCACACTTCAAACACAACAGCTTGATTTTACTTAACAGTTTCAATAAAGACACAATACACTTTTTGCTTAAAAGCTCATAAAGTGATACACAACTAAAACCTGCTATTAAACACAAACACCCTTTACAGTCTTCTTAATTTCGTACTCTATTCTGAGAGTTTCTGTTCCTTAAATAGATGCTTGGTTTTTGGGCTTTCTGTAAATTATCCAGTCCTGATAAATCCCACTGTCATCACCTTGAATTAGGGTTAGTTAGTTTGTTACTTACTTGATTCAAGGTGAGTTAGTTATTCTGTTATACTGAATTCAGATAACTAAGCTCCCTAATGATGCGCCTTGTAGAGCTTATCTATTCACAATTAATTCCAGATAAATTCTCCTGAATTTACTCACTTCTGTTATGCATCATTTAAGTATGGTAGCAGGTTTACGATGTCACAACATCTGGTGTGACATCCTGATGTCTGAACTAAATTCATTAACAGTTACTCTGTTTGTCAATGTCACAACATCTGGTGTGACATCCTGAACTAAGTTCAACACTTCTTATTGGTCAAAAATTCTGCCAATTCTTAACATCTACAATTATTATTATAGTATAGTTTTGTTATTATTATAGCCATCAGTACATATTATTATTATTATTATTAAGGTTTCCAAAATAAAAAAATCAGCATGTTGTTTCTAGTATCACGTGATTTACTTTTCAAAGAATTTTCACAGCACACAACAATGTCATCCTCCCACTCACATACACAAAACCAAAAAAGATGCAACGACCTCAACCACATTTCCTTCACCAATTCCACTCACAAAAGATTCCAGTTTGTACAAATTTTTCCAAAAAACACAACACATCATCTTCTGTTATAAGAAGGGCTTTGTGGCAGAAAAAAAAAAAGAAAGAAAAAAGAGGATCACAAAACACAGCCTTCAAATCTGAAACCAATTCCGCAAAGAAAAATAGAAATATCAAACTTCATAAACATCCTTTTCAACCACACAAACCAAATCACCATATTCTTCTTCACCCATCCAAAACCAAACCGAAAACAAACTTGAAACGAACATGTTTAACTGAAAACGATTCAAAAAAAAACCAAACCAGAAAACAGATCGTAACCGAGTTGAGTGAAACACTGTGAGAAAAGCGATTTGAGAGCGAACAACTCACTGAAACGAACCTTTCAACCGCTTCGTGACCATCACCGATCAAAAATCGTCGAACCACCGTTCGCAAGACCATAAACACCATGAACGAATCGAACATAGTCAGGTGAAAAACGGAACCACTTCACCATCACAAAATCGCGAATCGTGACCCACTTACTCAAACAAACCCGCAGAACAACCACTGCGAAACCACCGAGCAAAACTCAGAGATCGAGAAATCCGAAAGCAACAAACCAAAATCGTGTTTGAAAACAGAGAAATCTGTTAGTTGAGCGAGATCGATCGCGAGCCTGAGTCAAGTAAGAGAGGTCATACGAGATTTGAATCGAAAACGAACCGAAATCGGGGTTTCTCTTTGTTTTTGCTTAGCACCGTCGTGAATTGTGAAACTCTTGAGGGTGGGTCTGACTTTCTCTCTGAAACGTGCTTCTTGCGTTGTTATATTTTAATTTCACAATTTTGATTTCTTTTAAAATAAAAAATAGTAAATCTTTGCTGATGCCTTTTTTTTCAAAATAGTTTTTGTGTTTTGTTTGTTATGAGTTATCTTTGCTGATGCTTTATTTTTTTTAAGTAGTTTATTAGTGTTTTGTTTTTGGATTTTGGGTCCAGCCCATAAAAATTGTTTTTACACACGCTACCACTAAGCCCACAAGACTCTTTTTTTTTTCTTTTTTAAACCATTTGATCTTTTAACTTTGATTTAATTTATTTTAATACGTTTGTATTGTTTTGATTATCTTTTAATAAAAACCTACAAAATACTTCAATGTTCATGTAATTAATTTCTTTTTTTATTTTTTATTTTCGATTTAAGGGCCTATGATATAATAAACAGCCGAATTGTGTCTAAATACCATTATCAGAAAATTCGGTCAATATGAGGCCTACGTAGTTTAATTTATTTTTTTGTTTTCATTTTTATTTCGATTTATTTTCTATTGCCATAATTTAATTCAATTCACTTTATTATTCAATTATTCCATTTAATTTATTATTTTTTTATCGCTTATTCTAATTTATTCTAATTTATTTATTTATTTTCGCATTCCATACATAAAATGTTTCGACTCCTCATAGAACAGTTTCTTTAAATCGACTCTAAGAAAGTGAACGAACCAAATTTCGACGCGTCCGAAAAGGTCCAACGCCTTCGAACATTTGCATCTGAATAAAAAGGTTGAACGCCTTCGAACAGTTCAAAAACACTGCACACACGCTTTCTCTTGGGCGAATTACAACGAGACCCCTTTATTTCTCGCAATCCCCTGTAATTTATTTTGTATCCCTCCCCCATTTTATGTACGCATTTTATTTCATTCGTGAATCCTTGGTCCAACGCCAAGCGGTTGCACTCGCACACTTGCACTTTATTTTTCAGTTATTGTTTAGTTTATTAGGATCCACTTCACCTTGCGAGCTGATCGCATTGTGCCTCGCTAACAAACCACGAAATAAACCTCCATTTGCATTCACCCTCTAACCTCAAAAAATCAAAACGATTCTCTTTAGATCCAAACCCTTGATCCAACGTCAATCGGTCTTAGGAAATAAAACATTTTAATAAAACGAGAAGAATTGCACGTCACGAGCCTTAAGCGGTAGAAAGGACGATAACGAGCTCTCATTACTTGCTCCGATTATTTCGACGCAAGACGCTCGTCTTGTTGGACGGAATAAGTTATCCATAGTCTTTAGTGCAGTTCGACTCCTAAACCCTTTCATCGAAGAAAGGTAATAAAATCAACAACCATCAACCGTAGTAGGCCGAACTACGAGGCTCTGACTTTCCCATTGCATGCGGGAGTACGTAGGCACAAGGATCTCAATCCTTGCCGAGCACCTAGGATCAATCTAACTTATAATTCAACTCATTTCCCTCTAGCAAGTAATTCGTTTAAGCATAGACATCCTTTCGCGCGTGATAACTTAAATGGTTCCCATCGAGTACGATGGATGTAGGGGGTGCTAATACCTTCCCCCCTGCATAGCCGACTTCCGAACCCAGGCAATGGTTGTGAGACCTTTGTCCTTATCTCTCTCTTCACGGGTTTTATCTATATCTTCCTTTTCCCTCTTCGGGAATAAATAAAATTAGGTGGCGACTCTTCGGTCTGTCCAGCGCGCGGCTCCCATCTTTTCGGATCGCGTGAGGTCGTATTTTTCAGGGTGCGACAGCTGGCGACTCTGCTGGGAACTGGTTCACCCCTATGCGAGTCAAGCCAAGTCTAGGTTTCCACGCTTGTTTGGATGTTTGCTTTTGTGTCTTGCTTGTTTATTTTTATCGCTTTCTTTATCGCATTCCATATTATATATCTTGTGGCTCCTTGGTACTATAATTTGGATCGATGCTTTGATCGCAAAAGAACATGTGGGAAAGGCTCTATACCCGGGCTTACAAGTACAAACATAAGTTAGCGAGGTTGTGTAGTATGGGCTCCCGAGGGAACCACTCTCGTGGGTTGTCGATAGGAAAACCTCACTTGGAGTAGATTCTAATGAGAATACTGACGACCGTCGAGTTCTTGGCGTGTGTGCTCAGTTGTTTTCATTAGGGTCATCGACTCTGAGGACCTTTAGAATTTTTTGGTTAAAACATCGATTGATGGTCGCGTAGTATGGACTCCCGAGAAATTTGCTCTCGTGGGTTGCCAATATGAAGACCTCACTCAGAATATATTTTCCCAATGGAGTTGATTAACTGTCAAGAGCTGACGTGTGCATCAAACATTTGGGCAAAGTCCATAACTCTGAGGCCTTTGTTTAAACCTTGTGTCGATCATTGCGTAGTATAGGTTCCCGAGAAAATTTTCTCTCGTGGGTTGTCGATACGAAGATCTCACCCAAAATAGATTCATATGGGGGAGTCAATCAACCGTCATGCGTATGGCGTGTGTGATGAACAGCCATATAAATTGACAACTTTGGGGTCCCTAAAACTTTAGAGTCTACCCAGTGAGTTCTTGATCAGAGTATCCTCCATCTGTACCTTGGACTCATGAGACCCTGATCTTGCGATCCTGGATTCTGACATTGCATATCATCTCATTTGCATTATTTATTCATCTTGCATTTCATTCCAAAAGCTGAAAACTCATTTCATGTTCCTCCATCTTCAATAAATCAAGCTGGTTTCCCGACGCCCGTATCGTGCTAGACGCCCGTACCTAACTCGAGCCAACACTAGAAGACTAATGGACGTGATTCAAGAAGAGCAAGCTGCTATGAGGGAAGAGATTGACTCGGTCAAGAACAAGATTGACCAGATTTACGAGACCATACAAGCTTTGGCTAGGATGGAAGAACGTCACGAAGCTGCTGCCGCAATGAACAATGCTCTAGTGCAAGGGTCTTCCTCGCGAACAATGCCTTCAGTTCCAGTTCCAAATCCTTTGGTCTATGGTTTGCCTCCAGGCTTCACTCCTGCTGTTGAGGAAGTCATTTCCCAACCAATACCTACCTCTGGTGTTACTATTGGTGCTATTACTCAAACTCAACCTATTCCAACTCAAGTCCAGTTTCCTCAGGCTGAAGAGGATCATCAAGTTGAGTATGAGATGCATACTGCTGTTCCAATCACCAACCACCATGCTGTTCAAGAATCTGAAGCTATGAAGATGTGTCGTGAGTTAGCTGAAAAACTCCGAATCATGGAAGGACACAACTCAACCTCTCTGAGTGCCTCAGACATGTGCTTAGTTCCAGATGTTGTGATACCTGCTAAGTTCAAACTTCCAGAATTCGAGAAATACAAAGGCCTCAGCTGTCCTGAGCTTCATTTAAGGATGTATTGCAGAAAAATGGCCGCTCATGCCAAAGATGACAAGCTCATGATCCATTGCTTCCAAGACAGCCTGTCTGGAGCATCTCTAGAATGGTACATGCAGCTCGAACGCAACAATGTCCGTACTTGGCTTGATCTATCCGATGCATTCAAAAAGCAATACAAGTACAACACTGACTTAACTCCAAATCACATTCAACTTCATAGTATGACTTAAAAGGAGAAAGAATCCTTTAAGGAGTACACCCAACGCTGGAGGGAGTTAGCTGCCAGAGTGCATCCGCCATTGGTTGACCGTGAATTGATCGACATCTTCATGGGTACCTTGTAGGGGCAATACTACGAGAAGCTAATCAGCAGCGTATCTTCTGGATTTTCGGATATGGTGATGGTCGGAGAAAGAATTGAAGAAGGTTTGAAAAGTGGAAAGATCCAAGGAGGCTCTAGCAACCAAGCCAATGTCAAGAAATCTTTCAACAGGTACAAAAAGGGCGAAACAAACGCCATTTCTACTGCAGGTGGGAATCCGCAACAGAGTGCACCTACTCCAATTCCCTACTATCAATACCCGTATGTTGCTGTTGCACAATATGCTCTTATGCCTTATCAGCCAATTCCTCTAATGCCTTATCAACATGCCATTCAAGCTCCATTTCCGCCTCAAATGGCTTATCAACCACGTCCATATCCTATGGTCGCTGCTGCGCAGTATGCGCCCAATCCGTACCAACAACCGGCTTATCCGCAACATCCTGGTCAACAACGCCAACGCGCTCCTCAACAGCGCCCACCATATCAACAAAGAGGATATGATAGACACATTGATACCCTGTTTATGACATATTCTGAAATCTTTAATGGGCTGATGGCGAAAGGATCTCTTACTTTGAAAGATATGCCACCTCAGACTGGTAATGCCCGGAACTATGATGCCAATGCTCGCTGTGAATATCACAAAGGCGCTCCAGGTCACACAATTGAGAACTGCCATGCCTTCAAACACATGGTTCAAGATATGATCAACTCTAAGGATCTCACCCTCACTCCGAGAAATCCAAATGTCCAGAACAATCCAATGCCACCGCACGGTGCCAACAAGTGAAGACATTTGAAGGGGTTGTCGAAGACTAGACTGAGTAGTCTCCAACTTTGAAGCATTCAATTAAGAGAAGTTCAATTCCTCAAATCAAGGCAGCCAGTGCCATTTATTATTTCCGCATTCCTGTTATTTTGTAATGTTTGTTTAAGTACTATTTGCTCTGAGCATTGTTATCTGTACTTGGTTTTGTTAATATTATGTTTATGCATGTTTTGAATCAATCTATTCACATTTGCTCATTATTTATCATTTATCACAAAATCACAAAAATATTCCCTCACTTCACTTTAGCAAATATTTGAGGGAGGATGATGAAAATGAAATACCCATAACTCTTGCGGTATGCTTTCAGATAAAACCTCGTCAATGATGTACATGCATTTGTTCAAATCCCCAAACACTGGAGATACAAGGAGTTAATCCCTAGTCAACCACTTCGAGCCTAGAAGTAGGAGTTTTTTTCGGATACAAACCCTTACGTCTAACCCGGGGCAGGGTAGTTGTTCAGTTAACCTGACTACACTTCAAATCGCAAGATATGACATCCCGTTAGAGGACCATCAACAGATGACTTGGCAGTCACAATATTCAACAAAATACAAAAAAATAATACAAAAAGTATAGAAAAGAAAAACCGCTAAGTTGAGCACCCAAAGGGAGACTTAGTCGAAAAAGAGCAAATCAAAAAGAGGAGTCCAAATCCTCAGCAAAAAAACAAAACAAAGATCAGGTGACCACCAAACCAAAAGAATCAAAGGGTCACCAGCGAAATAAGATGACTACCATTTTTCAAGCGAACTTTAAAGCTTCATCTTCACTCTTGCAACGTCAAAACAAATGCATGTGTAGAGTTAACTGAACATAGGACTGGAGAACATTACGAAGAAGGGATGGGTACAAATCAAACTTTGAGCCTTATATCCTTTATTTCTCAAACCATTAACCAGACCACGTTATAACCCTCAAAAGACCTAATTGAGGCGCGGTTTATTCTGAAAGCATGCTACTAACAAGGTTGTGTAAATTGACTCCCATATATCTGCTAATCTCGATTGCACATTATTCTTGCTGCATCATTCACGCATTTTCTAAATCAACACCTCATGTGGACTAACGGTCCATCCGTTACACTATCACAATCATTCAAATAAACGATTTTTCTTCAAAACTTACATGAACGTTGCATTAACACTACCATTTGTGTATAAACAATTTAATTGCAAATCAGTGCTCGACACCAGTGCAATCCCAACAAAAGGAAATCGAAAGGGGAACCTGAATCAATACTTCTTCAAAATCAACTCAATCAGGAGCAAAAGTACTCTCAGCAGTCCAATCAGGGGCAATTTATCTCAAAGTCCATTAATCAGGGGCAAAATCATCTTCAATGGCCCAATCAGGGGCAATTTATCTTCCAACAGATCAGACAAGGGGCAAACGCCTACCAAATCCAAACACTGGGGCAGATCATGTCATGGCCATTGTCAAAGATTCCCCACCAGATTTATTTCAAATACCCTGCAGGCAGGGGCAAACAAACAAGGAGCGAATCTTCCTATCTCTACTCCCCAGCTGAACAGGCAGTGCTTGCTAGACGTTGGCAACCATTCAAAGCAAAGCAATCCTCATGTGTCAATTAAGTTGCTCCGCTCATCAGCAAGTGACCCAATTTGGAGCATTCAGATTTATCTTCTGACCATGCATCGCCGAAGATCGAGTGTGGGGGAATCAAGCCTTCCACCCACCCAAAGTCCAATCATTATTGTCAACTACCAAACCAAAAGTCCACCAAGCTGACACCTTTCAATCAATCATATGCATCATTATGCATCATCAATGTCATAAACATCATTTACATCAATCGTTTACAGCATGTGCATCATATGCATACCTAAATAAATCAGACTTTTTATATATCCCCAACATTCTTAACTTACATCTTAATGCATAAGCACCTGCATCGTATCTCCATCATTAGGGAATACCATGTCAAAAGCAAATAAGCGTAGTTGCATAATTCAGGATCCAGGATCAACACAAGTTTCCAGTCCTTTCCCCAGCGGAAGTCAGGATCATATCAATCGAAGATTCCAGGCATCTCCTCGGCGGATTCAGTGGACGTCCCCATTGAATCTTTTCTCTTCAACTATTTTAATTTCCAGCCACTCGGTTTTCCCTTTGGGACGGGAGTCGTATTTAAAATTTCAATTGCCTTATCATCCTCTGGTGATAAGTGATTTTATTTTCAGTTATTTGCCTTATCATCCTCTGGTGATAAGTGATTTTATTTTCAGTTATTTGCCTTATCATCCTCTGGTGATAAGTGATTTTATTTTCAGTTATTTGCCTTATCATCCTCTGGTGATAAGTGATTTTATTTTTCAGTTATTTGCCTTATCATCCTCTGGTGATAAGTGATTTTATTTTCAGTCTTTTGCCTTATCATCCTCTGGTGATAAGTGATTTTTATTTTCAGTCATTTGCCTTATCATCCTCTGGTGATAAGTGATTTTATTTTCAGTTATTCGCCTTATCATCTTCTGATGATAAGTGATTTTATTTTCAGTCACTCGCCTTATCATCTTCTGGTGATAGTGATTTTATTTTCAATCACCCGCTTTATCATTCGTCGGTGATAAATGATTTATTTTGTTAACTTATTCGCTGTGTCACCCGTTTTTCAGTTTTCAGTCATTTAGCTTTAATCAGTACATTTTCTTTTATCGGACAAATTTGGAGTCTGTTAATATCTAATTATCTTATACCTTGAAAGATTGAACACAAGCCAGTTCATCTTACTCGGTCTAAGCCAATTCGATAGGGGCATCTGTCATACCCCAAATTTGTCCTACCTTTTTATTTTACTGTCTAATCATTGTTTAAAAAAAAATTAAAAAAAAAACTTGTACCATTTTATTTCTTTGTCTAACAAATATTTCGAAAATTAAAAAAAAAACATGTATTATTTTATTTTGTCTGATATTATAAAATTCAGAAAAAGGTCACATTTCCTTTTATTCGAAAAATGCATTCTCTCCCTATTTCAAGTTTTTTATTCTTCATTATTTAGTCATTACAAAATTCTAAAAAAATCAATTTATTTTTCCTTATTTTATTTTATTCCATATTCCATTTCTAGCAATACCCAAGTACCATTTTCCTTTTATTATCAACAATTATTAAGTCCATTAATTTTGACCAATTCCAAAAAATTACAAAAAATTCATTCTTATTATTATTTTCATTGCATTTACTACTTCCATTATTATTATTATTATTATTATTATTATAGTATAGTTTTGTTATTATTATAGCCATCAATACCTATTATTATTATTATTATTATTATTATTATTATTAAGGTTTTCAAAATAAAAAAATCAACATGTTGTTTCTAGTATCACGTGATTTACTTTTCAAAGAATTTTCGCAGCACACAACAATGCCATCCTCCCACTCACATACACAAAACCAAAAAAAATGCAACGGCCTCAACCACATTTCCTTCACCAATTCCACTCACAAAAGATTCCAATTCGTACAAATTTTTCCAAAAAACAAAACACATCATCTTCTGTTATAAGAAGGGCTTTGTGGCAGAAAAAAAAGAAAGAAAAAAGAGGATCACAAAACACAGCCTTCAAATCTGAAACCAATTCCGCAAAGAAAAATAGAAATATCAAACTTCATAAACATCCTTTTCAACCACACAAACCAAATCACCATATTCTTCTTCACCCATCCAAAACCAAACCAAAAACAAACTTGAAACGAACATGTTTAACTGAAAACGATTAAAAAAAAACCAAACCAGAAAACAGATCGTAACCGAGTTGAGTGAAACGCTGTGAGAAAAGCGATTTGAGAGCGAACAACTCACTGAAACGAACCTTTCAACCACTTCGTGACCATCACCGATCAAAAATCGTCGAACCACCGTTCGCAAGACCATAAACACCATGAACGAATCGAACATAGCCGGGTGAAAAACGGAACCACTTCACCATCACAAAATCGCGAATCGTGACCCACCCACTCAAACAAACCCGCAGAACAACCACTGTGAAACCACCGAGCAAAACTCAGAGATCGAGAAATCCGAAAGCAACAAACCAAAATCGTGTTTGAAAACAGAGAAATCTGTTAGTTGAGCGAGATCGATCGCGAGCCTGAGTCAAGTAAGAAAGGTCATACGAGATTTGAATCGAAAACGAACCGAAATCGGGGTTTCTCTTTGTTTTTGCTTAGCACCGTCGTGAATTGTGAAACTCTTGAGGGTGGGTCTGACTTTCTCTCTGAAACGTGCTTCTTGCGTTGTTATATTTTAATTTCACAATTTTGATTTCTTTTAAAATAAAAAATAGTAAATCTTTGTTGATGCCTTTTTTTTTCAAAATAGTTTATGTGTTCTTTTGTTATGAGTTATCTTTGCTGATGCTTTATTTTTTTTTAAGTAGTTTATTTGTGTTTATTTTTTTGGATTTCGGGTTCAGCCCATAAAAATTGTTTCTACACACGCTACCACTAAGCCCACAACACTTTTTTTTCTTTTTTAAACCATTTGATCTTTTAACTTTGATTTAATTTATTTTAATACGTTTGTATTGTTTTGATTATCTTTTAAAAAAAACCTACAGAATACTTCAATGTTCATGTAATTAATTTCTTTTTTTATTTTTTATTTTCGATTTAAGGGCCTATGATATAATAAACGGCCGAATTCTGTCCGATCCCATTATCGGAAAATTCGGTCAATATGAGGCCTACGTAGTTTAATTTATTTTTTCGTTTTCATTTTTATTTCGATTTATTTTCTATTGCCATAATTTAATTCAATTCACTTTATTATTCAATTATTCCATTTAATTTATTATTTGTTTATCGCTTATTCTAATTTATTCAATTTATTTATTTATTTTCGCATTCCATACATAAAATGTTTCGACTCCTCATAGAACGATTTCTTTAAATCGGCTCTAAGGAAGTGAATGAACCAAATTTCGACGCGTCCGAAAAGGTCCAACGCCTTCGAACAGTTGTATCTGAATAAAAAGGTCGAACGCCTTCGAACAGTTCAAAAACACTACACACACACTTTCTCTTGGGCGAATTACAACAAGACCCCTTTATTTCTCGCAATCCCCTGTAATTTGTTTTGTATCCCTCCCCTATTTTATGTACGCATTTTATTTTTTCGTATTTTATTTCATTCGTGAATACTCGGTCCAACGCCAAGTGGTTGCACTCGCACACTCGCACTTTATTTTTCAGTTATCGTTTAGTTTATTAGGATCCACTTCACCTTGCGAGCCGAGCGCATTGTGCCTCGCTAACAAACCACGAAATAAACCTCCATTTGCATTCACCCTCTAATCTCAAAAAATCAAAACGATTCTCTTTAGATCCAAACCCTTGATCCAACGTCAAGCGGTCTTAGGAAATAAACATTCTAATAAAACGAGAAGAATTGCACGTCACGAGCCTTAAGTGGTAGAAAGGAGGATAACGAGCTCTCGTTACTCGCTCCGATTATTTTGACGCAAGACGCTCGTATTGTTGGACGGAATAAGCTATCCATGGTCTTTAGTGCAGTTCGACTCCTAAACCCTTTCATCGAAGAAAGGTAATAAAATCAACAACCATCAACCGTAGTAGGCCAAACTACGAGGCTCTGACTTTCCCATTGCACGCGGGAGTATGTAGGCACAAGGATCTCAATCCTTGTCGAGCACCTAGGATCAATATAACTTATAATTCAACTCATTTCCCTCTAGCAAGTAATTCGTTTAAGCATAGACATCCTTTCGCGCGTGATAACTTAGATGGTTCCCATCGAGTACGATGGATGTAGGGGGTGCTAATACCTTCCCCATACATAACCGACTTCCGAACCCAGACAATGGTTGCGAGACCTTTGTCCTTATCTCTCTCTTCACGGGTTTTATCTATATCTTCCCTTTCCCTCTTCGGGAATAAATAAAATTAGGTGGCGACTCTTCGGTCTGTCCAGCGCGCGGCTCCCGTCTTTTCGGATCGCATGAGGTCGTATGTTTCGGGGTGCGACACTATTCACTATGTATCGACCTATGCCGAAGAAAAACTTCTATAGGTTGACCTAAAGTCGTATGTGTCCGACCAGGGGTTCTTGCTCAGCGGTTAGTTTATGGCAGTTACCTATTTTGGGGGGATCCGCGATCTAGACTCAAAAAGGAACTATTAGCCATGCATTGGGGAAATGGGTTATTTTGTTCTTAGGGTGCTCGGCAAGGAGTAAGATCCGTGTGCCTACGTATTCTTAGGCACACGGATCTCACTTCCTAAACACTCTTACTTGTATTTGCATAATCTTCTAGACATTCTTACTTTGGCATCATAGTACCTTGCAGGTACACCCCCCATTTTCCTCGACGATCGAGCAAAGTGTCTCACCTCGAAAAATACGACCTCGCGATAAAAATATACCGCGGATAAAAATTAAAACAACAGAGTCGCCACCGAACTTATTTTATTCCAATTAAGGAAAAGGAAAATATCGAGAAGCCTTTTTAAAAAAAATGGATAGAACAAGGTCTTTGAAACCAGATTCTAGGTTCGGGAGTCGATTCCGTAAGGGGAAGGTATTAGCACCCCTTACGACCGTTGTACTCAACGGGAACCTCTTAGTTTGACTTGCGATCTAATGTTGACTTATGCTTTCTGTTTTCTTCGAATAATAAAATGAATGCGAACGATTCTAATATAAGGTTAATAGGGGAAATGGGTTATTTTGTTCTTAGGGTGCTCGGCAAGGAGTAAGATCCGTGTGCCGACGTATTCCCTTGTGCAATGGGAAAGTCAGAGCTTCGTAGTTCGTGGTACTAAGGTTGGTCGGTTTGATTGTTTTAATGAACAATTATTTAAACCGCATTCTACTGCTAAGCGTTGGCTTGTCTGCTCGCGATAGGAGGCTGAAGCGCTAGCTTGTTTGAGATAGAAAGGATTTAAATAAAGTTCGCTTGAAAAAAAGTTCGATTCGATTGGTGTTTTCAAGAATGAAAGGGTAAATAAACTGCCCTGAGGGGCGGGCCTCAGGAGAATTTATTCGAGAGTTCGAGGAATGCGAGACTCCAGAATTCAATTCTTTCATTATTTAATATGTCGATTAAATGTTTTAATTACAGAAAATCGAATGAACCGCATCCCTCGGAGCGAGCCTCGGGAGTGTTCATTCAAGAATTCGAGGAATGCGAGACTCCAGAATTCAATTTATCCGTTATTTTGATTATGAAAATATTCGAATGACGAGTTCGGAAAAAAAATTGACGGCGAGGCACGATGCTCGGCTTACATGGTTCGCGAATCGATTAAAGCGATAACAAAAAGAAATCAATTAAATTGTAACGATTAAAGTAAAGGATATAAATAAACAAATTTAATAAATTCAATAAAGTATTAAGTAATAGAAATAATATAATAGAATAAAAAAAATCAAATTAAATTTATTTTATCGAATTTGAATTACATAATAAAATAAGAGGCCTCATAATAATTAAATTTTCCGATTAAAAGTATCGGAAACAATTTAATTTGTTTTAATATCATTGGCCCCTATAAAAGGGAATAAATCAATATAAATTAAAACATAAAGGAAATAAAAAAAGAAACTACTTAGAATAATAGTAAATAAATAAAATTTAACAAAAAATATAATGCAAAGGGATGAGGATTATGCCGCGGGTCTTGCAGTGTGTGTGATTAGAAGATGATCTATGTGATAAAGTCATGGGCTTCTTGGCCCAACCAACAACAAACAAACATTTAGAGAAAAAGGAAAATATCACGGTTTCCTCTCAACAACAAAGGTCCGAAATAAATCCACTGGCAAAAAGGATGAATGCCGACGGTCTCCCTCTTCAAACGCGAACGACGGTGAGTGGTGGCTTCGACTTCCTTACGGTTCTCTCTCACTCTCGCTTTCAACGGCTCAGTCCTTTCTCAAAGGTTTCATTTGCTTCGTGATTTCGAATTGGCGGGATGTGTAAGATAGCGGATCTACGGCGGTGAGGTTTCAGATTGTGATGGTGATTTACGGCGGGTATGGTGGTGCGACAGTTTCTGCGTTCTGTTTTGATTTTAGAGGTTGTGGTCGCGATGGAAAACGATCGGTGTTGGAAGGTTAGTGGTTTGGGAGATTTGCTCGCGGTGGTTTTAATGGTGGAAGGGTTGCGGTTCAGTTATGATAGATGTTGAGGGTTAGAGAAGAGGTGAGTTGAAGTTTTGTGGTGTGATTCTGAATTTTTGTTTATAGTTTGCAGAGTCGGGGTTCGATGAAGGTGTAGTATGAAAATGGATGAAGAGGGTGATTTGTGGTTGGGTAATGGAAGGATGAGGGTAATGGTGATATTGTTTTTGTTGTTGTGAAGTTTTTAAGAAGGTTTTGCTGTAGAGTGTGTATGAGGGCGACGATTTAGAGTTGTTGTTTGAGGAGAGGATTATGGCTGTGTGATGGTTTGTGTTGTTAAATGGTGGTTTGCAGATGTTGCAGAAGGTTGAAGTGTGTGCGATGATGTAAAGAATTGTGTTGGTCGTCTGCAGAAGAGAAAAGGTAATGTTATAGGAAGGCTTGTTTTGGGTTGGTGACGAAGGGTTTTCAAGGAAAGTTGAAGATGAATGAAAAGTGTGGTTTTAGTGTATTTGTGGCGGTAAGAAAAAAAAAACAGCTTTTGTGTAAGTACGAAATTTTGTGAATTTTTGATGGAGGAAAGTGTGAGCGGAATGTATGTGTACCTCTCCTTTTGCGTGATGGTGCTGGGAGTTTTGTGGGGTAATGCAATTTGCTATATTTGTTGTACATGTGGGGCCAGTTTGTTATGGAGTGTGAGAGAATTGGGTGGAAGAAGAAAAAACGTTGTTGTTGTTTGAGATGGTAGTGGAGAGTGTACGTATGGTTTGTGGATGCTTTCTTTTGTGTGACCTGCCTGCTGCATCTCTTAATAATAATAAAAAAATAAAGTAATAATGATAGAAATGTTAATGATAAAAAACGAAAATACTAAAAAATAAATAATGAATAATACTGATTAATAAATTAATATAAAAATAATAATAATAATAACAATAATAATACTAAGAAGAAATAATAAAAATAATAGTAATAAAAATAAGAATAGAATATTAATAAACATGAATAAAAACAATGAGAATTATATATATATTTTTTATAATGGACCTAATAAGGAAGAGCTAATGGGCTTTATTATAGATGATGTGTTTTTGGTAATATGAAATTAGAATTTAAAAGAAAATTTTGATTTTCAATTTTGGAAATTAAAAAGTGGAAAAATATAATATGGATAAAAAAGATATGGATGAATAAAAGGAAATTGAAAAAGATACATAATTTTAGAAGAGAAATATTTAAATTGATATTTATATATTTTTTTGTGATGAAAACAAAATGATTAAAAAAACGAAAGTGATAATCGGACAAATGCCTCCACACAACACCGCACACGCAAACAATAACAATCTCAAACTGACCTGATTTCCGCACAAACTCTAAGGAAAGAAAAGACATATATTTTTTGAATTTTCCGAATATTAGACAAAAAATAAAATGGGTACATATTTTTTGGATTTTTGAAATATCATTATAGACAGTAAAATAAAATGGTGCGGGTAGGACAAATTTGGGGTATGACACAAAGACATCGAGATCCACGTCAGTAACCGCAGCCGTTGAGGATTTTGATCATAGTTACGATCAGTGGCACCGTCCGTGTGAATCCAGTGTTGCCCCGTTTTTCTCATCTTCAAATAGTGAAAGCAAAAACATCATCGTTCAATCTCTCTCAATGGCTCACCACGACGACTTCGTCAATGCTCGAGTACTTTCCAACATTCCCGCCAAACAACGAGAAAGTGATAGAACCATCCATCCCCTCGGAGAACCTGATCGTTTCCAGGACGGGCGTACCGTTTCTCTGTCACCGGAACCATCCATGTAGCCTGAGATCACACCCGTTGATCTCCCTCTGATTCCCATCCATGAGGGGATGAATCAGACACTTGCAGCACTGGTCGAAATGACTAATAATATCAAAATTCTCCTCTTATGTCAGGGCAAAAGGCTAGAGGTTCTTGAAGATGCAAGACGTACCAGATCCCCTTCTCTCACGAGGAGACCCCGTCGATCGCGTAGTAGGTCACTTGGGAGGAAAAGAGATCACCACCACCCAGAGGTGTCTGGGTCCATCAAGAAACTAACTCGTTCATCCCCTCGATGAAACAAGTCTCCGGGAGCTCGAAAGACTAGGATAACTATGCAATCAGGAGAACAGCCAGCGCCAGAGGGTGCAAGAAACCGCTCAAGATCTCCTCCTCCTCGTCGACATTAGAACGACCGTTCTAGCTCCGCTTCCCATAGTTCTAGTGACAAGGATGAACCTCATGGCCCCCTCTCAGACGAAATCATGTCCACTAGGCTCCCAAAAGGACTCGAGAAGCCCCCTACCCTAGGGACCTATGACAGAACAACGGATCCAGACGAGCACATTGAGAACATTGACACCCTACTTGATTATAAGGGCGTCCGAGGAGAGATTAAGTATCGTCTTTTCCCCACGATGCTAAGGAAAAGGGGTTGTGTCCTGGTACAAGAGCCTTCCTCACGAATCCATCACGTCATGGAGGTAGCTCGGGAGAATGCTCTCCCGATATTTTACCGCTTCCCGACGTCACCCACAGACTGAAGCCTCCTTATAGGCAACCATCCAGGGCAAAGACGAACCTCTACAGGCGTACATCGAAAGGTTCAACAAGGATGCCGTCCAAGTTTTGACCATGGACAATATGAAGAAATACCTTCTCGAGCAAGGACTTCATCCCCACAAAGACTTTAGGAGGGCTGTGGGCATCGAGACTCCTGCCACACTTGACGCCTTTCTCCTCAAGGCACTGACATACATTCAGTACAAGGACAAAGAGGCAGCCAATTCTGCCCGCGATACCAGGCGACATGAGGACGCCAAACAATCCAAGCATGATGATCCATCGACATCCCGTCGGGGAGGAGAAAAACGAAAGGAAGATTGCTCCTGTGAAATGCGGGAGCATAAAGGCCCAGTAGGGAGGTTTCATGATTATACACCCCCTACAACGACTAAGGAGAAAATTCTCTTCGAGTGTGCCTGTAACCCCCCAATTCTACCCGACGGAAATTCATAAATCAGAGTATAAAACATCAACTTATAAATAGGTGTCACATTTTCAACTTTAAAACAACAATAACATATTAATCATACATACACGTTGATACATAACACTTCAACTTTCGGTTGACAATTAACAACATATTTGTTCTTTAAAAGAAACAACTTTTATTTCTAAATAACATATTCATAATTTCAACTTGATTTTCATAATAACTTTATTCAACTTGTAAATCATCCTCAAACAACTTAACATCTTAATCAATACAACTGTTACATTCATCTACAGAAGGATAACAAAGTCTTGAGTTTGAAAATGTTTTAAAAGTGGGGTGTGAAAAGATTTTTTTGAAAGTGTGAGCAAGTAATTAAGAGCTACCTACCCTAAGTTGGTTTTTCATGTTTTTCTATTTCCTTTCAAGGGTAAGACTGTCCTTAATATTAAGGAGTAAGTAGTCACATACCTTGGATTTATTAAGGGACGGGCATAGGGTCATCGTATGGTCATAGAAGGCAACTGGTAGGGGTGTCTTAGCAATTCGTAGGGACTATCATCATTTTTTCCGTAGCGTCATCGAGGGACGAGATCATTTATTCCGTAGGCAACCTCGAAGGGACTTATGATATTTTGAATCTGAAGGGACTTGATGATTTTTCTATTTGAAGGGACTTTGCTTAAGACACCCCCACTTTCGAGGGACTTGACCATATTTTCGTAAGGCAACCAAGAGGAGTAACCCTAGGGGGTGCAGATGGCGATCATATAATGATCGACTTACGTGTGTGAATATCAATTTCAGTTATTTATCTTGAATTTAGTGGGCTAGGTCCAATTAATTTAGTATACATGTCTTTCCACACCATATTATTACTAACCACACAGTTTAATATTTTTGCGGAATTTAAAAACGAAAAATAAATCCTAAGCTATTACATCATGGGGAGGGGTACATGATTTAAATTAGGGAGTGTGAAAAATAAAATGCGGAAAATAAAATATTACAAAATAGATAATAAACCTATACACTTGTTCTAATAAAGAATAAATGATGAAAAAATAAAATCGGGAAAGAGATAATAATGGAGGAGGAAGAAATTTTGGAGGATTCGATAAAAATCGATTAATTAAATTTATTAAGAAAATAGGGTTCTTATGAGTTTTTGAAGTTTTAAATTATTAATTTAATTAAAAAAAATTATTTTTTATTTACAAAAAAAAGACTTGATTAATTTATTTATAAAAACAAAAAGAGACTTGATTAATTTATTTTGATATTTTTTTAATTAATTAGTTTCTACATAAATAAATAAGAAATAAAAATACAATTACGATAATAGACATAACGACGTTGGATCGTTGAAAAATAAAAAAAATTAAAGTAACAGACAAATTGTTACCGCGTAAACGGTCATCGCAAATCGAATAAATAAAAAAAACAATGGCATGATAAAATAAAATAAAATAGAAGAATAAATATAAAGAATAAATATAGAACATCACACATAAACCGATAAAATCCATTACTAGCTTGCTACACCCAAAATGATCATCGCAATAGGGATAAAAAATTGTACGGATATAAATAAACATAAAATAAAAGAAATAAAAAAAACGATGTTGCTAATGCAAAATTGCGATCATTGCAACTAAATCGGATCAATACAAGTGTCACAAATCATACACATAAATGTGTAAACAGCGTATCGACACGATCCAATCTGAATAGTAAAAAAAACTAAAACAAAATTATACTATATATTGTATTAAACTTATTATAAACATAAAATTATATATATATATATATATATATATATATATATATATATATATATATATATATATATAATAACATGTACCTACTATATTTAAAAAAACAACATTACGTACATATTTGAAAAGACCATTGCAAAGTTTTACGAAGAAAACCAACCTACATACATATTTGAAAAAGTCTATTGTAAAACTTCTTTATAACAATAATCGGTTTACCTCATTTACCATATATCGCCGTTCTCTTTTTCTTTTCTTTTTTCGGTCTTGTTTCTCCTTGAGGCAAGAATTTTCGTCCTCGAGGTTGGTGAAGGTCATGAGTTTATATAGGAGAAGGAAATAGGTTTAAAAAGTTGGGCCTTGTTGATGGATATGAGGTTGCTTGAGGATGAAGTTAGGAAGTTTTAATTTTGGTCAAAATTTGGTATTAAGACATACTCTTTTGGTTTTGAATGAAATTGGATCCTTATAATGATCATAAACATCAAATATTTGATCCTAAAATAGTCTTAAGATCAAATATTTGATTTTTCAATATTTATCTTAATTAAAATTGAATTTAAATGAATTAAATCCAATATAATATAAAATAAATATAAAAATTAGATATTATGATCTATGGGTCGTGCATGATCTTATAATTGAGTTTGGGTTAGAAACATATGGGCCCATTTGGAAGAAACTTGAGTTTAGACCCTTTTTGCTTCATAAACCTCTTGAAAATTTCTCAACTTTGACAATGCATAACTTCTTCAATTTTGACCCCATGAAGGTGTTCTTGGACTTTTTAGAAATCTTAGAGTGTCCTATAATAAAACCTTTTGGTCCCATGTCCATATCATTTATCATTTTCAAATTATGAGCTTTGAAAAAAAATTGACTTTTTGTTGACTTTTAAAAAGACCTATAATGTCTTGGCTCATATCTTTCAAATGAAGCATTTTTGGACTTGGCTTGTGAGACACAAAGTTGTAGAGAATTCAATTTACTTCAAAATGAGATTCGTATGGGAAATTTCTTATGAAGTATGTGAAAGTTATGATTGGTCAAAGTTCAGTTGACTTTTCATACACAAAACCCTAATTTAGTAACTCCTGATTCTTGATGATTCTGAGGTTTCCTTGATGAATCATGATCCACCCTTGATCAAATGATGAATTTTACCTCATAATATTGATGTTGACCAAAAATCTTGAAGTTTGACTTTATGTTGACCGCAATTGACTTTTTGACCAAGTTAACTGATTTTTGGGTATTTGAGCATCTGACTGACCAAACTTGTGAGGAAATCTTTGAAACTTGACATGAGGATTCTTTAAGGTATGTGGGATTTTATGAAGTCTACTTGTGGATTTGGAGGTCCACTTTTCTTGGGGAAACTCAAAACCCTACTTTTAAGATCCATTGTTCACGAGGAAGCTTTGTTTAATAAAACCTCCAATCTCTTTGACCAATTGAGAATCTTGTGACTATTAGAAGTACTCTTGAGACACATTGTGTTGAATATGAGAGGGGAAATTTTGGGGTACAACAGTTTCCCCTGTTTAATTTTCTGAAACTTGAGGAGTTAGATTGACATGTACGTCATTCGTGACTTGAAGGTTGAAGGGGATTGGACACTAAAGCCCAAACATTTGCACTCGCTGGTGCGCGAAGTAATGTTATTGGTTGGTTGTATTGCTTGAATGGGATTAAAGATACCATTCAGAGTAAATATTTTTCCAGATATACCTCTTAGAGGATAAAGCAGTCCAAAACGTAGATTGATGTAATCTCGGGGGATGTAGCGGCCCTGGATGTTGTTTGGTATGGTCCTGGAGGATAGAGCAGTCCAAGATATTATTCTGGGGGTTTATAGCAGCCTGAGATATTGTTTGAGGTAGCCCTTGTGGGGATATAGCAGCCCAAGATGGATATAAATGTAATCTCAAGAGATGTAGCAGCCCAAGATATTGGTTTTCGTGGCCCTGGGGGATATAACAACCCAAGACATTGATGGATGTAATCTTGAGGGTTGTAGCAGCCCAAAATATTATTATATATATTCCTGAAGGATAAAACAGTCTAGGATATTGTTATATATAATCCTGGAGGATAGAGCATTCCAAGATATTGTCCCGGGGGTTTATAGCAGCCCGAGTTATTGTTTGAGGTAGCCCTTGGGGGATATAGCAGCCCAAGATGGATATAGATGTAATTTCAGGAGATGTAGTAGCCCAAGATATTAGTTTTCGTGGCCCTGGGGAAATAGCAGCCCAAGACGTTGATGGATGTAATCTCGAGGGTTGTAGCAGCACAAGATATTGTTATATGTATTCCTGGAGGATAGAGCAGTCCAAGATATTGTTATATGTACTCCTGGAAGATAGAGCAGTCCAAGATATTGTCCCAGGGGTTTATAGAAGCCCAAGAATAAGTTGTTGATGACATTCGTCTGTTGGGGAATTAACCTGAAAAACAAGGTTAGTTCTATGCAATGTCATGATGTATATAACGCTTTGCAAGACAATGTTCTTATCATAAATGAGAATGTTGTATGCTCATGGATGCGTATGATATGAAATGATGTATGAAGCTTGTCAGTAGCTTCATGTAACCACTGCTAGCTGGGGAAAATAAATCATGATTCGTTGTTGAAGAATATGAAGACATCGTTCCCATCTTGTTTCAGCATGTTGTACTTAGGACCTTTCGTTTTCCCTTCGTCGTACTTTTTATCGGAAGAATAGATTCCTGAATACCCTGACTGGGGATAAAAGAGATGGACATTCCCCTGAGAGACTTATCCGGCCAAGTGTCAATTCTTAGAAGGATATCCGGCTTGAGAGAAATCCGTTTTGAGACTTTGTAGATCTGGAATTACAAAAGGCTACTTGTAACACTTTGCTGAAATAAATCCGTGAAGATTACTCTATGGGGATGAACCTGTGAAGATCCGTTAGATATGGACTTTATTGGGGATTCCTACCTCCGAGAGTCCTTAGTAAATGTTGTTATTGTAATTTCATGTATTTTGGTAAACATCAATCATATTTGAAAGCAATACATTCATTCAAAGTAACCAATGGATTCAAAACTTCTGATATTCTGGACATCCTCAAGTAAATTTTTTTTAGGAATTATTATGACTTAATCCGAAGACACGATACTGACATCATATGATATTATTGGCACAGACAATTAATTTCCATAATGACTTTTACTGAAATCCGGTATCAAGGCAATGTAATGAGAGGAATGTGATTTCAGACTGTGGTGGATCGTGTACACCCTGGGTAATGGTTAAGGAGCCTCCAACTGAATTAGAGAGTGTTGTCCCTAGCTGTGGATGATTTGTCCCAGAATGGAAGTATTTGGAAAAAAACTACTTCAAGAGAAATAAACAAAATGCCCCACAATAATATGGCCATGTCATTGTGAACTCGGTAATGTTACTTCTGGCAATTCATATGAGGAGACCTGCCCCTGGCTATTAAGCGTCGTTGAATCTTGAACTGACTGCCCCAGATGAATTTGACTATAACATGGCATGCCCCATTGATTGGAAGATAGTGACTATGCCCCTTGTACACATTGGCTTTGATCTAGGAAGCAACTTTGTCTGTTGGGAGGACTTTGATTTATTGAATGTTCATCATGTAAGCTTCTCTGTTGTCAAACACTTAGTTATATGCAAACAAAGATATTCAAAATGCAATGTTTTTGTCTGTCTTGAAGTTTTGAAAAAGAATTTTTTTAGCAAAGCAATGTTTGTAAAAACTGTGATATTAACTCAAAATTTATAATAAGCCCCAAAGGAGTTAGGATACCTTTTTGTAACAGTACTCTTTCGAACTAACCATGCTTCAGTTAGAACTTTTAAAGGGTTGCAACGTGGCCTGGTTCACGGTTTAAGAAACAAAGGATAAAGGCTCAAATTTTATTTGTACCCAACCCATCCTTCGTGATGTTCTTCAGTCCTATGTTCGGTTAACTTATGCATTGAGGCTCCAAAGTAGTTTGGAATTGTAACACTAACAACAGTTTATTTGAAAAGCCAGACATCTTTTTTTTTTGTTGAGGATTTGTAGTGACCTCTTTTTCTTTTGTCTTTGTTATCCCTTCCTTTTTCCTGAACTGTTTGTTTCAAGATTACAATCAGCGAGATGTCTTTATATTTACTAAGTCTCATTCATGGGTTTTGACTTAATGAGCTTTTCTTTTGCTAGATATTGACTGTCAGACTTAACGATTATAGGGAACCTTCATTAGTTGTGTACAAAAGGACAACTGGCATAATTGAGTTAACCGAGTAACTACCCTGCCCCAAGTTATGATTAAGGGTTTTAATTTGCGTGAGAATGAAAACTCCTTCTTCATAGGCTCAAAAGGGTTTACTAGGGATTAACTTCCTTATATCTCCACTGTTTAGGAATCGAAACAATTCCTGTACATCGTCAACATAGTCTGTTTAAAAGCGTACTATATGAAATTATGGTATCGTCTTCTTCATCCTCTCTCTAAAGGCTTACAGCTTTAACAAGAGTTAAATATCACAAAAGAGAGGTAAGAAGTATAGTTTTAATATAGTGAAACGAATGGAGTAATTCAAGACAAACATATGAAATGCATTACTGTGAAAAAGTCTGACATAATAGTAAGTGTTTAAGTAGACAAAATAAATTACAAATGAAAATTCAAATGTTCTCAAAGCCTCATCCTCTAAAATTGTCACTCCGGATGTCTGGCAGCTTTGATGTTTGATGGAAATTGGAGAATTCAATCTGGTCTTCTGAGGATTCCTTCATCAATCAGGTATTGAATCTTATTCCTCAATGCCCAACAATTATTAGTGTCATGTCTAGGACAATTGGAGTGATATGCACACCTTGCATTGGGATTATAGCAAGGAGATGAAGTATTGGGATTCCGATGAGGGTCTTTCAAGGTAATCAGCTTCATCTCCAACAAGCATTGCAAAGTTTGCAACATTGGCATGTTGATTTTGATAAACTATTTTTTGTGTTCCTTGTGTTGAGGCGGATTAACCCTATAAGACCTTCTTCCTTTAATTAAAATACTATAAGTAGTAACCTGTCTCTTTCCTTCTCTTATCCTCATCTTCCTTTCAACCAAGTCAGCTTGTTTCATTGGAGGTTGACTGATGATTAGATTCCCGACTCCGTTATCTTGAAGTTTATTGACAAATACTATCAGTTATTCTTGCCTCTGGGCTATGTTTTGGATAAGAGCCACCTGACCATTCATCTGGATTCGCATCTCTGCCATCTTAGCTTGCAATTTCTCTAACTAATCATCATTGTTGTCTTCAGGATTCTTCTTTTTCGCGTCCTTAGTGAAGATGGCTTTCAACTCTTCTTACCCCTTGGACAAATTCAGGATCATTTCTTGAAATTGAGCATTCCGAGCTTGAAGATTTTTGACAAATTGTTTGAGGGTCATTTCTGCTGAAATAAACAGCGAGAATATGAGAAACCTACTGTGAAAACCTGACATGCAATGATATTGTATGTAGATGTATATGCAATGTTTTCAAGGACCGCAGGATTTAAATTTGTTAAAGCAAACAAAAACTCTTATTAGTAGGCTTGAAATAATATTGCCTCTTAGGCTTACAAATTAAAACAAACAATTTTTTTAAAGAAAATGAAACATCTTGAAATTTAAGTCTCCCATGGACGCTTCCTCTTGGTGTTGAGATATGTGTTAAGATTCCGCTCCTCGTGAAGTTGTTTTGTCAGCTCCAACACTCTTCCTTGGCTAATCCTGAATTGAGCTTCAAAGGTATCTATTTTCTCCTTCAGTTGGATCCAGGATTTTTGTAGCTCTTCCAAATCAGTAGGCATATCAGGATAAAGAATGGTATACGAAACATCTCTTTCAACAATAGGCTCAATAGTCACCGGCAGAACAACATGATATGGCATCATAAGAGTCTGAGCACGAGAACACACTCATCTGAGGTAAGGTTCCATATGAATGAAGTATTTTGGTTCCAGAGTCTTATTATCAACCTTGTTCACCTTACTCCAAGCTCGTATAAAATTTTGACGGTAACCTTAAAGATCGTTGTCATAATCAAACACAATACCTTGAATAAGCATGTCATGAAGACAAATACTCCGAGCATAACCAAACTGACTTAGTGCTAGAGAGAGATTGTAAGTAATGCCCCCTATTATGCCAAGGAGTGGCAAATTAGGGAATTCCCCACAACGGTCAATGATAGTGACATTTTCCATAGATCGCGAACACCAGTGAATATCTGAATGAGAGAGTGACATCATCCTTTTAAACCATATCAAACCCTGTTCATTCTTCATCACAGATCGAGGAAGGTGAGAAATAAACCACCTAGATAGTAGAGGTATGAAACACATCAAAGTTCCTCGCGCCTCCGTAGTACGAGTGTGAAAAGAGTGCAAGATATCTCCAAGCAAGGTAGGCACTGGATTGTGAGTCAGAAATATGTTGATGGCGTGTATATCTATGAATTGCCCTGGATTGGGGAATAACACCAAACCATAAATCAGCAAGGCTAAGATCTCCTCCAAAGCATCGTAACTCATAGCATCCAAGAACACCTGAGCTTTGTCTATCAATACTCTGACAAGAATACCCTTAACTCCGCTTCTTGTTTATAGGACAATGTCTGATTTCTTCAAATGTAGGGCTGCAGTAATAAATTCAAGTTTAGGCTCTTTCTCCAAGCCTGTGAAGGGTTTCTGATCAAGGATAGGCACACCCAGTACTTTGGAGAATTCTTCCATTATAGGTACCAGCTGATAATCGGGAAATGTGAAACAATGATGTTTAGGATCAAAGAACTGGAACATGACATTCATCATATCTTCATCAAATCCTGAGGTAACCAAATCAAGTAGATAACCATGCTTTTTCATGAATTGGGAGCTTCCTGGAAGTTTTGAGACCAAATCCTTAATCTTGGAAGGTACCCCTACAAAGTTGATCCGGATAGTGTTCCTAAGAGTGGAAGTCATAACCTATAACAAAGAACAAAGATAAATCCTTTGGTCCTTGAAATGGTTAGTGAGAATGTTATGCTTATGATGTCACGATGTTTTGATGTTATGTTCAATCACAAACATGTGGCACACACAAGCAAGTCACATAATATCCCTAGGTTCAGAGGCTTGCATGAGGTTTAAAGGAAAGTACCTTCCCCTTGAAGTTTAGTTGGTTCGTCCTATCCTAACAAAAGTAACCAGGTTCTAAGGGATCTCAATATCACTGATCCTTCTCAAGGGTTGTTGTTCAGTAGTCAACTGACTTGCCAACCAAAACCCCCTAAGACTAGAATCTCAATGAGCGTAGCATCGAGTATTAACCAAATTTAGACTTCTCCAGAGTTGGCTATCTCACTACTTTCTAAAGGCCAAGATGGGTCAATTAAGGTTCTAAAGGGTAGTTAGTGTTAATGATAACATATGGCAGCCTCATATTATCCTTAACTTACTTAAGGAACATAAATACCAACCAATAAGTCACACTAACTGTAGCCACCAGATCAACCATATCGGTATACACCGTACAGTTTCCTTGGTCTATTGCCACTTAACTAAGGTACACTAGATCCAGGTTAGGATCTTTCACACAATAACCCCACAACAATCCCTTAAAGATAATGCAACAAATCAAACAAGTAACTGATCTAATTCCTAAGGTAACCCCTCTTTTATTTAGTAGTCCCCAGCAGAGTCGCCAATTCTATAACACGGTGGGAGAACTCACTTGGTGTTTTTGTTTGACAAAAACATGTGCAGATAGAAATAGTTGCCACCAACTTTTATTTTACCCAATAGGAAAGGTTATAAAAGAACTGGAAAGAGCTTTTAAAAAAGATTTGAGTTCGTGGGCTAGGTTATACAAATGGAAGGTATTAGCACCCTTTGTATCCATGGGCTCTTAATTATTTAGCTCACTATAACTTGTTTGAAAGAATGTGTAGTGTGTGTTTTAGAAAAGATTTTTAGAAGTTCTTTGTAATGATCCTCGTATGGATGTGTACAAAGTCTTGAGTTTGAAAATGTTTTAAAAGTGGGGTGTGAAAAGAGTTTTTTGAAAGTGTGATCATGTAATTAAGAGCTACCTACCCTATGTCAGTCTTTCATGTTTTTCTATTTCCTTTCAAGGGTAAGACTGTCCTTACTATTAAGGAGTAAGTAGTCACGTACCTTGGATTTATTAAGGGACGGGCGTAGGATCATCGTATGGTCATAAAAGGCAACTAGTAGGGGTGTCTTAGCAATTCGTAGGGACTATCATCATTTTTTCCGTTGCGTCATCGAGGGACGAGATCATTTATTCTGTAAGCAACCTCGAAGGGACTTATGATCTTTTGAATCTGAAGGGACTTGATGTTTTTTCTGTTTGAAGGGACTTGGCTTAAGACACCCCCCACTTTCGAAGGAATTGACCATATTTTCGTAAGGCAACCAAGAGGAGTAACCCTAGGGGGTGCAGATGGCGATCATATAATGATCGACTTACGTGTGTGAATATCAATTTCAGTTATTTATCTTGAATTTAGTGGGTTAGGTCCAAATAATTTAGCATACATGTCTTTCCACACCCTATTATTACTAACCATACAATTTAATATTTTTGCGGAATTTAAAAGCGAAAAATAAATCCTAAGTTATTACATCATGGGGAGGGGTACATGATTTAAAATGGGGAGTGCGAAAAATAAAATGCGGAAAATTAAATATTACAAAATAGATAATAAACCTATACACTTGTTCTAATAAAGAATAAATGACGAAAAAATAAAATCGGGAAAGAGATAATAATGGAGGAGGAAGAAATTTTGGAGGATTCGATAAAAATCGGTTAATTAAATTTATTAAGAGGGTTCTTATGAGTTTTTGAAGTTTTAAATTATTAATTTAATTAAAAAAGTTTTTATTTTTTATTTTTAAAAAAAGAGACTTGATTAATTTATTTACAAAAACAAAAAGAGACTTGATTAATTTATTTTGATATTTTTTTAATTAATTAGTTTCTACATAAATAAATAAGAAATAAAAATACAATTACGATAATAGACATAACGACGTTGGATCGTTGAAAAATAACAAAAATTAAAATAACAGAGAAATTGCTACCGCGTAAACGGTCATCGCATATCGAATAAATAAAAAAAATAATGGCATGATAAAATTAAATTAAATAAAATAGAAAAAAATGTAAATCGAAACGCGAATCGGTAAATGTTAAAGGTGAATAGTCACCGTGCAAACCCGTCGGACGCGTGCAAAATCCAAATACAAGAATAAATATAGAATATCACACATAAACCGATAAAATCCATTACTAGCTCGCTACACCCAAAGTGATAATCGCAATAGGGATAAAAAATTGTATGGATATAAATAAACATAAAATAAAATAAATAAATAAAACGATGTTGCTAACGCAAAATTGCGATCATCACAACTAAATTGGATCAATACAAGTGTCACACATCATACACACAAATGTGTAAACGGCGTATCGACACGATCCAATCTGAATAGTAAAAAAAACTAAAACTAAATTATATTATATATTATATTAAACTTATTATAAACATAAAATATTATATATATATATATATATATATATATATATATATATATATATATATATATATAAAAAATAACATGTACCCACTATATTTAAAAAAACAACAACATTACGTACATATTTGAAAAGGCCATTGCAAAGTTTTACGAAGAAAACCAAACTACATACGTATTTGAAAAAGGCTATTGTAAAACTTCTTTATAACAGTAATTAGTTTACCTCATTTACCATATATCGCCGTTCTCTTTTTCTTTTCTTTTTTCGGTCTTGTTTCTCCTTGAGGCAAGAATTTTCGTCCTCGAGGTTGGTGAAGGTCGTGAGTTTATATAGGAGAAGGAAATAGGTTTAAAAAGTTGGGCCTTGTTGATGGATTTGAGGTTGCTTGAGGATGAAGTTAGGAAGTTTCCATTTTGGACTTTTTATAAAGCTTAGAGTGTCCTATAATAAACCCTTTTGGTCCCATGTCTATATCATTTACCATTTTCAAATTATGAGCTTTGGAAAAAAGTTAACTTTTTGTTGAATTTCAAAAAGACCTATAATGTCTTGGCTCATATCTTTCAAATGAAGCATTTTTGGACTTGACTTGTGAGACACAAAGTTGTAGAGAATTGAATTTAATTCAAAGTGAGCTTTAGATGGGAAATTTCTGATGAAGTATGTGAAAGTTATGATTGGTCAAAGTTCAGTTGACTTTTCCTACACAAAACCCTAATTTAGTAACTCCTGATTCTTGATGATTCTAAGGTTTCCTTGATGAATCATGATCAACCCTTGTTCAAATGATGAATTTTACCTTATAATCTTGATGTTTACCAAAAATCTTGAAGTTTGACTTTATGTTGAGCGCAGTTGACTTTTTGACCAAGTTAATTGATTTTTGGGTATTTGAGCATCTGACTGGCCAAACTTGTGAGGAAAGCTTTGAAACTTGACATGAGGATTCTTTAAGGTATGTGGGATGTTATGAAGTATACTTGTGGATTTTGAAGTCCACTTTTCTTGGGGAAACTCAAAACCCTAGTTTTAAGATCCATTGTTCAGTCCCTTTGATCAATTGAGAATCTTGTGAC
The DNA here is from genome assembly GCA_963966055.1 of Lathyrus aphaca. Classification (NCBI taxonomy): domain Eukaryota; kingdom Viridiplantae; phylum Streptophyta; class Magnoliopsida; order Fabales; family Fabaceae; genus Lathyrus; species Lathyrus aphaca. The sequence continues at coordinate 138,763,735 of OZ014522.1, read as the reverse complement.
TATTAGGAGACCTCTTGAGACACATTGTGTTGAATATGGGAGGGCAAATTTTGGGGTACAATAAGTACCATTGGATCAAAACTCCTAATTAAAAATATGTTAGGTTATCGAGGCATCAACAATGCATAAGCTTTTAACTTAGTATTTTGCCAATCCAGGCCAACGTGGTGAGCATCAGCTCCAACTTACAATATTGCCAATCTTGGACAACTTAGGAAATGCAATGTATGCGACCACAAATGCGACATCAACTTATTCAACCCAACACATAACGACATAAATCAACAACTATAAACAACTTAATCAACGTTGGTCACAAGACCTACAACTTCAGAACAACTTAACAACATTGGTCATAAGACCTGCAACTTAGCAACCATTCAACATTGGCCAAAGGCATACAACTTAATATTTCATCAACATTATATCAACCACAATAATTAATTAGCAACTCAACAACCTTAAGCAATAGCCAACAACTAATACAACTTATACAAGGCACACTGTTGTACCCCAAAATTTTCCCTCCCACAATCAAGACAATATCCCTCAAGACTTCTAAATGATCATAAGGTTCTCAAGACTCCCAATTGATCAAGAAGTGTGGAATTTTCCCCAGATAATGCCTCATCCTAAGCAAAGTGTCCAAAACTAGGGTTTTTGGTTTCCTCAGATTAAAATGACTTTTAAGGCTTCAAATGAGCTTCATGGCATCCCATATGACTTCAAGAATCCCTTTGTAAAGTTTCAAAGCTTTCTCAAAGAGTTTTCTCAGTCAGATGATCAGATATGCAAAAATCAGTCAAAGTAGTTAAAAAGTCAAACTGAGGTCAACTATGGTCAAATCAAAGTCAAACTTCAAGATTTTTTTCCAACATCAAGATTATGAAGTAAAATTCATCATTTGATCAAGGGTTGATCATGATTCATCAAGAAAGTTTCAGATCATCAAGAATCAGGAGTTTCTAAATTAGGGTTTTCTTAAGAAAACTCAACTGAACTTTGACCAACCATAAATTTCACATGCTTCATCAAAAATTTCCTATCCAAAGCCCATTTAGAAGGAAATTGAATTCTCTACAACTTTGTGTCTCACAAGCCAAGCCTAAAAATGCTTCATTTGGAAGGTATGAGCTAAAACATTACAGGTCATTTCAAAAGTCAACAAAAAGTCAACTTTTTCCAAAGGGCATAATTTGAAAATGGTAAAAGATATGGACATGAGACCAAAGATGTTTGTTAGAGTACTCTTTAAGATTTACAAAATGTCTAAGAACACCTTCATAGCCTTAAAATTGAGGGATATATGCCTTGTCAAAGTTGGGAAAATTTCAAGGGGTGTATGAAGCAAATAAGGCCTAAACTTCAAAAGTTTCCACATGGGCACATCAAATTGCAACCCAATCTCAAAGTTAAGATCATGCACGACCCAATAACCAATTATTCTGATTTTTATAATTTATTTTTTATTTATTTGGATTTTATTTGTTAAAATTCAATTTAAATAAAAATAAAATATAAAAAGTTCATATTTAGATCAAATATTGGTTTTAGAATGAATCTTATAACATTTAAAGCGATTGAAAAAGATCCAAATTCGCGTAAGACTTTTGAAGCATGAAAATATTTGATATTTCTCACATTTATGACCATGGATTCCTTCATGATGAAGTAACATCAAAAGACCACCCAAAGCCTAACTCTTGACCTAATTTGATCCCTCACATATATACAAACAAAAGCAACACAAGAGAGTAGGAAAAAATCAGACTTTGGAGGCACATTCAAGAACCAAATTTGCAAGAGAAAATTGAGATTCAGTTTTGAGGTTTGAAGCAATTTCAAAGCATAACCATGGTTGCAATCAACTCATTGATGATCATAGAACATGTCTCAACCATTTACAACATCCAAAACATGCTAGAATGCATAATCCGATTCGTTATTTCTCATGATTTTTGATTTTTCGATTCTTCAATTTTATGCACTATAAACTGATTTCAATTGTTGTTTTGTGTTTAGATTGAAGCCTATAAGATTTCTGGATGAATCATTTAAAGCTCCATAGCCATATACAATAAATGCCATACTTAGGGTTTTAAGCTTCGTTTTAGGGCTTTACAATCTAACCAATTTAAATGAATTTTAAGGACGTAAATGAATTGTACGAGTCATGGGGATCATATTGATGTGATCAATTGGATAAAATGGTACATGTTTCCTTGGTTTTGAATTTCGCAGGTGTTCGAGCGTATGAAAAATCGCAGGAATTTTTGGCAGGAAATTTCGCAGGTAAACCTGCGAAATCCCAAGGAAGATGATGACTCCAAGGGCGCCAAATCTGGAATTCAAATTTTCATCTTGTTTTTTATTTTATTTGTTGTATATTGATATTAGAAACGCTGCAACGACTCAGTTGGTGGAGGGCGCGCACATGTGAACTATTAGGCATGAGTTCGATTCCCAAGTTTTTTTTTTAATACTTATCTTATTTTACAGGTTTATTACATAATCAATATTGTCCCACATATGCTTCAAACGCACGTGCAGCCCAGTGGTGTTGTCTTCAACCATGTAATGGGGAGGTCTTGGGTTCTAAACCAGGCCTCCCCCATTTATTTTAGGCATTTGTTTTATTTTCCTTTTGTTTTATTATTTTTGAATTCTATTATAATTAACTAATTGATTAAGTGATAATTAACCATTAATCAAACTAAATTAATTAACAAACTAATAATTCTTAAAAATCTTATTTTTTGAAAATTAATATTAAATTTCATTAATTATTTTATAAAAATATTTGATATATCTTTTTAATAAAAAATGTTGATAGTTTATTTTTTATGTATAATTTAATTAAATGGTAAATTAATTAGTATTTAGATTAATGTTTTTTTTTAAATCATCTTAATTTTATTAAAATTTCTTTTTTGCCATTAATCATCTTTTAAATATTTGGATAATAATAGTTTTTTTTTGGAAATAATTCAATTTATGATAATAATTAATTAGGTTCATTTTTCTTAATAAATTTAAACTTTTTCTTTCTAACCCTAATTTATCTTCCAAACCCTGATTTAACCTTTTTCTTTCTAACCCGAATTTCAAAAAAACTTAATTAATTTAGATTATTTTTCTTTATTTATTATTTATCTATTTTATTTTGCCTTATTTTAATTACTTAGAAAAATTGTATAGGATATTACCATTATTGTAATTTATTTTCTCGCCCGATTATTTTGTATCTGCCCCAAAGTCATGTAATAGCGTATATTTTATATTTTACGCATTTTATTTATTTATTTATTTATTTTATGGTTAGTAAATAAGGAGTGAAAACCTAATTGTAATTAATCGAACTTAGATAATTAATTAAATAAGATAAATATTTGAAAAATAACACTCACACACGTAAGTCGATCTTTGATCGCCATCTGCACTTCCTAGGGTATCCCTCTTGGTTGCCTTCCTTAAAATGGTCAAGTCCCTCGAAAATAGGGGTGTCTTAAGCAAAGTCCCTTCAAACAGAAAAATCATCAAGTCCCTATAAACTTAAAAGATCAAGTCCCTACGAGGTTTCCTACGATATAATGATCTTGTCCCTTCGGTAAATATGATGATAGTCCATTCAAATTGCTAAAGACACCCCTATATGTTGCCTTCATTGACCATACGATGACCCTACGCCCGTCCCTTAATAAAATCCAAAGTAATGACTACCTATTCCTTAATAATAGGGATAGTCTTACTCTTGAAGAAACATAAAAGAACTTGAATGACTTAGCTTAAGGTAGGTACCTCATAGTTACTTGCTCACACTTTAAAACTACTTTTCACACATCACTTTTCATAAACATTTTGCAACTTAAAGGCTTTGTATACATCCATACGAGGATCATTACAAAGTACTTAGAAAATTTCTAATCACACACTACACTTTTCAAAAACATTTAAGTGAGCTAAGTAACTAAGAGCCCATGGATAACCATGGATATAAAGGGTGCTAACACCTTCCCTTTATATAACCTACCCCCCGAACCCAAGTCTTTTCAAAACGGTCTTTCCTGTTCTTTTATGTCCCTTCCTTATGGATAAAATAAAAGTCGTTGGCGACTCTTGCTATCCGCAACATGACTAAAAGTCAGTTCTCCCACCGTGTTACACACACCATACGAGAACAACCAAAATCTATCGTATTTTTGTTCACACGATTTCCTACTAAACCAACTCGTTAATTATTCGTTACGCTCAATTACTACGACCACCTATTCAATCAACTTCTTATATCTTTATTGTAATTCTACAACGTCGATAGTAGTCAATTCCTCTAATACTGCTACTCATTTGTCATACTACTACTTAGTCGTTCACTTAAGAATTCATCCTATTCTTGCTATTGATTTCATTATACTATTTTGCTGCTACTACTGCCTACACTTTATAATGAAGACTACTAATCCAACACAATAACTTTCGATAATTTCCAATTAAAATTGACCAAGTAATTCTTTTGTCAAATTACCAACTCATTATTATGCCACTAGTTTACCTCTACTATTTTACTTCTTACTGCATGCACACCAACTCTGCCATTTTAATATCAATTCTGCTATTTACATATACTACTATGAACTCATGTTACCAACTAACTAATTGTTTCCATGCCAATGTTAATATTCAGTTACTCATGAATAGTCATAGGGATATGAGGTCCAAGCATACAATTCATACAGACACGGGAGAACATGGCATGTACAACAGACAAAACAACCATACATTACATTCAGCCCACGAAAAATTTGCACGTGTGACGGTTGTGGTGGCATCGTGACGGTCGTCACGGCCCCAAAATGCAGATTCCTTTGTTCCAGTTTCGTTCCTTCTACAGTTTCTTTCTGCAGTTCCTTTCTCTTATGACCAGTATAATACACAACAACTACCATAACAACATAATATAATTACAACCTCCGACATCGAACAATTTTATCAATTTACGATCAAATCATAACATGATCAATTTTCCCTCTCAATCAATAAACCAAATAATGACAGAATAATTATAGACAACATCATCAACATCAATTCATGGCATAATCTATATAATTCAACCCCACATACGATTTATCATAAACTCAGTTATAGAGATTGAGCCTCACCCTTACCTTGGATTAACAATTTCTCTAATAATTTTCTGGTTAGTCTCCAAAGTTCTCCGGTCGAATTTCCAACCCTTTGCCTCTATGACTCTTTTCCTCTCCTCTTTCATCCATGAAGATAGAAATACGAACATGCTGCCATTGAGTTCCTATCTTGACCAAAATTCAGACTCCATCATCATCAATCCCGTAACTACTATTTGACCAATTTCCAACATGAACTTCCAAACTTCAAATGCATTTTTTTCTCCTTCAATACCGAACTTATTGACATGAAATCATATATCAAATTGAAGGGAATTTCATAAGCTTTCCAGAAATTTAAGAATCACTTTAATTGAAATTACAAGTAAAAAGTTATCACCTGTTTAGTGGAGGTTGTACCGTAAGTGTGAAAATGGAGATTTGATCATGAGTTTTTCTTTCTCCTTCTTTTCTTCCAAGCTATTTTCTCTCCTCTAAAACCCTTATTCTTCTCTAAGACTTTTGTCCTCTATAACTTCCATGTCTTATTCTCTTTCTACCAATTAACCTAATTTTCTCATCATATAATTCTATTATATTGGTCCTAATATTCATACACCCCACCTTTTACTAACATCAACACTTAATTGAGCCCATATAATTAATCTCATATCATTCCAATAATAATTACACAACTACTCAACCGATTAATCGACTAATAGCAACATTGCGTCCTACACCAGCAACTCATGACATTTCATAATTAATTTGAAAATATTTCGAAAATATTTAATTAAATAATTAAATATCGAGCTTTACAGTGCCAACTCCGAGTTCCGCCAGGCTAGTGTTAGATTCCCTAAACAACTATCGAATAAGTCGAACACGGATAAGACGAAATATTGTCGGTTTCATAAATCCCACGGGCACAACACCGATGATTGTATCCACCTGAAGGATGCCATTGAAATCCCTATTCGCGACGGGCATCTGAAACAATTCACTAAGAACAAATAGGCTCCTCGGCAAGAGGTACAAGAAGTCCGAAAAGCCAAAGAAACCACTCCACCGACCGTGGAGACCAATCTTTAGGTTGATCTCATCATCATGAAACCGAAGAACTTTTACATCCCCGAGCTGTACACTGCGTACTTCGCCGCCTATAGGCCGTGGGAATCTTTCCCGTCCGCAATGGTCATCTGAAGGGGAGGGCCCAACAAAGTTACGGTGGGATCAGTAAAGTGACGCTTTGATCAACTGAATAGAACCTAGCTCTAACCAAAGTTCAACTCTTGACCCTCCCCAGGGAGGATATGTTTCTGTCTCCTTTTATAAGGAAGACCTTCTCGACAGGGCACCTAACGCCAGTATCCCTCTGCTCGTGCATGCGCAGATGGCCAACTTTGATGTCCGGAGGATCCAGGTTGACTAGGGAAGCTCCGTTGATATCATGTATTCTCAACATTTGACACCCTACGTGGGCTCAGATCTCCAAGGGTTTAACGAGACTGTCTCTAGGCCTTGGGGTTACGTCGATCTGATTGTAATTTTCGGAGCAGGGAAACCGCCAGGTCCATTAAAGTATAATTCCTCGTGATCGACTGCCCGTCCCTATATCATTGTATCTTGTGACAGCCTACTCTAGCCGAGCTTATCACAGTACCTTCCACAGTGCACTTGAAGATGAAGTATTATACCTTGTCGGGACAGGTGGCCACCCTTCATGGGGACATAGAAGTTGCTCGTCGGTGCTACGAAGCTGCATCCAAAGGGCTCAACACCATTGTTGCCAAGTCAAAGTAAGCCAAGGTTGCTCTTTCCTGCAGCTCTGAGGAACCAAAGTCGCTCCCTCGAGTAGATTTCATTGACCTCGACTGCAGATTCACCGATGAAGAGGAACAAGCATAGTTGGTCGCAAAGCTTTCTTCATATGCTCTCCCCATACCCGAAGGAGACTTCGAGCTGGTCGTATTAGGGGAAGATCCCACAAAGGGGTGAAGATCAAAGTGGACATCCCAGACCTTGCAAGGAAGTAGCTAAAAGTGTGCCTAAGGGAAAATGTTAATTTGTTCTCGTGGAGTGCTGCTGAGATGCCAGGTTTGGACCCAAAAACGGCGTACCATCACTTGGCCATAGATTTTTCTGCCCGAGCAGTCGCACAATTAAGGAGGAAATAATCCCAAGAGAAGATAGAGGTCGCCAAGCAGGTCGTAAAAGACCTCCTAGAGGCACATTTTGTAACAAAGGCCAGGTATACCACTTGGCTCTCAAATGTTGTATTAGTAAAAAAGAGTAATGGAAAATGGTGCATGTGCGTTGACTACACTAATCTTAGTCGAGTTTGCCCGAAAGATGCTTACCCTTTGCCTAAAATTGATAAGTTGGTCGATAACTCTGCAAGTTTTAAATTATTCTCGTTCCTCAACACCTATTTCGGGTACAATCAGATACATATGGTTGTGATCTACAAAAAGTATATCGCCTTCATGACCGAATCAGGCAACTATTACTACAATGTAATCCCCATCGGTTTGAAAAATGCAAGCGCTACCTACCAACGAATGATGAACAAAGTCTTTCAAGCCGAAATCGAAAACATGCTCAAAATTTATATGGACAACATGATCGTTAAATCCCACGAGGAGACCGATCATGCTCTCCACTTAAAGAGAACTTTCAATCAAGCACGCAAGTGCAAAATACGATTCAACCCTGAAAAGTTCACGTTTGGGGTACGAGCATCCAAATTCCTCGATTTTTATCTAACTGAAAGAGGAATAGAGGCTAACCCCGATAAGTGTCGTGCTTTCGCTAAAACACCTACGCCAAAATCAAAAAAATCCATCCAATCGCTAAATGGGGTGCTCACTTCGTTATCACGTTTTGGGGCAAATTCTGCCCAGCATGCACTACCCCTCTTCAAGCTCCTCTACAAAGAAGCCGCTTTCGAATGGACGGAAGAGTGCGATCAAGTCCTGACACACCTCAAAAAGGCTCTATTAGAACCCCTGGTCCTCTCCCGACCAGAAAAAGGGGAAACCTTATTTATGTATATGTTTGTCGCTAGCGAAGCCTTAAGCGCCGCCCTCATACGAGAAACAACCGAGGGGCAAAAAACTATTTTTTTTTTACGAGCAAAGCCCTACAAAGGCCCAATCTTAGGTACCAACAGATTGAGAAAGTTTCCACAGCTCTCCTCCACGCAACGAGGAGACTTAGGCACTACTTCCTAGCATATACGATCATAGTACATACAAACCAACCCATCAGGCAACTCCTCAGTCGGCCCAACATAGCCGAAAGAATGCTCAAATGGTCTTTGGAGTTATCAGAATTTGACATTTGTTATGAAAGTAGAACGACCATCAAAGCCCAAGCCTTGGCTAATATTTCGTGGCTGAAATGACCATCCCGGAAAACCAGACCTGCGCGTACAAGAAATGGGTCATTTCCGTAGATGGAGCATTAAGCTCGATAGGAAGTGGAATGGGGATTATCCTGGAAAATAAGGAGGGTATCCTAATAGAAGTATCCCTCACGCTATCTTTCCCCACCTCCAACAACAAAGTGGAGTATGAATCCTTCCTCACAGGTCTTAGACTCGCGGATGATCTAGGAGCCAAGGAGATAACCATATGTACAGACTCTCAACTCGTGGCTTTGCAAATAAAAAACGATAACTTGTCAGAATACTTGACCCTGGTTAAGGAAAAGATTGCAAAATTCACATATGTTGAGGTTAAACGTGTTCCTCACGAACACAACGTACAAGCTGATGTACTATCAAAGCTCGCGAGCACGAAAAAGAAAGACATGAACAAATTTGTCATTCAAGAAATACTTCCTCGCCCCAGCATTGAAAAAATATCCTTGACCATGGATATAAACGTCATCATCGACGCCAATTGTTGGATGACCCTGGTCTACAAATACTTAACCAGTGATGAGTTACCCAACGACCCAAAGGAAGCCAATATACTCAAGCGTCGAAGCTGCTCATACGTATTGGTTGAAGGAAAACTCTATCGGCGGGGATTCTCTATCCCCCTCCTCAAGTGCGTCGAGGAGGAATTAATACCGCATATTGTAAACACCCCAAATTTTCCCTCACTAAGTTCATACCATGGCTTGTGATCTTTCATATTTGCATTAGTTTAAGCATATCATCTCATATTGCATTTTTATTTCATCTGCATTAGTTCAAGTTCATCTGCATCTAGGGTTTGTGATCTGAGCAATCCAAGATTCATTTGAGCCACTCCAAAGGCCATCAATCTTTCCAAGAGGGTCCATGTATGTTCAAGAATCATATTATATCCCTCAAAGATCAAGGAAGTCAAAGAATCACAAGAATTGGGAAAGCATGGAAGCTGAGCTAGGGTTTAACTGCACAGATGACCTGAAATTAGGGTTTTAGTTTCAGAGGCCATAACTCCAAATTTTTTGGTCATTATTGCTTCTAATGGTCTCAATATGTTATTAGTATCATGTGTACCAAGTTTGATGAAGAAATTCATTGTGGAAGTCATCTGTTCACTGGGTAACTTCTTAAGCAAGTCAGAGCAAAATCAGGGCATCTGAGGCCCCCACCAATGGAACCAAAGTGGATTTTTCATCAAATTGAAGTTATTTGATCTTTATTTGATCATTTAAGTGCTTGGAAGTTCACAAAATTGAAAGAAAGTGAGCTAAACCAAAAGTTGCCAAAAATGGAAATCACTTGTAATGTAAACTTTCCATTTTCGGAAAGTTTTTCAACCTCCTCTTTCTCAACCAAAAATGCTTCAAATGAAAAAATGTTGGCCATGAAAGTTGTAGATTGGATCATTCCCTTTTCAAAAAGTACAATAACAAGTTCTAATTCATTATGGAACTCAAGTTATGGCTTGTCAAAGTTGGCAAAAATCACATAATTTTAAAGAATGCACCAAAGAGGATTCTTTGCAAAACCACTTGCCAATTCTTTTTGTGACCTCAAACACACTTCTAATCATCATACAAACATAACACATTGTCTAAAAATAAGAATTGCCCAAAGAATTGCATCATTCCATGCCTTGAACATCAATAAATTACAAAAGGGCCAAACTTCATGGAATTTGTAAAATGACACATAAACTTCCATCCACTTGCTGAATTGCCTCAAATCCAAGTCTATGGACATCCTTGATCTCAGTTGCGCATGGACAAGCCAATAAGCCAGCTACACCATTGCCCATACCTCAAGTACAAAACTTTTGACTTTTTGGCAAGAAGCCCATACCAATCAGCTGCAGCCACCACCCACTCTCTGCCCAACCAGAACTCTACAAGCATGCTTCAAGGGTCATTTTTCATAAGAAACACAAGCTAAAAGCTCCAAGGACTCAGCATAACCAAAATCACCCCAACTTGCAAAAGCCTTCGAATCTCTCAGCTCACATACTCAACCTTCAAACTTCTTTCACCATTCATCTTAGAATCATCCACTGACCACAAAGCAACCATTAAAACAACCTCAAAGCACCCATAGACAAAACACGATTCTTGGCCAGTTGAAGTGTAATCTCACAAACTAGCCAATCTAAACTCCATTCAAGTTTCTCAATAGCATCAGGGTGATCATTGGAGTTGATTTACGCAAAGGAAGAGGTCAAAAAGCTCAAGTTTAGAAAGCTTCATCTCAGGTAGTCATCTGAAATCATTTTTCCAGAACTCCTATTTTAAGTTCCAATGTGAAAGAGCATGCTCCACTGATCATTTTGTGCTTTGTAGTTTTGAAAATGGTTGCATATTGATCATTTACTGGTTGTCTGAAACTTTTGCCGTTTTTAATTTTTCATTCGAATCTTGTTTATAAGCAATTATAAATTTGTTTTGAGAGTGGATTTGAGCTCAGGGAGATGAGAGGAGTTGATCTGGAACTTTAAAGCTCCATAAATAACCTAGGGGTGAGGTTTTGAGATTTTCAGGGGAGAAGGCTGCCGGAGAAGACGACTGGAGCTCTTCTCCGGTGGCTTGAATTTAGGGTTCATAAAATTCCTATTTTTGAACCCTAACTTCAAGAATTCTTTTCTGCCTAACCATGAAATGTATGACAATGTTTCTTTTTGCATTGATCTTCATTTGACATGTAGTATCTAGCATAATTTTGTCACAAATTTCTTCTGCATTTTTGATTTGATTTGCATTTTTTCCCTTTAGGTACCTTAAAACCCTAGATAACATAGAAAATTCATAACTTACTTAGGGTTAAGATTTAGGTCTCCTCCTTTGGGGTGTGATATCATATGGGGTTAGGGTTCCTTTAAGTTCATTTTCAATTTTTTATCCTTTGATTTGCTTCTGTTTTTCACTTTTGCATCTCATGTTACATTAAAACCCTAATTTCTCATCTTCCTTTGCATACATCTTGCATATGCTTTCATTCATGAACTTTCCATGACATTTCTTGCATCCATATAGCTCCTAAGACATCATAGGACACATTAGAATCATGTTGGATCATTTCCTTATCCATTTTCCATGTTGTGCATTCATTACATTTCATAGACTTTCATGAACTTTCATGCTTCTTCCATGCTTCATTTGCATTCTCATCTCTTGTATGAACATTCACAACTCTTGACATACATTTGCATCACCTATTAGCATCATTTGCATCATGATTATGCTTCTGGTTTTGGTTTGCATCCTTGCATACATTTCATTTCCATTTCATTTCTTTTCTTTGTGCTAACTTTTCAGGTGGTAAGTACTTTGAGAAGTGAATTTTCCTTCACTTCTCACATTCTCTTCCCATTCCTTTTATGCATCATTGCTGAATTTTGCTTTTGCTTTAGAGTGAGCTTGCTAATTCATGCTCTTCCTTCACTTTCTTTCTTCAAGTAACTTATCTTCTTAAGTGAAGTAAGTTAGCTTGTTTCTCCTGCTTCTCCTCCTTTATTCTGCTTCTTCCTTGGTGGCTATTCTTGAAGATCTCTTTTAAGCCTCATAAACCATAGGAACACCCAAGCATGATAACAATTAGGGTTTGATTAGTCCCCCCCTCTAGTTTTACCTTTGTGTCTTCTTTTGTGTCTCTCTTCTCACCTCTTAATCAGAGACTAAATCTTAAAGGTTTTAAGGCTTTGTGATTAAGGTTATGCCTGCATCCTTCTCTTAGGATGGAGTGTATAACTTTAATCCTAAGTGTTAAACCCTTAATGTGTTTAAATCTCTTAATCAATCCACCTTAATAATCACTAAGACAATAAGCTTGTAACTTGGGCCTTGCAGTAGGGTTCTAATTCTTCCTTAATTGGTTAAGAAGGACTAACCCTAGTATTAATGGACAAGTCCCCCTCAAGTTGTCTTATAAACCATAAAATACACTTCTTAATCTTATCATTAACTAAAATCCACTTTAATAAAGGTTTGTTTTGTCACGAGGTTAATCCCTAATCATGGATTAAGTTGAGGTATCTTCCTCAGCTTAAATGTTCTCATCTATTATCCTTCTATTAGGATGGTGTAATGAGTCCATTAAATCCCTGATTATGGCTTAAACTCATTATTTAACACCAAACAAAAAAACAACAAAAACATTTAAATAATCACAAGTAGGTTAATGATCTTAATCTTACATCATGGTAATTAAGTTTGAGGTGCTTATCTCATACTTAAGGTATTCTCATTATCCCTAATCAAAGGGAGGATATGATGAGTTTACTAACCTTTGGTTTAGGCTTAAGCTCATTAACTAATGACAAACAAAATAAGTAATAAAAGATTGAAAACATCAAAAACAAACAATAATCGTCTCCTCCAGGATTCTTTTCTCATCATCTTCACTCACAAACGAGAGCTCGCTTCTTCCGTCTAATGCAAGACAGTTAGCACCTGAGCCAGACAGATCATACACTTGAGCATAGGCAAGTAAGCAGTTCATCAAGTCAATTTATCTTTCAGTCTCTTTGAGTCGAACTACGGTGTTCTGACTTCCTCATTGCACGAGAGGATACGTAGGCATAACTTAACGGTTATCGAACAAAAGTCTCTGTCTCTTCCCTCCTCTTCCAACATTTTCTCTTTAAGCCTCATTCCTGAGAATTTCATTTCACTTTCTTGAACTAACACCTGTATATCCTTTTCCAGCTTTTGCACACAGATAGCACTGACACTCCCCCTTTAAACATAAACTTTCAAGCGTGGATCCCGTCGAGTACGACGGACAATCTGGGTGCTAATACCTTCCCAGGTTATAACCAACCCCCTTTCTCAGTTTCTCTGGTTCGCAACCGCCTTATCCATATCTTTCCAGGTTTATGCAACATTACCTTTCCTTCGGGATAAAAACGCCTAGCTGGTGACTCTTTTTAGTTCATCTTCATGTTCTCCTTTCGCCGACCGTTCGCATCTGTACCCTATCTGACCTTGGTGTCATTTGGTGGGAGCGACAGCTTGGCGACCTTGCTGGGGAGCCTTATATTGCAACCAGGGCTTCTGGTTCTTTTGTGGGCTCCTCCTAGCGCTTGTTTGATTTGTGTTTACGGGGGTGTTATGTACTATTTGTGCTTTGTTTATTTGCTTTATTTATTGCTTTATGTACAACTTTATTTATTGCTTTTACTTACAGTTTTGTTTATATACATCATACTGTCATTATCATTGCTGGATCTGCTTCTGTTTTGGTGGGTGGGGTTTCACTGAGTGATTAAGGTCCTATACCTGGGACCTGAGTGACACCTAGGCTAGAGTGGCTTCATATTCTTTCCCATTCTATTTCGGTCTGGTGCGGGAATATGAAACACGGTTCAGACATGGGTTTCTTTTTGAGAACTCTGTGCTACAGATTTCCTGTAGTGCTAGGGCTATCTGGGAAGCCTGCTAAGTCTGGATGACCTTTATATTGACCTTCAGAATCTGGGGTGAATTAGAGGAGGATCTTTTATGGTTATTGTAAACACTGTACCTCAGGGTTAAAAGCGTTTACACTTCTCATAACTGATCCAAGTCTGAGGATCTTTGTTCTAGAACATTACATGTGAGGGGGTTGGGTTGTTTACAGGTTTTGTAGGAACCCTTGGCCATATCATTACCCTATTACTGTATTGTTTTAAGAATGCACCACTTTGGACAATTCGTGTGATTACCCTGGACTTGTGACCCTTTATTTGGGTCCCCCACCTGGTTACTGGATTTCTGAGCCTCCATCCGGACCTTTGAACATACATGGACTTTTTACCAAGGCAGATAATCAGATCCAGCTCTTGATCACAAACCCTTGCATATCATTTTGTATACATCATCATTGCATCATTTAACATTTGCTTATTTGTTTTACAGGGTATCCATCTTCATATTTGGTTTAGTTTTGACCCCTTCTGCTGCTTAGACCACTGCTTCAGTTATCTTCTTCAGAATTTCCTTCAGCTTGTCTTCTCCAGCTTCTCCACCAGTATTGTCAGTGGTTCTTCTCCAACACCTGTATCAGTCTGTCAAAGACTTACCTCTAGCTTCTCAGTCAGTGATCTTCATCAGCAGTTGATCTCAGCTTCTTCATCAGCACCCATTATCAATATGGCTACCTCAAGAAAGAGCAACATTACATACCACTTCTTTGAGCCCACATTGACTGGTATCAGGCAGGTCCAATCCCTCATCACACCTGACCACATCCCACTATTCAGAGAGCACTATGGGGGAATTTTGGACATGGTCATGGATCTTGATGCCTCTCAGAGGAGCATGATCCATACATGCTTACAGTTTTATGACCCACCACTCAGGTGTTTCACATTCCCTGACTTCCAGTTGGGGCCATTGCTAGAAGACTTTTCCTTCTTGATTGGAGTGCCTATCAGAGGAGGGATCCCTTTCAACCCAGAGATGACAGCTCCCAGAAATGAAGAAATAACTAGGGCATTGCATTTGGAGCCTGCCCTCATTGAGCAGAACATGACAACCAAGGCTGGGGTTCCAGGCCTCCACCTTGACTTCCTAATTTCCCAGGCTATCCTGAAGGCTGCAGTAGGAGAATGGAAGGCTGTCTGTGCACTTTTAGCCCTCAGTATATATGGGGTTATCTTGTTTGCAGAGGACCCCAAATTTGTCAGTGGGGGAATGCTTACCCCGGATGGTGTGAACAATCTGGAAGACGAGGAAGAAGGCGACCGCAACCTGGAAAACTGGATACGTCCAAGGATCCCGGGGAACCAAGTCTCTAACTGGTCTTCCCAGGAAATTATAAGAGTTACTCCTGCAGAGTAATTATTATTTCCTGTCTTTTAGCATGCATCAAGTCCTGCATCTTGCCCAAGGTGTCAGGACTCATTTTGTAATAGGGCCATCTTGTATTTTGTGCAAATGATTAATTAATGAATATCAGGACATCTTTTGCAAACGAATCTCTTTTTAGATCATTGTCTTTTCATTTTTCACTTTTGTACAAAAAAATAAAATGGCAATGTTTTCAAAATAAACAACTTCATTTTCACTCTTTCTAAATAAGATAAAACTGATCACTAAAATGAACCAATCTCAACCCTTGCAGAAATCATCCTCCAGATTGCACCGACAACAGCACTGCTATGACCTTGTATGACTTCGAAAACCCGATTAATCAAGCTGATTGTTAATGCTATTATTTTATGATTGGCATTATGTTTGGTAAAACTAATATGGCTGGAAAATGTTGAATAAGAAGTTCCATATGTTAAATTAACATGGTATAGACTCTGGAAGAACAAGTCAAGACATGATGTCCTGACATGGTGGCACAGATAAATGTGGAAGTTGTCAAAGAAGATGTTGAATTCAGTTCAGAATGTCCTATCAGATGTTGGGACATTATCAAACAGAGTATAAGAACTTAATTCAGGATGTCCCAACAGATGTTGTCATATGTTACAGTCAGATGTCAAAGAAGATGTTGAAACATCTGCAAATGTCATGACAGAATTACTGTCATATGTTACAGACAGATGTCAAAGAAAATGTTGAAACATCTGCAAATGTCATGACAGAATTACTGTCATATGTTACAGACAGATGTCAAAGAAGATGTTGAAACATCTGCAAATGTCATGACAGATGTCAAAGAAAATGTTGAAACATCTGCAACTGTCATGACAACATTACTATCATATGTTACATATAGATATCAAACAAGAAGTGTTGAACTTAGTTCAGGATGTCACACCAGATGTTGTGACACTGTCAAACAGAGTAACAGTCAATGAACTTAAGTCAAGATATCAGGATGTCACACCAGATGTTAGGACATTGTATCAGTTAATGGAATAAGTTCAGGTTACAGGATGTCACATCAGATGTTGTGACATTGTATCAGTAAATGAAGTAAGTTCAGTTTTTCAGGATGTCCCAACAGATGTTGTGACATCTCAGACCTGCTACCAGAATTAATTAATGACTAACAGAACTGAGTAAATTCAGGGGAATCTATCTGGAATTAATTGGAAAGAGATAAGCAATACAAGGCGCATCTTTAGGGAGATTAGTTATCTGATTTCAGTAAAACAGAATAACTAATTCACCTTGAATTAAGGAGGTAGCAAACTATCTAACCCTAATTCAAGGTGATGACAGTGGGATTTATTAGATCTGAATTATGCAGAATATTCTGGAGATATTATGCCATCATATGTGGTGCTGATTTAAAGGGTGCTGTTTTAGAAGATCTTAAAGACTCAATTTAAATTGAAGACAAATAATGAAAAATATAGAGTTTCTATATTTAGAGATATTTTAGGAGTTTTTAGATTTGAAGATCTTTTGGCATATTTGTAGCAGCTATTGTTGTGATTGTTTAGGCCCAAATCCAGTTGGGAATATGTTATAAAAGAAACCCTGTAACCTAGTTTAACACAACCCAATTAACCGAAAATGTAAACATTATTAGGGTTGTGTTCTTGTGGCAGCCGTGCGTAACAAGGAACTCTATTGTGGCTGTTTCACTTGTGATTCTCGAAGCTTGTAAGCAAGAGAAGTATTGTGTCTTGATTGAAACTTTTAAGTAAGATCAAGCTGTTGTGTTTGAAGTGTGACTTCAATTTTATTAATCATTGTAAAAGATCACTGTGTAATTGAGGGGGAGTGAGTTGGTACTCATATCTAAGTTGTGTCTTAGGTAGAAATTGCATTGGGTAGATATTAAGTGAAAGATTAAACTGGGTGGTTTAAGTCTAGAATTAATATTACTTATAGTGGATTTCCTCCTGGCTTGGTAGCCCCCAGATGTAAGTGTGGAGATACACTGAACTGGGTTAACAATTCTGCTGTGTTCTTTATATCTTTTATGTTTTATGCAGTACCTGAACTGAATGTCCTATCAGATGTCCCAACATCCTGAAGCATGTTTGACTCTGATATATCAGAATTATTTAAGTACTGATATGTATGCCTTACCATGTTTATAAGTAACAGATAAGATGTCTCAACATCATATTCGACATCTGAGTCTGTCATACCAGAATTTCAATTGGTATCAGAGCAGGCATCCTGGTCTGTTTCTGGATGAGATCTAAGGGGGATACTTTCTGGTTCATGGTAAAGGAAAAAGGATGATATAATGAAAAGCTGTTGGAACTTGAGAGGTTCATATTGGCGTTTGAATGGTCCCTAGAAGTGGAGGATGGACTATTCATCATATGGTGTATATTGGACCAGTCTGGTGTTATTAGGGCTGGAAATTTGCTGGTGAATTGCTGTGTAGCTATGATGTCAAACAGAATGTCCTGACATCTTGGTTCAGAGAATTCTATATTTGAAGGAGGCTTGTATTTTGTTTTCTGTGAGAACTGGAGAACACTTAGTTCAGAATGTTGTGGTTCTTGATGAAATAAGAGGTTGGAGCCAAAACAAAAGAGTATAATCTTTCATGCGGGAGTGAAAATCTTGATAAGTTATCTCTTAAGCTTATTTATGGTGACCTAATGAGGATATTCTTCCTGGTTATGGTGTCCTATGTTGTTTAGGTATAGCTGGAGAAAATCTCTCTTGTGAAGATACATGTTTATGATTGTCTAAATCATGAACTGAAGGAAGTTTCATCAAGAAAGAAGCTGAATTGATATGTCAATCCTAATGGCTTGAAACCACACTACACATCAACAGTTTATGGTAAATGTTGAATCAAAGACCTAAAAGATTGTTTTTTTTTTGGATTTCTGAAGCTATGAAGCTGAATACTCCTTGAGATGCTACTGTCTATTGTATGTGTGCAAAGTATCTTTCATAATGTTATAGCACTTCAGTTGGAGCTGATTGAAGAAAAGATAGTAATCTTGAAAGCAATAATGTTTCAGAACCAAGCTTAGTTTTGTGATCCAGAAGAAGGAAACTGGTGTGATATCCTGCTAACATGATGGATGCTTTGGGTGCTAGACAAATGTGTGATGATCACATATGTTTGGAACCTACTCCTAACCTGGAAGAGGAGGCATTTATGCTACATGTTGAAGACTTAGATAATGACTCTGACACATAGATCATTGCTTCTGTGGACCCTAGCATAGCCAAAAGGCTTAGGGCTAGAAAGGAAAAGAAGACTGCAGGACATTCAACTCCTGAAAAGAAGCAGCCTACTCCAAAGAAAGACAAGGCCAAAGTGGTATTTGGTCCTACTAAACAATGGAGCAAGGTGAATACCCAAAAGAGGAAAGCTGTAACTCCACCAGATTCAGATGTTGAAGAGGATGTTCCAACATCCCAACCAAAGAAGAAACCAGCACCCTCAAGGTCCACCTCTGCTGTTCCAGAAGCTCCTCTGGACAATGTTTCATTCCATCATGTGTCAAGTGTGAGCAGATGGAAATTTGTATACCAAAGAAGGGTAGCACTTGAAAGAGAGCTGGGCAGCAATGCACTTGAGTGCACTGAGGTAATTGACCTAATTTCTTCTGCTGGTTTACTCAAAACAGTATCAAACTTTTCACCTTGCTATGAGCTGTTAGTCAAGGAATTCAGTGTCAACCTTCAAGAGGACTGTGCTGAAGGTAAATCAGATGAATTCAGAAAAGTCTATGTAAGAGGGAGATGTGTGGAATTCTCTCCTAGGGTTATCAACCATTATCTAGGGAAAGAATCTGATGGATCTAATGAGCTGGGCAAGACAGATAACCAGGTGTGCAAGGTCATTACTGCCAATCAAGTCAAAGCTTGGCCAGTCAAGGGAAAACTTTCTGTTAGCTTGCTAACAAGGAAGTATGCAATGCTGCATAGGATTGGCACTTTAAACAGGGTCCCTACCAACCATACTTCTTCAATAGCAATTGGATTGGACAGATTCTTATATGTTGTGGGCACCCAAACAAAGCTGGACTTTGGGGCTTACATCTTTGATCAAACCGTAAAGCATGCAGGAACATCAACAACAAATCTTCCCATTGCTTTTCCCTCTCTGCTATGTGGAATCATACTAAGCCAGTATCCAGGTATCCTCACTGAGAAGGATTCAGTCTGCAAAAGAAAAAGTCCTCTGGCCTTCCATTACAAACTTTTCTTGAGCCATCATGCTGCTGATGTTGAAGCTTCCATTAGGACATCTGTTGGACCTTCAAAATCAAAGACTCCCATATCCAAAGCTGCCTTGATTGCAGATCTGAATAACACTTGCAAAAAGCTGGATGCCAGGAAGAAAAAGCTTGAGGAAGTAATTCAAAGGCTGGAGCTGGAAGAGGTTGCTCAGAATACTGTTGAATCTGATGATGAATCTGAAGATGAAAAAGCTTCTAAATGTATCTACAAATGTGGGTGATAAATGCATGACTTTGGTCATGATTAAAGCTAGCAATGTGACCAACAATTGCTATAAGCAAGGGAAGAATGTCAGATTGGGAAGTCTGATCAGAATGGTTATTGAACTGGTAGTCTCTTCCACTACTAGTCATGGATAGTGGCAGTATGAACCCTTTGTAGCAAGCAAACTAAGAGCATCTGTTTTGGAATATAAAATCAAGTGTGGATATTTATCAGTTGTGCTCTTTGTATGTTCATCAGGGGTGTGAAATTGAGAATTAGTGGAGTTTATGCTCAGCTGGAGTATTGTTTATCCATGACATAAGGAGATCTTACTAATCTTATCTGGAGCTAACCTTAAAATCCTTCAAAATTAAAAGATCAGATTGTGTAGATCTATCTGATAAGGTATTATACAAGGATTTAAGATCAATTGTTGTTTGTGGAGTTCACAAATATTTGATTGATTATCCTTGTGATTCAAGATTGGTGATGTTCAAAAAGATGTTGGAACATCTTATCATCAGAGTTTGTGCAGAATCATGGGAGAGGTATTGCATAAGCTGTAGCATTGGCTTCAGTCTTGTGTGACAGGAGTTATGTATTTCTGGAAAGTTTCTTGTCAAGAACTGGTCTGGATATTGTTGATTCTGAAGATGGAGATGAAAGACCATGAACATATCATAATCTTGATGACTACTTGGATTGGTTTATTTCTGATCTAGGTGTAATCCAGAATGCTCATCATGGAGTTAAGATAGGTGGCGATATCATAAATTTGTTTAGACTGCCTTACTCAAGGAAAGGTGGCATCCTTGGTATAGTTATGAGGTGTAGTTCTTAACTATTCCTTCTGAATAATCAGACAGTGGCAGGTTTGAAGACTTTGGAGAAACATTGGAAGTTTCTCATCAATATGTGTTATTGGTAGGAACTTTTGCAAAACCAATAGAATGGAGGTTGTTTACTCAAACTTGATGGATAAATCAAGTCTATGAGAGCATGGAACTCTTGTTCTATAAAGGAAGGAGGTTCTTTCAAGTGGCAGAAGAAGGACCTGAATTTAACAGATGGATGTGGGCTAATAATGTTTAAACATCTAGTTCAACATCAGAGTCTAATTGGTGAAGTGACACATAAATCAAGATAAAATGATCTATAGGGATTGAATGCTTCATAAGGCCTTTTATCTTGACAGCTTGGTGAAGATCAACTTTATTGATCAGGATATCTTTGGAAGATTTATTATAAACGTGAAGAAGACAAAAGTGGCAATTGGCTTTTTCATATGAGGATTCATAAAGGAGGTTATCAAAATGTGGTAATTGGTTGATCTTTAAAGTGGATTCGAAGAATCAAGATAATCAGAGTGTGGCAGCTGGTTGTTCTTGAGGATTGTCTTGGAATAAATTGCTCTTGGGCAGAGGAGTGATGAGTTGAAGACTCAAGAGGATTTATTCTTCTTGAAAGTGAATGAGAGTTTATCATTCTTTCTGGAATTCTGATTCTAACTGGTGGCACAGTGTAGTTGAAGATTTTCAGTGCTATAGTAAGTCCAGTTGGTGGAGCACATCTAGGATCATGGTGATAAGGTCTTGGTGTATGAAAAATGTTCTAACTAAGTGTTAGTACATTATCTGGGGTGTTTATCTACATGGTTTCTATTATTAGACTACCTAATCATATGGGAGAATGATGAAGTAGATGATCTATATTGGAAGAAACATGTAGAAGAGACTGAAGTATATCAGGTATTGATTGCTTGGAAGTTTATTTGTGGACATTCATTCTAATGTCATAATTAGTTTGGATGTGTTTTATCTGGATTGTATGGCCTTTGGTGTGTAAAGGCTTAATGTCAAGAACCTGTGTGCTAGAAGATGTTCATCTTGTGTAGTCTGTGGCAACTACAAACCCAGAAAGGAATCAGGTATGCTTTGGTACAAGAAGTGAATGTGTTCAATTGGGAATTGAACAGAGGGGGAGCTCTTGAAGACATGAAGATGCGTCTTATGTTTTCCTTTCATCAATGTACAGAGAAGCATGGAGTATCCTAGATAGGGGGAGTGTGTTACAAGTATGTGCACCTGATTTTGTGGTGTTAAGGGGGAGTAATACCTTAACCAGATAAGGAGTATCCTAAGAGTCTAGAAGGCTATATTATATAAAGCTGCTCTCTGCAGCTTATGTTTGATTCTTGAGGAATTGTGAAGCTTGTGTGTGTTTCAAGCTTCTGGAGATTATATACCTCCATGTTTATTATGGTACCTTTGTCTTTTTATGGCTAAAAAGGGGGAGAAGTAATAGTGTGAGGTATGATATGAAGATGTGATGTTAAGGAACTTCTACATAAGGTACTACTACACCTGTATGTAAATTAGTTTTAGCCAAAATAAGCCAAAGGGGGAGATTGTTAATGCTATTATTTTATGATTGGCATTATGTTTGGTAAAACTAATATGGCTGGAAAATGTTGAATAAGAAGTTCCATATGTTAAATTAACATGGTATAGACTCTGGAAGAACAAGTCAAAACATGATGTCCTGACATGGTGGCACAGATAAATGTGGAAGTTGTCAAAGAAGATGTTGAATTCAGTTCAGAATGTCCTATCAGATGTTGGGACATTATCAAAAAGAGTATAAGAACTTAATTCAGGATGTCCCAACAGATGTTGTCATATGTTACAGTCAGATGTCAAAGAAGATGTTGAAACATTTGCAAATGTCATGACAGAATTACTATCATATGTTACAGACAGATGTCAAAGAAAATGTTGAAACATCTGCAAATGTCATGACAGAATTACTGTCATATGTTACAGACAGATGTCAAAGAAGATGTTGAAACATCTGCAAATGTCATGACAGATGTCAAAGAAAATGTTGAAACATCTGCAACTGTCATGACAACATTACTGTCATATGTTACATATAGATATCAAACAAGAAGTGTTGAACTTAGTTCAGGATGTCACACCAGATGTTGTGACACTGTCAAATAGAGTAACAGTCAATGAACATAAGTCAAGATATCAGGATGTCACACCAGATGTTAGGACATTGTATCAGTTAATGGAATAAGTTCAAGTTACAGGATGTCACATCAGATGTTGTGACATTGTATCAGTAAATGAAGTAAGTTCAGTTTTTCAGGATGTCCCAACAGATGTTGTGACATCTCAGACCTGCTACCAGAATTAATTAATGACTAATAGAACTGAGTAAATTCAGGGGAATCTATCTGGAATTAATTGGAAAGAGATAAGCAATACAAGGCGCATCTTTAGGGAGATTAGTTATCTGATTTCAGTAAAACAGAATAACTAATTCACCTTGAATTAAGGAGGTAGCAAACTATCTAACCCTAATTCAAGGTGATGACAGTGGGATTTATCAGATCTGAATTATGCAGAATATTCTGGAGATATTATGCCATCATATGTGGTGCTGATTTAAAGGGTGCTGTTTTAGAAGATCTTAAAGACTCAATTTAAATTGAAGACAAATATTGAAAAATATAGAGTTTCTATATTTAGAGATATTTTAGGAGTTTTTAGATTTGAAGATCTTTTAGCATATTTGTAGCAGCTATTGTTGTGATTGTTTAGGCCCAAATCCAGTTGGGAATAGGTTATAAAAGAAACCCTGTAACCTAGTTTAACACAACCCAATCAACCGAAAATGTAAACATTATTAGGGTTGTGTTCTTGTGGCAGCCGTGCGTAACAAGGAACTCTATTGTGGCTGTTTCACTTGTGATTCTCGAAGCTTGTAAGCAAGAGAAGTATTGTGTCTTGATTGAAACTTTTAAGTAAGATCAAGCTATTGTGTTTGAAGTGTGACTTCAATTTTATTAATCATTGTAAAAGATCACTGTGTGATTGAGGGGGAGTGAGTTGGTACTCATATCTAAGTTGTGTCTTAGGTAGAAATTGCATTGGGTAGATATTAAGTGAAAGATTAAACTGGGTGGTTTAAGTCTAGAATTAATATTACTTATAGTGGATTTCCTTCTGGCTTGGTAGCCCCCAGATGTAAGTGTGGAGATACACTGAACTGGGTTAACAATTCTGCTGTGTTCTTTATATCTATTATGTTTTATGCAGTACCTGAACTGAATGTCCTATCAGATGTCCCAACATCCTGAAGCATGTTTGACTCTGATATATCAGAATTATTTAAGTACTGATATGTATGCCTTACCATGTTTATAAGTAACAGATAAGATGTCTCAACATCATATTCGACATCTGAGTCTGTCATACCAGAATTTCACTGATGAAGGGGTTGAAGAAGATTATGAGTTATCGGAAGAGTTAGCAAGGTTTTTGAGACAGGAAGAGAAGGTGATCATCCCTCATCAGGAGGAGGTTGAGACAGTTAATCTTGGTACCTAAGAAGACTTGAAAGAAGTGAAGATTGGGGCCAGTCTGCAAGATTCAGTGAAGAAACAACTTATTGAAATGCTTCGAGAGTACGCTGACGTCTTTGCTTGGTCCTACCAAGACATGCCAGGTCTGGATACCGACATTGTTATGCACAAGCTGCCTTTGAAAGGAGACTGTCCTCTAGTAAAACAGAAGCTACACCGTACTTGTCCTGATATGGCCATGAAGATAAAAGAAGAGGTACAAAAACAGTGGGACGCCGACTTCCTTGCTGTAACTAGTTACCCACCGTGGGTTGCTAACATTGTACCAGTGCCTAAGAAGGATGGCAAAGTACGGATGTGTGTAGATTACCGGGATCTGAACAGAGCTAGCCCGAAAGATGATTTCCCATTACCTCACATTGATGTATTGGTCGACAACACGACTCAGTTCTCGGTATTCTCTTTCATGGATGGATTTTCAGGATATAATCAGATCAGGATGTCACCAGAAGACATGGAGAAGACTATTTTTGTAACACCCACTTTTCCCATTTTCTAAAATAACATAAGTTTTCAGATAAATCAGAGTTTAATTAACAAGTGAGTAGTTACATTTTCAAAATCAACGAAAAGTATAATCATTTATTAAAAACAGCGGAAATATCTTTTTATTCAACAATCGGCAATTCGCCAAATATCCATAAAATTCATCAATTCATTTAATTTATAAGTTTCAACAAAATATGATACGTAACTATTACAACACGAATAATTAAATAACAAATATCCCCATTTCCCGTGTTACGTATCAGAGCGACTCCAAGGACTCGACCAAACAACTTGTACTCCGAGCATACTCAAGTACCTGAATCATCTGTACTTCCGAAGAAGCACAGACGCAACCAAACAACAAAGGGGCGAGAAAACAATTCAATAAATTAACGGTGCAAATAACATCTTACAGGGTAGTCTCACCTCTATTCATCAAATACACATCATACATCATACTATTAATCGATATCTCAAATAGTTCATCAACACATATCATACATCATTAAATCAATCAATGCAAAGTGACTCAATGACACAATGCAAATGCGGTACCGACTCACAATAACGGTTCATCAAATAGAACCCCGAATGCATCGTTAACGTCTCCAACAAGACACGATCATCCCTGCAACCACGATTCTCAACGAATCCCGAATGATCACTTACGCTCCACCGAGACATGATCATTCCACCAAATGTGTATGCATATGCAGACTCAAACGCATACACCATAATACAAATACGCATGAAAACAGTCATGCCTTCACGATCCTCATGATCTTCATCATTTATCACACATCCCATCACATGGGTCACATAAACAATCAGACAATATTCACACATATTATCAACACAATTCATATGGTTCATCATCAAGAGTCATATAAATCAACATAAGCACATATATTCCTACACACTAATTACCAATTATCATATCCTATGAATTCCTCATTAATTCCACCCTCAATGATTTTCCATACATTTTCCAATATAACATGATCCTTCCGATCCTCACCGCTACCAACTTTACCTCATGGGGTCTACGCAAAGCATACAATCAACAATATTACCAATCAACATGATCCTCGTGATCTTCATCAGTTATTAACCAGCCCATCATATAGTTTGTACAAGAATTATAATAACATCACCATACTCAACACATTTTAAGTAACCAATTAATAAAGTTATACTATCCACAATAATCATATAAAACTCACACACTAATTATCGATTGTCAGGTCCTATAGTTACTCATGGATGTTATTCTCAAAGCCTTAGACTAATGGTAAGAAAGTAGACCAAGGGAACAGGACGAAACCGGCTTAAAATATCATGAATTTCCCAAATACAGAGGCCTGACACGCCCCCCCGTGTCCCCTGACACGACCCGTGTCACACGGCCTGACGAACCATCCTAAAAACATCATTTTCCAAAGTACAGAACTGTGACACGGCCCGTTGTAAACACCCCAAATTTGCCCTCACCCATTCACACCATGGCTTGTGATCTCTTCATATGCATAGGCTCAATCATAGCATCTCATACCACATTTTTTTTTAATCACTGCATTGCTTCTAAGTCATCTGCATCTAGGGTTTGTGATCTGAGCAATCCAAGAGCTATTTGAGCCACTCCAAAGGTCTTCAATCACTTCAAAGGGGTCCATGTGTGTTCAAACATCATATTGTATCCCCACAAAGTCAAGAAAGTCAAAGAATCACAAGAAATGGGAAAGGCATGGAAGCAGAGCCAGGTTTAACTGCACAGATGACCTAAAATTAGGGTTTTGGTTTCAGAGGCCATAACTCCAAATTTTTTTGGTCATTCTTGTTTCTATTGGTCTCTATATGTTATGAGGATCATGCATATCAATTTTCATGAAGAAATTCAATGGGGAAGGCATCTAATCAAGAGTTGACTTCTTGAGCAAGTCAGTGCAAAATCAGGGCATCTGAGGCCCCCAATGACCCAACCAAAGGGTGTTCTTCATCATTTTGAATGTGTATGATCTTTATTTCATCATAGAAGATGTTAGAATTCACAAAAGTGAAGAATTTCAAGCCATTTTCAAAGTTGCCTTTTTGGGAAAATGACTTGTAATGAAAACTTGCCATTTTGGGAAACTATTTCAACCCTTTCTTTTTGGTTCAAAAATGCTTCAAATGGGAAAACTTTGGTCATGAAAGTTGTAGAATGGATCATTCCCTTTCCAAAAAGTACAAGAACTCATTCTAATTCATTTTTGAATCAAAAGTTATGGTTTGTCAAAGTTGGGAAAAATCACATAATTTCAAGTTATGCACCAAAAAGGAAAAGTTGCAAAATCTCTTGCCAAGGCAAAATGAGACCTCAAAGTGACTTCTAATCCTTGAACAAACATAAACCATTGCCTAAAATTCAGAATGCACCAAGAGTTTGTCCATTTTCATGACTTGTGGATCAAGAAATCACAAAGGGGGCCAAAAGTCACAAAGTTGCAAAACCTATGACAAACCCTAATCCACTTGCTGCCTTGCCTCTAACCCATTTCCATGGCTCTCCCTAAACTCAGCTGAGCCCAACCATGCCCCTATCACAGCCTTACACTTGCCCATACCTCAAGTACACCTAACATTGACTTTTTGCATAAAGACCCATACCAATCAAGCTAGGCCAGACCAACTCCTCTGACCTATCCAAGAGTGATAAGTGGACCAAATGCAACACAACACACCAGACACACAAGCCTGAAACACTCTCCACGCCATAGCTCCAAGCTTTGCCCTCTTATGCATTTTCATTCGAAACACATCACACAAGCATCAAACATAAAAACAAACTCCATAGAACATCTCAGCATGTCTCACTGATCATCCCTGACCCTTCACCTTGCCCTGAAACTCCCTGAAATCAAAACACGATTTCCTCCCCTCTCTGAGCAGAACTCCATCAATCTCAGAAATCAGCCCAAATAAACTCCAAACAAGCTTTGCAAACATCTGAGGGAGGTCATTAGAGTTGATTGGAAGCAAGGAAGCAGGCTGAAAGCTCCAAACTGAAAGCTTCACTTCAGGTAGCTTCAAAAAATTATTTTTTCCAGAAACCTTGTTTTAAGTTACTAAAATGATCTACATGTTCCCCTGATTGTTTTGCACTTTGTATTTTTGAAAATGATTGAGTATTGAGTATGTACTACATCTCTGAAAGTTTGGCCATTTTCATGTTTTTGATTCGAATCATGGTTTTGAGTAAAAAGAAATGGATTTTGAGAGTAGATTCATGTTTAGGGAGTTTGAGAGGTTTGATCTGGAGCTTTACAGCTCTTAAAGTGACCAGGAGAGTGAGTTTAAGATTTCTCAGGGAGGGTGTCACCGGAGAAGACGACCGGAGCTCTTCTCCGGTGACCTGAAAGTGATTAAGTGTCTTAATTAGGTTTAGGGTTCAGTTTGAATGTATGCCGTAGATTCAGTTGACTGACATTGACCCGCGCGCAAACAAATGGTCCAGATCTTTCACTTAAGCCCTAATCCACGTCATTAATCTAATTAATTAAGTTTATAAATTAATCTGGTCAGTTTGAATGTGAGCCGTTGGATGACGCGCCAGTCAATTCCCTCCTTTTCCATTTGAATGCCAGCCTTCAGATTTGCATACTTTCCATTATTTTCATTTTTAATTCATTTTCTTTTCATTTTATTTATACGAATTATTAAAAATAGCAAAAATCATTTAAAAATTATGAAAATTTTTGTCAAAGTTTTCATTAATTTTTAAGACCCAAAAATATTTTTTTTTTTTTTTGCACTGAAAATTATTTTTAAAACATTTAAATGTTTATTTTTAATTAATTAATGGAAATTAATTAATTAAAAATACATTTAGGTATTTAAAAATCACAAAAAAATTCATATAACATTTAGAAACATTGTCCAACTCTCAAACCAGATTTCTTTTTTGTGCTTGATGCCTCTTGATCATTTTCATTAGATTTAATTCCATTTTAAGGCAATATTTTGTTTCCAACTTCAAAATTTTCTTTCTGCCTAACCTTTGAGAGTTGAATGGTGATTCTTCTTGCATTGCACTCTTCATGGCATGTAGTTTATAGGATAAAATTGGTTTGAATTGATCTTGCATTTTCAATTTGTTTAGCATTTTTTCTTGATGAGGTCCCCCAAAACCCTAGCAATCTTAGGAAATTCATAACTTACACTAGGTTAAGAGTTGGATCCCCTCCTTTGGGCAGTGAGTTTGTGTAGGTTTAGGGTATCTTTGATTGCATTTTCAAATTTTTATCATATCATTTGCTTCTGGTTTTGGATTTTTGCTTTGTATGGTGCATGTAACCCTAATTTGTGCCTTCCTTTGCATCCATTTCTCATTTGCTTGCATCCATTGGCTTGCCATGACATTTTGTGCCTCCATATGATTTATAATGCATCTTAAGACATATTAGAACCTTTTTTGATCATTGCATCTTTCATTTGTCATGTTATATGTCCATTGCATTTCATAACTTTTCATGTACATTCATGGTTCAAAACATGCTTCATCTGCATCCATTGCCTTGTATGATCATTCTCATGTCTTGCCTCATGTTTGCATCATCCCTTAGAATCATTAACATCATGCTTATGCTTCTGGTTTTGGTTTGCACCATGGCATTTCATCCCATTCTCATTGCATTTCATTTTCTTATGCTAACTTTTTAGGTGGTAAGTTGTTTGAGAAGTGAATTTGCCTTCACTTCTCATAATCTCTTCTCATCTCTCTTGCATCTTTGCTGCATTTTATCTTGTGTATTGGATTGAGCTTGCTCATTCATGTTCATCTTACTTTCTTTCTTCAAGCAACTTGTCTTCTTAAGTGAAGCAAGTTGTTTTGCTTCTCTGTGCTTCCTGCTCCTTTCATCTGCTTCCTTCCTGGTGGTTTCTCTGAAGATCTCTCTCTATTAAGCCTCATAAACCCTAGGATCTCCAAGCATGATAACAATTAGGGTTTGATTAGTCCCCCATTTAGTTTTACCTTTGTGTCATCTTTTAGTCTTCTCTTCTCATCTCATAATAAGGGACTAAACCCTAAAGGCTTTAAGGCTTTGTGATTAAGCTTATGCCTGCATCCTTCTATTAGGATGGAGTGTATAACTTTAATCCTAAGTGTTAAACCCTTAATGTGTTTAAATCCCTTAATCAACTCACTTAATAATCATCAAGACATCAAGCTTGTAACTTGGGCCTTGCATTAGGGTTCTAATTCTTCCTTAATTGGTTAAGAAGGACTAACCCTAGTGTTAATGGACAAGTCCCCCTCAAGTCGTCTTACAAACCATAAAAATCATTTCTTCATCTTACCATTAACTAAAATCCACTTTAATAAAGGCCTTGTTTTGTCATGAGGTTAATCCCTAATCATGGATTAAGTTGAGAAGTCTTTCTCAGTTTAAATGTTCTCATCTATTACCCTTCTATTAGGATGGTGTAATGAGTCCATTAAATCTCTGATTATGGCTTAATCTCATTACTTAACACTAAACAAAAGCAACAAAAACATCTAAATAATTACAAGTAGGTTAATGATCTTAATCCTACATCATGGTAATTAAATGTGAGATGCTGACTTCACACTTAAGGTATTCTCATTACCCCTAATCAGAGGGAGGATGTGATGAGTTTACTAATCCTTTGGTTTAGGCTTAAGTTCATTTTCTTATGACAAATTCCAAAAGCAATAAAAGACTGAAAACACAAAAAACAAACAATAATCGTCTCCTCCGAGATTCTTTTCTCATCTCATTCATTCATAAACGAGAACTTGCTTCTTCCGTCTAATGCAAGACAGTTTGCACCTGAGCTAGACAGGTCATACACTTGAGCATAGACAAGTAAGCAGTTCACAAGTCAATTTATCTTTCAGTCTCTTTGAGTCGAACTACGGTGTTCTGACTTCCTCATTGCACGAGAGGATACGTAGGCATAACTTAACAGTTATCGAACAAAAGTCTCTGTATATTCCCCCTTTTTCCAGCATCATTCTTTAAGCCTTATAATCTTGAGCTCCTTATTCTTGTTCTTACACTGACACTTCACGTATACACTTCACACTTCTTTTACACTGACACTTGCATTCTTTCCAGCTTTGATACACAAATAGCACTGACACTACCCCTTTAAAACACAAATCTTTTAAGCGTGGATCCCGTCGAGTACGACGGACAATCTGGGTGCTAATACCTTCCCAGGTTGTAACCAACCCCTTTCTCAGTCTCTCTGGTTCGCAACCGTCTTATCCATGTCTTTTCTTAGGTCTATGCAGCATTACCTTTCCTTCGGGATAAAAATGCCTAGCTGGCGACTCTTTCCTTCCTGAGTTCACCCCTGTGTGTTCTCTTCTCCTTTCACCGACCGTTCGCGTCTGTACCCCTCTTGGCCCTGTGTCATTTGGTGGGAGCGACAGTTTGGCGACTCTGCTGGGGACCCTTATACTATAACCAGGGCTTCTGGTTCTTTTTGTGGGTTCCTCCTAGCGCTTGTTTGATTTGTGTTTACTGGGGTGTTATGTGCTAATTGTGTTTATATATTTGCTTTATTTACTGCTTTATGTACAATTATTTATTGCTTTCTTTACAGCTTTATATATCATACTGTCATACTGTCATCTTGCTGGATCTGGTTTTTTGTTTTGGTGGGTGGGGTTCTACTGTGAGTTTAAGGTCCTATACCTGGGACCTGAGTGACACCTAGGCTAGAGTGGTTCATGTTCTTTCCCATTCCATTTCGGTCTGGTGCGGGAATATGAAACATGGTTCAGATGTGGGTTTCTTCTTGAGAACTCTGTGCTACAGATTTCCTGTAGTGCTAGGGCTATCTGGGAAGCCTTCTAAGTCTGGATGACCTTTATTATGACCTTCAGAAACTGAGGTGAATTAGGGGAGGATCTTTTATGGTTATTGTAAACACTGTACCTCCAGGTTAGAAGTGTTTACACTTCTCATAACTGATCCAAGTCTGAGGATCCTTGTTTTAGAACACCACCTGTGAGGAGGTTGGGCTGTTTACAGGTTTGCAGGTACCTTTGGTCACATCATACCTTGATACTTGCCTTATTTAAGAATGCCTCACTTTGGACAGTTCTTGTGATTTAACCCTGGACATGTGACTCTTTATTTGAGTCTTCCACCTTGGTTACTGGATTTCTGAACCTCCATCTGGACTTCTTGAACATACATGGGCCTTTTATACCAGGGCAATTAATCAGATCCAGCTTGATCACAAACCCTTGCATATCATTTGCATACTCATCATTGCATCATTTTAACATTTGCTTATTTGTTTTCAGGGTATCCACATTACATCTAGCTTGGTTTTGACCCCTTCATCTGCATAGACCCCTGTACATCAGTTGCCTGCTTCAGCTACTGCCATCATCAGTCTCAGTATATCAGTGGCTCATCTCCAGTATCAGTCTTCATCATCAGCACTTGTTTTCAGCTCTTCATCAGCAGTCATGGCACCCAAGAAGAGCAACATTTCATACCATTTCTTTGAGCCTGTGCTGACTGGCATCAGACAGGTCTAGGCACTTATCACTCCAGACCACATCCTATTATTCAGAGAGCATTATGGAGGCATCCTCGATATGGTTATGGACCTAGACCCTTCTCAGAGGAGCTTGATCCACACCTGCCTACAGTTTTATGACCCTCCTTTGAGATGCTTCACTTTCCAGAACTTTCAGTTAGGACCTCTACTAGAGGAGTTTTCATCATTGATTGGAGTACCTGTTAGGGGTGGGGTTCCCTTCAACCCAGAGATGACTTCTCCCAGCAATGGAGAAGTGGCAAAAGCACTGTACCTAGAGCCTGTATTGATTGAGCAGAACATGACAACAAAGGCTGGGATCCCTTGTTTGCACTTAGATTTTCTGACTTCTCAGGCCATCCTGAAGGCATCCTTAGGAGAATGGAGGGCAGTTTGTGCATTATTAGCCCTCAGTATATATGGGGTTATACTATTTACAGATGAGCCCAAGTTTATCAGCAAGAATGCCATTCATCTCTTCCTTTTGAGGAACCCAGTACCCACACTGCTGGGAGATTTCTATTATTCTGTTCACCAAAGGAATGAGAAGCAGAGAGGGAAGTTGGTGAGATGTTGTGCTCCTCTATTTCATACCTGGCTGCTCAAACACTTACCTAGGACTGATGCCTTCCTGAATCCTCACCAACAGAAGAATTGGGCTAAGAGACTTATTGCTCTGACTTCAGATGACATCAGATGGTGCACCCAGAGCACCAAGGGCAGAGACATAATCACTAGCTGCGGGCAGTACCCCAATGTACCTCTAGTAGGAGTGAAGGGTTGCATCAACTACAATCCTTTGCTGTTTAAGAGACAACTGGGCTATGCTTTGGTTCACCCTCCTAGAATACAAGACTTGGCTGAGACTCTGTATTGTGAGATAAAACCTAACCTAGCTGTTGTTAGGCAAGCATCTTGGGCTTGGGATAACATCCAGACAAAGGGGATGGCCATTCTTGGGAGATGCAATAATGTGGCTTCAGCTCAGTATTATGAATGGTCTCATGCTAGGGCTCAAATCTCTGGGATGCCCTTCACCATTGAGGAAGCACCTGGACCATCCACAATACCACCTCCAGCCACTGTCAGCCTGGAAGAATTTGAGAAGCTGAAGGAAAGGAATGAGAATCTGTCTCAAGCTCTGAAGAAGACCCTCTGGGAGAGGAGTGATGGTCGTCTAGACATTGAAAGATTGGAGAAGCTTAAGGTGGAACATCTGACCAAGATTGGGAAAGCAGAGGACTACATCAAGAAATCAAGAGCTGGAGAGCAAATATTGAAGAATGCCTGTAAAGAGGCCCAATTTCAGAAGGCTAGGACTGATCTCTATCTAGAGGAAAGTCAAGCTAGGTGGGTCAGGATCACTGAAGCTCGCACCCAAGAAGATAAGAGAACTCAAGCCAGGATTGAGCAGTTGGAGACCAATGAAAAGAAGCAACAGGAAGCTTTGCTGGCAGCCCAGAAGGAGATTGCAGAACTGAAGCTTAGGGCTGGTGTGAAAAGGTCAAAGGACCAAGGCAGGCACAAGAAGCTGACCACTGCTATTTCCACCAGAAACCTTCTTATCAGAAACATCACAGAGCATCCGGCTGGTCCTGTAACTGAAGCACTTTTGAAGGAGGTTAAGGAGGATGAGTTTGGATTAGATGTTTGACTTCTTTGCTTGTTGTTATTTCCATTTCATGTACTTTTCTTTCATGTTGTATTTTGACCCTTCAGGGGCATATGTTGTAAAAACAAACTATGTATGATCCACCATTTGTAATATATTTGTTAGTTTGTTTCATTGAGTTTCTTTTCTCAAGCAACATCAAAGCATATTCCTCAGTGTCTGGAAAGGTCAAAACCAAGAGCCAAGCCGGATACCTTGGAAAGCAAATAAGCATACTGCATTGCATGCTAACTTTTGTTTTGTTTTGTAGGTCTTTTGTCTTGTTTGTTACTAACTCTGTTGTGATTCAGGAATTATTGCTCGCCGCCGGGTGTTTCCTCTCAACCGTCCGCATCGGTATCCTACTCGCAACAATCTTCCTGGTATCCAAATGGATCAAGTACAGCAAGATCTGACAGAGGTCAGAACTCAGATGGCTAATGAAAGGCTGGAGATGAGAAACCAAATGACCCAATTCATGGAAGTAATGAATGGCTTGGCCCAAAGTCAAGAAAGGTTGAGGGCATTGGTAGAAAGACAAACCCCGGAAGAACCCCATCTGGGAACTGGAGGAACAAGCAACAATGATAGGGGTCAGCCTCATGTTAATCCACCAGTATATGGGCCTCATCTACATCCGGAAGTCAACATCCCGGGTAATGTGCAAGGAAATACTACTGGGGGAAGGATCTTACAGGAAGACCCCCAAGAAGAGCAGTTTACTGTAATGGGAGCTGGGGATGAAGTTTATGATAAGAGGTTTGATGAAATTGCTGAGAAGTTGAGATCTCTGGAGTCTCAAAATTCCCTGGGTTTTGATGTCATGGATATGGGGTTAGTGGATGGGGTAAGGATCCCCAAAGGTTTAAACCCCCGTGCTTCGAGAAGTACAATGGGACTTCCTGTCCACGAACTCACTTACAGTCTTTTCTGGGAAGACTTAAAGCATACACCATGGATGAAAAACTGTGGATGTTTTACTTTGAAGACAGTTTGACTGGGGCTTCAAGGGAGTGGTACTCTCACTTGACCAGAGCTACTATCAGGTGCTGGAAGGACCTAGCTGAAGCCTTCAACAGGCAGTACAAATACAATCTGGACATGGCTCCTAACAGAACCCTCTTGATGGGAATGTCTCAATCCTCCAGAGAAAGCTTCAGGGAATATGCCCAGAGGTGGAGACAGCTTGCTGCTGCTGTCCAGCCACCCATGTCGGAAAGAGAAATGGCCGACATGTTTATGAACACTCTACAAGGAACATATATTGATAGGCTAGCTGCCTTTTCTTCCACCAGCTTCGTTGACGTAGTTATAGCTGGGGAAAGAATTGAAAGCCTTCTGAAAATGGGTAAAATTTCCGATAATGGTGCAAGTTCGTCCAGTAATCCCAGGAAGCCTTTTGCGGGACCTAGAAGAACCGGTGAGACAAATGCCATTCATGCCAACAGGGGCAGACCTCAGTATGTCCACAGATCGGTAGCAGCTGTCACCATTCCAGCTCCGATTCCTCAGCAACCAACATATCAACCACAACAACAACCACATTATCAACAACAAATTCAGTATCCGCCACAAAGAACCTACAACAACAACAACAACAATCAACAACAAAGACCTTTCAGCAAAGACCATCATAGGCAAATAGGGTGATTGACCCTATCCCCATGCCTTATGCTGCCTTATTGCCACAACTCCTGAAGCTCAACCTGGTTGAGTTAAGGACATTCGCACCACCAGACCCCTCCAATCTGCCAAGAAATTATGATGCCAACGCCAGGTGTGCTTTCCACTCCAATGCACCTGGCCACAATACATAAAAATGCAGGGCTTTACAAATGAAAGTGCAAGATCTGGTGGATTCTAAAGCCCTCAACTTTGCACCCCCTCCAAGTGTCACCAAGAATCCCATGCCCAATCATGGAGGACCAATAATTAATGCCATTGAGGAAGACAAGCCATCTTTCTTAATCACCAGTGTTGGACAGATTCGAACACCTCTGGTCGAAATTAAAGCTCAGCTTCTAGAGTGCCAGATGTTCCCCGGGTGTGAGCTCGGTTGTGGTTATTGCAACATTTCGGTCAACGGGTGTGATAACTTAAGAAGCAGCATAGATGGTCTTATCAAAAGTGGTATACTTCAGATCTCAACAACGGTGCCTACAAATCCAGCAAATCCTTTGACAATAATTCCTGAGTCTCCTACAACTGCAGCAACAATCATCCCGACCAATTCATCAATATCATCAACAATGGCTTCATCCATCACTTCAACAAGTCAGATGTCAACAACCATTTCTTCTACAACATCAGCATCCATTTATTCAGCAGAATCTTCTACAACATCAGCAGAAATTAATGAAGATATCTCAGCAGTCACCATCTACTATGATCCATCAAATGTTCCTCCAAACAACAACTTTCAGCAACAAACAATGGCACCTCCTGCCAGGTCACCAGTCACCATTTACTACGATCCGCACACTATTTCAGTACCCTCCTCTGCTGCAGTCAGTCCAGTTACTATCATGGTACCTGGACCAGTTCCATATGAAAGCAGTAATGCCATACCTTGGCATTATGGCTCTGACCTCTACTGCAACGGGGAGAAAATCACCTTGGACTCTTCAACCTCTTCTCCACAGATTGATAATGTTGGGGGAGGCGGAGGCTTCACCAGAAGCGGACGCCTTTTTGCCTCACAATTGCAAAGACCTAATGCCGAAGCAGAAGCTGCTGCAAAAGCAAAGGGGAAGAGTGTGGTATCTGAAGAACCAGTCATCAAAGAAACTCAGAAGACATCTTTTGAGCAAGATGTAGACGAGTTTATGAGAATTATAAAGAGAAGTGATTACAAGGTGGTGGATCAGCTTCACCAAACTCCCTCAAAGATCTCCATATTATCCCTGTTGATGTGTTCTGAAGCTCACAGGAATGCATTATTGAAAGTCTTGCACGCAGCATACGTGCCAGAGGAGATCACTGTTAATCAGCTAGAAACCGTGGTGGCAAATGTCAACACCAGTCATGGACTGGGTTTCACCAATGCGGACTTAACAACTGAGGGACGTAACCACAACAAAGCTTTACGCATCACTCTAGAATGCAAGGGTGCTGTTTTATCCCATGTACTGGTGGACACTGGGTCTTCACTCAATGTTCTACCAAAGAAAGCCTTGGTGAAGCTGGAGTATGATGGCTTGGCATTGCGTCCAAGTAATTTGGTGGTAAGAGCATTTGATGGCTCTAAAAGATCAGTGCTCGGAGAGATTGATCTGCCTGTGATGATTGGCCCGCAGACTTTTAAAATTACCTTCTATGTGATGGACATTCAGCCGGCCTACAGCTGTTTGTTGGGTAGACCCTGGATCCATGCCGCTGGTGCTGTTACGTCTACCTTTCACCAGAAGCTGAAATTCGAGTGGGAAGGCCAGATCATCACCATCTATGGTGAAGAAGACATCTTTGTTAGCCATCTGGCTCCGTACAAGTACATTGAGATGGATGGGGAGATCCATGAAACTATGAACCAGGGGTTTGAGGCCCTAAACATTAATGAAGCATCTGCTGTACTGGGAACCTCCATGACATCTTATCAGCAAGCCAGGAAGGTTGTTGAAGAGGGTACTGCCCAAGGCTGGGGCAAGCTGCTGCCCGTAGAGAAGAAGGAGGACAGATTTGGGTTGGGTTACAGACCAACTCAACAAGATCAATCAGAGGCTGCCAAGAAGCCCAGTTTTGTCAGCGGGGGAATGCTCACCCCGAATGCAGTGAACAACTTGGAAGACGAGGATGAAAGCGACCGCAACCTGGAGAGCTGGATACGTCCAAGGATCCCGGGGAGCCAAGTCCTTAACTGGTCTTCCCAGGAAATTATAAGGGTTACTCCTGCAGAGTAATTATTATTTCCTGTATTTTTAAGCATGCATCAAGTCTTGCATCTTGCCCAAGATGACAAGACTCATTTTGTAATCGGGCCATCTTGTAATTTTGTGCAAACAGATCAATCAATGAATATCGGACATCTTTTGCAAATGAGTCTTTTTCTTCTCCGCTCACTGTTTTTCATTTTTCTTTTTGTACAAAAATAAAATGGAAATGTTTTCCAAAATGACAACTTCATTTCACTTTTTTCTAAACAAGATTAAAATCAATCACTAAAATGAACAATCTAAACCCTTGCAGAGAGTGCCTTTCAGACTGCACCGACAACAACACCGCTATGGCTTCGTATGATTTCGACAATCCAATCAATCAAGCTGATGAAGGGGTTGAAGAAGATTATGAGCTTCCTGAAGAGCTAGCCAGGTTGTTAAGGCAAGAGGAGAAGGTTATCACTCCTCACCAGGAGGAGATTGAAACGGTTAATCTTGGTACTGAAGAAGATGTAAAATGAGTTAAGATCGGGGCCTGCCTACAAGATTCAGTGAAGGAACAACTGATTGATATGCTTCGGGAGTATGTGGATGTCTTTGCTTGGTCTTATCAGGATATGCCAGGGTTGGACACCGATATTCTTATGCACAAGCTGCCTTTGAAAGAAGACTGCCCGCCAGTAAAACAGAAACTGCGCCGTACTCGCCCAGATATGGCAATGAAGATAAAGGAAGAGGTACAAAAACAGTGGGACGCCGGTTTCCTTGCTGTAACTAGTTACCCGCCGTGGGTCGCTAATATTGTGCCTGTGCCTAAGAAAGACGGCAAAATGAGAATGTGTGTTGACTACCGAGATCTGAACAGAGCCAGCCCAAAAGATGACTTCCCTTTACCTCACATTGATGTATTGGTGGATAATACGGCTCAGTTCTCGGTATTCTCCTTCATGGATGGATTTTCAGGATACAATCAGATCAAAATGTCACCTGAAGACATGGAGAAGACAACTTTCATCACACCCTGGGGCACGTTCTGTTATAAGGTGATGCCATTCGGACTGAAGAATGCTGGTGCGACTTATCAACGGGCTATGGTAACATTATTCCACGACATGATCCATAAAGAAATTGAATGTTATGTGGATGACATGATTGCCAAGTCCCTCACAGAAGAAGACCACCTGGTAAATCTGTTGAAGTTATTCAAGCGTCTGAGGAAATATCAACTGAAGTTAAACCCCAACAAGTGCACATTCGGGGTACGATCTGGTAAGCTGCTGGGATTTATTGTAAGTGAAAAAGGGATTGAAGTTGACCCTGATAAAGTTAAAGCCATTCAAGAAATGCCTGCACTGAAGACTGAAAAAGAAGTTCGAGGGTTTTTAGGCAGATTGAACTACATTTCACGGTTCATATCTCACCTTACAGCAACCTGCGAGCCTTTGTTCAAGCTGTTGAGAAAGGAACAAACGGTCAGGTGGAACAAAGACTGTCAGAGGGCATTTGACAATATCAAGGAATAGTTACAAGAGCCTCCAATCCTTATGCCTCCAGTCGAAGGAAGACCTCTGATAATGTACTTGACAGTATTAGAAGAGTCAATGGGGTGTGTGCTGGGCCAGCATGACGAGTCTGGTCGAAAAGAGTATGCAATATACTACCTAAGCAAAAAGTTTACCGACTGTGAACAACGTTATTCACTGCTCGAGAAAACTTGTTGTGCTTTAGCGTGGGCTGCTCGCCGGCTAAGGCAGTATATGTTGACCCACACTACCTTGTTGATCTCAAAGATGGACCCAGTTAAGTACATTTTTGAGAAGCCAGCAGTTACCGGACGGGTTGCAAGATGGAAAATGATCCTCACAGACTACGACATTCAGTACACATCTCAGAAAGCCATCAAGGGTAGTGTATTGTCTGATTATCTTGCTGAGCAACCTATTGATGATTACCAGCCTATGAGATTTGACTTCCCTGATGAAGACATCATGTTCATAAAAGCAAAAGATCACGAAGAGCCTGTTCACACTGAAGGGCCTGACCCAGAAAAAGAATGGACTATGATGTTTGATGGGGCTGTTAATATGAATGGTCGTGGTGTTGGTGCAGTACTCATAACACCTAAAGGAGTTCACATGCCTTTCTCGGCAAAGCTCACCTTTAACTGCACTAACAACGAAGCTGAATACGAAGCTTGTATTATGGGTCTTGAGGAAGCCATTGACCTCAGGATCAAGACTTTGACTATATTCAGAGATTTAGCTCTGGTAGTTAATCAGACCAATGGCAAATGGTACACCTATCAAGATCATCTGATACCTTACAGGGATTATACAAGAAGGTTATTGACTTTCTTCACAACAGTCAAGCTTGAGTACATCCCTCGAGATGAGAATCAATTTGCGGATGCTCTTGCTACCATTTCATCCATGATCAAAGTTCAAGCTGCCAACTTTGTGCCTCGAATTTCAGTGTCCAGACTTGACAGACCAGCATATGTGTTTTCAGCAGATGTTGTCAAAGATGATAAGCCTTGGTTCCACTACATCAAATGCTTCTTGGAGGACCAAACATACCCACCTGGGGCATCTTCCAATGATAAGAAGACATTAAGAAGGCTAGCTGGTAGTTTCTTCCTGAATACTGATGGTTCCCTGTACAAGAGAAACTTTGATATGGTACTCCTCAGATGCGTTGATAAGGCGGAGGCAGATTTGCTGATGCACGAGGTGCACGAAGGATCCTTTGGTACCCATGCTGGAGGGCACGCAATGGCTAAAAAGTTGCTAAGATCAGGCTATTACTGGATCACAATGGATGCAGACTGTTGTGCTTATGCCAGAATATGTCATAAATGCCAGATTTATGCGCATAAAGTGCATGTGCCTCTGAATCCTTTGAATGTGATGTCTTCACCATGGCCCTTTGCCATGTGGGGCATTGATATGATTGGCAAGATTGAACCGACTGCTTCAAACGGCCACAGATTCATCCTGGTTGCTATTGACTATTTTACCAAGTGGGTTGAAGCAGCTTCCTATGCAAATGTTACAAGGCAAGTGGTAGCCCGATTTCTGAAGAGAGATATCATCTGTCGGTATGGAGTGCCCGAGCGAATCATTACTGATAATGGTTCCAATCTGAACAACAAAATGATGGCAGAACTATGTCGGGACTTCAAGATCCAACACCACAATTCTTCTCTTTACAGGCCAAAGATGAATGGCGCTGTCGAGGCAGCTAATAAAAATATCAAGAAGATTGCACAGAAGATGGTGGTTACATACAAAGATTGGCATGAAATGCTACCATTTTCCTTGCACGGGTACCGTACGTCAATCAGAACATCCACTAGGGCAACACCGTATCAGCTTGTGTATGGTATGGAGGCAGTCCTACCTGTTGAAGTTGAATTACCCTCCCTACGGGTACTAATGGATGTTAAAGTGAATGAGGCAGAATGGGTCCGATCCCGATACGAACAACTGAATCTGATTGAAGAGAAGAGATTAGCTGCAATTTGTCATGGGAAATTATATCAGAAAAGAATGAAGAAGGCCTTCGATCAGAAAGTCAGGCTCCGAGAGTACCAAGTAGGAGATCTTGTGCTGAAAAGACTCCTCCCTCCTCATACAGACCACAGGGGCAAGTGGACTCCGAATTATGAAGGGCCATTCGTATTAAAGAAAGTTTTCTCTGGTGGAGCACTGATGCTCATCACTATGGATGGTGAAGACTTCCCGTCCCCTGTGAATTCAGATGCAGTTAAAAAATACTTCGCATAAAAAATGACCCGCTGGACATAAAAACAGAATGTAAGTCCAGGCAAAAATAGGGCATCCCGGCGAGTCAAAAACAGAATAAAAGACTCGGGCAAAAATAAGGGAAAATAAACAAAAAATGTACACCCGCTGAGTTGAAAAGCCGCATTGGACAACTCAGGCAAAAAAAGGGTATCCCGATGGATTGAAAACTCGAAAGGGCGATCCATGCAAAATAAGGGAATAAGCGAACAACTGTACTCTGAATTCATCTGTATCACTTACAACTTGGTAAGCTTCGAAAGGATCAAGCTTCTTTCAGAATCAGCCTTCTTCAGAAAGCAAGACGAGAAGAACGTCAAATGTCATACGAGTCATAGCAAAGGGAAGCTCCCTAAAGCGTCATCAACATTTGCCAACATCTTTTGTTTCTCAATTTGTAACAATCTCCTCATTTTAGGGGATTTGTTTCTTTAACTGTATCTTGCCAATTCAGGGCACACGAATTAATAAAATCAGATTTTCAGTCATGTTTCATCTTATACATTTGCAAAAATGTCCGATATCTTTAAGATATTGATTGCATAAATACAGATGCTTCCCTTCTAAAAAAAAATATACGTGCTCGCAGGAAATATACTTACTCCCGGGGGTGTCTAAACTCCTATGATGGAATCCGGTAAGGGATACCTCGGGATACTTGTACGTTTCTTTATCATACAGGATTGCAGGTGTTCAGAGCACAACATGGGGCATGAAAGCTTCATCCCAGC
Organism: Lathyrus aphaca; assembly: GCA_963966055.1. NCBI lineage: Eukaryota > Viridiplantae > Streptophyta > Magnoliopsida > Fabales > Fabaceae > Lathyrus > Lathyrus aphaca. Next base: position 138,721,353 of record OZ014522.1, on the reverse strand, counting down.
AAGCTGACAAAATCATTATCTACTCAGTCTTAGCACCATATGTGCTTTCTCCCCAGCTGAGTTGCCATTTGTTATTCCCTCCTCAGCCAAGAACAAGAGCCAGGGAACCATCTCCCCACAGAGTGTCAACCTCTATCCAGAGAAGCAAAACCTGAGGATCTCACAACAGAGTGACGAAAGCTTCTACAAACCCCGTCTGGGTCCCTCATTACAAGGATAGGTCTATCAGTGACCTGTTTCCCCAAGCAGAGTCATACATCTTAACACATCAACCAATGATCTCACCCCCAGCTGGGAATGTCTACTTTGAACAGATCAGCCAGAGATCTTCACAGCAATGGGATCCGAATCCCGGGTCATTATATTTGCATAATCATAGCATTCGCATCATATTTTCCCCCACAGAGCGTAGCATTCCGTCTAATACGGAGCATTACGGAAAAAATCAAACATGTTGCATAATCATAAGCCATGTTCTGAATCAAACACTTGTAAATACTGACAATCCATCAAAGATATACAGAAAACTCCCCGGATCCCCCGGCGGAGAGCCAAGGCACTTTCCCTAAAGATACAAATACTTCCTGACACCCGTCCGTGTCGTATCCCCAGTAGAAAGCCAAAGCGTCCTCTTTGCACTCACAGATACATATCTATACAAATTTCTTGACACCCGTCCGTGTCACCTTCCCCGACATAGTTACCTGAACACTTTGTAAATCAGATACTTGTTTATACTATACTTCTCTCCTTTTGACACTCGTCCGTGCCACTCTCCCCGGCAAGTTAAACACTCGCCTGTACACCTTTCATACTTTTTTACTCATGCAGGTACTCGTCCGTATCTTGTATACACCACTTATATCCCCTCAGATTCGACACTCGTCCGTATTCTTTGTTAACCAGTTGGTACTTGCCCGTATCATCATCTCTGAATACGCGTCAGCGTTTGCTTCTACTGATACTCGTCCGTATCATGGTCTTAAGGATACTCGTTCGTATCTTTAATCCATACACGATGTCAGATACTTTTACCTCTTTTCAGAATTTAGACACTCGTCTGTGTCTGTTATTCCCCAGCAAAGTCCCCAACAAAGCTTGTTAAATTATTACTTTTCTGTCTGACATTCATCCTATGTCATGATAAACCCTGAGAGCAGCCGTACCCTACTAGGTGATCATCCTTCACCTCTTGATGATCGTCCTTCATCATGATTATCCGGTGGCCGTCCCCATCGTTGATCTTGTTATCTGACATTCGTCCTATGTCATGATAAACCCTGAGAGCAGCCGTACCCTGCTAAGGTGATTGTCCTTCACCTCTTGATGATCGTCCTTCATCATGATTATCCGGTGGCCATCCCCATCGTCGACCTTGTTACCCGACATTCGTCCTATGTCGTGGTACTTTCGGCAGCCGTACCCTGCCCGGTGATTGTCCTTCACCTTAGATGACCGTCCCTCATCTTATCCCCAACAGAGCAGTCGTCCCCTGCTAGGTGATCGTCCTTCACCTTTGATGACCGTACCTCATCATTTATTTCATTTACCTATAATCCCCAGAGAGTCTTAGAGCTTTACCTGATGGCCGTCCCCATCATAATCTCTTATATTCCCAGCATGTCGGTCGTCCCCGTCATCGCCTCATCCCCAGCAGTCGTCCTCTGCTCGACGGTCGTCCTCCGTCGCCCGCACTGTATAATATACTTTATTTTCCTTTTACAATCTATATCCCTTTTCTTCTTCATTTTGTGAGTGCAAATTTTGGATTGTCTTTGGTATTCAACCACAAGTTATCTTGTTTGCCTGTTAAGCCGTTGCTTACATCCTGCACAGTTAACTCATGTTTGAATAGGGGCAGCTGTAAACACCCCAAATTTGTCCTCACCCATTCACACCATAGCTTGTGATCTCTTCATATGCATAGGCTCAATCATAGCATCTCATACCACATTTTTTTTGATTCATTGCATTGCTTCTAAGTCATCTGCATCTAGGGTTTGTGATCTGAGCAATCCAAGAGCTATTTGAGCCACTCCAAAGGTCTTCAATCACTTCAAAGGGGTCCATGTGTGTTCAAGCATCATATTGTATCCCCACAAAGTCAAGAAAGTCAAAGAATCACAAGAACTGGGAAAGGCATGGAAGCAGAGCCAGGTTTAACTGCACAGATGACCTAAAATTAGGGTTTTGGTTTCAGAGGCCATAACTCCAATTGTTTTTGGTAATTCTTGTTTCTATTGGTCTCTATATGTTATGAGGATCATGAATATCAATTTTCATGAAGAAATTCAATGGGTTAGGCATCTAATCAAGAGTTGACTTCTTGAGCAAGTCAGTGCAAAATCAGGGCATCTGAGACCCCCAATGACCCAACCAAAGGGTGTTCTTTATCATTTTGAATGTGTATGATCTTTATTTGATCATATAAGATGTTAGAAGTTCACAAAAGTGAAGAATTTCAAGCCATTTGCAAAGTTGCCTTTTTGGGAAAATGACTTGTAATGAAAACTTGCCATTTTGGGAAACTTTTTCAACCCTTTCTTTTTGGTTCAAAAATGCTTCAAATGGGAAAACTTTGGTCATGAAAGTTGTAGAATGGATCATTCCCTTTCCAAAAAGTACAAGAACTCATTCTAATTCATTTTTGAATCAAAAGTTATGGTTTGTCAAAGTTGGGAAAAATCACATAATTTCAAGTTATGCACCAAAAAGGCAAAGTTGCAAAATCCCCTGCCAAGGCAAAATGAGACCTCAAAGTGACTTCTAATCCTTGCACAAACATAAACCATTGCCTAAAATTCATAATGCACATAGAGTTTGTCCATTTTCATGACTTGTGGATCAAGAAATCACAAAGGGGGCCAAAAGTCACAAAGTTGCAAAACCTATGACAAACCCTAATCCACTTGCTGCCTTGCCTATAACCCATTTCCATGGCTCTCCCTAAACTCAGCTGAGCCCAACCATGCCCCTATCATAGCCTTACACTTGCCCATACCTCAAGTACACCTAACATTGACTTTTTGCATAAAGACCCATACCAATCAAGCTAGGCCAGACCAACTCCTCTGACCTATCCAAGAGTGATAAGTGGACCAAATGCAACACAACACACCAGACACACAAGCCTGAAACACTCTCCAAGCCATAGCTCCAAGCTTTGCCCTCTTATGCATTTTCATTCGAAACACATCACACAAGCATCAAACATAAAAACAAACTCCATAGAACATCTCAGCATGTCTCACTGATCATCCCTGACCCTTCACCTTGCCCTGAAACTCCCTGAAATCAAAACACGATTTCCTCCCCTCTCTGAACAGAACTCCATCAATCTCACAAATCAGCCCAAATAAATTCCAAACAAGCTTTGCAAACATCTGAGGGAGGTCATTAGAGTTGATTAGAAGCAAGGAAGCAGGCTGAAAGCTCCAAACTGAAAGCTTCACTTCAGGTAGCTTCAAAAAATTATTTTTTCCAGAAACCTTGTTTTAAGTTACTAAAATGATTTACATGTTCCCCTGATTGTTTTGCACTTTGTATTTTTGAAAATGATTGAGTATTGAGTATGTACTGCATCTCTGAAAGTTTGGCCATTTTCATGTTTTTGATTCGAATCATGGTTTTGAGTAAAAAGAAATGGATTTTGAGAGTAGATTCATGTTTAGGGAGGTTGAGAGGTTTGATCTGGAGCTTTACAGCTCTTAAAGTGACCAGGAGAGTGAGTTTGAGATTTCTCAGGGAGGGTGTCACCGGAGAAGACGACCGGAGCTCTTCTCCGGTGACCTGAAAGTGATTAAGTGTCTTAATTAGGTTTAGGGTTCAGTTTGAATGTAGGCCGTAGATTCAGTTGACTGGCATTGACCCACGCGCAAACAAATGGTCCAGATCTTTCACTTAAGCCCTAATCCACGTCATTAATCTAATTAATTAAGTTTATAAATTAATCTGGTCAGTTTGAATGTGAGCCGTTGGATGACGCGCCAGTCAATTCCCTCCTTTTCCATTTGAATGCCAGCCTTCAGATTTGCATACTTTCCATTATTTTCATTTTTAATTCATTTTCTTTTCATTTTATTTATACGAATTATTAAAAATAGCAAAAATCATTTAAAAATTATGAAAATTTTTGTCAAAGTTTTCATTAATTTTTAAGACCCAAAAATATTTTTATTTTTATTTTTTGCACTGAAAATTATTTTTAAAACATTTAAATGTTTATTTTTAATTAATTAATGGAAATTAATTAATTAAAAATACATTTAGGTATTTAAATATCACAAAAAAATTCACATAACATTTAGAAACATTTAGAAACATTGTCCAACTCTCAAACCAGATTTCTTTTTTGTTCTTGATGCCTCTTGATCATTTTCATTAGATTTAATTCCATTTTAAGGCAATATTTTGTTTCCAACTTCAAAATTTTCTTTCTGCCTAACCTTTGAGAGTTGAATGGTGATTCTTCTTGCATTGCACTCTTCATGGCATGTAGTTTATAGGATAAAATTGGTTTGAATTGATCTTGCATTTTCAATTTGTTTAGCATTTTTTCTTGATGAGGTCCCCCAAAACCCTAACAATCTTAGGAAATTCATAACTTACACTAGGTTAAGAGTTGGATCCCCTCCTTTGGGCAGTGAGTTTGTGTAGGTTTAGGGTATCTTTGATTGCATTTTCAAATTTTTATCATATCATTTGCTTCTGGTTTTGGATTTTTGCTTTGTATGGTGCATGTAACCCTAATTTGTGCCTTCCTTTGCATCCATTTCTCATTTGCTTGCATCCATTGGCTTGCCATGACATTTTGTGCCTCCATATGATTCATAATGCATCTTAAGACATATTAGAACCTTGTTTGATCATTGCATCTTTCATTTGTCATGTTATATGTCCATTGCATTTCATAACTTTTCATGTACATTCATGGTTCAAAACATGCTTCATCTGCATCCATTGCCTTGTATGATCATTCTCATGTCTTGCTTCATGTTTGCATCATCCCTTAGCATCATTAACATCATGCTTATGCTTCTGGTTTTGGTTTGCACCATGGCATTTCATCCCATTCTCATTGCATTTCATTTTCTTATGCTAACTTTTCAGGTGGTAAGTTGTTTGAGAAGTGAATTTGCCTTCACTTCTCATAATATCTTCTCATCTCTCTTGCATCTTTGCTGCATTTTATCTTGTGTATTGGATTGAGCTTGCTCATTCATGTTCATCTTACTTTCTTTATTCAAGCAACTTGTCTTCTTAAGTGAAGCAAGTTGTTTTGCTTCTCTGTGCTTCCTGCTCCTTTCATCTGCTTCCTTCCTGGTGGTTTCTCTGAAGATCTCTCTCTCTTAAGCCTCATAAACCCTAGGATCTCCAAGCATGATAACAATTAGGGTTTGATTAGTCCCCCATTTAGTTTTACCTTTGTGTCATCTTTGAGTCTTCTCTTCTCATCTCATAATCAGGGACTAAACCCTAAAGGCTTTAAGGCTTTGTGATTAAGCTTATGCCTGCATCCTTCTATTAGGATGGAGTGTATAACTTTAATGCTAAGTGTTAAACCCTTAATGTGTTTAAATCCCTTAATCAACTCACTTAATAATCATCAAGACATCAAGCTTGTAACTTGGGCCTTACATTAGGGTTCTAATTCTTCCTTAATTGGTTAAGAAGGACTAACCCTAGTGTTTATTGACAAGTCCCCCTCAAGTCGTCTTACAAACCATAAAAATCATTTCTTCATCTTACCATTAACTAAAATCCACTTTAATAAAGGCCTTGTTTTGTCATGAGGTTAATCCCTAATCATGGATTAAGTTGAGAAGTCTTTCTCAGTTTAAATGTTCTCATCTATTATCCTTCTATTAGGTTGGTGTAATGAGTCCATTAAATCTCTGATTATGGCTTAATCTCATTACTTAACACTAAACAAAAGCAACAAAAACATCTAAATAATTACAAGTAGGTTAATGATCTTAATCCTACATCATGGTAATTAAATGTGAGATGCTGACTTCACACTTAAGGTATTCTCATTACCCCTAATCAGAGGGAGGATGTGATGAGTTTACTAATCCTTTGGTTTAGGCTTAAGCTCATTTTCTTATGACAAACTCCAAAAGCAATAAAAGACTGAAAACACAAAAAACAAACAATAATCGTCTCCTCCGGGATTCTTTTCTCATCTCATTCATTCATAAACGAGAACTTGCTTCTTCCGTCTAATGCAAGACAGTTTGCACCTGAGCCAGACAGGTCATACACTTGAGCATAGACAAGTAAGCAGTTCACAAGTAAATTTATCTTTCAGTCTCTTTGCGTCGAACTACGGTGTTCTGACTTCCTCATTGCACGAGAGGATACGTAGGCATAACTTAACAGTTATCGAACAAAAGTCTCTGTATATTCCCCCTTTTTCCAGCATCATTCTTTAAGCCTTATAATCTTGAGCTCCTTATTCTTGTTCTTACACTGACACTTCACGTATACACTTCACACTTCTTTTACACTGACACTTGCATTCTTTCCAGCTTTGATACACAAATAGCACTGACATTACCCCTTTAAAACACAAATCTTTTAAGCGTGGATCCCGTCGAGTACGACGGACAATCTGGGTGCTAATACATTCCCAGGTTGTAACCAACCCCTTTCTCAGTCTCTCTGGTTCGCAACCGTCTTATCCATGTCTTTTCTTAGGTCTATGCAGCATTACCTTTCCTTCGGGATAAAAATGCCTAGCTGGCGACTCTTTCCTTCCTGAGTTCACCCCTGTGTGTTCTCTTCTCCTTTCGCCGACCGTTCGCGTCTGTACCCCTCTTGGCCCTGTGTCATTTGGTGGGAGCGACACCCGTGTCACACCCTCTGATCTCCAATCTTCTCAAAAATCCTCCCCATCTTGTTCCCGTAGCCTGACACGGCCACCCGTGTCGTGTGACACGGCCCGTGTCATGAACCCTGCGCCCAAAATCAACTTTTTCCCAAAAATCTCTTTTCATTCCCCATCTCATACCAGTTCGGGTTCTATTGATTATATATCACTTTTATCACTCAAAACAGTCCCAATATCATTCTTATACTAATTTTAAGACCTTTAATACCACATATCTTCCCAACCTAATATTACTAATCAAATTAGGGATTTTAAGTTTCTCTTCCTCTTCTCAATTCACATCATCAACAACAACATTCATATAACAATTTTCATATTAATCCAATTATATCAATTGAAACAATGATTATTCCAAATACAACAATCAATCATGCAATTCCATATTCATACCACAATTCATCAAATTATACCAAATCACATAATCCCTAGGAGAGTAAGGACCTCTCAACTACCCTTTCATGTTAGATCACCAATAAAGAACCCTTTCCCCCCTTACCTTAGATTCAATCGATTCCTTGAACAATCTTGATCTTGGAGCTTTAGGTCTCTTGCTCTTCTCTCTCTTTTTCCTCTTTCTCTAGAGCCAACTTCTTATTTCCACCCAAAACACGTTGAATGAAAATGATTCCTTTTCCCCCTCTCATAAACCACACAAATTTACCACTTTGCCCCTTAGACCTCCAATTCTTACTATTTTATTTATTTAGTAATAATATTGAAATAATACCATATTATCATTATATTATTATTTAAATAAACAATTCTTCACTTATAATCTTAAAAACACCACCCATATACATAATAATTATTTTATTAAATAAATTATGAAATCGGGGTGTTACAACTCTCCCCCACTTATTTTATTTTCGTCCTCGAAAATAGCACTTAATGAAATTATCTAGATATACTATCGCACCCGGCTAATCACTCCCTTTCCATAACTGGTAATTCTATAATTAATCCAAAACAACAATATTAGTGCTACGAAACTACCACAACAACAAAAACACCACAATCATCAATTCACAACACGTAGGTATACACCTGAAATAAAACACAACAAAAACCTTTACCATCACCATATGTAACACTTCCCTAATCCTCATCATAGGAATTAGTTACTCGCACTCGTACCATCACCAAAGGTAACGAGGCGATAACAAGGACAAGCACCAAAATCTCATGATACACATCGTCTAGCTACAACAATACTGATAACGGACTAACCTTGCAGTTTCTCCACTAAAACAATATAATCATAACCCATCAATGAAGCACACACATCACATATATTAATATCTCTGCATATCCCGTAATTCTTGATGTGTAGATAACCTCTTACCATTACCCATTCATTCTGGGATGTTCAATAGTCTCAATACCTCAACAGGTCTTATCTCTCAATATCTTGGGCCTTTACTAGCCATTTACATACAAACAATTACACCACTTCACTCTTCCGTTGTGCACTCTGATTACTCGCAGCTATCTATTCCATGAAGTTCACATCTAACTTTAACTCTTTCTAACCTTCACCACAATTATAACAATTCACTTAACATACCTCAATATTCGAATGCAAGTCTCTTGACTGCTAACTCAATTTTAACTCTTTCACTATTAATGCAAACATAGGAAAATTCCCAACTCCCTAACTCAAATATTCCGACCATCTTAGCCGCTTCATACTCCACTCTTCCCGATCAAATCGGAATTGTATGCTCATGTGATTACTAAACACTTCAATCTCCAATCATGGCAACAATATTATCGGATACTCAACACCATTTTACTCTCATCCACTTCCAATCCATGGGTAAGATAAATACTTTCATAACTCCTCTCTCATCGTATAATACCAACTATGACTTAACGATCAAGTACTAATAACCTATCAAATTATCACATCATTATCCAACATTCTATCCACAACTTGTCAGAATCAAACAAAATCATAATGTAACCGTACCTAATTCTTACTCCGGCTCTCCAGCGCTCTCCCTCAAAACAACTATTCTCAAGGAACGACTTATTTTTCACGTTATCCGAACAACAAAATACGAACTTGGAACACTTTTCATAACCTGCAATAACAACCAACTAAGTCCAAATACATTCTAATCTCTTATAACTTACTCGTTTCCATCCTTGTAGATCCACATCTACTTCGGACAGACTCCTACCTTCCTCTGAACAACACAATCAAACACATCTACACCTATTCATAAAAATCATTCTTGATAGCTTAGTATATAACTGTATCTTTCCCAATTCTTATACTTCAATTTCCAACATTCCACAAATCCTTTTTCTACTTTCATCATAGATAAAGATATCTTCCAAAAGTTATCATCTCCAAATTATCCAGATAAATGTGAAAGGTACAATCCATACTCCATATCCACTGTAATACATACCAGTCGCCACTATCTTCTACAACACATCCATGGTCATTTCATAGTTTCACATTACTTCTACTCACTCGTTGGATCATCCTTCCAACGTTTCAAATTCCATATTAATTAGACCCTTAATTCATAAATTCCATAAAGATGATATTGTACAATTACTATTTTACTTTTGTCTTAATAGTCCAACACATACAACGATACTTATATTTCTCTCGCTTCATCCATAATAACCACAACATATAGTTTTTAATCGATCTCGTAATTCACGGTCCACCGTTCCCACAAACATTTACGAAACAATCTATACTTTGCATCCCATATACCTCACTCCTAAGGAAACTACTCAACATCACTACATAGCGAAGACACGCAGTTATAATTAGTTTCCGACAAAAATTACACCTTCATACTTTCGGAGACTCATCCCCCTCGGGTCATACCATGCCAAAACATAACTCAATACTTACATCCAAAATCTCCATTCCACATATTTCATAGAAGTAAATTCACCCAACATGACTTGTCAACATCTAGTTCTAATTAGCACATTCCCGTTATACTATTCTTACAAAGTCCCAACTGACTCAAGGTTCTAGTAGGCATGATAATCCAACTCACAACAACAACAACCTTACGGATGAATTCCAGCTCACTTTTGATCCTTTATCAATCGAATCCAATTTATCCCCTTTACAATGGTGAATTCTTATAATATTCACCAATCAATATGCAACTTTATATCTCCACCTCTCTATATCAATAACACCGATGTTTTCCAAGAAGGCACCCTTGTTCCCACAATTCCTTTTTGTCGATGAATTCTCCCATTATCCCTCTTAGCGCCAGGGCTGACCAAGGAATAGTTCTATCTTTACTTATAACAACACCTCTAATATATTCTTCAAAACTGAAATAAACTTTGTACTCTACATACGGTCCATTGTTGTCATCTTACTCTTAATAGTTCCTCCATGCACTCCGTAGATATAACATTCAACCTTTTCACAATCATCCATCTCGAATTCACTTCCTACTCACTGAGGAGTAACCTTTAGTAATATTTATTCCACATTATCAATTCTTAATTTCATCTCTTTTTCGAGTACCGGAATTCACATCTTCCATTTTTAAACTACTAATAACTCCAATTCTATTCCACTCGGTCTACCCAGCATACTATCTTGGCTGAAAAATATATCCTCTGTATCCAAGACGATTCCGTCTATTATCAACAAGGGATTAAGGGTGATCAGTTCCTCAATTTGTCAATAATAGCCGACAATCATGATGGTCATAAACCATATTTCCCAACTTTAATAGCGTTACTTGCATTTTGTGAACTAAGTTGCTCCACCAGCGGATCCTTAGTTAACGCCAACCTTAACAACCACTACCACACCGCAACTCCAACACATCACAAGCCAACTCTTCGGAGAAGTAATAGCTTCTCCCCCACTTATTTTCAATAAACATCTGCAAACAGCTAGCAAACAAGCAAGTACCGATAGTGTTTCACACACATATCGTATACTCTGGGACAAACGACACACGACAACCTGGCCGGATGGACCGACCTGCTCTGATACCAATTGTAACACCCACTTTTCCCATTTTCTAAAATAACATAAGTTTTCAGATAAATCAGAGTTTAATTAACAAGTGAGTAGTTACATTTTCAAAATCAACCAAAAGTATAATCATTTATTAAAAACAGCGGAAATATCTTTTTATTCAACAATCGGAAATTCGCCAAATATCCACAAAATTCATCAATTCACTTAATTTATAAGTTTCAACAAAATATGATACGTAACTATTACAACAAGAATAATTAAATAACAAATATCCTCATATCCCGTGTTACGTATCAGAGCGACTCCTAGGACTCGACCAAACAACTTGTACTCTGAGCATACTCAAGTACATGAATCATCTGTACTTCCGAAGAAGCACATACGCAACCAAACAACAAAGGGGTGAGAAAACAATTCAATAAATTAACGGTGCAAATAACATCTTACAGGGTAGTCTCACCTCTATTCATCAAATACACATCATACATCATACTATTAATCGATATCTCAAATAGTTCATCAACACATATCATACATCATTAATTCAATCAATGCAAAGTGACTCAATGACACAATGCAAATGCGGTACCGACTCACAATAACGGTTCATCAAATAGAACCCTGAATGCATCGTTAACGTCTCCAACAAGACACGATCATCCCTGCAACCACGATTCTCAACGAATCCCGAATGATCACTTACGCTCCACCGAGACATGATCATTCCACCAAATGTGTATGCATATGCAGACTCAAACACATACACCATAATACAAATACGCATGACAACAGTCATGCCTTCACGATCCTCATGATCTTCATCAATTATCAGACATCCCATCACATGGGTCACATAAACAATCAGACAATATTCACACATATTATCAACACAATTCATATGGTTCATCATCAAGAGTCATATAAATCAACATAAGCACATATATTCCTACACACTAATTACCAATTATCATATCCTATGAATTCCTCATTAATTCCACCCTCAATGATTTTCCATACATTTTCCAATATAACATGATCCTTCCGATCCTCACCGCTACCAACCTTACCTCATGGGGTCTACGCAAAGCATACAATCAACAATATTACCAATCAACATGATCCTCGTGATCTTCATCAGTTATTAACCAGCCCATCATATAGTTTGTACAAGAATTATAATAACATCACCATACTCAACACATTTTAAGTAACCAATTAATAGTTATACTATCCACAATAATCATATAAAACTCACACACTAATTATCGGTTGTCAGGTCCTATAGTTACTCATGGATGTTATTCTGAAAGCCTTAGACTAATGGTAAGAAAGTAGACCAAGGGAACAGGACGAAACCGGCTTAAAATATCATGGATTTCCCAAATACAAAGGCCTGACACGCTCCCCCGTGTCCCCTGACACGGCCCGTGTCACACGGCCTGACGAACCATCCTGAAAACATCATTTTCCAAAGTACAGAACTGTGACACGGCCACCCGTGTCGTGTGACACGGCCCATGTCACACCCTCTGATCTCCAATCTTCTCAAAAATCCTCCCCATCTTGTTCCCGTAGCCTGACACGACCACCCGTGTCGTGTGACACGGCCCGTGTCAGGAGCCCTGCGCCCAAAATTAACTTTTTCCCAAAAATCACTTTTCATTCCCCATCTCATACCAGTTCGGTTCTATTGATTATATCTCACTTTTATCACTCAAAACAGTCCGAATGTCATTCTTATACTTATTTTAAGACCTTTAATACCACATATCTTTCCAACCTAATATTACTAATCAAATTAGGGATTTTAAGTTTCTCTTTCTCTTCTCAATTCACATCATTAACAACAACATTCATATAACAGTTTTCATATTAATCCAATTATATCAATTCAAACAATGATTATTCCAAATACAACAATCATACCACAATTCATCAAATTATACCAAATCACATAATCCCTAGGAGAGTAAGGACCTCTCAACTACCCTTTCATGTTAGATCACCAATAAAGAACCCTTTCCCCCCTTACCTTAGATTCAATCGATTCCTTGAACAATCTTGATCTTGGAGCTTTAGGTCTCTTGCTCTTCTCTCTCTTTTTCCTCTTTCTCCAGAGCTAACTTCTTATTTCCACCCAAAACACGATGAATGAAAATGATTCCTTTTTCCCCTCTCATAAACCACACCAATTTACCACCTTGCCCCTTAGACCTCCAATTCTTACTATTTTATTTATTTAGTAATAATATTCAAATAATACCATATTATCATTATATTATTATTTAAATAAACAATTCTTCACTTATAATCTCAAAAACACCACCCATATACATAATAATTATTTTATTAAATAAATTATGAAATCGGGGTGTTACAACCTTCATCACACCCTGGGGAACATTCTGATATAAGGTAATGCCTTTCGGATTGAAGAATGCTGGTGCAACCTATCAACGGGCTATGGTAACATTATTCCACGACATGATCCATAAAGAAATTGAATGTTATGTGGATGAAATGATTGCTAAGTCCCTCACCGAAGAAGACCATCTGGTGAATCTGCTAAAATTGTTCAAGCGTCTGAGAAAGTATCAGCTAAAGTTAAACCCCAACAAATGCACATTCGGGGTGCGGTCCGGTAAGGTGCTGGGATTTATTGTAAGTGAAAAAGGAATTGAAGTTGATCCTGACAAAGTCAAAGCCATTCAGGAGATGCCTGCACCTAGGACTGAAAAGGAGGTTCGAGGGTTCTTAGGTAGATTGAACTACATATCAAGGTTCATATCTCATCTTACAATAACCTGTGAGCCCCTGTTCAAATTGTTAAGAAAGGAACAGACAGTCAGGTGGAATGAAGATTGTCAGAAGGCTTTTGACAAAATCAAGGAGTACTTACAAGAACCTCCAATCCTTATGCCTCTAGTTGAAGGAAGACCTCTAATAATGTACCTGACAGTATTAGAAGGATCAATGGGGTGTGTGTTGGGCCAACATGACGAGTCTGGTCGAAAAGAGTATGCAATATACTACCTAAGCAAAAAGTTTACCGACTGTGAACAACGTTATTCACTGCTCGAGAAAACTTGCTGTGCTTTAGCGTGGGCTGCTCGCCGACTGAGACAGTATATGTTGACCCACACTACCTTATTAATATCAAAGATGGACCCAGTCAAGTACATATTTGAGAAGCCAGCACTTACCGGAAGGGTTGCAAGATGGCAAATGATTCTGATAGAATATGACATTCAGTACACATCTCAAAAGGCCATCAAGGGCAGTGTGTTGTCTGACTATCTGGCTGAGCAACCCATTGATGATTACCAGCCAATGAGGTTTGATTTCCCTGATGAAGACATCATGTTCATGAAAGAAAAAGATCATGAAGAGCCTGTTCACACTGAAGGGCCTGACCCAGAAGAAGAATGGACAATGATGTTTGATGGGGCTGTTAATATGAATGGTCATGGAGTTGGTGCAATGCTCATTACACCTAAAGGAGTTCACATGCCTTTCTCGGCAAAACTCACCTTTGCATGCACTAACAACAAAGCTGAATATGAAGCCTGTATCATGGGTCTTGAGGAAGCCATTGACCTCAGGATCAAGACTTTAACTGTATTTGGAGATTCAGCTTTGGTAATCAATCAGACCAACGACAAATGGTACACTCACCAAGAGCATCTGGTTCCATACCGTGACTATACAAGGAGGTTATTGAATTTCTTTACAACAGTCAAACTTGAGTACATCCCTCGAGACGAAAATCAGTTCGCAGATGCTTTGGCTACCATTTCCTCCATGATCAAGGTTCAGACTGCCAACTTTGTGCCTCGGATTTCGGTATCTAGGCTTGACCGACCGGCATACGTATTCTCTGTGGACATTGCTAAAGATGACAAGCCTTGGTTCCACGACATCAAATGCTTCTTAGAGGATCAAACATACCCACCTGGGGCATCATCCAATGATAAGAAGACATTGAGAAGGCTGGCTGGTAGTTTCTCCTTGAATGCTGATGGTTCATTATACAAGAGGAACTTTGATATGGTGCTTCTCAGATGTGTTGACAAGAAAGAGGCAGAATTGCTGATGCATGAAGTGCATGAAGGATCCTTTGGTACCCATGCTGGGGGACATGCAATGGCAAAGAAATTGTTAAGACCAGGCTACTACTAGATCACAATGGATGCAGACTGTTGTGCCTATGCCAGGAAGTGCCATAAATGCCAGATTTATGCAGACAAAGTGCATGTGCCTCCAAATCCTTTGAATGTAATGTCTTCACCTTGGCCCTTTGCCATGTGAGGCATTGACATGATCAGAAAGATTGAGCTGACTGCTTCAAATGGCCACAGATTTATCTTGGTAGCCATTGATTATTTCACCAAGTGGGTTGAAGCAGCCTCATATGCAAATGTCACCAGACAAGTGGTAGCCAGATTCCTAAAGAGAGACATCATCTGTCGGTATGGAGTACCCGAGCGAATCATTACTGATAATGGTTCCAATTTAAACAACAAAATGATGGCAGAACTGTGCCGGGACTTCAAGATTCAACATCACAACTCTTCTCCTTACAGGCCAAAGATGGATGGCGCTGTTGAGGCAGCTAATAAGAACATTAAGAAGATTGTGAAAAAGATGGTGGTTACTTACAAAGACTGGCATGAAATGCTATCATTTGCCTTGCATGGGTATCGTACCTCAATCCGAATATCCACTGGGGCAACACTGTATCAGCTTGTGTATGGTATGGAGGCATTCCTACCTGTTGAAGTTGAATTACCCTCCTTACAGGTACTGATGGATGTCAAGCTGAATGAAGCAGAATGTGTCCGTTCTCGGTATAATCAACTGAATCTGATCGAAGAAAAGAGATTAGTTGCAATCTGTCACAGGCAGTTATATCAGAAAAGAATGAAGAAAGCCTTCGATCAGAAAGTCAGGCTTAGGGAATACCAAGTAGGAGATCTTGTGCTGAAAAGACTCCTTCCTCCTCATACAGACCACAGGGGCAAATGGACTCCAAATTACAATGGTACGTTCATAGTAAAGAAGGTCTTCTCTGGTGGAGCAATGATGCTCTCTACTATGGATGGTGAAGATTTTTTATCCCATGTGAATTCAGATGCAGTTAAAAAATACTTCGCATAAATGACCCGCTGGACATAAAAACAGAATGTAAGTCCAGGCAAAAATAGGGCATCCCGGCGAGTCAAAAACAGAATAAAAGACTCGGGAAAAAATAAGGGAAAATTTAAAATAAATGTACACCCGCTGAGGTGAAAAGCCGCATTAGACAGCTCAGGCAAAAATGGGTATCCCGGTGGATTGAAAACCTGAAAGGGCGATCCACGCAAAATAAGGGAATAAGCGAACGACTGCATTCTGAATTCGTCTATATCACTTACAACATGGCAAGCTTCGAAAGGCTAAAGCATTGGTCAGAATCAACCTTCTTCAGAAAGCAAGATGAGAAAAACGCCAAGGTCATACATGTCATAGCAAAGGGAGCTCACCAAAGCGTCGTCAACATTGCCAACACTTTTACTTTTCTCAATTTGTAACAATCTCCTCATTTCAGGGGATTTGTTTCTTAACTGTATTTGCCAATTCAGGGCACACAAATTAATAAAATCAGAGTTTTCAGTCACACTTCGTCTTGTACATTTTTGTTTCGTTTGCAAAATGTCCAATATCCATAATATAATATTTGCATAAAACAAATGTGCCTTTCTAACTACATGCTTGCAGGAAATGTATTTGCTTCCAGGAATATCTAACTCCCAAGACGGAATCCGGTAAGGGATACCTCGGGATACTTGTGCGTTTCTTTGTCTTAACAGGATTGCAGGTATCCAATGTGCAACATGGGGCATGCCAAACATACTTCCTCCCCTAACAGTATCTGGAATGTTTTTCCCTAGCGAAGTTGCCAAAGCATCATTTCCCCAACATCTTCTCAAGTAGCATCTGAAATTCTCATTTCCCCAGCTGAGTTGTCAAGTTTCCTCATCCTCAGCAGGGTCCTCATAGAAGTCTTTAGGAAGATCATTCAGTGATCTTTTCTCTCCCCACAGAGCTCCAGTCTCTATCCAGAAGAGAAATGTCTGGAATTCTCACACAACAAAGTGAAGGAAGCTCCTTCATCCCCAGCTAGGATATCTCATTACGAAGATAGGTCTATCAGTGACCTATTTCCCCAAGCAGAATCATATATCTCATCAGATCTACCAATGATCTCATCGCCAGCTGGGATTCTCCTTCAAGCAGATCAGCCAGGGATCTTCACAGCAGCAGGATCCGAATCTCGGATCGGTTTCTTTTGCATAATCATAGCATTCACATCATTTTTCCCTAGAGCGTAGCATTCCGTCTAATACGGAGCATTACGATAAAAATCAAACATATTGCATGATCACAAGTCAGGTTTTGAAACATTCACCTGTGAATACCAACAGTACCTCTTCAACAAAATACAAAATACATCCCTTGCATATAAAAGCCAAAGCGTCCCCTTTGCACTCTCAGAATACAGATACATGCTCCTTTTGGCACTCGTCTGTGTCATCATTCCCTAGTAAAGTCGCCAGAACACTTTCAAATCCAAACACTTATCCATAACATGTTCTCCTCGACACCCGTCCGTGTCATCTCATATTTCCCCAACAGAAAGCCAAAGTGTCCCATTTGCACTCACAAATACATGTTTATATATACACTCTCTTGACACCCGTCCGTGTCACCAATCCCCAGCATGGTTGCCCAAACACTTGTTATAATATACTCTTGTTGACACCCGTCCGTGTCATCCTATCCCCACAGGCCTCCTGATTACCTTTTACACTCCTGAGTTCATAACTTATACACTTTTCCTTTTGACACTCGTCCGTGTCACTTCTCCCCAGCAAGTTGAACACCCGTCCGTGTCTTGCTCTTACGTCATGATACTTGTTTTTACTTATACAGATGCTCGTCCGTATTTTTTATACACACTTATTTCCCCTCAGAGTCGACACTCGTCCGTATTCTGTGTTAACCAGTTGGTACTCGTCCGTGCCATCATCTCTGAATGTGCGTCAGCGTTTGTTTCTACCGATACTCGTCCGTATCATGGTCTTAAGGATGCTCGTCCGCATATTTAATCTATACACAATGTCAAACACTTATACCTTTTATTCTAAAAATCGTAAGCATTCGTCAGTGTTTACCATTCCCCAGTAGAGTAAAGTTTCTCTTATCTGACATTCGTCCTATGTCATGATACTTTCGACAGCCGTACCCTGCCAGGTGATCGTCCTTCACCTTTGGATGACCGTCCCTCATCCTTCCCCCAGCGGAGTCTCCATTATTGGAACCCCTTTCTATCTGACATTCATCCTATGTCGTGATATTTAGCACCCGTACCCTGCTAGGTGATCGTCCTTCACCTCTTGATGATTGTCCTTCATCATGCTTATCCGATGGCCGTCCTCATCGTCGACTTTTTCTATCCGACATTCGTCCTATGTCGTGATAAGGAGCAGCCGTCCCCTTCTAGGTGATCGTCCTTCACCTTTGATGACCGTCCCTCATCATTATTTCATTTATTCTTTAACCCGATGGTCGTCCCCATCGTGGTCCCTTTTCCTTTTCCTGATGATCGTCCTTCATCAGTTTTAGCCCGATGGCCGTCCCCATCGTTGTTTACCTTACTTTGCAACTCGATGACCGTCCCCATCATTGCCTTTACTTTAATCTCCAGAGAATCTTATTCCTTTACTTGATGGCCGTCCCCATCATGATTTCTTTATTTCCCCAGCATGTCGGCCGTCCCCGTCATTGATTGATTTGCCGTTTATCCCCAACAGTCGTCCTCTGCTCGATGGTCTTCCTCCATCTCCCGCACTTTTATATCATACTTTACTTCCTTTTTCAATTTATATCCCTTTTCTTCTTTCTCCCCAGTGAGTGCAAATTTTGGACTGTCTTTGGTATTAACCACAAGTTATCCTGTTTGTCTGTTAAGCCCGTCGCTTACATCCTGCACAGCTAACTCATGTTTGAATAGGGGCAGCTGTAAACACCCCAAATTTTACCTCACTAAGTTCATACCATGGCTTGTGATCTTTCATATTTGCATTAGTTTAAGCATATCATCGCATATTGCATTTTTATTTCATCTGCATTAGTTCAAGTTCATCTGCATCTAGGGTTTGTGATCTGAGCAATCCAAGATTCATCTGAGCCACTCCAAAGGCCATCAATCATTCCAAGAGGGTCCATGTATTTTCAAGCATCATATTATATCCCTCAAAGATCAAGGAAGTCAAATAATCACAAGAACTGGGAAAGCATGGAAGCTGAGCTAGGGTTTAACTGCACAGATGACCTGAAATTAGGGTTTTGGTTTCAGAGGCCATAACTTAATTTTTTTTTGGTCATTCTTGTTTCTAATGGTCTCAATATGTTATAAGGATCATGTTTACCAAGTTTGATGAAGAAATTCATTGTGGAAGTCATATGTTCACTAAGTAACTTCTTGAGCAAGTCAGAGCAAAATCAGGGCATCTGAGGCCCCCACCAATGGAACCAAAGTGGATTTTTCATCAAATTGAAGTTATTTGATCTTTATTTGATCATTGAAGTGCTTGGAAGTTCACAAAATTGAAGGAAAGTGAGCTAAACCAAAAGTTGCCAAAAATGGAAATGACTTGTAATGTAAACTTTCCATTTTCGGAAAGTTTTTCAACCTCCTATTTCTCAACCAAAAATGCTTCAAATGAAAAAATGTTGGTCATGAAAGTTGTATATTGGATCATTCCCTTTTGAAAAAGTACAAGAACAAGTTCTAATTCATTATGGAACTCAAGTTATGGCTTGTCAAAGTTGGCAAAAATCACATAATTTTCAAGAATGCACCAAAGAGGATTCTTTGCAAAACCACTAGCCAATTCTTTTTGTGACCTCAAACACACTTCTAATCATCATACAAACATAACACATTGTCTAAAAATCAGAATTTCCCAAAGAATTGCATCATTCCATGCCTTGAACATCAAGAAATTACAAAAGGGCCAAACTTCATGGAATTTGCAAAATGACACATAAACTTCCATCCACTTGCTGAATTGCCTCAAATCCAAGTCTATGAACATCCTTGATCTCAGCTGCGCATGGACAAGCCAATAAGCCAACTACACCATTGCCCATACCTCAAGTACAAAACTTTTGACTTTTTGGAAAGAAGCCCATACCAATCAGCTGCAGCCACCACCCACTTTCTGCCCAACCAGAACTCTACAAGCATGCTTCAAGGGTCATTTTTCATAAGACACACAAGCTGAAAGCTCCAAGGACTCAGCATAGCCAAAATCACCCCAACTTGCAAAAGCCTTCGAATCTCTCAGCTCACATACTCAACCTTCAAACTTCTTTCACCATTCATCTTAGAATCATCCACTGACCACAAAGCAACCATTAAAACAGCCTCAAAGCACCCATAGACAAAACACGATTCTTGGCCAGTTGAAGTGTAATCTCACAAACTAGCCAATCTAAACTCCATTCAAGCTTCTCAATAGCATCAGGGTGATCATTGGAGTTGATTTGCACAAAGGAAGAGGTCAAAAAGTTCAAGTTTAGAAAGCTTCATCTCAGGTAGTCATCTCAAATCATTTTTCCAAAACTCCTATTTTAAGTTCCAATGTGAAAGAGCATGCTCCACTAATCATTTTGTGCTTTGTAGTTTTGAAAATGGTTGCATATTGATCATTTACTGGTTGTCTGAAACTTTTGCCGTTTTTAATTTTTCCTTCGAATCTTATTTATAAGCAATTATAAATTTGTTTAGAGAGTGGATTTGAGCTCAGGGAGATGAAAGGAGTTGATCTGGAGCTTTAGAGCTCCAGAAATAACCTAGGGGTGAGGTTTTGAGATTTTCAGGGGAGAAGGTAGTCGGAGAAGACGACCGGGGCTCTTCTCCTGTGGCCTGAAAGTGATTACTGTGTTTAATTAGGGTTAGGGCAAGATTAGAATGTAGGCCGTTCGATTAAGGTTTCCCGCGTGTGATAGACGATCCAGATCATTTCATTAACTTTTAATCTGATTTAATTTATTAATTAATTAGGATTAGATAAGTTTGAATTTGATCTGTTGGATAGCACGCTAGGTCAACCATAAAATCCCCAATTTCAATACAAACCCTTGGATCAGCATACTTATCCTTTATTCAGTTTTTAATTCATATTTTCTTATTTATTTTGCACAATTAATTTAAAATAGCTAAAAAATTCAAAAAAATATTTTCTCTTGCATTTTTACTTCAAATAATTTTCTTAACCCAAAAATATTTTTATTTTTATTTTTTTGCATAAGAAAATCATTTTTAAAATATTTAAATGTTTATTTTAATTAATTAATGGAAATTAATTAATTAAAATACCATTTAGGTTTCTAAAGATCCCAAAAAAAATCCAAATTGCATCTTAGGACATTTAGAAACATTGTCATACCATCCATATAAATTTCTTTTTGCTTTTGAATAATCTTTGATAATTTTCTTGAATTTAGGGTTCATAAAATTCCTAATTTTGAACCCTAACTTCAAGAATTCTTTTCTGTCTAACCATGAATGGTATGACAATGGTTCTTTTTGCATTGATCTTAATTTGACATGTAGTATCTAGCATAATTTTGTCACAAATTTCTTCTACAGTTTTGATTTGATTTGCATTTTTTCCCTTTAGGTACCTTAAAACCCTAGATAACTTAGAAAATTCATAACTTCCTTAGGGTTAAGATTTAGGTCTCCTCCTTTGGGGTGTGATATCATATGGGGTTAGGGTTCCCTTAAGTTCATTTTAAATTTTTTATCCTTTGATTTGCTTCTGTTTTTGACTTTTGCATCTCATGTTACATTAAAACCCTAATTTCTCATCTTCCTTTGCATACATCTTGCATATGCTTGCATTCATGAACTTGCCATGCCATTTCTTGCATCCATATAGCTCCTAAGACATCATAGGACACATTAGAATCATGTTGGATAATTTCCTTATCCATTTTCCATGTTGTGCATTCATTACATTTCATAGACTTTCATGAACTTTCATGCTTCTTCCATGCTTCATTTGCATTCTCATCTCTTGTATGAACATTCACAACTCTTGACATAAATTTGCATCACCTCTTAGCATAATTTGCATCATGATTATGCTTCTGGTTTTGGTTTTCATCCTTGCATACATTTCATTTCAATTTCATTTCTTTTCTTTGTGCTAACTTTTCAGGTGGTAAGTACTTTGAGAAGTGAATTTGCCTTCACTTCTCACATTCTCTTCCCATTCCTTTTATGCATCATTGCTGCATTTTGCTTTTGCATTAGAGTGAGCTTGCTCATTCATGCTCTTACTTCACTTTCTTTCTTCAAGTAACTTATCTTCTTAAGTGAAGTAAGTTAGCTTGTTTCTCCTGCTTCTCCTCCTTTCTTCTGCTTCTTCCTTGGTGGCTATTCTTGAAGATCTCTTGCAAGCCTCATAAACCATAGGAACACCCAAGCATGATAACAATTAGGGTTTGATTAGTCCCCCCTCTAGTTTTACCTTTGTGTCTCTCTTCTCACCTCTTAATCAGAGACTAAATCTTAAAGGTTTTAAGGCTTTGTGATTAAGGTTATGCCTGCATCCTTCTCTTAGGATGGAGTGTATAACTTTAATCCTAAGTGTTAAACCCTTAATGTGTTTAAATCTCTTAATCAATCCACCTTAATAATCAATAAGACAATAAGATTGTAACTTGGGCCTTGCAGTAGGGTTCTAATTCTTCCTTAATTGGTTAAGAAGGACTAACCCTAGTATTAATGGACAAGTCCCCCTCAAGTTGTCTTATAAACCATAAAATACACTTCTTAATCTTATCATTAACTAAAATCCACTTTAATAAAGGTTTGTTTTGTCATGAGGTTAATCCCTAATCATGGATTAAGTTGAGGTATCTTCCTCAGCTTAAATGTTCTCATCTATTATCCTTCTATTAGGATGGTGTAATGAGTCCATTAAATCCCTGATTATGGCTTAAACTCATTATTTAACACCAAACAAAAAAACAACAAAAACATTTAAATAATCACAAGTAGGTTAATGATCTTAATCCTACATCATGGTAATTAAGTTTGAGGTGCTTATCTCATACTTAAGGTATTCTCATTATCCCTAATCAAAGGGAGGATATGATGAGTTTACTAACCTTTGGTTTAGGCTTAAGCTCATTAACTTATGACAAACAAAATAAGCAATAAAAGATTGAAAACATCAAAAACAAACAATAATCGTCTCCTCCGGGATTCTTTTCTCATCATCTTCACTAGAAAACGAGAACTCGCTTCTTCCGTCTAATGCAAGACAGTTAGCACCTGAGCCAGACAGGTCATACACTTGAGCATAGGCAAGTAAGTAGTTCATCAAGTCAATTTATCTTTCAGTCTCTTTGAGTCGAACTACGGTGTTCTTACTTCCTCATTGCACGAGAGGATACGTAGGCATAAATTAACGGTTATCGAACAAAAGTCTCTGTCTCTTCCCCCTCTTCCAGCATTTTCTCTTTAAGCCTCATTCCTGAGCATTTCACTTCACTTTCTTGCACTGACCCCTGTACATCCTTTTCCAGCTTTTGCACACAGATAGCACCGACACTCCCCCTTTAAACACAAACTTTCAAGCGTGGATCCCGTTGAGTATGACGGACAATCTGGGTGCTGATACCTTCCCAGGTTGTAACCAACCCCCTTTCTCAGTTTCTCTGGTTCACAACCGTCTTATCCATATCTTTCTAGGTTTATGCAGCATTACCTTTCCTTCGGGATAAAAATGCCTAGCTGGCGACTCTTTTCAGTTCATCTTCATGTTCTCCTTTCGTCGACCGTTCGCGTCTGTACCCTATCTGACCTTGGTGTCATTTGGTGGGAGCGACACATATCCTTCGCGAGATCCACAAAGGCATTAATGCCCAACATTTGGGCGGGAGATCCATAGCAAGGAAAGATCTCCGAGCAGGATATTACTGGCAAACAATTCATAACGACGCCAAAGAACACGTGAAAAAATGCGATAAATGCCAACGACACGGGGACATGTACTTAGCACCTCTAAGCGAGCTTAAGACAATGTCTTCCTCGTGGACATTCGTATGGTGGGGCCTGAATATCCTCGGTCCCTTTTTCGTTGGTTCAAACTAGAACAAATATTTGATTGTCGAAGTAGACTACTTCACAAAATGGATAGAAGTTAAGCCTCTAGCCAAGATCACAACCCTTAACATATTATGTTTCTTCAAACGTAACATCCTTGCCCGTTTCGGAGTCCGTCAGGCCATCATTACTGACAATGGCACCCAATTCACATATAAGATCTTCCAGGAATTTGTCACCAACATCGGGACCAAATAACACTTTATTTCTGTCGAGCACCTGCAAACCAACAGGCAGGCTGAAACAACAAACAAGGTCATCCTTGGAGGACTCAGGCGAAGACTGGATGAGATCAAGAAATAGTGGGTCGAGGAATTACAGAGCGTTTTGTGGGCATATCGAACAACATACCATTCTACAACCGAGGAAACCCGTTTCCGATTAACATACGGAACAGAGGCCGTTATTCCCATTGAAATGCATGTACCATCCAGACTGACAGAAGCTCCAATAAATGCAGATACAAATTCAGAAACTTTACGCGAGGAGCTCGATTTGGTCGATGAAGTTCGATCAAGGGCAGACCTATGTGAGGCATCACTTAAACAAAAAATCGCCATCAGACATGACTCAAAAATCATAAAATGGGCGTTCGAAGTCGGAAACCTCATCCTCAAGAGAAACCACAAGGACTCCAGAGAAGGAATTTAGCCGCAAACTGGGAAGGTCCATATTGTGTCCGAGCAAAAACGGAGAACGATGCATATTACTTAGAAAATCTAAATAGGGAAGAACTTTCCCGTCCTTGGAACGCTGTGAAACTAAAACAATACTATAGTTAAAGCGTCCGTCGGCATGCTCGGACTTGAATGACAAAGCATACCCAGGTACAAGTACTACATACCAAACTTATCCCTCGATGGGAACTCCCTCAAGAATGAGGAGGGTCACCATCACACGATTGGATCCTCAATCGAGTATGTTGTCATCTTTGTACCACGACCAGGAAGAACACCCAACTCGGGATGGGGCGTTCATTGTAACACCCCCTTTCTATACCCCCAAATAATCAAATAATCATTTAGGTACATATTAAAATTCCATCAGAGTATAATTAGAAACATAGTATAAAAGAGGTATGTCACATTATACATGAAATTAAAACATCCAACACCTTCTCAACAATAGATATGCAACAATGGAGTAGCTAAATACTTGCACCCACATCTCAATATTTAGAATAAAAACGGAAAATCTAAACATTGAATAACATCAAACATATATACAAATATATATATCATCAAGTTTGATTCACCAATATAATTCATGTTTACATAAACATTCATCACCAAGATACATATACAAATGCACCACAAAAGGCATCACAACCAAAATCCCTAGCTACCCGGTGCTACATATCAGAGCCGACCGACAAAAGAATGAAGACACGCTTCACAAAAAGACCTCCAACATACCTACTCTGCAATGCCTCATAGAGCATTATAAAACAGCAGAAGGGTAAGAAATATTATCATAATAACAATGCATATAATTATATATCTTAGCATATAATACACATTTAATACATTCTCACCATAATTCATCTCCAATCACACATATACATCACAATGTATAAAAATCAAGCATATTCATCATGCATACTTCCACCATTTCCATCACTCCATATAAACATACATATTCATGTTTACTCATCAATGCACAAATACAAAGATGACAAAATTCAAATCATAGAGACCGACTCACGACTTTATGCAAATGCAATGCGGTACCGACTCATTCATCTCAAGTTCACTCAGGAACTTATCGGAACCATCGCTCGTTACCAATGTAACTCCTCGTCGGGCCTACGATGTTCACCCATTGCTCACACCCCACATGGGCACACAATGTTTATGGATTGCTCATACCCCACACGGGCACACAATCCGATTGCTCACACCCCACATGGGCACACAATCATTCATGATCATTTCACCCATTGCTCACACCTCACATAGGCACACAATGTTTATGGATTGCTCACACCCCACACGGGCACACAATCTGATTGATCACACCCTACATAGGCACACAATCATGTTGAAATTATCGCTCACACCTCACATAGGCACACAATGTTACAACAAATTCACATTAGAATCCCACAACACAAGAATGTACATCATTATGCTTCACATACAAAATGACTCAAACACTCTTGAAATGCATACATATTCACAATATAATTATGCATCCATCTCATACAATCACATACAATCTACATACATTCGCATCAATTACGCCAAACGGAAATGAATCTTTCACAATTAACATGCATTCACGTTTAGTTCGAACAACGCATTTATGTTGCCAAACGGCCACACCACACAATCAAATTCCACAATTCCTTAATTCATATAATTACGATTAATCGGAAAAGTTGGGTAAAAATCGGTTAAAAATAATAAGTTTCGACATCATGAGAAAATACATAATTTTAGCTTCAAAACGATATGTGGAACGCTAAAAACGGATAACTGGTTCAAAAGTTACGAAATAAACATCAAACTTATTTTTAAGAAAACCACCATTCTGCATAAGCTACAGGTCACGGCGCGACCCCTTGTTTATGAGGCGAACTTCACAGGCATGCTTAGTTCGCAGCGCGAACCATGTTCGCAGGGCGAACTTAGCAGAAGTTCCAAAACACAAGCTACGGGAAAACCATCTCAAACCTCCAAAATCCGTCAAAACTTCACCAAATCAGTGGAAACAAAACACGACATGATAGTTATCAAATACTAACTATCATACTACATTTTAATCGAGTTTTAACCGTTTAAATCACCGATTTTAGGATTTCTCACAAAATACCCTAAAATCTCATAACCTCTAAACTCAACCACAAAGGGAACACATTTAAATAATCACATACATAATGATACACATTGATAAGATAATAAGATTTCACACCCTTACCCGATTGATTCGGTTCCTATGAGCTATCTTGAAGATTTCTTAACTTTTCCTCTTTTCCTCCTCTTCCTCTTTCTTTCTATCTCTCTTTTCTTTCTCTTTTCTACTATTATATCTTTTCTTTCTATTTCTTTTCTTTCCACCCAAATATTCATTTTCTCACAATTTCTAATTCCACTTAAATTTCTCACTTATCATCAATTAGGAAATGTCTAAAATACCCTCCATTCTAATTTTCCCGAAAACGCTCAAAAACGGCAAAATAACATAACATGTTAACATATCATGTTAACATACCAATTTCACAAATAAAATAATTATCATTTAATTTAAATAAAAGACTCAACAAAAAATGAAATAATCGGAATCGGGGCATTACAACACTCCCCTACTTTAGAAATTTTCATCCTCGAAAATATTACCTGATTCAAACAACTCCGGATACGACTCTCGCATCCCACTCTCTAATTCCCAAGTCATATTGCCTTCTGAAACACCTCCCCACGCTACTTTCACAAGCGCAATATCCTTGCCTCTTAGCTTCTTAACTTCATGGTCCAAAATCTTAATCGGTAAAACTTCAACCGTAAGGTTATCTCTCACTTTAACCTCATCCATAGGAATAACATGTGACAGATCCGGAACATACTTCCGAAGTTGTGAAATATGGAACACATCACGCAAATTCGAAAGATTCGGAGGCAACACCACACGGTAAGCCACAACACTAACTTGTGCAGTAATCTGATACAGACCAATAAAACGAGAAGTCAACTTCTTCGACTTCAAAGCACGACCCACACATGTAATTGGTGTAACCCAAAAAAACACATGGTCGCCTTCCTGAAACTCAAGATATTTCCTTCTCTTGTCATGATAACTATTTTGTCTACTTTGAGAAGCTTTCATCCTCTCCTGAATAAACTTCACTTTCTTCGTCGTTTGTTGTACCATCTCTGGTCCAACTACCGTCCTCTCACCGGTTTCACGCCAACACAAAGGTATTCGACATCTCCGACCATACAAAGCCTCAAATGGTGTCATACCTATACTCTAATGAATATTGTTATTGTAGGTGAACTCAATCAACGCTAAATAACTATCGTAAGCACCACCTTGCTCTAGTACACAAGCGCAAAATAAATCCTCAAACGATTGAATTGTTCTCTCGGTTTGACCATCCTTTTGCGGATGATAAGCCGAACTCAATCTTAACTTAGAACCCAAAGCCTTTTTCAAACTCTCCCAAAACCTCGATGTAAATCTAGGATCTCTATCCAATACAATACTCTTAGGAACTCCATGTAACTTCACAACCAAAAGAACATAAATCTCAGATAACCTCTCCAAAGGATAACTAATATCAATTGGAATAAAGTGAGCAGATTTAGTAAGCCTATCAACGATTACCCAAATAGCATTATGACCTTTTTGTGTATTTGGAAATCCCGTAACAAAATCCATCGATATACTATCCCATTTCTACTCTGGAATGTCCAACGGTTGCATCAATCCACTAGGCTTCTGATGTTCCACCTTAGACTTTTGACAAGTTAAGAATGCATACACAAATTGAGCTACATCCCTCTTCAATCCGGACCACCAAAAGATCTTCTTCAAATCTTGATACATTTTATTCGCTCTCGGGTGAATACTTAAGTTACTTCTGTGTCCTTCTTCCAATATCATCTTTTCAACTCCGCATCATCGGGAATATAAATACGACCACAAAATCTCAAAACTCCAAAATTATCAACCTTGAAATCCTCATTCTCATTCATCATCAAATCAACGAACTTCAAATCCAAAT
The DNA here is from genome assembly GCA_963966055.1 of Lathyrus aphaca. Taxonomy (NCBI): domain Eukaryota; kingdom Viridiplantae; phylum Streptophyta; class Magnoliopsida; order Fabales; family Fabaceae; genus Lathyrus; species Lathyrus aphaca. Next base: position 138,692,522 of record OZ014522.1, on the reverse strand, counting down.
ATTGCTTTTCACATACGATTGCAAGAAAATCATTCGTAACATGTAGCATACCAAGTCTCACACTTTCCAGCGTCATTTCACAAACTAAACTCAAGTCTCTAAAATTCTCCAAAAGTTCCCATTCTCTCATCATCAATGCGGACACGTGTAACAACTTTCGACTTAAGGCATCAGCCACTACGTTTGCCTTACCCGGATGGTAATTCAAACCAAAATCATAATCCTTCAAAAGCTTTAACCACCTTCTTTGTCTCATGTTCAACTCTTTTTGATCAAATAAATATTTCAAACTCTTGTGATCACTAAAAACTTCAAATCATGCACCATAAAGATAGTGCCTCCAAATTTTCAAAACAAACACCACAACCGCTAACTCTAAATCATGCATAAGATAATTCTTTTCATGCACTCTCAATTTTCTTGAAGCATAAGCCACAACTTTTCCATCTTGCATCAAAACACCACCCAAACCAAACAATGAAGCATCACAATACACCACAAATGGTTCCGTCGGATTTGGCAAAATCAAGATCGGAGTTGTTGTCAACCTTCTCTTTAGTTCAATGAAACTCTCTTCACAATGAATATCCCAAATGAAAGTCTTTCCTTTACAAGTCAATTGCGTTAACGGAAGTGCCAACTTCGAAAATCCCTCAATAAACCTCTGATAATAACCCGCCAAGTCTAAAAAGCTTCGAATCTCTGTAACCGGTCTAGGAGTCTTCCATTGCATCACCGCATCAATCTTGGATGGATCAACACTAATACCACCATTGGAAATAACATGTCCAAGAAAACTTACTTTTGACAACCAAAATTCACATTTCGACAACTTAGCATACAATTGTTTCTCTTTCAAAATTTGTAACACAATCCTTAAATGCTCTTCATGCTCCTCTTGAGACTTAGAATAAATCAAAATATCGTCGATAAACACAACCACAAAACGATCCAAATATTCATGGAAAATACGATTCATATATTCCATAAACACACCCGACGCATTAGAAACCCCGAATGGCATCACAGAATACTCGTAATGACCATACTGTATCCTAAAAGTCATCTTTTGAATATCCTCTCTTTTCACACAAATCTGGTGATATCCTGATCTCAAATCAATCTTGCTAAAAACACGCGCACCAACCAATTGGTCCATCAAATCATCGATCCTTGGAAGCAGATAATTGTTCTTAATTGTCACCTTGTTCGACTGTTGATAATCAATGCATAACCGTATACTCTCATCCTTCTTCTTTACCAACAATACCGGAGCACCCCAAGGAGAAACACTTGGCCTTATAAATTTCTTGTCCAACAAGTAATTCAATTGCTTATTCAATTCTACCAAATCTGATGTTGACATACGATACGGTGCCATCGAAATCGGTCTAGTACCCGGAACTAGATCAATAGAAAACTCAACTTCTCTTTCTGGCGGTACATCTTTAACATCCTCCGGAAACACTTCTAGAAAATCACACACCACTAGGAACACACTGAGCTCAACTTCACTCTCCACCGACAATGATGCAAACAAACCAAACAATTGAGCTTCGTCCGTTAAAAGTTTCTTCAACTCTTTAGTGGATAGAAAACTCTCATCTTCATCATCATCTTCCAAAGAAGTAAACCTCACTAACTTGTGATAGTAATCTATATGAACTCAATTACATTGCAACTAGTTCATACCCAAGATTACGTCCAATCCCTCCAACGACAAACAAACTAAATCCAAGATGAAGTCTTTACCATACATGGTCAAAGGATAACTTATACACACCAAAGACGTAGTTACCGACCCTGAAGCAGGAGTCTCAATAACCATCTCACCACCCCAAGAAGTCATAAAAAATTCAAACGCTTAGCGCACTCATGAGAGATGAACGAATGAGTCGCTCCCGTATCAATAATAGCAACTAAATGCATACTATAAATAAAGCATGTACCTTTAATGAAACGGTCTGCACTAGTATTGTCCGTCCCTGCTAATGCAAACACCTTTCCGCCCACTTGAGCTTGTTTCGGCTTATTACACTTACTACTTATGTGACCCACTTCTCCATAATTATAACACTTTACTACATTCCTTCTACAATCGGTAGTAGCATGCCCAAGGCCTCCACAGTTAGAACATTTCACTATGTTCTTCCCACACTCAAAAGACTTATGACCCATTTCACCACACTTGTAACACTTAACAGAACCAAAACCTCCTCCTCCAGATCTCTTATCAAAGTTTCCCCTATGCTTTCCCTTATCAACAGGTGTCACATAAGGTCAACTTCTAGCTTATTGCTTTCCCTTCCTCTCATTCAAACTCTTGTAATGTGTAGAACGAGCCTTGCTATCTTCCTCGAAGATCCTACAACATTCCGTCAAATTTGAAAACCTTCTTATCCTTAGATATCCCACAACTTGCTTAATCTCGGGACGCAAACCATTCTCATACTTAATACACTTCGAGAACTCAACAGTAGTAGTAGCATAATGAGGATGCAATTGAACTAACTCCACAAACTTAACAGTATAGTCCACTACAGACATACTACCTTGTTTTAGTTCAAGAAACTCCATCTCCTTCTTCCCTTTCACACTCTCAGGGTAATACTTCCTCAAGAACTCAGTACGAAATAAATCCCAAGTTATCTCTTCATCTTCCACCTCAAGAGCTAGACGCCTACCGATCCACCAATCATCGACTTCTTCCTTCAGCATGTGAGATCCAAGCCTAACCTTACTCTCCTACGCACAATCCATGACTCTGAAGATCCTTTCAACCTCCTTCAACCAAATTTGAACACCATCGGGATCAAATCTTCCTTTGAAGACAGGTGGTTGATTCTTCCTGAACTCATCATTAGCATTCACATTCGGAGCACCCTGCACCTCCCTAGCCATTTCTTCCAAAGCAGCAACCATCATATTGTTGTTTCTACCAGCCATATTCAGATTATTCCCAAATATAACAACAAGATTAAACAAAAGTTCAACCATCACAACAACAAGACACACATAACTGACTCGACACTAGCTTTGATACCACTTAATGTAACACCCTATTTCTATACCCCAAAATAATCAAATAATCATTTAGGCACATATTAAAATTTCATCAGAGTATAATTAGAAACATAATATAAAAGAGGTATTTCACATTATACATGAAATTAAAACATCCAACACCTTCTCAACAATAGATATGCAACAGTGGAGTAGCTAAATACCTGCACCCACATCTCAATATTTAGAATAAAAGCGGAAAATCTAAACATTGAATAACATCAAACACATATACAAATATATATATATATATATATATATATATATATATATATATATATATATATATATATATATATATATATATATATATATATATATATATATATCATCAAGTTTGATTCACCAACATAATTCATGTTTAAATAGACATTCATTACCAAGATACATATACAAATGCACCACAAAAGGCATCACAACCAAAATCCCTAGCTACCCGGTGCTATATATCAGAGCTGACCGACAAAAGAATGAAGACACGCTTCACAAAAAGACTTCCAACATACCTACTCTGCAATGCCTCATAGAGCATTATAAAACAACAGAAGGGTGAGAAATATTATCATAATAACAATGCATATAATTATATAACTTAGCATATAATACACATTTAATACATTCTCACCACAATTCATCTCCAATCACACATATACATCACAATGTATAAAAATCAAGCATATTCATCATGCATACTTCCACCATTTCCATCACTAAAAATAAACATACATATTCATGTTTACTCATCAATGCACAAATACAAAGATGACAAAATGCAAATCATAGAGACCGACTCACGAATCTATGCAAATGCAATGTGGTACCGACTCATTCATCTCAAGTTCACCCAGGAACTTATTGGAACCATCGCTCATTACCAATGTAACTCCCCGTCGGGCCTAAGATGTTTACCCATTGCTCACACCCCACATGGGCACACAATGTTTATGGATTTCTCACACCCCACACATGCACACAATCCGATTGCTCACACCCCACATGGGCACACAATCATTCGTGATCATTTCACCCATTGCTCACACCTCACATAAGCACACAATGTTTATGGATTGCTCACACCCCACATGGGCACACAATCCGATTGCTCACACCCTACATGGGTATACAATCATGTTGAAATCATCGCTCACGCCTCACATAGGCACACAATGTTACAACAAATTCACATTAGAATCCCACAACACAAGAATGTACATCATTATGCTTCACATACAAAATAACTCAAACACTCTTGAAATGCATACATATTCATAATATAATTATGCATACATATTCAAAATCGGTTAAAAATAATAAGTTTCGACATCATGAGAAAATACATAATTTTAGCTTCAAAACGATATGTGGAACGCTAAAAACGGATAATTGGTTCAAAAGTTACGAAATAAACATCAAACTTATTTTTAAGAAAACCACCATTCTGCATAAGCTACAGGTCACGGCGCGACCCCTTGTTCGCGAGGCGAACTTCACAGACATGCTTAGTTCCCGGCGCGAACCATGTTCGCGAGGCGAACTTAGCAGAAGTTCCAAAACACAAGCTACGGGAAAACCATCCCAAACCTCCAAAATCCGTCAAAACTTCACCAAATCAGTGGAAACAAAACACAACATGATAGTTATCACATACTAACTATCATACTACATTTTAATCGAGTTTTAACCATTTAAATCACCGATTTTGGGGTTTCTCACAAAATACCCTAAAAACTCATAACCTCTAAACTCAACTACAATAAAAACACATTCAAACAATCACTTACATAATGATACACATTGATAAGATAATAATATTTCACACCCTTACCCGATTGATTCGATTCCTAGGAGCTATCTTGAAGATTTTTTAGATTTTCCTCTTTTCCTCCTCTTCCTCTTTCTTTCTTTCTATCTCTCTTTTCTTTCTCTTTTCTACTATTATATCTTTTATTTCTATTTCTTTTCTTTCCACCTAGTATTTATTTTCTCACAATTTCTAACTCCACTTAAATTTCTCACTTATCATCAATTGGGAAATGTCTAAAATACCATTCTTTCTAATTTTCCCGAAAAACTCTCAAAAATGGCAAAATAACATAACATGTCAATATATCATATTAACATTCCATTTTCACAAATAAAATAATTATCACACAATTTAAATAAAAAACTCAACAAAAAATGAAATAATCGAAATTGGGGCGTTACATTCATGCCGCGGAGCACGAGTCATCACCATGATTCGAGCACCATTTCCCAACCGAATATATTTTGGCTTTCGGCCCTGTTCCCCAACCCGCCAGACATACATAAACCGAGTATAGTTTCCCAGGCATACAAATAAAATCTAAAGTCCCTTGCAGACGCATGGAAAGAACATCGCATACATCTATTGAGCGAACATCGAAACGATCGAGCATCGTAAAAACACTTAGCGAAAATATTAAACAAAATGTACCCTCCGACGGACACACATGCATACACATCAAGAAAATAAAAAAATAACCACCTAGGTCATGAAACTTAATGACATTAAAAAATTGCGGCCACAAGGACCAACTTTTTCTAAAATTACACAAAGGGCGGAACAATCCCCCCGTCCCAAATTAAAAGCCATGACGCGCAGGCTGGCTAGCGAGATTACAAATAAAACCTTCACAGATTGGGGTTGGCGGCTGGTTGAGCATCAACAGAGGTCCCCTGATACTCCTCGGCCATGGTTATGTCGTCCCTTTCTGGATGCTTGAGGAAATCAGGGATGAGGATCACCCCTTCCTTGGCTCTGTACAGAAAATTGGTGTCATCCTCGTTAAACGTCACTCCGGGGTTGACAATCTTTAACTGGTCCAACGCATTTTTAAACGCGACGCCCACCATCTCCTCGAGGTCTTCCTCCCCCTCCTCATTTTTGAAATCAATTTGGCTCGGGTCTTCAAGGATTTTAGCTCCTCAGGTTCATCATCATCAGGAGCCATGGCGGCCTTAAGACGAGTGATCTCCTCTTTGGCCGACTTCTTCTCAGAAGTAAAGGACTCTTCCAACTCCTTGATCCTCTTGGAGGCCTCCTTCAACAATTTCGAGGAAGCCTTTTCCATATCCTCAGAAACAGATAATTGGGCCTTCAACTGCCAAATCTCCTGTTCCTGAGTAGTAGTGCCCTCAACATACATGGAAGCCATTGTCAGGACTCGCATCACCGAGCTCGCATCCCGGGCGAACCAAGACCGTCTATTCGGACGAGTCAGTTCTTCCAATTTCAGTGTCTCTTCCCGACGGACATGGATGGAGGTATCCTCAAAAAAGCCTGGTCATAGAAAGCAGGTATGGAGCTCGAACGGGGGCTTTGGAGAGGAACTTGTCAGATATATGACCTCTTCATGCCTTGACCTCTTCCTCATCCCAGAAATCATTCCCGGAAAACCATGAGGTGCTGAAGAAGAGTTGCTTGTGCATGTACCTACAAACGTCAGCCGATCAACAATGAGAGTTTGTTTTAGTTTTTTGGGCCTCCATCGTTTGCCAACATTGGCCATCAGTTTGTCTTGTACATCCACCATTGAGTCTGAAAAGGACATAGGAAAAACAAAAAGGTTAGATCATAAAAGACAAACGAACACAAAAATCAATATGAATAAACAAATATAAAAGCTACTGAGGTAAGCTGCGACATCCTCGTCGGTCTCACAAATAAGAAGCTTCAACGCTTCTATAAATATGGGGTTTACTTTAACGCCCCCATCCTTGTCCAAGATCGCGTGACCATGATCGTTCACGTGAGTAGTCATAGTAATCCGGGAGACATAGTTCACTAGGACCTCACAACTGGTCTGATCCTCCTCGCTCAACTCATACGAGATAGCCAGGAACTCAACCTTCTCGCGCGAGAAGTGTTCGCACGACTAAGAGAAGTGGAATTTTAACATCAGACGGGGAACCTCCTTCCCCTCCTCATCCAACAAGATGTTTTCTTCATCATCTGTATCCACACCCCAAAATTTATAGGTGTTTTGAACACGTTCAGAGATGGGCTCAACCAGGTAATATCAGTCCTTGAAATCTCTGGTCGACTCAGAGTACGCCTTAAAAATATTCTTTTTCTTCAGCTTGAGCGAGACCTAACCATACCTCTCTTGGGCGACATGCCTTTGGAGGTGGAAAATATGAAAGAATAAGTGAAGCTCCGCCTGATCTTCAGATACCCGCAGGTCATTTTGAAAGCTCGTATGAAGGCGAAGGAGTTCGAATGCAGTTGGGAGGGGGAAAGCTTCAAGTGTACAAACACGAATTGTTGAAATTTCGAGAAGGGGAGACGAAACTTGAGCTCCTTAAATAATATGTCGTACATGGGGAACCTATTAGTCCCATACGACCAACAAATACGGTCATTAACACCAGGATATCTCACGAACCAGTCTTCGGGTTCCCTGACCACAAGATCTGGACCTTCCATGGGCTTAGAATATATGGATCAGATGCTCACCGATTCCTCGGCAGCCTATTCTTCAATAGGGGTGTCCCGTTCCCCCTTATTATCTTCCTCGGGGTTGGCAGGACCGACTCTGGTTGAAGTAGTTTCCTCTGAATTGCTGGAAGAGGAGGAACTCCCCCCCGACGATGTTTCCTAGGAACAAGCTGGGGATGATGCAATGTCACTGGAAAGGTCCTCGACATCCATCTGAACATGAGCGTCGGTTGACATGATCGCACCTGAAAATCAGCAAAAGTAAATGTGAATTTGATGAGTTAAATCAAATCCACCCTTCCACCGCTAATCAAGTGAAATGGCACGCTAAGGAACAAGGATGATGTCCTCGATCTAAGCCCTTATTCAAAAACAGACCACGGTCTTCATAATGACCAAGTATTCGTACAAAGAAGGGAGGACACTAACATCAGTCTGCATGACCTAGCATGTGTGATCACACCAAAACCCAGGACTCCGGTCGAAAGTCAATCGGAGCCGCCGCGCAGAGCCGCGAGGGACATTGACGATAAACCCCAACGTTATGGAGACGACAACGTGAAACATTATGGTCACTATACTAAGAGCGAAGACGCTGCACCAGAACCTTAATAGTTCACATTAAGGGTCTTATTAACCCCAAATTTTCACCTAACCACATACATATATTTTATTGACAAGAATCAGAAGCCTAAACAAGAAGGAAACGACAAAACTTACAGGTTTTGAGAGAGTTTATGTGTGCTCTGTTATTCTTCCTCGTGAGGTACGGCGACAAACGGTGGTTGGCGGCAGACGAGGACTTGAGTTTAACGGGCAGCAAAACGAAGAGTAAAAAGTAGGAAACTGAACTCAACGCCCTATTTATAGCCTCCATAAACACGTGAGTGAGCACGTGGGACATATAACCTATAAACAAAACACTCATTACCTAGGGACGGCCGTAGAATAACCATCACTACACATTAAATGCGCCCTCTTCCCCAGGCGCAAGCGTGAGGTAACTTCTCAGCATAACTGTTGGTATCCTCATTCGACGATCACATTTTAACATCCAGGGGTACACGGGTTCTCCTACACTGAGCTATGTAACTAAAATATCACAAGTCTCAACTTCACCCCTTACGTAGTCGACCACCCTTATGTCATCACTTCTACGATAAGAATCAACAACTTATGGGGCTCCTATTCCAAACTAGCCCAATGAATAGGTGTTGTACCCCAAAATTTTACCTCCCATCTTCAAGATTATGTGTCTCAAGAGATCTATCAATAGTCACAAGATTCTCAATTGGTCAAAGGAATTGAAGGTTTCACCAGACAAAGCCTCTTCCTGAATAATGGGTCTAGATCTAGGGTTTTGAGTTTTCCCAAGCAAAATGGGCTTCCAAAGCCTCAAGTGGACTTCATAACATCCCACATATCTTAAAGAATCCCCATGACAAGTTTCAAAGTTTTTCTCACAAGTTTAGCCAGTCAGATGCTCAAATACCTAAAAATCAGTTAACTTGGTCAACAAGTCAACTGTGGTCAACCCAAAGTCAAACTTCAATATTTTTGGTCAACATCAAGATAATGAGGTAAAATTCATCATTTGATCAAGGGTTGATCATTATTCATCATGGAAACCTCAGAATCATCAAGAATCAGAAGATACTAAATTAGGGTTTGTATAGGAAAAGTCAACTGAACTTTGACCAGTCATAACTTTCATATACTTCATCGAAAATTTCCCATCTAAATCTCATTTTTAAGGAAATTCAATTCTCTACAACTTTGTGTCTCACAAGCCAAGTCCAAAAATGCTTCATTTGAAAGATATGAGCCAAGACATTACAGGTCCTTTTGAAAGTCAACAAAAAGTCAACTATTTCAAAAGCTCATAATTTGAAAATGGAGACATATATGGACATGGTACCAAAAGGGTTAGTTAGAGGACACTATAAGCTTTCTAAAAAGTCCTAGAACACCTTCATGGGATAAAAATTGAGGAAGTTATGCACTGTTGAAGTTAGGCAATTTTCAAGAGGTGTATGAAGTAAAGAGGGCCATAACTCAAATTCTTTCCAAATGGGCCTATGATGTTTCAATCCAAACTCAAAGATAAGTCCATTCACGACCCAATTACCAATTATTCTGATTTTTATTATTTATTTTATATTATTTTGGATTTTAATCATTAAAATTCAATTTTAATTGAAATAAATTATGAAAATCAAATATTTGATCTAATACCTATTTTTGGATAAAATATTTTGTGATTAAGATGATTGGAATCATTAAAAATTAGTGCAAGACCATTATAACATAGATAAATTTGATTTTTTGACAAATTTGGTAAGGTGGTTTCTTCAAATTCAAGTAATCCTTAAACCCATCACTAAGGCCCATCTTTCTGACCTAAATCCTTCTCCTACATATACACAACAATGAGACAGTATTAGGGGACGATTTTTGAGACAAGGGGGAGGGCATTCAAAACTTGGTTTTAAAGAAAAAAAAATCCAATTATCGGTTTCACAATTCAAGGCCTCTTCAACACATTCTAAAGGTTCCAATGCACCCCTGAGGGCTATTAGAACCTATCTTAATCAACAAATGCATTGCAAACCTCGTGAATGGCTGAAATCGAATCTCATTTTTTATTGTTTATGTATTTTTTGATTTCATATATGTGTTGGTTATAAATTGAATTTGATGCTTGGTTTGGGTTTATTATGATGCAAGGATGCTTTCTGGATAGTTTGATTTAATGTTAGGTTCAAGAAGGGAGATCCGCCATAGTTATAGTTTTGAACTCTATTTTGAGGTTTCACGATTTAGCCCACATCAAAGCTTTTAAATGACCTATTTTGATTGTATGAAGCTTGATTGATAATTTGGAACAATTAATTTGGACAAATCATGTTGTTTTCGAAGGTTTTGAATTTTTGTAGGTTACCTACGAATAAAAATCCGCAACAAATTTCCCAACAAATTCCGCAGGCTAGAGGAAGAAGATGACTGGTTTTGGCGCACGCTGAAGGATTCAAAAATTTGTTTTATATTTTATTTATTCTTTGCATTGTTTGAACAGATTAGCACGGCCGACTTGGTGGTAAGGCGCGTGCTTGGTAATGTTGAGGTCCTGGGTTCGAACCCAGCCTCAACCTTTTTTTTAAACGTTTCTTTACCATTTGATTTATTATATAAAAATTAGCTTATACATATATATATATATATATATATATATATATATATATATATATATATATATATATATATATATATATATTCAAAAACGCATGTGTTAGTCTGGTGGTCAAGGAAGCTTTCAAAGAGTCATAGGGCGTGGGTTCAAACCCAACCTATGATATTTTTTTTACTTACGTTTTATGTGGATTTCTTATTATATAATATGTGTTTTCCATGTTATTTCCCAGGAGCGTGCGTAGCCCAATGGTAAATGACTGAGGCTGGGAGTGAATGGTCCTGAGTTCAATCCTCCCCTCCAACCCTTTTGGTTTTCTTCTCCTTTTTATTTCTTTAATTAAACTTATGTTTTATAATTTATTTCCTTTTAACCATAGTTAACCCTAATCAAATCCTTAAACATTTTACAAAATCTTAATCAACCCATAAATTTCTTAATTAACTTTCATAATTTATTTTCCTTAAATTTATTTAAGTATTATGTTATTTTAGTTTTTTTAAAAATTTCTTTTTTATATTATGAAAATTATTTTTATAACAATTATTAAACCCTAATCTTTTTTCACTAAACCTATTTTTTAAAACAAACCTTAACCCTATTTTCAAATCTTAACCTTTTCTTAAAACCTTAACCCTAATTCAAACTTTTCTTTAAAATAAAATATTCTCCTATTTTTTTCCACTCGTTTTTATGTTATTCATGTCAGTATTTGCCTTATTATATTTTAAATTTATGTTATTATTTTTTTTCGCCTTATTATTAATGTAACTGCCCCGAAGCCTTGTAATAGCGTAGGAACTGTTTTTTTTCCTGCCTTTAAATTTCTACCTTTTATTTTTTGTGATAATTATGTAGTTAGTAATCTAGGGTATGAAAAGACATAAATGAATTAACTTGGACTTAGATAATTAATAACAAGATAAATATCTGAAAACAACACTCACACACGTAAGTTGACCGTTCTACGATCGTTATCTGCACTTTCTAGGGTTCTCCTCTTGGTTGCCTTAAACAAATGGTCAAGTCCCTCGAAAATGGGGGTGTTTAATGCAATGTACCTTCAAATAGATAAATCATCAAGTCCCTTCAAAGTTAAAAAGATCATAGTCCCTTCGAAGTTGCCTATGGAATAAACGATCTCGTCCCTCGATGATCCAACGAATTAAATGATGATAGTCTCTATGAATTGCTAAAGACACTCCTACAAGTTGCTTTCTTTGACCATACAATGATCCTACGCCCGTCCCTTAATAAATCCAAGGTAATGACTACTTACTCCTTAATAGTAAGGACAATCTTACCCTTGAAAGGAAATAAAGAAACATGAAAGACCAAACTTAGGGTAGGTAGCGCTTAATTACTTGCTCACACTTTAACAAATTCTTTTCACACCCCACTTTTAAAATCTATTCAAATTCAAGACTTTGTATACATCCATACGAGGATCATTACAAAGACTTATGAAATTTTCTAATCACACACTACACATTTTTCAAACAAGTTAAAGTGAGCTAAGTAATTAAAAGCCTATGGATAACCATGGATATAAAAGGTGCTAATACCTTCCCTTTATATAACCTACCCCCTGAACTCAATTTTTTTAAGGTCTTTCATGTTCTTGTATTACCTTTCCTAAGTTGTATAAAATAAAACTCGGTGGTGACTCTTGCTATCTGCAACATAAATAAAAAGTTAGTTCTCCCACCATGTTACAGAACTGGCGACTCTGCTGGGGACTACTAAATAAAAGAGGGGTTACATTAGGAATTAAGATCACTTACTTGTTTGATTTGTTTGCTTTATCTTTAAGGGATTTTTGTGGGGTTGCTGTGTGAAAGATTCAAACCCGGATCCAGTGTACCTTAGGTAAGTGGCAATAGACCAAAGAAACTGTATGACGTATACCGATATGGTTGATCTGGTGGCTATAGTTAGTGCGACTTCTTGGTCGGTGCTTATGTTCCTTAAGTAAGTTTAGGATAATATGAGGTTGCCATATGTTGTCATTAACACTAACTACCCTTTAGAACCATAATTAACCCATCTTTTCCTTTAGAAAGTAGTGAGGTAGCCAGCTTTGGAGAAGTCTAAAGTTGGTTGATACTCGATGCTACGCTCATTGATATTCTAATCTTGGGGGGTTTTGGTTGGCAAGTAAGTTGCATACTGAACAACAACCCTTGAGAAGGATCAGTGATATTGAGATCCCTTAGAACCCGATTAATATTCATAGGACAAGATGAACCAACTAAACTTCAGTGGGATGGTACTTACCTTTAAACCTCATGCAAGCCTTTAAACCTAGGGCTATTGTCTGAAATGCTTGTGTGTGCCACATGTTTGTGATTGAACATAACATCATAACATCATGACATCATAAGCATATCATTCTCACTAACCATTTCAAGGACCAAAGGATTTATCTTTGTTCTTTGTTGCAGGTTATGGCTTCCACTTGTAGGAATACTATCCGGATCAACTTTGTAGAGATACCTTCCAGCTTAAGGATTTGTTCTCAAAACTTCTTGAAAGCTCCCAATTCATCAAGAAGCATGGTTATCTACTTGACTTGGTTACCTCATGGTTTGATGAAGATATGATGAGTGTCATATTCCAGTTCTTTGATCCTAAAGATCATTGCTTCACATTTCCCGATTATCAGTTGGTGCCTACAATTGAAGAATACTCCAAGTTAGGTGTACCTATCCTTGATCAGAAATCCTTCACAGACTTAGAGAAGGAGCCTAAACCTGAAGTCATTGCTATAGCCCTACATTTGAAGAAATCAGATATTTTCCTAGAAACAATAAATGGAGTTAAGGGTATTCTTGCCAGAGTATTGATAGAGAAAGATCATATGTTCTTTGATGCTATGAGTTACGATGCTTTTGAGGAGATCTTAGCTTTGTCGATCTATGGTTGGGTGTTATTCCCTAATCTAGATCAACTCATAGATGTACATGCCATCAACATATTTCTGACTCACAATCCTGTGGCTACCTTTCTTGGGGATATCTTACACTCTCTTCACACTCGTACTATGAAAGCGCGAGGAACTCTGATGTGTTGCATACCTCTACTTTCTAGGTGGTTTATTTCTCACCTTCCTAAATTTGTGATGAAGAATGAACAAGGTTTGTGGTGGTATAAAAGGATAATGTCACTCTCTCATTCAGATATTCACTGGTGTTCCCGATCTATAGAAAATGTCACTATCATTAACCGTTGTGGAGAGTTCCCTAATGTGTCACTCCTTGGCATAAGAGTGGCCATTACTTATAATCCTTCTTTGGCACAACGTCAGTTTGGTTATGCTCGGAGTAATGACCCTCATGACATGCTTATTCAAGGTATTATGTTTGACTACGACAACGATCTTCAAGGTTACTGTCAAAGATTTATACGAGCTTAGAGTAAGGTGAACAAGGTTGATAGTAAGACTCTAGAACCAAAGTACTTCATTCCTCTGGAATCTTATCTCAGATGGGTGCGGTCTCGTGCTCAGACTCTTATGATGCCATATCTTGCTGTTCTACCGGTTATTATGGAGCCTATTGTTGAAGGAGATGTTTCTTATACCATCCTTCATCCTGATATGCCTACTGATCTGGAAGAACTGCAGAAATCCTGGATCCAACTAAAGGAGCAAAGAGATACCTTTGAAGCTCAATTCAGGAATAACCAAGAAAGAGTGCTAGAGCTGACATATCTCGACACCAAGAGGAAACGTCCATGGGAGACTTAAATCTCAGATGTTTCATTTTCTTTATAAATTTTGTTCTCTTTAAATTGTAAGCCCAGTGGGCAATATTATTTCAAGTCTACTAATAAGAGTTTTTGTTTTTGTTTTTTTTAACAAATTTAAATCCTACGGTCCTTGAAAACATTGCATATGCATATACATACCATATCATTGCATGACAGGTTTTCAAAGCAGGTTTCTCATCTTCTCGCTGTTTATTTCAGCAAAAATGGCTCTCGAACAATCCGTCAAAGATCTTCAAGATCAAAATGCTCAATTTCAAGAAATGATCCTGAATTTGTCCAAGGGGCAAGAAGAGTTGAAAGCCCTCTTTACTAAGGACGCGAAAAAGAAGAATCCTGAAGACAACAAGGATGATTAGTTGGAGCAATTGCAAGCTGAGATGATAGAGATGAGAATCCAGATGAATGGTCAGGTGGCTCTTATCTAGAGCCTAGTCCAGGGGCAAGAAGAGCTGAGAGTCTTTGTCAATAAACTTCAAGGTAACAGAGTCGGGAATCTAATCATTAATAAACCTCCGATGAAACAAGCTGACTTGGTTGAAAGGAAGATAAGGATAAGCGAAGGAAATAGACACGCTACTACTGATAGTTCTTCAATTGAAGGAAGAAGGTCTTATAAGGTTAATCTGCCTCAACACAAGGAACATAAAAGATAGTTTATCAAAATCAACACGCCAATGTCGCAAACTTTGCAATGCTTGTTGGAGATGAAGCTGATTACCTTAAAAGACCCTCTTCAGAAGCCCAATACTTCCTCTCCTCACTATAATCCCTATGAAAGGTGTGCATATCACTCCTACTTTCCTGGACATGACATTGATAACTGTTGGGCATTGAGGAATAAGATTCAAGACCTGATTTATGAAGGAATCCTCGAGGTTACGCCAGAAGACCAAATTGAATTCTCCTATTGTTAATCAAACATCAAAGCAGCCAGATACCCAGAGTGACAAGTTTAGAGGAAGAGGCTTTGAGAACATTTGAATTTTCATTTGTAATTTCTTTTATCGACTTAAACACTTACTATTATGTCATACTTTTTCACAATAATGCATTGCATATGTTTGTCTTGAATTAATCCATTCGTTTCACTATATTTAAACTATACTTCTTACCTCTCTTTTGTGATATTTAACTCTTGTTGAAGATGTAAGCCTTTAGAGGGAGGATGACGAAAACAATACCATAATCTTATGCAATATGCTTTTGAACAGACTATGCTAACGATGTAAAGACATTGTTTCAATTCCTAAACAGTGGAGACATAAGGAAATTAATCCCTAGTAAACCCTTTTGAACCTATGAAGTAGGAGTTTTCATACTCACGCAAATTAAAACCCTTAATCATAACCTGGGGCAGGGTAATTCCTTGGTTAACTCAATTATGCCAATTGTCCTTCTTGTACACAAATAATGATGGTTCCCTGTAACCACTAAGTTCGATAATCAATATCTAGAAAAAGAAAAGCTCATTAAGTCAAAACCTAAGAAGGAGACTTAGTAAAAATTGAGACATCCCGTTGACTGTAATATTGAAACAAACAGTTCAGGAAAAAGGAAGGGATAATAAAGTTAAAAGAAAAAGAGGTCACTACAAATCCTCAACAAAAAAAAAGATGACTGACTTTTCAAATAAAATTCTGGTTTCTGAACCATCGCAAATGTCAGTGTTACAATTCCAAACTCCTTTGGAGCCTCAATGCATAAGTTAACCGAACATAGGACTGAAGAACATCACGAAGGATGGGTTTGGTACAAATAAAATTTGAGCCTTTATCCTTTGTTTCTTAAACTGTGAATTAGGTCACATTATAACCCTTTAAAAGTCCTAACTGAAGCATGGTTAGTTCGAAAGTGTACTGCTACAAAAAGGTATCCTGACTCCTTTAGGGCTTATTATAAATCTTGAGTTAATATCACAGTTTTTACAAACATTGTTTTGCTAAAATAATTCTTTTTCAAAACTTCAAGACAGACATAAGCATTGCATTTTGAATATCATTGTTTGCATATAACTAAGTGTTTGATAGAAAAGAAGCTTACATGATGAACATTCAATAAACCAAAGTCCTCCCGACAGATAAAGTTGCTTCTTGAATCAAAGCCAGTGTATAAAAGGGGGCATAGTCATTATCTTCCACTCAAGGGGGCATGCCATGTTACTGTCCAATTCATTTGGGACAATCAGGTCAAGATTCAATGATGCTTAAGTAGCCAGGGGCAGGTCTCCTCATCTATCTGAATTCCCAAAGGTAACATTACCGAGTTCACGATGCTAGGGGCATAGTATTGTGGGGAATTTTGTTTGTTTCTCTCGAGGTAGCTTTTTCAAATACTTCCATTTTGGCACAAGTCATCCTTAGCTAGGGGCATCACTCCCTTTTCAAATCTAATCAGATAAAATTCATTTACAAGCTCCTTAACCATTGCTCGGGACGTACACGATCCATCGCAGTCTGAAAACACATTCTTGTTATTACATTGCCTTGATATTGGATTCTCAGCAGAAGCCATTATGGAAATTAACTGTCAGTGCAAATAATATCAGATGGTGTCAATATCATGTCTTCGTCAGTCATGATAATTCCTAGAAAATTACTCGTGGAAGTCGAGAATATCAGAAGTTCTAAATCCATTGGTTATTTTGAATGAGTATACACTTTCAAAATTGATACAATTCTATTTTTGAATTCAAGTTTACTTTTCCCTTTTACTTAAGCGGAGACGCCCGTTGATTATGTTTGAATGTATATATGCTTTTGAATATGATTGATGTTTACCAGAAATGCATAAAATATAATAATAGCATTTACTAAGGGCGATCGGAGGTAGGAATCCAATGAATCGTCACCGGTTCATCCCCACAGAGTAATCTTTATGAATATATTCTAACGAAACACTCCAAGTAGCCTCTTGTAATTCCAAGATCTTCAAGCAGATTCCTTTCAAGCATGATATCCTCCGAAGAATTGACGCTTGGTCGGATAAGTCTCTCAAAGGAATGTTCGTCTCTTTTATCCCCAGTCAAGGTATTCAGGAATTTAATCTTTCCATAAGAAGTGTAACGAACGGGAAACGGAAGATCCTAAGTACAATATTTCGAAACAAGACGGGAACGATGTCTTCATATTCCTCAACAACGAATCAAGATTTATTTTCCCCAGCTAGCAATTGATATATGAAGCTACCCATGCACTTCAGCTACATAATTCATACATACATCATTTACATCATATCATGGCATACACATCCATAATGCATACGACATTCTCACTCATATTAAGAACATTATGTCATACATGCAAACAATCCTGCATAAACTAATCTTTCCTTTTTCAGGATGGTTTACAGTCAGATAAACATTAACAACTCCCTGAGACAGTTCATAAACGATCTATACGAAGATCTAGTGTTGGTACTTAGTGAAGGATACTTTCTAGAAGCAATTCAGTGATAATCGACATGAAGATTTAATTCTGAGGCTTAATTCAGGAAATTGTCCTTGAGACAGCTCAGAGACGATCTATACGAAGATCTAGTACTGGTACTTAGTGCAAAATACTTTCTAGAAGCAATTCAGAGATAATCGACACGAAGATTTAATTCTGATGCTTAATTCATGAAATTTTCCTTGAGACAGTTCAGAGACGATCTATACGAAGATCTAGTGTTGGTACTTAGTGCAAGATACTTTCCTGAAGCAATTCAGAGATAATCGACACAAAGATTTAATTTTGATGCTTAATTCAGGAGATTGTCCTTGAGACAGTTTAGAGACGATCTATACAAAGATCTAGTGCTGATACTTAGTGCATGATATTTTCAGAAGCGGTTCAGAGATAATCGACACACAGATTTATTTCTGATACTTAATTCAAGATATTTTCCCAAAGACAATTCAGAGACGATCTATACGAAAATATAGTGCTGATACTTAGTGCAGGATATCTTTTCTTCATGAGACAGTTCAGAGATAATCTATACGAAGATCTAGTGTTGATGCCTAGTGCATGATGTTTTTAGAGATTTACTTCTGATACTTAAATCAAGATATTTTCCCGAGACAAGTCAGAGACGATCTATACGAAGATCTAGTGCTGATACCTAGTGCATGATATCTTTTTCCCCAGAGACAATTCAGAGACGATCTACACCAAGATCTAGTGCTGATATTTAACTCAGTCATGTTATAGATACAATTCAGAAACGATCTATACGAAGATTTAATGCTGATACTTAGTGCAGTAACAACATTCAGATACTCATACCTTCTGGTACTTTGGATGGCATCTATAAGCCCATCTTCGAATACTCCGAATGGAATCTCTAATCCTATCCAAGCAATATAACCAACCAACAATGTTACTCTATTCACCAGCGAATGCAAATTTTTGGGCTTTTGTGTTCAATCCCCTTCAACCTTCAAGTCACGAATGACGTACATGCCAATCTAACTCCTCAGGTTTCAGAAAATTGACCAGGGGCAGCTGTTGTACCCTAAACTTTTCCCTCCTATCTTCAATATTATGTATCTCAAGAGGTCTATAAATAGTCACAAGATTCTCAATTGGTCAAAGGCATTGAAGGTTTCACCAGACAAAGCCTCATCCTAAACAATGGGTCTAGAACTAGGGTTTTGGGTTTTCCCAAGCAAAATGGGCTTCCAAAGCCTCAAGTGGACTTCATAACATCCCACATATCTTAAATAATCCCCATGACAAGTTTCAAAGCTTTCCTCACAAGTTTGGCCAGCCAGATGCTCAAATACCTAAAAATCAGTTAACTTGGTCAACAAGTCAATTGTGGTCAACCCAAAGTCAAACTTCAAGATTTTTGGTCAACATCAATATAATGAGGTAAAATTTATCATTTGATTAAGGGTTGATTATTATTCATTAAGGAAACCTCAAAATCATAAAGAATCAGAAGTTACTAAATTAGGGTTTGTACAAGAAAAGTCAACTAAACTTTGACCAGTCATAACTTCACATACTTCATCGAAAATTTCCCATCCCAAAGCTCATGTTGAAGGAAATTCAATTCTCTACAACTTTGTGTCTCACAAGCCAAGTCCAAAAATGCTTCATTTGAAAGATATGAGCCAAGACATTACAGGTCCTTTTGAAACTCAACAAAAAGTCAACTATTTCAAAAGCTCATAATTTGAAAATGGAAAAATATATGGACATGGGACCAAAAGGGTTAGTTAGAGGAAACTCTAATATTTCTAGAAAGTCCTAGAACACCTTCATGGGACAAAAATTGATGAAGTTATGCACTGTTGAAGTTGGGCAATTTTCAAGAGGTGTATGAAGTAAAGAGGGCCATAACTCAAATTCTTTCCAAATGGGCCTATGATATTTCAATCCAAACTCAAAGATAAGTCCATTCATGACCCAATGACCAATTATTCTGATTTTTATTATTTATTTTATATTATTTTGGATTTTAATCATTAAAATTCAATTTTAATTGAAATAAATTATGAAAATCAAATATTTGATCTAATACCTATTTTTGGATCAAATATTTTGTGATTAAGATGACTGGAATCATTCAAAATTAGTGCAAGACCATTATAGCACGGATATATTTGATTTTTTGACAAATTTGGCAAGGTGGTTTCTTCACATTCAAGTAATCCTCAAACCCATCACTAAGGCTCATCTTTCTGACCTAAATACTTCTCCTACAGAAACACAACAATGAGACAATATTAGGGGACAATTTTTTAGACAAGAGGGAGGAGGGCATTCAAAACTTGTTTTTTAAGAAAAAATCAAATTTTTGGTTTAACAATTCAAGGCCTCTTCTACATATTCTAAAGGTTCCAATGCACTCAAGAGGGCTATTAGAACCTATCTCAACCATCATATGTATTGCAAACCTCGTGAATGGCTGAAATCGAATCTCATTTTTCTTGTTTATGTATTTTTTCGATTTCATAAATATGTTAGTTATAAATTGAATCTGATGCTTGGTTTGTGTTTATTATGATGCAATGATGCTTTCTGGATAGTTTGATTTAATGTTAGGTTCAAGAAGGGAGATCCGCCATAGTTAGGGTTTTGAACTCTATTTTGGGGTTTCACGATTTAGCCCACATCAAAGCTTTTAAATGACCTATTTTGATTGTATAAAGTTTGGTTGATAATTTGGAACAATTAATTTGGACAAATCATGTTGTTTTCGAAGGTTTTGAATTTTTGCAGGTTACCTACGAATAAAAATCCGCAGCAAATATCCCAGAAAATTCCGCAGGCTAGAGGAAGAAGATGACTGGTTTTGGCGCGCGTTGAAGGATTCAAAAATTAGTTTTATATTTTATTTATTCTTTGTTTGTTTGAACAGATTAGCATGGTCGGCTTTGTGGTAAGGCGCGCGCTTGGTAATGTTGAGGTCCTGGGTTCAAACCCAACCTCAACCTTTTTCTTAAAAACGTTTCTTTACCATTTGTTTTATTATATAACAATTAGCTTATATATATATATATATATATATATATATATATATATATATATATATATATATATATATATATATATTAAAAAACGCATGTGTTAGTCTGGTGGTCAAGGAAGCTTTCAAAGAGTCATAGGGCGTGGGTTCAAACATAGGAAGTTTTCCATGTTATTTCCCAGGAGCTTGCGTAGTCCAATGGTAAAGGACTGAGGCTGGGATTGAAGGGTCTTGATGTCAATCCTCCCCTCCAACCCTTTTGGTTTTTCTTCTCCTTTTTATTTATTTTTAATTAAATTTATGTTTTATAATTAATTTCCTTTTAACCATAGTTATACCTAATCAAATCCTTAAACATTTTTCAAAACCTTAATCAACTCATAAATTTCTTAATTAACTTTCATAATTTATTTTCCTTAAATTTATTTAAGTATTAGGTTATTTTACTTTTTTTTTTTAAATTTCTTTTTTATATTATGAAAATCATTTTTATAACAATAATTAAACCCTAATCTTTTTTCCACTAAACCTATTTTTTTAAAACAACCCTTAACCCAATTTTCAAACCTTAACCTTTTTTTATAACCTTAAACCTAATTCAAACTTTTCTTTAAAATAAAACCTTCTCCTATTTTTTTTCTAACTCGTTTGTATGTTATTCATGTCATTATTTTCCTTATTATATTTTAAATTTATGTTATTATTTATTTTTCGCTTTATTATTAATGTAATTGCCCCGAAGCCTTGTAATAGCGCAAGAACTATTTTTTTTCTGCCTTTAATTTTTTGTGATAATTGTGTAGTTAGTAATATAGGGCGTGAAAAGAAATAAATGAATTAACTTGGACTTAGATAATTAATAATAAGATAAATATTTGAAAACAACACTCACACACGTAAGTCGACCGTTCTACGATCGTCATCTGCACTTTTTAGGATTCTCCTCTTGGTTGCCTTAAACAAATGGTCAAGTCCCTCGAAAGTGGGGGTGTCTTAAGCAATGTCCCTTTAAACAGATAAATCATCAAGTCCCTTCAAAGTTAGAAAGATCATTGTCCCTTCGAAGTTGCCTCCGGAATAAATGATCTTGTCCCTCGATGACCCTACGAAATAAATGATGATAGTCCCTACGAATTGCTAAAGACACCCCTACAAGTTGCTTTCTCTGACCATATGATGATCCTACGCCCGACCCTTAATAAATCCAAGGTAATGAATACTTACTCCTCAATAGTAAGGACAGTCTTACCTTTGAAAGGAAATAAAGAAACATGAAAGACCAAACTTAGGGTAGGCAGCGCTTAATTACTTGCTCACACTTTCAAAAATTCTTCTCACACCCCACTTTTAAAATTTTTTCAAACTCAAGACTTTGTATACATCCATACGAGGATCATTACAAAGACTTATGAAGTACTCTAATTACACATCACACATTTTTCAAACAATTTAGAGTGAGCTAAGTAATTAACAGCTCATGGATAACAATGGATATAAAGGGTGTTAACACCTTCCCTTTATATAACCTACCCCCCTAACTTAATTTATTTTTAAGGTCTTTCCTGTTCTTTTATTACCTTTCCTAAGTTGGATAAAATAAAAGTCGGTGGCGACTCTTGCTATCCGCAACATAAATAAAAAGTCAGTTCTCCCACCGTGCTACACTAGGCATAATTCAATCTACTTCTGCTCATAGGACGATCCAATAGCCCAAATGTCAAAGGGACCCACTGGCTCAATGCCCCTCAGCTGAGGACAACTTGTCGACCATGGTTACATGTGGTCGGATTCCTCTGCTCTTCCTAGACTTCTGCTCGAAACCGGCAGATGTCACCCAGATTCAGCCAAAGCCAGCTCCTGCTCGAACATTTATGTGCTCAACATACCCCCTATTCCTACCAAGAGGCTTGTCCAGTGGCTAGTTTCTGGCAGTTACCTATTTTGGGGGGATCCGAGATCCAGGCCCAAAAAGGAACCGTTATCCACGCGTTGGGGGCTCTCTATATAAACCCTCTTACTTGAGAGGGCCATGTATCAAATATTCACTTCCTAAACACTTTTACTTGTATTTGCATACTCTTTTGCCTGTTCTTATTTTGGCATCGGAGTACCTTGCAGGTACACCCCCTAATTTTCCTTGATGACCGAGCAAAGACATTGAGATCCATATCAGCAATCGTAATTGTTGAAGATTCTGATCATAGTTATGATCAATATCTAAACAGAAATATCAACTCATATACATTTTTTGCAAACTAAGGTTAACTGCAATTATCTAAATTCAAATTCCAATTGATGGCAAATGTACCCATAACGAGGTCGGTTGGGGAACTACATAAACAAATCTCTCTCTCTCTCTCTCTCTCTCTCTATATATATATATATATATATATATATATATATATATATATATATATATATATATATGTGTGTGTGTGTGTGTGTGTGTGTGTGTGTGTGTGTGTGTGTGTGTGCGTGTGTTGGCAAATTATCGAATTCATTATTTGTTTTATTAATTTGTTTGGAAAATAATTTATTACATTTTGAAATAACATTTATTGATATAATCACAATCTATTTGATTGTGATTGGTTTTCAGATCAACAAGATAAAGCAAATTTTCAAACGATATCGATTGCACACAAAGTGTTCGATAAATAGCCTTAATGTGTTTTTGTGTCTTATGATTATTGGGATAAGCTCTACATATAGATTTGCATTCAATTGTTTGTGATTGATAGTTGTTGGACAATTTGTGCCCATTATCATACATTTGTGTACCTTTACGCATATCTGAGCTTTTCGATGGAGGTTCAGTTAGACGATTCAATTAGGGTTATTTTAGATGTGCTTTAAAACCTTTGAAAACCATTTTTGTCAAAAGTTTGATTTTTAATTTGTGATATATTCCCCCTTTATATCGAAGCTTATCGTCTGACAAGTGGTATCACGAGCTCCGATTAATTTTGTACTAAAGATTTACATTTTAGAATAATGGTTACTAAACCTAAAGGAGCGTATAATAGAGCTCCAATTTTCACGAGCAAAAATTATGGTTATTGGAAATTTGTATTCGTATTCATGTCAACTCCATTGACAGAGGTATATGGAATGCCATAAAAAAACGGTCCAAATGAAATTACAATGCCCAATGTTGGGGGTGTTACCGTACCTAAATCGGAAGCACAGTGGAATGATAATGATTGGAAATTATGGTCACATGATTGAAAGGCGAAAAATATTCTCACTTCTGCTTTAGGTGTTGATGAGTATTATCATGTTTCTCATTGTGAGACCACCAAAGTTATGTGGGACGCGTTAGAAGTTGCCCATGAGGGTACTAATGAGCATGGTGAAACCATTGCGGACATGCAAAAATGGTTCACATATATTATCGATCAATTAAATGTGCTAGATAAGCATATTCCCAGTGATATTGCTATTAATAAAGCATTGAGACGTTTAAATAGGGAATGAAGTAGAGAAGAAGTCCATTGCTCTAATGAATTTAAGCTCAAAGTCCTCACACAATGAGCAAAGTGATTATGAAACTAAATATGACGAAGATTCTGATGAAGAAGATATAGGGATGTTTATCAAAAGATTTAATAGATAGACGTGGAAACATGGAGATAAATACTCCGACAAGAACCATATCAAATTTAGAAGTGTAATACCCCGATTATTGTTTAATTATTTAATTGGATTTGTTGCATTTTGTGTGTAGAAGAAAGTATATATTATTTAATATGTTATTAATTTAAGTTAGTTATGTTATATTAAATAAATTATAATATTAGAAAATAAATAGAATGGGGGTAGAATTGTAAATTGGTGAAGGATAGTAAGGGCAAATAAGGAAGACTATAAATGAGGTCTAAGGGATAAGTTTGGAATTAGGAACAAAGGAATTCAATCATGTTTTTGTGATCGTGAAGAGAAGCGTAAACCGAGAAGAAGGAAGGAGAAAGGGCAAGAGCGTGAAGAGGATTTCAAGACCGAAGAAGGAATTTCTCATCAAAACTAAGGTAAGGGTGGAATTTCTTCATCTCTCAAGGGTTTAATAATAGGAATTAGGTATAGTATTGTTGATTAGAGAATTTGGGATTGTGTGAGTTTGGATGAAAATTATGTTTAATTGTTAGTAGTTGTTGATTTTGTATGATAATCATATGAATTAGGCAATGGATTGTGTAAATTTTGCATTGTATGGCTGTAAGACTGGTTTTTGAGTGATTATTTCTTAGCAGGGTTTTGGTTGTTCATAGAGGGAGAACTACACAAATAGCAGGGCTCGCTTAGCAAGCAAGTTAAAATTTTGGAGAGCGTTTACAGAGAGTTGCTCGCTCAGCGAGCAAGCGCCTCGCTTGGCGAGACCTGGAGTGAAAAAGAAAATGTTTAATTAATACAATAATGGATGATAATTGAAGTAGTGTTGTTAGAGGTAGGTAGAGATGGGTTATGAGTTTAATTAGAAGGGTAATTAACATAACTTGAATGAACATGAGTGGATATGTTGATTAGTTGTTGTTGTTACTATATGTGGTTGTTATTGTTGTGGTTACATGACATTGATGTTGATATATGTGGATGTAACATGTTGATGTATGTTGTGTTGTTGTATGTATTCTCGTTGATGTTGATATATGTTGTTGTATACGAAGATGCATGATGTTGATGATTTTCAGTGTTGTGGTAAGTTGTTGTTGTATATTAGTTGCTGATGGTGATTGCATGAAGTAGTTGTTGTAGACATGCATAATTGTCATTGATGGTGCATACTATGTGCATGGTTGGAAATGGTATACCAAGGTAGGGTATGTCCATTTGAATCCCAAAAGGGATCATGGTGTTGTTGGTGCGATTTTGAAATAAGGATCGTACGTGACCATGAAATAGGGGTCGAGGGTGTGATCATGAAATAGGGATCATACTGGACAATGAAAGAGGGGTTGAGAGTTCCGACGGGAACTGGATCTTGAAATAGAGATCGACTTATGGTACCGCATGTGTAACACAGTGGGAGAACTGACTTTCTATAAATGTTGCGAAGATCAAGAGTCTCCACCGACTTTTATTTTATCTATAAGGAAGGGACATAAAAGAACAGGAAAGACCGTTTTGAAAAGACTTGGGTTCGGGGGGTAGGTTATATAAAGGGAAAGTGTTAGCACCCTTTATATCCATGGTTATCCATGGGCTCTTAGTTACTTAGCTCACTTAAATTGTTTTTTGAAGAGTGTAGTGTGTGATTAGAAATTTTCTAAGTACTTTGTAATGATCCTCGTATGGATGTATACAAAGCCTTGTTTGAAAATGTTTGAAAATAGTGAGGTGTGTAAAGTATTTTTTAAAGATGTGAGCAAGTAACTATGAGGTACCTACCCTAGACTAAGTCATTCATGTTCTTATATGTCCTTTCAAGGGTAAGACTGCCCCTACTATTAAGGAGTAGGTAGTCATTACCTTGGATTTGTTTAAGGGACGGGCGTATGGTCATCGTATGGTCAATGAAGGCAACTTAAGGGGTGTCTTTAGTAATTCGTAGGGACTATCATCATTTATTCGAAGGGAGATGATCATTATCATAGGCAACCTCGAAGGGACTTGATCTTTTAAATTCTTTAAAGGGACAATGATGATTTATTCTTAAAGGGACTTTGCTTAAGACACCCCTATATTCGAGAGACGTGACCATATTAAAAGGCAACCAAGAGGAATACCCTAGGAAGTGCAGATGGCGATCAAAGATCGACTTACGTATGTGAATGTTTATTTTTAAATATTTATCTTTTTAAAGTTAATTATCTAAATTAATTTAATCACAAGTAGGTTTTCACACCCTATTTACTAACCACGCAGTAAATATTTACAAAGAAAATAATGAAGGAATATAAACCTACAAATTATTACATGGCTTTGGCAAATACATAATAATCGGATAAAAAGAATTATAGAGCAATAGAAAAATAATAAATAAACAATAGTAATAAAGCAATAAAAATAAAGTCATAATGAAAAAGAATTAAGATTAGAATTATAAAAAAAAACTGAAGTTAGGCAAAATTATAATTTTTTAGAAGTTATTAGAAAAATTTAAGTTTAAATAATTTAGTAATAATTATAAAAGAATAAGATGTTATATTAAAAGAACAAAATTATTAATGTACAAATTATAAAATAAA
Source organism: Lathyrus aphaca (assembly GCA_963966055.1). NCBI lineage: Eukaryota > Viridiplantae > Streptophyta > Magnoliopsida > Fabales > Fabaceae > Lathyrus > Lathyrus aphaca. The sequence continues at coordinate 138,665,398 of OZ014522.1, read as the reverse complement.
AAAGGTTATTATAAAAAAAAATATTAAGTTAGTATTTATTTAGGGTTAGAGAAAATTAGGATTTAAATAAAAACCTAAACCTAATGGGTTAAAATGTAGTTTTTATTAAAGGAAAAGTTAATATAATAATTTTAATAAAAAAAAAGATATTACTAACTGTATAAAAATAAAATAAAATAAAATAAAATAAAATAAAATAAAGAAAATAAGTTAGCAAATGATTAATTTTAAGGTTAATTAAGATTAACTATGGTTAAAAGGATTTTAAGTTATTAATTAAAATTGTTAAAAGAATTAAAAGAAATAGGAGAATAAAAACCAGGTTTTTCTTAAAAGTGTGGTGGGCAAGACTTGAACCCACACCCTCTCCATTCCAGCATCAGTTCCTTACCATTGGGACAAGCACGTGCTTGTGAACAAACCTGCAACATAAATATTATATAATAAAACTTATCAAAATTCACAAATTAAAAAAAAAGTGCCAGGCTGGGTTTGAACCCATGACCTCATGATAACAAAACACGCCTCCAACCACTAGACCAGCATGTGCGCTGATGTCATATAATTGGAATAAATAAAATATATAAAAAACGTAATATTAAAATTGTAACTTCGCGCCAAATCCCTTTCATCTTCAACCTCTAGCATATGTATTTAGCCACAGAAACGCTACTAATTAGCTACGAAAAAATTCGTAGCTAATTCACCTGCATATTTCAAAACCTACAAAAAACATGAAATCAGACCAAATTGAAATCATTAAACGATTTCCAATGGTTCATACGATTCAAACAGTCTTAAAAACATTTAAATGGTCCAAGGAGGAAGATCCCAATTCGAAGGTCTAAACCCTAGTAATGGTGATACACGAATATGGCCATGAAACTTCAAGGAAATCGTCCAGAAATCACCTATGTAACCTCACAAACAATAAACCAAAGTCAAATTTCATTAATAATGCATGAATAATCGAAATCAAAAAATCAAATTTTCAAGAACAAGAAGAATTCGGTTTGAGATATTTAGCATGATTTTGATGTTAATGATGATTGGGACATGTTTGGGAGGCCTCAAGGAACGATTCTACACCTTTAATCCTCTTATTAATGACCCAAATCAATGAAACCGAATTTCATCTTTCCTTGATTTTTTTTAAAACTTGAACACCCTTACCTTGTCTCTAAAAATCTCCCCCAATGCATTTGTTTACTTGTACTCTTATAGAAGAATGGAATTAGGTCAGAAAAGTGGTGGATTTGTGGGCTTTTTGGATACCTTGAGTGTGAATAAATCTCCTTACCGATTTGGTCAAAAAATCAAATATATTCATGCCATAATGCTTTTGCACGAAATTGGAACTTCTCAATCAATTTTAAATGGCCTTTAAAAGTTTCTAGAAAAAGGATCAAATCAAATAATTGTATTTTTATATTTTATTTTGATTTAAAATGAATTTTAATGAATAAAATCCACATAATTAATAAATAAAATTATAAAAATAAGAAATTATTTGAATTGGGTTGTGCTTGATGTTATTGTTAAGATTGGGTTGCAAAATTACAAGCCCATTTGGAAAAAATTGGATTTAAGACCTCATTTGCTCAATGCACCCCTCAAAACTCTCCCAACTTTGACAAGGCATAAATCCATCAATTTTAAGGCTATGAATGTGTTCTTGGACTTTTTAGAAAGCTTAAAGAGTCCTCTAACAAAATTCTTTGGTCTCATGTCCATATCGTTTACCATTTTCAAATTATGCTCTTTGAAAAAAGTTGACTTTTTGTTGACTTTCAAAAGGACCTATAATGTTTTAGCTCATACCTTCCAAATGAAGCATTTTTAGGATTGGCTTGTGAGACACAAAGTTGTAGAGAATTCAATTTCCTTCAAAATGAGATTTGGATGGGAAATTTTTGATGAAGAATGTGAAAGTTATGGCTAGTCAAAGTTCAATTGACTTTTCTTAAGAAAACCCTAATTTAGAAACTCCTGATTCTTGATGATCTGAAACTTTCTTGATGAATCATGATCAACCCTTGATCAAATGATGAATTTTACTTCATAAAATTGATGTTGGCAAAAAATCTTGAAGTTTGACCTTAATTTGACCACAGTTGACCTTAGTTTGACTTTTTAACTGCTTTGAATGATTTTTGCATATCTGATCATCTGACTGGTCAAACTTATTGGAAAAGCCTTGAAACTTGACATGGGGATTCTTGAATACATATGGGATGTTATGAAGCTCACTTGAGGCCTTGAAAAATCATTTTAACCTGAGGAAACTCAAAACCCTGGTTTTGAACATTTTGCTTAGGAGGAGGCATTGTCTGGGGATACTTCCACACTTCTTGATCAATTGGGAGTCTTGAGGATCTTATGATCATTTAGAATCCTTGAGAGATATTTTCTTGATTGTAGGAGGGAAAATTTTTGGGGTATAACAGTTGCCCCTGTTCAATTTTCTGAAATCTGAGGAGTTAGATTGACATGTAAGCCATTCGTGACTTGAAAGTTGAAGAGGATTGAACACAAAAGCCCAAAAATTTGCACTCGCCGGTGTGTAAAATGATACTGTTGGTTGGTTGTGATGCTTGAATGGGCTTAAAGATGTCATTCGGAGAAAAAGTCTTCAGATATATTTCTTTGAGAGGGAAGCAATTCCAAATATGAAGATCTAGCTTTTGGGTGAATAAACAACGACCCAAGGTGATGATATGTCTTTTGAGAAGAATAAACGACGTCTCAAAATAACCTTTGGGAGGAATAAACAACATCCCAAAATAATGAGATAACCTTCGGGAAGAATAAACAACGACCCGAGGTAATAAAATGACTCTTGAGAAGATAATCGACGTCTCAAAATAGCTTTTGGGAAGAATAAACGACGGCCCAAAATGAGATAACCTTCGGGAAGAATAAACGATGGCCTGAGGTAATGAGATAACCTTTGGGAAGAATAAACGAAGACCCAAGGTAAGATAACCTTCGGGAAGAATAATTGACGGCCCGAGGTAATAAAATGGCTTTTGATAAGATAATCCACGTCTCAAAATAACTTTTGGGAAGAATAAACGATGGCCCAAAATGAGATAACCTTCGGGAAGAATAAACGACGGCCCGAGGTAATGAGATAACCTTTGGGAAGAATAAACGAAGACCCAAGGTAAGATAACCTTCGGGAAGAATAATCAACGACCTGAGGTAATAAAATGGCTTTTGAGAAGATAATCCACGTCTCAAAATAGCTTTTGGGAAGAATAAACGACGACCCAACATGAGATTACCTTCGGGAAGAATAAATGACGGCCCAAGGTAACAAAATGGCTTTTGAGAAGATAATCCACGTCTCAAAATAGCCTTTAGGAAGAATAAACGACGGCCCAAAATAAGTTGTTGATGATGTCTATTTGCTGGAGAATTAACCTGAAAAACAAGGTTAATTCGGTGCAAATATCATGATATATATAACAGTCTGCAAGATAATATTTTATGAGAATACGTGTGATATGATATGATATGATATGATATGATATGATATGATATGATATGATATGATATGATATGATATGATATGATATGATATGATATGATATGATATGATATGATATGATATGATATGATATGATATGATATGATATGATATAATATGATATGATGTATGTATGAATGAATTATATCGGGGAGCTGATCAGTAGCTTCATATAACAACTGCTGGCTGGGGAAAATAAATCCTGATTCGTTGCTGAGGAGTAAGAAGACTTAGTTCCCATCTTGTTTAAGAATATCGTACTTAGAATCTCTCGTCTTCATTCGTCATACTTTTTATTGAAGGATTAAGTTCCTGAATATCCTGACTGAGGATAAAAGAGATGGACATAGATCCGGGATATCTATGTAGTTGAGTATCAATTCTTTGGAGGATATGAAACTACTTAGAGACTTCGTAGAATTGGAAGTGTAAAATATTACTTGAAGTATTCCGTAAGGATATCCGTAAAGATTACTCTGTGGGGATGAACCGGCGAAGCTTCGTTGAATTCCTACCTCCTTTCATTCTTAGTAAATGCTATTATTGTATTTTATGCATTTTTGGTAAACATCTATCATATTCAAAGGAATATATACATTCAAACATAACTAACAAACGTTTTTCGCTTTAGTAAAAGGGGAAAAGTAAAGCTGAATAAAGAGGGAAAAGTAAAGCTGAATACAAAAAATGAAATTTTATTTATTTAGAAATTGGCCTATAAATAGGCAAGTTTTAACATGGAGACGAAAATCCTAGTAAGAGGAATTCGTCAAAGAATTTTTTACAAAAACAAGGAAAAATAGCTATGTGTAAATAATCCTATTGAGTTTCAACTTTGTTATTGCCATTATCTTCAATTATCTCATCTTCAGCTATCAGAGAAGAAACGATTGGATTGATCTGTATCTGTTGAATTTGACGTAGAGAACACATCTAGTAGAGGTTACATGGGTGATCCAATGAGACATAGTCATACGCTTTAATCCCTAACTTTTGCCTGGATTGTCTTTTCAGGTTTTCAATCCACCGGGATAACCTTTTTTGCCCAAGCCGCCTTTTCAGGTTTTCGACTTGCCAGGTGTACATTTTTTATATATATCCTTAATTTTTGCCCGAACCCTTTTGTTTCGCCGGGATGCCCTTATTTTTTGCCTAGGCCAGTCAACCTAGCGGGTCTCTTTTCATGCGTAGTATTTTTTAACTATGTTTGCGTTCACAGACTACGGGAAATCTTCACCATCCATAGTGGTAAGCATCATGGTACCTCCAGAAAATACCCTCTTAACAACAAATGGCCCTTCATAGGTGGGGGTCCATTTGCCCCTAGGATCACCCTGTGGTAATATGATACGCTTGATTACCAAATCACCAGTCTGATACACTTGTTGTTTAACTTTTTTATTGAAGGCTTTGATCATACGTTTCTGATACATCTGACTATGACAAACAGCTGCTAATCTTTTCTCATCAATCAAGTTTATCTAGTCAAGTCGAGTCTGAATCCATTCATCTTCATCCAAGCCTGCATCCTTCATAATTTTCAAAGAAGGAATCTAAACTTCAATGGGTAAAACAACTTCCATACCATAGACAAAGGAAAATGGGGTTGCCCCTGTTGAAGTACGTATAGTGGTACGATAACCATGAAGAGCAAATGGTAACAGTCAGAACATTTAACGGAACCGGAGGCACATGAACCTTATCAGCATAAATCTGGCATTTTTGACAAGTTTTAGAGTCTTGATAACAATCAGCTTCCATGGTAGACCAATAGTAACCTGCTCTCAGAATCTTCTTAGCCATAGTATGCCCACTAGAATGAGTACCAAAGATCCCATCGTGCATGTCTTTATAATCTCTACTACTTATTTCTTATCCACACAGCGAAGCAAATTCGAATTGTGGTTGCGCTTGTACAAAATTCCATTACTCAGGAAGAATTTAGCAGAAAATCTCCTCAGAAACTTCTTATCATTGACAGATGCCCCTCCAGGGAACTCTTGAGCTTCAAGATACCTTTTCACTTCATAGAACCAAGGATTTTCTTCTACTCCTTCAATATCCACTTCATTGCAGTATGCAGGTTTATCAAATCGATCAATAGTAAATCTTGGAGCTTCATCATCCAAACTGATTTCAAACATAGATTCCATGGTAGCTAATGCATCTGCCAACTAATTCTTTTCTCGTGGAATATGTCCAAAGGTGATCTCTTCAAAGTACGGGGTCAAAGACAATACATGCTCTCTGTAAGGGATGAGATTAGGATGTTTGGTATCCCAATCTCCTTTAACTTGACTAACTACCAGGGCTGAATCTCCATATACATTCAAAAATTGGATCTTCATCTCAATAGAAACCTTGATACCTATGGTGCACACTTCATATTCAGCCATATTATTGGTACATTTAAAACAAAGATTTGCAGTAACTGGTGTATAACAACCTTTAGGAGAGATGATCACAACACCAACACCATTACCAAGCGCATTAGAAGCTCCATCAAAAACCATAGTCCATCGGGATCCTTGTCTAGGTCCTTCATATTGTCTAGGTTCTTTAGTAACAATCATAATATCCTCATCTGGAAACTCAAAATTCATAGATTGATAATCATCCACTGCTTGATGAGCCAAATAGTCAGCTACTACACTTCCTATGATTGCTTTCTGAGTAGTATACTGTATGTCATATTCTGTCAAAATCATTTTCCATCTTGCTATTCATCCGGAGAGAGCAGGTTTCTCAAATATATACTTGGTTGGATCCATTTTTGAAATTAATAAGGTGGTATGATTCAACATATACTGTCTTAGTCGGCGAGTAGCCCATGCCAAAACGCAACAAGTTTTCTCGAGCAGTGAGTATCTTGTTTCATAGTCGGTAAACTTTTTGCTAAGGTAGTATATTGCCTGCTCTTTTCGACCAGACTCGTCATGTTTCCCCAACACACACGCCATTGAGTTATCCATCACTGTCAAGTACATAATCAAGGGTCTTCCTTCAACTGGTGGCATCAATATAGGAGGTTCATGTAGGTACCTTTTGATCTCATCAAAAGCTACCTGGCATTCGTCATTCCATTCCAATACTTGATCTTTCTTCAACAACTTGAAGATTGGTTCACAAGTAGCAGTCAATTGGAAAATAAATCTTGCAATGTAATTTAGTCGTCCCAGGAAACCTCTAACTTCTTTCTCAGTACGAGGAACAGTCATTTCTTGTATAGCTTTTACCTTTGCCGGATCCACTTCAATACCTTTATCACTGACAATAAAACCCATAAGTTTACCAGATCTAACTCCAAAAGTACACTTGTTTGGATTCAATCTCAACTTGTATTTCTTCAACCTCTCAAACAATTTGTGCAGATGATCAAGATGCTCTTCTTCATTCTGAGATCTGGCTATCATATCATCCACTTATACCTCTATCTCATGGTGAATCATATCGTGGAACAAAGCTACCATAACACGCTAATATGTTTCCCTAGCATTCTTCAAACCAAATGGCATCACCTTATAATATAAAGTGCCCCATTGTGTAACAAATGTAGTCTTCTCCATATCTTTATGCGCCATCTTGATCTGATTATACCCAAAGAAACCATCCATAAAAGAGAATACCTTATGTTGAGCAGTATTGTCTACCAGAACATCAATATGTGGAAGTGGGAAGTCATCTTTGGGGATGACTTTGTTCAAATCCCTGTAATCTACACACATGCGTACTTTACCATCTTTCTTAGGCACTAGCACCATGTTTGCAACCCACTGAGGATAAGAAGTAACAGCTAAAAACCCTGCATTGAATTGTTTCATCACCTCTGCCTTAATCATTTCTGACATATCAAGACGCATACGACGAACTTTATGTTTTATTGGGCGACAATCTTCTTTCACTGGTAGACGGTGAACCAAAATATCTGTATCCAACCATGGCATATCTTCATAAGACCAAGCAAAAATTCCCACATAGTCACGTAACATCTGAATCAACCTGTTCTTAACACCATCTTCCAACTCAGCACCTATCTTGACCTCTTTCCTGCTTTCCTCAGTTCCCAAGTTCACAACTTTGATTGGTTCCTCATGTGGTTGTATATCTTTCTCTTCTTGTTGTAGCAGTCTAGCCAACTCCACAGGCACTTCACAATCTTCTTCCTTTCCATCCTCGGCTTGATAGATCGGATTCTTGAAGTCATAATTGGCAATAGCAGAATTTTTATCAATAGGATCTAGAGTAGATGAAGATCTGCATTTTAGTGACGTGGGTGTGTGTAAGAACACATAGCTTTTTTTTATAAAATGAAAAAGTAAAAGAAAGACAAAGAGAGCAATATTTACGAAAGCGAGAAACATCCATTGATTTTATTGAATGAAAATATGCAAATGAAATGACAACCCTAACAAGCATACCATTGTGCCCCGGGCAAGACACAAGGCTTAAAAGTATTTAATTGTTCAAAGTTACAAAAATTAAACATAGGAAAATAAAATAGCATTTACTCCTGACTAAAGGAGATAGGAATAACGTCTTTAGCTTTCCAATTGTTGAGTCCATCACCTATGGTAGGAAAGATCCAATCATCCAGGTTGTAACCTTCATCATAATCTTCCACAACATTGACTTGGTCCTTTATGATTCCTCTATGAGTGATACGAGCAGCACGAGCACGACGAACAACCTTCTGAGATTCTGCAGTAAAACCCAAACCAAACTTGTCAGACTTGTAAGGAATGTCAGGAAGCTGACCCCAAATAGTACAACCACCTTTTTCAACCACAACTTTAGCATCTTTGAGGGAGGCCATTGTAGGAGGTACTCTGGTAATCACAGGAACTCTTTTAACAGCAGGGATGGCTTCAGTAGCAGGAACGACTTAAGGAACCACTTCAAATATCTGGCAAGGAGTCTCAACGAAATCACCCTCCATCTCAACATATTTAAAGGTATTCACATGACTGACCATGTACTCTTTTTCACTATAAATAGTGACAATCTTTCCTTTCACCGGATACTTCAATTTCTGATGTAAAGTGGAAGTCACAACACCTGCCCCATGGATCTAGGGGCGCCTAAGCAAACAGGAGTACGCATGACGAATATCCATCACATAGAAATTGGAATCAAAGACTTGAGAGCCTACTTTGATTGGAAGATCCACCTCTCCATGCACCATTCTTCTTGAACCATCAAAGGCCCTCACCACCACATTACTTGGTCTTAACACTACATCCTTCAAATTGAGTTTGTCTAGAACCTCCTTAGGTAATACATTCAACGAAGAACCATTATCCACCAATACATGAGACAAAGTAGTGCCCCTACACTCAATGGAGACGTGCAGAGCTTTATTATGGTTTCTTTTAGCAGGAGTCAGATCAGCATCAGTAAAACCCAAACCATTATCACTAGTCAGATGAGCCACACAATTTTCAAACTGGTCCACAGAGATTTCATGTGGCACGTGAGCCGTTTTCAGGAATTTGATTAAAGCCTTGGCATGGGCTTCAGAAAACAATAGCAGAGATAGCATGGAGATTTTGGAGGGAGTATTCCCCAACTAGTCAACAACATCTTAATCACTTTTGCGGATGATCTTCAGTACTTCTTCCATCTGCTTAGAGAGGTCTTCACTAACTGGTGCCTCAGCTTGAACAGGTTCAATCACTGGTCCTTTGCCCTGAGCCTCAGTACTTGACCCAGAGTTAGAGATATGAACTGGAATAGCAACAGTCTTTGATGTGTCTTCTGGAGAGAAAATTCTTCCACTCCTGGTAACCTTACTAGACCCAGCAATATTTTCAACATCAAGATTAGCGTCAGTAACAGGTGCATCAGTCAAAGGCTCTTGTTTGACACCATGGATATAAACATCAGAACCATAATTCCAGGGTATAGCCTTGTCAGAAGTGTATGGGATAGGACCAGGAGTAGTAATAATCATTGAAGCCACCTTTGGTTCAACAGTAATCTTCACAGGACCCTTAGAAGTGATCCTCACTGGACCATTGGAAGTAATCTTCATAGGAATCTTGTTAACCATAGCCACATCTTCAACTTTCAAGTCTTGAGCCAAACCTCCACACAAACTCTTGATAGAAGGGGTCCTTTCAAATAGTATATTATAGTTATCTACCAGACGTTGAATACCTGACCTCATCCTCTAACAACTATCAGGTTAATAGGCATAGTAAAAGCAATCTTCCCTACAACCCGGAAATAAACCGGCTTGCACAAGTTTCTTCTTGACAATAGATAGAGGAGTAGTTATTTCAGCCACAGTATGGACATAAACAACCTCATCAACAACATTAACAATCTTCTCATGTTTAGGCCTAGGAGTTTCCGGAGGGTCAAACTCAATTTCTCCATTCTCAATCATATCCTGAATTTTGTTCTTCAATGACCAGCAACTGTTAGTATCATGGCTAGGGCTATTAGAATGGTATGCACACCTTGCATTGGGATTGTAATGAGAAGAGGAAGTATTGATATTCTGTGGTGGGTCCTTCAAAGTAATCAATTCTCCTTTCAACATGTGTTGCAAAGCCTGAGCCAACGACATATTGATTATGATTATTACGACCATGTTGGCCATACACAACATTGGATTCCTTCTTCCCATTAGGGGGCTTCTTGGTAGTACTTGAAGAAGCAACTATCTGAATCTTTCCACTTCGTATCCCACTCTCCACACGTTCTCCAGTCATTATCATCTCAGTGAAGCCATATGATGAGCTTCCAATGAGATGACTATAGAAAGGACCATTCAACGTACTCATGAACATATCAATCAATTCCCTGTCAATCAAAGGGGGTTGAACTCTACTTTCTAGATCTCTCCATTTATGAGCATATTCCTTGAAACTTTCTTTGGCATCCATGGACATGCTTTGGAGCTGCATGCGAGTTGGTACTAAATCAGAACTGTATTGGTACTGCTTATAGAAAGCCTCAACAAGATCATTCCAGTTGTGAGTGTTGGTACTCTCCAGTTGATAAAACCATTCCAGTTGGGACCCAAACAAACTCTCTTGAAAGAAATGCATCCATAACTTCTTATCAGGAGTATGGGGTTGAATTCTTCCGACATAAGACCTTAAATGTAATTTAGGACAAGATACACCATCATACACCACAAAAGTAGGAACCTTGAAGCCAATAGGGATGGAGACTCCAGAAATCAAACTCAAATCTTCAAAGTCAAACCCATAATTCTTCTGTAGTTCCATGGCATTCATTTGGTCCACCAGCATCTTATACTTCTATTCATTAGCAGGATCATGATAATAGTTCTCCTCATAATCAGAATCTTCCACAATATCATGTAGACTGCCTTCTTCTTTCTCAGAATTTTCAGACCCAAGATTCTCAACCTCTTCATCTGTCTTGACTGGACCTTTGAATCTTCTACCCAGGTTGATGAAGCCTACTGGCTTTCTGGTCTTCTTCTTTTTCTTGGTCAAAAGTGCCTTCAGCTCATCTTGTCCCCTGGAAAAATTCAGAATCATTTCTTGAAATTGTGCATTCTGAGTCTGGAGATCCTTAACAGTTTGTTCGAGAGCCATTTCTGCTGAAATAAACTGCGAGAAGATAAGATACCTGTTTATAAAAAACCTGTGATGTAATGATATGGTATGTATATGTTTATGCAATGTTTTCAAGGACCCTAGGATTTAAATTTGTTTAAAGAAAACAAAAATAAAATTTTATTAGTAAATATTTAATATAAGTTTTGCCCCTTGGGCTTACAAGGAAATAACAATAAAGTACAAAAGATAAATATACGGGGTTTTAAGTCTCCCATGGACGCTTCCTCTTTGTGTGGAGGTACTTGTTGAGGTTTTGCTCCTCGTGAAGTTGCCTTGTCAGCTCCAGAATTCTTTCTTGACCAGCTCTGAAATGAGTCTCAAAAGTATCCCTTTGCTCCTTCAACCGAATCCAGGACTTTTGCAGCTCTTCCAAATCAGTGGGCATGTCCGGATGAAGCATGGTATAAGGAACATCTTCTTCAGCAACAAGCTCCATAGTGATTGGTAGAACAACAGGATATGGCATCATAAGAGTCTGAGCACGAGATCGCACCCATATGAGATAAGGTTCCATAGGAATGGAGTACTTTGGTTCCAAAGTTTTGCTCTCAACTTTATTTACCTTGCTCCAAGCTCGTATAAAACTTTGATGATAACCCTAAAGATCATTGTCATAATCGAACATAATACCCTGAATAAGCATGTCATGAGGACCATTACTCCGAGTATAACCAAACTGACGTAGTGCTAAAGAAGGGTTGTAGGTAATGCCCCCTCTTATGCCTAGAAGTGGCACATTAAGGAACTCCCTACAACGGTCAATGATAGTAACATTCTCCATAGATCGAGAGCACCAATGAATGTCTGAATGAGAAAGTGACATGATCCTCTTATACCACCTTAACCCTTGTTCATTCTTCATCACTGATCGAGGAAAGTGAGAAATAAACCACCTAGATAGTAGAGGTATGCAACACATCAGAGTTCCTCTCGCCTTCGTAGTACGAGTGTGAAGAGAATGTAAGATGTCTCCAAGTAATGTAGGCACTGGATTGCGAGTCAGAAATATGTTGATGGCGTGTACGTCTATGAACTGGTCTGAATTAGGGAATAACACTAATCCATAGATCAATAGGGCTAAGATCTCCTCAAAAGCATCATAACTCATAGCCTTCAAGAACACTTGAGCTTTCTCCATCAATACCTTAGCAAAAATACCATTAACTCCGCTTCTCGTTTCTAGGATAATGTCTGATTTCTTCAGATGTAGTGCTGCATCAATGACTTCAGGTTTAGGCTCCTTCTCTAAGCCTGTGAAGGGTCTTTGATCAAAGATAGGTATACCTAGTATTTTGGAGAACTCCTCCATTGTAGGAACCAGCTGATAGTCGGGGAATGTGAAATAATGATGCTTAGGATCAAAGAATTGAAATAGGACACTCATCATGTCTTCATTGAATCCTGAAGTGACTAGATCCCGTAGGTAACCATGCCTCTTGATGAATTGGGAGTTTTCAAAAACTTGAGAGACCAATTCTTTAAGCTTAGAATGTATCCCTACAAAGTTGATCCGGATTGTATTCCTACGAGCAGAAGCCATGACCTGTAACAAAGAACAAAGATAAATTCTTTGGTCCTTGAAATGGTTAGGGAAAATGCTATGCTTATGATGTCATGATGTCATGATGTTATGCTCAATCACAAACATATGGCACACACATAAGCAAGTCACACAATAGCCCTAGGTTTTGAAGGCTTGCATGAGGTTTAAAGGTAAGTACCCTCCCCTAAAGTTTAGTTGGTTCATCCTGTCCTACAAAAGTAACCGGGTTCTAAGGGATCTCAATATCACTGATCCTTCCCAAGGGTGGCTGTTCAGTAGGCAACTTACTTGCCAACCAAAACCCTCCAAGTTTAGGATCTCAATGAGCGTAGCATCGAGTATCAAGCAACATTAGACTTCTCCAAAGTCGGCTATCTCACTACTTTTTAAAGGCCAAGATGGGATGACTAGGGTTCTAAAGGTCTGTTAGTGTCTTGACAACATATGGCAGCCCCATATTATCCTTAACTTACTTAAGGAACATAAGCACCAACCAAGAAATCATACTAACTATGGCCACCAGATCAACCATATCGGTATACGCCGTACAGTTTCCTTGGTCTATTGCCATTTACCTAGGGTACACTAGATCCGGGTTAGGATCTTTCACACAAAAAGCCCAATAAGTAATATAAAGCAAACAAAGCAAACAATTAAGTGAACTAATTCCTAAGGGTGCCCCTCTTTTACTTAGTAACTCCCCAGCAGAGTCGCCAGTTCTGTAACATGGTGGGAGAATTGACTTTCTATAAATGTTGCGGATAGCAAGAGTCGCCACCGACTTTTATTTTATCCATAAGGAAGGGACATAAAAGAACAGGAAAAACCGTTTTGAAAAGACTTGGGTTCGGGGGGTAGGTTATATAAAGGGAAGGTGTTAGCACCCTTTATATCCATGGTTATCCATGGGCTCTTAGTTACTTAGCTCACTTAAATTGTTTTTTGAAGAGTGTAGTGTATGATTAGAAATTTTCTAAGTACTTTGTAATGATCCTCGTATGGATGTATACAAAGCCTTGTTTGAAAATGTTTGAAAATAGTGAGGTGTGAAAAGTATTTTTTAAAGATGTAAGCAAGTAACTATGAGGTACCTACCCTAGACTAAGTCATTCATGTTCTTATATGTCCTTTCAAAGGTAAGACTGTCCCTACTATTAAGGAGTAGGTAGTAATTACCTTGGATTTGTTTAAGGGACGGGCGTAGGGTCATCGTATGGTCAATGAAGGCAACTTAAGGGGTGTCTTTAGCAATTCGTAGGGACTATCATCATTTATTCGAAGGGATAAAATCATTATCGTAGGAAACCTCGAAGGGACTTGATCTTTTAAATTCTTTAAAGGGACAATGATGATTTATTCTTAAAGGGACTTTGTTTAAGACACCCCTATATTTGAAGGACTTGACCATATAAAAAAGCAACCAAGAGGAATACCCTAGGAAGTGCAGATGGTGATCAAAGATCGACTTACGTATGTGATTGTTTATTTTTAAATATTTATCTTTTTAAAGTTAATTATCTAAATTAATTTAATCACAAGTAGGTTTTCACACCCTACTTACTAACTACACAGTAAATATTTACAAAGAAAATAATGACAGAAAATAAACCTACAAATTATTACATGGCTTTGGCAGATACATAATAATCAGATAAAAAGAATTATAGAGCAATAGAAAAATAATAAATAAACAATAATAATAAAGCAATAAAAATAAAGTCATAATGATAAGGAATTAAGATTAGAATTAAAAAAAAATTATTTGAAGTTAGGCAAAATTATAATTTTTTAGAAGTTATTAGAAAAATATAAGTTTAAATAAATTAGTAATAATTATAAAAGAATAAGATGTTATATTAAAAGAACAAAATTATTAATGTACAAATTATAAAATAAAAAAAGGTTATTATAAAAAAAAATATTAAGTTAGTATTTATTTAGGGTTAGAGAAAATTAGGGTTTAAATAAAAACCTAAACCTAATGAGTTAAAATGTAGTTTTTATCAAAGGAAAAATTAATATAATAATTTTAATAAAAAAAAAGATATTACTAACTGTATAAAAATAAAATAAAATAAAATAAAGAAAAATAAGTTAGCAAATGATTAATTTTATGGTTAATTAAGATTAACTATGGTTAAAAGAATTTTAAATTATTAATTAAAATAGTTAAAAGAAATAAGAGAATAAAAACAAGGTTTTTCTCAAAAGTGTGTTGGGCAAGACTTAAACCCACGCCCTCTCTATTCCAGCATCAATCCTTACCATTGGGACAAGCGTGTGCTTGTGAACAAACCTGCAACATAAATATTATATAATAAAACTTATCAAAATTCACAAATTAAAAAAAAAGTGCCAGACTAGGTTTGAACCCATGACCTCATGATAACAAAACAGGCCTCCAACCACTAGACCAACATGTGCGCTGATGTATTATAATTGGAATAAATAAAATATATAAAAACCTTAATATTCAAATTGTAACTTTGCGCCAAATACCTGTCATCTTCAACCTCCAGTATATGTATTTAGCCACGAAAACGCTACTAATTAGCTACGAAAAAATTCGTAGCTAATTCACCTGCATATTTCAAAACCTACAAAAAACTTGAAATCAGACCAAATTGAAATCATTAAACAATTTCCCATGGTTCATACAATTCAAACATAGTCTTAAAAAACATTTAAATGGTCTAAGGAGGAAGATCCCAATTCGAAGGTCTAAACCCTAGTAATGGTGATACACGGATATGGCCATGAAACTTCAAGGAAATCGTCCAGAAATCACCTATGTAACCTCACAAACAATAAACCAAAGTCAAATTTCATTAATAATGCATGAATAATCGAAATCAAAAAATCAAATTTTTAAGAACAAGAAGAATTCAGTTTGATATATTTAGCATGATTTTGATGTTAATGATGATTGGGACATGTTTGGGAGGCCTCAAGGAACGATTCTACACCTTTAATCCTCTTGTTAATGACCTAAATCAATGAAACCGAATTTCACTTTTCCTTGATTTTTTTTAAAACTTGAACGCCCTTACCTTGCCTCTAAAAATCGTCCCCAATGCATTGGTTTACTTGTACTCTTATAGAAGAATGAAATTAGGTCAGAAAAGTGGTGGATTTGTGGGCTTTTTGGATACCTTGAGTGTGAAGAAATCTCCTTACCGATTTGGTCAAAAAATCAAATATATTCATGCCATAATACTTTTGCACGAAATTGGAACTTCTCAATCAATTTTAAATGACCTTTAAGAGTTTCTAGAAGAAGGGTCAAATCAAATAATTGTATTTTTAAATTTTATTTTGATTTAAAATGAATTTTAATGAATAAAATCCACATAAATAATAAATAAAATTATAAAAATCAGAAATTATTTGAATTGGGTCGTGCTTGATGTTATTGTTAAGATTGGGTTGCAAAATTACAAGCCCATTTGGAAAAAATTGGATTTAAGACCTCATTTGCTCAATGCACCCCTCAAAACTCTCCCAACTTTGACAAGGCATAAATCCTTTAATTTTAAGGCTATGAAGGTGTTATAGGACTTTTAAGAAATCTTAAAGAGTCCTATAATAAACCTCTTTGGTCTCATGTCCATATCTTTTACCATTTTCAAATTATGCTCTTTGGAAAAAGTTGACTTTCAAAAGGACCTATAATGTTTTAGCTCATACCTTCCAAATGAAGCATTTTTAGGCTTGACTTGTGACACACGAAGTTGTAGAGAATTCAATTTCCTTCAAAATGAGCTTTGGATGGGAAATTTTTGATGAAACATGTGAAAGTAATGGTTGGTCAAAGTTCAGATGACTTTTCTTAAGAAAACCCTAATTTAGAAACTCCTGATTCTTGATGATTTGAAACTTTCTTGATGAATCATGATCAACCCTTGATCAAATGATGTATTTTACTTCATAAACTTGATGTTGGCAAAAAATATTGAAGTTTGACCTTAATTTGACCACAGTTGACCTTAGTTTGACTTTTTAACTACTTTGATTGATTTTTGCATATCTGATCATCTGACTGGTCAAACTTATTGGGAAAGCCTTGAAACTTGACATGGGGATTCTTGAATACATGTGGGATGTTATGAAGCTCACTTGAGGCCTTCAAAATCATTTTAACATGAGGAAACTAAAAACCCTAGTTTTGAACATTTTGCTTAGGAGGAGGCATTGTCTGGGGAAACTTCCACACTTCTTGATCAATTGGGAGTCTTGAGGATCTTATGATCATTTAGAATCCTTGAGAGATATTTTTTTGATTGTAGGAGGGATAATTTTGGGGTATAACAACATGCATAGAGTTATTAGATTCTAATTGCATAATTGTTGGTTGGTGTGCATAATATCATTATGTGTTGTGGTGTATTTTTGTAATTGTGGTTGATGAGAAATGGTGACTATTTAATGATACTTTTTTTATTCTTATTATTTTTGTCTTTTGTTGGTGTAAGTATCTCACCCATTTTGTTTGAATGTTACCCTTATGTTGGTAATGTGCATGTGATCAGGATAAGTAGAGTGGTGGTCGGTGAAGTCAGTGTACTTCAAGTTTAGAGGAGTCGACTCTGATACGTGCTTTAGGTGTCAGGACGATGTTTGTTCTTGTTTATTTATTTTAGGAAAAACATCTTGTAATTGAATATTACTTTATGTTTATTTGAGTTTCCGCTGCCACCTTAAAACTATTTTGAAAAATGTATCACTTTGAGTCATATGTTTGTAGTTGATTGCGACACTTGAAATGAATGGCTTATTTTTTTTACTCTGATTTTTATTTATAAATTCCTTGGGATTTTTTGGGTGTTACAAAGTGGTATCAGAGCAGGTTGGTCCATCCGACCAAGTAGTCGAGTCGTCAAGTCGTTGTGTCGTTGTTGAGTGTTGTTGGAGATTTCTAAATCGTTGATTGGATGTTGTTGTATAACAAATTTAGAATGACTGGAAGAAATGATGCTGCATTTGCCGCCATTATGCAGGAGATCGCTCAGGTTGTGCAAAACCCAATGAATGATGGGGATCGTGAGAGTGATGAATTTCAGAAGAATGATCCACCTATATTCAAGGGGAAGTATGACCCTGATGGAGCACAAGAGTGGCTCAAGGAGATCGAGAGGATTTTCATGGTGATGAAATGTTCGGAAGGTAGTAAGGTGGGATTGGGTGCTCACAGATTGATGTCAGAAGCTGATGAATGGTGGGTTAACACTCGTCAAAGGTTGGATGCGACTGGTGAGGCAGTCACCTGGACTGTGTTTAGGAGGGAGTTCTTGAGGAAGTACTTTCCTGAAGATGTTTGGGGAAAGAAAGAGATTGAGTTCTTGGAACTGAAACAGGGAAGTATGTTAGTTACCGAGTATGCTGCCAAGTTTACTGATATGGAAAAGTTTTATCCTCATTATAGTGAGGCGACTTCTGAGTCCACGAAGTGTGTCAAATTCGAGAATGGTTTAAGGCCTGAGATCAAGCAGGCGATTGGTTATCAGAGAATCTGAAGATTTTCGGATTTGGTGGATTGTTGTAGAATCTTTGAAGAAAACAACAAGGCTCGATCAAATCACTTCAAGAGTTTGGCTGAGAGAAGAGGAAAGCAGCAAATGCATCGTGGGAAACCTTATGCATCTCCAGATGATAAAGGTAAATAGAAAAAGGTTGAGGGAAAAAGGCCAGGTGGAGGAGGTGATCCTACGTCTCTGAAGTGTTACAGGTGTGGTGAGTTGGATCATCATGTCAGTGTGTGCACAAGTGATGTGAAGAAATGTTTTAAGTGTGGTTAGCCTGGACATTTGATTGCAGAGTGAAATACTAATTGTGTTACCTGCTACAATTATTGAGAGCAAGGTCATATAAGCACTCATTGCTAGAAGCCAAAGAAAGCTGCAACTGGAGGAAAGGTGTTTGCTTTGACAGATGCCGCTCCCTGGATTTCCATCCTGGTACAAACGCGAAAGTGGCGCGGAAAAGAGGTATTGTCGCCAGCCAAGCATTTTTATCCCGAAGGAACGAGAATGGTAATGTTGCACAAACCAGAAGAAAAGAAAGGAAGGACAAAGGTCTTGCGAACCAAACAAACTGGGTTCGGGAGTCGGTTACGACCTGTGAAGGTATTAGCACCCCAAATCATCTGCCGTACCCGACGATATCCACACTTGCAAAGAAACTGTTTCAAAGGGTGAAAAAATGAAAGCTGCTGCAAAAAGAAAGACTGGAACTAGATAAGAAAAGAAAAGAAATGGGGAAAATGTAGGGAAAAGAAAAAAGTGCTCGAACGGGCCCTACCCCGCTGCCTACGTACCTCATCTGGACATGAAGATCGGATACGCCGTAGTTCCCCTAACTAGGGGTGGAAATAATGCTTGTGAATTAAGGCTTGAACTGCCTATGTCAATGCTCAGGTGTTGCAGGCTCGAACGACGAGTGCGTTACCGTCTTGCAAAATGACAATTAGTGGCAAGTTCGTACGTAAGGAGTGAGTGGGATGAGAAAAGAAGTCCCCAAGGAGAGATGTTTATTGTTTGTCCAGTGTTTTTTAGAGTTTTTTATGAGTGTGACACAAGGAAGTGAACTCAAGCTCTTTTCCATGGAACATGTACTTGCTACTACATTCCAAGATGGAATAATAGAACAAGCACGCCAAGTAAGGAGAATTTATCCAAGACTTGTTTCCAAGGGCAAGGGCCTAAGCTCACTAACTTGTTGATCTTATTAGATGTTTTAATAATTAAGAATGAATAAGTATTTTTTATGGTTTTCTTGATGAGGATGACCTCATGATCAAACTTGTGCAACATGCTAGAAAAGTGTACTATTTCAAGATGGAATGAATACATATGCCCCATGGAATAAGGCTATACATAAGAAGTCACTTCTTTCCTTATTAAGGTGTTTTTTAGGTTTTTGTATGAAGATGAGAAAGAGAGCACTAAAAGGATCTCAAAGGTAAAATCTAATGGGGAAAGTCTAACCCTAAAGTTATCATGCAAAGATGGTCCTAAGGTTAGTGTGGTTTGAAATCTATTCTAATGAAGGATAAGGAGAGAAAAGAAGAAAAGAAGGAGAATAGAAAGAAAGTTAGAATACAACTTACTCCTCTAAAGGAGATAAGTTGCTTCTCAAGGGGAGAGAGAAGAAGTTGATCACAAGATGATATAAGGCACATCACAATCACAAGTGAGAAAGTAAAATAAAAAGAGGAGATGAAGAATTGAAATGTGGACATCATCCACACTTCACTTACCATGAGCCCCTGAAATGGTAGAATTATTCACACATGATAAGATAAAACCAAATGAGTTCAAATGAGATGTAAAAAAACAAAAGATCAATTCAATACATCACAACTAGAAGTGATTCACCTCAATTATATGCTAAGATATATCAAACAATATCAAGAAAGGAGTAGAGCAAACAAAGCATTACAAGGCAACACTAGTTAGTTATGGAAAGGCTAAAGATACATGAAGTAACACCTAACATACAAGCCAATCAAGCATCATACAACTCAAGACCAGAACCCTAACATGCCAAGAATGTGCCTAAGCAACACAAGAGATCAAGAAAGGAAGCATACAAGTTCAATTAAGACCACACATGAGAGGCATATGAACATAGGAATTGATATGAGCATACATACAATTGTGAGACTTCATGAACAAGTAACCCAAAGAAAATCAAGGTACAAGCAACACACAAGAACTAGGGATGTATTAACATGTTATAAGACCTCTAAACAATCTATAGGAGTTGGCACAAGTGCCCTCCTAACCTAATAAGCAAGCATACCTCAAGAATAACTTCAAGCTAGGGCAAGCAAACACAAAAATTCACATTAAATGGAAAACACACTCAAAAACTACACCAATAATCACAAAGGCTCCTAAAACATATAGAATTATCATGCCAAAAAGATAGGACCAAAATCAGAAGCAAACTAGGTCAATGGGATGCATAGAGATCAATTAGGGTTTTGAAGTTTCATCATAAAGCAACTACACAAAAAGCAACTTACAAATTCCTAAAAATTATGAGATAAATCCCTAACAAACTACATCATGTCTATGATCCAGAACAAAAATAACCAAGTTAAAATTCAAATATATGATTAATATAGAAAATAAACAAAACAACATGTGAATTAAAATGAATAAAGAAAAGAAAATAAACCAAACAAATATTTCATACACTAAAAATAAAAATAAATGGAAAATAAAATTGTACAAAATTAAAGAAAATTAAAATTGATTTACATGATTTTTCTAGTGATTTTTAAGAACTTCTAGCTATTTTTAAAAATTCAAAAGCAAACAATTAATTAAAAGAAATAAAATAAATCCAAAGAACACAAGCAGGTGCAGTAAGTAAGGGAAGTCAGTTCAAAATAATTGGGCTCATTTTAAAGGGGGCGCAAATACCAAGCAAGGCCCATGGGTCCAGTGCACTACACAGCAGTTACCATGGAAATTCACAAATATCAGGGAAAAATACCAGCCAATGGATCCATCATACGCTCACCATGCAGTCAATGGATTAGACAAAGTCAAACAAACAAACACTCCCAAGTGCGCGTACATGATAACTACCCTAAGGAGCCAAACATCTTGCATTATTCAGATTTAAATTATAAACTCAAAGCACTTGCCAAGGATGCTCCCTTTTTAATGTGTTGTCAACATATGGACCCTCCAGATCAAATATCCTCCGGTCACCGGAAAACTCATACTCAAGAACAAAACTCCACAGAAACTCAAGCAAATCTCCAGATCCGATCATCTAACCACACTGAACATGAATCACACAACAAAATCCACAAACACTTCATGTATAAAGCAAATCGAATCAAAACAATTTTCATGTCAAACTTTCAGATCAACATATCTCAAGCAATACGCCACCAAATTCAATTCTAAAGAGTTCAGGATGATCAGGACAACACATAGGTCAAGAAGCACACATAAAATCAAACATCTAGATCTACGAATTCAGTGAGTTACCTGAGCTTGAAGATCTTCCAAATCACCAAGATAAAGCTTCAGATGATGCAGATCCACTCACTTTAACCTCCTCTTGCAAAATAAATGCAAGAGGGAGCTTGAAAGAGGCTGTAATGAAGTATTCGAAGGCTTAGGCTCTGAACTGCAACTCCTTGATTTCTTACCCTTAGCTTAAATCAATGGTGGAAATGAGTTCTTTGAAGCTTGGAGATAAAAAATATGAAAAGAGATCAAAGAAATAAGGCTAGGAGAGAGAGATTCGAAGGTTTTTGCTCTTGTGCATGAAATTCTAAATTTGAGAAATGGGAGAGTGTTAGGCTGCATTCAGAGCATGCTTGGCTTTTATATCATGTGCATACTACACTGATTAGGGTTTGTGAAACTATTGTGGCAAGGAAAATGTGATAGGGGTGTTTATGCAAATTTGCATGAAACCTCGCATGGATGCATTCCCACGTGCATTCCCTTATTTGAGTGCACAATCTGATTCCATTTCGCTCAAAATTCACCTCTGGATCAATCTTGGCCATTGGATTTAAGTGAGTCATGCATTCCTTGTGATCTTGCACTTTTGCATTTTGAAACATATCTTACATTCTGTCGCACCTCGAAAAAATACGACCTCGCGATAAAAGTACCACAGATAAAAATTAAACAACAGAGTCGCCACCGAACTTATTTTATTCCATTTAAGGAAAAGGAAAATATCGATAAACCTTTTGAAAAACGGATAGAACAAGGTCTTTGAAACCAATTTCTAGGTTCAAGAGTCGATTCCGTAAGGGGAAGGTATTAGCACCCCTTACGTCTGATGTACTCAACGGGAACCTCTTAGTTTAACTTGCGATTTAATATTGACTTATGTTTTCTGTTTTCTTCGAATAATAAAAAGTAAATACGAACGATTCTAAGCTAGGGTTAATAGGGGAAATGGTTTGTTTTGTTCCTAGGGAGCCCGACAAGGAGTAAGATCCGTGTGCCTACGTATTCCCTTGTGCAATGGGAAAGTCAGAGCCTCGTAGTTCGTGGTATTAAGTTTGGTTGGTTGGTTTGTTTTAATGAACGATTATTTAGACTGCATTCTAACTGCTAAGCGTTGGCTTGTCTGCTCGCGATTGGAGGCTGAAGCGCTAGCTTGTTTGCGAGCTAGAAAGGATTTAAACAATGTTCGTTTGAAAAAATATTTGATTCGGTTAGTGTTTTAGGAACGAAAGGCCGAATGAACCATGTCCCGTGGGGCGAGCCTCAGGAGCGTTCATTCAAGAATTCAAGGAATGCTAGATTCCAGAACTCAGTTATTTCATTATTTGATGTGTAGATTAAGCGTTTTAATTACGGAAGGTCGAATGAACCACATCCCATGGGGGGACTGATGCGTGTTTTTCGCAAGTGTACGAACACGTCAGAGTAATATAAAATATTGTCGAATTCACAGAGACCAAGTGTCAATCTATCGTACCTGTTGTTATGGTGTGTATCTAAGGCAACTGAATATAATGGTTTTAAGGAGTGCGCAATGGTAAATAAAATTGTAATTTTAAATAATTAATAAAGACAGGCTCGAATGTAATTCACGTAATCAATAGATATTCCGGACTACTTATGGGCAATGTTTTCTACTTTGAAAAGAACTAATTTAACAGGAACTGTCGCTTTCGCGTATTCAGAACCGAGTTGTACTCTCTAATCAACCCCTCCTATTGTCACAGATAAAAAGGTGCGTACTGTGTTAGAGTAGTAAACCTATTTTTAAGAAATATAGTATCTTAACTAAGTTGAAAAGTACTTTAACCTGGATTTCTTAGCAAAAAGAGGTTCTTACGAACCAGACTCTAAACTTCTTAACGCGTCCGAAAATCGTTTTAAAATCTCTTTTCTTTTTAATCTAAAAACTCCTAATGAACTAGATAAAGCGCTTTTGGCTGTTTTTGAAATAGTTAAAAACAATTAAACTTATATTGAAAGTTAAAATAGCCCTTAAGTGTTTCCACGAACAATTGTACGAATTACTGGTTCGATTACGATCCTTACATTCTAACCTTTATGGATTTAGTTAGACATGGTAAAGTAAAAGTTCTTTTTATAATTTTTCATAAAAGTAATTAGTGAGAGTGCGGAAAGTAAATAAAAGTAGTGCGAGTGCGGAAAGTAAATAAAAGTAGTGTGAGTGCGAGAAATAAAGGTATTTAAAGCGAGTGCGGAAAATAAACGAAAGTAGTGCGAGTGCGAGAAATAAATAAAGTAAAGCGAGTGCAGGAAATAAATAAAGTAAAGTGAGTGCGGGAAATAAATAAAGTAAAGCAATGCGGAAAGATAAAATACGAACTGGAATTAAAATGGCGGCAGGATTAACTTCCTCCCAGAGTGCTCCAAAACTCGATCACACAGACGTATACAGACTCGATCACTCGGTTGCAGTAACACCCCGATGTGGAATGATAACTAATTTAAAACTGATATATGCCTAAGAGATTCTAAGTTTGGATGAAGAAAACGAAATTCTAAAGTCCTATTTATAGGCAAATCTTAAATGGGAAATGACCAGGATGCCCCCCTCCACTAAAAAGTGGAGGGAACCACATTTGCCTTGTGGCGCCCGCCACAAGGACATGGCGCCCGCCATGAGAGCAAATGGAAGAAGAAAGTGGGGATCGTGGGTCTTGGCAGTTGTGGAGTGGTCTTGAGACGTGGCCACGTCATGGCAGACCCCATGGCGCCAGCCATGGCGGATGCCGTAAGTGTAAAAAGCTGAATTTCTTGGTTTTCGTCCGTTTCCACTCCTTTTTTGCTCCTCTTCTCGATTTAAGCCCTGATTGCATAGAAAACCTGAAAATAAAGAAAAACAAAGTAATAACATAACAAAATAACAATAAAAGCTAAGAATGCATGCGAAATCGGAGTCAGAAATACAGTGAAATTTAGTGTTATCAAATCCTCCCACACTTAGACCTTTACTTGTCCTCAAGCAAACATTAAAAGCTAAAAAATGAAGAGAACTGGTGTCAACACGTGATTTGGGCTAAAGGGCTTCTAAGTTCAAGTCAGGATGCAGTGACGGGTGCTAACTAAGTGAACCAAGGGTACCATAGTAACACAGGCACAACCTTCAATCCTATATTAACCACCCCATGTCATCCTACAATACCTAGGCCTATCTTCTCATCTCTTTTTGGGTTCCTTTTCATTCAGGCGCAATCACATTAAGCCCGTTATCCGTACATGCTTCATAGTAGAGTGTCCGGTTAGTGATTCTGATCCATAACATAAAGTTTCTGGCACATAAGCATGTGTAAACCCGTTTTTATTTTGCCTAAATGTAGCTGCGGGGGATCGGATCGTAATCCGCCCTACCAAGTTCAATGCCAGATACCTCTGAACCAACTAACAATAGGTGACTGCAATTTTTTATTTTTGTGGCAAAAAAAAATTTTCTTCTCTTTTTTCGGTTTAAATGACTTTGTGAGGGTCACCTATCCCAGAGTTTGCCTTTTTCTTTTTTATTAGCATTGGATCATTCACTTATGTTCATCGGCCCCCTACGTAGAGCATGCTTAGGCCGGAGCTGACTGCTAGAATAAACTACTTAGGACAATTTTTTGAATGATAATAAAGGCCATGGTGTGGGGTTTAGGAGTGATTCCTATATTCAAGAGGTCTATGGTGCTACAATGATACTGATGTTTCAAAAAGTTGACCTAAGTCACCACATCCTAATCCAAACCTGTGTCAAAGCCCAAAAAACATGTGAAACAACATTGTTTTCTTTTTTTAAATTTTTTTGGTAAGGCTAAGGAAATCGGAAAAAATGAGGATGTACTAAAAATATACTATACTGGTGACTCGTCAAACTCATGCATTATCTAAGAAAAGTTAAACTAGATAACTTACTGGAAAGGGAAATAACTGAAAGCAAATAAATAACTAGAAAGGGAAATGACAGAAAGCAATAAAATCCCCTCCCACACTTAAATCGAACACTGTCCCCAATGTTTCAAAATAAGATAAGGAGGGTAACCTGAAAAACTATTGCGGAGGAGCACTTGTGCCCTCGCCGTCCTGCTGTGATGGTCTGGAACGACGGGATCTACTGCGCTGCTGGTCCCTCCGGTCAAGTCATGCTGATAAGGCAGCCTGGGCACCCCGGATCTCTCAAAGGTTACCTAGGATGGAACCCTGAGTGGCCTCCATAAGCTGGTACTGCCGGTGGTTGACTTCTCGCTGACGGACCTGCTCTGATGTGATATCGGTCAAGGCACGGCAAACGTTATTGTAGGCACGATCCGACACCGATCGCGATTGTTGCATGAAGCTCATGTTGTCCGTCAGTTGTTGTGAAATAGTAGAGATTAGGTTGTCTCGCCTTTCTTCTCTAGTCGTCATATCATGCCACATCTCCTTAGTGACGTAGAATCTAGGAGCAGCACCTGCAACAGGGTTAGAGGAAGATGGTGCGGTGTGTGACTGTGAAGGACGATGGGGGACATGTGAGGTACGGGAGATTGATCTCTCCAATCATACTCTTCATCAATGTCATGTGCCTCCCCATCAGGAATATTAGGAGGAAGTGGACCCAAAACAGGTGGAGCATTCAGATCATAGGTCCAATTCCTTTCATTATGTACATCAGTACGTCTACTGCAAGGTAAAACAACAGATGGGATAGCTACCCCATGAACCACCAACTCATAACCACCTGCTCTCCTCGTTCGGCACAATTTCATGTCTTTTAGAAATTTAAAATTAATTGTGCGAGGAGGTAGTGGTTCAAGTGTAGCTATCTCATTGTTCAGGTCAAGAGCCCGAGCAATAGACGTAACAAGTCCTCCAAAAACAATCGGTCCTGTTTTATTAGTAGTTAAAGCCATGTGTGCAAGCATAAACGGGACCGGATTGATATGGGTATTAGTGAGGCATCCTTGCAGAAATAGGAGCTCTTTAGCGTTTACCTTATTTGGACTCTCCCGGCCAAAAATAGTACATGCCAAAAGATATCTGAAAACTCTTATGGCCGAGTTATGGATGGTCGACGCAAGTATTCCTTCAAAAGAATTTATTGAAGTACTTGACAGCCTCTGCCAGAAGGAAAATACCTCGGCCGACCATTCCGCATCCAAAGGTGCCTCACATATCGCACCTTCCCTATGAGGGATTCCTAACAAGCTTGTTAGCTCGTCGGTACTGTATTCGTATTCAATTCCAAACAGTTTAAAATTAACAGTACCGACTGTGCTAGCAGTGTTAGGACTGACAGTGTATACCAATGAACTTAAAAACTCAACTGTTAGCCTCTCATAGGTAGGTTCCTGGTTAGCAAAAATATCATGCAAGCCTAAAAAATCTAATAAATGAAAAACACTATGATACAAACCCAAAGCATAAAGACAGTTATCATCGACGTACCTAGTCGAGAGAATTTCTCGACTCTGAAGCCTTTGAATAATTTTCTTTGCCTATCACCCGGTCTTCCATCGCGAAGAAGATATCCATTGAACTCCATTGTTGTTGCTCCTTGAGAAGTGAAAAGTGGTGAAAAATGGTTTATGAGAGAAATGATAAAGGTTTGATTTTTATGGTTTGTGGTGGATGAAAATGAAAATGGATTTTGGATAGGTTTTATAGATGGTGAATGTTTTGGAAATGAGGGAGCTTTAATGGGGTTCAATGGGGTTTTTGGAAGTTGGAAAAATGGGTTTTTGAGGTTTGAAGGTGTGAAAATGGTGGAAATGGGGAATCAGCCCCGTATTTGTTGTAGGACGGTGTGGCACCCGCCACAAGGGTTATGGCGCCCGCCATAAGGCCAATTCCTGTTGGACCTTGGATTTTCAATTCTTATTTTGGGCCCTCTTGCACTTTCGGTCTTCGAGGGGGGGGGGGGGGTTCGGATAGCGTTTTCTTCTCTCTTCTAAGGCATGAAGCTTGCATATTTTTTTATGAAGACAAAAAATGAAAATATTATATTTTTTTATTCGACAAAAATAAAATAAATTAAAAGAAAAGAGAAAAAATGAGATTAGTGCATGAAATAATATATAAGATAAAATCAAAGTACATGAAAAAAGAAAATGTAATAGATAATATAAAATATGTCTGGAGATGCGAGAAATGAAATAAAGTATGAAAAAGAAATTAAATACTAGGGTAATAACGTCAGTGTAAAACGAATCATGTGGTAGGCTTCTCTTCCTGGTTTGATCCACGAATCTCAGCTATCTCCCTCCGAAGCTCTTCAATCTCCTGATATAGAGCATCAGCCTTTGAGGCATGAGTGAGATCAGATACCTGGATCTGTAATTCCAAGTCCGTTACTTCCTGCTTGAGCAGGGCAGTCTCCTTGCGGAGCTCATAAATCTGAGTTTGTAGATCAGGCGGCTGTAAAGACATATTGTTAGACATAACAGTGATTCGGGGAGAAAGAGGTGTAGGAGTGTACTCAGCGGCGGGAGGTGATTTTGGCTCTTCGACAGTCTCTCCATAACCCTATAAACCATAACTCCAATTAGCAGGGTCGTGGACACTGGTCATCAGCGGGTCTGGTAATGTAAAGTAATGTATCACCTCGCCGTCGATCAGTAATCTAAATGTGTTGGGCTCAAAAGAGGCCATCCTCATCAGTCCTCTGTCAAGACAAAAGTCAACATCCAGGGTGGTGTAGCAGAAGAAGGTCCTGAGGTGCAATAATTTGCGAGACAAACCCAATGCAGTAGCTATCTGTGTAACAATCCCACCGACATGTATAATGCCTACAGATGATCTAGCGACACTGGAAAAGCCCTTCAATAGGAAGTTGCCACAAGCAACTGGGCGTGACTGAGTCGCACAAAACAGTAGGAAAATCTCCTCTTCCCACAGCAGAGTCTCTGTATCTGGCAAACCGAGGAAAGAGTGTGTTAGAATCATCTAGAAGTACCTTAACGCAGGGTTGTGGATTACCTGAGAAAACTGAGTGGAAGGATCTTGGCTCCCTCCACCTGAGATGTTAGACCAAAACATTTCCACTTCTCTGCTCATAAAATACCCCATCGATGTCTCTGGAATAGCATCAGGAGTAGTCTGAAAACCTAGTAAATCACCAAACTCTTTGTGAGAGAAAGAGTAGTCAGTCCCGAACAACCTGAAAACAACATGTCCATCGAGCCCAGCCCAAGGATCATAGTGGAACGAGCTGAGGAACTCTAGAGTCAAGTTCCTGTAAGTGTTGTCCATATCGTCAAACTGGTCCCACAGGAGTTGGTGGCATAAGAATCTGACGCTTGGCTCTATCCCCAAGGCATCCATGCAATCTTGGACTGGGTACCTAGTAGGTGCCATAAGGCGTCTCATGTGGACATAGTAACGCTCTCTCTGTGTGTCGTCTCTAAAGGACACGTGCATGTCATCGGGGTTCTGCATTCTGCACAAGGTTAGCAAACAAGTCCTAAAATCACATAAAACATTCAATTGTTAGTCCTGACATATAATAAAGTAAACAAATTAAAATAAAGGAAAAATAAATAGAAATTACGTAAATAAGAAAACCATGGGTTGCCTCCCATGCAGCGCTTGTTTAACGTCATTAGCTCGACGACCAGATTTTACACATCATTTGAAGGATATGGTAAATCACTCAGATTATGGCAGGTGTATGTTGTTGGGATGTCACCTCCTTCGTAGGGCTTCAACCTCTATCCATTGACGATGAACGGTTTACATGTTTGGTTCTTGATTTCAATAGCACCAGATCTTAGAATCTTAGATACTTCAAAAGGGCCAGTCCATCTCGAACGAAGCTTCCCTGGAAAAAGTCGTAACCTAGAATCGAACAGGAGAACATGATCGCTTATTTTGAAGTCTTTTCTTATGATTCTTTTGTCATGCCAAGCTTTTGTTCTTTCTTTGTATATGATGGCATTTTCGTAGGCAGATTGTCTGAGCTCTTCTAATTTGTGGATATCAAGGATACATTTTTCACCAGCAGTTAAGTAATCCAAATTCAAAGTTTTAATGGCCCAATAGGCCTTATGCTCCAACTCAAAAGGTAAGTCACATGATTTTCCATAGACCAGTTGATAAGGGGTTGTTCCTATAGGGGTTTTGAAAGCGGTTCTATAGGCCCATAATGCTTCTTGAAGTTTCTGCGACCAATCTTTTCTAGATATAGAGACAGTCTTCTCAAGAATTTGTTTGATCTCCCTATTAGATACTTCCACTTGTCCATTGGTCTGTGGGTGGTATGGTGTTGCTACTCTATGCTTAACTCCATACTTGCTTAAAAGTTTATCAAATATTCTCGATATGAAGTGTGATCCTCCATCACTTATGACTAAACGGGGGGTTCCAAATCGGGGAAATATATAGTTTTTAAACAATTTGATGACTACTCTGGTGTCATTTGTGGGTGCGGCGATAACTTCAATCCATTTAGACACATAGTCAACAGCCACTAAGATATACGGATTTCCTAAAGATGGTGGGAACGATCCCATAAAGTCTATACCCCATACGTCGAAGAGTTCTACTTCTTGGATATTTCTTAGAGGCATTTCATTATGTCTTGAAATATTTCCCATGCGTTGGCATCTGTCACACTTGACAATGAAAGCATGGACATCACGCCACATGGTAGGCCAGAATAGGCCAACTTGAAGAATCTTGGCGTAGGTCTTAGATGTGCTTGCATGTGCACCATAGGGTGCAGAGTGACAATGCTCAATTATATTATGTACTTCTTCTTCTGGAACACAACGGCGGAAAATGCCATCTTTACCTCTCTTGAAAAGAAATGGTTCATCCCAATAGAAGTTTCTCACATCACTGTAGAACTTCTTCTTCCGGTGGTAATTTAGATCGGGGGGTATGATGTCAGCGGCTAGGTAATTAACAAAGTCTGCATACCAAGGTACATTGCTTATGGCTAATGATTTATGAGAATGCTCATGTGGGACTAGGTTTTCATCTTCAATAGTTTCTAGTTGGGCTATCAGTCTATCATAGGCAAAATCGTCATTTATGGGCACTGAGTCAGGTTTCAGGTATTCTAGTCTAGAAAGGTGATCAGCTACTACATTATATGTGCCTTTCTTATCATAGATATCTAAATCAAACTCTTACACTAATAGAATCCATCGAAGTAACCTAGGTTTGGCATCCTTTTTACTTAGTAAATAACGAATGGCAGCATGGTCGGTGTAAACTATAATTTTGGCTCCTACTAGATAAGATCTAAATTTGTCAATGGCGAAAACTACAGCTAGGAGCTCTTTTTTGGTTGTTGCGTAGTTGAGCTGTGTAGCGTCTAGGGTTCTACTGGCATAATAAATTACGTGTAACTTTTTATCTTTTCTATGACCTAGAACGGCTCCTACAGCATAGTTACTAGCGTCACACATTATCTCAAACGGTTCTGACCGATCAGGGGGTTTCATTATAGGTGCTGAAATCAGAGCTTGCTTCAGAAGATTAAATGCTTCAGTACATTTTTCATCGAAGATGAATTCAACATCTTTCATTAAAAGACCAGTTAAGGGTTTTGTTATTTTGGAGAAGTCCTTGATAAAACGTGGGTAAAATCCGGCATGTCCAAGAAAACTTCTTATCTCCCTGATAGTCTTCGGCGGTTTTAGATTCTCTATGACTTCTATTTTAGCTTTGTCTGGCTAGGCGCTCCAAAATTTGGTCTATGAATGGTAATGGGAAATGGTCCTTCCTAGTTGCTTTATTTAATTTTCTATAGTCTATGCACATACGCCAACCTCCATCGATTCTTTTTGCTACAGGTTCGCCCCTCTCGTTTTGCACGACTGTGATGCCTCCCTTTTTAGGTACTACATGCACATGACTCACCCATTTACTGTCCGAGATCTGATATATTATACCTGCCTCTAGTAACTTAAGAACTTCAGTCTTAACTACTTCACTCATCATAGGATTTATTCTTCGTTGGTGTTCTCTGGAGGGTTTTGAATCTTCTTCAAGCAAAATCCGATGCATGCATACGGATGGGCTTATTCCTTTTAGATCTGAGATCTTATATCCTAAGGATGAGGGGTACCTTAGTAAAACATCTAATAATTGGTTTGTTTCCTCTCAGTCTAAAGTAGCACTGACTATAACTGGACGGTTCATTTCTTCATCAAGAAATTCGTATCTCAGGTTCTTAGGAAGTTCCTTAAGTTTTACGGTTGGTTTCATAGGGCAGGGCATAGGATCTGGGGTAAGAGATGGACATTCGTGAAGGTTATCATCAATGTAGGGTTTTTTATAACTGTCATCTTCCTAAATAAGGGTTGATGGCAATTTTATAGATTCAATTTCTTCTTCTTGTTCTAATTCCCTAATGCATTCATCAATGATATCTAAGGCATAACAAGCATCTCCTATTACAGGAGCCATAAGAAATTTTGAGAGTTCAAATTCTATCTTCTCGTCACCTACCTCAAAGGTTAGTTTCCCTTTTTTAACATCTATTACGGCTCCAGCAGTCGATAAGAACGGTCTACCTAGGAGGATTGGAATGTCGTCATCTTCTTTAATGTCCATGACAACAAAATCAGTAGGTATAAACAGCTGACCTATCCTAACAAGAACATCTTCAAGTATGCTTATAGGGTATTTAACGGATCTATCAGCTAATTGAAGTGACATCTTAGTAGGTTGTAATTCTCCTAAGTTTAATCTCTCACAAACTGCTAAAGGCATTAAGCTCACACTAGCTCCTAAGTCTAGAAAAGCTTTTTCGATGACATGATTCCCCAAAATACAAGGAATGGAAAAATTTCCGGGATCTTTATCTTTCTTTGCTAACCTATTTTCGGAAATAGAATTACATTCCACGGGTTTCGGATCTTCAAGTTTACGTTTATTTGTAAGTATGTCTTTGAGAAACTTAGCGTAAGAAGGTATTTGGGTGATGGCTTCTGTAAAGGGGATTTCTACGTGAAGTTTTTCTATAACCTTAACAAACTTTTGATACTGATTATCGATTTGAGTTTTCTTTAATCTTTGAGGGTATGGTATTGGTGGTTTGTATGGCGGTGGTGGTACATAGGTTTTGTTTTTAGGTTCTTCTCCTTTCTCTTGACTTTCTGGGTTTTCAGATTCCTCTGGTTCCTTTTCCTCATTTCTCTTAGAAGTTTCGGGCTCACTTAATCTAGGGTTAGAAGGTTCCTTATAAGCGGTTCCACTTTGTAGAGTAATGGCATTTGCTTTCACTTTCGGGTTTTGTTGAGGTTGTCCAGGGAACTGTCCTCCAGGTGTAGTCTGAGGGGCTTGGTTTAAAGCTACCTGAGAGATCTGGGTTTCAAGCATCTTATTATGAGTAATAATTTGTCAACCTTGGTTCCTAATTGGGTAATTAGTTCGTTAACATGGACGTTTTGGTTCATGAACTCTTTGTTTTGTTGTGTTTGAGCGGTGATAAAATTTTCCATAATTTTCTCAAGGCTCGGACTTGGTGGTACAGGTTGCATAGGTTGATTTGTTCTTGGAGCTTGGTAACCTTGTTATCTCGGAGGTGCGGTATTTTGGATAGGGTTATTATTTTTATAGGAGAAGTTTGGGTGATTCCTCCATCCAGGGTTGTATGTGTTTGAAAATGGGTTCCCTTGGGTGTAGTTCACTTGCTAGGGGTTGGTCTCATTTAACAGACTGCATTCGGCGAATTGGTGTCCTTGTGTCCCACATATCTCACAATTCGGCGAAACTGCAGCTACAGTATTCAGAGTTGTACACATATGTTCGACTCTAAGGGCCAACACGTCCATTTTAGCTTGCATCATGTCCATAGAGCTTAGCTCATGTATTCCTCCTTGGGCTTCCTTCTTTTCCACTATCGCTCGTTCTACTCCCCATGATTGATGGTTTTGGGCCATATCTTTGATAAGGGCACTAGCTTCAGGGTAAGGTTTATTCATCAGTGCGCCACCAGCGGCAGCGTCGATGGTCATCTTAGTGTTATAATGAAGTCTATTATAGAAGGTTTGAATGATTAGCTAATTCTCTAAGCCATGATGTGGGCATGCTCTTAATAGCTCTTTATATCTCTCCCAGGTGTAAACACCCCAAATTTGCCCTCACCCATTAACACCATGGCTTGTGATCTCTTCATATACATAATTTCAACCATAGCATCCCATATTGCATATTTGCTTCACTGCATTGTTTCAAAGTCATCTGCATCTAGGGTTTGTGATCTGAGCAATCCAAGAGCCACTTGAGCCACTTCAAAGGTTTTCAGTCACTTCAAAGGGGTCCATGTATGTTCAAGCATCATATTATATCCTCTCAAAGTCAAAGAAGCCAAGGAATCACAAGAACTGAGGATGGCATGGAAGCAAAGCCAGGTTTAACTGCACAGATGACCTAGAATTAGGGTTTTGGTTTCAGAGGCCATAACTCCAAATTTTTTGGTCATTCTTGTTTCTATTGGCCTCTATATGGTATAGGGATCATGCATATCAATTTTCATGAAGAAATTCCATGGGGAAGACATCTAATCAAGAGTTGACTTCTTGAGCAAGTCAGTGCAAAATCAGGGCATCTGAGGCCCTCAATGACCCAACCAAAGGGTGTTCATCATCATTTTCATTATGTATGATCTTTATTTGATCATAGAAGGTGTTAAAAGTTCACATAATTGAAGAATTTCAAGCCATTTGTAAAGTTGACCTTTTGGGAAAATGACTTGTAATGGAAACTTGCCATTTTGGGAAACTTTTTCAACCCTTGCTTTTTGATTCAAAAATGCTTCAAATGAGAAAAATTTGGTCATGAAAGTTGTAGAATGGATCATTCCCTTTTCAAAAAGTACAAGAACTTGTCCTAATTCATTTTGGATCAAAAGTTATGGATTGTCAAAGTTGGGAAAAATCACATAATTTCAAGTTTTGTACCAAAGAGGCATTTTGCAAAATGGTGTGATCAAGCATTCTAAAGACTTCAAATGTGCACAAACTCTTCACAATATGATCATGTGACTTCTAAAAGTCAGAATTGGCCCAAGAATATTGCATTTTGGTGCCTTGAACTTCATGAATTTCCAAAGGGGGCAAACATGTACCAACTTGCAAAAACTCATGAAGCCATGCTTCTACTTGTTATAGCTCATAGAATCTGATCCATATGAACTCCATGATCTCTGCTGAACTCAACCATGCCCCTATCACAACCTCACACTTGCCTATACCTCAAGTACACCTAGACTTGACTTTTTGCAAAAACCCCCATACCAATCCCACAGTGACACAACAACTATTCTGACCAACCAAGACTTTACAAACACATCAAAAGCAAGCCATTTCATATGATCTTAGAGCCTGAATACACACACAAGCCAGCATTCCCAAAAACCTCCCCTTATGCATTTTGCTTCGAATCACACAGCACAAGCATCAAACACAAAAACAAACTTCACAAAACATCTCAGCATGTCTCACTGATCATTTCCCTGCCCTCACTCATCCCTGAAACCTCACATAAACCAAATACGATTTCTTCCCCTCTTTGAACAGAACTCAAGCAATCTCTCAAACTATCCCAAATAAACTCCAGATAAGCTTTGCAAACACTTAAGGGAGGTCAGTGGAGTTGATTGGAAGCAAGGAACTGGTCCAGAAGCTCTTGGGTTGAAAGCTTCGATTCAGGTAGCCATGGAAATTCATTTTTCCAGAACTCTTATTTCTTGTTTCTAAAATGATCTACATGTTTCCCTGAATGCAATGAGCTTTGAATTTTTGAAAATGATGCAGAAATGAGGATGTATTGTTTGTCTGAAACTTTGCCCGTAAATTTGATTTCTGTTTGTTCTTCATGATTCATGAAAAAGAAATGAATTTTGTTGCTGGATTGTTGTTTAGGATGTTTAGTTGAGTTGATCTGGAGGTTTTGGCATGATTTAGTGAGGTTTTGAGAGAGTTAGGTTGGAGGTCTCGCCGGAGAAGACGACCGGAAGTCTTCTCCGGCCACCTGAAACTCATTAAGCCCTAATTACATCATTAATGAGAGTTTGAATGTGGAGCGTGGATTGGTTTGACTTTGGTTGACTCGCGCGTGAATGTGTGGCCAGGATGCATCATTAGAAACCCTAACCTTGATTAATTAATTAAAATTCAGTTTAATTAATTCATAAACCATTTTAGCCAGATTTGAATCTGGGCCCTTGGATCTGGCGCGCAGTCAACCAGTCCAAGCCCAGATCAAATCCTGGTCATCCCTTGCGCATACTTTCATTTTCTTTTATTTATTATTTCATTTAAATTGTTTTATCTTTCACATTTAATTTAAAATAGCAAAAAATGTTTAAAAATTATGAAAATTTTTGTCAAGATTTTAATTATTTTTTATTTTTTGCATTAAAAATTATTTTTAAATCATTTAAAAGTTTATTTTTAATTAATTAATGAAAATTAATTAATTAAAAATACTTTTAGGTATTTAAAAATCACAAAAAAATTCACATAGCATTTGAAAACATTTAGAAACATTGTCCAACCCTCAAACCAAATTTCTTTTTTGTTCTTGATGCCTTTTGATTATTTTCTTTGGATTTAATTTCATTTTAAGGCAATATTTTGTTTCAAACTTCAAAAATTCATTTCTGCCTAACCATTGAGATTTGGAAGATGATTCTTTTTGCATTGCATCTTGTATAGCATGTAGTTTATAGGATAAAATTGGTTTGATTTGATCTTGCATTTTCAATTTGTTTAGGATTTTTCTTGACAAGGTACCCCAAAACCCTAGCAATCTTAAGAAATTCACAACTTTCCCTAGGATAAGAATTGGATCCCCTCCTTTGGGCAGTGAGTTTGTATAGGTTTAGGGTATCTTTGATTGCATTTTTCAATTTTTTATCATGTCATTTGCTTCTGGTTTTGAATTTTTGCTTTGTGTGATGCATATAACCCTAATTTATGCCTTCCTTTGCATTCATCTTCCATTTGCTTGCATCCAATGAATTGCCATGACATTTTGTGCATCCATTTGATTTATAAGACATATTAGGGCATATTATAATCATGTGTGATCATTGCATCTTTCATTTTCCATGTTGTATGTCATTTGCATTTCATAACCTTTCATGTACATCCATGGTTCAAAACATGCTTCTCTTGCATCCATATGTTTGTATGATCATTCTAAAGCCTTGACTCATGTTTTCATCATCTCTTAGCATCATTAACATCATACTTATGCTTCTGGTTTTGGTTTGCATCATGACATTGCATCTCATTTTGCATTGCATTTCATTTCTTTTGCTAACTTTTCAGGTGGTAAGTTACTTTGAGAAGTGAATTTGCCATCACTTCTCATAATCTCTTTTCATCTCTTTCACACTTCCCTTGCTGCATTTTGTATGTGTATTGGATTGAGCTTGCTCATTCATGTTCATCTCTTACCTTCTTTCTTCAAGCAACTTGTCTTCTTAAGTGAAGCAAGTTGTTTTGCTTCTCTTTGCTCCTCTCATCTGCTTCTCTCCTTGGTGGTTCCTTGAAGATTTCCTTCTTAAACCCCACAAACCCTTGGAATGACCAAGCATGATAACAATTAGGGTTTGATTAGTCCCCCACTTAGCTTTTACCTTTGTGTCTCTTTGAGTCTTCTCTTCTCATCTCATAATCAGGGACTAAACCCTAAAGGCTTTAAGGCTTTGTGATTAAGCTTATGCCTGCATCCTTCTATTAGGATGGAGTGTATAACTTTAATCCTAAGTGTTAAACCCTTAATATGTTTAAGTCCTTTAATCAATTCACTTAATAATCATCAAGACATCAAGCTTGTAACTTGGGCCTTGCATTAGGGTTCTAATTCTTCCTTAACTGGTTAAGAAAGACTAACCCTAGTGTTAATGGACAAGTCCCCCTCAAGTTGTCTTACAAACCATAAAAAACACTTATTCATCATACCATTAAATAAAATCCATCTAATAAAGGCTTTGTTTTGTCATGAGGTTAATTCCTAATCATGGATTAAGTTGAGGAGCTTTCCTCAGCTTAAATGCTCTCATCTATTATCCTTCTATTAGGATGGTGTAATGAGTCCATTAAATCCTTGATTATGGCTTAATCTCATTACTTAACACTAAACAAAAACACCAAAAACATCTAAATAATCACAAGTAGGTTAATGATCTTAATCATACATCATGGTGATTAAGTGTGAGATGCTGACTTCACACTTAAGGTACTCTCATTACCCCTAATCAGAGGGAGGATGTGATGAGTTTACTAATCCAGTGGTTTAGGCTTAAGCTCATTTTCTTACGACAAAGTTCCAAAAGCAATAAAAGATTGAAAACACAAAAACAAACAATAATCGTCTCCTCCGGGATTCTTTTCTCATCTCATTCACTCATAAGCGAGAACTTGCTTCTTCCGTCTAATGCAAGACAGTTTGCACCTGAGCCAGACAGGTCATACACTTGAGCATAGACAAGTAAGCATTTCACAAGCCAATTTATCTTTCAGTCTCTCTGGGTCGAACTATGGTTTTCTGACTTCCTCATTGCACGAGAGGATACGTAGGCATAACTTAACAGTTATCGAACAAAAGTCTCTGTATATTCCCCCCTTTTTTAGCTTTATTCTTTTTAGCCTCATATTCTTGAGCATTTCATTCATTTCTTACACTGACACTTCTCTTATACACTTCACATTTCTTTTACACTGACACTTGCATTCTTTCCAGCTTTGATACACAAATTACACTGACACTACCCCTTTAAAACACAAATCTTTTAAGCGTGGATCCCGTCGAGTACGACGGACAATCTGGGTGCTAATACCTTCCCAGGTTGTAACCAACCCCCTTTCTCAGTCTCTCTGGCTCGCAACCGTCTTATCCATATCTTTCTTAGGTTTATGCAGCATTACCTTTCCTCCGGGATAAAAATGCCTAGCTGGCGACTCTTTCTTTCTCTTGAGTTCACTCCTGTGTGTTCTCATTCCCTTTTCGCGGACCGTTCGCGTCTGTACCCCTTTTTGACCTGGGGTGTCATTTGGTGGGAGCGACAGCTTGGCGACTCTGCTGGGGAAACCCTTATACTGTAACCATGGCTTCTGGTTCTTTTTGTGGGTTCCTCCTAGCGCTTGTTTGATTTGTGTTTACTAGGGTGTTATGTGTTATTTGTGTTTGTATATTTGCTTTATTTACTGCTTTATGTACAGTTATTTATTGCTTTCTTTATAGCTTTATACATCATACTGTCATATTGTCATCTGGCTGGATCTGGTTTTGTTTTGGTGGGTGGGGTTCTACTGAGAGTTTTAGGTCCTATACCTGGGACCTGAGTGACACCTAGGCTAGAGTGGTTCAGGTTCTTTCCCATTCCATTTCGGTCTGGTGCGGGAATATGAAACACGGTTCAGATGTGGGTTTCTTCTTGAGAACTCTGTGCTACAGATTTCCTGTAGTGCTAGGGCTATCTGGGAAGCCTGCTAAGTCTGGATGACCTTTATTATTGACCTTCAGAAACTGAGGTGAATTAGAGGAGGATCTTTTATGGTTATTGTAAACACTGTACCTCCGGGTTAGAAGTGTTTACACTTCTCATAACTGATCCAAGTCTGAGGATCCTTGTTTTAGAACACTACCTGTGAGGGGGTTGGGCTGTTTACAGGTTTGCAGGAACCCTTGGCCACATCATACCCTGTTACTTGTTATTGTTTAAGAATGCTTCACTTTGGACAGTTCTTGTGATTTTAACCTTGGACATGTGACTCTTTATTTGAGTCCCCCACCTTGGTTACTGGACTTTTGAACCTCCATCTGGACTTCTTAGACATACATGGACTTATATCAAGGCAGTAACCAGATCCGGCTTGATCACAAACCCTTGCATATCATTTGCATACTCATCATTTGCATCATTTAACATTTGTTTATTTGTTTTTCAGGGTATCCACATTTTATCTGGCTTGGTTTTGACCCCTTCATCTGCATAGACCCCTGTTGCCTGCATCAGCTATTTTCATCATCAGCCTCAGCCTATCAGTGGCTCATCTCCAGTATCAGTCTTCATCATCAGCATCTGTTTTCAGCTCTTCACCAGCAGTCATGGCACCCAAGAAGAGCAACATTTCATACCATTTCTTTGAGCCTGTGCTGACTGACATCAGGCAGGTCCAGGCACTTATCACTCCAGACCACATCCCACTATTCAGAGAGCATTATGGAGGCATCCTTGATATGGTTATGGACTTGGACCCTTCTCAGAAGAGTTTGATTTACACCTGCCTACAATTTTATGACCCTCCGTTGAGATGTTTCACTTTCCAGAACTTTCAGCTAGGACCTCTGCTGGAGGAGTTCTCATCATTGATTGGAGTACCTGTCAAGGGTGGTCTCCCCTTCAACCCTGAAATGACTTCTCCCAGCAATGAAGAAGTGGCAAAAGCACTATACCTGGAACCTATTTTGATTGAGCAGAACATGTCAACAAAGGCTGGAATCCCTAGCCTACACTTGGACTTTCTGACTTCTCAGGCCATCCTGAAGGCCTCTCTGGGAGAATGGAGGGCAGTTTGTGCATTGTTAGCCCTCAATGTTTATGGGGTTATATTATTTGCAGATGAGCCCAAGTTTATCAGCAAGAATGCCATTCATCTCTTTATTCTGAGGAACCCAGTACCCACCTTGCTGGGAGATTTCTATTATTCTGTTCACCAAAGAAATGAGAAGCAGAGAGGGAGGTTGGTGAGATGTTGTGCTCCTCTATTTCATACTTGGCTGCTCAAACACTTACCCAAGACTGATGCCTTCCTGAATCCTCACCAACAAAAGAATTGGGCTATGAGACTTATTGCTCTAACTTCAGATGACATCAGGTGGTGCACCCAGAGCACCAAAGGTAGGGACATAATTACTAGCTGTGGACAGTTCCCCAATGTACCTCTAATAGGAGTGAAGGGTTGCATCAACTGCAACCCTTTGCTGTTTAAGAGACAATTGGGCTATGCTTTTGTTCACCCTCCTAAAGTGCAAGACTTGGCTGAAACCCTGTATTGTGAGATAAAACCTAATCTAGTTGTTGCCAGACAAGCATCCTGGGCTTGGGACAACATCCAAACCAAGGGGATGGCCATTCTGGGAAGGTGCAACAATGTGGCTTCAGCTCAGTATTATGAATGGTCTCATGCTAGAGCTCAGATTTCTGGAATGCCTTTCACCATTGAGGATGCACCTGGACCATCCACAGTGCCACCTCCAGCCACTGTCAGCCTCGAAGAATTTGAGAAACTGAAGGAGAGGAATGAGAATCTGTCTCAGGCTCTAAAGAAGACCCTCTGGGAGAGGAGTGATGGTCGTCTAGACATTGAGAGTTTGGAAAAGCTCAAAGTGGAGCATCTAGCCAAGATTGAGAAAGCAGAGGACTACATCAAGAAATCAAGAGCTGGGGAGCAAATTTTGAAGAATGCCTGTAAAGAGGCCCAGTTTCAGAAGGCTAGGACTGATCTCTATCTGAAAGAAAGTCAAGCTAGGTGGGTCAGGATCACTGAAGCTCGTACTCAAGAAGATAAGAGAACTCAAGACAGGATTGAGCAGTTGGAGGCCAATGAAAAGAAACAACAGGAGGCTCTGCTAACAGCCCAGAAGGAAATTTCAGAGTTGAAACTTAGGGCTGGTGTGAAGAGGTCAAAAGACCAAGACAGGCACAAGAAGCTGACCACTGCTATTGCCACCAGGAACCTTCTTATCAGAAACATTATGGAGCATCCGGCTGGTCTTGTAACTGAAGCACTTCTGAAGGAAGTGAAGGAGGATGAGTTTGGATTAGATGTTTGACTTCTTTGCTTGTTGTTATTTCCATTTCATGTACTTTTCTTTTTATGTTGTATTTTGACCCCTCAGGGGCATGTGTTGTAAAAAACAAACTATGTATGATCCACCATTTGTAATGTATTTGTCAGTTTGTTTCTTTTGAGTTTCTTTTCTCAAGCAACATCAAAGCATCTTCCTCAGGGTCTGGAAAGGTCAAAACCAAGAGCCAAGCCGGATACCTTGGAAAATAAATAAGCATACTGCATTGCATACTAACTTTTGTTTTGTAGGTTTTTGTTTTGTTTGTTACTAACTCTGTTGTGGTTCAGGAATTATTGCTCGCCGTCGGGTGTTTCCTCTCAACCTTCCACACAGGTATCCTACTCGCAACAATCTTCCTGGTATCCAAATGGACCAAGTACAGCAAGATCTGACAGAAGTCAGGACTCAGATGGCTAATGAAAGACTGGAGATGAGAAACCAAATGACCCAATTCATGGAAGTAATGAATGGCTTGGCCCAGAGTCAAGAGAGGTTGAGGGCATTGGTAGAAAGACATACCCCGGAGGAACCCCATCTGGGAACTGGAGGAACAAGTAACAATGAGAGGGGTCAGCCTCATGTTAATCCACCGGTATATGGGCCTCATCTACATCCAGAAGTCAACATCCCGGGTAATGTGCAAGGAAATACTACTGCAGGAAGGATCTTACAGGAAGACCCCCAAGAGGAACAGTTTACTGTAATGGGAGTTGGGGATGAAGTTTATGATAGAAGGTTTGATGAAATTGCTGAGAAGTTGAGATCTCTGGAGTCTTAAAATTCCCTGGGCTTTGATGTCATGGATATGGGGTTAGTGAATGGGGTAAGGATTCCCCACAAGTTTAAACCCCCGTGCTTCGAGAAGTACAATGGAACTTCCTGTCCACGAACTCACTTACAGTCTTTTCTGGGAAGACTTAAGGCATACACCATGGATGAAAAACTATGGATGTTTTACTTTGAAGACAGTTTGACTGGGGCCTCAAGGGAGTGGTACTCTCATTTGACCAGAGCTACTATCAGATGCTGGAAGGACCTAGCTGAAGCCTTC
Source organism: Lathyrus aphaca (assembly GCA_963966055.1). Taxonomy (NCBI): domain Eukaryota; kingdom Viridiplantae; phylum Streptophyta; class Magnoliopsida; order Fabales; family Fabaceae; genus Lathyrus; species Lathyrus aphaca. The sequence goes on along the minus strand of OZ014522.1, from coordinate 138,622,893 downwards.
ATCAGGCAGTACCAATACAATCTGGACATGGCTCCTAACAAGACCCTTTTGATGGGAATGTCTCAATCCTCCAGAGAAAGCTTCAGGGAATATGCCCAGAGGTGGAGACAGCTTGCTGCTGCTGTCCAGCCACCCATGTCAGAAAGAGAAATGGCCGACATGTTTATGAATACTTTGCAGGGAACATATATTGATAGGCTAGCTGCCTTTTCTTCCACCAGCTTCGCTGACGTAGTCATAGCTGGAGAAAGAATTGAAAGTCTTCTGAAGATGGGTAAGATTTCTGATAATGGTGCAAGTTCGTCCAGTAATCCCAAGAAGCCTTTTGTGGGACCTAGGAGAACCGGTGAGACAAATGCCATTCATGCCAGCAGAGGCAGACCTCAGTATGTTCACAGATCAGTAGCAGCTGTCACCATTCCAGCTCCGATTCCTCAGCAACCAGCATATCAGCCACAACAACAACAACCACAGTATTAGCAACAAATTCAGTACCGACCACAGAGGACCTACAACAACAACAACAACAATCAACAGCAAAGACCCTTTCAGCAAAGACCATCACAGGCAAATAGGGTGATTGATCCTATCCCTATGCCTTATGCTGCCTTATTGCCACAACTCCTGAAACTCAACTTGGTTGAATTAAGGACATTGGCACCTCCAGATCCTTCCAATCTTCCAAGAAATTATGATGTCAACGCCAGATGTGCTTTCCATTCCAATGCACCTGGCCACAATACGGAGAAATGCAGGGCTTTGCAAATGAAGGTACAAGACCTGGTGGATTCTAAAGCCCTCAACTTTGCACCCCCTCCAAGTGTCACCAAGAATACCATGCCCAATCATGGAGGGCCAATAATTAATGCCATTGAGGAAGATAAGCCATCTTTCTTAATCACCAGTGTTGGACAGATTCGGACACCTCTGGTCGAAATAAAAGCTCAGCTCCTAGAATGTCAGATGTTCCCCAGGTGTGAGCTCGGTTGTGGGTACTGCAAACATTTCGATTAATGGGTGTGATAACTTGAGAAGCAGCATAGATGGCCTTATCAAAAGTGGTATACTCCAGATCACAACATCGGCGCCTACAAATCCAGCAATCCCTTTGACAACAATTCCTGACTCTTCTACAACAGCAACAACAATCATTCCGACCAATTCATCAATATCATCAACAATGGCTTCATCCATCACTTCAACAAATCAAATGTCAACAACCATTTCTTCTACAACATCAGCATCCATTTATTCGGCAGAATCTTCTACAACGCCAACAGAAATTTATCAAGATATCTCAGCAGTCACCATCTACTATGATCCGTCAAGTGTTCCTCCAAACAACAACTTTCAGCAACAAACAGTGGCACTTCCTGCCAGGTCACCAGTCACCATCTACTACGATCCGCACACCATCTCAGTACCCTCCTCTGCAGCAGTCAGTCCAGTTACCATCACGGTGCCTGGACCAGTTCCATATGAAAGCAGTAATGCCATACCTTGGCATTATGGCTCTGGCCTCTACTGCAATGGGGAGAAAATCACTTTGGATTCTTCAACTTCTTCTCCACAAATTGATAATGTTGGGGGAGGGGGGGGACGGAGGCTTCACCAGAAGCGGACGCCTTTTCGCCTCACAATTGCAAAAACCTAATGCCGAAGCAGAAGCTGCTGCCAAAGCAAAAGGAAAGAGTGTGGTATTTGAAGAGCCAACTGTCAAAGAAACTCAGAAGACATCTTTTGAGCAAGATGTAGACGAGTTTATGAGGATTATAAAGAGAAGTGATTACAAAGTGGTGGATCAGCTTCACCAAACTCCCTCAAAGATCTCCATATTATCCCTGTTGATGTGTTCTGAAGCTCACAGGAATGCATTATTGAAGGTCTTGCACGCAACATACGTGCCAGAGGAGATCACTGTTAATCAGCTAGAAACTGTGGTGGCAAATGTCAACACCAGTCATGGACTGGGTTTTACCAATGCTGACTTAACAACTGAGGGGCGTAACCACAACAAGGCTTTACACATCACTCTAGAATGCAAGGGTGTTGTTCTATCCCATGTACTGGTGGACACTGGGTCTTCACTCAATGTTCTACCAAAGAAAGCCTTGGTGAAGCTGGAGTACGATGGCTTGGCACTGCGCCCAAGTAATTTGGTGGTGAGAGCATTTGATGGCTCTAAGAGATCAGTGCTAGGGGAGATTGATCTGCCTGTGATGATTGGCCCGCAGACTTTTAAAATTACCTTCTATGTGATGGACATTCAGCCGGCCTACAGCTGTTTGTTGGGTAGACCCTGGATCCATGCTGCTGGCGCTGTCACGTCTACCCTTCACCAGAAGCTGAAATTCGAGTGGGAAGGCCAGATCATCACCATCTGTGGTGAAGAAGATATCTTTGTTAGCCATCTGGCTACGTATAAGTATATTGAGATGGATGGGGAGATCCATGAAACTATGAGCCAATGGTTTGAGGCCCTGAACATAAATGAGGCATCTGTTGTACTGGGAACCTCCATAACATCTTATCAGCAAGCCAGGAAGGTTGTTGAAGAGGGTACTGCCCAAGGCTGGGGCAAGCTGCTGCCCGTGGAGAAGAAGGAGGACAGATTTGGGTTGGGTTACAAACCAACTCAACAAGATCAATCAGAGGCTGCAAAGAAGCCCAATTTTGTCAGCGGGGGAATGCTCACCCCGGATGCAGTAAACAACTTGGAAGACGAGGATGAAAGCGACCGCAACCTGGAGAGCTGGATACGTCCAAGGATCCTGGGGAGCCAAGTCCTTAACTGGTCTTCCCAGGAAATTATAAGGGTTACTCCTGCAGAGTAATTATTATTTCCTGTATTTTTAAGCATGCATCAAGTCTTGCATCTTGCCCAAGATGACAAGACTCATTTTGTAATCGGGCCATCTTGTAATTTTGTGCAAACAGATCAATCAATGAATATCGGACATCTTTTGCAAATGAGTCTTTTCCCTTTTCCTCTCACTGTTTTTCATTTTTCTTTTTGTACAAAAATAAAATGGCAATGTTTTCCAAAATGAAAATTTCATTTCACTTTTTTTTTCTAAACAAGATTAAAATCGATCACTAAAATGAACAATCTGAACCCTTGCAGAGAGTGCCTTTCAGACTGCACCGACAACAACACTGCTATGGCTTCGTATGACTTTGACAATCCAATCAATCAAGCTGATGAAGGGGTTGAAGAAGATTATGAGCTTCCTGAAGAGCTAGCCAGGTTGTTAAGGCAAGAGGAGAAGGTTATCACTCCTCATCAGGAGGAGGTCGAAACGGTGAATCTTGGTACGGAAGAAGATATGAAAGAAGTTAAGATTGGGGCCTGCCTACAAGACCCAGTGAAAGAACAACTAATTGATATGCTTCGGGAATATGTGAATGTCTTTGCTTGGTCTTATCAGGATATGCCAGGGTTAGACACCGATATTGTCATGCACAAGCTGCCTTTGAGAGAAGATTGCCCACCGGTTAAACAGAAATTGCGCCGTACTCGCCCAGATATGGCAATGAAGATCAAAGAAGAAGTGCAAAAGCAGTGGGACATCGGGTTCCTTGTTGTGACTAGTTATCCGCCGTGGGTTGCTAATATTGTACCTGTGCCTAAGAAAGATGGCAAGGTGAGGATGTGTGTGGACTACCGGGACCTGAACAGAGCCAGCCCAAAAGATGACTTCCCATTACCTCACATTGATGTATTGGTTGATAATACAGCTCAGTTCTCGGTGTTCTCCTTCATGGACGGATTTTCAGGATATAATCAGATCAGGATGTAACCTGAAGACATGGAGAAGACTACTTTCATCACACCCTGGGGCATGTTCTGTTACAAGGTGATGCCATTCGGACTGAAGAATGCTGGTGCAACTTATCAACGGGCTATGGTAACATTATTCCATGACATGATCCACAAGGAAATTGAATGTTATGTGGATGACATGATTGCCAAGTCCCTCACAGAAGAAGACCACCTGGTGAATCTGCTAAAGTTATTCAAGCTTCTGAGGAAGTACCAACTGAAGTTGAACCCCAACAAGTGCACATTCGCGGTGCGATCCGGTAAGCTGCTGGGATTCATTGTAAGCGAGAAAGGGATTGAAGTTGACCCTGATAAAGTTAAAGCCATTCAAGAAATGCCTGCACCGAAGACAGAAAAAGAAGTTCGGGGGTTTCTAGGTAGATTGAACTACATTTCAAGGTTCATATCTCACCTTACAGCGACCTGTGAGCCTTTGTTCAAACTGTTAAGAAAGGAACAAACGGTCAGGTGGAACGAAGACTGCCAGGAGGCTTTTGACAAGATCAAGGAATACTTACAAGAGCCTCCAATCCTTATGCCTCTAGTTGAAGGAAGACCTCTGATAATGTACTTAACAGTATTAGAAGAGTCAATGGGGTGTGTGTTGGTCCAACATGACGAGTCTGGTCGAAAAGAGTATGCAATTTACTACCTGAGCAAAAAGTTTACCGACTGTGAACAACGTTATTCACTGCTCGAGAAAACTTGATGTGCTTTAGCGTGGGCTGCTCGCCGACTGAGACAGTATATGTTGACCCACACTACTTTATTGATCTCAAAGATGGACCCAGTTAAGTACATTTTTGAGAAGCCAACACTTACCGGACGGGTTGCAAGATGGCAAATGATCCTCACAGAATATGACATTCAGTACACATCTCAGAAGGCCATCAAAGGCAGTGTATTGTCTGATTATCTTGCTGAGCAACCTATTGATGATTACCAGCCTATGAGATTTGACTTCCCTGATGAAGACATCATGTTCATAAAAGCCAAAGATCATGAAGAGCCTGTTCACACTGAAGGGCCTGACCCGGAAGAAGAATGGACTATGATGTTTGATGGGGCTGTTAACATGAATGGTTGTGGTGTTGGTGCAGTACTCATTACACCTAAAGGAGTTCACATGCCTTTCTAGGCAAAACTCACTTTCAACTGCACTAACAACGAAGCTGAATACGAAGCTTGTATTATGGGTCTTGAGGAAGCCATTGACCTCAGGATCAAGACTTTGACTGTATTCGGAGATTCAGCTCTGGTAGTTAATCAAACCAACGACAAATGGTACACCCACCAAGATCATCTGATACCTTACAGGGATTATACAAGGAGGTTATTGACTTTCTTCACCACGGTCAAGCTTGAGTATATCCCTCGGGACGAGAATCAGTTTGCAGATGCTCTGGCTACCATTTCATCAATGATCAAAGTTCAAACTGCCAACTTTGTACCTCAAATTGCAGTATCCAGACTTGACAGACCAACATATGTATTCTCAGCAGACCTTGTAAAGGATAATAAGCCTTGGTTCCATGACATTAAATGCTTCTTGGAGGATCAAACATACCCACCTGGGGCATCTTCCAATGATAAGAAGACTTTAAGAAGGCTAGCTGGTAGTTTCTTCCTGAATACTGATGGTTCCCTGTACAAGAGAAACTTTGATATGGTACTTCTCAGATGCGTTGATAGGGCAGAAGCAGACTTGTTGATGCACGAAGTGCACGAAGGATCCTTTGGTACCCATGCAGGAGGGCATGCCATGGCCAAAAAGTTGTTAAGATCAGGCTATTACTGGATCATAATGGATGCAGACTGTTGTGCTTATGCCAGAAAATGTCATAAATGCCAGATTTACGCAGATAAAGTGTATGTGCCTCTGAATCCTCTGAATGTGATGTCTTCACCTGGCCTTTTGCCATGTGGGGCATTGATATGATTGGCAAGATTGAACCGACCGCTTCAAATGGCCACAGATTCATCCTGGTAGCCATTGACTATTTTACCAAGTGGGTTGAAGCAGCTTCCTATGCAAATGTTACAAGGCAAGTGGTAGCCCGATTTCTGAAGAGAGATATCATCTGTCGGTATGGAGTTCCCGAGCAAATCATTACCGATAATGGTTCCAACTTAAACAACAAAATGATGGCAGAGCTGTGCCGGGACTTAAAGATCCAACACCACAATTCTTCTCCTTACAGGCCAAAGATGAATGGCGCTGTTGAGGAAGCTAATAAGAATATCAAGAAGATTGTACAAAAGATGGTAGTCACCTATAAAGATTGGCATGAGATGCTACCATTTTCCTTGCATGGGTACCGTACGTCGATCAGAACGTCCACTGGGGCAACACCGTATCAGCTTGTGTATGGTATGGAGGCAGTCCTGCCAGTTAAAGTTGAATTACCCTCCCTGCGGGTACTAATGGATGTTAAGTTGAATGAAGAAGAATGGGTCTGGTCCCGATACGAACAACTGAATCTGATTGAAGAGAAGAGATTGGCTGCAATCTGTCATGAGCAGTTATATCAGAAAAGAATGAAGAAAGCCTTCGATCAGAAAGTCAGACTCCGAGAGTACCAAGTAGGAGATCTTGTGCTGAAGAGACTCCTCCCTCCTCATACAGACCACAGGGGTAAGTGGACTCCGAACTATGAAGGACCATTCGTAGTAAAGAAAGTTTTCTCTGGTGGAGCGCTGATGCTCAGCACTATGGATGGTGAAGACTTCCCGTCCCCTGTGAATTCATATGCAGTTAAAAAATACTTCGCATCAAATGACCCGCTGGACATAAAAACTGAATGTAAGTCCAGGCAAAAATAGGGCATCCCGGCGAGTCAAAAACAGAATAAAAGACTCGGGCAAAAATAAGGGAAAATAAACAAAAAAAAATGTACACCCGCTGAGTTGAAAAGCCGCATTGGACAACTCAGGCAAAAATGGGTATCCCGATGGATTGAAAACCCGAAAGGGCGATCCATGCAAAATAAGGGAATAAGCGAACAACTGAATTTCTGAATTCATCTGTATCACTTACAACTTGGTAAGCTTCGAAAGGATCAAGCTTCTTTCAGAATCATCCTTCTTCAGAAAGGCAAGACGAAAAGAACGTCAAATGTCATACGAGTCATAGCAAAAGGGGAAGCTCCTTGAAGCGTCATCAATATTGCCAACATCTTTTGTTTCTCAATTTGTAACAATCTCCTCATTTTAGGGGATCTGTTTCTTTGACTGTATCTTGCCAGTTCAGGGCACATGAATTAATAAAATCATATTTTCAGTCATGTTTCATCTTATACATTCTATTTTCGTTTTCAAAAGTGTCTGATGTCTCTTAGATACTGATCGCATAAATACAGAATGCTTCTCTTCTAAAAAGTACGTGCTTGCAGGAAATATACTTACTCCCGGGAGTGTCTAAACTCTTATGATGGAATCCGGTAAGGGATACCTCAGGATTACTTGTGCGCTTCTCTATCTTTTCAGGACTGCAGGCATTAAAAGCACAACATGGGGCATAAAAGCTCCATCCCAGCAAGCTGGCAAATCATTATCTACCCAGTCTTAGCACCGGAGGTGCTTTCTCCCCTGCTGAGTTGCCATTTGTTATTTCCTCCTCAGCCAAGTGCAAGAGCCTGGGAACCACCTCCCCACAGAGTGTCAATCTCTATCCAGAAGAGCAACGCCTGAAGATCTCACAACAGAGTGAAGAAAGCTTCCACAAACCCCAGTTGGGTCCCTCATTAATGAGATAGGTTTATCAATGACCTATTCCCCAAGCAAAGTCATACATGACAGACCTACCAGTGATCTCATCCCCAGCTGGGATGTCCACTTCAAGCAGATCAGCCAGAGATCTTCACAGCAGTGGGATCCGGATCCCGGATCGGTATCTTTGCATAATCATAGCATTCGCATCATATTCTCCCCACAGAGCGTAGCATTCCGTCTAATACGGAGCATTACGGCAAAAGATCAAACATATTGCATGATCATAAGCCATGTGTCGAACTGAACACTTGTGAATACTGACAATCCATCAACGATATACAGAAAACTCCCCAGATTCCCCGGCGGAGAGCCAAGGCACTTTCCCTTAGGATACAGATATTTCCTGGCACCCGTCCGTGCCATATCCCCAGCAGAAAGCTAAAGCTTTTGCCTTACACTCACAAATACCAGTACACACTCCTTTTGGCACCCGTCCGTGTCATCATTCCCCAGTAAGGTCGCCCGAGCAAACAGGCCACTTGTATTACAGATACTTCTTGACACCCGTCCGTGCCATATCCCCAGTAGAAAGCCAAAGTGTCCCCTTTGCACTCACAGATACATATACATACAACTCCTTGACACCCGTCCGTATTGCCTCCCCCAGCATAGTTACCTAAACACTTTGTAAATCAGATACTTGTTTATGCTCTACTTTTCCCCTTTTTGACACTCGTCTGTGTCACTCTCCCCAGCAAGTTAAACACTCATGTATACACCACTCATACTTATTACTCCTGTTTCACTCATACAGATACTCGTCTGTATCTTCTATACACCACTTATATCCCCTCAGATCCGACACTCGTCCGTGTTCTTTGTTAACTAGTTGGTACCCGTACGTATCATCATCTCTGAACATGTGTCAGTTTTTGTTTCCACCTGATACTCGTCCGTATCACAGTCTTAAGGATGCTCGTCCGCATCTTTAATCCATACACGTGTCAAACACTTATGTCTTCTTGAATTTAGACACTCGTCTGTGTCTACTGTTCCCCAGAAGAGTCCCCGCAGAATCAATACTCATCCGTGTTCTTTGTTAACCAGTTGATACTCGTCCGTATCATCATCTCTGAACATGTGTCAGTCTTTGTTTCTACCTGATACTCGTCCGTATCATAGTCTTAAGGATGCTCGTCCGCATCTTTAGTCTATACACAGTACCCAAACACTTATACCTTTCATTTTCTTGGATGTAAACACTCGTCCGTGTTTACTATTCCCCGGCAAAGTCCTCAACAAAACTTGTTGAACTATTTCTTTTCTATCTAACATTCGTCCTATGTCATGATACTTGCGGCAACCGTACCCTGCCAGGTGATCGTCCTTCACCTTTGGATGACCGTCCCTCATCCTCTCCCCAGCGGAGTCTCTATTCATTAGAACCCCTTCTCTATCCGGCATTCGTCCTATGTCGTGATACTCTCAGCAGTCGTCCCCTGCTAGGTGATCGTCCTTCACCTCTTGATGATCGTCCTTCATCACTTTATCCGATGGCCGTCCCCATCGTTGATCTTGTTATCTGACATTCGTCCTATGTCATGATGAACCCTGAGAGCAGCCGTACCCTGCTAGGTGATCGTCCTTCACCTCTTGATGATCGTCCTTCATCATGCTTATCCGATGGCCGTCCCCATCGTCGACCTTTTCGTCCGATATTTGTCCTATGTCGTGGTACTTTTTGGCAGCCGTACCCTGCCCGGTGATCGTCCTTCACCTTAGATGATCGTCCCTCATCTTATCCCCAACAGAGCAGCCGTCCCCTGCTAAGTGATCGTCCTTCACCTTTGATGACCATACCTCATCATTTATTTCATTTACCTATAATCCCCAGAAAGTCTTATAGCTTTGCTTGATGGTCGTCCCCATCATAATCTCTTATATCCCCAACATGTCGGCCGTCCTCGTCATTACTCTTTCCCCAGCAGTCGTCCTCTGCTCGACGGTCGTCCTCCGTCGCCCACACTTTATAATATACTTTATTTTCCTTTACAATCTATATCCATTTTCTTCTTCATTCTGTGAGCGCAAATTTTGGACTGTCTTTGGTATTCAACCACAAGTTATCTTGTTTGCCTGTTAAGCCGTTGCTTACATCCTGCACAGCTAAATCATGCTTGAATAGGGGCAGCTGTAAACACCCCAAATTTGCCCTCACCCATTCACACCATGGCTTGTGATCTCTTCATATACATAATTTCAATCATAGCATCCCATATTGCATATTTGCTTCACTGCATTGTTTCAAAGTCATCTGCATCTAGGGTTTGTGATCTGAGCAATCCAAGAGCCACTTGAGCCACTTCAAAGGTTTTCAGTCACTTCAAAGGGGTCCATGTACACTACAAGAAAAAAGGAGATTTACGACACTTGAGTTGCGACAGTTATCACAAAACCGTCATTATTCCTAGATTGCGACGGTTGTCACGACAGTTAGGGTCAATTGTCGTAGATTTTTTGCGACAGTTATCACAAAACCGTCCTTATTCTTGGACTGCGACGGTTGTCACGACAGTTAGGAACTGGACTGCGACGGTTGTCACGACAGTTATCACAAAACCGTCCTTAATATGTTTTTTACTTAAATTTTTATTTTATAAGTAATGTGATCAATTTTTCTTCTTAAAAAAAACCATAAATAGCCTAAACTTAAAAATAATAAATATTATGATTGCTATCATTAAATCTCCTTACAAATAAGTTCACGACTGTCTCAAGAACCGCCCTAAATTTTATGTCACGACGGTTTCACACTTTTGTTAAAAGGTCGCGATGGTGATTTCATCCGTTTTCCTCCATAAATTCATCTTTTGCGCTAAAACTCATATATCATATTAATCAAAATTAAGTTTAGTAAAAAAAAATCAACAAAATTTAACCTACCAAATAAAATGTAATTTAGAGTTCAAAGAATAAGAAATTATAAAAATTTTGAAAAACTCTAACAATTTTTTTAAAAATACTTAACTTTTTTTTTATCAAAATAATAAACATTTTAATTCAATATTTTATATCATTTATAATTTAACATACATAAAAATTTGTAACAGTCCTTAATTTTTTTTAAAAATAAAATAAAATAAATATCTAAAACAATCTTATGGATTGCTACATAACTATCTATTTGAAATTTGAAATGTTATATATGTAACTTTTAAAAAAGAAAAATAATATAGTGACACCAAAAACTTACAATACACCGTATAATTATATTTTTCAATCTACTTTTTAATTTTATTTATTATTTTTTTGAAAATTAAAACTTGGGCTGCTGTTAAAATAAAGCAAAGCATACGATTTTCTAATTAGTACTTCAGGTGTAAGCATAGCACATCTCAAAAGAGAAATATAGCACAGCTCTTTGCGACGGTTCCAAGCCCAACCGCCGTAACTCAGGATTGCGACGGTTCTTCACCGCCATTACTCATCTCTTTCATCTCTTTTTTATGCCAAACACCTAAAACAATCTTATGGGCTGCGACGGTTCTGACCAACCGTCCTCTTGTTTAGCCAATTGAAGACTACGACGGATATGAACCGCCTCCCATTGAAAATTCAAGAACCGCTCAAAATACACTAAATATTTTGCTCTTCTATTCCATCTTTCAGCGCTTCACTCCTTCTATTCAGAATCAGAAAGCAGGAGACCAATCTACACGGTGCCGTATCTCTGTTGGAACCACTCCTAACAGGTCAGTTCAAAAACCCTAAATCGTATCTCCAAATGAATATGTCCATGACCCTGATTCCTACTCTCTTTCTCTTTATAGTTATGCATGTAGTTGTCAACCCTAAATATTCTATATCTATCTGTAGTGTAAGAAAATCATATTTTGGAGGTTGGGCTGTAAGCTTTATTCAGACCTTTATTCATATCGTATTTTGGAGGTTTATTTCGATCATATCGTATTTCAGTCATATCGTATTTTGGAGCTTTATTCATATCGTATGTTAGATACCGCATGTTCAGGATATTTGAAGCCTCTTATTTATTTTAATTCTTTGATTCTGAGTTAGTGTTAGGTGTATTAATTGTTTCTGACCTGTGGAATGAATTGGTGTATGTTCACCTTTTACAAAGGTTGAAAACAAACCAGGGAAATCCTTGAACTTGATTTTTGATACATTGTTATAATTCAGAACATGCTTCATAATATATTTGTGATTTAATCAGCTCATAAATCGAATCGCATCATCGGGTTGTGTTATTTTAGACTAGATCTTCTAGAGTTTTTTTTTTGAGAAAGATAGTAACCAAATTAGTGCAGAGATAGAAAAGTAGTAGATTGAGAATCACTGAATTCAACTACATCACAGTGTTGTGATTCACAAGCCAAAATATGGCAGCTCTCATGTAGTCAGTGAAGACAAACTTAGCATTCAGCTCTGTAGCTTCCTCTTTGTAGCCTTTAGCTCTGTAGCTTCCTCTTTGTAGCCTTTAGCTCTGTAGCTTCCTCTTTGTATTTCTTCTCATACTCAGCAAACTTAGCATTCCACTCAGCTTCAAGTGCGGCACCCTCAGGGGTATGGCGACTCCAATGTCTAAGGAATGTTAAGCAAGTTACATTCAAGATCATGAAAATATCAGTAAAACAAAGATATAATAACTAATGCATCTATTCATACTTTTTAACATCTTCTGGGACATGGAAAGGCTCATATGGCCATCCAAGGTTCTGCCGTGTAGCATCCACTTCTTTAGAACCCAATGCGGCTCCATGAACACTGTAGGAATTAGCCTTGTTTGGAGAACCAAATCCAATGGTAGTGGTTACCTGTGAAATAGTAATCAGAATTAATGAAATATTACCATATGACCAGCCTCAAAGCCAAATAAAACCGTCCCGTGAGGCTATCATCAGTTGTTAAGCTCTCATCCATATTCATACTTCTAGAAGAAACCGATTCCCAGTCATCCTCATTTACATTTACCCCAGCATGTGAATGTGGCCATGTAGGTAAATTCCTATATACGCGTTCAGGATCAAGGCTTCGTCTTTTTAGCATGGATGCAGCCATTTTAGGGTCCTACAGAACCAAATCATTATTATGAATATGTGTTGCTATTGACATATTCGCTGCTACCTTTATTAACTCGTGCAGCACCTAGTTCAACAGTGGAGACCCTTTCAGCAAACTTAAGTGTACTAATAGTTTCTCCAAGAGCTTCAGGCTCCGGGCTAATATGAACAAACATGAGTGTCTTTGCTTGGCCTCCTGATAAGTATATGCATATACATAGACAGGATTCAGTTACATAATAGGTAACATAAGAAACAATACCAAAAGAAAGGATATGAACATACCAAGAGAGTCCTGAAGCAACTGAGTAAGTTTACTGTTACGGTAAGGAACGTGTGATTGCTTTTGGGCAAGGGAAGCAATTACATCTCCTAAAGCGGAAAGCGATTTGTTAATATGTTGAGCCTCCTTCAGCCTATCTCCTATGACCTCAGATTTATCAACCCTCTCACTTCCTGCCAAATCAACTAGGTGGATACATCCACGTAGACTATTTCCTGATGTAAGCTCTCTTCCTTGAACATGAACTGTCAAGCAGCTGCAATTAGCACATCACAAGCTAGTACTGATTAATAAATATTATGGAGAAATGTACATGATAAACAAGATACTAAAGTATGTCGTAGTCTAGCACACTGAGATACTAGTTTATCTATTAAAGGATATACATAACAAGGGAAAAAGTACAAGGTTTAAAATTTGAGCTTAATGAACATGCACAAAGGATCTATCGCGTTTACCAAACATCACAACAAATATCAATATCTGCATAGTTATTAGACTGTTAAGATTTCAAAGAGTTAACTAAGACTATTTTTCTTTAGATTTATTTTGGTACAGCTAGAAAAGCTTCACTGATTAGCTTGATTAAGGAAGCAAAACAGTGTTGTAAGTTGAAGAATTTAAGAGATGAACTTGATCTCCACACACCTATGAGAACGACTACTCCGAGTGTTTATTGCAGTAGCACCAACTGCCCGATTCTTTTGTCCCAAGTTCATCAACTTTAAGACATCGGCTATGGATGCAACCGAAACAAGGTTTGCATCTGGCACATTAATACCATTATGGGAGCTGTTGCGAATTTCTAATGTAAGCAAGTGTTAATGGATCACAGACAGTAGCTAGAGAATCATTAATTTAAAAAAACTAGTTTGTAGTGTTGATAAATTAATAAAAAGGATATCTTTTGTTAGAAGCATCGGTCATTAGCAGGTCTCTCACTTGCTCATTGTATATCTCAAGCATTTGGACAGAGATATCATAGTGAATTGTGCCTTTCCGTTGTTCTAAAAGATTGAAAAGATCCCTCAAAGCGCGGTAGTTGACACCAATTGTTTCCTCAGTAATATTGTTTGGTCCAGACTACATCAACAAATAAGATGCACTCAAGGAGTTATAACAATTCGTACAGTTTAGAAAGTCAAAACAGAGAGGGGGCAGCATTATTTTTAGAACCATCAGAAGACGACACATCGAGAAGTACAGTGTAAGTGGAGTGTTTGGAAAATAATGGAATAGTACTTATGTCCTCTACTTGTGCACTTGGCTTTCTACCACAGACATTAAGTTTACACAGTTTTAACAAAGCTGGTAGCATTTAGTATGGAAAAGGGCAAGGGCAACCATAATGACTGTTAGAAGAAGGGTTGGGGTGGGGGTAGACTTTTTTCATGAATATAAAAGCTCGAGGTCAAGATAATTAGCCAGGGTAGTTTTATATATAAAATATGGAAAATAAACCAACCATCACATTCAATGTATAGAAGTTACCCTGCCATTTCAGGGTGAGAGCTGATCAAACTGCATTGTATGCTGAGGCATTCATTCATATACACATATCTTGCAACATGCAGTTCACAAAAGCTTTAGTCCTTGATACCTCTCATTTTTTTCCCTCCCTAATATATATAAATACATGATAAGGTGATATTTTCCTCTTTTACCACATTTCTATTTTCTTAGTTGGCTACTTTTATTTTGTTTTCTCTAACTAACGTTTACAATATTTTTAGTTAATTCATAATAATGTATGCTATCTTATCCATCAATCATCAAATCGCCAAGAACCAATAAGAATCTGACTAGGAAAACTCTTGCTCCCGTGACTCGTCTGACTATTTATCTAACATCATGCCGTTAGATGGAACTAGAAGCAAGTTGTATCGGTTGGAGTGCTTATCGTATAATTTAGGGAATTTCAACTTGTTGCTTTCTATGTATAGTGTATGTTCACGAATAAGACAGATATCTACTCAAAAAATAAAAAGGGATAAAAAGGGAATTTCAACTTGTTGCTTTCTATGTATAGTGCTTTCTATGTAGTAACAGAAGCAGGGAGAACACTCTCCTTGTATTCATTATTGTCTCTAGCATTATTGTCTCTTTAATGTGTTTTTTCTATTAGCATATCTCGCTATCTAGTCTTTTCTATTAGCATATCTCGCATATCTCGCTATTAAGTATGATGATCTGTGTTTTTTCTATTAGCATATCTCGCTATCTAGTCTATTAGCATATCTCGCTATCTAGTTTTATTTGAGTATTTATTTTTACTTTCTAGTCTTTACAATAGCAACTATCTCGCTATCTGCTACAATAACATTGTAGGCAAAACTTTTCTTGTATTCCCCTAATACTCAATGATTTATCACAGATCATGATTGCAAACCTTTTTTGTAACCTTCAAAGAGACTTTTTACCCTATTGATAAAAATAGTAAATGCTTCCATGCCCTGCTCAATGACGAATTTCTGGCATGTAACAACTAACAACAGAGGCACTCAACAAAGATTAATAGTCTGCATTATTGTGTTCCATTAGCATATATTAACCAATTTTTTTATGGATATTTTTTTCCAGATCTTCATGTTCTGCACCAGAAGAGATTAGTGCAAGGGAATTAGAAAATCTTTTGGAATCCAGCAACGGTATGATCCTTCTATTTATGTTTTTTTGGATTAAAACTTTACCATGATTTATATTAATTAGTACGTGCTCTCTTAAACATATAATATAATATCTATATTTTTTTTTACGAAGAAATGGATAAGTCATGGATTACGAAACCACAATCATCAATCGCGTATCAGCAAGGGGTACAAGAATTTATTAATTTTGCATTTAAAGGTGCAAAGGAAAATGACGTAGTAATATGCCCTTGTAAACATTGTGGTTTCAAAAAATCAAAGAGTAAGAGTGAAATGCTCGACCACTTAATATGGTCACCATTTCCGAAGGGATACACCACTTGGATTCATCATGGAGAGTCTTTTGGCCTACCAAGTACTATCTCCCCTAATACAACTCTAAATATGGTTGAAGATACAATCATTGTCGAAGATTCTATTCAGAACATAATCAACGATGCATTTGGAGTTGATAGGAATCATGCTAATGAAATACCAACTGCATCAAATTTAGAGATTGGACAAGAAGATTATGTGATGCCAAGTGCAACTCAAGAAAGAAATGAAGCCAAAGAGTACTATGAATTGGCTAGAGAAGGAGAATAACCTTTATATGAAGGGTGTAAACAATATTCAAGACTATCTTTTTTGGTTAAGTTGTACCATATAAAGTGTCTATGTGGATTGAGTGAGAAGGCAATGACAATGATTTTAGAGTTAATAAAAGATGCATTTGAATATGCGAACATTCCAAGTTCGTTCTATGAAGCCAAGAAATCAATCACAAAACTTGGTTTGAATTATGTAAAGATACCCGCATGTCCAAATGGTTGTATGCTTTATTGGGGAGAAGATGAAGAAAGGGAGACTTGCAAAAATTGCAACACTTCAAAATGGAAAACAAATGAAGAGGTCTCTGTTAACAAGAAAAAGAAGAAAATTCCTGCCAAGGTTCTTCGTTATTTTCCATTAAAACCTCGATTATAGAGATTATTTTTGTCATCAAAGACAGCCGAGGATATGAGATGGCATGCAACAGATACTGACAATGATGGAATGTTGAGGCATCCTAGAGATTCAAAAGCTTGGAAGAATTTTGACTTGACACATACTTGGTTTTCATCAGATCCGCGAAATGTGCGTCTTGCATTGGCTAGTGATGGTTTTAATCCTTTTGGTGTGATGAGTACAAACAATAGTATTTGGCCAGTTGTTCTCATTCCATATAACACTCCTCCATGGGTTTGCATGAAGCAGACATCATTTATAATGTCAATGATAATTCCTGGTAAAGAAGCACCAGGAAATAATATTGATGTCTACTTACAACCCTTAGTCAAAGAGCTGAAGGAGTTATGGACAAATGGTGTGGATACATACGATTCTTTCAAGAAAGAGATGTTCAAGTTGCATGCAAATCTGATGTGGACAATTAGTGACTTTCCAGGTTTGGGTGCACTTTCTGGGTGGAACACATACACAGGACTTGCTTGTCCATCGTGTAACTTTAAAACTACATCTATTCGTCTTAAAGCCAGCCATAAGTGGTGTTTTATGGGTCATCGTCGTTTCCTTGATCGTAGACACAGGTTTAGATTGAACAGGATCCGCTTTAATGGTGAACAAGAAACGCGTAGTCCACCAAGAACATTATCTGGACATGAAGTTTTCGAACAGGTTAAAGATATTGAAGTCATCTTTGGTAAAAAGCCGGTGAAAGAAAAATCGGTAAAAAGAACACGTGAGGGACAACCTGTAGAAGGTGATAGTTCACAGTGTGATCCTACACAAGGTCATCCTCAACAATGGAAAAAGAGAAGCATATTTTTTGAACTTCCATATTGGAAGGATAATCTTTTGCGCCATAATCTTGATCCGATGCATATTGAGAAAAATGTGTGCGATAATGTCCTATTTACTTTGCTAAATGATAGGCAAAAAAGTAAAGACCATTTTAAAGCTAGAGAAGACCTTCAAAATATGGGCATAAGAACTAATCTTTGGCCTGATGAAAATGGTAGAATTTCTCCTTCAGCCTTTAGTCTAACGGGTAAAGATAAAAGGAATTTTTTAACAATTTTAAAGAATATTAGGGTGCCTGATGGTTATTCAAGCAACATTTCTAGATGCATTGACTTGGTAAATCTCAAGGTGAATGGAATGATGAAGAGTCATGATTTTCATATATTAATGGAACAACTTCTACCATTAGCTATTCGCACAACATTACCTCATGAGATTTCAGTAGTATTGATTGAGTTGTGCTCATTCTTTAGACAAATATGTAGTAAGGTATTGAAAATTGAAGACTTGGAAAAATTGCAAAACCAAATTGTCCTCACTTTATGCCACATGGAAATGTTATTTCCTCCATCGTTCTTCACTATTATGGTTCACTTGGTTGTCCACCTTGTTGAAGAAGTTAAAGTTGGAGGTCCTGTTCATTATCGGTGGATGTATCCTATTGAAAGGTAAGCTATGTGATTTTGTTGTAATGATATTAACTTAGAAAGTAGATTTTTATAACCGATAAAATTGTGGTTCAATAATAGGTACTTGGGGAAACTTAAATCGTATGTACGTAATAAGGCAAAACCAGAAGGGTCTATTGCAGAAGGGTACCGTTTCGAAGAGATTCTTACATTTTGTTCAAGATATCTAGACAACATTGAGACTAGATGGAATCAACCTGGACGTGTAGATGATGACCCTATTGGTGATATGCAAACAGGTTCACGTGTAACAGAATTATTTCCTAGAGTTGGAAAACCTGTGGGTGGATCTTCCTATTACACCTTAACAACAATTGAAAAGTTGCAGGCTCATAGACACGTTTTAAAAAATTGTCCAATAGTTGAAGACTATCTGAAGTAAGTAGTTTTATTCCATTCAAGTAGTTTCATCTTCAGTATTAGGATTTCTTACATCTAAAATCGAATAATCAAATAGGCAGTTCCGAAGTATTACTCAGAAACAAATGAGGCGCGGTCAAACAAGTGCTACTGAGATAGACAAGAAGGTTCATAGAGAGTTTGCTCATTGGTTCCGCAATCGTGTGAGTTTTCGTACAAAGATAGATGTTTGTATTGAATTGGTTTTTAATAATAACAAAACTAATTGAATGTTGTATCGTGTATAGATTTGCAACAATCTTGACAACATTGATGGACCAGATAAAAATGTTCTGATTAGTCTTGCTCATGGCCCTTATGATAGAGTTAAAAGGTTTACCGCGTTCAATGTCAATGGATTCAAGTTTCGAACATTGGAA
Source organism: Lathyrus aphaca (assembly GCA_963966055.1). Taxonomy (NCBI): domain Eukaryota; kingdom Viridiplantae; phylum Streptophyta; class Magnoliopsida; order Fabales; family Fabaceae; genus Lathyrus; species Lathyrus aphaca. Next base: position 138,604,097 of record OZ014522.1, on the reverse strand, counting down.
CGAGACAATCATTTAAAAACTCAAAACAATGGAGTTTTTGGCATGTTTGGGACACGAAGTTATTCAAGCAATAGTGATACCCAAATGAGATTTGGAGGGGTCCCTTACTATGGAAGATTGACAGATATTATTGTGCTTTCCTATGATGGCTTCAGAGTACCCATGTTTAAATGTGAATGGGCTAATACCACAAATCCAAGAGGCATTAAGAAAGATAAGTTGGGTTTTACCTCTATAAACTTTGCAAGACTGTGTAAACACCCCAAATTTGCCCTCACCCATTCACACCATGGCTTGTGATCATTTCATATGCATAAACACAATCATATCATCTCATATCTCATTTTTGATTCACTGCATAGTTTCTAAGTCATCTGCACCTAGGGTTTGTGATCTGAGCAGTCCAAGAGCCTCTTGAGCCACTCCCAAAGGCCATCAATCACTTCAAAGGGATCCATGAGTGTTCTTATATCATATTACATCCTCTCAAAGTCAAAAATTCAAAGGAATCACAAGAACTGGGATTGGTATGGATGCAGAGCCAAGTTTGACTGCACAGTTGACCTAAAATTAGGGTTTTGGTTTCAGAGGCCATAACTCCAAATTTTTTGGTCATTCTTGTTTCCATTAGTCTCTATATGGTATAGGGAGTGTGCATATCAATTTTCATGAATAAATTCCATGGGGAAGTCATCTGATCAAGAGTTGACTTTTCAGACAAGTCAGTGCAAAATCAGGGCATCTGAGGCCCCCAATGACCCAACCAATGGGTGATCTTCATCATTTTGAGTGTATATGATCTTTATTTGATCATGGAAGAGGGTTAAAGTTCACAAAAATCAAGAATTTAGAGTTTTTGCAAGTGTTGACTTTTTGGGCATAGTTGACTTTTCAAGAATGCTTCATTTTAGGTCATTTTTCAAGCCTTGATTCTTGATCCAAAAATGCTTCGAATGGAAAAACTTTGGTCATGAAAGTTGTAGATTACATCTTTCCCTTTTCAAAAAGTACAAGAACATGATCAAATTCTTCTTGGATCAAAAGTTGTGGTGTGACAAAGTTGGCAAAAATCATTGATTTTCAAGATGTGCACTAAATGGAAAGTTTGCAAAATCATGAACCAAGGCTGTTTGTAACTTCTAGTTGGCATCAAACCATTACACAAACATTCTATATAACCTAAAAATCAGATTTGGACCAAGAATTGCTCATGTTTCATGGCTTGTGGAATGAGAAAGTCACATGTGAACCAAAGAGCAACAACTTGCAAAACTCATGATCACACCTCACCAACTTGATGTCTTGGATGCTGAACCAGCCCTAGCTTCTCTCCATGCCATGCTGCGCCAGTCCATGTACTTGTGCTAGCCTAGAACCAAGCCCATGCTTTCCTTACACCAAAGTTGACATTTTGCAAAAGTGACCTTACCAATCAATAAAGCACATGTCATGTCATCTGACCAATGAGAGAGGTTTATGTGGACAAAGAGCAAGACATTTCATACAAAAAAGCAAGGCTGAAACACACAAGGGCATCACATACACAAAAACTCACCATTTTGCAAAACCATTCGAATCTGCCTCCACAAGCTTCAAACATCCAAATCATTTCCACATATCATCTCACCTGGTCTCATTGAGCAGAAACCACCAAGATTCAAGCCTGAAACTAGCATGGATTGAGCTTCACCATTCTTCACCTCAGCCTGCATTTTTCTTCGAATCACCTTCCATAGCCATCAAACATCAAAGCTCTCTTCACCAACAAATCAAGCACATCAAAAGGAGTCAAAACCACCCTTCACATTGGTCTGAAGCAACCTGTACACAAAGCTCATTTCCTGCTACACCAGAACTGGACTTCTCAAAACAGCTTGTTCAAGCTCATTCCAAGCCTTCCATTGGCTTCAGGGGGTTCATAGCAAGCATTCTGCACCAGAGCAAGGTCAGGAGAGCTCAAATCCATAGTTCATCACTTCAGGTAGCTTCAGGTTTACAACTTTTCAGAGCTTGGTTTTTATGTTAAAAATGGATTATGTATGCTTTGCTGGTCATGGGGATGGTTTTAGATTTAAGAATGAGTGAGAAATGAGGATTTACCAGGGCTCTGAAATTTTGCCCTTGAATCTTCATGGCTTCGTTTCTCTTAGTTTAAGCATGAGAAATTCATTTTGAGAGTGGATTTGAGTGAGGTTTGAGTAGAGGAGTGTTTCCCTGGCTTTAATTCGAAGAATGGTTGCCTGAATCGTATTCTAGGGTTTGGTGGTCACCGGAGAAGATGACCGGAGCTTCTCTCCGGTCACCTGAATGTTGTTAGCCCTAATCTCAGGTCATTAATCCCATTTGAATTTCGTGCGTTGGATGGCTTGACTTTGTTGACTTCCCGCGTGCATGAATGGTCCAGATTCAGTCATTTGCCCTAATCTTGTTTAATTAAGATAATCATAATTAATTAACTCAGAAGCCATCTGGACCCTCCATTCACGCGCGCGGTCAAGCAATTCAAACCCAGAGCTCATCCTGGCCCTCCACTCATTTGACTTTCCTTTTATTTAATTTATTTTCATTTTCTTTTTCATTTAACTTGCATATTTAATTTAAAATAGTAAAAAATGTCTAAAAATTATGAAACTTTTTCTCATAAGTTTTAATAATTTTTGTGACACAAAAATATTTTCATTTTATTTTTTATCATTAAAAAAGCATTTTTAAATATTTAAAGGATTATTTTTAATTGATTAATGGAAATTAATTTATTAAAAATACCTTTAGGTATTTAAAAATCACCAAAAAATTCATGAAATGTTCTAAGACATTTAGAAACATTGTCCAACCTTCAAACCAAATTTCTTTTTTTCTTGATGCATTTTGAGAATTTTTCTTTGAATTAAAATCATTTTTGTGCATTATTTTGATCATAAGTTCAAAAAATCATTTCTGCCTATTCATGAGGAGTTGGACATTGATTCTTTTTGCATTGCATTGTGTTTAGCATGAAGTTTGTAAGATTAAATTGGCATGATTTGATCTTTCATTTTCAATTTGTTTGGCATTTCTTTTGTTTAGAAACCCTAAAAACCCTAAAAACTTGTAAAAATCATAACTTGAGATTGGTTAAGAGTTGAGACTTATCCTTTGGGCATTGGTTTAGTATAAGATTAGGGGTCTTTTGAGTGGCATTTTCCATTTTTTATCTTAGGGTTTGCTTCTGTTTTTGGTTTTTGTTTGATGTTTGGTTCATAAACCCTAATTTGGGCTTCCATTTGCATCTATCTTGCATTCTCTTGCATAACATGACTTGCCATGACATTCCATGCTTCCATGTGATTCATTTGACATCATAAGACATATAGAAAACATGTTTGATCATTGCATCATGAATTTGCCATGTTGTATGTCATGTGCACCTCATAACTTTTCATATTTGTTCATGGTTCCTAGCATGCCTCATTTGCACCCATAAGCTTGTATGATCATCTCCATGCCTTGTTTCATGTTTGTACCATCTCATAGAATCATTATCATCATAAACATGCTTATGGTTTTGATTTGCATCATGTCATTCCATCCCATTTTGCATTGCATTGCATTCCTTTTCTAACCTTTCAGGTGGTAAGTGATTTTGAGAAGTGAATTTGCCTTCACTTCTCATACTTTCTTCTCATCTTTCTCTTGCATCCATTGCTGCATTTTTGTATGTGTTTGAGTTTGAGCTTGCTCATTCTTCTTCTTCCCACTTTCTTTCTTCAAGTGACTTGACTTCTTGAATGAAGCAAGTTGCTTTGCTTCTCTTGATCCTTTCATCTGCTTCCTAGTGGTTCCATTGAAGTTTTCTTTCTAAGACCTCACAAACCTTAGGATCAACCAAGCATGACAATGATTAGGGTTTTGATTAGTCTCCCCTCTTAGTTTCACCTTTGTGTCTCTTTTGAGTCTTCTCTTCTCACCTCAATATCAGGGACTAAACCCTAAAGGCTTTAAGGCTTTGTGATTAAGCTTATGCCTGCATCCTTCTCTTAGGATGGAGTGTATAACTTTAATCCTAAGTGTTAAACCCTTAATGTGTTTAAATCTCTTAATCAATTCACTTAATAAGTATCAAGACACCACACTTGTAACTTGGGCCTTGCATTAGGGTTCTAATTCTTCCTTAATTGGTTAAGAAGGACTAACCCTAGTGTTAATGGACAGGTCCCCCTCAAGTTGTCTTACAAATCATAAAAATCACTTCATCATCATACCATTAAATAAAATCCACTTAATCAAAGGCTTGTTTTGTCATGAGTTTAATCCCTAATCATGGATTAAGTTGAGGAGTTTTCCTCAGCTTAAACATTCTCATCTATTATCCTTCTATTGGGATGGTGTAATGAGTCTGTTAAATCCCTGATTATGGCTTAACCTCATTACTTAACACTAAACAAAAACATCAAAAACATCTAAATAATCACAAGTAGGTTAATGATCTTAATTCTACATCAAAGGTGATTAAGTGTGAGAATCTGACTTCACACTTAAGGTATTCTCATCACCCCTAATCAGAGGGAAGATGTGATGAGTTTACTAACCCATTGGTTTAGGCTTAAGCTCATTAGCTTATGACAAACTTTCAAAAGCAATAAAAGACTGAAAACAAAAAAAACAAACAATAATCGTCTCCTCCGGGATTCTTTTCTCACCACCTTCACTCACAAACGAGAACTTGCTTCTTCCGTCTAATGCAAGACAGTTAGCATCTGTGCCAGACAGATCATACACTTGAGCATAGACAAGTAAGCAGTTCACAAGTCAATTCATCTTTCAGTCTCTTTGGGTCGAACTACGGTGTTCTGACTTCCTCATTGCACGAGGGGATACGTAGGCATAACTTAACAGTTATCGAACAAAAGTCTCTGTATATTCCCCCTCCTCCCAGCTTCATTCTTTAAGCCTCATAGTCATGAGCATTTCACTTTTATCCTTACACTGACACTGTATATATTGCACTTCACTTGCACTGACACCTGTACAATCTTTTCCAGCTATTTTACACACAAATTGCACTGACACTACCCCTTTTAAAACACAAATTTTTTAAGCGTGGATCCCGTCGAGTACGGCGGACAATCTGGGTGCTAATACCTTCCCAGGTTGTAACCAACCCCCTTTCTCAGTCTCTTTGGTTCGCAACCCGTCTTATCCATATCTTTTTCTAGGTCTATGCAGCATTGCCTTTCCTCCGGGATAAAAATGCCTAGCTGGCGACTCTATTCTTCTCCAGTGAGTTCACGGCTGTGTGTTCTCACTGTTCCCTTCGCCGACCGTTCGCGTCCGTACCCCTTTTGACCCGGTGTCATTTGTCGGGAGCGACAGCTTGGCGACTCTGCTGGGGACCCTTATACTGCAACCAGGGCTTCTGGTTCCTTTTGTGGGTTCCTCCTAGCGCTTGTTTGATTTGTGTTTACTGGGGTGTTATGTGCTATTTGTGCTTGTATTTGTATGTATTTTTGCTTTATGTACAGTTTTGTTTACTGCTTTCTTTATTGCTTTACATGTATCATACTGTCATGCTGTCTGGCTGGATCTGGTTTTGCTTTGGTGGGTGGGGTTCTACTGAGAGTTAAGGTCCTATACCTGGGACCTGAGTGACACCTAGGCTAGAGTGGTTCATATTCTTTCCCATTCCATCTCGGTCTGGTGCGGGAATATGAAACACAGTTCAGATATGGGTTTCTTCTTGAGAACTCTGTGTTGCAGATTTCCTGCAATGCTAGGGCTATCTGGGAAGCCTGCTAAGTCTGGATGACCTTTTAGTATTGACCTTCAGAAACTGAGGTGAATTAGAGAAGGAACTTTTATGGTTATTGTAAACACTGTACCTCCGGGTTAGAAGTGTTTACACTTCTCATAACTGATCCAAGTCTAAGGATCCTTGTTTTAGAACACCACCTGTGAGGGGGTTGGGCTGTTTACAGGTTTGCAGGTACCCTTGACCTCAGAATACCCTGTTACTTTGATTTGATTAAGAGTACTCCATGTTGGAACAGTTCTTGTGATTCTAAAACCCTGGACATGTGACTCTTTATTTGAGTCCCCCACCTTGGTTACTGGATTTATAGACCTCCATCTGGAATTCTTGAACATACCATGAACCTATATCAGGGCACTTGATCAGATCCAGCTCAGTCACAAACCCTTGCATATCATTTGCATACATAATCATTGCATCATATTGACATTTGCTTATTTGTGTTTCAGGGTATCCACCTTCATTTTTGGTTTGGTTTTGACCCCATCTTCAGTATAGACCTATCTTCATCAGCATCTGCTTCTGTTATCAGCTATCTACTTCAGTCACCTGCTCCAGCCAATCAGTGGCCCATTTCTTCAGTATTATCATCAGCACCTGTCTCCACTCATCTTCAGCATCATGGCACCTAAAAAGAGTAATATCACCTACCACTTCTTCCAGCCAGAGCTAGCTGACATCAGGAGGATTCAGACCCTGATCACTCCAGACCATATACCACTGTTCAGGGAGCACTATGGAGATATACTTGATGTGGTTATGGATTTGGACCCTTCACAGAGAAGCCTGATCCACACCTGCCTTCAATTTTATGATCCCCCACTGAGGTGCTTCACTTTCCGGGACTTTCAGTTGGGCCCTTTATTGGAAGAATACTCATCATTGGTTGGTATACCTATCAGGGGTGGAGTCCCTTTCAACCCTGAGATGGTCTTTCCTGGTAATGAAGAAGTAGCAAAGGCTTTGCATCTGGAATCAGTCCTAATTGGACAGCATATGACTTCTAAGGCTGGAATCCCTGGTTTCCATCTGGATTTCTTGATCTCCCAAGCTACCCTGAAAGCTTCTCTGGGAGAGTGGAAAGCAGTCTGTGCTTTATTGGCCTTGAGCATATATGGGATCATATTATTTGCAGATGAGCCTCGATTCATCAGCAAGAATGCAATCCATCTTTTCATCCTGAAGAACCCAGTGCCAACTTTATTGGGGGATCTCTACTACTCTGTGCATCAGAGGAATGAAAAGCAGAGGGGAAGATTAGTGAGGTGATGTGCTCCTTTGTTCCATACTTGGCTTCTCAGGCATCTACCCAGGACAGATGCATTTTTAAATCCTCATCAGCAGAGAAACTGGGCTAGAAGACTCACTGCTCTAACTTCAGCTGATATCAGATGGTGCACTCAAAGCACCAAAGGCAGGGATATCATCACCAGCTGTGGGCATTTTCCCAATGTGCCCCTAATAGGGGTTAAGGGTAGCATTAATTACAACCCTCTGCTGTTCAGAAGGCAACTGGGCTATGCACTGGTCCACACTCCTAAGGCACAGGACTTGGTGGAGACTCTCTATTGTGAGAACAAGCTTAATTTGACTACTGTTAGGCAGGCAGCCTGGGCCTGGGATAATGTTCAAACCAAGGGAATAACCATTCTGGGGAAGTGCAACAATGTGGCATCAGCACAATACTATGACTGGTCCCGTGCCAGGGCTCAATTCTCTGGGATGCCCTTTACCATAGAAGATATGCCTGAATCATCTTCAACACCACCCCCTGCCACTATCAGTTTAGAGGAGTTTGAGAGCTTGAAGGAGAGAAATGAGAAGTTAACCCAGGCTTTGCAGAAGACTCTCCAGGAGAGGAGTGATGGCAGGATGGAGATTGAGAGGTTAGAGAAGTTGAGAGTGGAGCATCTGGCTAAGATTGAGAAGTCTGGGGATTATATCAAGAAGTCTAAAGCTGGAGAACAAATTCTGAAGAATGCTTGCAAAGAAGCCCAGTTCCAGAGAGCAAGGACAGACTTGTATCTGAAGGAGAGTCAGGCCCGGTGGGTCAGGATCACCGAGGCTCGTACCCTGGAGGACAAGAGGGTCCAAGACAAGATGGAGCAACTGGAAGCTAGTGCAAAAGAACAGCAGGAAGCCCTGGCAGCAGCCCAGAGGGAGATATCAGAGCTAAAGATCAAAGCTGGAGTGAAGAGGTCAAAAGACCAAAGTCAGCACAAGAAGCTAACTTCAGCTGTCATTACCCGGAATCTCCTCATCAGGAATCTCACGGAGCGTCCAGCTGATCCTGTGACCGAAGCACTTCTCAAGGAAGTTCGGGAGGATGAGTTTGGTCTTGGTGTTTGACCATTTGTTTGTTGTTGCTTTCATTCCATGTACTTTTGTTTTCTTGTAATGTATTTTGACCCCTCCGAGGGCTTGTATTTGTGAAACAAACTATGTACCATTTGTCTTTTGTAATATATGTATTGGTTTGTTCAATCCGGGTTTCACTTCGAAAGCAACATCAACAGCATCTTCAAGGGTCTGGAGGGGTCAAAACTGAATGCCAAGCCGGATACTTTGAAAACAAATAAGCATACTGCATTGCATGCTAACCCTTTGTTTGTTTTGTAGGTTTTTGTTTTATTGCCACTAACTCTGTTGTGATGTTCAGGAACTATTGCTAGGCGTCGGGTATTTCCCCTCAACCGTCCGCACCGTTATCCAACCCGTAACAATCTTCCGGGCATTCAAATGGATCAGGTACAGCAGGACCTTGCAGAGGTCAGAAATCAAATGGCAAACGAAAGATTGGAAATGAGAACCCAGATGACTCAGTTTATGGAAGTGATGAACAACATGGCTCAGAGCCAGGAAAGATTGAGGGCCATGGTGGAAAGGCAAAATCAAGAAGATCCACATATAGGAACTGCCGGCACAAGCAACAATGAAAGGGTCCAACCTCATGTTAACCCCCCTATATTTGGACCACACCTCCATCCTGAGGTCAACATCCCTGCAAATGTTCAAGGAACTGCTACAGCCGGGAGGGTACTGCAAGAAGACCCTCAAGAAGACCAGTTCACAGTAATGGGAGCCGGGGAAGAGGCTTATGATAGAAGGTTGGATGAGATAGCTGAGAAATTGAGGTCCTTAGAGTCTCAAAACTCTCTAGGTTTCGATGTCATGGACATGGGCTTGGTAGACGGGGTCAGGATTCCCCATAAGTTCAAGCCTCCTTGTTTTGAAAAATACAATGGGACTTCATGCCCCCGGACTCATTTACAATCATTTCTGGGAAGGCTGAAGGCCTATACTATGGATGAGAAGCTCTGGATGTTCTATTTCGAGGATAGCTTAACTGGAGCGTCAAGAGAATGGTACTCTCACTTGACAAGGGCAACTATTAGATGCTGGAAGGACCTGGCAGAGGCCTTTATCAGACAGTATCAATACAACTTAGACATGGCACCCAACAGGACCCTCCTAATGGGAATGTCACAGTCGTCAAGGGAAAGTTTCCGAGAATATGCCCAGAGATGGAGGCAATTGGCTGCTGCTGTCCAACCACCTATGTCTGAAAGGGAAATGGCAGATATGTTTATGAACACCCTTCAGGGAACTTATATTGACAGGCTGGCTGCTTTCTCTTCCACTAGCTTTGCAGATGTCGTCATAGCTGGGAAGAGAATTGAGAGCCTGTTAAAATTGGGCAAGATATCTGACAATGGTGCAAGCTCGTCCGGTAGTACAAGAAAGCCTTTTGCAGGCCCGAGAAGAACTGGCGAGACTAATGCCATCCACACCAACAGGGGAAGGCCCCAATATGTGCATAGATCTGTGGCAGCAGTCACCATTCCTGCTCCAGCTCATCCTCAACCAGTCTATCAACCTCCGCAACAAAACTATCAGCAACAACCCCAGTACCATTAACAAAATCAGTATCCTCCAATAAATTACAACAACGGCAACACCAACAACAGTCAACAAAGGCCATTTCAGCAGAGGGCATCTCAAGCTAATAGGGTGATCGATCCGATCCCTATGCCATATGCTACATTGCTGCCACAACTCCTGAAACTCAACCTAGTTGAGCTAAGGACGCTGGCACCTCCAGATCCCAGCAGTCTACCCAGGAACTATGACTCCAACGCCAGATGTGCCTTCCATTCAAACGCACCTGGCCACAGTACAGAAAAGTGCAGAGCCCTGCACATGAAGGTACAAGACCTGGTAGACTCAAAAGCTCTGAATTTCGCACCACCACCCAATGTCAACAAAAATCCAATGCCAAACCATGGTGGTCCCAGAATTAACGCTATTGAAGAAGACAAGCCGTCTTATTTAATAACCAGTGTGGGTCAGATCCGGACACCGTTGATAGAAATCAAGGCTCAACTCCTGGAATGTCAAATGTTCCCGGGGTGTGAGTTGGGTTGTGCTTACTGCAATATCTCGGTAAATGGGTGCGATAACCTGAGGAATGGCATAGATGGTCTCATTCAGAGTGGCCAACTTCAGATCACCACATCATTTCCAACAAATCCAACAATCTCATCAGCAACGGTTTCAGAACCTCCTACAACTGCAGCAACCATTGTTCCTGACAATTCTTCGGTTTCATCAACAAGTACTTCATCTGTCATTTCAACTGATCAGATATCAATAAATGTTCCTTCTACAACTGCAGCACCACTCCATTTCGAAACTCCTACAACAACAACATCCATCTTTCCAACAATGTCTCCTACAACACCAGCAACAAATCCTGAAGATGTCTCAACTGTCACAATATTTTATGATCCAGAAAACAACTCTGCCTACAACTCAGAAAGTGTTGCTCCCGTCAGAGCACCAGTCACGATTTATTACGATCCACAGACTATCACGGTTCCTTCCGCAGCTGCAATCAGTCCAGTCACTATCACGGTGCCTGGACCGGTACCTTATGAAAGCAGTAACGCCATCCCCTGGCATTACGACTCTGATTTGTACTGTGAAGGACAAAGAATCACTTTTGAATCATCAACCCCTGCACCACAAGTAGACAGCGTGGGAGGAGGCGGAGGCTTCACTCGAAGCGGACGTCTCTTCGCCCCACAAATTCAGAGACCCACTGCCGAAGCAGAAGCTGCTGCTAAGGCAAAAGGAAAGAGCCCTGTGCAGGAAGATCAAGCTGGTAAAGAAGCTTTGAAGACACCGTTCGATCAAGAGGTTGATGAGTTCATGCGAATCATCAAAAAGAGTGATTATAAAATAGTGGATCAGCTTCATCAGACGCCTTCCAAGATCTCAATCCTATCATTGCTTATGTGCTCCGAAGCCCATCGGAATGCACTACTCAAAGTCTTGCACACAGCTTACGTGCCTGAAGAGATCACTGTCAATCAGCTGGAAGCAGTAGTTGGAAATGTCAATGCTAGTCACGGACTAGGGTTCACCGATACTGATTTGACAACGGAAGGCCGCAACCATAACAAAGCTTTGCACATAACCATGGAATGCAAAGGGGCTGTCCTTTCCCATGTGCTGGTAGACACGGGGTCATCCCTCAATGTCTTACCTAAGAAGGCCCTGGTGAAGCTAGAATACGACGGATTGGCGTTAAGACCCAGCAACCTAGTGGTGAGAGCCTTTGATGGTTCAAAGAGATCGATTCTGGGAGAGATTGAGTTACCCGTAACGATTGGCCCGCAGACCTTCAAAACTACCTTTTACGTGATGGATATACAGCCTGCCTACAGCTGTCTATTGGGTAGGCCATGGATTCACGCCGCTGGCGCCGTGACCTCTACCCTTCACCAGAAGTTAAAATATGAGTGGGAGGGTCAAATCGTTACAATCTGTGGAGAAGAGGATATTTTTGTCAGCCACCTGGCTACCTATAAGTACATTGAGATGGATGGGGAGATCCATGAAACAATGAGCCAGGGGTTCGAAGCTTTGAATGTCAATGAAACATCTTCTGTACCTGGTACCTCAATATCATCATACCAACAAGCCCGGAAGGTTGTTGAGGGAGGAAACGCCCAAGGCTGGGGCAAACTGTTATCGGTGGAGAAGAAAGAAGACAAATTTGGGTTGGGTTACAAACCAACTCAACAAGATCAAGCAGCGGCTGCGAAGGAGCCCAACTTTGTGAGTGGGGGGATGCTCACCCCTGATGCTATCAACTGTTTGGAAGACGAGCTGGAAGAAGAACGCAACCTGGAAAGCTGGATTCGTCCAAAGATCCCGGGGAGCAGTATCTCAAACTGGTCTTCCCAGGAAATTATAAGAGTTACTCATGCAGAGTAATTATTATTTCCTGTATTTTTATAGCATGCATCAAAGTCTTGCATCTTGCCCAAGATGACAAGACTCATTTTGTAATCGGGCCATTTGTACTTTTTGTGCAACAAGATTAATCAATGAAATATCAGACATCTTTTTGCAAATGAGTCTTTTTCTTTTCCACTCACTGTTTTTCCATTTTTCTTTTTGTACAAAAAATAAATGGCAGTGTTTTCAAAATGACAACTTTATTTCACTTTTCTAAAACAAGATTAAAATCAAATCACTAAAATGAACCAACTGAACCCTTGCAGAGAATGCCTTCCTGACAGCACCGACAACAGCACGGCTATGACTTCGTATGACTTTGACAATCCAATCAATCAAGCTGATGAAGGGGTTGAAGAAGAATATGAGCTTCCTGAAGAGCTAGCCAGGTTGTTAAGACAAGAGGAAAAGGTTATTACTCCTCACCAGGAGGAGGTTGAAGTGATTAATCTTGGTACAGATGAAGACGTGAAAGAAGTTAAAATCGGGGCCTGCCTGCAAGACTCAGTGAAGAGACAACTGATTGACCTGCTTCGAGAGTATGTGGATGTGTTTTCTTGGTCTTACCAGGACATGCCAGGGTTGGACACCGACATTGTTGTGCACAAGCTATCTTTGAGAGAAGAATGCCCGCCGGTTAAACAGAAGCTGCGCCGTACTCGCCCAGACATGGCTATGAAAATCAAAGAAGAGGTACAAAAGCAGTGGGACGCCGGGTTCCTTGCTGTAACTAGCTATCCACCGTGGGTTGCTAACATAGTACCTGTGCCTAAGAAAGACGGCAAAGTAAGAATGTGTGTTGACTACCGGGATCTGAACAGAGCCAGCCCAAAAGATGACTTCCCATTACCTCACATTGATGTATTGGTGGATAACACAGCTCAGTTCTCGGTATTCTCCTTCATGGACGGATTTTCAGGATACAACCAGATTAAGATGTCACCTGAAGACATGGAGAAGACAACCTTCATCACACCCTGGGGCACGTTCTGCTACAAGGTAATGCCATTTGGGCTCAAGAATGCCGGCGCAACATATCAACGGGCTATGGTAACGTTATTCCACGATATGATCCATAAAGAAATAGAATGTTATGTGGATGACATGATTGCCAAGTCCCTCACAGAGGAAGACCACCTGGTAAATCTGCTAAAGCTATTCAAGCGTCTGAGGAAGTATCAACTGAAGTTGAACCCCAACAAATGCACATTCGGGGTGAGATCTGGTAAGCTGCTGGGTTTTATTGTAAGCGAGAAAGGGATTGAAGTTGACCCTGATAAAGTCAAGGCTATTCAAGAGATGCCTGCACCAAAGACCGAGAAAGAAGTTCTAGGGTTCTTGGGTCGATTGAACTACATCTCGAGGTTCATATCCCACCTTACAGCAACCTGTGAACCCTTATTCAAGCTGTTAAGAAAAGAACAGACGGTCAGGTGGAACGAAGACTGCCAGAAGGCTTTTGACAAGATCAAGGAGTACTTACAAGAACCTCCAATCCTTATGCCTCAAATTGAAGGAAGACCTCTGATAATGTACTTGACAGTATTAGAAGAATCAATGGGGTGTGTGTTGGGCCAGCATGACGAGTCTGGTCGAAAAGAGTATGCAATATACTACCTAAGCAAAAAGTTTACCGACTGTGAACAGCGTTATTCACTGCTCGAGAAAACTTGTTGTGCTTTAGCGTGGGCTGCTCGCCGACTAAGGCAGTATATGTTGACCCACACTACTTTATTGATCTCCAAAATGGACCCAGTTAAGTACATTTTTGAGAAGCCAGCTCTTACCGGACGGGTTGCAAGATGGCAAATGATTCTCACAGAATATGACATCCAGTACACATCTCAGAAAGCCATCAAGGGCAGTGTATTGTCGGAATATCTTGCTGAGCAACCTATTGATGACTACCAGCCTATGAGATTTGACTTCCCTGATGAAGACATCATGGTCATAAAAGCAAAAGATCATGAAGAGCCTGTTCACACTGAAGGGCCTGACCCGGAGGAAGAATGGACTATGATGTTTGATGGGGCTGTTAATATGAATGGTCGTGGCGTTGGTGCAGTACTCATTACACCCAAAGGAGTTCACATGCCTTTCTCGGCAAAGCTCACCTTCAACTGCACTAACAACGAAGCTGAATACGAAGCTTGCATTATGGGTCTTGAGGAAGCCATTGACCTCAGGATCAAGACATTGACCGTATTCGGAGATTCAGCTCTGGTAGTCAATCAAACCAACGGCAAATGGTACACACACCAGGATCATCTGATACCTTACAGGGATTACACAAGGAGATTATTGACTTTCTTCACAACAGTCAAGCTTGAGTATATCCCTCGAGACGAGAATCAGTTTGCAGATGCTCTTGCTACCATTTCATCCATGATCAAAGTTCAAGCTGCTAACTTTGTACCTCAGATTTCAGTGTCCAGACTTGACAGACCAGCATATGTGTTCGCAGCAGATGTTGTTGAAGATGATAAGCCTTGGTTCCATGACATTAAATGCTTCTTGGAGGATCAAACATACCCACCTGGGGCATCTTCCAATGATAAGAAGACTTTGAGAAGGCTTGCTGGTAGTTTCTTTCTGAACACTGATGGGTCTTTATACAAAAGGAACTTTGACATGGTACTCCTCAGATGTGTTGATAAGACAGAAGCAGACTTGTTGATGCATGAAGTGCACGAAGGATCCTTTGGTACCCATGCTGGAGGGCACGCAATGGCTAAAAAGTTGCTAAGATCAGGTTATTACTGGATCACAATGGATGCAGACTGTTGTGCCTATGCCAGGAAATGCCACAAATGCCAGATTTATGCAGATAAGGTGCATGTGCCTCCCAATCCTTTGAACATAATGTCTTCACCATGGCCCTTTGCTATGTGGGGCATTGACATGATTGGCAAGATTGAACCAACTTCTTCAAACGGCCACCGATTCATCCTGGTCGCCATTGATTATTTCACCAAGTGGGTTGAAGCAGCCTCATATGCAAACGTCACTAGGCAAGTGGTAGCCAGATTTCTGAAAAGAGATATCATCTGTCGGTATGGAGTTCCCGAGCGAATCATTACTGATAATGGTTCCAATCTAAACAACAAAATGATGGCAGAGCTGTGCCGGGACTTCAAGATTCAACATCACAATTCTTCTCCTTACAGGCCAAAGATGAACGGCGCTGTTGAGGCAGCTAATAAGAATATCAAGAAGATTGTGCAGAGGATGGTAGTCACTTACAAAGACTGGCATGAAATGCTACCATTTGCTTTGCATGGGTACCGCACGTCAATCAGAACATCCACTGGGGCAACACCGTATCAGCTTGTATATGGTATGGAAGCAGTCCTACCAGTTGAAGTTGAATTACCCTCTCTACGGGTACTGATGGATGTCAAACTGAATGAAGCAGAATGGGTTCAGGCCCGATACGAGCAACTGAGTCTGATTGAAGAAAAGAGATTGGCTGCAATCTGTCATGGGCAGTTGTATCAGAAGAGAATGAAGAAAGCCTTTGATCAGAAAGTCAGGCGCCGAGAGTACCAAGTAGGAGATCTTGTGCTGAAAAGGATCCTCCCCCCTCATACAGACCACAGGGGCAAGTGGACTCCAAATTATGAAGGACCATTCGTGGTAAAGAAAGTTTTCTCTGGTGGAGCACTGATGCTCAGCACCATGGATGGTGAGGATTTCCCGTCCCCTGTGAATTCAGATGCAGTTAAAAAATACTTCGCATAAAAATGACCCGCTGGACATAAAAACAGAATGTAAGTCCAGGCAAAAATAGGGCATCCCGACGAGTCAAAAACAGAATAAAAGACTCGGGCAAAAGTAAGGGAAAATAAACAAAAAATGTACACCCGCTGAGTTGAAAAGCCGCATTGGACAGCTCAGGCAAAAATGGGTATCCCGATGGATTGAAAACCCGAAAGGGCGATCCATGCAAAATAAGGGAATGAGCGAACAACTGCACTCTGAATTCGTCTGTATCATCTACAACTTGGTAAGCTTCGAATGGATCAAGCTTCAATCAGAATTAACATTCTTCAGAAAGCAAGATGAGAAGAACGTCATTGTCATACAAGTCATAGCAGAAGAGGAAGCTCCTCAAAGCGTCATCAACACTGCCAACATTTTGTTTCTCAATTTATAACAATCTCCTCATTTCAGGGGATACGTTCCTTTGACTGTATCTCGCCAATTCAGGGCATATGAATTAATAAAATCAGATTTTCAGTCATGTCTCGTCTTGTACATTTTATTTGCGAAAATGTCTGATGTCTTAAAAGAAAAACTGATTGCATAAGAATACAGATGCTTATCTTCAAATAAAAACATGCTTGCAGGAAATATGCTTACTCTCAGAAGTATCTAAGCTCCTATGACGGAATCCAGTAAGGGATACCTCGGGATTATCTTGTGCGTTTCTCTATCTTTTTCAGGATCGCAGGTATCCAGAACGCAACTTGGGGCATGTAAGCCTCATCCCGGCAAGCTGGCAAATCAACACTCAATTGTGGCACCCGAGGTGCTTTCTCCCCAGCTGAGTTGCCTCTCATGTCTCTCCCCAGCTGAGTTGCCAATTATTACTTCTCCCCATCAGAGTGGCCAGGCATCGCAGAAAGCACCCGCATCCCCGGCTGAGTCAAGAACCTACTTCAGCAGAATCCCTAGGGAGGTCTCTCAAGGATCTCTTTTACTCCCCAGCCGAGTATAAAAGTCAGGGAATCATCTCCCCACAGAGCTCCAGCCTCTATCAGAGCGGCGCATAGAAGATCACAACAGAGTGAAGGAAGCTTCTACAAACCCCAGCTGGGTTTCTCGTTTATAAAGGATAGGTCTATCAATGGCCCGAATCCCCAAGCAGGTACCATCTCATCAGATCTACCAATGATCTCATCCCCAGCTGGGATGTCCACTTCAAATAGATCGACCAGTGATCTTCGCGGCATTGGGATCCGAATCCCGGTTTGGTATCTTTGCATAACCATGGCATTCGCATCATATTCACCCACAAAGCGTAGCATTCCGTCTGATGCGGAGCATTACGGCAAAAATCAAACACATAGCATAATCATAAGCCATGTTTTGAATCAGCACTTGTGACTAATAACCATTCATCAATACACAGAAACCGTCCCCACCAGAGTCCCAGCAAAAGCAGTTGCCTCACAATTCACAAACACCAGTTGACACCCGTCCGTGTCATCACTCCCCAGTAAAGTCGCCTGAATATCCTTTACAAACAAGATCACCCGTATTACAGATACGTCCTGACACCCGTCCGTGTCACACCCCAGCAGAAAGCCAAGGACATCCCCTTTGCACTCACGGATACTCTTGTATATATACAATTCCTTGACACTCGTCCGTGTCATATCCCCAGCGCAGTCGCTTACACTTTTACAACCCATATACTTGTTGATACTATACCTTTCTCTCTTGACACCCGTCCGTGTCACTCTCCCCAGCAGATAAAACACTCATCTGTATATACTCATACTACTCATACCTATACAGATACTCGTCCGTATCTTCTATACACCATTTATATCCCCGCAGATTCAACACTAGTCCATGTTCTTTGTTAACCAGTTGGTACTCGTCCGTACCATCATCTCTGAACATGCATCAAGCGTTTGTTTCTACATGATACCCGTCCGTATCATAGTCTTGAGGATGCTCGTCCGCATCTTTAATCCATACACTGTGTCAAACACTTATGTCTTCTTGAATATAGACACCCGTCCGTATCTACTTTTCCCCAGAAGAGTCCTCTCAGATTCAACACTCGTCCGTGTTCTTTGTTAACCAGTTGATACTCGTCCGTATCATCATCTTTGAACACGTGTCAGTTTGTTTCTACCCGATACTCGTCCGTATCGTAGTCTTAGGGATGCTCGTCCGCATCTTTAATCTATACACCACACCTAAAACACTTATACTTTCTTTTCTTGGTTGTAAACACTCGTCCGTGTTTACTACTCCCCAGTAGATCGCCAACAAAGCAAATTTTCCTTCTATCTGACACTCGTCCTGTGTCACGATAAACCTCGAGAGCAGCCGTCCCCCGCTAGGTGGTCGTCCTCCACCTCTTGATGGTCGTCCTCCATCATGCTCGTCCGATGGCCGTCCCCATCGTTGACCTTTTATCCGATGGCCGTCCCCATCGTTGATATTTTCGGCAGCCGTACCCTGCCAGGTGGTCGTCCTCCACCTTTGATGGCCGTCCCCATCATATTTCTTTTATTCCCCAACAGAGCAGCCGTCCCCTGCTAGATGATCGTCCTTCATCTTTGATGGCCGTACCCCATCATCTGTTTATTTCATTTATTCTTTAACCCGATGGCCGTCCCCGTCGTGGTCCCTTTTCCTTTTTAGCCTGATGGCCGTCCCCATCGTTGGTTACTTTGCTTTATGAACTAGATGGTCGTCCCCGTCATGTTTCATTTATCCCCAGAAAACTTTACAGCTTTATCGTGATGGCCGTCCCCATCTTATTTTCCCCAGCCAGTCGGCCGTCCCCGTCTTGGCTTTACCTTTTATCCCCAGCATGTCGGCCGTCCCCGTCATTGCTTTTTACCCAGCAGTCGTCCTCTGCTCGACGGTCGTCCTCCGTCGCCCATACTTTACAATATACTTTATTTTCCTTTACAATCTATATCCCTTTTCTTTTTCATTCTGTGAGTGCAAATTTTGGACTGTCTTTGGTATTCAACCACAAGTTATCTCGCTTGCCTGTTAAGCCGTCGCTTACAACCTGCACAGCTAACTCATGTTTGAATAGGGGCAGCTGTAAACACCCCAAATTTGCCCTCACCCATTCACACCATGGCTTGTGATCATTTCATATGCATAAACACAATCATATCATCTCATATCTCATTTTTGATTCACTGCATAGTTTCTAAGTCATCTGCACCTAGGGTTTGTGATCTGAGCAGTCCAAGAGCCTCTTGAGCCACTCCCAAAGGCCATCAATCACTTCAAAGGGATCCATGAGTGTTCTTATATCATATTACATCCTCTCAAATTCAAAAATTCAAAGGAATCACAAGAACTGGGATTGGTATGGATGCAGAGCCAAGTTTGACTGCACAGTTGACCTAAAATTAGGGTTTTGGTTTCAGAGGCCATAACTCCAAATTTTTTGGTCATTCTTGTTTCCATTAGTCTCTATATGGTATAGGGAGTGTGCATATCAATTTTCATGAATAAATTCCATGGGGAAGTCATCTGATCAAGAGTTGACTTTTCAGACAAGTCAGTGCAAAATCAGGGCATCTGAGGCCCCCAATGACCCAACCAATGGGTGATCTTCATCATTTTGAGTGTATATGATCTTTATTTGATCATGGAAGAGGGTTGAAGTTCACAAAAATCAAGAATTTAGAGTTTTTGCAAGTGTTGACTTTTTGGGCATAGTTGACTTTTCAAGAATGCTTCATTTTAGGTCATTTTTCAAGCCTTGATTCTTGATCCAAAAATGCTTCAAATGGAAAAACTTTGGTCATGAAAGTTGTAGATTACATCTTTCCCTTTTCAAAAAGTACAAGAACATGATCAAATTCTTCTTGGATCAAAAGTTGTGGTGTGACAAAGTTGGCAAAAATCATTGATTTTCAAGATGTGCACTAAATGGAAAGTTTGCAAAATCATGAACCAAGGCTGTTTGTAACTTCTAGTTGGCATCAAACCATTACACAAACATTCTATATGACCTAAAAATCAGATTTGGACCAAGAATTGCTCATGTTTCATGGCTTGTGGAATGAGAAAGTCACATGTGAACCAAAGAGCAACAACTTGCAAAACTCATGATCACACCTCACCAACTTGATGTCTTGGATGCTGAACCAGCCCTAGCTTCTCTCCATGCCATGCTGCGCCAGTCCATGTACTTGTGCTAGCCTAGAACCAAGCCCATGCTTTCCTTACACCAAAGTTGACATTTTGCAAAAGTGACCTTACCAATCAATAAAGCACATGTCATGTCATCTGACCAATGAGAGAGGTTTATGTGGACAAAGAGCAAGACATTTCATACAAAAAAGCAAGGCTGAAACACACAAGGGCATCACATACACAAAAACTCACCATTTTGCAAAACCATTCGAATCTGCCTCCACAAGCTTCAAACATCCAAATCATTTCCACATATCATCTCACCTGGTCTCATTGAGCAGAAACCACCAAGATTCAAGCCTGAAACTAGCATGGATTGAGCTTCACCATTCTTCACCTCAGCCTGCATTTTTCTTCGAATCACCTTCCATAGCCATCAAACATCAAAGCTCTCTTCACCAACAAATCAAGCACATCAAAAGGAGTCAAAACCACCCTTCACATTGGTCTGAAGCAGCCTGTACACAAAGCTCATTTCCTGCTACACCAGAACTGGACTTCTCAAAACAGCTTGTTCAAGCTCATTCCAAGCCTTCCATTGGCTTCAGGGGGTTCATAGCAAGCATTCTGCACCAGAGCAAGGTCAGGAGAGCTCAAATCCATAGTTCATCACTTCAGGTAGCTTCAGGTTTACAACTTTTCAGAGCTTGGTTTTTATGTTAAAAATGGATTATGTATGCTTTGCTGGTCATGGGGATGGTTTTAGATTTAAGAATGAGTGAGAAATGAGGATTTACCAGGGCTCTGAAATTTTGCCCGTGAATCTTCATGGCTTCGTTTCTCTTAGTTTAAGCATGAGAAATTCATTTTGAGAGTGGATTTGAGTGAGGTTTGAGTAGAGGAGTGTTTCCCTGGCTTTAATTCGAAGAATGGTTGCCTGAATCGTATTCTAGGGTTTGGTGGTCACCGGAGAAGATGACCGGAGCTTCTCTCCGGTCACCTGAATGTTGTTAGCCCTAATCTCAGGTCATTAATCCCATTTGAATTTCGTGCGTTGGATGGCTTGACTTTGTTGACTTCCCGCGTGCATGAATGGTCCAGATTCAGTCATTTGCCCTAATCTTGTTTAATTAAGATAATCATAATTAATTAACTCAGAAGCCATCTGGACCCTCCATTCACGCGCGCGGTCAAGCAATTCAAACCCAGAGCTCATCCTGGCCCTCCACTCATTTGACTTTCCTTTTATTTAATTTATTTTCATTTTCTTTTTCATTTAACTTGCATATTTAATTTAAAATAGTAAAAAATGTCTAAAAATTATGAAACTTTTTCTCATAAGTTTTAATAATTTTTGTGACACAAAAATATTTTCATTTTATTTTTTATCATTAAAAAAGCATTTTTAAATATTTAAAGGATTATTTTTAATTGATTAATGGAAATTAATTTATTAAAAATACCTTTAGGTATTTAAAAATCACCAAAAAATTCATGAAATGTTCTAAGACATTTAGAAACATTGTCCAACCTTCAAACCAAATTTCTTTTTTTCTTGATGCATTTTGAGAATTTTTCTTTGAATTAAAATCATTTTTGTGCATTATTTTGATCATAAGTTCAAAAAATCATTTCTGCCTATTCATGAGGAGTTGGACATTGATTCTTTTTGCATTGCATTGTGTTTAGCATGAAGTTTGTAAGATTAAATTGGCATGATTTGATCTTTCATTTTCAATTTGTTTGGCATTTCTTTTGTTTAGAAACCCTAAAAACCCTAAAAACTTGTAAAAATCATAACTTGAGATTGGTTAAGAGTTGAGACTTATCCTTTGGGCATTGGTTTAGTATAAGATTAGGGGTCTTTTGAGTGGCATTTTCCATTTTTTATCTTAGGGTTTGCTTCTGTTTTTGGTTTTTGTTTGATGTTTGGTTCATAAACCCTAATTTGGGCTTCCATTTGCATCTATCTTGCATTCTCTTGCATAACATGACTTGCCATGACATTCCATGCTTCCATGTGATTCATTTGACATCATAAGACATATAGAAAACATGTTTGATCATTGCATCATGAATTTGCCATGTTGTATGTCATGTGCACCTCATAACTTTTCATATTTGTTCATGGTTCCTAGCATGCCTCATTTGCACCCATAAGCTTGTATGATCATCTCCATGCCTTGTTTCATGTTTGTACCATCTCATAGCATCATTATCATCATAAACATGCTTCTGGTTTTGATTTGCATCATGTCATTCCATCCCATTTTGCATTGCATTGCATTCCTTTTCTAACCTTTCAGGTGGTAAGTGATTTTGAGAAGTGAATTTGCCTTCACTTCTCATACTTTCTTCTCATCTTTCTCTTGCATCCATTGCTGCATTTTTGTATGTGTTTGAGTTTGAGCTTGCTCATTCTTCTTCTTCCCACTTTCTTTCTTCAAGTGACTTGACTTCTTGAATGAAGCAAGTTGCTTTGCTTCTCTTGATCCTTTCATCTGCTTCCTAGTGGTTCCATTGAAGTTTTCTTTCTAAGACCTCACAAACCTTAGGATCAACCAAGCATGACAATGATTAGGGTTTTGATTAGTCTCCCCTCTTAGTTTCACCTTTGTGTCTCTTTTGAGTCTTCTCTTCTCACCTCAATATCAGGGACTAAACCCTAAAGGCTTTAAGGCTTTGTGATTAAGCTTATGCCTGCATCCTTCTCTTAGGATGGAGTGTATAACTTTAATCCTAAGTGTTAAACCCTTAATGTGTTTAAATCTCTTAATCAATTCACTTAATAAGTATCAAGACACCACACTTGTAACTTGGGCCTTGCATTAGGGTTCTAATTCTTCCTTAATTGGTTAAGAAGGACTAACCCTAGTGTTAATGGACAGGTCCCCCTCAAGTTGTCTTACAAATCATAAAAATCACTTCATCATCATACCATTAAATAAAATCCACTTAATCAAAGGCTTGTTTTGTCATGAGTTTAATCCCTAATCATGGATTAAGTTGAGGAGTTTTCCTCAGCTTAAACATTCTCATCTATTATCCTTCTATTGGGATGGTGTAATGAGTCTGTTAAATCCCTGATTATGGCTTAACCTCATTACTTAACACTAAACAAAAACATCAAAAACATCTAAATAATCACAAGTAGGTTAATGATCTTAATTCTACATCAAAGGTGATTAAGTGTGAGAATCTGACTTCACACTTAAGGTATTCTCATCACCCCTAATCAGAGGGAAGATGTGATGAGTTTACTAACCCATTGGTTTAGGCTTAAGCTCATTAGCTTATGACAAACTTTCAAAAGCAATAAAAGACTGAAAACAAAAAAAACAAACAATAATCGTCTCCTCCGGGATTCTTTTCTCACCACCTTCACTCACAAACGAGAACTTGCTTCTTCCATCTAATGCAAGACAGTTAGCATCTGTGCCAGACAGATCATACACTTGAGCATAGACAAGTAAGCAGTTCACAAGTCAATTCATCTTTCAGTCTCTTTGGGTCGAACTACGGTGTTCTGACTTCCTCATTGCACGAGGGGATACGTAGGCATAACTTAACAGTTATCGAACAAAAGTCTCTGTATATTCCCCCTCCTCCCAGCTTCATTCTTTAAGCCTCATAGTCATGAGCATTTCACTTTTATCCTTACACTGACACTGTATATATTGCACTTCACTTGCACTGACACCTGTACAATCTTTTCCATCTATTTTACACACAAATTGCACTGACATTACCCCTTTTAAAACACAAATTTTTTAAGCGTGGATCCCGTCGAGTACGGCGGACAATCTGGGTGCTAATACCTTCCCAGGTTGTAACCAACCCCCTTTCTCAGTCTCTTTGGTTCGCAACCCGTCTTATCCATATCTTTTTCTAGGTCTATGCAGCATTGCCTTTCCTCCGGGATAAAAATGCCTAGCTGGCGACTCTATTCTTCTCCAGTGAGTTCACGGCTGTGTGTTCTCACTGTTCCCTTCGCCGACCGTTCGCGTCCGTACCCCTTTTGACCCGGTGTCATTTGTCGGGAGCGACAGACTGCTACATACTCGGGAACATGAAGATAATGAACCATACATTCAAGCGTCAGAAGCTCAAATGGTTTTTTATGTGGATGATGGGAGCGAACAAGGATGGAGCATACCTGTTCATTTGAAGCCAAGAGACTTGTATGAGATGGGTGGAAATGATGAAATTATGACACCCATTGAGCCATATTCAACACAAAATTTGGAACTGATTTTTTCTAATGATGATCCAGAAATTTGAAATTATGAAATTATGAAATTGCTTATGAAACTTAGGTATTTTAGGGGCTAATTTGCCTGTAATTACCACATGCACACTTGCGGTTCTTAATTTGCTTATACTGTCTGGTTAATGTGATGCATCATAGTCTTTAACAATAGAAGTTAACGGAGGTGCCATACCATTTTGAATGATATTTTACAGTTTAATGGATGTATTTGCAAATCCTTAAAAATAAATGACTATTTTAATCAATGCCTACAGTTTCGATGGCTAACTCACCTATACAAATGATTAAATCCATTATAGTTTACCAACAAAGTTGCATTTACATTTATGGCAAAAGGAGCCAATCATCTTACTGCTACTCTTAAGATAATAAATGAACAAGTTGCATTTGCATTTGTTGCTATACGTGTTACGAAAATGCAGAGAAATTTGGATTCTCTTTGTTAGGACTATGCATACTAATTTGTATTCATAAATTTTGTTACTGTTACTGTTTATGTTATATATATATATATATATATATATATATATATATATATATATATATATATATATATATATATATATATATATATATTAATGTTGTAGTCATAATTTATATTTTAGTGTACTGACTTGTTTATCACCTATACATGTAGTTGAAGTGTGTTGTGAAATCATGAATTCATCATATGAGGATATTCGCCGCAAAACAATTGAAGAGAATCAGAAAAAGATGCGGGCTCTCAATCTTACAAAACTCTCTCAATCCCTTTACAAACCATCTTCGTCTTCTTCAAAACCATCACCGGTTAGTAATAAATTCTCATATTTGAATGTATTTGAAAATTGGTCCCCATCTTAAACAAATTTGTTCTTTAAACCGATTAGTTATCTGTTCTTTAAACAAATTTGTCCATATCTTTAAACAAACCTGTTCCTGTTTCATGTAATTTTTGTAATAACAAATGCAAAGTTGTTTGTATATGGTTTATCTGATATATTGGTTTCACTATATTGTTGTTATGGGGAAATTGTAGAATCATTCAAAATCCATCTAGTTATGCCTATATTGGTTTCACTATATTGTTGCTATTGGTTTCACTATATTATTTGCTATGGTTTTGAAAATTGGCAGATGGATATGGTTTTTGATACGTGTCTAAATGAAATCATTAGCTTTGAGATGTGTTTATTTTGATACATTTAATAAATCTAGAACGTTAATGCATTTTAATAATCATGTTTCATTGATGCATTTTAATTAGTCTGTGAAGGGTCGTCCGAGGTTTGTACAACCTGGAGAGCTTGAAGTAAACAAGAAGCGCCTACGTTCAACGACAACTCAAAAATCATCAATAACCTCTCCTCCAATCCAAACTACAACAACCCAACCACCAATCCAAACTGCAACAACGCCACCACCAATCCAAACTACAATAACCCCTCCGTCAATCCAAACTACAACAATCCCTCCGGCAATCCAAACTACAATTGAAGATGTTGTGTTAGAAGATGAGGATGAAGATGTTGTGGTAGTAGATGAGACCGAAAATGTTATGGTTAGAGATGAGACTGAAAATGTTGTGGTAGGAGACGAGGTTGAAGGTGTTGTGGTCAAAGAAGGGACTAAAGATGTTGTTCGAGTGGCTAGTTCTGAGTATTGGGATGTAAATATTATTAGTAAGTAATTTAAGGTTAATTGTTATTTAAATCAAATATTTATTGTTGCTTGGTATATAACAAACAGGGTTACTTGAAATGCATAATATTATTTTATGTTTAGTTTCTAACATCTTTGTAAGACATTCATAACATGATTATTTTGTAACTAAATTTGTTATATACCAAGCAACAATAGGTAGACATTTGAATCTAAAAATGTTTACTTTTTTTATGTGATAGATGAAGAAGGTTATATTTCAAACACACGTTTATGTGTGAAAGATTTGGTTGCGAAATCAGAGTCTGATGGAACATGGATAATACTTGATTGGGATAAGGCTCATCGTGCAGTAGGATCGGTTGCTGGTTTGTTAGCTGGGTATTTGGGTACACTTGTTAGAATGTTTAAAGACTTTCCCATAATGTTTGATTGTTGGAGGGATATTCCAATGGATAGAAAAGAATCGTTTTATGATTCAAAGATAAAGGTATCATTAATAAACAAATACATATTTTGTAAATAATTTTTATGGTGATTATCATTTGCTTTATTAACCTATTTTTATTCTTATGGTTAGCTCCATTTTAATGTTGATGATGGGCGTGACAAAACTTACATACTTGCTTCTGCTGCAAAGAAATGGAAGGAAGGTCGTTGTCAATTGTTTCAAAGATTTTATAGATGGGATCTCACTTTGGAGGAAAATCTTAAAAATTATCCAAAATGCAAAGGCATTGATGAAAAAGATTGGGCTGTTTTTGTTCAATATAGGCGGAAAGAAAAGACACAGGTAATATTAGTGTTTTACCCGTATAATTTTATTTTTAATACATAAGTAATTAATTGTATCTTATCCTTATCTATAACACATGTTTTTTTTTGTTACTAATGTAGAAAATAACAAAACAAAATGCCCAAAATAGAGGAAAATTGAAGATTCCACACACACTTGGATCTAAGTCGCTTGCAAGGAAACAACAGGAGTTGGTATGTCTAAATCTATATATTTTTATTTTTTGATAATACAAATAATTAATATTTGTTCTTAATATTAGGAATCGAGAGATGGACGATCATACAGTAGAAGTGAAATGTATGCAATTTCTCATAAAAAAACAGACGGTTCTTTTGTCAATGAACATGCATACAACAATAATGTAAGTACAAGTTAATTATTTTAAAATATTTGTTAGTCTCCTTAATGTTTGAGAAAAAAATCAAACATTTTGGCATCTCTTATAGATGGGGAGAACCTGTCTGAAAACTAGTTAATTAAGATGAGTTTGAAATGTATAAAAAATTGAGAAATAAATGTTATGTTAATTGTTTTATTACTGTTGAATTAAATCAAATATTTATATTAAGAATTTGAGGAATAAATGTATGTCACTATTGATGGTGCATAGCATAGTTTCTCCATGTAAAAGTTTCATCCATAATATAGGTGTCCCCATGCAACAACATTAAACATGAGAGTTATATTCACTTACGAAATATCTATGGCATAATGTTGATTGCAGGTCTATATCATTGTCTGATCAAGTAGTTACCACCTAAATTAATGTTGATTACATACTGCTTTTACTATTAAGTTATTATATTAACGAGTTTGTTATCTATTAATTTTTACCATGGATATATTATATACTATGTGTCTTCCTATTTGGGTAATAATATTTTTCTAATAATGTTATTAAGATATTAAGTTTATTGCATCATGATTCTTGTTATATAAACAATAGCTTAATTTGCTCTTTTGCATGTGCAGGAAAAATTACAAGCTGCAATTAAGGATTCCGTGTCTGAAAATGAGGCATTTCAGAAAGTATTTGGAAAAGAACATCCTGGATATGTTCGTAGTATGGGACTTGGAGTTACACCATCTCAGATTAATGGATCTACGAGATCGTCTTCTTCTTTTGAAGAAAATGAAAAAATAAAGGAAATGCAAAAAGAAATTAATGTGCTTAAAGAAAAAAATTCAAAAATTGATGAATTGTTGGAGGCAATCACATTCTTAAAGGAAAAGGACATTGCTAGGACAAAAGAAATTGAATTCTTAATGCAAATGCAAAATTCTAGTGGAACACAGGTATGATTTTCATGAAATCTATTATTATTTTTAAAATATATAAGTTTAAGATTGATAGTTCATTCTAGTGGAAGACATTCTTCTAAGTTTAATACTTTATTTTCAGGGATTGGAGTCACCTGCTGATGGTAGACGTTCTTCTGAGTCTAGCTACCGAATTGCAGAAAATGGATCATCAGGAAGGACAAACTAGACTTTGATGTTTTTCTATATACTTTTTTAGCTACCTGTTGATGGTTCTTATGGATTTTTTTTAATGTATTTTGGTATTATGATGCTTATTATTATTATAAGATTAGGATATTATGATTATGAATATTATATGTTTTATGGATATTACATGATTATGATATAACATTATAGATATTTCATTTCTATGATTGGATTTAATTTTACTACGTTAAAAAGTGTTTATAGATATTTCATTTCTATGATTTGATTTAATTTTACTATGTTAAAAGGTAATATAGAAAATCATATAAAAAATATAGGAGTATTAAAAAAAATAATACCAAAAATAAAAATATTTTTGTAAAAATAATTCAATGAAAATAAATAATATTATATTTAAAAACATTTTAATAGATAATAATTAAAATAAAAATATATATTATAAACAAAATTACAACGGTTAGAAACCGTTGTAATCAATAAATAAAATAAAAGCATTACAAAAGTTACGACAGTTATAACCGTCGCAATCAATGTTATGAACATGAATCAAATAAAAGTTACGACAGTCATAACCGTCATAATCAACAATATAAAATAATATTATGTAGATTACGACAGTTATAAACGTCGCAAAAAGCCATATAATCATGTGTCAAATGGATAATTACGACAGTTTTAACCGTCGTAATTAACAATTAAAACAAAAATCAATAAGCAATTTAAGACGGTTGGAAACCGTCACAAAAGAATGTTTACGTCAGTTAAATATCCGTCGTAAATATAACGGCGGTGTGTACGACGGTTTTCACAACCGTCGTTATATGGCCTCGCGACGCACAATTCTGCGACAGTACATAAACCGTCGTAACTTAGAAATTGCTGAGAAGTTGAGATCTCTGGAGTCTCAAAATTCCCTGGGCTTTGATGTCATGGATATGGGGTTAGTGGATGGGGTAAGGATTCCCCACAAGTTTAAACCCCCGTGCTTCGAGAAGTACAATGGAACTTCCTGTCCACGAACTCACTTACAGTCTTTTCTGGGAAGACTTAAGGCATACACCATGGATGAAAAACTATGGATGTTTTACTTTGAAGACAGTTTGACTGGGGCCTCAAGGGAGTGGTACTCTCATTTGACCAGAGCTACTATCAGATGCTGGAAGGACCTAGCTGAAGCCTTCATCAGGCAGTACCAATACAATCTGGACATGGCTCCTAACAGGACCCTTTTGATGGGAATGTCTCAATCCTCCAGAGAAAGCTTCAGGGAATATGCCCAGAGGTGGAGACAACTTGCTGCTGCTGTCCAGCCACCCATGTCAGAAAGAGAAATGGTCGACATGTTTATGAATACTCTGCAGGGAACATATATTGATAGGCTAGCTGCCTTTTCTTCCACCAGCTTCGCTGACGTAGTCATAGCTGGAGAAAGAATTGAAAGTCTTCTGAAGATGGGTAAGATTTCTGATAATGGTGCAAGTTCGTCCAGTAATCCCAGGAAGCCTTTTGTGGGACCTAGGAGAACCGGTGAGACAAATGCCATTCATGCCAGCAGAGGCAGACCTCAGTATGTTCACAGATCAGTAGCAGCTGTCACCATTCCAGCTCCGATTCCTCAGCAACCAGCATATCAGCCACAACAACAACAACCACAGTATTAGCAACAAATTCAGTACCGACCACAGAGGAACTACAACAACAACAACAACAACAACAATCAACAGCAAAGACCCTTTCAGCAAAGACCATCATAGGCAAATAGGGTGATTGATCATATCCCTATGCCTTATGCTGCCTTATTGCCACAACTCCTGAAACTCAACTTGGTTGAATTAAGGACATTGGCACCTCCAGATCCTTCCAATCTTCCAAGAAATTATGATGTCAACGCCAGATGTGCTTTCCATTCCAATGCACCTGGCCACAATACGGAGAAATGCAGGGCTTTGCAAATGAAGGTACAAGACCTGGTGGATTCTAAAGCCCTCGACTTTGCACCCCCTCCAAGTGTCACCAAGAATCCCATGCCCAATCATGGAGGGCCAATAATTAATGCCATTGAGGAAGATAAGCCATCTTTCTTAATCACCAGTGTTGGACAGATTCGGACACCTCTGGTCGAAATAAAAGCTCAGCTCCTAGAATGTCAGATGTTCCCCAGGTGTGAGCTCGGTTGTGGGTACTGCAAACATTTCGATTAATGGGTGTGATAACTTGAGAAGCAGCATAGATGGCCTTATCAAAAGTGGTATACTCCAGATCACAACATCGGCGCCTACAAATCCAGCAATCCCTTTGACAACAATTCCTGACTCTTCTACAACAGCAACAACAATCATTCCGACCAATTCATCAATATCATCAACAATGGCTTCATCCATCACTTCAACAAATCAAATGTCAACAACCATTTCTTCTACAACATCAGCATCCATTTATTCGGCAGAATCTTCTACAACGCCAACAGAAATTTATCAAGATATCTCAGCAGTCACCATCTACTATGATCCGTCAAGTGTTCCTCCAAACAACAACTTTCAGCAACAAACAGTGGCACTTCCTGCCAGGTCACCAGTCACCATCTACTATGATCCGCACACCATCTCAGTACCCTCCTCTGCAGCAGTCAGTCCAGTTACCATCACGGTGCCTGGACCAGTTCCATATGAAAGCAGTAATGCCATACCTTGGCATTATGGCTCTGACCTCTACTGCAATGGGGAGAAAATCACTTTAGATTCTTCAACTTCTTCTCCACAAATTGATAATGTTGGGGGGGGGGGCGGAGGCTTCACCAGAAGCGGACGCCTTTTCGCCTCACAATTGCAAAAACCTAATGCCGAAGCAGAAGCTGCTGCCAAAGCAAAAGGAAAGAGTGTGGTATTTGAAGAGCCAGCTGTCAAAGAAACTCAGAAGACATCTTTTGAGCAAGATGTAGACGAGTTTATGAGGATTATAAAGAGAAGTGATTACAAAGTGGTGGATCAGCTTCACCAAACTCCCTCAAAGATCTCCATATTATCCCTGTTGATGTGTTCTGAAGCTCACAGGAATGCATTATTGAAGGTCTTGCACGCAACATACGTGCCAGAGGAGATCACTGTTAATCAGCTAGAAACTATGGTGGCAAATGTCAACACCAGTCATGGACTGGGTTTTACCAATGCTGACTTAACAACTGAGGGGCGTAACCACAACAAGGCTTTACACATCACTCTAGAATGCAAGGGTGTTGTTCTATCCCATGTACTGGTGGACACTGGGTCTTCACTCAATGTTCTACCAAAGAAAGCCTTGGTGAAGCTGGAGTACGATGGCTTGGCACTGCGCCCAAGTAATTTGGTGGTGAGAGCATTTGATGGCTCTAAGAGATCAGTGCTAGGGGAGATTGATCTACCTGTGATGATTGGCCCGCAGACTTTAAAAATTACCTTCTATGTGATGGACATTCAGCCGTCCTACAGCTGTTTGTTGGGTAGACCCTGGATCCATGCTGCTGGCGCTGTCACGTCTACCCTTCACCAGAAGCTGAAATTCGAGTGGGAAGGCCAGATCATCACCATCTGTGGTGAAGAAGATATCTTTGTTAGCCATCTGGCTACGTATAAGTATATTGAGATGGATGGGGAGATCCATGAAACTATGAGCCAAGGGTTTGAGGCCCTGAACATAAATGAGGCGTCTGTTGTACTGGGAACCTCCATAACATCTTATCAGCAAGCCAGGAAGGTTGTTGAAGAGGGTACTGCCCAAGGCTGGGGCAAGCTGCTGCCCGTGGAGAAGAAGGAGGACAGATTTGGGTTGGGTTACAAACCAACTCAACAAGATCAATCAGAGGCTGCAAAGAAGCCCAATTTTGTCAGCGAGGGAATGCTCACCCCGGATGCAGTAAACAACTTGGAAGACGAGGATGAAAGCGACCGCAACCTGGAGAGCTGGATACGTCCAAGGATCCTGGGGAGCCAAGTCCTTAACTGGTCTTCCTAGGAAATTATAAGGGTTACTCCTGCAGAGTAATTATTATTTCCTGTATTTTTAAGCATGCATCAAGTCTTGCATCTTGCCCAAGATGACAAGACTCATTTTGTAATCGGGCCATCTTGTAATTTTGTGCAAACAGATCAATCAATGAATATCGGACATCTTTTGCAAATGAGTCTTTTCCCTTTTCCTCTCACTGTTTTTCATTTTTCTTTTTGTACAAAAATAAAATGGCAATGTTTTCCAAAATGAAAATTTCATTTCACTTTTTTTTTCTAAACAAGATTAAAATCGATCACTAAAATGAACAATCTGAACCCTTGCAGAGAGTGCCTTTCAGACTGCACCGACAACAACACTACTATGGCTTCGTATGACTTTGACAATCCAATCAATCAAGCTGATGAAGGGGTTGAAGAAGATTATGAGCTTCCTGAAGAGCTAGCCAGGTTGTTAAGGCAAGAGGAGAAGGTTATCACTCCTCATCAGGAGGAGGTCGAAACGGTGAATCTTGGTACGGAAGAAGATATGAAAGAAGTTAAGATTGGGGCCTGCCTACAAGACCCAGTGAAAGAACAACTAATTTATATGCTTAGGGAATATGTGGATGTTTTTGCTTGGTCTTATCAGGATATGCCAGGGTTGGACACCGATATTGTCATGCACAAGCTGCCTTTGAGAGAAGATTGCCCACCGGTTAAACAGAAATTGCGCCGTACTCGCCCAGATATGGCAATGAAGATCAAAGAAGAGGTGCAAAAGCAGTGGGACATCGGGTTCCTTGCTGTGACTAGTTATCCGCCGTGGGTTGCTAATATTGTACCTGTGCCTAAGAAAGATGGCAAGGTGAGGATGTGTGTGGACTACCGGGACCTGAACAGAGCCAGCCCAAAAGATGACTTCCCATTACCTCAAATTGATGTATTGGTTGATAATACGGCTCAGTTCTCGGTGTTCTCCTTCATGGACGGATTTTCAGGATATAATCAGATCAAGATGTAACCTGAAGACATGGAGAAGACTACTTTCATCACACCCTGGGGCACGTTCTGTTACAAGGTGATGCCATTCGGACTGAAGAATGCTGGTGCAACTTATCAACGGGCTATGGTAACATTATTCCATGACATGATCCACAAGGAAATTGAATGTTATGTGGATGACATGATTGCCAAGTCCCTCACAGAAGAAGACCACCTGGTGAATCTGCTAAAGTTATTCAAGCGTCTGAGGAAGTACCAACTGAAGTTGAACCCCAACAAGTGCACATTCGGGGTGCGATCCGGTAAGCTGCTGGGATTCATTGTAAGCGAGAAAGGGATTGAAGTTGACCCTGATAAAGTTAAAGCCATTCAAGAAATGCCTGCACCGAAGACAGAAAAAGAAGTTCGGGGGTTTCTAGGTAGATTGAACTACATTTCAAGGTTCATATCTCACCTTACAGCGACCTGTGAGCCTTTGTTCAAACTGTTAAGAAAGGAACAAACGGTCAGGTGGAACGAAGACTGCCAGGAGGCTTTTGACAAGATCAAGGAATACTTACAAGAGCCTCCAATCCTTATGCCTCTAGTTGAAGGAAGACCTCTGATAATGTACTTAACAGTATTAGAAGAGTCAATGGGGTGTGTGTTGGGCCAACATGACGAGTCTGGTCGAAAAGAGTATGCAATTTACTACCTGAGCAAAAAGTTTACCGACTGTGAACAACGTTATTCACTGCTCGATAAAACTTGATGTGCTTTAGCGTGGGCTGCTCGCCGACTGAGACAGTATATGTTGACCCACACTACTTTATTGATCTCAAAGATGGACCCAATTAAGTACATTTTTGAGAAGCCAGCACTTACCGGACGGGTTGCAAGATGGCAAATGATCCTCACAGAATATGACATTCAGTACACATCTCAGAAGGCCATCAAAGGCAGTGTATTGTCTGATTATCTTGCTGAGCAACCTATTGATGATTACCAGCCTATGAGATTTGACTTCCCTGATGAAGACATCATGTTCATAAAAGCCAAAGATCATGAAGAGCCTGTTCACACTGAAGGGCCTGACCCGGAAGAAGAATGGACTATGATGTTTGATGGGGCTGTTAACATGAATGGTCGTGGTGTTGGTGCAGTACTCATTACACCTAAAGGAGTTCACATGCCTTTCTCGGCAAAACTCACTTTCAACTGCACTAACAACGAAGCTGAATACGAAGCTTGTATTATGGGTCTTGAGGAAGCCATTGACCTCAGGATCAAGACTTTGACTGTATTCGGAGATTCAGCTCTGGTAGTTAATCAAACCAACGACAAATGGTACACCCACCAAGATCATCTGATACCTTACAGGGATTATACAAGGAGGTTATTGACTTTCTTCACCACGGTCAAGCTTGAGTATATCCCTCGGGACGAGAATCAGTTTGCAGATGCTCTGGCTACCATTTCATCAATGATCAAAGTTCAAACTGCCAACTTTGTACCTCAAATTGCAGTATCCAGACTTGACAGACCAGCATATGTATTCTCAGCAGACGTTGTAAAGGATAATAAGCCTTGGTTCCATGACATTAAATGCTTCTTGGAGGATCAAACATACCCACCTGGGGCATCTTCCAATGATAAGAAGACTTTAAGAAGGCTAGCTGGTAGTTTCTTCCTGAATACTGATGGTTCCCTGTACAAGAGAAACTTTGATATGGTACTTCTCAGATGCGTTGATAGGGCAGAAGCAGACTTGTTGATGCACGAAGTGCACGAAGGATCCTTTGGTACCCATGCAGGAGGGCATGCCATGTCCCTAAAGTTGTTAAGATCAGGCTATTACTGGATCACAATGGATGCAGACTGTTGTGCTTATGCCAGAAAATGTCATAAATGCCAGATTTACGCAGATAAAGTGTATGTGCCTCCGAATCCTCTGAATGTGATGTCTTCACCTGGCCTTTTTCCATGTGGGGCATTGATATGATTGGCAAGATTGAACCGACCGCTTCAAATGGCCACAGATTCATCCTGGTAGCCATTGACTATTTTACCAAGTGGGTTGAAGCAGCTTCCTATGCAAATGTTACAAGGCAAGTGGTAGCCCGATTTCTGAAGAGAGATATCATCTGTCGGTATGGAGTTCCCGAGCGAATCATTACCGATAATGGTTCCAACTTAAACAACAAAATGATGGCAGAGCTATGCCGGGACTTAAAGATCCAACACCACAATTCTTCTCCTTACAGGCCAAAGATGAATGGCGCTGTTGAGGAAGCTAATAAGAATATCAAGAAGATTGTACAAAAGATGGTAGTCACCTATAAAGATTGGCATGAGATGCTACCATTTGCCTTTCATGGGTACCGTACGTCGATCAGAACGTCCACTGGGGCAACACCGTATCAGCTTGTGTATGGTATGGAGGCAGTCCTGCCAGTTAAAGTTGAATTACCCTTCCTGCGGGTACTAATGGATGTTAAGTTGAATGAAGAAGAATGGGTCCGGTCCCGATACGAACAACTGAATCTGATTGAAGAGAAGAGATTGGCTGCAATCTGTCATGGGCAGTTATATCAGAAAAGAATGAAGAAAGCCTTCGATCAGAAAGTCAGACTCCGAGAGTACCAAGTAGGAGATCTTGTGCTGAAGAGACTCCTCCCTCCTCATACAGACCACAGGGGTAAGTGGACTCCGAACTATGAAGGACCATTCGTAGTAAAGAAAGTTTTCTCTGGTGGAGCGCTGATGCTCAGCACTATGGATGGTGAAGACTTCCCGTCCCCTGTGAATTCAGATGCAGTTAAAAAATACTTCGCATAAAATGACCCGCTGGACATAAAAATTGAATGTAAGTCCAGGAAAAAATAGGGCATCCCGGCGAGTCAAAAACAGAATAAAAGACTCGGGCAAAAATAAGGGAAAATAAACAAAAAAAAATGTACACCCGCTGAGTTGAAAAGCCGCATTGGACAACTCAGGCAAAAACGGGTATCCCGATGGATTGAAAACCCGAAAGGGCGATCCATGCAAAATAAGGGAATAAGCGAACAACTGCATTTCTGAATTCATCTGTATCACTTACAACTTGGTAAGCTTCGAAAGGATCAAGCTTCTTTCAGAATCAGCCTTCTTCAGAAAGGCAAGACGAAAAGAACGTCAAATGTCATACGAGTCATAGCAAAAGGGGAAGCTCCTTGAAGCGTCATCAACATTGCCAACATCTTTTGTTTCTCAATTTGTAACAATCTCCTCATTTTAGGGGATCTGTTTCTCTGACTGTATCTTGCCAGTTCAGGGCACATGAATTAATAAAATCATATTTTCAGTCATGTTTCGTCTTATACATTCTATTTTCGTTTGCAAAAGTGTCTGATGTCTCTTAGACACTGATCGCATAAATACAGAATGCTTCTCTTCTAAAAAGTACGTGCTTGCAGGAAATATACTTACTCCCGGGAGTGTCTAAACTCTTATGATGGAATCCGGTAAGGGATACCTCGGGATTACTTGTGCGTTTCTCTATCTTTTCAGGACTGCAGGCATTAAAAGCACAACATGGGGCATAAAAGCTCCATCCCAGCAAGCTGGCAAATCATTATCTACCCAGTCTTAGCACCGGAGGTGCTTTCTCCCCTGCTGAGTTGCCATTTGTTATTTCCTCCTCAGCCAAGTGCAAGAGCCTGGGAACCACCTCCCCACAGAGTGTCAATCTCTATCCAGAAGAGCAACGCCTGAAGATCTCACAACAGAGTGAAGAAAGCTTCCACAAACCCCAGTTGGGTCCCTCATTAATGAGATAGGTTTATCAATGACCTATTCCCCAAGCAAAGTCATACATGACAGACCTACCAGTGATCTCATCACCAGCTGGGATGTCCACTTCAAGCAGATCAGCCAGAGATCTTCACAACAGTGGGATCCGGATCCCGGATCGGTATCTTTGCATAATCATAGCATTCGCATCATATTCTCCCCACAGAGCGTAGCATTCCGTCTAATACGGAGCATTACGGCAAAAGATCAAACATATTGCATGATCATAAGCCATGTGTCGAACTGAACACTTGTGAATACTGACAATCCATCAACGATATACAGAAAACTCCCCAGATTCCTCGGCGGAGAGCCAAGGCACTTTCCCTTAGGATACAGATATTTCCTGGCACCCGTCCATGCCATATCCCCAGCAGAAAGCTAAAGCTTTTGCCTTACACTCACAAATACCAGTACACACTCCTTTTGGCACCCGTCCGTGTCATCATTCCCCAGTAAGGTCGCCCGAGCAAACAGGCCACTTGTATTACAGATACTTCTTGACACCCGTCCGTGCCATATCCCCAGTAGAAAGCCAAAGTGTCCCCTTTGCACTCACAGATACATATACATACAACTCCTTGACACCCGTCCGTATTGCCTCCCCCAGCATAGTTACCTAAACACTTTGTAAATCAGATACTTGTTTATGCTCTACTTTTCCCCTTTTTGACACTCGTCCGTGTCACTCTCCCCAGCAAGTTAAACACTCATGTATACACCACTCATACTTATTACTCCTGTTTCACTCATACAGATACTCGTCCGTATCTTCTATACACCACTTATATCCCCTCAGATCCGACACTCGTCCGTGTTCTTTGTTAACTAGTTGGTACCCGTACGTATCATCATCTCTGAACATGTGTCAGTTTTTGTTTCCACCTGATACTCGTCCGTATCACAGTCTTAAGGATGCTCGTCCGCATCTTTAATCCATACACGTGTCAAACACTTATGTCTTCTTGAATTTAGACACTCGTCTGTGTCTACTGTTCCCCAGAAGAGTCCCCGCAGAATCAATACTCATCCGTGTTCTTTGTTAACCAGTTGATACTCGTCCGTATCATCATCTCTGAACATGTGTCAGTCTTTGTTTCTACCTGATACTCGTCTGTATCATAGTCTTAAGGATGCTCGTCCGCATCTTTAGTCTATACACAGTACCCAAACACTTATACCTTTCATTTTCTTGGATGTAAACACTCGTCCGTGTTTACTATTCCCCGGCAAAGTCCTCAACAAAACTTGTTGAACTATTTCTTTTCTATCTAACATTCGTCCTATGTCATGATACTTGCGGCAACCGTACCCTGCCAGGTGATCGTCCTTCACCTTTGGATGACCGTCCCTCATCCTCTCCCCAGCGGAGTCTCTATTCATTAGAACCCCTTCTCTATCCGGCATTCGTCCTATGTCGTGATACTCTCAGCAGTCGTCCCCTGCTAGGTGATCGTCCTTCACCTCTTGATGATCGTCCTTCATCACTTTATCCGATGGCCGTCCCCATCGTTGATCTTGTTATCTGACATTCGTCCTATGTCATGATGAACCCTGAGAGCAGCCGTACCCTGCTAGGTGATCGTCCTTCACCTCTTGATGATCGTCCTTCATCATGCTTATCCGATGGCCGTCCCCATCGTCGACCTTTTCGTCCGATATTCGTCCTATGTCGTGGTACTTTTTGGCAGCCGTACCCTGCCCGGTGATCGTCCTTCACCTTAGATGATCGTCCCTCATCTTATCCCCAACAGAGCAGCCGTCCCCTGCTAAGTGATCGTCCTTCACCTTTGATGACCATACCTCATCATTTATTTCATTTACCTATAATCCCCAGAAAGTCTTATAGCTTTGCTTGATGGTCGTCCCCATCATAATCTCTTATATCCCCAACATGTCGGCCGTCCTCGTCATTACTCTTTCCCCAGCAGTCGTCCTCTGCTCGACGGTCGTCCTCCGTCGCCCACACTTTATAATATACTTTATTTTCCTTTACAATCTATATCCATTTTCTTCTTCATTCTGTGAGCGCAAATTTTGGACTGTCTTTGGTATTCAACCACAAGTTATCTTGTTTGCCTGTTAAGTCGTTGCTTACATCCTGCACAGCTAAATCATGCTTGAATAGGGGCAGCTGTAAACACCCCAAATTTTCCCTCACCCATTCACACCATGGCTTTTGATCTCTTCATATACATAATTTCAATCATAGCATCCCATATTGCATATTTGCTTCACTGCATTGTTTCAAAGTCATCTGCATCTAGGGTTTGTGATCTGAGCAATCCAAGAGCCACTTGAGCCACTTCAAAGGTTTTCAGTCACTTCAAAGGGGTCCATGTATGTTCAAGCATCATATTATATCCTCTCAAAGTCAAAGAAGCCAAGGAATCACAAGAACTGAGGATGGCATGGAAGCAGAGCCAGGTTTAACTGCACAAATGACCTAGAATTAGGGTTTTGGTTTCAGAGGCCATAACTCCAAATTTTTTGGTCATTCTTGTTTCTATTGGCCTCTATATGGTATAGGGATCATGCATATCAATTTTCATGAAGAAATTCCATGGGGAAGACATCTAATCAAGAGTTGACTTCTTGAGCAAGTCAGTGCAAAATCAGGGCATGTGAGGCCCTCAATGACCCAACCAAAGGGTGTTCATCATCATTTTGATTATGTATGATCTTTATTTGATCATAGAAGGTGTTAGAAGTTCACATAATTGAAGAATTTCAAGCCATTTGCAAAGTTGACTTTTTGGGAAAATGACTTGTAATGGAAACTTGCCATTTTGGGAAACTTTTTCAACCCTTGCTTTTTGATTCAAAAATGCTTCAAATGAGAAAACTTTGGTCATGAAAGTTGTAGAATGGATCATTCCCTTTTCAAAAAGTACAAGAACTTGTCCTAATTCATTTTGGATCAAAAGTTATGGCTTGTCAAAGTTGGGAAAAATCACATAATTTCAAGTTTTGTACCAAAGAGGCATTTTGCAAAATGGTGTGATCAAGCATTCTAAAGACTTCAAATGTGCACAAACTCTTCACAATATGATCATGTGACTTCTAAAAGTCAGAATTGGCCCAAGAATATTGCATTTTGGTGCCTTGAACTTCATGAATTTCCAAAGGGGGCAAACATGTACCAACTTGCAAAAACTCATGAAGCCATGCCTCTACTTGTTACAGCTTATAGAATCTGATCCATATGAACTCCATGATCTCTGTTGAACTCAACCATGCCCCTATCACAACCTCACACTTGCCCATACCTCAAGTACACCTAGACTTGACTTTTTTGCAAAAACCCCATACCAATCCCACAGTGACACAACAACTATTCTGACCAACCAAGACTTTACAAACACACCAAAAGCAAGCCATTTCATATGATCTTAGAGCCTGAATACACACACAAGCCAGCATTCCCAAAAACCTCCCCTTATGCATTTTGCTTCGAATCACACAGCACAAGCATCAAACACAAAAACAAACTTCACAAAACATCTCAGCATGTCTCACTGATCATTTCCCTGCCCTCACTCATCCCTGAAACCTCACATAAACCAAATACGATTTCTTCCCCTCTTTGAACAGAACTCAAGCAATCTC
The DNA here is from genome assembly GCA_963966055.1 of Lathyrus aphaca. NCBI lineage: Eukaryota > Viridiplantae > Streptophyta > Magnoliopsida > Fabales > Fabaceae > Lathyrus > Lathyrus aphaca. Next base: position 138,563,592 of record OZ014522.1, on the reverse strand, counting down.
TCAAACTAGCCCAAATAAACTCCAGATAAGCTTTGCAAACACTTGAGGGAGGTCAGTGGAGTTGATTGGAAGCAAGGAACTGGTCCAGAAGCTCTTGGGTTGAAAGCTTCGATTCAGGTAGCCATGGAAATTAATTTTTCCAGAACTCTTATTTCTTGTTTCTAATATGATCTACATGTTTCCCTGAATGCAATGAGCTTTGAATTTTTGAAAATGATGCAGAAATGAGGATGTATTGTTTGTCTGAAACTTTGCCCGTAAATTTGATTTCTGTTTGTTCTTCATGATTCATGAAAAAGAAATGAATTTTGTTGCTGGATTGTTGTTTAGGATGTTTAGTTGAGTTGATCTGGAGGTTTTGGCATGATTTAGTGAGGTTTTGAGAGAGTTAGGTTAGAGGTCTCGCCGGAGAAGACGACCGGAAGTCTTCTCCGGCCACCTGAAACTCATTAAGCCCTAATTACATCATTAATGAGAGTTTGAATGTGGAGCGTAGATTGGTTTGACTTTGGTTGACTCGCGCGTGAATGTGTGGCCAGGATGCATCATTAGAAACCCTAACCTTGATTAATTAATTAAAATTCAGTTTAATTAATTCATAAACCATTTTAGCCAGATTTGAATCTGGGCCCTTGGATCTGGCGCGCAGTCAACCAGTCCAAGCCCAGATCAAATCCTGGCCATCCCTTGCGCATACTTTCATTTTCTTTTATTTATTATTTCATTTAAATTGTTTTATCTTTCACATTTAATTTAAAATAGCAAAAAATGTTTAAAAATTATGAAAATTTTTGTTAAGATTTTCATTATTTTTCAGAACACAAAAATATTTTTATTTTTTATTTTTTGCATTAAAAATTATTTTTAAATCATTTAAAAGTTTATTTTTAATTAATTAATGAAAATTAATTAATTAAAAATACTTTTAGGTATTTAAAAATCACAAAAAAATTCACATAGCATTTGAAAACATTTAGAAACATTGTCCAACCCTCAAACCAAATTTCTTTTTTGTTCTTGATGCCTTTTGATTATTTTCTTTGGATTTAATTTCATTTTAAGGCAATATTTTGTTTCAAACTTCAAAAATTCATTTCTGCCTAACCATTGAGAGTTGGAAGATGATTCTTTTTGCATTGCATCTTGTATAGCATGTAGTTTATAGGATAAAATTGGTTTGATTTGATCTTGCATTTTCAATTTGTTTAGGATTTTTCTTGACAAGGTACCCCAAAACCCTAGCAATCTTAAGAAATTCACAACTTTCCCTAGGATAAGAATTGGATCCCCTCCTTTGGGCAGTGAGTTTGTATAGGTTTAGGGTATCTTTGATTGCATTTTCAATTTTTTATCATGTCATTTGCTTCTGGTTTTGAATTTTTGCTTTGTGTGATGCATATAACCCTAATTTATGCCTTCCTTTGCATTCATCTTCCATTTGCTTGCATCCAATGACTTGCCATGACATTTTGTGCATCCATTTGATTCATAAGACATCTTAGGGCATATTATAATCATGTGTGATCATTGCATCTTTCATTTTCCATGTTGTATGTCATTTGCATTTCATAACTTTTCATGTACATCCATGGTTCAAAACATGCTTCTCTTGCATCCATATGTTTGTATGATCATTCTAAAGCCTTGCCTCATGTTTGCATCATCTCTTAGCATCATTAACATCATACTTATGCTTCTGGTTTTGGTTTGCATCATGACATTGCATCTCATTTTGCATTGCATTTCATTTCTTTTGCTAACTTTTCTGGTGGTAAGTTACTTTGAGAAGTGAATTTGCCTTCACTTCTCATAATCTCTTTTCATCTCTTTCACACTTCCCTTGCTTCATTTTGTATGTGTATTGGATTGAGCTTTCTCATTCATGTTCATCTCTTACCTTCTTTCTTCAAGCAACTTGTCTTCTTAAGTGAAGCAAGTTGTTTTGCTTCTCTTTGCTCCTCTCATCTGCTTCTCTCCTTGGTGGTTCCTTGAAGATTTCCATCTTAAACCCCACAAACCCTAGGAATGACCAAGCATGATAACAATTAGGGTTTGATTAGTCCCCCACTTAGCTTTTACCTTTGTGTCTCTTTGAGTCTTCTCTTCTCATCTCATAATCAGGGACTAAACCCTAAAGGCTTTAAGGCTTTGTGATTAAGCTTATGCCTGCATCCTTCTATTAGGATGGAGTGTATAACTTTAATCCTAAGAGTTAAACCCTTAATGTGTTTAAGTCCTTTAATCAATTCACTTAATAATCATCAAGACATCAAGCTTGTAACTTGGGCCTTGCATTAGGGTTCTAATTCTTCCTTAACTGGTTAAGAAGGACTAACCCTAGTGTTAATGGACAAGTCCCCCTCAAGTTGTCTTACAAACCATAAAAAACACTTCTTCATCATACCATTAACTAAAATCCATCTAATAAAGGCTTTGTTTTGTCATGAGGTTAATCCCTAATCATGGATTAAGTTGAGGAGCTTTCCTCAGCTTAAATGCTCTCATCTATTATCCTTCTATTAGGATGGTGTAATGAGTCCATTAAATCCTTGATTATGGCTTAATCTCATTACTTAACACTAAACAAAAACACCAAAAACATCTAAATAATCACAAGTAGGTTAATGATCTTAATCCTACATCATGGTGATTAAGTGTGAGATGCTGACTTCACACTTAAGGTACTCTCATTACCCCTAATCAGAGGGAGGATGTGATGAGTTTACTAATCCAGTGGTTTAGGCTTAAGCTCATTTTCTTACGACAAAGTTCCAAAAGCAATAAAAGATTGAAAACACAAAAACAAACAATAATCGTCTCCTCCGAGATTCTTTTCTCATCTCATTCACTAATAAGCGAGAACTTGCTTCTTCCGTCTAATGCAAGACAGTTTGCACCTGAGCCAGACAGGTCATACACTTGAGCATAGACAAGTAAGCAGTTCACAAGCCAATTTATCTTTCAGTCTCTTTGGGTCGAACTACGGTGTTCTGACTTCCTCATTGCACGAGAGGATACGTAGGCATAACTTAACAATTATCGAACAAAAGTCTCTGTATATTCCCCCCTTTTTCAGCTTTATTCTTTTTAGCCTCATATTCTTGAGCATTTCATTCATTTCTTACACTGACACTTCTCTTATACACTTCACATTTCTTTTACACTGACACTTGCATTCTTTCCAGCTTTGATACATAAATTACACTGACACTACCCCTTTAAAACACAAATCTTTTAAGCGTGGATCCCGTCGAGTACGGCGGACAATCTGGGTGCTAATACCTTCCCAGATTGTAACCAACCCCCTTTCTCAGTCTCTCTGGTTCGCAACCGTCTTATCCATATCTTTCTTAGGTTTATGCAGCATTACCTTTCCTCCGGGATAAAAATGCCTAGCTGGCGACTCTTTATTTCTCTTGAGTTCACTCCTGTGTGTTCTCATTCCCTTTTCGCCGACCGTTCGCGTCTGTACCCCTTTTTGACCTGGGGTGTCATTTGGTGGGAGCGACACCAGGCTTCGAACAACGACTCTCCTTGGTGTTGGGTAAATCTGGTTATTAGGTTTCGAAGAAGAGCGGTCTTACTTGGGGGAAAATATCTAGCAAGGAAAACCTTTCTAAGGTCTTCCCAAGTTGTTATGGAATTGGGTGGAAGGGAATCTAACCATGATAGAGCTTTATCTCTGAGGGAAAAGGGAAATAATCTTAAGCGTATCGCCTCAGGAGGAGCTCCATTGGTTTTAAAGGTGTCTACTAACTGAAGAAAGTTTTTTAAATGTTGGTTTGGGTTCTCAGTAGCAAGACCAGCGAATTGTCTCTGTTACACTAATTGCAGTAGGGATGATTTAAGTTCAAAATTATTGGCTGGGATAGCGGGGTTTATTATACTAGAACTAGGTTCCTCGTTTGATGGTTGGGCGAAGTCCTTAAGAGGTCTTCGGTTTTGATCTTCGGCCATAGCTCTCCTATTCCTATGGAAAAACAAACGTGCGCGAGCGTAACGTTCAGGTTCAGCTAGAGGGTCTACTAAACTTCTGGCACTGCGAGTCTTTCGCATTGACCGGTGGGTAACAACCTTAGTCTAAACGGTATAACTACAGGGTATGATATTTGACGAAATTGGTCCCCGGCAACGGCGCCAAAAACATGATGCGTGTTTTTCGCAAGTGTACAAACACGTCAGAGTAATATAAAAGATTGTCGAATCCACAGAGACCAAGTGTCAATCTATCGTACTTGTTGTTATGGTGTGTATCTAAGGAAACCGAATATAATGGTTTTAAGGAGTGCGCAATGGTAAATAAAATAGTAATTTTAAACAATTAATAAATACAGGCTCTAATGTAATTCACGTAATCAATAGATATTCCGCTACTTGTTAATAGAACTACTTATGGGCAATGTTTTCTACTTTGAAAAGAACTAATTTAACAGGAACTGTCGCTTTCGCGTATTCAGAACCGAGTTGTCCTCTCTAATCAACCCCTGCTATTGTCACGGATAAAAAGGTGCATACCGCGTTAGATTAGTAAACCTATTTTTAAGAAATATAGTATCTTAACTAAGTTGAAAAGTACTTTAACCTGGATTTCTTAGCAAAAAGAGGTTCTTACGAACCAGACTTTAAACTTCTTTACGCGTCCGAAAATCGTTTTAAAATCTCTTTTCTTTTTAATCTAAAAACTCCTAATGAACTGGACAAAGCGCTTTTGGCTGTTTTTGAAATAGTTAAAAACAATTAAACTTATATTGAAAGTTAAAATAACCCTTAAGTGTTTCCACGAACAATTGTATGGATTACTGGTTCGATTACGATCCTTACATTTTAACCTTTATGGATTTAGTTAGACATGGTAAAGTAAAAGTTCTTTTTATAATTTTACATAAAAGTAATTAGTGCGAGTGCGGAAAGTAAATAAAAGTAGTGCGAGTGCGAGAAATAAAGGTATTTAAAGCGAGTGCGGAAAATAAACGAAAGTAGTGCGAGTGCGAGAAATAAATAAAGTAAAGAGAGTGCGGGAAATAAATAAAGTAAAGCGAGTGCGGGAAATAAATAAAGTAAAGCAATGCGGAAAGATAAAATACGAACTGGAATTAAAATGGCGGCAGGATTAACTTCCTCCCAGAGTGCTCCAAAACTCGATCACACAGACGTATACAGACTCGATCACTCGATTGCAGTACCACCCCGATGTGGAATGACAACTAATTTAAAACTGATATAAAGAGATTCTAAGTTTGGATGAAGAAAACGAAATTCTAAAGTCCTATTTATAGGCAAATCTTAAATGGGAAATGACCAGGATGCCTTAGTGGAGGGAACCACTTTTGCCTTGTGGCGCCCGCCACAAGGCCATGGCGCCCGCCATGAGAGCAAATGGAAGAAGAAAGTGGGGATCGTGGGTCTTGGCAGTTGTGGAGTGGTCTTGAGACGTGGCCACGTCATGGCGCCAGCCATGGCCGATGCCGTAAGTGTAAAAAGCTGAATTTCTTGGTTTTCATCAGTTTCCACTCCTTTTTCGCTCCTCTTCTCGATTTAAGCCCTGATTGCATAGAAAACCTGAAAATAAAGAAAAACAAAGTAATAGCATAACAAAATAACAATAAAATCTAAGAATGCATGCGAAATCGGAGTCAGTAATACGGTGAAATTTAGTGTTATCAGGGAGCCTCAAGAGCGTTCATTCAAGAATTTGAGGAATGCTAGACTTCAGAATTCAATTTTTCCGTTATTTAATTATAAAAAGATTTGAATATTCGAGTTTGGAAATGGTTTGATGGCGAGACACGGTGCACTCAGCTTACATGGTTTGCGAATAAATTAAAGCGATAGAAAACGGACAAATAAATTAAAGGAAACCATTCAGAGGCGTTGGACCTTTAATCCGGGCGCGTCGAAATATTGTTTGTTAACTTCCTTAGAACTGATTTAAAGTTGAAATTGTTCTATGAGGAGTCGAGCTCTTTTTGTTGGAATGCGATAAATAAATTAAATCGGCTAAATTAAATTGCGGAAATTAAATCTAAATAATAAATACAAATAAATTAAACTAAATTTGATAACATAGCGAATAATCGAAATAATACAATAAAAATAAATAAACTAACTAAATGGTCTCATATTGATTAAATTTCCCAACTTAATGAAATCAAAAATAATTTAACCGTTTAATATATCATCGGCCCTAAAAACTAAATCAAACGATACACATTTTTCTCAAGATATTTTCATAGCTGAAGAAATTACTAAAAGATTATTAATATATAAACAAAATACACTCTAATAAAATAGAAATAGAAAAAAAAGAATTAAGGCTCAAGCCAGGGGTGCAGGTCAGATTTGAGGGCGTGGACAGAAATTCGATCTCATGAGCCTAAGCCCAAAACCAAAATTCAGAAATAATAATTTAAAAAAAACAAGTGATGTTGTGTTGTGTGTAGCAGTTGTTAGTCTGGATGTGTAATAAATAATAAAATTGGGCTGATGGTGAAACTTGTTGGTCTTGAAAGCTCAGTAAAAAGAAACAAACTAGTTAATGACCTAGTAAACATTATAATAAAAGAAATAAAAAAAACGTATCCAAATTAAAACCAAAAGAAACACGTTCCTCTCAAACGCCTGTTTTCCTATTTTCTAAAAACACAAAAAAAACAAATCGCCTTATCAGAAAATCAAAGCAACAAACGACATCTACCTTTCAAAACGATTCACAGTGGCTAGAAACAAATGGAAAGAAGAAAAAGAAACAGAAATGCTCGCTCGGCCTTCTCTCTCACACCGCATTCGCACCCTCCCTCTCAATCTTGCGACGCGATTCAGATCTGCGTATCAGAGCTCACCCTCACTGTGAACAACCTTTTTCTCGCCGCGATTTTCGGATCCTCGCATTTTTCGGCTTGGATGAGTTTGTTTCAGATCGATTCTGGATTTTGGATGTTCGTCGGTATGGCTTTGATCAGTAGTTGTGAGTTTCGCGTTCGAAACCGCACGCGGTTTTGTTGGTGATGAGTGGTTTTGAGGTTTGCTCACCTCTCAGAATTTATCGCGGTTCGGTTCGTGGTGGGTTCCGTTTTGGCTTGCGGTTGTGAGTGGCGGGGTTATTGCAGATTTACGGTGGAACTCTCAAGCGATTTATTTTTTTTTGCGATGGTGTTTGGTTCGGTGGTTTAAAGGTGTTTCAACGACTTCGTGAAAATCTCTCGGCAGGTTTGTATTTCATTTACAGTTCGTTTGTTTCTATTTTTGTTTGGGTGGTTGTCAGTTCTGAGCTTCTCTGTTTTTTGGTTTGGAATTTTGGTGATGATGTTTTTGACAGGTGGTTTGTATTGCATAGAAAAGAAAAAAAAATTCTAGTTGTTTTTTTTATTATGAGAGGATGAAGAGCAAAGAGGTATTTGGTTTTGCAGAAAAAAAATTGGATTTGGATTGTGAATTTTTTGTAGTTTTTTTTAAGCTTGGTGTTTTGAGTGACTTTTTGCAGGGTATTGTTTGTGTATCCAAGCCTGGTTTGGGTATGAATGAGATACTGATTTTATAGTAGAAATTGGAGAGGGATAGAAAGGTAAGATTGGTGAGAAACTTGAGGATAAAGATTGAAAAAAAAATCTGATTTTGTGAGCTGTGATCATCAAAAGTTTGTTGCAGAAAAATGAGTGGAAAATTAGTGTTGGTGGTAGAATTGAGGTAGTCACATGGAGAGATATTTTATGTTAAAACAAATTGTAATAATAGTAATACTAATAATAATAATAATAATAAAAAGTGAATAAAAAATAATAATAATATTAATAAAAGTAAATAAAAAAAAATAATAATAAAAAACTAGAAAGAGTGAATTTTTTTTGTAATCTTTTTTGAGTAATAGTTTTAAAAGGTGACAAAGCAATAGTAATAAGAATAATAATAATAGTAATAATAATAGTAACATAATAAAAGTAACAAATAGAATTTTTTTGAATTTTTTTACAATGGGTGACAAATGGATGAATTTAGAAAAAAAAAAGTGGATATGAAATAATGAAACTATGTATGGCGAAAAAGAAATAAAATGGATATATTATTTTTTTTAAAAAGAAAAGTGGGAAAAATTGATTGATTTTTTTTTTAAAATTGATAAATGAAAAAAATGTGACAGAAAGGGTTAAAATAATAATCAGACGAAACACCACAACACATTGAATTTTTAACACTGCGCACAAACAAACTCGACCTGACAAATTCGGAGAAACCTCGATTTTTTTTTGCACAAACCCGGAAGAGAAAAATAAAGACATGTTTTAGGATTTTTTTTCAAATATTGGTTAGACAGAAAAATAGAATGGTGCATATTTTTGGATTTGTGATAAATGGTTAATAAACAGAAAATAAAATACTAAAGGTAGGACAAATTTGGGGTATGACAGTTGCCCCTATCAAATTGGCTTAGACCGAGTAAGATGAACTGGCTCGCATTCAAACTTTCAAGGTATACGATAATTAGATACTAACAGACTCCGAATTTGTCCGACAAAAAGAAAATAAGTAATGATAAAAGCTGATGATTGAAAACTGCAAGATGGGTGACAGAAAGAAACAAGTTGACTGAAAGTAAAATAATCACTATCACCAAAAGGATGATAAGGTGACCTCAGCACTCGAACTAGGTCAATATGGATACCGAGTGACAGAAAAATAAATAATTACTTACCACCAAAAGGATGATAAGACGATCCCAACACTCGAACTAGGTTTATATGGATGCCGAGTGACAGAAAATTAAATAATCACTTACCACCACAAGGATGATAAGACGATCTCAACACTCGATGCTAGGTCGATATGGATGCCGAGTGACAGAAAATTAAATAATCACTTACCACCACAAGGATGATAAAACGGTCTCAGCACTCGATGCTAGGTCGATATGGATGTCGAGTGACAGAAAATTAAATAATCAATTACCACCACAAGGATGATAAGGCGATTCCAACACTCGAACTAGGTCGATATGGATGTCGAGTGACAGAAAATTAAATAATCACTTACCACCACAAGGATGATAAGGCGATCTCAGCACTCGATGCTAGGTCGATATGGATGCCGAGTGACAGAAAATTAAATAATCACTTACCACCACAAGGATGATAAGGCGATCTTAGCACTCAATGCTAGGTCGATATGGATGCTGAGTGACAAAAAATTAAATAATCACTTACCACCACAAGGATGATAAGGCGATCTCGGCACTCGATGCTAGGTCGATATGGATGCCGAGTGACAGAAAATTAAATAATCACTTACCACCACAAGGATGATAAGGCGATCTCAGCACTTGATGCTAGGTCGATATGGATGCCGAGTGACAGAAAATTAAATAATCACTTACCACCACAAGGATGATAAGGCGATCTCAACACTCAATGTTAGGTCGATATGGATGTCGAGTGACAGAAAATTAAATAATCGCAACCACCAAAAGGATGATAAGACGACCCCAACACTCGAACTAGGTCGATATGGATGCCGAGTGACAGGAAATTAAATAAACGACCCCCTGCCACCAAAGGGAAAACCGGGTGACTGAAAATTTAATACGACCCCCGCCATCAAAGGGAAAACCGGATGACTGAAAATTAAATAAACGACCCCCGTCACCAAAAGGGAAAACCAGGTGACTGAAAATTAAATAAACAATCCCCGCTGCCAAAGGGAAAACCAGGCGACTAAAAATTAAATACGACGATCGATCCTGGATCCTGACTTATGCATGTATGTTTGTTTTTTTGGAAATGGTATTCCATAGCAATGGAAATACGATGAGAATGCTTATGCACTGAGATGAAAGTTGAAATGTTGGGGATATGAAAAGTTGATTTATTTATGTATGCAAATGATGCGTATGTTGTACATGATTGATGTAAATGATGCGTACTGATGCATATGAGGTAAATGATGCATAATGATGCATATGAGGTGATTGGAAAACGTAAGGTGCCAGCTTGGTGGACTTTTGGAATGGTAGTTGCCAATAATGATTGGACTTTGGGTGGGTGGAGGGTTTGATTCCCCGACACTCGATCTTCGATAATGTATGGTTAGAAGATGAATCTGAATGCTCCAAGTTCGATCACTTGCTGATGAGCAGAGCGACTTGGTTGACACATGAAGATTGCTTTGCTTTCAAAAGTTTTCAACGTCTGGCAAGAACTGCTTGTTTAGGTGGGGAGTAGAGATAGGAAGATTTGCTCCTTGTTTGCTTGCCCCTGACTATAGGGTATTTGAAATAAATCTGGTGAGGAAGCTTTGACAATAGCCATGGCATGATCTGCCCCTGTATCTGGATTTGGTAGGTATTTGCCCCTAATCGAGCTATTTGAAGATGATTTGTCCCTGATTAAGCTGATTTTGAAGAAGTTTCGATTTAGTACCAATGAAGTTCAAGTTTGTCTTTGATTGCCCCTTGTTGGGATTGCTTCGATGTCAAGCACTAATTTGCAATTAAATTGTTCATACACAAATGGTAGTGTTAATGCAACGTTCATGTAAGTTTTGAAAAAGTCAATTCATTTGAATGCTGTGTGTAATACCCCAAATTTCCCTCTCCTGTTTAGCATCATCACCAAATCATAATCATCATCAACATGTCATGTCCTTCACATATTGCATAGAAAAATGAAGTATAGCACTTGCATGATCCAGTATGAGGTATATGATCAATCAACAAGGAAATTCAAAGCTCACAGGGCATTTTGCAAGTTTGATATCAGGGTCAAGGCCTTAAAAAGGATTGAGGATCAAAATCAGGTCAAAACGGTTGGCGCCGGGTTATTCTTGAGGTTTCCCACCAAAAGGAGGGAAAATTTAAAATTCACTGGCGTTAACCGGTTGACGGATTGGTTAACCGGTTAACGGCTGCGAATTTTGAATTCCAGCAGCATTTTCAGCATGTGCTTGGCTCCAAATTTCCAAATTTCTGATTTTTTTTTCATTTTGAATTAAAGAGAAGGATCTAGAGCACCTATCCAAGCCTAATCCCAATGCAAAATCCTAATCACATTACCAAACCATAATTTTGGATCCCAAGACTAATTTTTGGGACCCAAACCTAAATCATATTTAATCCATTTCTCTCCAAACCAAAGTGAAACTCTCACAATTTTCATTCTCATTCTGAATTTTCACTATTCTATCTCAATTTTCTCTCATTTTTTCTCCCACGTTTTCCAAATTCACTAAAAGTTCCTCTTTGAAGATCACATAACCTTGCCTTGAGGTGTGTAGATCTTGGAACTAGACCTCTATCCATAGCTTCTTTGCATCATTTTGCTGGTTTAATTGGTGATTCAGATCTGGTTTGGGATCTAGAAGTGCTTTTGGATCCAAAATTCTGCATCAAGATCTTGTTCTTGCATTTATTTTGCACGGAGTGTGAAGCTTAGCACCAGATCTTCAAAGTTCATCGCGAGATCGCTCATTTCCAGCTCAATCAACAACTACCAAAGCATACCTCAGCTTTGTAGGTTGGTTAAATTCAGATCTAACTCTATTTTAGCTTATTTGCATGCTTGTGCTCTAGATCCATCATGTGCTTGTGTATTTGCTTGTGTTGCTTGATTTGATTGGTTGATTTGTAATCGGATCCATGTGTTAATGTTCATGAGCTTGATGATTCCATTTGATGTGAATTGATCCTCTTATTTCATGCTCAATTGATTGCTGGTCTGGTGTGAGATTATTTGAATAAGCTGGTTGTGAGCTGATTTTCTGCAGGAATTGTTGTTGTTTATTCAGTGTTAACCGGTTAACGGATTGGTTAACCGGTTAACGCACCTGTTTCTGTGCTGTTTTTTTGCAGGTTTGGCTTGGTTAAACGGTTAACGCTTTGGTTAACCAGTTAACACTGATGCAGTGGGCCACTTTTGAGTTATTTTTAGCATGTCTGATCCCCTTACTTGTTTTAAATGCCATGGATCATTATATGATCATTGAATATGATTGTTTAGGGTGATTTTCTTGCTAGTTGATGCATGCTTCCATGTTCTCGACACGTAAATGCTTGTATGCGTAAATTTGACATGTTATTTGACCTTTGTTGATGTGAGATTTGAGCATGCCATTTTCCATGATTTTATTGATGAACATGTGCTGTATTTTGCTAACACTTGCAGGGGCTTATAGTAAGTGAAGTGTGGATGTTCGTCCATATTTCAACTCTTCATCATTTTCCTTTTAAGTTGTTTTCTGCTTGTGTTTTTTTGATGTGCCTTATGCCATCATGTGGTGCAACTCTTTTCTTCCCCCTTTAGGAGCAACTTATCTCCTTTAGGAGTAAGTTTCTTGCTAGCTCTTGCTTCCTCTTCTTCTTGTTCCTCTTTGGTTCTTCTTTCTTCTTCTTAGGATAGTTGAAACCTCACTAACCTTAAGACCACTTTTGCATGACAACTTTAGGTTTAGTCTTTCCCCATGTTAGACTTTTTCCTTTTTGCTACTTTGGTTTCTTTCTCTTCTCATCTCAAAACAAAACCTAAAAAACACTTAATAATGGTTGAGGTAGCCTTGTGTGTATGGACTTATTCCATGGGGCACTTGTGGTCTTCCCATATTGGGATAGTACAAGCTTGTCTAGCATGATGTACAAGTCTAATCATGAGACTACTTTCACAAAGAAAAATCATAAAAAAACTTCTTCATTTTCAATCATTAAAACACCTAATAAATTCAACAAGTCAATGAAATTAGGCCCTTGCCTTTGGAAACAAGTTTTAGGGATCTTCTCCTTACTTTGTGTACTTGTTCTATTATTCCATCTTGGAATGTAGCAGCAAGTACACATTCCATGGGAAAGAGATTGAGTTCATTCTCTTATGCTGCACCAAATAAAAGCTCTAAAAAACAAAAACAAACAATAATCGTCTTTCCTTCGGGAATTTATTTTCTCATCTCCTTCGCTCCTTCCGCGAACTTACTTCTTCTTGTCACTTTGCAAGACGGTTACGCACTCGTCGTCTGAGTCTGCAACACCTGAGCATTGACATAGGCAGTTCAAGCCTTAAGACACAAGCAATCTTTTCCACCCTTAGTTAGGGGAACTACGACGACTCTGATCCTCATTTTCCCGATGAGGTACGTAGGCAGCGGGGTAGGGCCTGTTCAAGCACACTCTTTTATTTTCCCTACATTTTCCCCCTTTCTTTTATTTTCTTTTCCAGTTCTAGTCATTCTTTTTGCAGCAGCTTTCATTTCTTCACCCTTTGAAACAGTTTCTTTGCAAGTGCGGATCCCGTCGGGTACGGCGGTCAATCTAGGGTGCTAATACCTTCCCAGGTTGTAACCGACTCCCGAACCCAGTCTCTTTGGTTCGTAGGACCTGTGTCCTTCCTTTCTTTTCTTCGGTTTGTGCAGCATTACCATTCCCGTTCCTTCGGGATAAAAATGCCTGGCTGGAGACTCTACCTCTTTCCGCGCCACTTTTGCGTTTGTACCAGGATGGAAATCCAGGGAGCGACAACTGGCGACTCTACTGGGGATCGAACCCAGAATCTCTGGTTCCCCTGAGAGTGTCTCCTAGCATTTGCGTTTTTCTGTTTCTTTGGGTGTTGATTGTTTGCTGTTGTGTGTTTATTTTACTGTTGTTTATTTATAGTTTTATTTACAGCTTTATTTACAGTTTTCAGTATTTATTCTTATGCATCATATATATTATACTGGACTATCTAGACTGGATTGTTTTCTGTTTGGTGGGACTTGGGTGATACCGTTACTATGAGATGGGCTCATTACCAAGGCTCGGGTGCACCTTAGGACTTAGAGTGGTTCCACTTTGGCCTCATGAGATCTTGTCATGGGGGTAGTAGTGAGTTCCATGCCCAGATTTGCGACCGTCTTGGAAATGTCTTGATTTGGGGATCTTCCTCTCTCATTTCATAACCTTGATAGTTATGTGCAGCTGGGGACCGATCATTGAGGACCTTTGTAGAAACATCCCTCTCTAGTGGTGACAGTGGCATACCACATTTTGTGGCAAACCCATTCGCACCCGAGGGCCCACTGGGAACTCGCATAGGATGGCCTGGTTCTGTTATAGGAACTCAATCAAAGCATCTGGTCGTATGATGATAGTATTGTACCCTTCGGGATGAATGTACTATTGTTTCTCGATTCCAGCGCTTGAAGCTAGGAACTTATAAAGGATGCTTGTTTTTCCCGGACTCACGCTGAGGCCTCCCTGAGTAGTACATAATGCCAAACTGATTCCCTGATCTGGTCATGAGCTGTTTCTCGGAAATGGTGAACATATTATTGCTATTCGGCTTTGAGATTCTGTAATGTTTGACCCGGAGCATACCCGTGAGATGGGGAGGGGTGTATAGGTTTGCAGGAACCTTTGACCTCCACATACCCTCATTATCAGTATGCTCTATGTTGTGATTTGGTTATTATGGTTCTGGATTTCTTAATCTTTGGTTTTGATGGTTCCTGTCAGAGAATCTTGGTTTTCAGTCACTTGGGGCCATAATATCCAGTATCCAAATGGTTCCAGATTGATCATATGCCTGCATTGCATTTGCATCGCATCATACTCGCATTAACTATTTGTGTTTCCATTTCAGGTTTCCTGTTTACGTTTTAGAACCCAGTTCTGGTAAGTGTAAGTTTTCCAGATGGCAGAAGTTAAGAAGATTACAAGAAAAAGAAATGTCCATTACACTTTTCTTCAACCAGAAGTCAAGAGTGTTCAGAGACCAGCAGGGCTGATGAATGATCAGTTTTTAGGAAACTTCAGAAAGAGGTATGGTCAGATTTTGAAGTACATGGATAAACCTACTGCAGACCAAAAAGATAGCTTGCACACTTTGCTTCAGTTCTACGACCCTCTGCTGCGGTGTTTTGTATTTCCAGATTATATCTTGGCTCCTACCTTGGAGGAGATTTCCAATATTTTGGGTATTCATGTCAGAGATACTTTGCCTTACTATGGATCAAAGATAGTTCTCAAGGAAGAAGACATATCCAGAGTCTGTCGTATACCAGCTGCTAAGGTCAAGAGAGCTTTGTAGGTTAGTGAGGGCAGAGGACTTCCATGGGATGTGCTTATACCAGATGCTGAAGGGTACGCTAAAGAAGGTAAGTGGGGAGATTTCGGTGCTGTGGTGGCCCTAATGGTATATGGATCCAGTCTTTTCCCAGGAGAAAATGAGTTTGTGAGTTTGGAGGTGATGTCCATTTTTGCTAAAGTCAACCCTGTATCGACCTTGTTGGGAGATTTCTATCACAGTGTTCATTACCTGAATGAGAAAGGAAGAGGTAGACCGGTGAGTTGTTGTGCTCCATTATTTGCTGATTGGTTTGCTAAGCAATTACCAAAGTCGGGTCCCTTCAAAGAAATGAGAGAATAATGGAGGTGGTCTAGGAGATTAATGGGACTGACTTCTGAGGATATATCTTGGGGTTATAATAGGGATTTGTTAGGCAAAGAGTTACTTGTTAGCTGTGGGAGTTTTGCTAATGTGCCCTTGCTAGGGAGAAAGGGTGTGATCAACTACAATCCAGTTTTAGCCAGGAAACAATTTAGATATCCTCTGAGGAATCCACCATGTATCGAAGAAATAACTGAGTCTTTGTACTTTCCTATGGAGGGAAACAAAGAATTAGTTATACAGGCATCTCAGGCTTGGGCTCATAGGGTGAAGAAAGGTAAAAAGGATTTTTGAAGGGTAGATCCCAAGACATATCCTCCTTTTTCTACATGGTTACAAAAGCGTGTAAAGGAATTGCTCATGCCGTTTTCAGTGGAAGTTCCCTTATATCCCAAAGAAGTGCCATGTCAGAACACTGTTTCTCTTGAATATTATAAGAAGTTGGAAGCTCAGTTGCACGAGGTCCGGGTAGATAATTCTGAAATGGTTAACTTGTACCACCTCGCTAATCGTGCTAATATTGAAGCAGAGGAAAAGCTACAGAGGATGCAGGTCATCTTAGAAACTAAGGAAAAAGAGTTTGCTGGAAGAGAAGCTCATTTTTAGAGATTGGGTCTAATGGAATAAAAAAGAGAAGCAGAGCGTAAGAAGACTTTGAAGACTCTTAAAGAAGCTCTTCAATCCATTGCTTGGTTACAGTGCCAAAGGGAACAGGAGCAGAAGAAGTACAAAGAAAAGGAAGAGTTCTTCGAGGTATAGATGGCCTTCAAGAAAGAAGAAGCAGAACAAGTTCACAAAATACGAAGGGAAAAGACTCAGCAATTGGAGGAGGCAATGAAGGAGATTGCAGATTTTAAGCTGAGAGCAGGCGTGAAGAAGAACCAGACATAGTTGATAGCTGCAGAAGAAGAACCTGAGTCTTCCTTTAGCCTAGAGTTTTAGTTTATTTGTATCCAGACTACCTACAGGCTTGTTGTAGGAGTCTTGCTTTATCGTTTTGTTCATGTATTGACTTGTAACCCTCCGGGGAATTTGTTCGTGTTCTAACTCTGGCTGCCAGTGGGTTATCCATGTTATGCAATACTAAGTTCCAGTTACCATTTTTGAGTACGCAAAACCTGTTTGTTCGGGACTGCTAGGATCTAAACACTCTTCAAAAAGAGAAAACCAATGCTCAAAAGGGCTATCTGGAGTATTTTCTGTCAAAAATACCAGAATTGGGGCATATTAATGCCTGAACATGGAAACATGAATAGTTACATTGCATGCATATAACGTGTTTGTTGTTTTGCAGGTATGTCTCCAGTGTTCTAACGTTCATGTCACTTTCAGGCACTATAGCTCCCAAGAAGGTTCAGAGACAGTCAACGGTGCACAGATACCCTACAAAGGTGAATAGAGAAAGAGCAATGGAGCAGATGCAAGCAGATCTGGCTGATTTAAGGACGAGAATGGACAACTTCATGACCCTCATGGCTGGGATGGGTCAAACTCAAGAGCGTTTGCGCGAGGTGGTAGAGAACAATCAAGTCAGGAACAATGGGACAGTAGATGGAGGTAATCGCAATGGGGCTGGCGCCCGTCATGTTGAAATCCCCGTAGTGCAACCAGGGGTCACTATTGTCAATGATGGAGTGAATAATCTGCAGATGGATGGGCAAGACGAGCAGTTTACATTGCTGGATGAGGCAGAAGGACAAGGGGTTGACATGAATAGAAGGTTCGAAGAAATGGATGAGCAGATTCGTGCCATCCAATCTCAGAGTTCTTTAGGGTTTGACATCACTGATCTGGGCTTGGTGTCGGGGGTGAGAATTCCCTACAAGTTCAAGGTTCCTACTTTTGATAAGTACAATGGAACGACGTGTCCGAAAACTCATCTTCGGTCGTTTGTGGGAAGATTTTCCCCGCATACAAATGATGAGAAGTTGTGGATGTATTACTTCCAGGATAGTCTTGTAGGAGCTTCATTGGAATGGTACATGAAGCTTACCAGGGTCAATATCCAGAGCTGGAAGGATTTAGCTGAGGCATTTGTGAAGCAGTATCAGTATAATTTGGATATGGCTCCGAAGCGTACCCAGTTGTAGACAATGTCTCAGAGTGCTAAAGAAGGGTTTAAAGAGTACGCTCAGAGGTGGCGTCAGCTTGCTGCTCGAGTGCAACCTCCATTGTTGGAGAATGAAATGGAATATATGTTTATGGGAACACTGCAGGGGGTGTTTATTGAGAGACTGGCATCTTGTTTGGCAACGAAGTTCAACGACATCGTGATAGATGGAGAGAGGTTTGAGACTCTGCTGAAAATGGGGAAAATTCAAGACACTAGTGCAAGTAGCTCAAGCGGTGTGAGAAAGGCTTTTAGTGGAACTCCAAGAAGAAGGGAGGGAGAGACTAATGTTGTGTACGGTTGAGGTCGGGGCCGCGGATACGGAGGATCCTATGAGCAGGTGGCAGCTGTAACCATCCCCACAGGTCCTGTACAACAACAACAGCAGCAACAGCCGCAACATAACAACTATCAGCAAAGGCCTTATCAACAGAGGCAAGCTCGTCCAGCTGACAGGGTGCTCGAAGTTATCCCAATGACGTACACGGCTCTGCTCCAGAGATTGTTGGAATTGAACTTGGTTCAGTTGAGGACGTTAGCACCACCTCCACCTGGAGAGCTTCCAGTGGGGTATGATGCTAATGCAAGATTCGCATTTCACTCAGGAGCTCCCGGGAACTCAACGGAGAAGTGCAGGGAATTGTAGCATAAGGTCCAGGACTTGATTGATTCAAAGGAAATTAACTTCGCACCACCTCCCAATGTTACATCAAACCCCATTCCGAATCATGGAGGGGCCAGGATAAATGTCGTTGGTAGTGGCGAGGGTTTAAACCTGATCTCGGATGTGGATGAAGTGAAGACTTCCTTGCTGGTCGTGAAAGATAGATTGCTGAAAGGGCAGGTATTCCTAGAGTGTGATTATGACTGTGAGGGATTTTTTAATTCTGTTAATGGTTGTGGGGATTTGAAGGTTGGGCTGCAATGTTTGATTGACGAGGGGTCTCTACAGTTTGACAGAGTTAATGATAGAAGTGATTGTGTGTCTACAGTGACAATCTATTTTGATCCTGCTGAAGTCCTTGTCCGGAGAGAGCCGGTGACCATCTATGTTCCCGAGGTGAGTCCAGTGACCATTACTGTTCCGGGACCAGTCCCTTATACTGATGACAAGGCCATTCCTTGGCACTATGGCTCGGACATGTACGTAGAAGGCCAGAAAGTGGAGAGTCAAGCGGTGACAATTGACCCGACTGTTGTGAATGTCAGAGGAATTGGTGGATTCACAAGGAGTGGGTGTCTCTTTGCTCCTCAAGCTCTTAGAGGTGATCCCGAAGCTAAAGCTGCTGCAAAGGCTAAGGGTAAGCAGATAACAACTGAAGAGGTGACGACTCCTGCTACTAGTCAGAGCACTTTTGAAAAGGAAGTCGAGGAATTCAAGAGAATAATTAAGAAAAGTGACTATAAGGTGGTTGAACAACTGCATCAGATCTCGTCCAAGATATCTATTCTGTCATTGCTGATGTGTTCCCAAGCTCATCGAGAGGCTTTGCTGAAAGTTTTGCAAATGGCGTATGTACCATATGAGATAATTGTCAATCAGTTGGAGGTCGTGGTAGGCAGCGTAAACGCCAGCCATGGGTTGGGATTCACATATAGAGATATCACTTCTGAAGGACGCAATCACAACAAAGCCCTACACATCACCATGGAATGTAAGGGCGTTGTTCTATCGCACGTCCTGGTAGATACAGTCTCTTCTCTCAATGTGCTCCCTAAGAAGGCCCTCATGAAGCTGAACGTTGATGGCGTCGTCCTGCGACCGAGTGATTTGATTGTGAAAGCCTTCGATGGGTCCCGAAGATCTGTGTTTGGGGAGGTGGAGTTACCAGTGAAGATTGGGTATCAGGTATTCAAGAGCACATTCTATGTTATGGATATTCAACCCACTTATAGCTGTTTGCTGGGACATCCTTGGATTCACGCTGCTGGCGCAGTGACATCCATGTTGCATTAGAAGTTGAAATATGTGGTAGACGGCCAAGTTGTTACCGTTTGCGGAGAAGAGGATATTTTTGTAAGCCATCTGTCGACCTTCAAGTATGTAGAAATGGGCGAGGAGATCTATGAAACACTTTGCCAAGCTTTTGAGACGGTCAATGTCAGCACCTTGTCTCCGGAAGTTCAGAGCCACGAGAGGGAAGGGACTCCTATCTACTCCAACAAGCAAGCTATGGAGGTAGTTCAATTCGGAAATGCCCAGGGCTGGGGCAAGCTGCTGGAAGTGGAAAAGAAGGACGACAAGTTCGGTCTCAGATATCAACCTGGTCAGTCCAGCTGGTCTCATGGCAGTAAGCCCATAGCATTCACAAGCGCTGGAATGCTCAACTACGACCATGTTTGTGCAACAGATCCCGATGGGGATAGTGACTGTGACTTGGATAACTGGATTTACCCATGCGTACCTAGGGAGGAGCTCCGGAACTGGTCTGTTGAAGATTTTGTTCAAGTTACTTGGCAGTCAAAGTAATTTTCTTTGTTTCCATTTTATCATACTGCATGTCAAATCCTACACTCTGCCCGAGGTGCATGGATCCATTTGTATGGACACCATGTTTTTAATGCATTTACTTTTTCCATGAAATAAAGGACATTTTTCAAGTAAAGTGCGTTCTCTTTCTTTCGTTTTTAAATTTTTCACAAAAAAATAAATAAAATGGCAATGTTTTTCTTTCCAGTGTTTTTGTGTGTTTGCGTCTCCTACAGATTCTGAAATAAGCACATCATTTATGCAGTGTTGATCATCCGGATTCTCGTGATAACGTTCCTGTTATGACTATGCATGACTTCGACAATCCTATTTACCATACTGATGAAGGGGTTGAGGAAGATTGTGAACTCCCGGAAGAATTGGCCAGGTTGTTGAAATAAGAGGAAATGGTCATTCAGCCTCATCAAGAAGAAATAGAGATCATCAACATCGGGTCTGAGGATGTAAGGAAAGAGATCAAGATTAGGGCCAGTCTGCAGGCCGAAGTAAAGAGAAAGTTGATTGGTATGCTACGTGAGTATGTGGATATCTTCGCCTGGTCGTATCAGGATATGCCAGGGTTGGATACTGACATCGTTGTGCACAAGCTGCCACTAAAGGAAGATTGTCCTCCCGTGAAACAAAAGCTGAGAAGAAATAGCCCTGATATGGCTATGAAGATCAAGGAGGAAGTTCAGAAGCAGTGATGTCGGGTTCCTTGCTGTGACTAGTTACCCACCTTGGGTAGCTAGCATTGTGCCTGTACCAAAGAAAGATGGCAAGGTCCGGATGTGCGTCGATTATCGGGATCTAAATAGAGCAAGTCCAAATGATGACTTTCCATTACCTCACATCGATGTGTTGGTAGATAACACCGCTCAGTTCTCGGTATTTTCCTTCATGGATGGCTTCTCCGGGTACAATCAGATTAAGATGGCACCGGAAGACATGGAGAAAACAATGTTCATTACCCCGTGGGGTACATTCTGTTACAAAGTTATGCCCTTTGGATTGAAGAACGTCGGGGCAACGTATCAATGGGCTATGGTAACTTTGTTCCACGATATGATACACAAAGACATCGAATGCTATGTGGATGACATGATTTCCAAGTCCCAGGACGAAGAAGGACATCTGGTCTATCTCAAAAAGCTGTTTGATAGATTGATAAAGTATAGACTGAGGTTGAATCCAAATAAGTGCACGTTCGGAGTGCGGTCCGGTAAATTGTTGGGTTTCATTGTTAGTCAAAGAAGAATTGAGGTAGATCCTGCAAAAGTAAAAGCAATACAAGATATGCCTGCACCGAAAACAGAAACAGAAGTGCGTGGGTTTTTAGGGAGATTGAAATACATTTCGCGGTTTATATCTCATCTAACTGCCACATGCGAGCCAATGTTCAAATTGTTGAGAAAAGAACAAACGGTCAGGTGGAATAAGGACTGTCAAAGAGCCTTCGAAAAGATAAAAGAATATTTGCAGGAGCCTCCGATTCTAATGCCTCCAGTTCCAGGACGACCACTTATCATGTACTTTACTGTGTTAGAAGGGTCGATGGGGTGTGTGCTAGGCCAACATGACGAGTCTGGTCGAAAAGAGCACGCTATTTACTACCTTAGCAAAATGTTTACCGACTGTGAATCCCGTTACTCACTTCTTGAGAAAACTTGCTACGCTTTGGTATGGGCTGCTCGCCGACCGAGATAGTACATGTTGTCCCATACCACACTGCTAATCTCAAAAATGGACCCCGTCAAGTACATTTTCGAGCAACCAACATTAACCGGAAGGGTCACAAGGTGGCAAATGACCTTAACAGATATTGATATACAATATACTTCCCTGAAAGCTATCAAAGGAAGTGTATTGTCGGATTGCACATCAACCACTTGAGGAAGACTATCAGCCGATGAAGTTTGATTTCCCTGATGAGGACATCGTGTACCTCCAGGCAAGAGATTGCGAGGAACCACTTCTGGAGGAAGGGCCTGACCCCGAATCCAAATGGAAGTTGATGTTTGATGGGGCAGTCAATATCAACGGACGTGCAGTTGGTGTTGTTCTTATCACTCCCGAAGGTGTTCATTTTCCCTTCGCCGCCATAATTACTTTTGGCTGCACCAACAATGAAGCGGAATACGAGGCGTGCATAATGGGAATATAGGAGGCTATTAATCTTCGGATTAAGACTCTTAATATATTCAGAGATTCAGCCCTCGTCATCAATCAGATTATCGGCAAGTGGTATACACATCAAGAACACTTAATTCCTTATAGGGATTATGCCAGAAGACTGTTGACGTTCTTCACAACGGTTAAGCTTCAATACATACCACGAGATGAGAATCAATTTGCCGATGCATTGGCTACTCTTTCTTTGTCCATCAAAGTCTTGTGTTGGAACTATGTGCCCAGGATTGACATCTCCAGGCTTGACGCACCAGCTTATGCTTTCTTTGTAGATGCAGTGTCTGATGAGAAACCTTGGTATTTTGATATCAAGCTTTTCTTGGAAAAACAAGAATACCCAACTGGGGCATCATCCAATGACAAGAAGACCTTGAAAAGACTTGCTGCTAGCTTCTTCTTGAATACAGATGGGGTTTTGTATAAGAGGAACTTTGACATGGTTTTGCTCAGATGCGTGGATAGACACGAAGCAGGCCTGTTAATGCAAGTGGGTTGAAGCAGCGTCTTATGCTAATGTCACTCGTCAAGTGGTAGCCAGATTTCTGAAAAGAGACATCATTTGCAGATACGGAGTACCTGAGCGAATCATTACTGACAATGGTTCCAATTTAAACAACAAGATGATGGCAGAGCTGTGTCGGGACTTTAAGATTCAACATCACAATTCTTCTCCTTACCGACCAAAGATGAATGGCGCGGTAGAGGCAACTAACAAGAATATTAAGAAGATTGTGCAGAAGATGGTTGTCACTTACAAAGTTTGGCATGAGATGTTATCATTTGCGTTGCAGGGGTACCGAACGTCAGTCAGGACGTCAACCGGGGCAACTCCTTTCTCCTTGGTATATGGCATGTAGGCAGTCTTGCCTGTTGAGGTAGAAATTCCTTCATTACATGTAATGATGGATGTGAAGCTTGATGAGGCTGAATGGGTACATGCCCGATATAATCAGTTGTGCCTAATTGAGGAAAAGAGATTAGCGGCTATCTGTCATGGTCAGCTTTATCAGTGGAGAATGAAGCGAGCATTCGACCAACGAGTACGTACTCGAGAGTATTAAGTAGGCAAGCTTGTACTCAAGAGGATCATTCCTCCAGGTTCAGATCACAGGGGAAAGTGGACCCCAAACTACGAAGGCCCATTCATAGTAAAGAAAGTTTTCTCATGTGGGGCACTGATGCTCACTACTATGAATGGAGAAGATTTCCAGTCTCCTATTAACTCATGCGCAATTAAAAAATACTTCGCAGAAAAAGACCCGTTGGACAGAAAAACAGAATTAAAGTTCAGGCAAGAAAATGGCATCCCGACGAGCTAAAAACAGAATAAAAAGCTCGGGCAAAAGTTAGGGAAATAAGAAAAAAGATGTACACCCACTGAGTTGAAAAGCCATATCGGATAGCTCATGCAAAAAAGGGTATCTCGGTGGATTGAAAACCCGAAAGGGCGATCCACGCAAAACAAGGGAATAAGCGAACAACTGCGATCCGGGTAATCTGAACCAAATCACTGTTTCATGCAGCCTGACAATATCAGAAGGATAGGAATCAGTCCCCTCATCTTCTTCAAAAAAGCAAAGGCAAGAACAAAAAGTCTTGAAGACATTCCGGTCATAGCAAGAAGGAAACTCATGGTAATGCCGTGTACATTGCCATTAGGATAATTTCTTTTCTCAATTTTACGGTAGTTACCTCTTTCCAGGTAGCTACTTCCTGATGTAAAACTTTGCCTATTCAGAGGCCACTCAATGAATGAATATTCAGTCAAAAGCCGTGTTGCGTTGTGTTTACTTTGTTTGCAAAAATGTCCTGAATTTTTGGCAAAAAGAACATTACATATGAAACATGTTGATTTTTCTAAAAAAATTGACATTGTAGGGAAACAGTTAAAATAATCTTTGAGTGTCGGGTGATAATGGATGAACAGATCATACCATGCAAATCCCCGGGGCACCTGTGTGTATACTGTTGTTGCAGGTTTTGCAGGGCAATGTTGCACTTTCCCAAGCAGAGAATGCTCCCCAGTTGAGCTATAGCAAGTGGGATCCTCAACGGAGTTTCAAATCTAATCAGAGATGGTGTCACCCCCAAGTGGTGGTCGTTCTTCACGAGAAAGACATGGTTATCCCCAGTAGAGTTCAGATGGAACCTTCCCCATCTGAATCGGAGTAGGGTGGTATCCCCAGCAAAACTTCAAGGCTGATTGAATCATGCTCATCCCCAAGCGGAGTTATTTTTCCACAGTGAATTCCCAACGAGCAACTAAATGCTTGCTTCCCCACAGAGTTGGAATTGTCAGAATTCTCTCCCCAGCAAGGGTTATCTAACCAAGCATCTTCCCCAACGAGCAACTGAATTCTTGTTTCCCTAGTGAAGTCGCCAGCTGAGGTCTGGAACAATCCTTTTCCCCAAGCCAAGTCAGAAGATGGCTATTCCCCGCAGAGTCGTGATCAAGATCCACTCCCGCCGTTGGAGTATTCCCCCGGAGAAGTTGCCAACCTATTTTGGCCATGTGATGATACAAACCGTCGTTCATCTCCCCCAGTCAGAGTTATGCATCGTCAAAGCCTCTTGACTAGGCTCCTCTACAGAGTCGGGATTGTTGCTGCCAACCAGGGCAATTCGTTTGATGCTCGTATGCATCTCCTGACACTCGTATGTGTTGGGCATTCCGTTTGTGCTCGTCTACATGTCCTGACACTCGTCTGTGTTGGGCATTTCGTGTGGTGCTCGTCTGCATGTCCCGGCACTCGTCTGTGTTGGGCATTTCGTTTGGTGCTCGTCTGTATTTCTTGGCACTCGTCTGTGCTGAGTACCTATTTTGTGCTCGTCTGCATGCTCTACGACACTCGTCTGTGTTTGATGTGTGATAAGTGCTCGTCCGCATTCCCAGCAATCGCTCGGTCGTGAATTTTCTCCTCGACAGAGTTATGTTTCTCACCAGGCATTTGATGCTCGACTGCAATCCTCAGCACTCGTTTGTGTTGCTATCTGCTTATTGTTCGTCCGCAACTCTCAACACTCGTCCGTGTTTGACATCTATTCAGTGCTCGTCTACATCGCGCCAGCACTCGTCTGTGTTTGATGGTTGCTCGTCTGCATCCCCCTCGGCACTCGTTTGTGTTTGATGTTTGGTATCTACTGGATGATCGTCTACTTGCTCATTACTCGCTCGTTTGAGAAAAATTCTTCAATTCTCCTCGACAGAGTTGTGTTTCTTACTAGGACGTCGTCGCTTGTTTGCTTTCCCCAGCGGTCGCCTGTGTGTGGTGAATGTCGTTGCTCGCACTCGTCTGTGTTTGATATGGTTGATGTTCGTACGCAACTCTTAACACCCGTCCGTGTTTAACGCTAGATAGCTGCTTGTCTGCATTGCCCCAACACTTGTCTGTGTTTACACTTTGTTGATTGCTCGTTTGCTTTCCCCAGCAGTCACCTACGGTTGGCAGATGCTGATGCTCGTCCACACTCCCTAACACTCGTCTATGTTCGAAATCTAATGATGCTCCCCAGCACTCGTTTGTGTTTGAAATCTAATGATGCTCCCCAACACTCGTCTGTGTGTAACATCTGTTCGATGCTCGGCACTCGTCTGTGTTTGAACTTATGTGATGCTCGTATGCGTTCTCCGAGACTCGTCTGTGTTTGTTATCTGTTTGAAGCCATTTGCATTGTTGGATACTCGTCTGTATCATCCTTCCCACTCGTATGTGCTAAATTTTACCCATATGTACTGAGTTTATAATCACTCCAAGTACTCGTTTGTGTTGGATTTCCGGTACTCGTATGTATTGTTGCCTCAAATGCTCGTCTGTGTTGACTTATACCCGTATGAATGCTGATTTGGTAATTGCTCTGGTACTCGTCTGTATTGCTACTCCAAGTGCTCTTCTGTATTGGATTTCTGGTATTTGTCCATATCAGTGGCTGATATTCGTCTGTATCCTCGCCTGAAGCGCTCGTCCGTTTTTCTTGGATCATCGTTTGATATTCGTTTGTATCATTGACTTATAGCACTCGTCTGTGTTCTCTTGATGATCATTCAATGCTCGTTTGTATTGAAGAGGTTTGAAGTCCTGACGGTGGGATTAA
The DNA here is from genome assembly GCA_963966055.1 of Lathyrus aphaca. Classification (NCBI taxonomy): domain Eukaryota; kingdom Viridiplantae; phylum Streptophyta; class Magnoliopsida; order Fabales; family Fabaceae; genus Lathyrus; species Lathyrus aphaca. Next base: position 138,537,335 of record OZ014522.1, on the reverse strand, counting down.
ACATCAAAATGGTTACTGGTCCTAGCGTAACAGGTTTTTCCGAAGGAGGTTCGTCTGTCTCAAGCACCGCTCATCTACGCAAGATTTGTGAAGAGGGTCCGTCAAATCCTAATGTTGCACCTGGCGTAACAGGTTTGCTCAAAGAAGGCTCATTTGTCTTAGACCATATGTCTACGGATAACATATGAAGAGGGTTCGTCTATCCTGATTGTGCATGTCTATCCCACAAACTTAAGTGCATCACCGGTCCTGGCGTAACAGGTTTATCTGAAGGAGGTTCGTCTGTCTCAGATCATATATTGCAAAATGTATGAGGGCTCGTATTTCCAGCACCTGGCGTAACAGGTTTATTTGAAGAAGGCTCGTATGTCCGGTTCCTGGCGTAACAGGGTTGTTCGAAAGGGACTCATCTGTCTAAGTTTTTCTATCCAAAGTAACAATTCAGGTTGGAAGGAGCTCGTCTACTTTGTTCCCATTCCAGTTGCCAAAGCGTCATTTGGTTGGGGTTATTTCCCATTGCTTGCATTCTCCAGCAGAGTGCAAATTTCAGGTCTTCTTGGTATTCAACCACGGTTCATCTTGAACGGTCGATAGCCGTGATACCGTCCTTTTCAGATTAACAGTTGCTTGAATAGGGGCAACTGTAATACCCCAAATTTGCCCTCTCCTGTTTAGCATCATCATCATATCATAATCATCATCAACATGTCATGTCCTTCACATATTGCATAGAAAAATGAAGTATAGCACTTGCATGTTCCAGCATGAGGCATATGATCAATCAACAGGGAAATTCAAAGCTCACAGGGCATGTTGCAGGTTTGATATCAGGGTCAAAATCAGGTCAAAACGGTTGGCGCCGGGTTATTCTTGAGGTTTCCCACCAAAAGGAGGGAAAATTCAAAATTCACTGGCGTTAACTAGTTAACGGATTGGTTAACCGGTTAACAGCTGCGAATTTTGAATTCCAACAGCATTTTCAGCAAGTGCTTGGCTCCAAATTTCCAATTTTCTGATTTTTTTTTTCATTTTGAATTAAAGAGAAGGATCTAGAGCACCTATCCAAGCCTAATCCCATTGTAAAATCCTAATCACATTACCAAACCATAATTTTGGATCCCAAGCCTAATTTTTGGGCCCCAAACCTAAACCATATTTAATCCATTTCTCTCCAAACCAAAGAGAAACTCTCACAATTTTCATTCTCATTCTGAATTTTCACTCTTCTCTCTCACCTTTCTCTAATTTTTTCTCCCACATTTTCCAAATTCAGTAAAAGTTCCTCTTTGAAGATCACATAACCTTGCCTTGAGGTGTGTAGATCTTGGAACTAGACCTCCATCCATAGCTTCTTTGTATCATTTTGCTGGTTTAATTGGTAATTCAGATATGGTTTGGGATCTAGAAGTGCTTTTGGATCCAAAATTCTGCATCAAGATCTTGTTCTTGCATTTATTTTGCACGGAGTGTGAAGCTTAGCCCCAAATCTTCAAAGTTCATCGCGAGATCCCTCATTTCCAGCTCAATCAACAACTACTAAAGCATACCTCAACTTTGTAGGTTGGTTAAATTCAGATCTAACTCTGTTTTAGATCCCTCATTTGCATGCTTGTGCTTTAGATCCACCATGTGCTTGTGTATTTGCTTGTGTTGCTTGATTTGATTGGTTGATTTGTAACTGAATCCATGTGTTAATGTTCATGAGCTTGATGATTCCATTTGATGTGAATTGATCCTCTTATTTCATGCTCAATTGATTGCTGATCTGGTGTGAGATTATTTGAATAAGCTGGTTGTGAGCTGATTTTCTGTAGGAATTGCTGCTGTTTCTTTAGTGTTAACCGGTTAACGGATTGGTTAACCAGTTAACGCACCTGTTTCTGTGCTATTTTTCTGCATGTTTGGCTTGGTTAACCGGTTAACCTTTGGTTAACCGGTTAACACTGATGCAGTGGGCCACTTTTGAGTTATTTTAAGCATGTTTGATCCCCTTACTTGTTTTAAATGCCATGGATCATTATATGATCATTGAATATGATTGCTTAGGGTGATTTTCTTGTTGTTTGATGCATGCTTCCATGTTCTCGACACGTAAATGCTTGTATGCGTAAATTTGACATGTTATTTGACCTTTGTTGATGTGAGCTTTGAGCATGCCATTTTCCATGATTTTATTGATGAACATGTGCTGGATTTTGCTAACACTTGCAGGGGCTTATGGAAAGTGAAGTATGGATGTTCATCCACATTTCAACTCTTCATCCTTTTCCTTTTATGTTGTTTTCTACTTGTGTTTTTTTGATGTGCCTTATGCCATCATGTGGTGCAACTCTTTTCTTCCCCCTTTAGGAGCAACTTATCTCCTTTAGAGGAGTAAGTTGCTTGCTAGCTCTTGCTTCCTCTTCTTCTTGTTCCTCTTTGGTTCTTATTTCTTCTTCTTAGGATAGTTGAAACCTCATTAACCTTAGGACCACTTTTGCATGACAACTTTAGGTTTAGTCTTTCCCCATGTTAGACGTTTTCCTTTTTGCTCCTTTGGTTTCTTTCTCTTCTCATCTCAAAACAAAACCTAAAAAACACTTAATAATGGTTGAGGTAGCCTTGTGTGTATGGACTTATTCCATGGGGCACTTGTGGTCTTCCCATCTTGGGATAGTACAAGCTTGTCTAGCATGATATACAAGTCTAATCATAAGACTACTTTCACAAAGAAAAATCATAAAAAAACTTCTTCATTTTCGATCACTAAAACACCTAATAAATTCAACAAGTCAATGAAATTAGGCCCTTGCCTTTGGAAACAAGTTTTGGGGATCTTCTCCTTACTTGGTGTACTTGTTCTATTATTCCATCTTGGAATGTAGTAGCAAGTACACATTCCATGGGAAAGAGCTTGCGTTCATTCTCTTGTGCCGCACCAAATAAAAGCTCTAAAAAACACAAACAAACAATAATCGTCTTTCCTTCGGGAATTTCTTTTCTCATCTCCTTCACTCTGTATGCGAACTTGCTTCTTCTTGTCACTTTGCAAGACGGTTACGCACTCGTGTCGCTCCCGGAATTTTCATCCTAGTACAAACACGAAAGTGGCGCGGAAAAGTTAGAGTCGCCAACCAGACATTTTTATCCCGAAGGAATGGGAAAGGTAATGTTGCACAAACCTGAGGAAGAAGGAAAAGAACAAGGCCTTGCGAACCAAAGATCTGGGTCCGGAAGTCGGTTACGAATTGGGAAGGTATTAGCACCCCAATCCGTCCTCCGTACCCGATGGGATCCACGCTTATAAGACTGTTTTCAAAGAGTAAGAAAAAATATGTTGTTTGAATGAAAGAATGGCTATCTGGAATGAAATGGAAGGAGAAAAAGGTTTGGAAAGAAAAATGGAAAGAAAGGGGGAAAATGTAGGGAAAATAAAGATTGTGCTCGAATGGGCCCTACCCCACTGCCTATGTACCTCATCGGGATAAATGAGGATCAGAGACGCCGTAGTTCGTCTAACTAAGGCTGAAACTTGTTTGTGTTTGTTAGGATTACGTTGCCATAGCTCTAGCTCAGGTGTTACCGGCTCTGACTCGAGGGTGTTTACCGTATCGCTGTTTGAACTGTCGAGACAAGTCATGTTCGTCCGTAAAGGGTATGAGATGAGAAGAGAAGACGTGTTATCTTGGTTCGTTGTCTTTTAGAAGAAGTGTTTTGAATTTGTGTTTATTGTATGTACAACACTAAAGACTATGACACAGGAGCGAATACTTTCCAAGATCGCCCCCAATGGAACGTTTGTAAAGAATCCTATAATAGTGGATGAGACCTTTACTAATCATTTCCCGTATAGCTTAAGGCTCGTGGCGCATTGTACACCTTTTCCTTTATTAAGTGTTTTGATTTTTCTTAAAGATGAGAAGTGAGACTCAAGTTATAAAAGAAAAACTCTAAGGGAAACTAGACTTACCCTAAGTTAGTTGAGTTTAAAGATGACCTATGGTTAGTGAGGTTTGAAAGATTAAATCTACCTAAGAGATATTAAACTAGAAATGCAAGTATAAAAAGTTAATAGTAACAATATGGTCCTCCTAAGTCATGGTGGGTAAAGACGTGAATGAAACATAAATGGGATGAAACGATGGATCGGGTGGGTCGATTGCGTGGTGCTAAGACGCACAACTTATGGTGTGCAACATACAAGGCTTGCTTTTGGTGCAATGGAGTGGAACGATGGTGATCGAGGAATCCTAAAGTCACATGAAACTTTATTTATTTATTTAGAAATTTACTCGACGTTGGATCGAGTATCTTATTTTGCTTTTTGAGATTTTGGTTTTCTATCGATTTGTTTTATCTTTTCTATCCTAATTATAGAAACTATACAAGCATACAAGTTCTAAGCTATTATATCATAAAGTACACAAAATATAATCGAGGCATCACAAAACACAATCCAAACCCATAAGCAAATCCTCGGAAAATACCTTGCACAAAAAGGAAATGTTAGTAAGTGAAATGAACATGAATATGCATAATATGATGGAAATGAATTAAAATGACAAAAATATCAAAATCATGTAAAAAATATGAAATTAATTCCCTATGGTCTCTAACCTGATTATAACATTGTGTTAACAAATCTCCTAAAAATTCAAAGTCTAACTATGTCAAATGGTCACTTTAAATCTATCTAAGATTCAATCCTAAATTTACACAAATCACACTACCAAACAGTGGATAAAATGGCCTAAAAAATACACCAAAACTATTCTAGGTACTCTTATTTGTCCTTTAACCATAGCAAAAAGAATGGACCAAAAATGTTACAGGAAGTGAGAGAAATAAAATGTACAAATTTATGTGTCTATGTGAGAATTCAATCTAAAATCAATTAAATGAAAAATCGAAATTAAATTGAAAAATGCAAAAATTCAGAAAGTAAAAATTGGGAAAATTTCTAAATTGAATTAAAAGGCTATTATATTTTTTTGGGATTTTTCTTATGCATTTTAGTATTTTTTATGGAATTAAACTGAAAGGGTGTTTAAAGCATAAAAATAAAAGAAATGAAATAAAGAAAGGGGTGTATGAAGAACTTTAATAGTTTTTAAAAAAACAATGGGCTCGAATTATTGTGTGCAAAAATCAATTATTCTAGGTCCAATGGGGCAAGAGTCTTGGAGGGGATGGATAAGATTATAGCCAAATTGGTCCAACCGGACGGTGACACGTGTCACCGCCGGATTGGACCCGAAAATATAACTTATCCTCAAGAAAAAAGGGCGGTGGAGGATGACTAGAGGTTTAATGAGATTTTAATTGGATTTAACGGTGCTTGATTATAGGTTTTATGAGCCATTATTTCATTTTAATCCTAATTAAGATTAATAATATATTAACTTATATCAAAATATACAAACAGACCTCAACGTCTTTCTCTCTCTAAAAATTCTCTTCTTCTTCTTCTCAAACCTAGCTGCCGTCCGTGGCGGCTCTCCCCGAAGACCCCTCTCAAATCGAAAACACTAAAAACAAACCCCAACTCCTTTTTTATCCTCATTTCAAATCCATAAGCAGCCTAACCTAACTCTTTCCGAAACCTCTAGATCGAAACATTCAGAAACGAAGTAGAAAGCGGAATCAAAAACAAATCAAGATTTACCTACCTTTAATCCAAGTGATGAACGTCGATGGTTCGAAGATCCGAATTGGCGAGGTTGTTGCGACGAAGATGATAATGACGATTGAAGTTACGTACACATGTTCAGTTTGTTGCTTTTCTTCTTGTGCGATTCAGACTTGTTCGCAATTTGATTGTTGATCCTTGTAATGTTCGTGTGATCTTTGTAGGTTGACGGAGATTGTTGAAGTTTGTTGATGATGGGCGATGATGCACGATGAAGGTGAACACGAAAGATGGAGCACACGAATTGTTTCAGGTACGAAAATCGTTATGATTCGATCTTCTTCCTCTTTGCAATTTCGTTGTTGTTGCTTCTAAGCGTGGATTCTCACTGTGTTGTTGTTGAATCTGCAGGAGGATTCTGCTTAAGGTTTGATGCAGTGCGATTTGTTCTTGTTTAAGTGATGTTGTGCTGCGAGGAGGCTGAATATTTATTGTGTTTCTTCCTGCAAGTCGTTGCTTGAACTGAAGATGTTATGCAACGGACTCTGCAACCGATGCGAAACAATTGATGAGGGTACGACATAGATTGGAGTAGATGAAGGTAGTGAGGGGGATTGAAGAGGAATCCAAGAGGATGATGATGAAGAATCAGCAAAACGAATGAAGAAGATTGAAGCAATAAGGTTGAGGAAGGTGCAAAAGAATGGAAGAATAGTGGAGGATCATGAATCCGAATCTGAGTGATGGTGATTTATGAATATGAGAAGGAAAGCTTTGGGATGAAGATGGTGATTCGAAGGTGAAGAAGTTTGTGATTTGAGAAGAAAATTCTGAAATGGAGGATGGAGGGAATGAAAAAGTGAAGAAGCCTCCTGAAGAATGAATCCAGGTATATGTAGAGATTACTCGGTAGTTTCCGGAAGTTTTTTATCAGGATTTCTTTCTGATTCAGTTAGAAATGTTTGTTAGCTTTCTGTTAGGAATTCTATTATTGAATTTGTTATGACAGTTAGGAATTTTGTAACTGAATTTTCAACTAGTTTCTTCTTCTGATTTTTTTCTATTGAGATTTTGCTATCTTTCTTTTCCTGCATTCTGGTGTAGTTGTGTTTGATGACAGTTGATAATCCTTTTTTTTGTTTTTTTGTTGTTGTTACAGTTGCAAAAGTTTGGACCTGATTTATTGTTGTTTTGGATATGGCTTATGCAGACTTTGGCTTTCATTCAGATTGAAGAGATGTGGTTGAAGAAGGAATAAAGGATTCAGATTTATTGTGAAAATATGGTTTCAGGATTGGGAGCTTTTCTTGGTCATGATTGTTGATGAAGTTGTCAGTATGAAAAAAATTTAGGAAATGTTTTTGCTAGCAATTTTTCTGTAGAATTCTTCTGATCTTTTTCTGACCTGTTCTCTTTAACTCTCTTGCTTGCGAAATCGTGGTTATGAAGTTCTTGCAAACTCGATGCAGATTTGTGATTCCGAATGGGGCTCCTGGATCTGTTGCAGGTTATCAGTTACTAATTTATGAATGAAGATTGGATGATTGAATATCAGGGAGGTTGAAGAAGATATTGTGGTGACTTCGGAAAGTGGAGATTGACGAAGATTATGCAGATTGTGGTCTTTTGCAGTGAGATGGCGATGAATGGTTGATGAAGATAATTGAAGGAAAGTGAATCCAGAGAGAGTTTTCTCTTAATTTTCTATTATTTCTCTTGGGAATTGCAACTGATTTTTCTCTTTAGCTTGTAACTGAATTTTTTTTTGGTTTTTTCTTCTTCTGATATATCAGTGTTTTGATAACTGATTTTTGTCACATATCCTTCTGAATTTTCCCTACTCATCTCCCTGTAACTGGTGTATTGCTGTGTCATTTTTGGCTATCCAATTTTTTCGAATTTTACCTTTATTTGCTTAAGTTTCTTTTTGTATTGCTCTTCCGCCATTATAAGAACCAAGGAAATTCTTCATAATGTCACAAACATGCTCCATAAGACCTTTTGTAACCTTTGTAAGGACACATGCTGCCGATGTATAATAAACATGGAAATTCTGTCATAACTTTACTTGCAAATTGGTGTATTGACCTGCTGTTAAGACCTTATTCCAAAGATAGTAGAAGTGATTTCCCTCTTACCAAGAGCAAAATACCTACCTTGAAATCTTACTTTTTTTTTGAAACAAATGCAATATACCTCCCTAATATCTTTTAATTATGATCATGAAAACAAAATTGGTGCAACAAAAGCGTCTGATACACAACTATAAGAATATATCAAAGAGCACACAAGAAGGTAAACAATGAGTATTGAGGTTTAACCCATAAGAGATCCAACCTTGAATGGTCCCTAAGTTATACCGCACTTGCCCTCCAGTCCTTGCACACGCAACTTATACTTTGACTTCGAGGAAATCACATACATGAATGGACCCAAATCGTGCTTTAAGAACTTTGTTACCTAATGTACTTTAATTTTAATTCAATTTCTTAATGCAAACCAAACTTATATATTAAGTTCTTGAATAACCTCGACCCTAATGAGTCCTCAAGCAATGTCTTGTACACCTTTATCAACTTATACCCAAAATCAAGTGATCTTCGCATCAAAGGAAAGCTCTGAGAAATCTTTAAAGGTGTATAAATCAGATATTTGGTGAATCTTGGCAAAGGAAAACCCTGTCGCTGGATGAACTTTGATAGAAAGATGCTCATGTCCGTTAGCTCAGACCTTTGTCTTAATTCGAGTACCATAGCTAGCTGAATCACCTCGAAATAGAAAATTCAAACTTCTTGATCCCATGCCTTAAGTGCCAACGAAATGTATGATTATGATTGTTAATGACCCAATGGAGGATGCATATGGATAGAGTATAAACCAGTTAAGGTAATAAGTAAGAGGGCAAATTTTGGGGTGTTACAACTGCCTCTATTCAATCACTGTAGACGTGAATGGATGATAGCAATTGCTTTCAGATGTTTAAAGTATACAGGAATTGAATACCAGAAACAACCAGAAAATTTGCACTCTGGGGCAGAAGAACAGGGAAATAAACTCAACCGAATGAACTCTGCTTGGATATAATTATCATGGGAAGAATAGCAAACATGGGATGCCTTTTGAGTGATGTCAGATGGCCACTGACTTGCCACGCTGCGGGTGGACTTTCACCAATTCGTGATCAAATTTTAAGATACTTTGCCATCCTGAGGATGGACTTTTGCCAATCTGCGGTTGGACTTCAGATACTTTACCACACTGCGGGGGGACTGCTGGATAATTTGCCACACTGCGGGTGGATTTTAAGAATTTTTCACACTGCGGGTGGACTTTGGATAATTTGCCATACTGCGGGTGAACTTTGGAAATTTGCCACACTGCGGGTGGACTTCTGCTCACTGCGGGAGACTTTTGGAAAATTTGCCACACTACGGGGGCACATTGCTCAGCTACGGGAGACTTCTGTAAATTCGCCACACTACGGGGGCACATTGCTCAGCTACGAGAGACTTTGGCTCACTACATGAGACTTTTGCTCGCTACGGGAGACTTTTGCCGCACTACAGGGGACTTCAATTTCTTGCCACACTACGGGGGCTGCTGCTCGCTACGGGAGACTTTGGTTTCTTGCCACACTACGGGGGCTGCTGCTCACTACGGGATACTTCTGCTCACTACGGGAGACTTTTACTCACTACGGGAGACTTCAATTTCTTACCACACTACGGGGGCTTTGGTAATTCGCCACATTACGGGGGCTTCTGCTTGCTATGGGAGACTTTGAGAATTCGCCACCCGGAGGATGGACTTTGGCCAGTCTGCGGCTGGACTTTAAGAATTTGCCACCCAGAGGATGGACTTTGGACAATCTGCGGTTGGACTTTGAATGAATTGCCACGCTGCGCGTGGACTTGGGATAAGTTGCCACGCTGCGGGTGGACTTTGGAAATTTTCTACCCAGAGGATGGACTTTGGCCAATCTACGGTTGGACTTTGAATGAATTGCCACGCTGCGGGTGGACTTGGGATAAGTTGCCACGCTCGGGTGGACTTTGGCCAATCTGCGGTTGGACTTTAAGAATTTGCCACCCAGAGGATGGACTTTGGATAAATTGTCACGCTGCGGGTGGACTTTGAATATCAACCTTGAATTTAATACACACATGCTAAATTGTATGACCTGATGCCCCATGACACTGGGGGATAGGTATAAAGAGAATTCTTGACGCCGATATAAGAAATCTTTGTTGACTCTGTGGGGAATACAAATGATTGTTGATATTTTTGCTGGAGAAGAGTGTGACTAGTCTGTCTCGACTTATCATCTTGCCAAAAATAAATTGGACTTTAGACATGAGGACCGTGCCAGGGGATACTTTGACTATTGGGGATTATCCACTCTCATGGATCTGCTAGGGAGGAGAATGATTTATCTGAAATCTGCTAGGGGAATGGGAATTGCCTTAGATCTATTGAGGAACCGAGATCAAGGAAACCATCTGAAGGAAAAAACTTGGTGACCTTACTGGGGATAACCTCCATTCTTCTGTTGGGGATAACCAAAACCGAGACACGTCCTACTGAGGAGGAAAGATTTCAAGTTGTCTCATGCTGGGGATCAATTGCTTCTGTATGGATTTTACCTCAAGAGGATTTTACAAAAGACTTGGTGTCTTTAAACTCTTAGGTATCGTAACGACTGCATGGATCAACGTAACAATCTTTCTGGGGAGGTAACCATTGCCAATGCAGATGAGTTTGGAGATGTCAAAAGTACTGAACGAGATAATTGGCTTGACGAGTGACCACGGTATTCTGAATTTCGGGTAAACGCTTCCGATCATCTGTCTTTGGGAAAGAATGAATTCTCATACTATTGGGGTTGCCTGCCCTAGTACAAGTATTTGAATAGTTTTGTACTTGACTGACTAATATTCTCTCTTTGGGAGATTTGAATCTCGAAGTGATTGCCCCAGTTTGGCTGACTTTTGAGGACACTACTTGACATAAATGCCCCGAATTGGTTGGCTCTTACCAGGACTGGTTGGGAAAGTCCTTACTCAATGGAGCTTTCTCGGAAAAGTGCACCTCGACGTGACTGTCTTTCAGAAGTTTTGGACTTCTCAACTTGGCAAGCTTAAGCTTCTGGATTGAATTTCCGCATGTGAACCATTTATGATACCAAACAAATGTATACAAGCAAAAAATGTTTATTCTTAGAATGAAAATTCTAATGCAACACACATGTCAAACTTGAAGTTTTGAAAAGGGATCGCAAACCTTCGTGAGCGAATCACTGGTTAAGATACGACATTATTTTGAATGAAAGTATGTACATGCAATACCAACAAATGTCTTTTAGCACAACTCATAGGAGTCAGGAACGCGGCCTCGTAGTAGTACGCTCTCAAATTAGCCCTGTTTCAGTTAGGACTTTTAAAGGTTGTATCATGGCCTGGTTCACGGTTATAGAAACAAAGGATATAGGCTCGAAGTTTATTTGTGCCCACCCACTCTTCGTGATGTTCTCCATTCCTATGTTCAGCTAGTTTTCACAAGCATTCACCTTTCATAAGGATTTCGGTTTGATTGAGGAACCGTTGCTGCTATCGGTTCAAGCACCAATCAGGTTATTGTTGAGAGTCAGTCACTCCTCCATCTTTCGTGTCTGTGCCACATGACTTTGTTCTCATTTGAGGATCTTTCTTGTGTAATCCTTTCCGTCTTTCGCTTTTGCGTTATTTTGCTTTATCCCTAACTTTTTCCTGGACTGATTCTTGTGAATCTTTGATTGTGAAGTCCAGCGGGATGCCCTAACTTTTGCCTAAGTCGCTTGTTTTCAAGTTTCGACTTAGTGGGATTTTCCTTTTCTTTTTCTTTTTGTATTTCGAACAAGTCGCGTGACATTGTTTGTCTTGATTGCTTTGTGAGGGTTGTGACTGCCTCATTCTTTGGTCGATAAATGATAACCATTGTGGTTTTCAATCTTTGGACCTTTTGACTTGGATAACCATTGTGGTTTCGGGTCTTTGGACCTCTGGATTAGCATAGTAGAATGCAATGGATCTTCAAATACACTCCTTTATGAAAGCCTGAACGCTTGGTCCAACTAGCTGACATCTACCCTGCCCCTAGGTTACATGTGAGGGTTTTTCATGTGAAAAGAAACTCCTACTTCAAGGATCAAAGGGGTTAGCAAGGGTCTATCTTCCTTATATCTCCAGTGTTTAGGGATTTGAAACAAAGCTTGTACATCGTTAATAAGGCCTTACTCGAGAGCACACAATTAGAGATTTTGCGTTTTTGTTTCGTCATTCTCCTTTCATAGAATTCAAGCATGACAATTGGTATTGCGATGTACACATGCAAAATTATAAGGGAATGCAAATGAATTACTTCAAGAAAAACATGTGAGTTTTATTATTGCTAACATTCAAAAGCAAACAAATTTCATACATGTAGACAAATGTTTAACACATAAAAGAAACTACAAATGGAAATGTAGTAAAGAAACTGAATATTTCCATAGTTGAGGAGGCTTGGCTCCGTATGGACCTGTCAGTCTTGGATACTTTCAGTGATCAATAGCTCCTTCGCAGACTTGTAATTTTCAACTTGCAGTTGTATACCTAACCATGGTAGTCATACTTCTTCTTCTAACTATTCTGACTCTGACCCGAGACATCTGAAGGAAAGAGTGAAACTGGGAGTAAAGTTGCTCCATAAGGTTGCACGGAAAGACCTGGCGATCTTCTGCCTACGTATCTCTATTGACCTAAGACCAATGAAGAATCAGAGCGACGTAGTTCCCCTCAATAAGGATGAAAATGAAAAATGAAGAAAGGCAAACACATAAATGCCATCACTGAGAATATTTGAATACTGCTAGCTTTATTTGCTTCATGAATACCCTGGCGTCCTGGGTGATTAACTCGAAGAATTCAACCTAACATGGACCATCTTGTAGAACAACCGCGACACTGGTTCCATCGCGATTAGGCATCAGATTCTGGAGTACCTTTGGATGAGGATAAAAAATGATTGCCTTGGACTCAATTAGGTCTTGTACCTTGTTCTGAAAAGCCCAACATTTCTCAATATTGTGCCCCTGGGCACCTGAATGGAATTCGCACCTGGAGTTTAGATCAATATTTGGTGGTAGATTATCAGCTGAAGGAGCCCTCATGGTTCGGAGCTCAACCAAGTTCAACTTCAGCAGCTCTGGAAGCAATACAACATATGGACATGGGATAGGATCAAGTCTGCGGTTCCTCGCTCTTGTTCTTTCCTGAAATGGTCTCTGTGCCTGTTGTTGCAGACCCTGAGGTTGTGATTGAACATTTCGCTGTTGACATTGCGTTGGGCGCCTGACATGTACCTGTACTCTCTTACTCATACTCGGCCGAGGAGCGAATGAAGGTTGTTGATGTATCCCCTTTGAAGAGTTGGCCTGAGCAATGATTCTAGAAGAAGGAAAATTGACCACCTCTTTTGTATTCCTGCATGCTTTATCTTGCGACACTTCCGGCCCGGTCAGTCCAAAAGTGATTATGCCTTCATCAATTAAGTCTTGCACTTGATGTTTAAACGCCTTGCAATCATTAACATTATGTCCAGGAGCTCCCGAATGAAAAACACAGTAGGCATAGGGATTCCAACTTTGGTGAAGTTTACCTGGAGGAGGAGTTAGCTTGTGACACTCAATCAACCCCATTTTGAGCAGTTGTGGGCATAATTCAGCATAAAACATGGGTATCGGATCAATAACCCTTTCTTGCTCCTTTTGATGATGGGTTGCTAACAATGGAGGAGCTGTAGACGAAACCTGTGGAAGTATTTCTCCTGGTAACCAAGGCGTAGCAGTTGAGGAGGATCCCTGATAAGGAAGGAAAGTGCTCACTTCTTTGGTGACGATTGGTGTAGGATCATTTAGTTTACATGTGGAGTTGGTTCCTATCTGATGCTCTTCTTGACTGCCAAGTGGCGATTGCTGGTGAAGAGTTTCAAACTGTAGAGGAAATCCACTTAAAGAACCTTGATTTAGTGGACATCCCAAAGAGATGGGAAAAACATGACCTTTTGTTTGAAAAGCAGACACACAGCTATTTCCCTTTTTTGACATAGCATTCATGATTCCTGTAAGCAGCTTTATCTGAGTCTTCATCAAGTTGAATTCTTCTCTTAGCAATTTCTGATCCTGGGACAACGCTCGAATGTCCACTATAACATGCCCCAGTTGGGTTTTCATCTCAGTCACCTCCGCTCGGAGTTGTTCCATGTCTAAACCTTGACAATCGTGATTCAAATTGGCCATTCTGGAGAGAAACCAAGTCAGGATAAGAATTTGTCCCTGAACACCTGTCAAAAATGCAAAGATGTATGCAAATGCCATGTTCGGTTATTTCTAAGGAATCTATCTATTTTGATCCAAGTTTTAATGCAGAAAAAAATCCGACGATTTAATTCAGATATGTGATCCTTGGAAGTAACTGAACATGTATGCTAACATGCCATGATGTCATGTATGTAACTGGCATGTGGTCAGCGGTCCGACGCTGGTGTGGATCAGATAACCAAGTGTCAGTGAAGAATCATAATATCTCTATCTCTGTGCAGAAATTCCAAAATTCTCAACCAAATATCATATAGGACCGGATCATATCATGGAGTAATATTGGCAAAAGCAGGTATGTTGAAAGTTTAGGGTTCCTGCAAACCTGTAAACCCCTACCAATCTCACGAGTGTGCTACTACGGGTCAAAATCACGGACTCTCAAAGCCGAGTAGCAATAATACGTTCACCATTTCCGAGGAATGGCTCATGACCAAATCAAGGAATCGGTTTGGCATTATGTACTACCCAGGGAGGCCTCAGCTGAATTCCGGAAAAACAAGCATCCCCCATAAGTTCCCGGCTTCACGCACTAAAGTCGAGAAACAATAGTACATTCATCCCGAAGGGTACAATACTACTGTCATACGACCAGTTGCTTTAACTAGGTTCCTATGAGAGAACAAGGTCATCCTATGCGATTTCCTAGTGGGCCCTCGGGTGCGAATGGGTTTGCCACAAAATGTGGTCTGCCACTGTCACCACTCGAGAGGGTTGTTTCCACTAAGGTACTCGATGATCGGTTCCCAGTGTTAGCAGCTTAGGTGAGAACATTTTATGGTCTTCCTAGGCAGTATATAACATATCCCAAGAGAGTCTGATCTGGGTGTGGGACTCGTGAAAACTACACGTGCTCAAAACCATGCAAGCCACACGACTGCCCACTCTAAATCCTATGTGTATACTCAAGATGGGTATTTGGCTTATCTCACAATAATCCCATCCCGCCAAGGAAAACCAGAACAGCCAGTACAATACATGCCAGTATATGCGACAGTAAAGTAAAGTGCAGAAAGCTGTAAATAAAGTCGTAAAGTAAAGCGATAAACTGTAAACAAAACAGTAAAGCTAAACTAAAGCACAACAGCGAATGAATAAACACCCAACGAAAAAAGAAACTGACAAGCGCTAGGATTGACTCTCAAAGGGGAAACCAGAGATTCTGGGTCCCCAGCAGAGTTGCCAGTTGTCGCTCCCGGGATTTCATCCTAGTACAAACGCGAAAGTGGCGCGGAAAAGTTAGAGTCGCCAGCCAGACATTTTTATCCCAAAGGAATGGGAATGGTAATGTTGCACAAAACTGAGGAAGAAGGAAAAGGACAAGGCCTTGCGAACCAAAGATCTGGGTCCGGAAGTCGGTTACGAATTGGGAAGGTATTAGCACCCCAATTCGTTCGCCGTACCCGACGGGATGCACGCTTATAAGACTGTTTTCAAAGAGTGAGAAAAAATATGTTGTTTGAATGAAAGAATGGCTATCTGGAATGAAATGGAATGTGAAAAGGTTTGGAAAGAAAAATGGAAAGAAAGGGGGAAAATGTAGGGAAAATAAAGATTGTGCTCGAATGGGCCCTACCCCACTACCTACGTACCTCATCGGGATAAATGAGGATCAGAGACGCCGTAGTTCGTCTAACTAAGGCTGAAACTTGTTTGTGTTTTTTAGGATGACGTTGCCATAGCTCTAGCTCAGGTGTTACCGGCTCTAACTCGAGGGTGTTTACTGTATCGCTGTTTGAACTGTCGAGACAAGTCATGTTCGTCCGCAAAGGGTATGAGATGAGAAGAGAAGACGTGTTGTCTTGGTTCGTTATCTTTTAGAAGAAGTGTTTTGAAATTGTGTTTATTGTATGTACAACACTAGAGACTATGACACAGGAGAGAATACTTTCCAAGATCGCCCCCAATGGAACGTTTGTAAAGCATCCTAGAAGAGTGGAGGAGACCTCCACTAATCATTTCCCGTATAGCTTAAGGCTCGTGGCGCATTGTACACCTTTTCCTTTATTAAGTGTTTTGATTTTTCTTAAAGATGAGAAGCGAGACTCAAGTTATAAAAGGAAAACTCTAAGGGAAACTAGACTTACCCTAAGTTAGTTGAGTTTAAAGATGACCTATGGTTAGTGAGGTTTGAAAGATTAAATCTACCTAAGAGATATTAAACTAGAAATGCAAGTATAAAAAGTTAATTGTAACAATATGGTCCTCCTAAGTCATGGTGGGTAAAGACGTGTATGAAACATAAATGGGATGAAACGGTGGATCGGGTGGGTCAATTGCGTGGTGCTAAGACGCACGACTTATGGTGTGCAACATACAAGACTTGCTTTTGGTGCAATGGAGTGGAACGATGGTGATCGAGGAATCCTAAAGTCACATGAAACTTTATTTATTTATTTGGAAATTTACTCGACGTTGGATCGAGTATCTTATTTTGCTTTTTGAGATTTTGGTTTTCTATCGATTTGTTTTATCTTTTCTATCCTAATTATAGAAACTATAAAAGCATACAAGTTCTAAGCTATTACATCATAAAGTACACAAAATATAATCGAGGCATCACAAAACACAATCCAAATCCATAAGCAAATCCTCGAAAAATACCTTGCACAAAAAGGAAATGTTAGTAAGTGAAATGAACATGAATATGCATAATATGATGGAAATGAATTAAAATGACAAAAATATCAAAATCATGTAAAAAATGTGAAATTAATTCCCTAAGGTATCTAACCTGATTATAACATTGTGTTAAAAAATCTCCTAAAAATTCAAAGTCTAACTATGTCAAATGGTCCCTTTAAATCTATCTAAGATTCAATCCTAAATTTACACAAATCACACTACCAAACAGTGGATAAAATGGCCTAAAAATACACCAAAACTATTCTAGGTACTCTTATTTGTCCTTTAACCATAACAAAAAGAATAGACCAAAAATGTTACAGGAAGTGAGAGAAATAAAATGTACAAATTTATGTGTCTATGTGAGAATTCAATCTAAAATCAATTAAATGAAAAATCGAAAATAAATTGAAAAATGCAAAAATTCAGAAAGTAAAAATTGGGAAAATTTCTAAATTGAATTAAAAGGCTATTAAATTTTTTTGTGATTTTTCTTATGCATTTTAGTATTTTTTATGGAATTAAACTGAAAGGGTGTTTAAAGCATAAAAATAAAAGAAATGAAATAAAGAAAGGGGTGTATGAAGAACTTTAATAGTTTTAAAAAAAACAATGGGCTCGGATTATGGGGTGCGAAAAGCAATTATTCTAGGTCCAATGGCGCAGGAGTCTTGGAGGGGATGGATAAGATTACAGCCAAATTGGTCCAACCGGACGGTGACACGTGTCACCGCTGGATTGGACCCGAAAATATAACTTATCCTCAAGAAAAAAGGGCGGTGGAGGATGACTAGAGGTTTAATGAGATTTTAATTGGATTTAATAGTGCTTGATTATAGGTTTTATGAGCCATTATTTCATTTTAATCCTAATTAAGATTAATAATATATTAACTTATATCAAAATATACAAACAGACCTCAACGTCTTTCTCTCTCTCTCAAAATTCTCTTCTTCTTCTTCTCAAACCTAGCCGCCGTCCGTGGCGGATCTCCCCGACGACCCCTCTCAAATCGAAAACACTAAAAACAAACCCCAACTCCTTTTTTATCCTCATTTCAAATCCATAAGCAGCCTAACCTAACTCTTTCCTAAACCTCTAGATCGAAACATTCAGAAACGAAGTTGAAAGCGGAATAAAAAACAAATCAAGATTTACCTACCTTTAATCCAAGTGATGAACGTCGATGGTTCGAAGATCCGAATCAGCGAGGTTGTTGCGACGAAGATGATAATGACGATTAAAGTTACGTACACATGTTCGGTTTGTTGCTTTTCTTCTTGTGCAATTCAAATTTGTTCGCAATTTGATTGTTGATCATTGTAATGTTCGTGTGATCTTTGTAGGTTGACAGAGATTGTTGAAGTTTGTTGATGATGGGCGATGATGCACGATGAAGGTGAACACGAAAGATGGAGCACACAAATTGTTTCAGGTACGAAAATCGTTATGATTCGATCTTCTTCCTCTTTGCGATTTCGTTGTTGTTGCTTCTAAGCGTGGATTCTCACTGTGTTGTTGTTGAATCTGCAGGAGGATTCTGCTTAAGGTTTGATGCAGTGTGATTTGTTCTTGTTTAAGTGATGTTGTGCTACGAGGAGGCTGAATATTTATTGTTATTCTTCCAGCAGGTCGTTGCTTGAACTGAAGATGTTATGCAACGGACTCTGCAACCGATGTGAAACAATTGATGAAGGTACTACACAGATTGGAGTAGATGAAGGTAGTGAGGGTGATTGAAGAGGAATCCAAGAGGATGATGATGAAGAATCATCAAAACGAATGAAGAAGATTGAAGCAATAAGGTTGAGGATGGTGCAGAAGAATGGAAGAATAGTGGAGGATCATGAATCCGAATCTGAGTGATGGTGATTTATGAATATGAATGAAGGAGAGCTTTGGGATGAATATGGTGATTCGAAGGTGAAGAAGTTTGTGATTTGAGAAGAAAATTCTGAAATGGAGGATGGAGGGGATGAAAAAGTGCAGAAGCCTCCTGAATAATGAATCCAGGTATATGTAGATATTACTCGGTAGATTCCAGAAGTTTTCGATTAGGATTTCTTTCTGATTCAGTTAGAAATGTTTGTTAGCTTTCTGTTAGGAATTCTGTTATTGAGTTTGTTATAACAGTTAGGAATTTTTTAACTGAATTTTCAACTAGTTTCTTCTTCTGATTTTTTTCTATTGAGATTTTGCTATCTTTCTTTTCCTGCATTCTGGTGTAGTTGTGTTTGATGCCAGTTGATAATCCTTTTTTTTTTGTTTTTTTGTTGTTGTTACAGTTGCGAAAGTTTGGACCTGATTTATTGTTGTTTTGGATATGGCTTATGCAGACTTTGGCTTTCATTCAGATTGAAGATATGTGGTTGAAGAAGGAATAAAGGATTCAGATTTATCGTGAAAAGATGGTTTCAGGATTGGGAGCTTTTCTTGGTCATGATTGTTGATGAAGTTCTAAGTATGAAAAAAATTTAGGAAATGTTTTTGTTAGCAATTTTTCTATAGAATTCTTCTGATCGTTTTCTGATCTGTTCTCTTTAACTCTCTTGCTTGCGAAATCGTGGTTATGAAGTTCTTGTAAACTCGATGCAGATTTGCGATTCCGAACGGGGCTCTTGGATCTGTTGCAGGTTATCAATTACTAATTTATGAAGTAAGATTGGATGATTGAATATCAGGGAGGTTGAAGAATATATTGTGGTGACTTCGGAAAGTGGAGATTGACGAAGATTATGCGGATTGTGGTCTTTTGCAGTGAGATGGCGATGAATGGTTGATGAAGATAATTGATGAGGAGAGATTGAAGAGTTATGGTGATGTTGCTGCAAAGTGATGATGATTGATGATAAAGAATCTTGAAGTTTCAGAGCATTGAAGGAAAGTGAATCCAAAGAGAGTTTTCTCTAAATTTTCTATTATTTCTCTTGGGAATTGCAACTGATTTTTCTCTTTAGCTTGTAACTGAAATTGTTTTTGGTTTTTTTTCTTCTGATATATCAGTGTTTTGATAACTGATTTCTGTCACATATCCTTCTGAATTTTCCCTACTCATCTCCCTGTAACTGGTGTATTGCTGTGTCATTTTTGGCTATCCAATTTTTTCGAATTTTACCTTTATTTGCTTAAGTTTCTTTTTGTATTGCTCTTCCTCCATTATAAGAACCAAGGCAATTCTTCATAATGTCACAAACATGCTCCATAAGACCTTTTGTAACCTTTGTAAGGACACATGCTGCCCATGTATAATAAAAATGGAAATTTTGTCATAACTTTACTTGCAAATTGGTGTATTGACCTACTGTTAAGACCTTATTCCAAAGATAGTATAAGTGATTTCCCTCTTGACAAGAGAAAAATACCTACCTTGAAATCTTACTATATTTTTTTTGAAACAAATGCAATATACCTCCCTAATATCTTTTAATTATGATCATGAAAACAAAATTGGTGCAACAAAAACGTCTGATCCACAACTATAAGAATATATCAAAGAGCACACAAAAAGGTAAACAATGAGTATTGAGCTTTAACCCATAAGAGATCCAACCTTGAATGGTCCCGAAGTTATACTGCACTTGCCCTCCGGTCCTTGCACACGCAACTTATACTTTGACTTCGAGGAAATCACATACATGAATGGACCCAAATCATGCTTTAAGAACTTTGTTACCTAATGTACTTTAATTTTAATTCAATTTCTCAATAAAAACCAAACTTATATATTAAGTTCTTGAATAACCTCGACCCTAATGAGTCCTCAAGCAATGTCTTGTACACCTTTATCAACTTATACCCAAAATCAAGTGATCTTCGCATAAAAGGAAAGCTCTGAGAAATCTTTAAAGGTGTATAAATCCGATATTTGGTGAATCTTGGCAAAGGAAAACCTTGTCGCTGGATGAACTTTGATAGAAAGATGCTCATGTCCGTTAGCTCAGATCTTTTTCTTAATTCGAGTACCATAGCTAGCTAAATCACCTCGAAATAGAAAATTCAAACTTCTTGATCCCATGCCTTAAGTGCCAACGAAATGTATGATTATGATTATTAATGACCCAATGGAGGATGCATATGGACAGAGTATAAACCAGTTAAGGTAATAAGTAAGAGGGAAAATTTTGGGGTGTTACAACTCGTCGTCCGAGTCTGCAACACCTGAGCATTGACATAGGCAGTTCAAGCCTTAAGACACAAGCAATCTTTTCCACCCCTAGTTAGGGGAACTACGGCGACTCTAATCCTCATTTTCCCGATGAGGTACGTAGACTGCGGGATAGGCCCCGTTCGAGCACACTCTTTTCTTTTCCCTACATTTTCCCCTTTCTTTTCTTTTCTTTTCCAGTTCTAGTCATTCTTTTTGCAGCAGCTTTCATTTCTTCACCCCTTGAAACAATTTCTTTGCAAACATGGATCCCGTCGGGTACGACTGACGATCTGGGGGTGCTAATACCTTCCCAGGTCGTAACTGACTCTCGAACCCAGTCTCTTTGGTTCGCAGGACCTGGATCCTTCCTTTCTTTTCTTCGGTTTGTGCAGCATTACCATTCCCGTTCCTTCGGGATAAAAATGCCTCGCTGGCGACTCTACCTCTTTCCGCGCCACTTTCGAGTTTGTACCAGGATGGAAATCCAGGGAGCGACACTGTGAAAGTGTGACGAATGGACCATTGGTCCAAACATGGTGTTGATTTAGAAAGTGCGTAAAAGATGCAACAAGAATAATGTACAATCAAGATTTAAATATTAGCAAATATATGGGAGTCAGTTTATGCAACCTTGCTGGTAGCATGCTTTCAGAATAAACCGGGCCTCAATTAGGACTTTCGAGGGTTGTAACATGGTCTGGTTAATGGTTTGAGAAATAAAGGATATAAGGCTCAAAGTTTGATTTGTACCCACCCATTCTTTGTGATGTTCTCCAGTCTTATGTTTAGTTAACTTTACACATGCATTTGTTTTCGACGTTGCGAGAGTGAAGATGAAGCATCAAAGTTTGCTTGAAAATGGCAATCGTCTTATTTTGCTGGTGACCCTTTGATTCTTGATTTGGTGGTCACTGATATTTGTTTTGCTTTTGCTGAGGATTTAAGCTGCTCTTTTGATTTGTTCTTTTTTTTCTCCGACTAAGTCTCCCTTCGGGTGTTCAACTTAGCGGTTTTTTATATTTTTTGTATTTTGTTGAATGTTGTGATTGCCGAGTCATTTGTTGATGGTCCTCTGACGGGATGTCTCATCTTGCGATTTGAAGGTGTAGTTAGGTTAACTAAACAAATACCCTACCCGGGTTAAGTATAATGGTTTGTATCCGAAAAAAACTCCTACTTCTAGGCTCGAAGTGGTTGACTAGGGATTAACTCCTTATCTCTTTAGTGTTTGGGGATTTGAAAAAATGCCTGTACATCATTGACGAGGTTTTATCCGAAAGCATACCGCAATAGTTATGGGTATTTAGTTTTCATCATCCTCCTTCAAATATTTGCTAAAGTGAAGTGAGATAATATTTTTGTGATTTTGTGATAAATGATAAATGATGAGCGAATGCGAATAGATTAATTCAAAACATGCATAAACATAATATTAACAAAACCAAGTACAAACGACAATGTTCAAAGCAAATAGTACTTAAACAAACAATACAAAATAACAAGAATGCGGAAAGATAAATGGCGATGACTACCTTGATTTGAGGAATTGAACTTCTCTTGATTTAACTTGCTCAAAGTTGGAGACTATTCAGCTTGGTCTTTGACAACCCCTTCAAAAGCTTTTACTTACAGGCCCCGTGCGGCGGCATTGGATTATTCTGAATATTTGGATTCTTCTGAGTGAAGGTGAAATCCTTGGAGTCGATTAGGTATTGAACTTTATGCTTGAAGGCTTTTCAATTTTCTATTGTGTGACCTGGAGCGCCTTTGTGATACTCACAGTGAGCATTGGCATCATAGTCTTGGGTGGTACCAGCTTGAGGTGGCATATCCCTTAAATCAATAGTTCCCTTTGCCATCAACCTATTGAAGATTTCGGCATATGACATAGGCAGTGGAACAAAGTTT
The DNA here is from genome assembly GCA_963966055.1 of Lathyrus aphaca. Classification (NCBI taxonomy): domain Eukaryota; kingdom Viridiplantae; phylum Streptophyta; class Magnoliopsida; order Fabales; family Fabaceae; genus Lathyrus; species Lathyrus aphaca. Next base: position 138,514,655 of record OZ014522.1, on the reverse strand, counting down.
CTATCAGACATTCTCTGCTGATTAGGCTGACGCTGTTGAGGAGCGCATTATTGTTGTTGACCAGGCTGCTGTGGATAAGCTGGTTGCTGATATGGTATATGTTCAACATTAGCAATTAAGGGGTATGAACACGGTTGGTAAGCCATATGAGGTGGAAATGGAGCTTGAGTAGCTGGCTGATAAGGCATTGGAGGAACGGGCTAATAAGGCACAACCATTCTAGCTAAGGCTTGTATGGCCTCATAAATCTGGTCGATCTTTCTTTTGACAGCGTCTATCTCTTCCTTGATAGCAGCTTGCTCTTGTTGAATCTGATCCATCGGTTTTCTAGTGTTGGCTCGAGTTAGGTACGGGCGTCGAGAAAGATACGGGCGTCGGGAAACCAACTTGATTTACTGAAGATGAAGGAACATACAATGAGTTTACGGCTTTGGAATGAAATGCAAGATGAACAATTAATGCAAATGAAATTAACATGCGCATGGATGCAATGCAAGATCCAAGATCACGAGCATAATCTGCTCTGAGGTGAACCATTGTAACGAGTAAATAACCGATATCTTTGATAAAAGTAACCTTAATAGGTATGCTCTTATAGGATTGTTCTAGGTTCTTTACCCGTAAAACCACTCACATGATAGTTTCTACGGTTATGGATAAGATACTCAAGGTCATGGACGCTAATCGTACTAACGTCCTGCCACATGATATTTGTATTATGACGATAATAACGATAGGGTCTACCTTGAGTGAAGCTCTCATGTTAGCCGTATGAGGAGCGGGTCCTCGGAGACTAACACTACATAACTACCAACATTGAAATTGGTTCTAAAAGTAGGTCCCAGAGTCACAACCTTTCAGGAATCAAGTCATGCGACAGGCTAGCTGCATTATGACGAGATCTACGAATAGGTCTACTCTTTGGGGGAACTTTCATTTTAGGCTTGCAAGGAGCGAGTCCTTGGAGACTAACACTAATAACTTCCAATTCTAAACTAGGTGTTCCCTCATCTTTTTCGAAAACTCAGATGTCGTCCCAGAATCCAATAAGCAGATATGATAATGATCATAATAGGAAGAGCGAATAAACAAGCATAAATTAAAAGCGTGAAGAAAAAAAAAGCAAAATCAACATTGATCGCAAAGTAAACTAAGTTAGGCTTGACTCTCTGACTGTCCCCAGCAGAGTCTCCATCTGTCGCACCTCGAAAAAATACGACCTCGCGATAAAAGTACCGCGGATAAAAATTAAACAACAAAGTCGCCACCGAACTTATTTTATTCCAATTAAGGAAAAGGAAAATATCGATAAACCTTTTGAAAAACGGATAGAACAAGGTCTTTAAAACCAAATTCTAGGTTTGAGAGTCGATTCGGTAAAGGGAAGGTATTAGCACCCCTTACGTCCTTTGTACTCAACAGGAACCTCTTAGTTTAACTTGAGATTTAATGTTGACTTATGTTTTCTGTTTTATTCGAATAATAAAAAGTAAATATGAATGATTCTAAGCTAGGGTTAATAGGGGAAATAGGTTGTTTTGTTCCTAGGGTGCTCGGCAAGGAGTAAGATCTGTGTGCCTACGTATTCCCTTGTGCAATGGGAAAGTCAGAGCCTCGTAGTTCGTGGTATTAAGTTTGGTTGGTTGGTTTGTTTTAATGAACGATTATTTAGACCGCATTCTAACTGCTAAGCGTTGGTTTGTTTGCTCGCGATCGAAGGCTGAAGTGCTAGCTTGTTTGCGAGCTAGAAAGGATTTAAACAATGTTTGATGTGCTGTGTGTAGCAGTTGTTAGTCAGGATGTGTAATAAATAATAAAATTGGGCCGGTGGTGAAACTTATTGGTCTTGAAGGCTCAGTAAAAAGAAACAAATTAGTTAATGACCTAGTAAACATTATAATAAAAGAAATAAAAAAACGTATCCAAATTAAAACCAAAAGAAACATGTTCCTCTCAAACGCCTGTTTTCCTATTTTCTAAAAAACACAAAAAATAAAAACCAAATCGCCTTGTCAGAATGATTCACGGCGGCTAGAAACAAATGGATAGAAGGAAAAGAAACAGAAACGCTCGCTCGACCTTCTCTCTCACATCGTGTTCGCACCCTCCCTCTCAATCTCGCGACGCGTTTCGTATCTGCGTTTCAGAGCTCACCCTCACCGTGAACAACATTTCTCTCACTATGATTTTCGGATCCTCGCGTTTTTTGGCTTGGATGAGTTTGTTTCAGATTGATTCTGGATTTTGGATGTTCGTCGGTATGGCTTTGATCAGTAGTTATGAGTTTCGCATTCGAAACCGCACGCGATTTTGTTGGTGATGAGTGGTTTCGAGGTTCGCTCACCTCTCGGAATTTCTCGCGGTTCGGTTCGTGGTGGGTTCCGTTTTGGCTTGCGGTTGTGAGTGGCAGGGTTGTTGCAGATTCACGGTGGAACTCTCAGGAGATTTGTGTTTTTTTGCGATGGTGTTTGGTTCGATGGTTTAAAGGTGTTTCAACGACTTCGTGAAAATCTCTCGGCGGGTTCGTATTTCATTTACGGCTCATTTGTTTCGATTTTTGTTTGGGTGGTTGTTAGTTCTGAGCTTCTCTGTTTTTTGGTTTGGAATTTTGGTGATGATGTTTTCGACAGGTGGTTTGTGTTGCAGATAAAAGAAAAAAAAATTCTGGTTGTTTTTTTTATTATGAGAGGATGAAGAGCAAAGAGGTATTTGGTTTTGCAGAAAAAAAATTGGATTTGGATTGTGAATTTTTTGTAGTTTCTTTTAAGCTTGGTGTTTTGAGTGACTTTTTACAGGGTATTGTTTGTGTATCCAAGCCTGGTTTGGGTATGAATGAGATACTGATTTTATAGTAGAAATTGGAGAGGGATAGAAAGGTAAGATTGGTGAGAAACTTGAGGATAAAGATTGAAAAAAAAATCTGATTTTGTGAGCTGTGATCATCAAAAGTTTGTTGCAGAAAAATGAGTGGAAAATTAGTGCTGGTGGTGGAATTTAGGTAGTCACATGGAGATATATTTTTTGTTAAAGCAAATTGTAATAATAGTAATACTAATAATAAAAATAATAATAATAATAATAAGTGAATAAAACATAATAATAATAATAAAAGTAAATAAAAATAATAATAATAATAATAAAAAACTAGAAAGAGTGAATTTTTTTTTGTAATCTTTTTTGAATAATAGTTTTAAAAGGTGACAAAGCAATAGTAATAAGAATAATAATAATAGTAACATAATAAAAGTAGCAAATAGATTTTTTTGAATTTTTTTATAATGGGTGACAAATGGATGAATTTAGAAAAAAAAAGTGGATATGAAATAATGAAACTATGTATGGCGATAAAGAAATAAAATGGATATATTATATATTTTTTTAAAAATAAAAGTGGGAAAAATTGATTGATTTAAAAAAAAATTGATAAATGAAAAAATGTGACAGAAAGGGTTAAAATAATAATCAGACGAAACACCACAACAAATTGATTTTTTAACACTGCGCACAAACCAACTCTACCTGACAAATTACAAGAAAACTTGATTTTTTTTGTACAAACCTGTAAACACCCCAAATTTGCCCTCACCCATTCACACCATGGCTTGTGATCATTTCATATACATAAACACAATCATATCATCTCATATCCCATTTTTGATTCACTGCATAGATTCTAACTCATCTGCACCTAGGGTTTGTGATCTGAGCAATCCCAAAGCTTCTTGGGCCACTCCAAAGGCCACCAATCAACTTAAAGGGGTCCATGTGTGTTCATATATCATATTTCATCTCCTCAAAGTCAAAATTGCAGAGGAATCACAAGAACTAGGGTTTGAGTGGATGCAGAGCCAAGTTTGACTGCACAGTTGACTGAAAATTAGGGTTTTGGTTTCAGAGGCCATAACTCCAAATTTTTTGGTCATTCTTGTTTCCATTGCTCTTTATATGGTATAGGGAGTATGCATATCAATTTTCATGAAGAAATTCCATGGGGAAGTCATCTGATCAAGAGTTGACTTTTCAGACAAGTCAGTGCAAAATCAGGGCATCTGAGGCCCCCAATGACCCAACCAATGGGTGATCTTCATCATTTTGAGTGTATATGGTCTTTATTTGATCATGGAAGAAGGTTGAAGTTCATAAAAATCAAGAATTTGGAAGTTTTGCAAATGTTGACTTTTTGGGCATGGTTGACTTTTCAAGAATGCCTCATTTTAGGTCATTTTTCAAGCCTTGATTCTTGATCCAAAAATGCTTCAAATGAAAAAACTTTGGTCATGAAAGTGGTAGATCTCATCTTTCCCTTTTCAAAAAGTACAAGAACATGATCAAATTCTTTTTGGATCAAAAGTTATGGTGTGGCAAAGTTAGCAAAAATCATTGATTTTCAAGTCATGCACCAAAAGGCAAAGTTGCAAATTCTCCTTTCAAGGCCAATTCAGTCATCATATGGGCTTCTAATTCACTCAACATGATCACATAACTTCTAAAAATCAGAATTGGATCAAGTTTCTACATAGTTTGGTTTATGTAACAAGACTTTCTTCACATGTGAACCATAAAGCCACAAGTTGCAAAACTCATGATCATGCTTCACCCACTTGATGCATTGGCTGCTGAACCAAGCTAGCCCTTTCCCCTCATCTTGCTGCGCCAGAGCCAGCCCATGTACTAGCCTAGAAGCTGCCCATACTTTCTCTTACACAAGAATTGACAAATTGCAAAAGTGGCCATACCAATCAAAAAAGCACATGTCTTGTCATCTGACCAATGAGAGAGAGTTATGTGGACAATTTGCAAGCAAGACATAACACAAGGCAAGGCTGAAACACATTCATTCATCACATACACAAAAACCTACCAAGTTGCAAGTTGCTTCGAATTCCTCTCCACAGCTTGCAAACACAAAAGCCATCTTCACCATTCAACTCACCTTGCCTCTTTGAGTAGAAAGCACCAAGAACCAGGCTTGATTTGAGCAAGAACACCCTATTGCCATTCTTCACCTCAGCCTGCATTTTCCTTCGAATCTCTCTCCACAAACCTCAAACACAAGAACAAACTCCACCAACAATCTCCACTCACCTCACTGACCAGAAACCAACCATTGTTTTGGCCTGAAACACCCCATGTCTCAAATACGATTTTCACATGCCCTTGGTCAGAGCTTCTGCAAACTCACTCCAGAGGTTGTTTAAACTCCAACTAAGCATCCAAAGCTTCAAAGGTGGATCATTGGGACCTGATTGAGCCAAAGAATCATCCAGAAAGCTCCTAAATCAAAAGCTCCCTCTCAGGTGACACCATGAACTTTTTTTTCCAGAACTCCATTTTCTTGTTAGAATCTTGTTTAGCATGTTGCACTGATCATTGGGATCTATTTACTTTTGAAAATAAGCCAGAAATGAGTATGTTATGGTGTTCTGAAAGTTTGACCTAGAAATTTCTTTGCTTCGATTCATGTTTGTGTGTGAGTTTAAATGTGATTTGATGCTGGATTCGTGCTTAGGGTAGTTAGTAGATGATTTCTGGAGAGTTAGAGCTTCTAAAATGGCCTGGGGAGAGAGATAGCATTTTGAGCTGAACGGAGAAGATGACCGGAACACTGTTCCGGTCATCTGAGAGTGATTAACGGCAGGGTTAGGGTTTTAAGCATTAATTAGCAAGTTTGAATCTGAGCCGTGAGATGTGGCGCGCAGTCAACTCCCGCGCGTGTGAGTTTGAATCTCCACCTTAGGATCTGATTACTTCTCATTAATTCATTAAAAATTCATTTTTATTTATTTTCTTTTCATTTGTTTTGTACAATTAATTTAAAATAGCAAAAAATGCATAAAAATTATGAAACTTTTTCTTCTGAGTTTTATTAATTTTTATGACCCAAAAATATTTTTATTTTATTTTTTATCATTAAAAAAGTATTTTTAAATATTTAAAAGATTATTTTTAATTGATTAATGAAAATTAATTTATTAAAAATACTTTTAGGTATTTAAAAATCACCAAAAAATTCATGAAATGTTCTAAGACATTTAGAAACATTGTCCAACCTCCAAACCAAATTTCTTTTTTGATCTTGATGCATTTTGAGAATTTTTCATTGAATTAAATCATATTTTATGCATTATTTTGATCATAAGTTCAAAAAATCATTTCTGCCTATTGGAGAAGGTTGAGACATTGATTCTTCTTGCATTGTGTTATGTTTAGCATGTATTTTCAAAGATAAAATGGCCATAATTTGTTTCCTCATTTTCTAATTGTTTGGCATTTATTTTGTTAAAAACCCTAAAAAACCCTAATAACTTAGAAAATTCATAACTTGAGTTTGGTTAAGAGTTGGAACCTCCCCTTTGAACCTTGGTCTAGCATAGGATTAGGGTTTCTTTGAGTGCCATTTTCCATTTTTATCTTAGGGTTTTGATTCTGTTTTGGGTTTTTGTTTGATGTTTGTTCCATAAACCCTAATTTGGGCTTCCATTTGCATCCTTCTTGCATTCTCTTGCCTAACATGACTTGTCTTTGCATTTTGTGCATTCTTATGATTCATTTGACATCTTAAGACATATAGAAAGCATGTTTGATCATTGCATTACATATTTTCCATATCATTTGTCTTGTATGCTTCATAACTTTTCATGCTTGTTCATGCTCCTTAGCTTGCATCATTTGCATCCATGATCTTGTATGAACATCCCCATGTCTTGCCTCATGTTTGCAGCACCTCATAACATCATAATCATCATCAACATGCTTCTGGTTTTGCTTTGCATCATATCATTTCATCTCATCTTGCATTGCATTGCATTTCTTTCTAACATTTCAGGTGGTAAGTAAACTTGAGAGGTGGATTTGCCTTCACTTCTCATAACTTTTCTTTTCATCTCTCTTGCATCCATTGCTGCATTTTTTATGTGTGCTTGAGATTGAGCTTGCTCATTCTTCTTCCTCCCACTTTCTTTCTTCAAGTGACTTGACTTCTTGAATGAAGCAAGTCACTTTGCTTCTCTTGATCCTGTTCATCTGCTTCCTGGTGGCTCCTTTGAAGATTGTTCTTGCAAACCTCACAAACCTTAGGATCATCCAAGCATGACAATGAATTAGGGTTTTGATTAGTCCCCTCATAGTTTTACCTTTGTGTCTCTCTTTGAGTCTTCTTTTCTCATCTCATAATTAGGGATTAAACCCTAAAGGCTTTAAGACTTTGTGACTGAGCTTATGCCTGCATCCTTCTCTTAGGATGGAGTGTATAACTTTAATCCTAAGTGTTAAACCCTTTATGTGTTTAAATCTCTTAATCAATTCACTTAATAAATATCAAGACATCACACTTGTAACTTGGGCCTTGCATTAGGGTTCTAATTCTTCCTTAAGTGGTTAAGAAGGACTAACCCTAGTGTTAATGGACAAGTCCCCCTCAAGTTGTCTTACAAATCATAAAAAACACTTCATCATCATACCATTAACTAAAATCCACTTAATAAAGGCTTGTTCTGTCATGGGTTTAATCCCTAATCATGGATTAAGTTGAGGAGTCTTCCTCAGCTTAAACACTCTCATCTATCATCCTTCTTTTAGGATGGTGTAATGGGTCTGTTTAATCCATGATTATGGCTTAACCTCATTACTCAACACTAAACAAAAACTCCAAAAACATCTAAATAATCACAAGTAGGTTAATGATCTTAATCCTACACCAAAGGTGATTAAGTGTGAGAATCTGACTTCACACTTGAGGTATTCTCATTACCCCTAATCAGAGGGAGGATGTGATGAGTTTACTAACCCATTGGTTTAGGCTTAAGCTCATCATCTTATGACAAACTCCAAAAAGAAATAAAAGACTGAAAACTCAAAAACAAACAATAATCGTCTCCCCCGGGATTCTTTTCTCATCATCTTCACTCACAAACGAGAACTCACTTCTTCCGTCTAATGCAAGACAGTTAGCACCTGAGCCAGACAGGTCACACACTTGAGCATAGGCAAGCAAGCAGTTCACCAGTCAATTCTTTTTTCAGTTTCTTTGGGTCGAACTACGGTGTTCTGACTTCCTCATTGCACGAGAGGATACGTAGGCATAACTTAACGGTTATCGAACAAAAGTCTCTGTATATTCCCCCTCTTTCTAGCTTATTTCTTTAGCCTCATTATCATGAGCAATTCATTCTCTTCCTTGCACTGACACATCACTATACACTTCACTTCACTTCTTTTACACTGACACCTGTACATATTGTTTTCCAGCCCTTTTGCACACAAACTGCACTGACACTACCCCTTTAAAACACAAATCTTTTAAGCGTGGATCCCGTCGAGTACGGCGGACAATCTGGGTGCTAATACCTTCCCAGGTTGTAACCAACCCCCTTTCTCAGTCTCTCTGGTTCGCAAACCGTCTTATCCATCTCTTTCTAGGTCTATGCAGCATTACCTTTCCTCCGGGATAAAAATGCCTAGCTGGCGACTCTATTCATCTCCAGTGAGTTCACGGCTGTGTGTTCTCACTGTTCCCTTCGCCGACCGTTCGCGTCTGTACCTTCATATGATCCCTTCTTCATTTGTCGGGAGCGACAAAACCCGGAAGAGAAAAATAAAGACATATTTTAGGATTTTTTTTCAAATATTGGTTAGACATAAAAATAGAATGATGCATATTTTTGGATTTGTGAATAATGGTTAATAAACAGAAAATAAAATAGTAAAGGTAGGACAAATTTGGGGTATGACACATTCCACCCACGAATTCCTTGGCTTCTTTGGGAAAACAGGACTCTTATGCAATTCCTTAGAGTATTATGACCTCAATTGATTCCTAAAACAACTTGAAAATAAATTACATGCCATTTTGCAACTTGGTTGAAACTTGAAAATAATGTAAAACCCTAAAAATATCCCTACTTCTTTTGGTCATAACTTGAGTTCCACACATGCTATGGACAAATTATTGTACTTTTTGAAAACGGGAGCGACAGCTTGGCGACTCTGCTGGGGACCCTTATATTGCAACCAGGGCTTCTGGTTCTTTTTGTGGGTTCCTCCTAGCGCTTGATTGATTTGTGTTTACTGGGGTGTTATGTGCTTGTTTGTGCTTGTATTTATTTTTGTTTATTGCTTTATGTACAGTTACTTTACTGCTTTCTTTATTGCATTTATATATATCATACTATCATTGTTGCTGGCTGGATCTGGTTTCTTGTTTTGGTGGGTGGGTGATTCATTGAGAGTTAAGGTCCTATACCTGGGACCTGAGTGACACCTAGGCTAGAGTGGATCATATTCTTTCCCATTCCATTTCGGTCTGGTGCGGGAATATGAAACACGGTTCAGATATGGGTTTCTTTTTGAGAACTCTGTGTTGCAGATTTCCTGCAATGCTAGGGCTATCTGGGAAGCCTGCTAAGTCTGGATGACCTTTTAGTATTGACCTTCAGAAACTGAGGTGAATTAGGGGAGGAATTGTTATGGTTATTGTAAACACTGTACCTCCGGGTTAGAAGTGTTTACACTTCTCATAACTGATCCAAGTCTGAGGATCCTTGTTCTAGATCACCACCTGTGAGGGGGTTGGGCTGTTTACAGGTTTGCAGGTACCTTGACCTCAGAATACCCTGTTACTTTGACTTTGTTAAGAATGCTCCATGTTGGATAGTTCTTGTGATTCTGAAACCCTGGACATGTGGCTCTTTATTTGAGTCCCCCACCCTGGTTACTGGATTAATAGACCTCCATCTGGAATTCTTGAACACACATGGATCTATACCAAGGCAGTTAATCAGATCCAGCTCAGTCACAAACCCTTGCATTTCATTTGCATACATACTCATTGCATCATATTAACATTTGCTTATTTGTGTTTCAGGGTATCCATATTCATCTGGTTTTGGTTTTGACCCCATCTGCTATATTGACCTATCTCCACCAGCACTTGCTTCAGCTTGTCAGCCATATACTTCAGTTACTTGCACTAGCCAGCCAGTGGCCCACTCCTCAGCATCTTCATCAGCACTTATTCTACTCAGTCTTCAACATCATGGCTCCTAAAAAGAGCAACATCACTTATCATTTCTTCCAACCAGACTTATCAGACATCAGGAGGATCCAAACCCTGATCACTCCAGATCACATACCCTTGTTCAGGGAGAGTTATGGAGATATACTGGACATGGTTATGGATCTGGACCCTTCACAGAGGAGCCTCATCCACACTTGCATTCAGTTCTATGATCCCCCGTTGAGATGTTTCACCTTTCAAGACTTTCAGTTGGGCCCTCTTTTAGAAGAATACTCCTCACTAGTTGGTATGCCTATCAGGAGAGAAATCCCTTTCAACCCTGAGATGGTCTTTCCCAGCAATGGAGAGGTAGCAAAAGCTTTGCACCTGGAACCTGTATTGATTGAACAGCATATGACCTCTAAAGCCGGGATCCCTGGTTTTCATCTTGACTTCCTGATTTCTCAAGCTAGTCTGAAGGCCTCCTTGGGGGAGTGGAAAGCTGTTTGTGCTCTATTGGCCTTGAGTGTATATGGAATTGTGCTGTTTGCAGATGAGCCTCGATTCATTAGCAAGAATGCAATCCATTTGTTCATCCTGAAGAACCCAGTGCCAACTTTACTGGGTGATCTTTATTACTCAGTACATCAGAGAAATGAGAAGCAGAAGGGAAGATTAGTGAGGATTTGTGCTCCATTATTCCATGCTTGGCTTCTCAGGCATCTACCCAGGACAGATGCATTTCTAAATCCTCATCAGCAAAGCAACTGGGCTAAGAGGCTCACTACTCTCACTTCAGCAGACATCAGATGGTGTACTCAAAGCACCAAGGGCAGAGATATAATCACAAGTTGTGGACACTTTCCCAATGTGCCCTTAATAGGGGTTAAGGGAAGTATCAATTACAACCCTCTGCTGTTCAAGAGGCAATTAGGCTATGCACTGGTTCATACTCCTAGGGAACAAGACTTGGTTGAGACCCTCTACTGTGAGAACAAGATTAGTTTGGCTGTTGTTAGGCAGGCTGCCTGGGCCTGGGATCATGTTCAAACCAAGGGAATCACCATTCTGGGGAAGTGCAATAATGTGGCATCAGTCCAATATTATGAGTGGTCCCATGCCAGGGCCCAATTCTCTGGAATGCCCTTTACCATAGAAGACATGCCTGAGTCATCTTCAGCACCACCCCCTGCCACTATCAGTCTGGAGGAGTTTGAAAGCTTGAAAGAAAGAAATGAGAAGTTAACCCAAGCCTTGCAGAAGACCCTCAGGGAGAGGAGTGAAGGTGTGAGGGAGATTGAGAGATTGGAGAAACTGAGAGTGGAACACTTGACTAAAATTGAGAAGTCTGGAGATTATATCAACAAGTCTAAAGCTGGTGAGCAGATTCTGAAGAACGCTTGTAAAGAAGCCCAGTTTCAGAGAGCAAGGACAGACTTGTATTTGAAAGAGAGTCAGGCCAGGTGGGTCCGGATCACTGAAGCCCGTACTCTAGAAGACAAGAGAGTTCAGGACAAGATGGAGCAGATGGAAAAAGCCCTGGCAGCAGCCCAGAAGGAAATATCAGAGTTAGAAATCAGAGCTGGAGTGAAGAGGTCTAAGGACCAAAGTCAGAATAAGAAGTTGACTGCAGCTGTTGCAACAAGAAACCTTCTCATCAGAGGTCTCACGGAGCATCCGGCTGATCCTGTGACCGAAGCACTTCTTAAGGAAGTTCGTGAGGATGAGTTTGGCCTTGGAGTTTGATCATTTGCTTGTTGTTGTTCCTTTTCCATGTACTTTTGCTTTTTGTGATGTATTTTGACCCCTTTGAGGGCTTGTGTTGTAAAATGAACAAGGTGTATTATTTCACATTTTGTAATATATTTGTGTTAGTTTCCATCTGGGTTACTTCAAAAGCACCTTCAACAGCATCATCTTCAAGGGTCTGGAAGGGTCAAAACTGAAGGCCAAACCGGATACCTTGAGAAAAAATAAGCATAGCTGCATTGCATGCTAACCCTTTTGTTTGTTTTGTAGGTTTTTGTTTTGTTGTTGCTAACCTCTGTTGTGAATCTCAGGAATTATTGCTCGCCGCCGGGTATTTCCTCTCAACAGGCCTCACAGGTACCCAACTAGAAACAACCTTCCGGGAATTCAGATGGATCAGATGCAGCAAGACCTTACGGAGGTCAGAAACCAGATGGCAAACGAAAGACTGGAGATGAGAACCCAGATAACACAATTCATGGAAGTGATGAACAACTTAGCTCAAAGCCAGGAGAGGCTCAGAACTTTGGTAGAAGGGAGGAATCAAGATGAGCCCCATGTGGGGACTGCTGGCACAAGTAACAACGAGAGGGTCCAACCTCATGTCAATCCCCCAGTTTTTGGACCCCATCTCCATCCAGAGGCCAACATCCCAGTCAATATACAAGGGACTGCCACAGCAGGGAGAGTACTTCAAGAAGATCCTCAGGAGGACCAATTTACAGTAATGGGTGCTGGAGAGGAAACTTATGATAGGCGGCTGGATGAAATAGCTGAGAAGTTGAGGTCCTTAGAATCTCAAAATTCTTTGGGGTTCGACGTCATGGACATGGGTTTGGTAGAAGGGGTCAGGATCCCCCATAAGTTCAAGCCTCCTTGTTTCGAAAAGTATAATGGGACTTCATGCCCCCGGACTCATTTGCAATCATTTCTGGGAAGGCTGAAGGCCTATACAATGGATAAGAAACTTTGGATGTTCTACTTCGAAGATAGCTTGACTGGAGCATCAAGGGAATGGTATTCCCATTTGACAAGGGCAACTGTGAGATGCTGGAAGGACCTGGCAGAAGCCTTCATCCGACAGTATCAATACAATTTAGACATGGCACCCAACAGGACTCTCCTAATGGGAATGTCACAGTCGTCAAGGGAAAGTTTCCGAGAGTATGCCCAAAGGTGGAGGCAACTGGCTGCTGCTGTTCAACCACCAATGTCTGAGAGAGAAATGGCAGACATGTTTATGAACACTCTTCAGGGAACGTATATTGACAGGTTGGCTGCTTTCTCTTCCACTAGCTTTGCAGATGTTGTCATAGCTGGGGAGAGAATTGAAAGCCTGCTGAAAATGGGGAAGATCTCTGATAATGGTACCAGTTCGTCCAGTGGTACAAGGAAGCCTTTTGCAGGCCCGAGAAGAACTGGCGAGACCAATGCCATTCACACCAACAGGGGTAGGCCCCAATATGTTCAAAGGACAATAGCAGCAGTCACTATCCCTGCTCCAGCTCATCCACAGCCAGTCTATCAACCTCCTCAACAAAACTTCCAACAACAACCTCAGTATCATCAGAATCAATATCCTCCAAGGAACTTCAACAACAACAACTCCAACAACAACAATCAACAGAGGCCATTCCAACAGAGGCCATCCCAAGCTAACAGAGTGATCGACCCGATCCCAATGCCGTATGCTGCCTTGCTGCCACAACTTCTGAAACTCAACCTAGTTGAGCTAAGAACGTTGGCACCTCCGGATCCCAACAGTCTGCCAAGAAACTATGACTCCAATGCTAGGTGTGCTTTCCATTCAAACGCACCTGGTCACAGTACAGAAAAATGCAGGGCTCTGCATATGAAGGTACAAGACTTGGTAGACTCCAAGGCTCTGAATTTTGCACCTCCGCCCAATGTCAATAAAAACCCTATGCCAAACCATGGTGGTCCCCGAATTAACGCTATTGAAGAAGACCAACCGTCTCATTTGATAACTAGTGTGGATCAGATCAGGACACCATTGGTGGAAATCAAAGCTCAACTCCGTGAAAACCAAATATTTCCGGGGTGTGAACTAGGGTGTCCCTACTGCAATATTTCATGGAATGGGTGCGAGGACCTGAGGAATGGCATTGACAGCCTTATTCAGAGTGGCCTGCTACAGATCACTACATCATTTCCGACAAATCCGGCAACTTCATCAACAACGGTTTCAGACCCTCCTACAACTGCAGCAACTATTGTACCCGACAATTCATCAGCACCATCAACAAGTACTTCACCTGTCCTTCCAAATGATCAGTTTTCAACAGTTTCTCCTGCCACAACTTCAGCTTCATTCCATTTCGAACCTCCGTCAACAACAACAACAGTCCTTCCAACAGAACCTCCTACAACACCAGCAACCAATCATGAAGATGTCTCCACTGTTACCATATTCTACGATCCTGAAAATAATTCCGCCTACCATTCAGAAGGTGCTGCTCCCGCCAGGGCACCAGTTACAATCTTTTATGATCCACAAACAATAACAGTCCCTTCAGCAGCAGCAATCAGTCCAGTCACTGTCACGGTGCCTGGACCAGTACCATATGAAAGCAATAGGGCCATCCCTTGGCACTATGGCTCTGACGTGTACTGTGAAGGGAAAAGAATCACTCTTGAAACATCAGCACCTGCACCACAAGTAGATAATGTGGGGGGAGGCGGAGGCTTCACTCGAAGCGGACGTCTCTTTGCTTCACAAGTTCAAAGACCTACTGCCGAAGCAGAAGCTGCTGCCAAGGCAAAGGGAAAAGGCCCGGTGCAGGAAGATCCAGCTGCCAAAGAAGCCCTGAAAACTCCATTTGATCAGGAAGTTGATGAGTTTATGCGAATCATCAAAAAGAGTGATTATAAAATTGTGGATCAGCTTCACCAGACGCCATCCAAAATCTCTATCCTCTCACTGCTTATGTGCTCCGAAGCCCATCGGAATGCACTACTTAAAGTCCTGCACGCAGCTTACGTGCCTGAGGAGATTACTGTCAACCAATTGGAAACCGTGGTTGGAAATGTTACTGCTAGCAATGGGCTAGGGTTTACCAATTCTGACTTGACAGCGGATGGCCGCAACCACAACAAAGCCTTGCACATAACCATGGAATGCAAAGGAGCTGTCCTTTCTCATGTGCTGGTGGACACAGGTTCTTCCCTGAATGTCTTACCGAAGAAGGCTCTGGTGAAGCTTGAATATGATGGATTGGCATTGAGACCCAGCAACCTGGTAGTAAGAGCCTTTGATGGTTCTAAGAGATCGTTTCTGGGAGAGATTGAGCTGCCTGTGACAATTGGCCCACAGACTTTTAAAACTATCTTTTATGTGATGGACATTCAGCCCGCCTACAGCTGTTTGTTGGGTAGACCCTGGATTCACGCCGCCGGCGCAATAACGTCTACCCTTCACCAAAAGTTAAAATTTGAGTGGGAAGGTCAGGTTGTCACGATCTGTGGGGAAGAGGATATATTTGTTAGCCATCTGGCTACTTACAAATACATTGAGATGGATGGGGAGATCCATGAAACAATGAGCCAAGGTTTTGAGGCCTTGAATGTCAATGAAGCATCTGCTGTGTCAGGGATCTCCATGTCATCTTACCAACAAGCCCGGAAGGTTGTTGAAGAAGGAACTGCCCTAGGTTGGGGCAAGGTCTTAGCTGTGGAGGAGAAGAAGGACAAATTTGGGTTGGGTTACAGACCAACTCAACATCAAGCGAAGGCTGCTGCAGAGCCAGGTTTTGTCAGTGGGGGGATGCTCACCCCCGATGCTATCAACTTTCTGGAAGACGAGCTGGAAGAGGAGCGCAATCTGGAGAATTGGATTCGTCCGAAGATCCCGGGGAGCAGTGTCTCGAACTGGTCTTCCCAGGAAATTATAAGAGTTACTCGATCAGAGTAATTATTATTTCCTGTATTTTTTTATAGCATGCATCAAAGTCTTGCATCTTGCCCAAGATGACAAGACTCATTTTGTAATCAGGGCCATCTGTACTTTTGTGCAAACAAGATTAAATTAATGAAATATCAGACATCTTTTTGCAAACGAGTCTTTTTCTTTTCTGCTCACTGTTTTTCCATTTTTCTTTTTGTACAAAAATAAATGGCGGTGTTTTCAAAATGATAGCTTCATTTCACTTTTTTCTAAAGCAAGATTAAAATCAATCACTAAAATGAACAAACTTAACCCTTGCAGAGAATGCCCTCCAGACAGCACCGACAACAGCACGGCTATGACATCGTATGACTTTGACAATCCAATCAATCAAGCTGATGAAGGGGTTGATGAAGAATATGAGCTTCCTGAAGAGCTAGCTAGGTTGTTGAGACAGGAGGAAAAAGTTATTACTCCTCACCAGGAGGAGGTTGAAGTGATTAATCTTGGTACGGAGGAAGACGTGAAAGAGGTTAAAATCGGGGCCTGCCTGCAAGACTCAGTGAAGAGACAACTGATAGATCTGCTTCAAGAGTATGTTGATGTGTTTGCTTGGTCGTATCAAGATATGCCAGGGTTGGATACCGACATTGTTGTGCACAAGCTGCCTTTGAGGGAAGAATGCCCACCGGTCAAACAGAAGTTGCACCGAACTCGCCCAGACATGGCTATGAAAATCAAGGAAGAGGTACAAAAGCAATGGGACGCCGGGTTCCTTGCTGTGACTAGCTACCCGCCATGGGTTGCTAATATAGTACCTGTGCCTAAGAAAGATGGCAAAGTAAGAATGTGTGTTGACTACCGGGATCTGAACAGAGCCAGCCCGAAAGATGACTTCCCATTACCTCACATTGACGTATTGGTGGATAACACGGCTCAGTTCTCGGTATTCTCCTTCATGGATGGATTTTCAGGATATAATCAGATCAAGATGTCACCTGAAGACATGGAGAAGACAACATTCATCACACCTTGGGGCACGTTCTGTTACAAAGTGATGCCATTTGGACTGAAGAATGCTGGTGCAACGTATCAACGGGCCATGGTGACATTATTCCATGATATGATCCACAAGGAAATAGAATGTTATGTGGATGATATGATCGCCAAGTCCCTCACAGAGGAAGATCACCTGGTGAATCTGCTGAAGTTGTTCAAGCGTCTGAAGAAATATCAACTAAAGCTGAACCCCAACAAGTGCACATTCGGGGTGCGATCCGGTAAATTGCTGGGCTTTATTGTAAGCGAGAAAGGGATTGAGGTTGATCCTGATAAAGTCAAGGCTATACAAGAAATGCCTGCACCGAAAACTGAGAAAGAAGTTCGAGGGTTCTTAGGTCGATTGAACTACATCTCACGGTTCATATCCCACCTTACAGCAACCTGTGAACCCTTGTTCAAGCTGTTAAGAAAAGAACAGACGGTCAAGTGGAACGAAGATTGCCAGAAGGCTTTTGACAAGATCAAAGAATATCTACAAGAACCTCCAATCCTCATGCCTCCAGTTGAAGGAAGACCTCTGATCATGTACTTGACAGTATTAGAAGAGTCAATGGGGTGTGTACTAGGTCAGCATGACGAGTCTGGTCGAAAAGAGTATGCAATATACTACCTAAGCAAAAAGTTTACCGACTGTGAACAACGTTATTCACTGCTCGAGAAAACTTGCTGTGCTTTAGCGTGGGCTGCTCGCCGACTGAGACAGTATATGTTGACCCACACTACCTTATTAATCTCAAAAATGGATCCAGTTAAGTACATTTTCGAGAAGCCAGCTCTTACCGGTCGGGTTGCAAGATGGCAGATGATTCTCACAGAATACGACATACAGTACACATCTCAGAAAGCCATCAAGGGCAGTGTATTATCTGAATATCTTGCTGAGCAACCCATTGATGATTACCAGCCAATGAGGTTTGACTTCCCTGATGAAGATATCATGTTCATTAAAGCAAAAGATCACGAAGAGCCTATTCACACTGAAGGGCCTGACCCGGAGGAAGAATGGACTATGATGTTTGATGGGGCTGTTAACATGAATGGCCGTGGTGTTGGTGCAGTACTCATTACACCTAAAGGAGTTCACATGCCTTTCTCGGCAAAACTCACTTTCAACTGCACTAACAACGAAGCTGAATACGAAGCTTGCATTATGGGTCTTGAGGAAGCCATCGACCTCAGGATCAAAACATTGACCGTATTCGGGGATTCAGCTTTGGTAGTCAATCAAACCAACGGAAAATGGTATACCCACCAAGATCATCTGATACCTTACAGGGATTATACGAGAAGGTTACTGACTTTCTTCACAACAGTCAAGCTTGAGTACATCCCTCGGGACGAGAATCAGTTTGCAGATGCTCTTGCTACCATTTCATCCATGATCAAAGTTCAAACGGCTAATTTTGTACCCCAGATTTCAGTGTCTAGACTTGATAGACCAGCATATGTATTTGCAGCAGATGTTGTCAAGGATGATAGGCCTTGGTTTCATGACATTAAGTGCTTCTTGGAAGATCAGACATACCCACCTGGGGCATCTTCCAATGATAAGAAGACTTTGAGAAGGCTTGCTGGTAGTTTCTTTCTGAACACTGATGGGTCTTTATACAAGAGGAACTTTGACATGGTACTACTCAGATGTGTTGACAAGACGGAAGCAGGTTTGTTGATGCATGAAGTGCACGAAGGATCCTTTGGTACCCATGCAGGAGGGCATGCCATGGCTAAGAAGTTGTTAAGATCAGGCTATTACTGGATCACAATGGATGCAGACTGTTGTGCTTACGCCAGAAAATGTCACAAATGCCAGATCTACGCAGACAAGGTGCATGTGCCTCCCAATCCTTTGAACATCATGTCTTCACCATGGCCCTTTGCTATGTGGGGCATTGATATGATTGGCAAGATTGAGCCAACTGCTTCAAACGGCCACAGATTCATCCTGGTCGCCATCGACTATTTCACCAAGTGGGTTGAAGCAGCCTCCTATGCCAATGTTACAAGACAAGTGGTAGCCAGATTTCTGAAAAGAGATATCATCTGTCGGTACGGAGTGCCCGAGCGAATCATTACTGATAATGGTTCCAACTTGAACAACAAAATGATGGCAGAGCTGTGCCGGGACTTCAAGATCCAACATCACAATTCTTCTCCTTACAGGCCAAAGATGAATGGCGCTGTCGAGGCAGCGAATAAGAATATCAAGAAGATTGTGCAGAAGATGGTAATCACGTACAAAGACTGGCATGAAATGCTACCGTTTGCCTTGCATGGGTACCGCACATCAATCAGAACGTCCACTGGGGCAACACCGTATCAGCTTGTATACGGTATGGAAGCAGTCCTACCTGTTGAAGTTGAATTACCCTCCCTACGGGTATTAATGGATGTTAAATTGAGTGAAGCAGAATGGGTTCGGGCCCGATACGAACAACTGAGTCTGATCGAAGAGAAAAGATTGGCTGCAATCTGTCATGGACAGCTATATCAGAAGAGAATGAAGAGAGCCTTCGATCAGAAAGTCAGGCACCGAGAGTACCAAGTAGGAGATCTTGTGCTGAAGAGAATCCTCCCTCCTCATACAGACCACAGGGGCAAATGGACTCCAAATTATGAAGGACCATTCGTTGTAAAGAAAGTTTTCTCTGGTGGAGCACTGATGCTCAGCACCATGGATGGTGAAGACTTCCCATCCCCTGTGAATTCAGATGCAGTTAAAAAATACTTCGCATAAAGTGACCCGCTGGACATAAAAACAGAATGTAAGTCCAGGCAAAAATAGGGCATCCCGGCGAGTCAAAAACAGAATAAAAGACTCGGGCAAAAGTAAGGGAAAAGAATAAAAAATGTGCACCCGCTGAGTTGAAAAGCCGCATTGGACAGCTCAGGCAAAAATGGGTATCCCGATGGATTGAAAACCCGAAAGGGCGATCCATGCAAAATAAGGGAATAAGCGAACAACTGCATTCTGAATTCGTCTGTATTATATACAACTTGGTAAGCTTCAAAGGATCAAGCTTCAATCAGAATCAACTCTCTCCAGAAAGCAAGACGAGAAGAACGTCATTGTCATACGAGTCATAGCAGAAGAGGAAGCCTTGAAAGCGTCGTCAACGTCGCCAGCATTTTGTTTCTCAATTTATAACAGTCTCTTCATTTCAGGAGATATGTTTCCTTGACTGTATCTTGCCAATTCAGGGCGCATGAATTAATAAAATCAGATTTTCGGTCATGTTTCGTTTTTACATTTATGTTTTGCAAAGAGTTGTCTGATATCTCTAAAAATACAATTGCATAAGTACAGATGCCTTTCTCTAAAAATAAAAACACATGCTTACAGGGAATGTGGTTATTCTCGAAAGTACTTAACTCCTATGACGGAATCCAGTAAGGGATACCTCGGGACCTTTTGTACGTTTCCTTACCGTTGCAGGATTGCAGGTATCCAGAACGCAACCTGGGGCATGCAGGTTACGTCTCAGCAAGTTGGCGAATCATTATCAACTCGGTCTATCTTCCGCGTGGCACTATAGAGTGCCCACTTCCCCAGCAAAGTTGCCAAATCAACAAACAGGCTTAACACTCAGGATGTCTTCTCCCCAGCCGAGTTGCCCCTCATTACTCTCCCCAGCTGAGTTGCCAACAGCATTCCCCAGTTGAAGCACCAACCACTATTCCTCAGCAAGGTGCAAGAATCAGGGAATCATCTCCCCACAGAGTTTCAAGCCTCTATTCAGAAGAGCAACGCACGAAGAAGTCACAACAGAGAGGGAGGAAGCTTCTACAAACCCCAGCTGGGTCCCGTATTATAAGGATGTGTCAATCAGTGACCTGTATCCCCAGGCAGATACATCCTTAGATCTACCAATGATCTCATCCCTAGCTGGGATGTTCACTTCAAGCAGATCAACCAGAGATCCTCGCAGCAGCAGGATCCGAATTCCGGATCGGTGCCTCTTTGCATAATCATAGCATTCGCATCATTTTATACCCTCAGAGCGTAGCATTCCGTCTAATACGGAGCATTACGGCAAAAATCAAATGCATAGCATAATCATAAGTCATGTTGCGAATCGAATACTTGCGAATAATGACAACCTGTCGGCATACAGAACATATACACAAAAATCCCCACCAAGGTCCCAGCAACAGCAGTTGCCTCACAAATCGCAAACACCAGTATATACACCTTTTGGCACCCGTCCGTGCCATCTTTCCCCAGTAAAGTCGCCTGAACACTCTTTACAAACAAATCACCCTTATTACAGATACGTCCTGACACCCGTCCGTGTCATATCCCAGCAGAAAGCCAAAGAGGTCCTCTTTGCACTCACATATACCTATACATACACTTTTCTTGACACCCGTCCGTGTCATATCCCCAGCGCAGTCACTTACACTTTCATCAACTCATATACTTGTTCATATTATACTCTTCTCCTTTTGACACTCGTCCGTGTCACCCTCCCCAGCAGATAAACACTCATCTATACACCACTCGCTCTTATACAGATACCCGTCCGTATCTTGTATACATCATCACTCATATCCCCACAGATTCGACAATAGTCCTTGTTCTTTGTTAACGAGTTGGTACTCGTCCGTACCATCATCTCAGAACATTGCGTTTAGTGTCTGTTTCTACATGATACTCGTCCGTATCATAGTCGTAGGGATGCTCGTCCGCATCTTTAATCCATACACCGTGTCAAACACTTATGTCTTCTTGAATATAGATACTCGTCTATGTCTATTATTTCCCTAGAAGAGTCCTTTCAGATGCAACACTCGTCCGTGTTCTTTGTTAACCAGTTGATACTCGTCCTTATCATCATCTCTGAACATGTGTCAGTTTGTTTCTACATGATACTCGTCCGTATCGTAGTCTTAAGGATGCTCGTCCGCATCTTAAATCTATACACAAAACCAAACACTTATACCTTCTGTTTCTTGGATGTAAACACTCGTCCGTGTTTACTACTCCCCAGTAGATCGCCAATAAATTTTCTTTTTATCTAACACTCGTCCTGTGTTATGATAACTCTGAGAGCAGCCGTACCCTGCTAAGTGGTCGTCCTCCACTTCTTGATGGTCGTCCTCCATCATGCTCATCCGATGGCCGTCCCCATCGTTGATTTTTAGCAGTCGTCCCCTGCTAGGTGGTCGTCCTCCACCCTTTGATGATCGTCCTTCATCACTTTATCCAATGGCCGTCCCCATTGTTGATTTTGGTTATCTGACATTCGTCCTATGTCATGACAAACCTTGAGAGCAGCCGTACCCTGCTGAGTGGTCGTCCTCCACTTCTTGATGGTCGTCCTCCATCATGCTCGTCCGATGGCCGTCCCCATCGTTGACCTTTTCTATCCGATGGCCGTCCCCATCGTTGATATTTTCGGCAGCCGTACCCTGCCAGGTGGTCGTCCTCCACCTTTGATGGCCGTCCCCATCATATTTCTTTTATACCCAACAGAGCAGCCGTCCCCTGCTAGGTGATCGTCCTTCACCTTTGATGGCCGTCCCCCATCATCTGTTTATTTCATTTATTCTTTAACCCGATGGCCGTCCCCGTCGTGGTCCCTTTTCCTTTTTAGCCCGATGGCCGTCCCCATCGTTGGTTGCCTTACCTTTGTAAGCTTGATGGCCGTCCCCGTCACGTTTCATTGATCCCCAGAGAATTTTACAGCTTTATCTTGATGGCCGTCCCCATCATGATGTCTTATTTTCCCAGCTAGTCGGCCGTCCCCGTCTTAGCTCTACCTTTTACCTCAGCATGTCGGCCGTCCCCGTCATTACTCTTTACCCAGCAGTCGTCCTCTGCTCGACGGTCGTCCTCCGTCGCATACACCTTACAATATATTTTATTTGCTTTTACAATCTATATCCCTTTTCTTCTTCATTTCTGTGAGTGCAAATTTTGGACTGTCTTTGGTATTCAATCACAAGTTATCTTGTTTGTCTGTTAAGCCGTCGCTTACATCCTGCACAGCTAACTCATGTTTGAATAGGGGCAGCTGTAAACACCCCAAATTTGCCCTCACCCATTCACACCATGGCTTGTGATCATTTCATATACATAAACACAATCATATCATCTCATATCCCATTTTTGATTCACTGCATAGATTCTAACTCATCTGCACCTAGGGTTTGTGATCTGAGCAATCCCAAAGCTTCTTGGGCCACTCCAAAGGCCACCAATCAACTTAAAGGGGTCCATGTGTGTTCATATATCATATTTCATCTCCTCAAAGTCAAAATTGCAGAGGAATCACAAGAACTAGGGTTTGAGTGGATGCAGAGCCAAGTTTGACTGCACAGTTGACTGAAAATTAGGGTTTTGGTTTCAGAGGCCATAACTCCAAATTTTTTGGTCATTCTTGTTTCCATTGCTCTTTATATGGTATAGGGAGTATGCATATCAATTTTCATGAAGAAATTCCATGGGGAAGTCATCTGATCAAGAGTTGACTTTTCAGACAAGTCAGTGCAAAATCAGGGCATCTGAGGCCCCCAATGACCCAACCAATGGGTGATCTTCATCATTTTGAGTGTATATGGTCTTTATTTGATCATGGAAGAAGGTTGAAGTTCATAAAAATCAAGAATTTGGAAGTTTTGCAAATGTTGACTTTTTGGGCATGGTTGACTTTTCAAGAATGCCTCATTTTAGGTCATTTTTCAAGCCTTGATTCTTGATCCAAAAATGCTTCAAATGAAAAAACTTTGGTCATGAAAGTGGTAGATCTCATCTTTCCCTTTTCAAAAAGTACAAGAACATGATCAAATTCTTTTTGGATCAAAAGTTATGGTGTGGCAAAGTTAGCAAAAATCATTGATTTTCAAGTCATGCACCAAAAGGCAAAGTTGCAAATTCTCCTTTCAAGGCCAATTCAGTCATCATATGGGCTTCTAATTCACTCAACATGATCACATAACTTCTAAAAATCAGAATTGGATCAAGTTTCTACATAGTTTGGTTTATGTAACAAGACTTTCTTCACATGTGAACCATAAAGCCACAAGTTGCAAAACTCATGATCATGCTTCACCCACTTGATGCATTGGCTGCTGAACCAAGCTAGCCCTTTCCCCTCATCTTGCTGCGCCAGAGCCAGCCCATGTACTAGCCTAGAAGCTACCCATACTTTCTCTTACACAAGAATTGACAAATTGCAAAAGTGGCTATACCAATCAAAAAAGCACATGTCTTGTCATCTGACCAATGAGAGAGAGTTATGTGGACAATTTGCAAGCAAGACATAACACAAGGCAAGGCTGAAACACATTCATTCATCACATACACAAAAACCTACCAAGTTGCAAGTTGCTTCGAATTCCTCTCCACAGCTTGCAAACACAAAAGCCATCTTCACCATTCAACTCACCTTGCCTCTTTGAGTAGAAAGCACCAAGAACCAGGCTTGATTTGAGCAAGAACACCCCATTGCCATTCTTCACCTCAGCCTGCATTTTCCTTCGAATCTCTCTCCACAAACCTCAAACACAAGAACAAACTCCACCAACAATCTCCACTCACCTCACTGACCAGAAACCAACCATTGTTTTGGCCTGAAACACCCAATGTCTCAAATACGATTTTCACATGCCCTTGGTCAGAGCTTCTGCAAACTCACTCCAGAGGTTGTTTAAACTCCAACTAAGCATCCAAAGCTTCAAAGGTGGATCATTGGGACCTGATTGAGCCAAAGAATCATCCAGAAAGCTCCTAAATCAAAAGCTCCCTCTCAGGTGACACCATGAACTTTTTTTTCCAGAACTCCATTTTCTTGTTAGAATCTTGTTTAGCATGTTGCACTGATCATTGGGATCTATTTACTTTTGAAAATAAGCCAGAAATGAGTATGTTATGGTGTTCTGAAAGTTTGACCTAGAAATTTCTTTGCTTCGATTCATGTTTGTGTGTGAGTTTAAATGTGATTTGATGCTGGATTCGTGCTTAGGGTAGTTAGTAGATGATTTCTGGAGAGTTAGAGCTTCTAAAATGGCCTGGGGAGAGAGATAGCATTTTGAGCTGAACGGAGAAGATGACCGGAACACTGTTCCGGTCATCTGAGAGTGATTAACGGCAGGGTTAGGGTTTTAAGCATTAATTAGCAAGTTTGAATCTGAGCCGTGAGATGTGGCGCGCAGTCAACTCCCGCGCGTGTGAGTTTGAATCTCCACCTTAGGATCTGATTACTTCTCATTAATTCATTAAAAATTCATTTTTATTTATTTTCTTTTCATTTGTTTTGTACAATTAATTTAAAATAGCAAAAAATGCATAAAAATTATGAAACTTTTTCTTCTGAGTTTTATTAATTTTTATGACCCAAAAATATTTTTATTTTATTTTTTATCATTAAAAAAGTATTTTTAAATATTTAAAAGATTATTTTTAATTGATTAATGAAAATTAATTTATTAAAAATACTTTTAGGTATTTAAAAATCACCAAAAAATTCATGAAATGTTCTAAGACATTTAGAAACATTGTCCAACCTCCAAACCAAATTTCTTTTTTGATCTTGATGCATTTTGAGAATTTTTCATTGAATTAAATCATATTTTATGCATTATTTTGATCATAAGTTCAAAAAATCATTTCTGCCTATTGGAGAAGGTTGAGACATTGATTCTTCTTGCATTGTGTTATGTTTAGCATGTATTTTCAAAGATAAAATGGCCATAATTTGTTTCCTCATTTTCTAATTGTTTGGCATTTATTTTGTTAAAAACCCTAAAAAACCCTAATAACTTAGAAAATTCATAACTTGAGTTTGGTTAAGAGTTGGAACCTCCCCTTTGAACCTTGGTCTAGCATAGGATTAGGGTTTCTTTGAGTGCCATTTTCCATTTTTATCTTAGGGTTTTGATTCTGTTTTGGGTTTTTGTTTGATGTTTGTTCCATAAACCCTAATTTGGGCTTCCATTTGCATCCTTCTTGCATTCTCTTGCCTAACATGACTTGTCTTTGCATTTTGTGCATTCTTATGATTCATTTGACATCTTAAGACATATAGAAAGCATGTTTGATCATTGCATTACATATTTGCCATATCATTTGTCTTGTATGCTTCATAACTTTTCATGCTTGTTCATGCTCCTTAGCTTGCATCATTTGCATCCATGATCTTGTATGAACATCCCCATGTCTTGCCTCATGTTTTCAGCACCTCATAACATCATAATCATCATCAACATGCTTCTGGTTTTGCTTTGCATCATATCATTTCATCTCATCTTGCATTGCATTGCATTTCTTTCTAACATTTCAGGTGGTAAGTAAACTTGAGAGGTGGATTTGCCTTCACTTCTCATAACTTTTCTTTTCATCTCTCTTGCATCCATTGCTGCATTTTTTATGTGTGCTTGAGATTGAGCTTGATCATTCTTCTTCCTCCCACTTTCTTTCTTCAAGTGACTTGACTTCTTGAATGAAGCAAGTCACTTTGCTTCTCTTGATCCTGTTCATCTGCTTCCTGGTGGCTCCTTTGAAGATTGTTCTTGCAAACCTCACAAACCTTAGGATCATCCAAGCATGACAATGAATTAGGGTTTTGATTAGTCCCCTCATAGTTTTACCTTTGTGTCTCTCTTTGAGTCTTCTTTTCTCATCTCATAATTAGGGATTAAACCCTAAAGGCTTTAAGACTTTGTGACTGAGCTTATGCCTGCATCCTTCTCTTAGGATGGAGTGTATAACTTTAATCCTAAGTGTTAAACCCTTTATGTGTTTAAATCTCTTAATCAATTCACTTAATAAATATCAAGACATCACACTTGTAACTTGGGCCTTGCATTAGGGTTCTAA
Organism: Lathyrus aphaca; assembly: GCA_963966055.1. NCBI lineage: Eukaryota > Viridiplantae > Streptophyta > Magnoliopsida > Fabales > Fabaceae > Lathyrus > Lathyrus aphaca. Next base: position 138,488,129 of record OZ014522.1, on the reverse strand, counting down.
TTCTTCCTTAAGTGGTTAAGAAGGACTAACCCTAGTGTTAATGGACAAGTCCCCCTCAAGTTGTCTTACAAATCATAAAAAACACTTCATCATCATACCATTAACTAAAATCCACTTAATAAAGGCTTGTTCTGTCATGGGTTTAATCCCTAATCATGGATTAAGTTGAGGAGTCTTCCTCAGCTTAAACACTCTCATCTATCATCCTTCTTTTAGGATGGTGTAATGGGTCTGTTTAATCCATGATTATGGCTTAACCTCATTACTCAACACTAAACAAAAACTCCAAAAACATCTAAATAATCACAAGTAGGTTAATGATCTTAATCCTACACCAAAGGTGATTAAGTGTGAGAATCTGACTTCACACTTGAGGTATTCTCATTACCCCTAATCAGAGGGAGGATGTGATGAGTTTACTAACCCATTGGTTTAGGCTTAAGCTCATCATCTTATGACAAACTCCAAAAAGAAATAAAAGACTGAAAACTCAAAAACAAACAATAATCGTCTCCCCCGGGATTCTTTTCTCATCATCTTCACTCACAAACGAGAACTCACTTCTTCCGTCTAATGCAAGACAGTTAGCACCTGAGCCAGACAGGTCACACACTTGAGCATAGGCAAGCAAGCAGTTCACCAGTCAATTCTTTTTTCAGTTTCTTTGGGTCGAACTACGGTGTTCTGACTTCCTCATTGCACGAGAGGATACGTAGGCATAACTTAACGGTTATCGAACAAAAGTCTCTGTATATTCCCCCTCTTTCTAGCTTATTTCTTTAGCCTCATTATCATGAGCAATTCATTCTCTTCCTTGCACTGACACATCACTATACACTTCACTTCACTTCTTTTACACTGACACCTGTACATATTGTTTTCCAGCCCTTTTGCACACAAACTGCACTGACACTACCCCTTTAAAACACAAATCTTTTAAGCGTGGATCCCGTCGAGTACGGCGGACAATCTGGGTGCTAATACCTTCCCAGGTTGTAACCAACCCCCTTTCTCAGTCTCTCTGGTTCGCAAACCGTCTTATCCATCTCTTTCTAGGTCTATGCAGCATTACCTTTCCTCCGGGATAAAAATGCCTAGCTGGCGACTCTATTCATCTCCAGTGAGTTCACGGCTGTGTGTTCTCACTGTTCCCTTCGCCGACCGTTCGCGTCTGTACCTTCATATGATCCCTTCTTCATTTGTCGGGAGCGACAAAACCCGGAAGAGAAAAATAAAGACATATTTTAGGATTTTTTTTCAAATATTGGTTAGACATAAAAATAGAATGATGCATATTTTTGGATTTGTGAATAATGGTTAATAAACAGAAAATAAAATAGTAAAGGTAGGACAAATTTGGGGTATGACACATTCCACCCACGAATTCCTTGGCTTCTTTGGGAAAACAGGACTCTTATGCAATTCCTTAGAGTATTATGACCTCAATTGATTCCTAAAACAACTTGAAAATAAATTACATGCCATTTTGCAACTTGGTTGAAACTTGAAAATAATGTAAAACCCTAAAAATATCCCTACTTCTTTTGGTCATAACTTGAGTTCCACACATGCTATGGACAAATTATTGTACTTTTTGAAAATGGGAGAACATAACCTACAAATTTCATGTTCAAGCAAAATTCATTTGGAGCTATCTTGATCATGAAAGAATCCTTTGAAAACTAGGGCAAAACTTGCCAAAAATAGTAACTTTCATTACAAGTCACATTCCAAAAATGGAAAGTCCTTCAAAACCTCTTGATTCTTGATTTTTGTCAACACCAAAGCCCTTATTTGACCTTAAGGACATCACTTGACTTGAAAAATGAGATTGGACCCCTTGAATTTTCACAGTTGACTTCTTAATTGCACAGTTGACCAATTTCTTCTTTTACAAGTAACTAATGAATTGACTAACTTCCTCAATGAGTTTTCTCACCAAATTTCATCCCTAGGCTTCAAATATCATATAAAATACTTTGACTACAAGAATTGGTCAAAGGTATAAGAAATCCCTGCTCAAAAGCAAAACCCTAATTCAAAATTCATTTGTGTATGAGATTGTTGCATCCTTGATCCTCTGATGATTTTCTGCCCTTATTGACTTTTGTAAATGATCTTGGGCTTGCATATGACATGAGGACACCTCGTGGAACTCTTTCAATGTCACTTGGCCTCTTGATTTGACTTGCAAAGCTTCAAATTCCCAGATGATTGATCATATGCCCTATACTAGAACATGTGAGTGTTATGCCTCATCTTTCTATGCTAGATGCTAAGGATATGATATGCTTATGATGATTATGATGTGAAGATGATGATAAAAGGGAGAGGGAAAATTTGGAGTGTTACAACTGCCCCTATTCAAACATCTGTTAATCTGAAAATGATGATAGCCTAGGTTGTCAGCCGTTCGAGATGAACTGTGATTGAATACCCATAAGAACCAAAAATTTGCACTTTGCCGGAGAATAAGAAAGGGAATGGGAAATAAAACCAGTTCAATATAACAAATCGCTCGAGACCAATGTTGTGATAAAATATAACTCAAAACCAAAATCTTGTGTAGATTCAACATCAAACGGAGCAGACGAGCTTCCTTCAAACAAAACCTGTTACGCCAGGCAGATAAATAACAAACCTGTTACGCCAGGTGAATAAAATCCAGGACGGACGAGCCCTTTTCATACATCTTGCTCAGATATATGGTGCCTAAGACGGACAAGTCTTCTTCTAATAACCTGTTACGCCAGGACCAGTAATGCACTTGAGCCTGTGGGATAGACATGCACAAATAGGATAGACGAACCCTCTTCATATACCTTGCGTAGATATATGGTTCTAGGACAGACGAGCCCTATTCACAAATATTGCTTAGATATGTGGTGCTTAAGACATACGAGTCTTCTTCGGATAACCTGGTACGCCAGGACTGGTAAACATTTTGACGTTTAATCCCACCGTCAGGATTTCAAACCTCTTCAATACGGACGAGTATTGGATGATCATCAAGGAAACACGGACGAGTGCCATAAGTCAAAGATACAGACGAATATCTGACGATGATCAAAGAAACACGGACGAGTGCTTCAGGTAATGATACAGACGAGTATCAGCCACTGATACGGACGAGTATCAGAAAAGTACTAAACACAGAAGAGTGTTAAAAACGATACAGACGAGAATCAGAAAGGTATCAAACACGGACGAGTGCTTCAGGCAATGATACAGACGAGTATCAGCCACAGATACGGACGAGTATCATAAAAGTACTAAACACAGAAGAGTGTTAAAAACGATACAGACGAGTATCAGAAAGGTATCAAACACGGACGAGTGTTTGCCAAAAGATAACACGGATGAGTGTTAAACACGATACGGACGAGTATCAGAAAGGTACTAAACACGGACGGGTGTTAAACACGATACGGACGAGTATCAGAAAGGTACTAAACACGGACAAATGTTTGTCAAAAGTTAACACGGACAAGTGTTAAACACGATACAGACGAGTATCAGAAAGGTACTAAACACGGACGATTGTTTGTCAAAAGTTAACACGGACGAGTGTTAAACACGATACGGAAGTGTCGCTCCCGCCTGATGACACCTAGGTCAGAAGGGGTACAGACGCGAACGGTCGGCGAGAGGAGAACGAAAATGAATAGAGTCGCCAACTAGGCATTTTTATCCCGAAGGAAAGGTAATGCTGCATAAACCTAAGAAAAGATATGGATAAGACGGTCACGAACCAGAGAGACTGAGAAAGGGGGTTGGTTACAACCTGAGAAGGTATTAGCACCCAGATTGTCCGCCGTACTCGACGGGATCCACGCTTAGAAAATTTGTGTTTTAAAGGGGTAGTGTCAGTGCAATTTGTGTATCAAAGCTGGAAAGAATGCAAGTGTCAGTGTAAAAGAAGTGAGAAATGTATAAGTGAAGTGTCAGTGTAAGAATAAGAATGAAATGCTCAAGACCATTGATAACGAGAAAACGTATCGATTATATTGCTAGGTTTCATTGACGTTTCATCGCATAATCACCGTTTTAACACTCGATTTCTCGAGTTTTTCTTACCATTTTGCAGGTACATCATTATATGGAGCTAAATCATGAATTAAGAGAAAAAGGAACAAAATCAACCATAAAAAGATGAAGAAATGAAGAAGCCTGCAAAACTGCATATTTTGTTGCAGCCACGATCGTCACCAGGGTGTCACGACCGTGACACCCCAAAAGCATCCATCACGACCGTAAGAGAGTTGTCACGACCGTGACACTTAAAAGCCACATAACACGAACGTGAAGACCTTGTCACGACCGTGACAAGGATAAAATTAGGTTTTTGACTCAGACTACGTCAAAGCACTACGTGAAGAAAGTTCCTCCTATTTTGTTGCCACGTACCTACATTCTCTCCACCAATTCAGCAAGGCCCATGCAACAAAGGTCCAAATTTCAGCCCATTAAGGATTCTATAAATAGTACAAGTTTTATGAACAATGTACAGAGCATTTTTTATTCGATTTTCTGCGGAAGCTCTGCCGAACTATTTTACGACCCTGTTTCTATTTCTGCTTTATTTTTAGTTTTCTTCTCGTTTTTATTGTATCCAAACCCTCCATATAACAATTTCCAACATCAGGAAATTGTTATACTTTTATTTTTTCTAAACCTTCAGCCTTTGTTATTTTCGATTTCCGCCAACTCCAAGCTTTCCAGTCTGTGGAAGAAGGAGTCTGCTCTAATATTTGTTAACCAGGTTTTTTATTATATTGCAATTTAATTATTTATAATGTTTATTTATTTTTCTGCCATGAGTATTTTATTATTTAATTTTCTGTCTCTGTCTGGTTCAACATCGATGAGTAGCTAAATACCTTAGGGCGGTATGTAGTTAGAACAAACTTAATCGGTAAAATTTAATCGTAGGCTTAAAACAATTAATAACTTAACATTCTGGCTGATACTTTTTAATTAAAATCGACCTTTTCATTATGAGAGTAAGAAAAGAGTATTAGGTTAGGTCAAGACCACGAGAGTGTGAGATTTTAACCAGATAGCTAAAGTTAGGCATTTAAATTAAACACAGCGAGAGCGCTTTAAAATAAATTAGAATTACTAAGTTTCCAAAAATTATCTCTAAACACTTATGGGCTAGCGAGAGCAGGCATAGGGCTTTAGGGATAAGATCTGATATAATACCACGAGAGTGTGAGTTGAGGGTATTTAAACTGGTAACCTCTACCGAATAGATTAAGTAAACACCTTTATAAGCCTAGGTTAGATTGACCCACCTAAGTTAGTATAATTACATACCGACCGCCTTAGTATTACCTTATTAAAACTTAAATTTAATTCTGCCTTTAATAGTCTTAAAAATCAACAAAAAATCGTGACAACCATTCGCCTTAGCTAAACTAGAAGTTCATCTAGCACTAAGTAACCATAGAATCCCTGTGGATCGATAATCTTAAATATTACTTCGATAGGTTGTGCACTTGCAGTTAAGATACCGCTAGACGCATAATTAGACACGTCTTTAGCCCATTAAGTTTTTGGCGCCGTTGCCGGGGATTCCTTAATTTAGTTACTAGTGCATTTAGGTAGCATTGTCTAGACTAAGGTATCAACTATTTAATTTAATTTAATTTCCGAGTGTATGCCAAGTACTCGCTCTAAAAGCGAAGACTTGCAACCTCTAATCCCTGAATCGGAACGCTTCTTACACGTAAGAAGACGTATATTCGATTACGAAAATAATTACAATATTCCAGATCTTCAATTAGATCCGCCTAAACCAGTCGTAACATCAAAGGACGCAGAGATGGCTGAAGAACAGAATCACCCACTCAAGTATTACGCCAGTCCTTCGCAAGCTGAACCGCATTCAAGCATTGCCGCGCCGGCTATCAACCGAAATGATTTCGAACTAAAACCTTTGTTGATATCAGCCGTGCAACAAAATCAATTCGCCGGAAATCCTACCGAGGATCCGAATCTTCATCTTTCGATCTTTGTGCAATATGCAGATACCGTAAAAGCCAATGGAGTTACCCAAGAAGCTATTAGACTACGTTTATTTCCTTTTTCGCTTCGAGACAGAGCAAGAGCTTGGCTTCAATCTCTGCCTTCGAACTCAGTAACTACGTGGGAGGAACTAAAGAGAGTTTTCTTGAACAAATATTTTCCACCCAGCAAGACAGCTATGCTGAGAGCTCAGATCAACGGATTTAAGCAAAGGGAAAGCAAATCATTATTCGAAGCTTGGGAACGCTATAAGGATCTGCTGAGACTTTGTCCACATCACGGATTAATAGAATGGATGGTCATCCATACCTTCTATAATGGACTCTTGTACAATACAAGAATGACAATTGACGCTGCCGCGGGCGGTGCATTGATGGATAAAGAATATAATGATGCCTATGCACTCATCGAAAGTATGGCTCAAAATCATTACCTTTGGGGAAGCGAGAGAGTCGCAACTGAGAAACCAACAAAAGGAGGTATGTACGAAGTAAGTAGTATGGACCAAGTCAATGCAAAGTTTGACCAACTAAGCCAAAAGATCGACAACTTGGCCATAACACCAACAGCCAACGTGGCTGCAGTAACGCCTAACTGTGAGTTATGTGGAGTTTCAGGACACGAAGTTTCTGATTGTCAACTATTGACATGAACTCCCACTGATCAAGTGAATTATGCTCAAGGAAACCCTTACTCAAACACATACAACCCAGGTTGGAAGAATCATCCGAACTTCTCCTATAAGAATAACAATGCTTTATACGCACCAGGTCAAACACCAGCTACATCACCAGGATATCAAAAGACTGCTCCTAATGTCCCTAGAAAATCGAACCTTGAATTGATGATGGAGAACTTTATAGCTAACCAATCTCAAACAAACAAGGACTTCTTAAACCAAAACATTCACACTAGTGAGCAGATTAAACAATTAGTGAGCAAAGTAGATGCATTAGCTACACATAACAAAATGCTTGAAACTCAGATTTCACAAGTAGCTCAACAACAAGCACCTACTGCTGCACCAGCTGGAGTATTCCCTGGACAACCTCAACCTAATCCGAAAGGACATGCTAACGCCGTAATATTAAGAAGTGGCAAGGAACTTGACGGACCTACTGATCCAAGACTTGACAACCCAGCCATGTACCAAAAACCGGATAAACCGACTGAAGTGGTGAATGATCCAGAAGAAAAGGAAGATGATAATCAAGAAGTAGTGGAGAAAGAACAACCTTATGTGCCTCCACCACCCTATAAACCACCAATTACGTACCCTCAAAGATTAATAAATTCCAAGACGACGGGTCAATTTAAGAAATTTGTCGAACTTCTGAAACAGTTGAATATTACTATTCCGTTTACAGAAGCTATCACCCAAATACCCTCGTATGCTAAGTTTTTAAAAGAAATCTTATCCAATAAGAAAAAGATAGAGGATAACGGAACAGTTACACTTACTGCCGAGTGTAGCGCCATAATTCAGAATAAAATGCCTCCTAAGCTAAAAGATCCAGGAAGTTTCTCTATACCCTGTGTAATAGGAAAATTCGTCATTGACAAAGCTCTATGCGATTTAGGAGCCAGTATCAGTGTTATGCCCTTAACGATTTGCAAAAGGCTAGACATGGGAGACCTAAGACCAACTAAAATGTCTGTTCAACTAGCCGATCGCTCTGTTAAATATCCTGTAGGCATACTAGAAAACGTCCCAGTACGTATAGGACAATTCTACATCCCTACTGATTTTATAATCATGGACATCTCTGAAGACTCCACTACACCTATCATACTAGGAAGACCATTCTTAGCTACCGCCGGAGCTATAATAGACGTAAAAAGAGGAAAGCTAACCTTTGAAGTAGGTGAAGAGAAAGTTGAATTTATTTTAACACAATTCTTACAATCACCAGCTATAGAGGATACATGCTATCTATTGGACGTAATTGACGAATGTGTAAGAGAGATGGAACTGAAAGAGACCACTTATTCTGAAATAATGAAAATTCAAATCCCTCCGATTTTCGAAGATGATAATTGGCGTAAACCATATCAGGATGATAGTCTAAGCGAAAGTTTAGCACTTACACCGGATCCCATGCCAAGTAAAGATAAACCTACATTAGGATTAAAAACTTTACCTCATAACCTAAGGTACGAATTCTTAGACGTTGAATGTAAAAGACCAGTTATAATAAATTCCAGCTTAGGAACTATAGAAACAAAGAAACTTTTAGATGTTTTGAAGAAATATCCAACTGCATTAGGATATAACATATCTGACCTCAAAGGAATATGTCCTTCAATTTGTATGCATCGTATTCTGCTAGAAGAAGATTGCAGAACCTCTAGAGAATCTCAAAGAAGAATTAACCCAACCCTTAGCACTGTAGTAAAAGAAGAAGTTAAAAAATTACTAGATGCCGGAATAATATATCCAATCTCTGATAGTGAATGGGTTAGTCCAATACATGTAGTGCCAAAGAAAGGAGGTATCACTGTTGTGAAAAACGCTCAAGGCGAATCGATATCGCAAAGAGTAGTGACGGGATATAGAGTATGCATAGATTATCGTAAACTAAACAAAGCCACTCGAAAAGATCATTTCCCACTACCTTCTATAGATCAAATGTTAGAACGATTAGCCCAACATTCTTACTTCTGTTATCTTGACGGTTACTCAGGATTTTTCCAAATCCCTATCCATCCAGATGATCAAGAAAAGACTACATTCACATGCCCATATGGAACGTTCGCTTATAGACGAATGCCCTTTGGATTATGCAACGCTCCTGCAACCTTTCAAAGATGTATGATGTCAATCTTCGCAGATTTTATAGATAACATCATGGAAGTGTTCATGGACGACTTCTCTGTATGCGGGCAAAGTTTTGAAGGATGCTTATCGAACTTAGAAATGGTGTTAGAAAGATGTGTAAAAGTAAACCTCGTGCTTAACTGGGAGAAATGTCATTTTATGGTCAAAGAAGGAATCGTATTAGGTCATGTAATATCCGACAAGGGAATTGAAGTTGATAAAGCTAAGATTGAAGTCATAAAAGATCTTCAACCCCCTAAAACCGTTCGAGAAATACGAAGCTTTTTAGGACACGCCGGTTTTTATCGACGATTCATCAAAGATTTCTTGAAAATCACTAAACCTCTTACTGGTTTATTAATGAAAGACGCTGAGTTCATATTCAATGAAGATTGTCTTAAAGCATTCGAAACTCTAAAAACAGCCCTCATCACCGCACCAATCATGCAACCCCCTGACTGGAGATTACCTTTTGAAATCATGTGCGATGCGAGTGACTATGCTGTAGGCGCAGTTCTAGGCCAGAGGAAGGAAAAGAAACTTCATGCGATTTACTATGCCAGTAGAACCTTAGATTCTGCCCAGATGAACTACGCCACTACCGAAAAAGAATTGTTAGCAGTTGTCTTTGCGCTTGACAAATTCCGTTCTTACCTAGTTGGAGCGAAAATAATCATTTACACAGACCATGCTGCTATCCGATATTTATTAACTAAGAAAGATGCTAAACCAAGACTCTTGAGATGGATTTTACTCTTACAAGAGTTTGATCTAGAAATAAAAGATAAGAAAGGTACTGAGAACGTCGTAGCGGACCATTTATCTAGAATAGAAGGTATTAAACCCGAACAAGTGCCGATTAACGATGATTTTCCGTATGAACAGCTGATAGCACAATTAGGAAGTGACCTAGCTCAGTTAGATATAAATGAACCAGAATCTGTGGAAACAATCCAGACAACTGTAGGACTGCCATGGTACGCTGACATTGTCAACTACCTAGCCGCAGGAGCTCTTCCACCCGATCTAACCTATCAGCAGAAAAAGAAATTCTTTCACAATCTGAAACATTACTATTGGGATGAACCATTATTGTTCAAAAGAGGACCAAATGGAATCTTTCTCCGATGTATTCCCGAAGAAGAAATAGAAGATGTCATTGCTCAATTCCATTCATCTCCTTATGGTGGACATGCAAGCACTTCCAAGACTTGTGCAAAAATCTTGCAAGCCGGCTTATTCTGGCCTAATCAATGGAAGGATGTCCACATCGCTGTTATAAATTGCGATCGGTGTCAACGCACCGGCAATATTTCAAGAAGAGATAAAATGCCTCAAAAAGGAATATTAGAAGTAGAAATCTTTGACGTCTGGGGAATAGATTTCATGGGACCATTCCCATCATCTTTCGGTAATAATTACATACTCGTAGCTGTTGATTATGTTTCGAAATGGATTGAAGCTATAGCTTCTCCTACAAACGATACACGAGTAGTAATAAAGCTTTTCAAAAATATAATCTTTCCCAGATTTGGTGTGCCTAGACTCGTCATAAGTGACGGTGGCTCGCACTTCATCTCAAAAATCTTTGACAAATTACTATCTAAGTATGGAGTAAGACACCGTGTGGCTACACCATATCACCCACAAACAAGTGGACAAGTCGAAGTTTCGAACAGAGAAATTAAACAAATCTTAGAAAAGACTGTCGCCATATCTCGGAAAGATTGGTCATCTAAACTTAATGAAGCTTTATGGGCTTATAGGACCGCTTACAAGACTCCCATAGGAACTACACCTTTCAAATTAGTTTATGGAAAATCTTGTCACCTCCCGGTAGAACTAGAACACAAAGCTTATTGGGCGATTAGAACTCTCAATATAAACTATAATGCTGCAGGAGAAAAGCGAATCCTAGACATTAACGAATTAGAAGAATTAAGGCTAGATGCTTACGAGAATGCTAAGATATATAAAGAAAGAACTAAGCGATGGCATGATAAACGCCTATCTAGGAAAGATTTTAGTGTGGGAGACGTTGTACTCCTCTTTAATTCAAGACTTAGGCTCTTTCCTGGAAAATTAAAATCTAGATGGTCAGGACCCTTTGAAATAATTAAAGTATTCCCGAGTGGAGCAATAGAAATTAAGGGTAGGAATAGTGAACCATTCATAGTAAACGGACAACGTTTAAAACATTATCATAAAGTTGAAAATAGAGATTATGCAAATAATCTAAGGCTATTCGAATTGTCCACTGATTCCCCTGATTAATCTAAACCTAAGCATTACGTCAGGCTTTTGACGATAAAAACAGCGCTTAGTGGGAGGCAACCCATTTACTTATTTAATTATTTAAACTATTCTTTTTTAGCATATTGTCATTTATCGTTTTACTATTTGTTTATTTGTTTTGTCATTTTATAGTTTTATTTTATATTACTATTATTGCCATTACATTATGCATTTCATTTTCTTATTTTTATCTTAAATCACTTTTTACAGATTTTCTAAAAGTCTTTTCCACTTTCCTTCTTCCCCCGATTTGTTTCCTCCATATTTGCACTGACCATGGCTAATCAACCCATAAACCATATGGAAACCAAATTTAGAGGTAGGAACCAAAGAATGAAGTTTGAAGAGTTATCACAGAGGCAAATGGATTTGACCCTGTACCCGGATGATCAGACTATGGAAACCCTAGGTATACATGATAGCATCATGTACTTGTTTAACCGACTCGGATGGGAGAATGCATTGATCCAACATAAGTTTGTGACTTACCGCGAGCTCACCCTTGAGTTCCTTAGCTCCTTAATTTACCTACCTGAGCGCGGTTTTGGATTTAGGAAAGGATTTATTAGTTTCCGCCTATTTGGAATAGAATATGACTTTAACCATAAAGAACTAGCTGACTTATTAGGATTCCCTAGTGGACCATTTGCTTTTACTACCACACAGGTAGAATTGATGGATATTGAGCTAGATTTCTTTTGGGGAACTTTAACCGGAAACTACCACCCTGAACCAAATAGCATGAATAATGATGAGATCCATAACCCTGCTCTCCGTTACTTCCATAAAATCCTTGCCCACACCTTCTTTGGAAAAGAAGAAAACATTACCGGAGTTTCTAAAGATGAGATATTTATTATGTCATGTTTCACTAATGGACAGCCTGTTAATGGTGTACCTTTCATGATGCAAACCTTCACCCGTATCCAAGAAGAACCTGAATTACCTATATTAGTAGGAGGTCTTGTAACCATGATTGCTGATGCTTTAGGACTTAGGTACCAATTGCACAGGTGCAACCGTTTAGGTAACATCCGTCCTATGAATCTTAACTTCTGCTTTAATAGACATATCATAAGGAATTTAGGACATCCACCTTTTGAGTACCTAATCCGGAACGAGGTAGTAACCCTGTTCACATTGCCAAACCATGCTAGAGTAAGTGTTCACAATAAGGATAACTGGCTTTATGAGTTAAACCCACCTGATTATCCATCCACTCCTGAAACACCTCAGTCTTACAAGATAAAAGATGATACAATGACCGATGTCGAAATTGACCCTGAGACACCTCCTGGTTACCATGACATTGACCACACTGAAGAAGTACATGAAACCCCTGAAGTGAATCAAGGAGATTATGCTAACAACTTACAAAACATCATGAACACTCTCAATGCTTACCAAACTGACATTAATTTATTTAAAGAAGACATTAAGAGCATGCGATTGGACATTATAGGGTTGACTGACATAACCTGCGAACAATTCTATCACCTGAACTCCGCAATCGAAGACTTGAAGAAACGCTTTTGAAAATGCTATAAGTGATTTAGTTTATTTTTCTCTTTGTTTTCGTTTCTAGTTAGATTTATTTTTCGCAAACAATTTCGTATCGTATTTTCATTAATGTAATTTCATTTTCAATCACCTTATGCAATGCATTTCTAATTCCAAAATTTCTCCATTTTAAGCAATTTATATATTTTTCATTCTATGTACTGTTATGCTTGCATTTATTCATATTATATACAATCTCTCATGCCATGCAAGTTAGTGAAGTACTGTGTTGAAATTATATATTATATGGTGTTTATAATTTAATATGAGTGATAAGTGAAGAAAATACCTTATTATAAAGTATGTGAAATAAGTGAGATAGTGTTTTTTGGAAAATTTTCAACGAAGTAAGCCCTCACGGTCGTCACACCCCCCTAACGATCGTGACGTGCTCATTTAGCGTGTCACGACCGTCGCACCCCTGTCACGACCGTGACAACCCCTATTACAGGAATCGTGAGAAACAGAACTGTTTCTCTTCGTGACCTCTTCTTCTTCTTCCTCCATAACTTCCACAAAACTACCCATCTTCTCCATAACCTCCGTAACCCCCCGACCACGCTCCTATCCATGATCAGGCAGATCTCCCTGCGGATGAGATGCAGGACGCTATGGATGCAGCTGAGCCTGTCCAAGATATACCAGAGTCATCTACCCGACAGCCTCCTGCACAGGAATTCACTCTTGAGGACGTCCTCCGTGCGATTCATCAGCAGAACCAGATGAACGCCGCACTGGAGCGAAGGCAGAAGGAGCAGTATGATGCTTTACTCGGCACTATTGCAGCAAACCAGGCAGCTACTAATGAGAGGTTTGGAGAGATTTTCAGCGAGTTAGAAGCCTTGCGTATCGACATCACTGGGACCACCAGCACCGGTTCTGATCCTAAAGCGACTCCTTCCAGACGCCGCTCCCGCACCAGAAGCCGACCCCGCGGTCCTCAGCAGCCATAGATCTAGTTTTACTTATGTTTGTTTTTCGTTTTTGTCGTTTGTACTGTACTTTTACCGCATTTATATCACGACATTGAGGACAATGTCTGATATAGTGTGGGAGAGGTACCTTTCATTTCCGCATTTTTCCTTTTCGCACTTTTCCATTTCGTTGTATTTTCAATTCCGTTGTATTTCCTTTAGTAAGTTAATGAAGCGAGCAAAATCTTTATGCTATTTTCTTTAGTTTCGAATTTTCCCCGTTTATTTAGCCATACCCGAAAAAAATCTTTAATTATTCGCATTACCCGACTTACCTACGAAATCGTAATTAGGAAGCTGAGAACGATTAAACAAGACCAATACAATCTTGACACCTTTGACTTCCTACTTAAGCGATTCCATTCCGATTACCATTACGAGTACACTTTTAGTTTCAGTTCAAAAGTAACCCCTAGTAGTTTATACTAGCAGTCAGCACCGTCTGAACACAAACCACGTGGGGAGCCGATGAATATAAGCGTTTGATGCCTAATCAATAATGATCCTTCATATCTCGATGCAAAATGAAAAGAAATTGCACCAAAGTACACGGTCGCATATAAGAAACGAGAAATATGAGAAGGAGTCCATTGCGGGTTGGTTCAGAGGTACTGGTTCTGAACTTGGTAGGGCGTGCTACGGCTCGATCCCCCACAACCTCCAAATAGGATAATATATGTAGGGTTACCACACTCGTGTACCAGACCCCGTGCTCAAAAAGGATCAAAGTCGCTAACCGGCTACTCCACTACGTGCGTGCTAAGGCAAAGGGCTTAATGTGATTGCGCTAGAATGAAACCGGGCGAAATAAGATCGAAAAACTCTAGGTGAAATCGTAAAGCAATTGCCGATTGTTTCGTTTAACGGGAAGTCGACGACATAGCTTGTTGCTTGTGTCATTAGTGTATCGGTAGTGTTCTATCAAAGTACCGGATTATCCGACAAAACGATCCCTCGTATGATTTGTTATGAGTATGCGTGAATAAAATCTTGTCCGCCGATTTTCAACCGACTATTTGCTTGAGGATAAGCAAAGGTTTAAGTTTGGGGAAGTTTGATAACGAGAAAACGTATCGATTATATTGTTAGGTTTCATTGACGTTTCATCGCATAATCACCGTTTTAACACTCGATTTCTCGAGTTTTTCTTACCATTTTGCAGGTACATCATTATATGGAGCTAAATCATGAATTAAGAGAAAAAGGAACAAAATCAACCATAAAAAGATGAAGAAATGAAGAAGCCTGCAAAACTGCATATTTTGTTGCAGCCACGATCGTCACCAGGGTGTCACGACCGTGACACCCCAAAAGCATCCATCACGACCGTAAGAGAGTTGTCACGACCGTGACACTTAAAAGCCACATAACACGAACGTGAAGACCTTGTCACGACCGTGACAAGGATAAAATTAGGTTTTTGACTCAGACTACGTCAAAGCACTACGTGAAGAAAGTTCCTCCTATTTTGTTGCCACGTACCTACATTCTCTCCACCAATTCAGCAAGGCCCATGCAACAAAGGTCCAAATTTCAGCCCATTAAGGATTCTATAAATAGTACAAGTTTTATGAACAATGTACAGAGCATTTTTTATTCGATTTTCTGCGGAAGCTCTGCCGAACTATTTTACGACCCTGTTTCTATTTCTGCTTTATTTTTAGTTTTCTTCTCGTTTTTATTGTATCCAAACCCGCCATATAACAATTTCCAACATCAGGAAATTCTTATACATTTATTTTTTCTAAACCTTCAGCCTTTGTTATTTTCGATTTCCGCCAACTCCAAGCTTTCCGGTCTGTGGAAGAAGGAGTCTGCTCTAATATTTGTTAACCAGGTTTTTTATTATATTGCAATTTAATTATTTATAATGTTTATTTATTTTTCTGCCATGAGTATTTTATTATTTAATTTTCTGTCTCTGTCTGGTTCAACATCGATGAGTAGCTAAATACCTTAGGGCGGTATGTAGTTAGAACAAACTTAATCGGTAAAATTTAATCGTAGGCTTAAAACAATTAATAACTTAACATTCTGGCTGATACTTTTTAATTAAAATCGACCTTTTCGTTACGAGAGTAAGAAAAGAGTATTAGGTTAGGTCAAGACCACGAGAGTGTGAGATTTTAACCAGATAGCTAAAGTTAGGCATTTAAATTAAACACAGCGAGAGCGCTTTAAAATAAATTAGAATTACTAAGTTTCCAAAAAATTATCTCTAAACACTTATGGGCTAGCGAGAGCAGGCATAGGGCTTTAGGGATAAGATCTGATATAAGACCACGAGAGTGTGAGTTGAGGGTATTTAAACTGGTAACCTCTACCGAATAGATTAAGTAAACACCTTTATAAGCCTAGGTTAGATTGACCCACCTAAGTTAGTATAATTACATACCGACCGCCTTAGTATTACCTTATTAAAACTTAAATTTAATTCCGCCTTTAATAGTCTTAAAAATCAACAAAAAATCGTGACAACCATTCGCCTTAGCTAAACTAGAAGTTCATCTAGCACTAAGTAACCATAGAATCCCTGTGGATCGATAATCTTAAATATTACTTCGATAGGTTGTGCACTTGCAGTTAAGATACCGCTAGACGCATAATTAGACACGTCTTTAGCCCATCAACCATGAGGCTTAATGAATAAAGCTGGAAAGAGGGGGAATATACAGAGACTTTTGTTCGATAACTGTTAAGTTATGCCTACGTATCCTCTCGTGCAATGAGGAAGTCAGAACACCGTAGTTCGACCCAAAGAGACTGAAAGATGAATTGACTTGTGAACTGCTTACTTGTCTATGCTCAAGTGTATGACCTGTCTGGCTCAGGTGCAAACTGTCTTGCATTAGACGGAAGAAGCGAGTTCTCTTTTGTGAGTGAATGAGATGAGAAAAGAATCCTGGAGGAGACGATTATTGTTTGTTTTTGTGTTTTCAATCTTTTATTGATTTTTGGAGTTTGTCATAGGAAAATGAGCCTAAGCCTAAACCAATGGGTTAGTAAACTCATCACATCCTCCCTCTGATTAGGGGTAATGAGAACACCTTAAGTGTGAAGTCAGCATCTCACACTTAATTACCATGGTGTAGGATTAAGATCATTAACCTACTTGTGATTATTTAGATGTTTTTGTGGTTTTTGTTTAGTGTTAAGTAATGAGATTAAGCCATAATCAAAGATTTAATGGACTCATTACACCATCCTAATAGAAGGATAATAGATGAGAACATTTAAGCTGAGAAAGACTCCTCAACTTAATCCATGATTAGGGATTAACCTCATGACAAAACAAAGCCTTTATTAAAGTGGATTTTAGTTAATGATAAGGTTAAGAAGTGAGTTTTATGGTTTTTAAGACGACTTGAGGGG
The DNA here is from genome assembly GCA_963966055.1 of Lathyrus aphaca. Classification (NCBI taxonomy): domain Eukaryota; kingdom Viridiplantae; phylum Streptophyta; class Magnoliopsida; order Fabales; family Fabaceae; genus Lathyrus; species Lathyrus aphaca. Next base: position 138,471,080 of record OZ014522.1, on the reverse strand, counting down.
GACTTGTCCATTAACACTAGGGTTAGTCCTTCTTAACCAATTAAGGAAGAATTAGAACCCTAATGCAAGGCCCAAGTTACAAGCTTGATGTCTTGATGATTATTAGATGGATTAATTAAAGGATTTAAACACATTAAGGGTTTAACACTTAGGAATAAAGTTATACACTCCATCCTAATAGAAGGATGCAGGCATAAGCATAATCACAAAGCCTTAAAGCCTTTAGGGTTTAGTCCCTGATTATGAGGTGGGAAGAGAAAACTCAAAGATGACACAAAGGCAAAACTAATGGGGGGACTAATCAAGCCCTAATTGTTATCATGCTTGGAGATCCTAGGGTTTACGAGGTTTACAAGAAGATCTTCAGAGAAACCACCAGGAAGGAAACAGATGAAAGGAGGAAGAAACAAAGAGAAGCAAAACAACTTGCTTCACTTAAGAAGACAAGTTGCTTGAAGAAAGAAAGTAAGAAGAACATGAATGAGCAAGCTCAATCCAATACACATACAAAATGCAGCAAAGAAGTTATGAAAGAGATGATTAGAGATTGTGAGAAGTGAAGGCAAATTCACTTCTCAAACAACTTACCACCTGAAAAGTTAGCATAAGAAAATGAAATGCAATGAGAATGGGATGAAATGCCATGGTGCAAACCAAAACCAGAAGCATAAACATGATGTTAATTTGAAAATACAATCAAAGATACCCTAAACCTATACAAGCTCACTGCCCAAAGGAGAGGATCCAATTCTTAACCTAGTGAAAGTTATGAATTTCCTAAGATTGCTAGGGTTTTGGGGTACCTCACCAAGAAAAATGCAAAACAAATTGGAAATGCAAAATCAAATCAAACCAATTTTATCCTATAAACTACATGCTATGAAGAGTGCAATGCAAGAAGAATCATAATCAAACTCTCAATGGTTAGGCAAAAGGGATTTTTCAAAGTTCGCACAAAAATATTGCCTTAAAATGAAATTAATTCCAATGAAAATGATCAAAAGGCATCAAAAACAAAAAAGAAATTTGGTTTGAGAGTTGGATAATGTTTATAAATGTTTCTAAATGCAATGTGATTTTTTTGGTGATTTTTAAATACCTAAATGCATTTTTAATTAATTAATTTCCATTAACTAATTAAATATAAACATTTAAATAATTTAAAAATAATTTTCAGTACAAAAAATAAAAATAAAAATATTTTTGGGTTTTAAAAATTAATGAAAACTTTGACAAAAATTTTCATAATTTTAAAATGATTTTTGCTATTTTAAATAAAATGTAAAAGATAAATCAAATTAAATGAATTAAAAAATAAAATAAATGGAAGTATGCAGAGGGAAGGGCCAGGATTTGATCTGGGTTTGGACTTTGACTGCGCGCCAGATCCAAAGGCCCGGATTCAAATCTGGCTAATTTGTTTTAATAATTAATTAAATAGGATTAAGTTAATTAATTGGAGATTAGGGCTTAAATGACAAATCTGAGCCATCCACACGCGCGCGGGAAATGGGATCCTATGGACAGAATTCAAAGTTGCTAATTAATCTCACTTAACCCTAATTAACCTCAGGCGACCGGAGATAAGCTCCGGTCGTCTTCTCCGGTTGTCTCCCTCACTAGAATCAACCAAAACGCAACCCCAAGACCCCCAAAACTCCAGAATCAATCCCCCAACAATGGGTAACAAGAATCCAGGGCCAAAAACAATTTACATCAACTACACAATGAGAATCGAAGAAAACAAAATCTAGGGCAAAAATTTCAGAACATCACAACATGCTTGTTTCTGGCTCATTTTCAAAAATAAATAGATCCCCATGATCAGGGCAACACATAGAACAATATTCTAACAAGAAATCAAGGTTCTGGAAAATTTGTTCATCATGTTACCTGAGGTTGAGCTTTCAATCCAGGAGCTTTCTGCTTGCCTCTTTGCTTCAAAATGGCCCCAATGATCCTCTTGATGAAACTTTGAAGCTTGGTTGGTGTTTAGAGTGACTGGTTTGTGAGTTTGAAGAGGTTCTGTTCAGTGAGGGGTGAGAATCGTATTTCTGATTATGGTGGTTTCAGGCCAAAACAATGGTTGGGAAATGATCAGAGGATCATGGTGAGTGATTTGGTGAAGTTTGTTTTGATGTTTAAAGGCTGTGTTTTAAGATTCGAAGCAAAATGCATAAGAGGTGAAAACTTGGAACTATGGCTTGGGGGATGTTTCAGGCTTGTGTGTCTGTTGTGTTGAGTCCTTTTTGGTCCACTTATCACATTTGGATGGGTCAGAGAAGTTGGTGTGGCACTGTGGGATTGGTATGTTTGTTTTTGCATAAAGTCCAAGTTAGGTGTACTTGAGGTATGGGCAAGTGTGAGGTTGTGATAGGAGCATGGTTTGGCTCAGCTGAGATCCTGGAGTTCTTGTGGACCAGATTTTGTGAGCTGTAACAAGTAGAGGCATGGCTTCATGAGTTTTTGCAAGTTGGTACATCTTTGGCCCCTTTGGAAATTCATGAAGTTCAAGGCACCAAAATGCATAATTCTTGGGCCCATTCTGGTTTTTAGAAGTCACATGGGCATGTTGTGATGAGTTTGTGCACATTTGAAGTCTTTAGAATGCTTGATCATACCATTTTGCAAAATGCCTCTTTGGTACCAAACTTGAAATTATGTGATTTTTCCCAACTTTGGCAAGCCATAACTTTTGATCAAAAATGAATTAGGACAAGTTCTTGTACTTTTTGAAAAGGGAATGATCCTTTCTAAAACTTTCATGACCAAAGTTTCCTCATTTGAAGCACTTTTGAATCAAAAAGAAAGGGTTGAAAAACTTTCCCAAAATGGCAAGTTTCCATTACAAGTCACTTTCCCAAAAAGGCAACTTTGCAAATGGCTTGAAATTCTTCAACTTTGTGAACTTCTAACATCTTCTATGATCAAATAAAGATCATAAACATTCAAAATGATGAAGAACACCCTTTGGTTGGGTCATTGGGGGCCTCAGATGCCCTGATTTTACACTGACTTGCTCAAGAAGTCAACTCTTGATCAGATGCCTTCCCCATTGAATTTCTTCATGAAAATTGATATGCATTATCCTTATGACATATAGAGACCAATAGAAACAATAATGACCAAAAAATTTGGAGTTATGGCCTTTGAAACCAAAACCCTAATTCTAGGTCATCTGTGTAGTTAAACCTGGCTCTGCTTCCATGCTTTTTTCAGTTCTTGTGATTCTTTGATTTCCTTGACTTTGTGGGGATATAATATGATGATTGGACATACATGGATCCCTTTTAAGTGATTGATGACCTTTGAAGTGGCTCAAATGGCTCAGGGATTGCTCAGATCACAAACCCTAGATGCAGATGACTTAGAAGCAATGCAGTGAATCAAAAATGCAATATGAGATAATATGGTTGAATTCATGCATATGAAAAGATCACAAGCCATGGTGTGAATGGGTGAGGGAAAATTTGGGGTGTTTATAGCTTCCCCTATTCAAACATGAGTTAGTTGTGCAGGATGTAAGCAACGGCTTAACAGGCAAACAAGATAACTTGTGGTTGAATACCAAAGACAGTCCAAAATTTGCACTCAAAGAATGAAGAAGAAAAGGGATATAGATTGTAAAAGAAAATAAAGTATAATTGTAAAGTGCGGGCGACGGAGGACGACCGTCGAGCAGAGGACGACTGTTGGAGATAAAGCGATGACGGGGACGACCGACATGCTGGGGAAGATGCGGGAAATAAAGCAGTGACGAGGATGGCCGACAAGTTGGGATATGAGAGATTGTGATGGGGACGGTCATCAAGATAAAGCAACCAAGATTCTCTGGGAATTATAGGTAAACGGAAGAAAAAATGATGAGGTACGGTCATCAAAGGTGAAGGACGATCACCTAGCAGGGGGCGGCTGCTCTATTGGGGATAAGATGAGGGACGGTCATCTAAGGTGAAGGACGATCACCGGGCAGGGTACGGCTGCCGAATGTACCACGACATAGGACGAATGTCGGGTAACAAGGTCAACGATGGGGACGGCCATCGAATAAGCATGATGAAGGACGATCATCAAGAGGTGAAGGACAATCACCTAGCAGGGTACGGCTGCTCTCAGGGTTTATCATGACATAGGAAGAATGTCAGATAACAGGATCAACGATGGGGACGACCATCAGATAAAATGATGAAGGATGATCATCAGGAGGTGAAGGACGATCACCTAGCAGGGGACGACTGCCAAAGATATCACGGCATAGGACGAATGTCGGATAGGAAGGGGTTCTAATGAATAGAGGCTCCACTGGGGGTGATGAAGGGCAATCATCAAAAAAAGGTGAAGGACGATCACCTGGCCGGGTACGGCTGCCGAAAAGGTATCATGACATAGGACGAATGTCAGATAGAAAGGGAATAGTTTACCAAGTTTTGTTGGGGACTTCGCTGGGGAAAAGTAAACATGGACGAGTGTCTACATCTAAGAAATGGGAGGTATAAGTGTTTGGGTACTGTGTATAGACTAAAGATGCGGACGAGCATCCTTAAGACTATGATACGGACGAGTATCAGGTAGAAACAAATGCTGACACATGTTCGGAGATGATGATACGGACGAGTATCAACTAGTTAACAAAGAACACGGACGAGTATTGATTCTGCGGGGACTCTTCTAGGGAATAATAGACACAGACGAGTATCTAAACTCTAAAAAGAGGTAAAAGTATCTGACATTATGTATGGATTAAAGATGCGAACGAGCATCCTTAAGACCATGATACGGACGAGTATCAGTAGAAACAAACGCTGACGCATGTTCAGAGATGATGATACGGACGAGTACCAACTGGTTAACAAAGAACACGGACGAGTGTCGAATCCGAGGGGATATAAGTGGTGTACACAAGATACGGACGAGTATCTGTATGAGTAAAACATGAGTAACAAGTATGAGTGGTGTACAGACGAGTGTTTAACTTGCTGGGGAGAGTGACATGGACGAGTGTCAAAAAGAGAAAAGTGCGATATAAACAAGTGTATGGTTTACAAAGTGTTTAGGTAACTATGCTGGGGAAGGTGATACGGACGGGTGTCAAGGAATTGTATATATATGTATCTGTGAGTGCAAAGGGGAGGCTTTGGCTTTCTACTGGGGATATGACAAGGACGGGTGTCAGGAAGTATCTGTATCTTTTAGGGAGAATGCCTTGGCTCTCTGCCGGGGAATTTGGGAAGTTTTCTGTATATCGTTGATGGATTGTCAGTATTTACAAGTGTTTGATTCAGAACATGGCTTATGATTATGCAATATGTTTGACTTTTGCCGTAATGCTCCGTATTAGACGGAATGCTATGCTCTGCGGGGAGAGTATGATGTGAATGCTATGATTATGCAAAGATATCGATCCGGGATCCGGATCCCATTGCTGAGGAGATCTCTGGCTGATCTGCTTGAAAGACATCCCAGATGAGGATGAGATCATTGGTAGATCTGTCATGTATGACTCTGCATGGGGAAGTAGGTCACTGATAGACCTATCCTGGTAATGAGGGACCCAGCTGGGGTTTGTAGAAGCTTTCGTCACTCTGTTGTGAGATCTTCAGGTGTTGCCCTTCTGGATAGAGGCTGAAACTCTGTGGGGAGATGGTTCCCTGTCTTTGCACTTGGTCGAAAAAGGAATGGCGAATGGTAGCTCACCTGGGGATATGAACATCTTCTGGTGCTGCTCTGAAGGTGTGCTGAGGAAATAATGATTTGGGCAGCCTACTGGGAAGAAGTTTTCATGCCTCACGTTGCGTTCTGAATGCCTGCAATCCTGAAAAGACAGAGAAACGCACAAGCATCCCGAGGTATCCTTTACCGGATTCCATCATAGGATTTTAGACACTCCCGGGAGTAAGTATATTTCCTGCAAGCACGTATTTTTAGAAGAGAAACATCTGTATTAAAGCAATCAATATCTTAAAGACATCGGACATTTTTTTGCAAACGAGAATAAAATGTATAAGACGGAACATGACCGAAAATCTGATTTTATTAATTTGTGTGCCCTGAATTGGCAAGATACAGTCAGGGAAACAAATCCCCTGAGATGAGGAGATTGTTACAAATTGAGAAACAAAATATGCTGGAAATGTTGATGATGCTTCAAGGAGCTTCCTTTTTGCTATGACTCGTATGACATTTGACATTCTTCTCATCTTGCTTTCTGAAGAAGGCTGGTCCTGAACGAAGCTTGAACCTTTCGGAGCTTACCAAGTTACAGATGAATTCAAAATGCATTTGTTCGCTTACTCCCTTATTTTGCGTGGATCGCCCTTTCGGGTTTTCGATCCACCGGGATACCCATTTTTGCCTGAGTCGTCCAATGCGGCTTTTCAACTTAGCGGGTGTACATTTTTTGTTTATTTCCCTTATTTTTGCCCGAGTCTTTTATTCTATTTTTGACTCGCCGGGATGCCCTATTTTTGCCTGGACTTACATTCTGTTTTTATGTCCAGCGGGTCATTTTATGCGAAGTATTTTTTAACTGCATCTGAATTCACAGGGGACGGGAAGTCTTCACCATCCATAGTACTGAGCATGAGTGCTCCACCAGAGAAAACTTTCTTTACTACGAATGGCCCTTCATAGTTTGGAGTCCACTTGCCCATGTGGTCTGTATGAGGAGGGAGGAGCCTTTTCAGTACGAGATCTCCTACTTGGTACTCTCGGAGTCTGACTTTCTGATCGAAGGCTTTCTTCATTCTTTTCTGATATAACTGCCCATGACAAATGGCAACCAACCTCTTCTCTTCAATCAGATCCAGTTGTTCGTATCGGGACCGGACCCATTCTGCTTCCTTCAGCTTAACATCCATTAGTACTCGCAGGGAGGGTAACTCAACTTCAACAGGTAGGACTGCCTCCATACCATAAACAAGCTGATACGGTGTTGCCCCAGTGGATGTTCTGATTGACGTACGGTACCCATGCAAGGCAAATGGTAGCATTTCATGCCAGTCTTTATAGGTAACTACCATCTTCTGCACAATTATCTTGATATTCTTATTAGCTGCCTCAACAGCGTCATTCATCTTTGGCCTGTAAGGAGAAGAATTGTGGTGTTGGATCTTGAAGTCCCAGCATAGCTCTGCCATCATTTTGTTGTTCAAGTTTGAACCATTATCAGTAATGATTCGCTCGGGTACTCCATACCGACAGATGATGTCTCTTTTCAGAAATCGAGCTACCACATGCCTGGTAACATTTGCATAGGAAGCTGCTTCAACCCATTTGGTAAAATAGTCAATGGCAACCAGGATGAATCTGTGGCCATTCGAAGCAGTCGGTTCAATCTTGCCAATCATATCAATGCCCCACATAGCAAAGGGCCAGGGTGAAGACATCACATTCAAAGGATTTGGTGGCACATGCACTTTATCCGCATAGATCTGGCATTTATGGCACTTTCTGGCATAAGCACAACAGTCTGCATCCATTGTGATCCAATAATAGCCTGATCTCAGCAACTTTTTAGCCATGGCATGCCCTCCTGCATGGGTACCAAAGGATCCTTCGTGCACCTCGTGCATTAACAAGTCTGCTTCTGTTCTATCAACGCATCTGAGGAGTACCATATCAAAGTTTCTCTTGTACAGGGAACCGTCAGTATTCAGGAAGAAACTACCAGCTAGCCTTCTTAATGTCTTCTTATCATTGGAAGGTGCCCCAGGTGGGTATGTTTGATCCTCCAAGAAGCATTTAATGTCATGGAACCAAGGCTTATCATCTTTAACAACATCTGCTGAGAACACGTATGCTGGTCTGTCAAGTCTGGATACTGCAATCCGAGGCACAAAATTGGCAGCTTGAACTTTGATCATGGATGAAATGGTAGCCAGAGCATCTGCAAACTGATTTTCGTCTCGAGGGATATACTCAAGCTTGACTGTCGTGAAGAAAGTCAATAACCTCCTTGTATAGTACCTGTAAGGTATCAGATGATCCTGGTGGGTGTACCATTTGCCGTTAGTTTGATTAATTACCAGAGCTGAATCTCCGAACACAGTCAAAGTCTTGATCCTGAGGTCAATGGCTTCCTCAAGACCCATAATACAAGCTTCGTATTCAGCTTCGTTGTTAGTGCAGTTAAAGGTGAGTTTTGCCGAGAAAGGCATGTGAACTCCTTTAGGTGTAATGAGTACTGCACCAACACCACGACCATTCATATTAACAGCCCCGTTGTCGCTCCCACCAAATGACACCTAGGTCGGAAGGGGTACAGACGCAAACGGTCGGCGAAAGGGAAGGAATGAATAGAGTCGCCAGCTAGGCATTTTTATCCCGAAGGAAAGGTAATGCTGCATAAACCTAAGAAAAGATGGATAAGATGGTTGCGAACCAGAGAGACTGAGAAGGGGGGTTGGTTACAACCTGGGAAGGTATTAGCACCCAGATTGTCCGCCGTACTCGACGGGATCCACGCTTAAAAGATTTGTGTTTTAAAAGGGGTAGTGTTAGTGCAATCTGTGTATCAAAGCTGGAAAAGAATGCAAGTGTCAGTGTAAAAGAAAAGTGAAATGTATAAGAGAAGTGTCAGTGTAAGAATAAGAGTGAAATGCTCAAGACTATGAGGCTTAAAGGATAATGCTAGAAGAGGGGGGATATACAGAGACTTTTGTTCGATAACTGTTAAGTTATGCCTACGTATCCTCTCGTGCAATGAGGAAGTCAGAACACCGTAGTTCGACCCAAAGAGACTGAAAGATAAATTGACTTGTGAACTGCTTACTTGTCTATGCTCAAGTGTATGACCTGTCTGGCTCAGGTGCAAACTGTCTTGCATTAGACGGAAGAAGCGAGTTCTCGTTTGTGAGTGAATGAGGTGAGAAAAGAATCCCGGAGGAGACGAGTTCTCGTTTGGAGTTTGTCATAAGAAAATGAGCTTAATCCTAAACCAAGGGTTAGTAAACTCATCACATCCTCCCTCTGATTAGGGGTAATGAGAATACCTTAAGTGTGAAGTCAGCATCTCACACTTAATCACCCTGATGTAGGATTAAGATCATTAACCTACTTGTGATTATTTAGATGTTTTTGGAGTTTTTGTTTAGTGTTGAGTAATGAGTTTAAGCCATAATCAGGGATTTAATGGGCCCATTACACCATCCTAATAGAAGGATAATAGATGAGAACATTTGAGCTGAGAAAGACTCCTCAACTTAATCCATGATTAGGGATTAACCTCATGACAAAACAAAGCCTTTATTAAATTGATTTTAGTTAATGATAAGATTAATAAGTGAGTTTTATGGTTGGTAAGACAACTTGAGGGGGACTTGTCCATTAACACTAGGGTTAGTCCTTCTTAACCAATTAAGGAAGAATTAGAACCCTAATGTAAGGCCCAAGTTACAAGCTTGATGTCTTGATGATTATTAAGTGGATTGATTAAAGGATTTAAACACATTAAGGGTTTAACACTTAGGATTAAAGTTATACACTCCATCCCAATAGAAGGATGCAGGCATAAGCTTAATCACAAAGCCTTAAAACCTTTAGGGTTTAGTCCTTGATTATGAGATGAGAGGAGAAGACTCAAAGGAGACATAAAGGAAAAAGCTAAATGGGGGACTAATCAAACCCTAATTATTATCATGCTTGGTTATTCCTAGGGTTAATGAGGTTTAAGAGAAAGATCTTCAGAGAAACCACCAAGAAGCAGATGAAAGGAGCAAGAAGCAGAGAGAAGAAAAACAACTTGCTTCACTTAAGAAGACAAGTTGCTTGAAGAAAGAAAGTAAGATGAACATGAATGAGCAAGCTCACTCTAATACACAAGATAAAATGCAACAAAGATGCAAGAGATGTGAGAAAAGATTGTGAGAAGTGAAGGCAAATCCACTTCTCAAATTACTTACCACCTGAAAAGTTAGCCAAAAGAAATGAAATGCAATGCAAATGAGGTACAATGTCATGATGCAAACCAAAACTAGAAGCATAAGTATGGTTTTGATGATGCTAAGAGATGGTACAAACATGAGGCAAGGCATGAGAATGATCAAACAAACATAAGGATGCAAATGAGGCATGCATTGAACCATGAACATACATGAAAAGTTATGAAATGTAATGAACATTCAACATGGAAAATGGAAGATGCAATGATCAAACATGATTCTAATATGCCCTAAGATGTCTTATGAATCATGTGGATGCACAAAATGTCATGGCAAGTCATTGGATGCAAGCAAGTGAAAGAAGGGTGCAAAGGAAAGCACAAATTAGGGTTATATGCATCATGCAAAGCAAAAATCCAAAACCAGAAGCAAATAACATGATAAAAATTTGAAAATGCAATCAAAGATACCCTAAACCTATACAAACTCACTACCCAAAGGAGGGGATCCAACTCTTAACCTAATGAAAGTTATGAAATTCCTAATATTGCTAGGGTTTTAAGGTACCTTGTCAAGAAAAATGCAAAACAAATTGAAAATGCAAGATCAATTCAAATCAAATTTATCCTATAAACTACATGTTATGCAAGATGCAATGCCAAAAGAATCATCATCCAACTCTCAATGGTTAGGCAGAAAAGAATTTTTGAAGATTGAAACAAAATATTGCCTTGAAATGAAATTAAATCCAATGAAAATGATCAAAAGGCAACAAGAACAAAAAAGAAATTTGGTTTGAGAGTTGAACAATGTTTCTAAATGTTTCTAAATGCTATGTGAATTTTTTTGTGATTTTTTAAATACCTAAATGTATTTTTTATTAATTAATTTCCATTAATTAATTAAAAATAAACATTTAAATGATTTGAAAATAATTTTCAGTGCAAAAAATAAAAATAAAAATATTTTTGGGTTTTAAAAATTAATGAAACTCTTGACAAAAAATTTCATAATTTTTAAAGGTATTTTGCTATTTTAAATAATTCGTACAAAATAAATCAAAAGAAAATGAAATAAAATAAAAATAAATGAAAGTATGCAAATCTGAAGGCTGGTATTCAAATGGAAAAGGAGGGAATTGACTGGCGCGTCATCCAACGGCTATCATTCAAACTGACCAGATTAATTTATAAACTTAATTAATTAGATTAATGACGTGGATTAGGGCTTAAGTGATGAATCTGGACCACTTGTTTGCGCGCGGGTCAATGCCAGTCAACTGAATCTACGGCCTACATTCAAACTGAACCCTAAACCTAATTAAGACACTTAATCACTTTCAGATCACCGGAGAAGAGCTCCGGTCGTCTTCTCCGGTGCCACCCTCCCTGAAAAATCTCAAACTCACTCTCCTGGTCATTTTAAGAGCTGTAAAGCTCCAGATCAAACCTTTCCATCTCCCTAAACCTGAATCTAAACTCAAAATCCATTTCTTTTTACTCAAAACCATGATTCGAATCAAAAACATGAAAATGGCCAAACTTTCAGAGATGCAGTACATGCTCAATACTCAATCATTTTCAAAAATACAAAGTGCAAAACAATCAGGGGAACATGTAGATCATTTTAGTAACTTAAAACAAGGTTTCTGGAAAAAATAATTTTTGAAGCTACCTGAAGTGAAGCTTTCAGTTTGGAGCTTTCAGCCTACTTCCCTGCCTCCAATCAACTCTAATGACCTCCCTCAGATGTTTGCAAAGCTTGTTTGGAGTTTATTTGGGCTGGTTTGTGAGATTGATGGAGTTCTGTTCAGAAAGGGGAGGAAATCGTGTTTTGATTTCAGGGATTTTCAGGGCAAGGTGAAGGGTCATGGATGATCAGTGAGACATGCTGAGATGTTCTATGGAGTTTGTTTTTATGTTTGATGCTTGTGTGATGTGTTTCGAATGAAAATGCATAAGAGGGCCAAGCTTGGAGCTATGACTTGGAGAGTGTTTCAGGCTTGTGTGTCTGCTGTGTTGTGTTGCATTTGGTCCACTTATCACTCTTGGATAGGTCAGAGGAGTTGGTCTGGCCTAGCTTGATTGGTATGGGTCTTTATGCAAAAAGTCAATGTTTTGTGTAAGAGAGGTATGGGTCATTGATAGGCCAAGGACAAAGGGGTGTCCTGCGCATCAAGGAATAAGGAGAGCCATGGGATCAATCTTGAAGCCAATTAGCAAGTGGATTAGGGTTTGTATGATGTTTTGCAACTTTATCCAACTTTGGCCCTTTTGAAGTTTCTTGATCCACAAGTCATGAAAATGGGCAAACCTTTGATGCATTCTGACTTTTAGGCATTGGTTTATGTTTGTGCAAGGATTAGAAGTCACTTTGAGGTCTCATTTTTCCTTGGCAAGTGGTTTTGCAACTTTGCCTCTTTGGTACATAACTTGAAATTATGTGATTTTTCCCAACTTTGACAAGCCATAACTTTTGATCCAAAATGAATTAGAATGAGTTCTTGTACTTTTTGAAAAGGGAATGATCCATTCTATAACTTTCATGACCAAAGTTTTCTCATTTGAAGCATTTTTGAATCAAAAAGCAAGGGTTGAAAAACTTTCCCAAAATGGCAAGTTTCCATTACAAGTCATTTTCCCAAAAAGGCAACTTTGCAAATGGCTTGAAATTCTTCAATTTTATGAACTTCTAACATCTTCTATGATCAAATAAAGATCATACACAATCAAAATGGTGAAGAACACCCCTTGGTTGGGTCATTGGGGGCCTCAGATGCCCTGATTTTACACTGACTTGCTCAAGAAGTCAACCCTTGATCAGATGCCCTCCCCATGGAATTTCTTCATGAAAATTGATATGCATGATCCTCATATCATATAGAGACCAATAGAAACAAGAATGACCAAAAAATTTAGAGTTATGGCCTCTGAAACCAAAACCCTAATTCTAGGTCATCTGTGCAATTAAACCTGGCTCTGCTTCCATGCCTTTCTCAGTTCTTGTGATTCTTTGACTTCCTTGACCTTGTGAGGATATAATATGATGCTTGAACATACATGGACCCCTTTGAAGTGATTGAAGACCTTTGGAGTGGCTCAAATAGCTCTTGGATTGCTCAGTTCACAAACCCTAGATGCAGATGACTTAGAAACAATGCAGTGAATCAAAAATGCAATATGAGATGCTATGATTGAACTTATGCATATGAAGAGATCACAAGCCATGGTGTGAATGGGTGAGGGCAAATTTGGGGTGTTTACACCCGTCAAACATCATAGTTCATTCTTCTTCTGGGTCAGGCCCTTCAGTGTGAATAGGCTCTTCATGATCTTTTGCTTTTATGAACATGATATCTTCATCAGGGAAGTCAAATCTCATAGGCTGGTAATCATCAATAGGTTGCTCAGCAAGATAATCACACAATACATTGCCCTTGATGGCTTTCTGAGATGTGTACTGAATGTCATATTCTGTGAGGATCATTTGCCATCTTGCAACCCGTCCGGTAAGAGCTGGCTTCTCAAAAATGTACTTAACTGGATCCATCTTTGAGATCAATAAGGTAGTGTGGGTCAACATATACTGCCTTAGTCGGCGAGCAGCCCACGCTAAAGCACAACATGTTTTCTCGAGCAGTGAATAACGTTGTTCACAGTCGGTAAACTTTTTGCTTAGGTAGTATATTGCATATTCTTTTCGACCAGACTCGTCATGCTGGCCCATCACACACCCCATTGACTCTTCTAATACGGTTAAGTACATGATCAGAGGTCTTCCTTCGACTGGAGGCATAAGGATTGGAGGTTCCTGCAAGTACTCCTTGATTTTGTCAAAAGCCCTCTAGCAGTCTTCGTTCCACTTGACCGTTTGTTCTTTTCTTAACAGCTTGAACAAGGGTTCACAGGTTGCAGTAAGGTGAGATATGAACCGTGAAATGTAGTTCAATCTTCCTAGGAACCCCCGAACTTCTTTCTCTGACTTCGGTGCAGGCATTTCTTGAATGGCCTTGACTTTATCAGGGTCAACTTCAATCCCTTTTTCACTTACGATAAATCCTAGCAGCTTACCGGATCACACCCCGAATGTGCATTTGTTGGGGTTCAACAGATTCACCAGGTGATCTTCTTCTGTGAGGGACTTGGCAATCATGTCATCCACATAACATTCAATTTCTTTATGGATCATGTCATGGAATAGTGTTACCATAGCCCGTTGATACGTTGCACCCGCATTCTTCAGTCCGAATGGCATCACCTTGTAATAGAATGTGCCCCAGGGTGTGATGAAAGTTGTCTTCTCCATGTCTTCAGGTGACATTTTGATCTGATTGTATCCCGAAAATCCGTCCATGAAGGAGAACACCGAGAACTGAGCCGTATTGTCGACCAATACATCAATGTGAGGTAAAGGGAAGTCATCTTTCGGGCTGGCTCTGTTTAGATCTCGGTAATCCACACACATCCTTACCTTACCGTCTTTCTTAGGCACAGGTACAATATTAGCAACCCACGGCGGATAGCTAGTCACAGCAAGGAAACCGGCGTCCCACTGCTTTTGTACCTCTTCCTTTATCTTCATTGCCATATCTGGGCGAGTACGGCGCAGCTTCTGTTTCACTGGTGGACAATCTTCTTTCAAAGGCAGCTTGTGCATGACAATATCGGTGTCCAACCCTGACATATCCTGATAAGACCAAGCAAAAACATCCACATACTCCCGAAGTATGTCAATCAGTTGTTCTTTCACTGAGTCTTGCAAGCAGGCCCGGATCTTAACTTCTTTTACGTCTTCTTCCGTACCAAGATTAACCGTTTCAATCTCCTCCTGATGAGGAGTGATAACCTTCTCCTCTTGCCTTAACAACCTGGCTAGCTCTTCGGGTAGCTCATAATCTTCTTCAACCCCTTCATCAGCTTGATTAATTGGATTGTCAAAGTCATACGAAGTCATAGCTGTGTTGTTGTCGGTGCAGTCTACAAGGCACTCTCTGCAAGGGTTTAGATTGTTTATTTTAGTGATCGATTTTAATCTTGTTTTAGAAAAAGTGAAATGAAGTTGCCATTTTGGAAAACATTGCCATTTTATTTTTGTACAAAAAGAAAAATGAAAAGCAGTGAGCGGAAAAGGAAAAGACTCATTTGCAAAAGATGTCCGATATTCATTGATTGATCTGTTTGCACAAAATTACAAGATGGCCCGATTACAAAATGAGTCTTGTCATCTTGGGCAAGATGCAAGACTTGATGCATGCTTTAAAAATACAGGAAATAATAATTATTCTGCAGGAGTAACCCTTATAATTTCCTGGGAAGACCAGTTAAGGACTTGGCTCCCCGGGATCCTTGGACGTATCCAGCCCTCCAGGTTGCGGTCGCTTTCCTCCTCGTCTTCCAAATTGTTCACTGCATCTGGGGTGAGCATTCCCCCGCTGACAAAATTGGGCTTCTTGGCAGCCTCTGATGGATCTTGTTGAGTTAGTTTGTAACCCAACCCAAATCTGTCCTCCTTCTTCTCCACGGGCAGCAGCTTGCCCCAGCCTTGGGCGGTACCCTCTTCAACAACCTTTCGGGCTTGCTGATAAGATGTCATGGAGGTTCCCAGTACAGCAGATGCTTCATTAATGTTCAGGGCCTCGAACCCCTGGCTCATAGTTTCATGGATTTCTCCATCCATTTCAATGTACTTGTACGTAGCCAGATGGCTAACAAAGATGTCCTCTTCCCCACGGATGGTGATGATCTGGCCTTCCCACTCGAATTTCAGCTTCTGGTGAAGGGTAGACGTAACAGCGCCAGCGGCATGGATCCAAGGTCTACCCAACAAACAGCTATAGGCCGGCTGAATGTCCATGACATAGAAGGTAATTTTAAAAGTCTGCGGGCCAATCATCACAGGCAGATCAATCTCTCCAAGCACTGATCTTTTAGAGCCATCAAATGCTCTCACCACCAAATTACTCGGACGCAGTGCCAAGCCATCATACTCCAGCTTCACTAAGGCCTTTTTTGGTAGAACATTGAGCGAAGACCCAGTGTCCACCAACACATGAGATAGAACCGCACCCTTGCATTCTAGGGTGATATGTAAAGCCTTGTTGTGGTTACGTCCCTCAGTTGTTAAGTCAGCATTGGTAAAGCCCAGTCCATGACTGGTGTTGACATTTGCTACCACAGTTTACAGCTGATTAACTGTAATCTCCTCTGGTACGTATGTTGCGTGCAGGACTTTCAATAATGCATTCCTGTGAGCTTCAGAACACATCAACAGGGATAATATGGAGATTTTTTAGGGAGTTTGGTGAAGCTGATCCACCACTTTGTAATCACTTCTCTTTATAATCCTCATAAACTCGTTTACATCTTGTTCAAAAGATGTCTTCTGAGTTTCCTTGATAATCGGCTCTTCAGATATCACACTCTTTCCTTTTGCTTTGGCAGCAGCTTCTGCTTCGGCATTAGGTCTTTGTACTTATGAGGCAAAAAGGCGTCCGCTTCTGGTGAAGCCTCCGCCTCCCCCAACATTATAAATTTGTGGAGAAAAGGTTGAAGAATCCAAAGTGATTTTCTCCCCGTTACAGTAGAGGTCAGAGCCATAATGCCAAGGTATGGCATTACTGCTTTCATATGGAACGGGTCCAGGCACCGTAATAGTAACTGGACTGACTGCTGCAGAGGAGGGTACTGTAATGGTGTGCGGATCATAGTAAATGGTGACTGGTGATCTGGCAGGAGGTGCTACTGTTTGTTGTTGAAAGTTGTTGTTTGGAGGAACATTTGATGGATCATAGTAGATGGTGACTGCTGAGATATCTTCATTAATTTCTGCTGATGTTGTAGAAGATTCGGCTGAATAAATGGATGCTGATGTTGTAGAAGAAATGGTTGTTGAAACTTGACTTGTTGAAGCGATAGATGAAGCCATTGTTGATGATATTGATGAATCGGTTGGAATGATTGTTGCTGCAGTTGTAGGAGACTCGGGAATTGTTGTCAAAGGATTTGCTGGATTTGTAGGCACCGTTGTTGAGATCTGAAGTATACCACTTTTGATAAGACCATCTATACCGCTTCTCAAGTTATCACACCCGTTGACCTAAATGTTGCAATACCCACAACCGAGCTCACACCCGGGGAACATCTGGCACTCTAGAAGCTGAGCTTTAATTTCGACCAGAGGTGTTCGAATCTGTCCAACACTGGTGATTAAGAAAGATGGCTTGTCTTCCTCAATGGCATTAATTCTTGGTCCTCCATGATTGGGCATGGGATTCTTGGTGACACTTGAAGGGGGTGCAAAGTTGAGGGCTTTAGAATCCACCAGGTCTTGTACTTTCATTTGTAAAGCCCTGCATTTCTCAGTATTGTGGCCAGGTGCATTGGAGTGGAAAGCACATCTGGCGTTGACATCATAATTTCTTGGCAGATTAGAGGGGTCTGGTGGTGCCAATGTCCTTAACTCAACCAGGTTGAGCTTCAGGAGTTGTGGCAATAAGGCAGCATAAGGCATGGGGATAGGGTCAATTACCCTATTTGCCTGTGACGGTCTTTGCTGAAAAGGTCTTTGTTGTTGATTGCTGTTACTGTTGTTGTAGGTTCTTTGTGGCGGATACTGAACTTGCTTTTGATAATGGGGTTGTTGTGGTTGTTGATAAGCTGGTTGCTGAGGAATCGGAGCTGGAATAGTGACAGCTGCTACTGATCTGTGGACATACTGAGGTCTGCCCCTGCTGGCATGAATGACATTAGTCTCTCCGGTTCTTCGGGGTCCCACAAAAGGCTTCCTGGGATTACTGGACGAACTTGCACCATTATCATAAATCTTACCCATTTTCAAAAGGCTTTCAATCATTTCTCCAGCTATAACTACATCTGCGAAGCTGGTGGAAGAAAAGGCAGCTAGCCTATCAATATATGTTCCTTGCAGAGTGTTCATAAACATGTCAGCCATTTCTCTTTCCGACATGGGTGGCTGGACAGCAGCAGCAAGCTGTCTCCACCTTTGGGCATATTCCCTGAAGCTTTCCCTGGAGGATTGAGACATTCCCATCAGAAGGGTCCTGTTAGGAGCCATGTCTAGATTGTATTGGTACTGCCTGATGAAAGCTTTAGCTAGGTCCTTCCAGCATCTGATAGTAGCTATGGTCAAGTGTGAGTACCACTCCCTTGAAGCTCCAGTCAAGCTGTCTTCAAAATAGAACATCCACAACTTTTCATCCATGGTATATGCTTTAAGTCTCCCCAGAAAGGATTGTAGATGAGTTCGTGGACAGGAAGTTCCGTTGTATTTCTCGAAGCACGGAGGTTTAAACTTGTGGGGAATCCTTACCCCATCCACTAACCCCATATCCATTACATCGAAGCCTAAGGAATTTTGATACTCCAGAGACCTCAACTTCTCAAAAATTTCATCAAACCTCCTATCATAGACTTCATCCCCAGCTCCCATTACAGTAAACTGCTCCTCTTGAGGATCTTCTTGCAAGATCCTGCCTGCAGTAGTATTGCCCTGTACATTCTTTGGGATATTGGCCTCTGGATCTAGATGAGGTCCAAATACTGGTGGGTTAACATGAGGCTAACCTCCCTCATTGTTGCTGGTTCCTCCAGTGCCAGGATGAGGTTCCTCGGGGTTTTGTCTTTCTACCAATGCCCTTAACCTCTCTTGACTTTGGGCCAAGTTAGTCATTACAGTCATGAATTGGGCCATTTGGTTCCTCATCTCCACTCTTTCGTTAGCCATCTGAGTTCTGACCTCTGTCAGGTCCTGCTGTACTTGATCCATTTGGATACCAGGAAGGTTGTTGCGAGTAGGATACCGGTGCGGACGGTTGAGAGGGAACACCCGACGGCGAGCAATAATTCCTGAACCACAACAGAGTTAGAAACAAACAAAATAATGACAAAACCTACAAAACAAAACAAAAGTTAGCATGCAATGCAGTATGCTTATTTGCTTTCCAAGGTATCCGGCTTGGCTCTTGGTTTTGACCTTTCCAGACCCTGAGGAAGATGCTCTGATGTTGCTTGAGAAAAGAAACTCATTGAAACAAACTAACAAATGCATTACAAATGGTGGATCATACATAGTTTGTTTTTTACAACATACGCCCCTGAAGGGTCAAAATACAACATAAAAAGAAAAGTACATGAAATGGAAATGAACAACAAGCAAAGAAGTCAAACATCTAATCCAAACTCATCCTCCTTAACCTCCTTCAAAAGTGCCTCAGTTACAGGACCAGCCGGATGTTCTGTAATAGTCCTGATAAGAAGGTTTCTGGTGGCAATAGAAGTGGTTAGCTTCTTGTTCCTGTCTTGGTCCTTTGACCTTTTCAGTCCAGCCCTAAGCTTCAACTCTGAAATCTCCTTCTGGGCTGCCAGCAAAGCTTCCTGCTGCTTCTTTTCATTGGCCTCTAACTGCTCAATCCTAGCTTGAGTTCTCTTATCTTCTTGAGTACGAGCTTCAGTGATCCTGACCCACCTAGCTTGACTTTCTTGCAGATAGAGATCAGTCCTAGCCTTCTGATGCTTGGCCTCCTTACAGGCATTCTTCAATATTTGCTCTCCAGCTCTTGATTTCTTGATGTAGTCCTCTGCTTTCTCAATCTTGGTCAGATGCTCCACCTTAAGCTTTTCCAACCTCTCAATGTCTAGACGACCATCACTCCTCTCCCAGAGGGTCTTCTTCAGAGCTTGAGACAGATTCTCATTCCTTTCCTTCAGCTTCTCAAATTCTTCCAGGCTGACAGTGGCTGGTGGCTGTACTGTAGATGGTCCAGGTATATCTTCAATGGTGAAGGGCATCCCAGAAATTTGAGCTCTAGCATGGGACCATTCATAATACTGAGCTGAAACCACATTATTGCACCTCCCAAGGATAGCCATCCCTTTGGTCTGGATGTTGTCCCAAGCCCAGGATGCTTGTCTGACAACAGCTAGATTAGGCTTTATCTCACAATATAGGGTCTCAGCTAAATCTTGCACTCTAGGAGGGTGAACCAAAGCATAGCCCAATTGTCTCTTAAACAGCAAAGGATTGTAGTTGATGCAACCCTTGACTCCTACTAGAGGTACATTGGGGTACTGCCCACAGCTGGTGATTATGTCTCTGCCCTTGGTACTCTGGGTGCACCATCTGATGTCATCTGAAGTTAAAGCAATAAGTCTCTTAGCCCAATTCTTCTGTTGGTGAGGATTCAGGAAGGCATCAGTCTTGGGTAGGTGTTTAAGCAGCCAAGTGTGAAATAGAGGAGCACAGCATCTCACCAACTTTCCTCTCTGCTTTTCATTTCTTTGGTGAACAGAATAATAGAAATCCCCCAGCAATGTGGGTACTGGGTTCCTCAAAAGGAAGAGATGAATGGCATTCTTGCTGATAAACTTGGGCTCATCTGCAAATAGTATAACCCCATATATACTGAGGGCTAACAATGCACAAACTGCCCTCCATTCTCCCAAGGAGGCCTTCAGGATGGCCTAAGAGGCCAGAAAGTCTAAGTGCAAACCAGGGATCCCAGCCTTTGTTGTCATGTTCTGCTCAATCAATATAGGCTCTAGGTACAATGCCTTTGCCACTTCTCCATTGCTGGGAGAAGTCATCTCTGGGTTGAAGGGGACACCACCCCTGATAGGTACTTCAATCAAAGATGAGAACTCCTCCAGCAGAGGTCCTAACTGAAAGTTCTGGAAAGTGAAGCATCTCAAAGGAGGGTCATAGAACTGTAAGCAGGTGTGGATCATGCTCCTCTGAGAAGGGTCCAGGTCCATAACCATATCAAGGATGCCTCCATAATGCTCTCTGAATAATGGGATGTGGTCTGGGGTGATAAGTGCCTGGACCTGCCTGATACCAGTCAACACAGGCTCAAAGAAATGGTATGAAATGTTGCTTTTCTTGGGTGCAGACATGAGTGCTGATGAAGAGCTGAAGACAAGTGCTGATGATGATCAAAGTCAATACTGGAGATGAGCCACTGATAGGCTGATGCTGGTGATGGAGGTACCTGAAGTAGATAACTGGTGAAACAGAGGTCTCTGAAGATGAAGGGGTCAAAACCAAGCCAAATATGATGTGGATACCCTGAAAAACAAATAAACAAATGTTAAATGATGCAAATGATGAGTATGCAAATGATATGCAAGGGTTTGTGATCAAGCTGGATCTGATTATCTGTCTTGATATATAAGGCCCATGTATGTTCAAGAAGTCCAGGTGGAGGTTCAGAAATCCAGTAACCAAGGTAGGGGGACTCAAATAAAGAGTCACATGTCCATGGTTTAAATCACAAGAACTGTCCAAAGTGAAGCATTCTTAAACAAAACAAATATCAGGGTATGATGTGGCCAAGGGTACCTGCAAACCTGTAAACAGCCCAACCCCCTCACAGGTGATGTTCTAGAACAAAGATCCTCAGACTTGGATCAGTTATGAGAAGTGTAAACACTTCTAACCCGGAGGTACACTATTTACAATAACCATAAAAGATCCTCCTCTAATTCACCTCAGTTTCTGAAGGTCACAATAAAGGTCATCCAGACTTAGCAGGCTTCCCAGATAGCCCTAGAACTACAGGAAATCTGTAGCACAGAGTTCTCAAGAAGAAACCCACATCAGAACCGTGTTTCATATTCCCGCACCAGACCGAAATGGAATGGGAAAGAACATGAACCACTCTAGCCTAGGTGTCACTCAGGTCCCAGGTATAGGACCTTAAACTCTCAGTAGAACCCCACCCACCAAAACAAAAACCAGATCCAGCAAGATGACAGTATGACAGTATGATGTATAAAGTTGTAAAGAAAGCAATAAGTAACTGTACATATAGCAGTAAATAAAGCAAATATATAAACACAATTAGCACATAACACCCCAGTAAACACAAATCAAACAAACGCTAGGAGGAACCCACAAAAAGAACCAGAAGCCCTGGTTACAGTATAAGGGTCCCCAACAGAGTTGCCAAGCTGTCGCTCCCGCCTGATGACACCTAGGTCAGAAAGGGTACAGACGCGAACGATCGGCGAGAGGAGAACGAAAATGAATAGAGTCGCCAGCTAGGCATTTTTATCCCGAAGGAAAGGTAATGCTGCATAAACCTAAGAAAAGATATGGATAAGACGGTCACGAACCAGAGAGACTGAGAAAGGGGGTTGGTTACAACCTGGGAAGGTATTAGCACCCAGATTTTCCTTCGTACTCGACGGGATCCACGCTTAGAAAATTTGTGTTTTAAAGGGGTAGTGTCAGTGCAATTTGTGTATCAAAGCTAGAAAGAATGCAAGTGTCAGTGTAAAAGAAGTGAGAAATGTATAAGTGAAGTGTCAGTGTAAGAATAAGAATGAAATGCTCAAGACCATGAGGCTTAATGAATAAAGCTGGAAAGAGGGGGAATATACGGAGACTTTTGTTCGATAACTGTTAAGTTATGCCTACGTATCCTCTCGTGCAATGAGGAAGTCAGAACACCGTAGTTCGACCCAAAGAGACTGAAAGATGAATTGACTTGTGAACTGCTTACTTGTCTATGCTCAAGTGTATGACCTGTCTGGCTCAGGTGCAAACTGTCTTGCATTAGACGGAAGAAGCGAGTTCTCGTTTGTGAGTGAATGAGATGAGAAAAGAATCCCGGAGGAGACGATTATTGTTTGTTTTTGTGTTTTCAATCTTTTATTGCTTTTTGGAGTTTGTCATAGGAAAATGAGCCTAAGCCTAAACCAATGGGTTAGTAAACTCATCACATCCTCCCTCTGATTAGGGGTAATGAGAACACCTTAAGTGTGAAGTCAGCATCTCACACTTAATTACCATGGTGTAGGATTAAGATCATTAACCTACTTGTGATTATTTAGATGTTTTTGTGGTTTTTGTTTAGTGTTAAGTAATGAGATTAAGCCATAATCAAAGATTTAATGGACTCATTACACCATCCTAATAGAAGGATAATAGATGAGAACATTTAATCTGAGAAAGACTCCTCAACTTAATCCATGATTAGGGATTAACCTCATGAAAAAACAAAGCCTTTATTAAAGTTGATTTTAGTTAATGATAAGGTTAAGAAGTGAGTTTTATGGTTTTTAAGACGACTTGAGGGGGACTTGTCCATTAACACTAGGGTTAGTCCTTCTTAACCAATTAAGGAAGAATTAGAACCCTAATGCAAGGCCCAAGTTACAAGCTTGATGTCTTGATGATTATTAGATGGATTAATTAAAGGATTTAAACACATTAAGGGTTTAACACTTAGGATTAAAGTTATACACTCCATCCTAATAGAAGGAAGCAGGCATAAGCTTAATCACAAAGCCTTAAAGCCTTTAGGGTTTAGTCCCTGATTATGAGGTGAGAAGAGAAGACTCAAACATGACACAAAGGCAAAACTAATGGGGGGACTAATCAAGCCCTAATTGTTATCATGCTTGGAGATCCTAGGGTTTATGAGGTTTACAAGAAGATCTTCAGAGAAACCACCAGGAAGGAAACAGATGAAAGGAGGAAGAAACAAAGAGAAGCAAAACAACTTGCTTCACTTAAGAAGACAAGTTGCTTGAAGAAAGAAAGTAAGAAGAACATGAATGAGCAAGCTCAATCCAATACACATACAAAATGTAGCAAAGAAGTTATGAAAGAGATGAAAAGATATTGTGAGAAGTGAAGGCAAATTCACTTCTCAAACAACTTACCACCTGAAAAGTTAGGATAAGAAAATGAAATGCAATGAGAATGGGATGAAATGCCATGGTGCAAACCAAAACCAGAAGCATAAACATGATGTTAATTTGAAAATACAATCAAAGATACCCTAAAAATATACAACCTCACTGCCCAAAGGAGAGGATCCAATTCTTAACCTAGTGAAAGTTATGAATTTCCTAAGATTGCTAGGGTTTTGGGGTACCTCACCAAGAAAAATGCAAAAAAAATTGGAAATGCAAAATCAAATCAAACCAATTTTATCCTATAAACTACATGCTATGAAGAGTGCAATGCAAGAAGAATCATCATCCAACTCTCAATGGTTAGGCAGAAGGGATTTTTCAAAGTTTGCACAAAAATATTGCCTTAAAATGAAATTAATTCCAATGAAAATGATCAAAAGGCATCAAGAACAAAAAAGAAATTTGGTTTGAGAGTTGTATAATGTTTCTAAATGTTTCTAAATGCAATGTGAATTTTTTGGTGATTTTTAAATACCTTAATGCATTTTTAATTAATTAATTTCCATTAACTAATTAAATATAAACATTTAAATTATTTAAAAATAATTTTCAGTGCAAAAAATAAAAATAAAAATATTTTTGGGTTTTAAAAATTAATGAAAACTTTGACAAAAATTTTCATAATTTTAAAATGATTTTTGCTATTTTAAATAAAATGTAAAAGATAAATCAAATTAAATGAAATAAAAAATAAAATAAATGGAAGTATGCAGAGGGAAGGGCCAGGATTTGATCTGGGTTTGGACTTTGACTGCGCGCCAGATCAAAGGCCCAGATTCAAATCTGGCTAATTTGTTTTAATAATTAATTAAATAGGATTAAGTTAATTAATTGGAGATTAGGGCTTAAATGACAAATCTGAGCCATCCACACGCGCGCGGGAAAGGGGATCCTATGGACAGAATTCAAAGTTGCTAATTAATCTCACTTAACCCTAATTAACCTCAGGCGACCGGAGATAAGCTCCGGTCGTCTTCTCCGGCTGTCTCCCTCACCAGAATCAACCAAAACGCAACCCCAAGACCCCCAAAACTCCAGAATCAATCCCCCAACAATGGGTAACAAGAATCCAGGGCCAAAAACAATTTACATCAACTACACAATGAGAATCGAAGAAAACAAAATCTAGGGCAAAAATTTCAGAACATCACAACATGCTTGTTTCTGGCTCATTTTCAAAAATAAATAGATCCCCATGATCAGGGCAACACATAAAACAATATTCTAACAAGAAATCAAGGTTCTTGAAAATTTGTTCATCATGTTACCTGAGGTTGAGCTTTCAATCCAGGAGCTTTCTCATTGCCTCTTTGCTTCAAAATGGCCCCAATGATCCTCTTGATGAAACTTTGAAGCTTGGTTGGTGTTTAGAGTGACTGGTTTGTGAGTTTGAAGAGGTTCTGTTCAGTGAGGGGTGAGAATCGTATTTCTGATTATGGTGGTTTCAGGCCAAAACAATGGTTGGGAAATGATCAGAGGATCATGGTGAGTGATTTGGTGAAGTTTGTTTTGATGTTTAAAGGCTGTGTTGTAAGATTCGAAGCAAAATGCATAAGAGGTGAAAACATGGAACTATGGCTTGGGGGATGTTTCAGGCTTGTGTGTCTGTTGTGTTGAGTCCCTTTTGGTCCACTTATCACATTTGTATGGGTCAGAGAAGTTGGTGTGGCACTGTGGGATTGGTATGGGTGTTTTTGCATAAAGTCCAAGTTAGGTGTACTTGAGGTATGGGCAAGTGTGAGGTTGTGATAGGAGCATGGTTTGGCTCAGCTGAGATCATGGAGTTCTTGTGGACCAGATTTTGTGAGCTGTAACAAGTAGAGGCATGGCTTCATGAGTTTTTGCAAGTTGGTACATCTTTGGCCCCTTTGGAAATTCATGAAGTTCAAGGCACCAAAATGCATAATTCTTGGGCCCATTCTGGTTTTTAGAAGTCACATGGGCATTTTGTGATGAGTTTGTGCACATTTGAAGTCTTTAGAATGCTTGATCATACCATTTTGCAAAATGCCTCTTTGGTACCAAACTTGAAATTATGTGATTTTTCCCAACTTTGGCAAGCCATAACTTTTGATCCAAAATGAATTAGGACAAGTTCTTGTACTTTTTGAAAAGGGAATGATCCTTTCTACAACTTTCATGACCAAAGTTTCCTCATTTGAAGCACTTTTGAATCAAAAAGAAAGGGTTGAAAAACTTTCCCAAAATGGCAAGTTTCCATTACAAGTCACTTTCCCAAAAAGGCAACTTTGCAAATGGATTGAAATTCATCAACTTTGTGAACTTCTAACATCTTATATGATCAAATAAAGATCATACACATTCAAAATGATGAATAACACCCTTTGGTTGGGTCATTGGGGGCCTCAGATGCCCTGATTTTACACTGACTTGCTCAAGAAGTCAACTCTTGATCAGATGCCTTCCCCATTGAATTTCTTCATGAAAATTGATATGCATTATCCTTATGACATATAGAGACCAATAGAAACAATAATGACCAAAAAAATTGGAGTTATGGCCTTTGAAACCAAAACCCTAATTCTAGGTCATCTGTGTAGTTAAACCTGGCTCTGCTTCCATGCCTTTTTCAGTTCTTGTGATTCTTTGATTTCCTTGACTTTGTGGGGATATAATATGATGCTTGTACATACATGGATCCCTTTGAAGTGATTGATGACCTTTGAAGTGGCTCAAATGGCTCAGGGATGGCTCAGATCACAAACCCTAGATGCAGATGACTTAGAAGCAATGCAGTGAATCAAAAATGCAATATGAGATAATATGGTTGAATTCATGCATATGAAAAGATCACAAGCCATGGTGTGAATGGGTGAGGGAAAATTTGGGGTGTTTATAGGAAGAGTATTAGAAAGGTACTAAACACGGACGAGTGTTTATCAAAAGTTAACACAGACGAGTATTAAACACGATACGAACGAGTATCGGAAAGGTATCAAACACAGACAAGTGTTTGCCAAAAGATAACACGGACGAGTGTTAAACATGATATGGACGAGTATCATAAAGGTATCAAACATGGATGAGTGTTTGCCAAAAGATAACATGGATGAGTGTTAAAAACGATACAGACGAGTATCAGAAAGGTACTAAACACGGACGAGTGTTTATCAAAAGTTAACACGGACGAGTGTTAAACAAGATACAGACGAGTATCGGAAAGGTACTAAACTCGGACGAGTGTTTGTCAAAAGTTAACATGGACGAATGTTAAACACGATACAGACGAGTATCAGAAAGGTACTAAATATGGACGGGTGTTTGTCAAAAGTTATCATGGACGAGTGTTAAACACGATACAGACGAGTATCAGAAAGGTATCAAACACGAACGAGTGTTTACCAAAAGATAACACAGACGAGTGTTAAACACGATATGGATGAGTATCAGAAATGTATCAAACACGGACGAGTGTTTGCCAAAAGATAACACGGACGAGTGTTAAACATGATACAGACGAGTATCAGAAATGTACTAAAAACGGACGAGTGTTTATCAAAAGTTAACACGGACGAGTGTTAAACACGATACGAACGAGTATCAGAAAGGTATCAAACACGGACGAGTGTTTGCCAAATGTTAACACGGATGAGTGTTAAACACGATATGGATGAGTATCAGAAAGGTGTCAAACAAGGACAAGTGTTTGCCAAAAGATAACACGGACGAGTGTTAAACACGATGCAGACGAGTATCGAAAATGTACTAAACACGAACGAGTGTTTGTCAAAAGTTAATATGGACGAGTATCAACAAAAACTTGATTTGAGAAGAGAGTGGTAACTCTGCAGGGGATAATGATAACTATAGAATATTCTGCTGAGGAACGAGATCAAGATATCCTGACAATGCTTGACTCTAGCTGAGGAAATGAACGACTAGCTGAGTTATCACAAGAGCCAAAAATAAATTGGCAACTTCCTAGGGAACATTTCAATGATGGGAGTGAATCCCTAATCCTGAAACTCGGTGGGGAAAGATCATCTTCCGACTTGGTTGGGGAAATGCTTGATCACACAATCCTGTTGGGAATAGAATTCTAAAAATCTGAACTCTGTGGGGAAATGCAAGGCCTTTAGCTACCTGCTAGGAATAATTCATTGTTGACTCCTCTTGGGGGATAAGAACTATTCAATTAACCTTGAAGTTCTGTTGGGGATATCCTTTGCTCTCACTCAGCTGTGGAGAGGCCAAATGGGACCAAACACTTACTGTTTGTACCTGCAACAACAAAAGTGCGTCCATATGTTCCAGGAACTTACATGGCATGAGCTAATCATCACATGTCACCTGTCGTTCAAAGTGTTTTTAGATTTTTTCCTTTCGCACGCCATTCATAAAGCCAACAAGTTTATATGCAATGTTCTTTTACCAATAATTCAAGACATTTTTGCAAACAAAGTAAATAAAACAAGAAACAAAGACTAAGATTTTTGACTGAATATTCTTTTATTGATGAGCCACTGAATAGGCGATAATTTACATCAAGGAACAACCACCTGGAAAGAGGTAGCCACCATAAAATTGAGAAAAAGAAATTATCCTAATGGCAATGTACACGTCATTCCAATGAGTTTCCTTTCTGCTATGACCAGTATATCTTCATGACTATCAGTTTCTGCCTTCGCATTCTGAAGAGGGAAATGGGACTGATTACCCGGATCATAGTCATTCATGTATTCCCTTATTTTGCATGGGTCGCCCTTTTGGGTTTTCAATCCACCAGGATACCCTTTTTTGCCTGAGCTGTCCAATGTGGCTTTTCAACTCAGAAGGTGTACAATTTTTTTTATTCCATTTCCCGAGATTTTTATTCTGTTTTTAGCTCGTCGGGATGCCCTTTTTTTGCCTGGACTTATAATTCTGTTTTTGTGTCCAGCGGTTCTTTTTTATGTGAAGTATTTTTTAACTACGTCTGAGTTAACAGGGGACTGGAAGTCTTCACCATCCATAGTAGTGAGCAACAGTGCTCCACCAGATAAAACTTTCTTTACTATGAATGAGCCTTCATAATTTAGTGTCCACTTGCCCCTGTGATCTGAACATGGAGGAATGATCCTTTTGAGTACCAGCTCACCAACTTGGTACTCCCGAGTGCGTACTCGTTGATCAAAATCTCACTTCATTCTCCTCTGATAAAGTTGCCCATGACACACAACTGCTAATCTCTTTTCATCAATTAAACACAATTGGTTATATCAGGCACGCACCCATTCAGCCTCGTCGAGCTTGACATCCATCATCACACGTAAAGAAGGAATTTCCACCTCCACCAGTAAGACTACCTCCATGACATATACTAGGGAGAACGGAGTTGCCCCAGTTGACGTCCTGACTGACGTACGGTACCAATGGAATGAAAATGGTAACATCTCATGCCAATCTTTGTACGTAACAATCATCTTTTGCACAATCTTCTTAATATTCTTGTTTGCTGCCTCGACCGCACCATTCATCTTTGGTCAGTAAGTAGAAGAATTGTGGTGTTGAATTTTGAAGTCCCGACACAATTTTGTCATCATCTTGTTATTCAAATTGGAACCATTATCAGTAATGATTCGCTTGGGAGCTCCATATCGGCAAATGATATCTCATTTCAAAAATTTGGCCACCACCTGGCGAGTAACATTGGCATAAGACGCTGCTTCGACCCATTTGGTGAAATAGTCGATTGCGACCAAAATGAAACAATGGTTATTCGAAGCAGTAGGCTCTATTTTTCCGATCATGTCAATGCCCCACATAGAAAAGGGCCAAGTAGATGACATGATGTTGAGCGAGCTTGGAGGTACATGCACCTTGTCTGCATAGATCTGGCATTTATGACATTTACGGGCATATGAACAACAGTCTGCATCCATTGTTAGCCAATAATACCCTGACCTTAACAATTTCTTAGCCATTGCATGTCCTCCTGCATAAGTACCGAAAGATCCCTCGTGGACTTCCTGCATTAACATGTCTGCTTCCTGCTTGTCCACACATCTGAGCAAGACCATGTCAAAGTTTCTCTTGTATAGAACACCATTAGTGTTTAAGAAGAAACTAGCAGCAAGTCGCCTTAAGTTCTTCTTCTTGTTGGAAGTTGCCCCAGTTGGATATTCTTTGCTTTCCAGGAACAGTTTAATATCATGATACCAAGGCTTCTCATCAGACACTGCGTCCACAGAAAACACATAAGTTGGTACATCAAGCCTGGAGATGTCAATTCTAGGGACATAATTCCAACACAAGACTTTGATTGATGAAGAGAGTGTAGCTAATGCATCGGCAAATTGATTTTCATCTCGTGGTATATACTGAAGTTTTACTGTTGTAAAGAACGTCAACAGTCTTCTAGCATAATCCCTATAAGGAATTAGATGTTCTTGGTGTGCATACCATTTGCCGGTAATCTGGTTTATCATAAGGGCAGAGTCTCCGAATATATCGAGGGTCTTAATCCTAAGATTAATAGCCTCTTCTATTCCCATAATGCACGCGTCGTATTCCGCTTCATTGTTGGTGCAGCCAAAAGTAATTCTGGTAGCGAAGGGAAAATGAACACCTTCGGGAGTAATGAGAACAACACCAACT
The DNA here is from genome assembly GCA_963966055.1 of Lathyrus aphaca. Lineage (NCBI taxonomy): Eukaryota > Viridiplantae > Streptophyta > Magnoliopsida > Fabales > Fabaceae > Lathyrus > Lathyrus aphaca. The sequence goes on along the minus strand of OZ014522.1, from coordinate 138,440,884 downwards.
CCACGTCCATTGATATTGACTTCCCCATCAAACATCGACTTCCATTTGGATTCGAGGTCAGGCCCCTCCTTCTGAAGTGGTTCCTCGCAATCTTTTGCTTTGAGGTACATGATGTCCTTATCAGGGAAATCAAATCTCATTGGCTAAGAATCGTCTTCAAGGGGTTGCGGTGCAAGATAGTCTGAAAGTATACTTCCCTTGATGGCTTTGTAGAAGTGTATTGGATGTCATACTCCGTAAGCACCATCTTCCACCTAGCAACCCTTCCGGTTAACGCCGGTTTCTCGAAAATGTATTTAATAGGATCCATCTTTGAAATTAACAAGGTTGTGTGGGTCAACATATACTGCCTCAGTCAGCGAGCAGCCCATGCCAAAGCGTAGGAAGTTTTCTCGAGTAGTGAATAATGGGATTCACAGTCGGTAAACTTTTTGCTAAGGTAGTATATTGCGTGCTCTTTTCGACCAGACTCGTCATGTTGGCCTAGAACACACCCCGTTGATCCTTCTAGCATGGTTAAATACATGATTAATGGCCTTCCTAGAATTGGATGCATTAGAATTGGAGGTTCCTGCAAGTATTCTTTTATCTTTTCGAATGCTCTTTGACAATCTTCATTCCACTTGGCCGTTTGTTCTTTTCTCAATAGCTTGAATATTGGTTCACATGTGGCTATTAGGTGAGATATGAACCGAGTGATGTAATTCAATCTCCCTAAGAAACCACATACTTCTTTTTCAGTTCGTGGTGCAGGCATATCTTGTATTGCTTTAACCTTTGCATGATCTACCTCAATTCCTCTTTGACAAACAATGAAACCCAACAGCTTACCAGAACTCACCCCAAAGGTGCACTTGTTTGGATTTAACCTCAAACGATACTTTCTCAATCTTTCAAACAATTTCTTGAGGTTAACAAAATGCTCTTCTTCATCACGGGACTTGGTTATCATGTCATCCACATAGCATTCAATTTCTTTATGGATCATGTCATGAAACAGAGTCACCATTGCCCGTTGGTACGTTGCCCCAACGTTCTTCAAACCAAGGGGTAATGAATGTTGTCTTCTCTATGTCTTCCGGCGCCATTTTGATCTGATTATAACCAGAAAAACCATCCATGAAGGAGAATACCGAGAATTGAGTCGTATTATCCACCAATACATCAATGTGAGGTAATGGGAAATCGCCTTTTGGGCTTGCTCTATTCAAATTCCGGTAATCAACGCACATCCGGACCTTGTCGTCCTTCTTTGGTACAGGTACAATATTAGCTACCCAAGGTGGATAACTAGTCACAGCAAGGAAACCGGCATCCCATTGCTTCTGAACCTCTTCTTTGATCTTTAACGCCATGTCAGGACGGGTTCTTCTAAGCTTTTTCTTGACAGAAGGACAATCTTCCCTCAATGGCAGCTTTTGCACAATGATGTCGGTATCCAAACCTGGCATATCTTGATATGACTAAGCAACGATATCCATATACTCTCGAAGCATGCCAATCAGTTCTTCCTTTACCTTGGCCTGCGGACTGGCCCCAACCTTAATTTCCCTCTTTACATCTTCAGACCCAATGTTGATGACTTCAAGCTTTTCTTGATGAGGCTGAATAACCCTTTCCTCTTGTCTCAATAACCTGGCTAATTCCTCGGGGATTTCACAGTCTTCTTCAACCCCTTCATCAGCGTGGTAGATCGGATTATCAAAGTCATACTTGGTCATATCAGAAGAGTTATAAGAGAAATCCGAATGATTAACTCTACACAAGGATGTGCTTATTTCAGATTCTGCTATTTTTTTGAAAAATGAACAAAAATAAAAACAAAAACATTGCCATTTTTATATTTTTTTGTGAAAATTTTTTAAAAGAAAGAAAAGGAATGCAATTTGTATAAAAATGTCCTTTATTCATGGTAAAATTAACTACATAGAATGCAATGGTGGCCCTACAATGGGTCCATACACCTTGGGCAGAGTGTAGGACTTGACATGCAAATGAATAAAAGGAAAACAAGGAAAATTACTCTGTTGGACCGGTGACTTGAATGATCTCTTCAGCAAACCAGTTCTGTAATTCTTCCCCGGGAGCACATGGGCGCACCCATTTGTTCAAATCATAGTCACTATCAGCATCCTCGTCCATGGCACACACATGATTGGGGTCAATCATCCCAACACTCTTGAAGCTCATTGCCTTGCTATTCTGAGACCATCCATCCTGCCCTTGTTGGTATCCAATGTCAAACTTATCATTCTTATTCTTAACCTCTAGCAATCTGCCCCAGCCTAGGGCCTTCCCTGACTGAACCACTTCCTTAGCCTGCTTATACGAAGAGATAGAAATCCCCTCTTTCTCACTGCTCTGAAACATAGAAGTGGAAGATACTTAGCTGACATTTACTGCTTCAAACGCCTGGCACAGGGTTTCATGAATTTTGCCGTCCATCTCAACATACTTAAATGTAGTCAGGTGACTGACAAAAATATCCTCCTCGCCACAAACAGTCACCACTTGTCCGTCCATCACATACTTTAGCTTCTGGTGAAAAGTAGATGTTATAACTCCAGCCACATGAATCCAGGGACGTCCCAACAAATAGTTGTAAGCCGGCTGAATGTCCATCACATAGAAAATACACTTAAACACTTAGGATCCAATCTTCACTGGTAACTCTACCTCCCCGAAAACAGACCTTCTAGAGCCATCAATAGCCTTTACCACCAAGTCCCTAGGCCGAAGAATAAGACTATCAACCTCTAACTTCATCAGAGCCTTCTTTGGCAGCACGTTTAAGGAAGAACCCAAGACATGTGACAAAACATCACCTTTGCACTCCATTGTGATGTGCAAGGCTTTGTTATGGTTCCTTCCTTCAGTTGTAAGATCTCTGTCAGTAAACCCTAGCCCATGGCTAACGTTTACGTTGGCCACTACAACTTCCAACTGGTTAACAGTAATCTCCGGAGGCATGTAAGCATATTGCAACACCTTCAACAAAGCTTCTCTATATGCTTGCGAGCACATCAACAATGATAATATGGAAATCTTGGACGGAGTTTGGTTCAGTTGCTCCACTATCTTATAGTCACTCTTCTTTAATATCCTCATAAACTCTTCGACTTCCTTTTCAAATACATTCTGATCAGCATTCGGGGTTACCACCTCCTGAGTAGCTACTTGCTTGCCCTTAGCTCTGGTAGCAGCTTTAGCTTCATCGTTGTTTCGGAGAGTCTGTGGAGCAAACAATCGCCCACTTCTAGTGAAACCACCCAAGCCTCCAACACTAGCAACAACAAGATTTATAGTCACGGGCTTGTCCTCCACCTTTCGTCCTTGTACATACACATCTGACCCGTAATGCCATGGCACAACTTTGTCATCATCATAACGTACGGGACCAGGAGAAGTAATTGTAACAGGACTGACCTCCTGTGGCGCATAGATTGTAACAAGCTCTCTCCGGACCGGGGCTGGTATATCAGTTGGATCATAGAAGATAGTCACAGTAGAAACACAGTCACTTAGTTTGTTAACTCTGTCAAACAACAATGTCCCTTCATTTATCAAATTCTGCAACCCCACTTTCAACTTTTCACAACCATTCACAGACATATCACACTCCTCATAATCAAAGTCACATCTTGAAAACTCATATCCTCTTAATAACCTTTCTTTTACAAACAATAAGGGAGTCTACACCTCCTTTATATCTAGGATCAAATTCAAGTGTTCTCCTCCTTCAACAACATTAATCCTAGCCCCTCCATGATTAGGGATAGGATTAGAATTAACATTCGGTGGTGGCGCAAAGTTGATAGCCTTTGAATCTATCAAGTCCTGAACTTTGTTGTGCAACGCCCTGCATTTCTCTATTGAGTTTCCAGGAGCTCCTGAATGAAAAACACATCTTACATTAACATCGTACCCTGGTGGAAGATCTCCTGGTGGTGGTGGAGCCAACGTCCTCAGTTGTATCTTATTCAAGTCTATCAACCTCTACAACAATGTTGTATAGGTCATGGGAATAACTTCGAAAACACGGTCAGTAGGGCGAGGCTGACATTGTTTGTAAGGCCTCTGTTGATAATTATTGCGTTGTTGTTGTGGTTGAGGAGCAGGATTGGTAGGAATAGTGACAGCTTCCACTTGGTCATATGAGTTCCTGTAGAGACGACCCCTTCCTCTTCCATAGACATCATTAGTCTCCCCCTCTCTTCTTCTTTGAGGGCCAACAAAAGGCTTTCTCGTTCCAGCAGAACTTCCAACTCCATTATCTTGGATTTTTCCCATCTTCAATAGGTTTTCAACCCTCTCCCCAACTATAACAATATCATTGAATTTAGTCACCGAACATGACGCTAAACGTTCAATGAACACTCCTTGCAAAGTTCTCATGAACATGTCAGCCATTTTGTTCTCTAGCAGTGGAGGTTGCACCTGGCCGCAAGCTGGCGCCAACTTTGAGCATACTCTTTGAAACTCTCTTTTGCACTCTGTAACATGCTTTGCAACTACGTGCGATTGGGTCCTTGGGCCATTTTGTCCTCCAGGTCGGCGTCAGGTTTCTAAAGCATCTTTCGACCAAGCCAAATATGGACAAGACAAAGTATTGCCGGATTCACAAGTCCCACAGGCACACTACCGACGATTAAATCCATACGAAGGATGCCATCGAAATCCTCATTCGAGATGGACATCTGAAGCAGTTCACCTAGGGGAAAGAGGCCCCCCGACAGGAGGTGTAGGAAGCTTGAAAAGTCGAAGAAACCGCCCCTCCAGCCACGAAAGCCAATCTCCAGGTTGCCCTCAGCATCACGCGGCCAGAGGATTTCTATGTCCCCGAACCGTACACCGGCCCTTCCTATTTCACCGCATACAGCTCGTGGTAGTTCTTCCCCTCTACAATGATAATTTCAGGGAGTTGGCATAATAAAGTTACATTGGTGTCGGTAAAGCGACGCTTTGATCAACTAATCATCATCGATTCCAACCAAAATTCCACTCTTGATCCTCTCCGCGGGGGATCAACGCCCATCTCCTTTTATAAGGAGGACCTCCTCGGCGGAGCACCTAACGCCAGCATCCCTCTGCTCGTCTGTGCACAAATGGCCAACTTTGACTTTCGGAGGATCCTGGTCGACTAGAGAAGCTCCATCGATATCATGTACTCCCAACTTTTCGCGACCTTACAGCTTAACGATACACATCTGACACCACACGTAGGCTCATATCTCCAGGGGTTCAACGGGACTATCTCCAGACCTTGGGGTTATGTCAACCTGATAGTAACCTTCAGAAAATGGGAGACCACTAGCGCCATCAAGGTGCAGTTCCTCGTGATCGATTTCCCATCTCTATATCAGTGCATCTCAGGTCGTCCTACCCTCGTCGAGCTCATTGTTGTACCCTCCGCAGTGCACCTAAAGATGAAGTATTATACCTCATCAGGACAGGTAGCCACTCTCCACGGGGACATCGAGGCTTCTCGCTGATGCTTCGAGGCTGCGTCCAAAGTGCTCAACACCATAGTCTTCGAGACGAAGCAAGCCAAAGTCGCCCTTCCTTACAGCTCCGAGGAACCAAATCCATTCCCTCGAGTAGATTCGATCGATCTCCATAACAGGTTTACCGAAAAAGAGGAAAAAGCACAGCTGACCGCAAATCTTTCTTTGTCTACTCGCCCGGTGCCTGAAAGAGACTTCGAGTTGGTTGCATTAGGAGAAGATCTTACTAAAAGAGTGAATATCGGAGTCAATCTCCCAGACCTCGCGAGGAAACATGTGAAAGCGTGCCTCAGGGAGAACACTAATTGTTTGCGTGGAGTGCGGCTGAGATGTCGGGGTTAGATCTAGAAACGGCATGCCGCCACCTGACCATAGACCCCTCTATCCGAGCAGTAGCCCAGCGCAAGAGGAAGCAGTCCTCGGAAAAGGTAGAGGTCGTCGAGCAGGCCGTAAAAGACCTCCTAGAGGCACACTTTGTAACTGAGCCCAGTTATACCACCTGGTACTCCAATATTGTATTAGTCAAAAAGAGTAATGGAAAATGGTGCATGTGCATTGAGTACACTGATCTCAATCGAGCTTACTTGAAAGACGTTTACCCTCTGCCTAACATTGATAAGTTGGTCGATAATTCTGCAGGTTTTAAATTATTTTCGTTCCTCGATGCCTACTCCGGGTATAACCAAATACCCATGGCCGTGACCGACAAGAAGTACACCACTTTCATGACCGAATAGGGAAACTATTACTACAACGTAATATTGTTCGGCTTGAAAAACGCGGGCGTGACCTACCAACGAATGATGAACAAAGTCTTCTGAGATGAAATCAGTGACATGCTCAAAGTTTATATGGACGACATGATTGTTAAATCCCACTAGGAAACCGATCATGCTCTCCACTTAAAGAAAAATTTTGATCAAGCATACAAGTGCAAAATGCGATTTAATCTAGAAAAATGCACGTTCGGGGTAAGAGCGGGAAAATTCCTCGGTTTCTATCTAACCGAAAGAGGAATCAAAGCTAACCCCAACAAGTGCCGAGCATTCTCCGAAACGCCCACGCCAAAATACAAGAAATTTATCCAGTCACTAAATGGGGTACTCACCTCGCTATCCCGCTTTGTGGCGAAATCCGCCCAAAATGCACTACCCCTCTTCAAGCTCCTCCGTAAAGAGGCTGCTTTCGAATGGACGGAGGAGTGCGAGCAAGCCTTGACACACCTCAAGAAGGCTTTGTCAGAACCCCGTGTTCTATCCCGACCAGAGACCATGGAGACTTTGTTCCTATATCTGGATGTCACCAACGAAACCGTAAGCACCGCACTCATACGGGAAACACCCGATGGATAGAAACAGATCTATTTCACGAGTAAAGCCATTTGAGGGCCCGAGATCAGGTATCAACAAATTGAAAAAGTTTCCCTTGTGCTCCTCCATGCGACAAGCAGACTCAGGCACTACTTCGTGGTACACACAATCGTCGTACGAACAGACCAACCCATCAGGCAGCTCCTCAGTCGACCCGACATGGTCGGAAGGATGCTCAAATGCTCCTTGGAACTATCTGAGTTCGACATCCGATATGAAAGCAGATCAGCCCTCAAAGCACAAGCCCTGGCTGATTTCGTGACCGAAATGACCACCCCGGAAAACCAAGTCTGCGCATCCAGGAAATGGAACATTTTCGTAGATGGAGCATCGAGCTCGATGATAAGTGGAGCAGGGATTATCATAGAAAACAAGGAGGGTATCCTGATAGAGGTATCCCTCACGCTATCTTTTCCCACCTCCAATAGCCAAGCAGAGTACGGAGCTTTCCTCGTTGGTCTAAGGCTCACCGACGATCTAGGAGCCGAAGAGATAACCATTTATACAAACTCCCAGCTCGTGGCTTTGCAAGTCAAAGGTGAATACCAAGTTAAAATCGACAATTTGTCAGAATTCCTGACTCTGGTCAAGGAAAATATTACAAAGTTCACGTTCGTAGAAGTCAAACATGTTCCCTATGAACACAACGTGCGAGAAGATGTGCTATCAAAACTCGCGAGCACAAAGAGGAAAGGCGGAAACAAGTTTGTTATACAGGATATACTTCCTCGACCCAACATTGAAAATACATCCTCGACAATAAACGTAAACATCATTAACGATGCCAACTGTTGGATGACCCTTGTCTACAAATACTTAACTAATGACGAATTTCCCGAAGACCCAAAGGAAGCCAGTATAGTTAAGCGACGAGCTTGCTCATACATGTTAGTTGAAGGAAAACTCTATCGGCATGGATTCTCCATTCCCCTCCTCAAGTGTGTCGAGGAAGAATTAATTCCGCATATCCTGCGTGAAATCCATGAAGGCATCAATGACCAACACCTAGGAGGGAGATCTCTGACAAGGAAAGCCCTCCGGGTGGGCTATTACTGGCCAAAAATGTAGAACAACGCCAAAGAGCACTTAAAAAAATGCGATAAAGGCCAACGACATGGGGACATGCACATAGTGCCTCCAAACAAGCTTAAGACAATGTCCTCCCCGTGACCATTCGCATGGAGGGGCCTAGATATCTTAGTTCCCTTTGTCGTCAGTTCACACCAAAATAAATACTTGATCGTTGGAGTAGACTACTTCACAAAGTGGATAGAAGCTGAAGCTCTAGCCAAGATCACAACCCTCAGCATATTGCGTTTCTTCAAACATAACATCCTCGCCTAGTTCGGGGTACCCCAAGCTATAGTTACTGACATTGGGACACAATTCACGGATAAAAATTTCCAGGAATTCGTCGCTAACGTAGGAACTATGCAGCACTTTGCTTCAGTCGAGCACCCGCAAACCAACGGACAGGCTGAAGCAGCAAATAGGGTTATCCTTCGAGGACTCAAACGAAGACTAGATGAAATTAAGAAATGATGGGTTGAGGAATTGCACATCAGACCACACCTCACTCTACAATCAAGGAAACCCCCTTCCGATTAGCATATGGAATAGAGGTCGTTATCCCCATAGAAATGCACATATCGTCCGGGCGAATAGAAACACCAACGGACGAGGACACCAATTTAGAATCATTACGCGAAGAGCTCAATTTGGTCGAGGAAGTTCGTGTGAGCAACCCTTTACTTTGGATAAGTTTTGAATGATAGCAAATTGTGTGATAAATGTATATGTGTTTGTTGTGCATTAGTATACATGTTAAGTTTGTACATATTTGTGATTTTAACCTATACTATATTTTCAAGTCAATACAAAGAGATTTGCATTGATGCATACCTTAAAAGAAATTTTGCTTGTGTATGTATCGATACATTCTTGTTTTGCATCGACACAATTCTGTGTTATAATAACAAAAATGAATTTTCTTTTGTATGGATCGATCCATACGAATTTTGCAGCGATACATGCTTCATTGTTGTTTCTGGAAATAATCTATGTATCGATTCATTCGTGATATGTATCGATGCATGATTGAATTAACTTACTGAAATTAATCAAAGCTTCAGTATGCATCGATGCATACATTTGTGTATCGACTCATACATGTTATATAACTAACATGTATCAACTCATACGAGTTTGGGATCGATACATAAATCTGGTTTTACTACTAACAGTTTCTATTTGACATATAAAAGGGCGTGACAGTTCAGTTTTTATAAAATAATTGAATTTTAGAGTGAAAATTGTGAATCACAGTTAAAGTAGTTTGGTGTGCATCAATTTTGTGAGCAGTTTTAGAGACCTGAAATTTACTTCATCTTCATCATCTTCTCAATCACTTTGATTCAAGAACATCAACACACAATCATTCTTGTTCTTTGAATTAAAGGATCAACGAGATAACGTTCAGCGGAATGATCAAGGATCTAGCCAAGTTGAAGGTTTGAAGGGGGTTTCAAGGAAAAACCATTTGGTTTGTCCTTCAAGAACAGGCGTGTTCTTGAGGGTTTGTTAGCCACGTTTGCAGAACATATTCAGCCGCAGCATAGGGTTTGGAATTTTGGCTATTTCGCAAACAGATCGTGGAACTGGTGAATTGTTCGTATTTCTTGCAGGGAAATTCTTGATTACGCTCAGATCAAGTGAAGGTTCATACAAGAGGAAGATCTTGGGGTTTAGATTTATGGCTTTGTATTGTAACCTTGTAAACAACGAATTCAGCATTATTGATATAACAGGTCTCAATTTCAGTTTGAAATTGAGAGGGAGACGTACCCACACGCGAGGACGAAAGTGGGGAACTTCCTTACCAAATCTCTACGTATCATATTCTTTCTTTATCTCTCTTTACGTTTTGAAAAATTTTGTGATTCAGTTGGTGTATTGTCTTTACGTTTCATGATACAATAGTGGTAAGAAAACTTTTATCTAATCACCATTATTGTTAATCATTGAACACATACACGCCAAATGTTTGACAAAACTGTCAACTGAGTTTTGTTCATTGGAAATAGAATTTTATGATAAGTGCATTTGATTCAATATTAATCTGGTGTTAATAAATCTTTGTCATCCTAATATAAATCCAGCATTAATTCGCGTGTCCGGTTTTCTAGTAGCTGATCCATAATAGACGGAAGTCTATTTGGGATCGTAATTTTCCGCTAATTTTCAATAAATCTAATAAGTATTTTTAAATCCTTGAGTTTGGAAGGAGGTGATCTATTCACCCCCTCTCGATCACTAGCCACATCGTCTAACAGTTCGATCAGGGGCAGCCCTACGCGAGACATCACTTAAACAAAAAATCGCTATCAGACATGACTCTAAAGTCATAAAGAGAACATTCGAGGTCGGTAGTCTCATCTTGAGGAGAAACCACAAAGACTCCAGAGAAGGTAAATTGGTCGCAAACTGGGAAGGTCCCTACCCTGTCCGAGAAAAAACGAAAAATGGGGCCTATTTCTTAGAAAACCTGAACGGGGAAGAACTTGCTTGTCCTTGGAACACCGATAAACTTAAGCAATACTACAGTTAAGGCGTCTGTCAGTCTGCTTAGATCTAAAGGATGAAGCACTGACCTAACATGCATACCTAGGTACAAGTATCACATACCAAAATATTTTCTTCGACGGGATTTCTCTCATGAACGAGGAAGATCATTGTCACACGATTGGATCTTAAACCGATTCCGTCGTCGTCTTTGTGCCACTACCCGACAGAACACCCAAATCGCGATGGGACGTTCACGCCGCGGAGCACAGGTCATCATTGTGGCTCGAGCATCGTTCCCCAACAATAGATACTCTGGCATTAAGCCCAGTTCCCCAAACCGTCAGACATACTTAAACCAAGAATTTAAACAAACTCCAAGCCCCTATGGGGCACATAAAAAAGAACATCCCACACGTTTGTTAAGCGAACATCTAAGCGATCAAGCATCATAAAAACACTTAGCAAAAATTTAAGAATTAAAGTGTGCCCTCCGATCGACACACGTGCACACACAACAGACAAATAATAAAATGACAATCAAGGTTGGAAAACACAAAAGCATTAAAAATGCGGCCACACATACCAACTTGTTCAAATATTACATAAATGGGGGAACAACTCCCCCATGTAGAACAAAGGTCATGGCATACAGGCCTACAAACAAAATTTAAAAAAGGTCAACAGATACCCCCTGATTCCCTTCAGCCATAGTCGTATTATCCTGTTCCGACTGTTTAAGGAAATTGGGTACAAAGATCTCTCTTTTCTTGACCTTGTACAAGAAATTGATGCCCTCCTCATTGAGCACCACCCTAGGCTTGACGATCTTCAATTGATCCACCGTGTTTTTAAATTCCACACCCGCTATCTCTTCAAGGTCCTCTTCCCATTGCTCGATCTTCGAGATCAGTTCAGCCCGGGTCGCCAATGACTTTAGCCGTTGGATATCCTTCCTCTGAGTAGCAGTACCTTTGGCGTACATGGAGGCTATCTTTAAGATCCTCATCACAAAGCTCGCATCCCGAGCCAAACATATCCATATGTCCGGTCGACTCAGCTCCTCCAACTTAAGCATTTCCACCCTATGGACTTGGAGAGAGGTCTCCTCAAAGAACGCCAATTTCAAGAAGCAAGTTGGGAGCTCAAACAAAGGCTTTGGGGGGTCTCCATTTAGTGTATAACTTCATCGATCCTCGACCTTTTCCCTAGCCTGGAAGCGGTTCCCGACGAACCATGGGGAACTGAAGAAGAGTTACTTGAACATGTGCCCGCAGATACCAACCGGTCATTCAGACGAGTTTGTTTCAGCTTCTTGGCCCACCTTCTCTTGGCAGCGTTGGCCATCACCTTGTCCTGCTAGTCAACCATCAAATCTGAAAGACAGAGAAAAACTGGTTAGAGCATAAAAGGTATACAAGCATAAATTCAATGCAAACGAACAACTCTAAAGATTACCAAGATAAGCGGTGACGTCCTCGTCCATCTCATAAACGAGAAGTTTGGACACTTCTATGAATTTAGGGGTCACTTTGGCACCCCCATCCTTATCTAATATCGCATGACCCTGCTCGTCTATATGCATAATCTGGTAATGCTGGAAACATAGATCATCAAAGCATCATAGCTAGTCTGATCCTCGTCACCTATCTCAAACGCTATGGCAAAATATTCCTTGGTACCATGCATGAAATTGTCACGCGACTAGGAAAAATGGAATTTTAGCATAAGATGGGGAACCTCCTTCCCCTCCTCGTCAAACAAAATTCTCCCTTCATCATCAGTGTCTACCCCTCAGAATTTGCAAGAATTCTGAGGATGAACTGAAATTGGTTCGACCAGGTAGTACAAATCCTTGAAGTCTCTGATCGACTCAGAGTATGATTTGAAGAACTTTTTTTTTTTTTTGAGAGAGAGAGAGAGAGACCCATCCATATCTCCCTTGTACGACCTACCTTTGGAGATGAAATATGTGGAAAAACAGAGGAAGGGTTGCTCCAATCTTCAAGTATTCGCATGTCAGCTTGAAACCTCGCATGAAACCAAACGAAATTGGATGCAGCTGTGACGACGAGAGCTCTAAGTGGATGAACACGGAAACTTGAAATTTCGAGAAGGGGAGCCTGAACCTGAGCTCCTTGAAGAATATGTCATATACAGGGAACCTGTTGGGACCGTATGACGATCAAATACGATCATCCTCGCCAAGGTATCTGATAACCCAATCCTCGAGGTTCCCGACCACCGGACTTGGATCCTCCATGGGCTGGGAATATATCGATTGAATGGTCATTGGCTCCTCAGCAGCCCATTCTTCAATAGGAATATTTTGATCCTCGTCATTCTCCTCTGGGTTATCAGGATCAGTATGATTTGAGGTAGTTTCCTCGGAATTGCTCAAGGTAGAAGCAATTCTTCCCGACGTTGTTTCATCAGATTGGTCGGGGACGAAGATGTGTCACTAGAAAGATCTTCCACGTCCATGTGGACTTGGGTGTCAGCGGATATCTTTACACCTGAAAAGCAGTGAAAGTAAACGTGAATTCGATGAGTTAAATCAAATCCATCCTTCCACCGCTGATTAAGTTAAAGGGCTCATAGAGGAACGAGGACAATGTCCTCGACCTAATCCCATATTCAAAATAATCCACAGTCGTCATAACGACCAGGTATTTATACGAGGAAGGAGGAATTCTAAGATGTCAAACTACCAACTCACATTAACTAGCAGATGACTCCGCATTGAAACCCAGAACTTCGGTTGAAGTTTAACCAGAGCTGCCATACAGAGCCACGAGGAACATCACTAAAAACCCTAATTATCATAACAATGACGGCGCATTTACGTCAACTGTAACACCCCATTCTACCCGACTTTATAATTTAAATCAGAGTTATAAAAAAATTCACCAAAACATGAGATATTACATTTTTTAACTTAAACCAATTATCATAAACTTCATTAATAAAATACTTCAAAAACAACGCAACAAATTCAACATATTACAACTTTAAAATAACATCAATGCTTGCAACTATAAACTACTTCAACGTGGTTTTCAACATGAAACAACAAAAAAATCTTTCAACTAAATAGAAATCCAACATAAAATAAAACATGTGTTCACCCCCTGAAGTGCTACGTGTAAGAGCGACAAACACCAACTCGAAGCTACTAAGTACTTGAATCTTGGTTACCTGTCGTACCTCGAAAAAATATGATCCTCGCGATGGAACGAGGAAAAAACAACAGAGTCGCCACCTAATTCTATTTATTCTATGAGAGAAAAGGGAGATATAGATACAACCTAATAAAGGATAAGAAATGGTCAACGAAACAAAATTCTAAGTTCGGGAGTCGGTTACGCAAGAGGAAGGTATTAGCACCCCTCACGTCCGTTGTACTCAACGGGAACCTCTTAGTTTAACTATGCGATTAAATGTTGATTTTGTCTTTGTCTTATAAATGTTTGTTAATATGTTTGTTCTAAAGGAAAAGAATTTTAATTATTATTGATATTACGGGGGAAAGATTAGAGTTTTTTTATTACTGTGCTCACGAAGGATTAAAATCCCTGTGCCTACGTATTCCCTTGTGCAATGGGAAAGTCAGAGCTTCGTAGTTCGTGCAACTACGGTTTGTGGTTTTTAATTTAACGATTGTTTAAAATGTATTCTAACTACTAAGCGTTGGCTTTTACTCGCGGCAGAGGCTGAAGCGCTAGCTTGTTTGCGAGATAGAAAGATTTAAACGATGTTCGTTTAGAGAAAAGTGTTTGATCCTTATTAAAGTGTTTTAAACGAAAGGGCGAATGAACCACAACGCGTGGGGCTCGCCCAAGAGTGATTTCGTTCAAGGACCCGTGGAGTGCTAGACTCCAGAGTTCAGTTATTTGTTGATTAATTATAAAAACGATTTGTATTTGTTGGTAAGTTTTAAATTGTATTCTTTTAATGCGAAAGGGCGAACGAAGTACAACTCGAGGGCTAGCCTCAAGAGTAACTCAATTCAAAAACCCGAGGAATGCTAGATTCTTGAGTTTAGTTCTTTCGCGATTTTTATTTGCAATTTAGATGTTTTGAAAACGAAAGAGAAAATGAATTACAACTCGAAGGCTAGCCTCAAGAGTAATTCAATTCAAAAACCCGAGGAATGCTAGATTCCTGAGTTTAGTTCTTTCGTGATTTGATATGTTAATTAAGAGTTGATTGTTTTGTCTTAGATTTTTTAGGGTTTAATGTCTTAGAAACGAAGGAGTAAATGAAACACAACTCGAAGGCTAGCCTCAAGAGTGGTTCATTAAAGAACCCGCGGAATGCTAGATTCCGAAGTTCAGTTCCTCGTTAAATAAATGTGACGCGTAAAGTCGTGCAGACGACGATCATATAGGTGACCGACTTACGTGTGTGCAAAATGTAGGCGTATGAATTGTTTTAAATGATTATGTGAGTTCGAATCCTAGTTCCTAAAGGTGTTCCTAGTGAAATCAAAACCGGTAAAATAAAGGCAAAAAAGAATAAATTGCGTACAAAATAAACGGGAGAGGGGTACAAAATAACACGAAATTGAGATTTAAATAAAGGGTATCATTGTAATTTGCCCAAGAGGAAGCGTGTGTGCAGTGTATGAATTAATCGGAAGCGTCGAAACTTAATATTATATTAAAATGGGAAAATAAATAAAATAAACAGACTAAATTAAATAACCATGAAATAAAATAAATTAAGCTTATGAAATAAATAAAAAAGCATGGCCTCATATTGGTCACGATTTATCGGAAACGATTTATCATGGTTTTTTGTTATATCATTGGCCCAAAACAAATTAAATATAAAAAAGAACAAATAACTCACTAATATTTTTTGGACACTTTTCTAGACAGAGAGATTATTATAGAGAAATTAAAAATAAGAATAGAAAAAATAAATTATAATAAAAACTAACATTATGAAACAAAAAAATAAACAAAATATTGAAATTTAAAAAAAACAAGAAATGTGAAAAGGAATGCTGGATTAACTCAGGGTGTGCAAATAGGAACCTAAGATAATGGGCTAGAGGCCCATGGAGCACCCAAAAAAGTCTTAACAAACAAATCCAGGATGCATAAAAAATGCAGGTTTGATAAAATAATTAATAATAAAAAAACAGTAAAATATAAAAATGAGAAAAACTAAGGACGCGTTTCTATTTCACAAACGCGGTTCAGAACAAAAACAGCCTACGTTCAAACTCGCTTCCACGATCTCACGCCAGCGGCGCTTTGGTCCTTCTGATTTGACCTCTCCCTCTCTCGATTTTGGTTCAAGAATCTCTCGCGGTGGAGGAAGGTGGTTGGATTCAGTTTTGGCGGTGAGGTTTGTGATGTTAACGGTGGTTCGTTTGCAAGTTCAGACGACGATTTGGCATTTTGAGCGATTCTGATGTTGGTGAGTTTGAGTTTTGTGCGATTTTCTTGTTTTCGTTTCAGATTTATTTGCACGGATTTGCGGTTGTGAATGGTTTGCGGATGAGTGAAGGTGGAAGGTGAGGTGAGCGATGTGAGAGAGGTTCTAAGATATGGTTGTTATGGTGATGAACTTGGTCCTTCTGTGAAAGTTTGTGGTGCTGCGTTTTTTTGGATATGTTTTTGTTGCGGGTTATATGTTCCTTTCTTTGAAGATTGAAAAGGTTTTCCTTTTAAGAATTTTTTGTTCGTGAAAAATATGACTTAGGTTGGTTTTTTCAGAATGTTTCAGGAAGAGGTTCTTTTTTTTTTCTTTCAAAGTTGTTGTGGTTCCCCATTTATAAAATTAAATTGTAATATTCTTCAACAAGTTTATCTATTTGTGTTGTCTGTGAGATCTCCTTTTTTAAAATGCAGACTTTGTTTTTTTGTTAATTTGATGAAAAGTCAATGTTGCTTTGTGCAGAGTTAAATCAGATTTTTGGCTTGACTTGGGGAATCACAAAAATATTTGGACCAAACTAATCTAAAATTAGTTTCATAAACTATTTTTTTTAAATAAATTAAACTAAATTTAAATTAGAGAAAAATAATCGATTAAAAATTAACTAATAAAAAAATAAAAAATGAAATAAAAAGAAAAACTAAACTCTAAAATAAATTGCAATTGGGTTAAATTCAATTATTTAAATTTTAAAAAATAAAACTAATTAACTTAAACAAATTAACTAAACTGAAATTAACCTAAATTAAAATTAAATTGAAAACTAGCTCTAAATCTAATATAAACTAAAACTCTTATTATAAAAGCTAAACTAAATATTATACTGAAAGAGAGAGTAATAAAAAAAACCAATTAAAAATAAAATATCTTACAAATAAAAATCTAAACTAAACTAAAGTAGAAATTTAACTAATTATGTCTAAAATTAAAATAAACATTAGATATTACACCAATCTGAAATTAAATGCTCTTAAAAATTAAATATTTTTATTTTGGAAGAAAGAGAAAATAATCAATGAGACTAATCAATAGTAATTAAAAATAAATAAATAAATATTAAAACTAAAATAAAATATAAACTAAGATTCAACTAATTTAAAAAAACTAATTAATCTAATTCAAAATATTAACTAATTAAGATAATTTGATTAAAAAAGCTAATATAAATTAATGGGAAAATTAAACTAAATTGAAATAAATCAATCTAATTAGAAATAAACGAAAAAAATCCATTCTATATTAAATATAATTAATCTAAAATTATCATAAACTAGACAAAATATAAACTAAATTAAAATATAAACCAAAACTAAATCTAAAATAAAACTAATCAATTAGACTTAAATTAAAAAATATCTAAATTGATTAATAATAAATAAATGATACAAACTAAAATAAAATTTAGACTAAAAACTAATTCTTAAACTAAATTAGAAAATAAATTATAAAAAGAGACAATTATTCTATTATAAAATCAAAATGAAATTCTACAAAAATCAAGAATATAAATAAAATGATGTGAAACGATAAAAATCAACTAAAAAAATTAAATGATTAATGATTAAAATGAAAAAGTGATTGACCATTGATATTTACAATGAAAATGCGCCAAATGAATGTAAATTTGGAAAAACGCTCGGTCAAAATTTAGGTTGTAACATTACCTGCACGTTACCAACAAAGGGCAACATTCAAACAGAACGGGTGAGATATCGAATAACATAAACAGGAGTATGATAATTAATATGTAAGCAAGAAATCATACAATCACACCACTTAACACAACTAGCAACATCAACGTACATCTCGCAACCAACAACAAATATCAACATAGATAAAATGCGGAAATTTTTACTTAAATACCCCACTTTTTTTAAAAAATTTCCCCAAATAACCCACTTTTCAAACTAATTCCCTATCTACCCCACTTTTCATAACAAAAAAATGAATTCGCAGGTAAATCCAGTCACCTGCGGGTTTCCTATAGATTTGACATTACCTGCGAATTTACCTATATTCGTAGGTAAATTCGCAAGTAAATACGCAGGTAATCTCAAATCTATAGGAAAATCCGCAGGTAACTGAAATTTTCTTAAAAAATATAGGAGGTCGCCAATTCAATTGGCGACTCCCTTTTAATTCAATTATTTTTTTTAAAAAAGTGTGGTAGATTGAAAATTAATTTGAAAGGTAGGGTAGTTAGGGATTAAAGCTGAAAAGGTGGGGTAGTTTAATAAAATTTTCTAAAATGCGACTCAATTTATATATGTATGTGGTGCCATTTGGAGTAAAGTCCCAACTTGAAAATCTTGCCAATTTATCGAAGCATCAACAACTTATTTGCCAATCCAGGCCAACTTGAATCGAGCATTCGCTTCACCTTGAACATATGCAAATGTATGAAACTATGAATGACATAAAACAATAACAACATAATTAACGACTTAACAACTCAACAACGTGAATCAACATTAGTCAATCAACCTACAATATAGTACCTCCCTAGGATCAGACAACATAACTTATAACAACTTAATACAACTTCAACATGGAAAACGACTAATTACGGCTTAATCAATTAGATTTCTAAATTAATTATTTTTAGCTCTCAAATATACTATAATCAACTTATTTTATTCCTACTTAAAGTCTAAGATCAACTCAACTCGAAACGAATGTAAAAACAGGACGAATCGCCAAAAACTGCATTTTCTGCACACCACTCTACCCATACACGTAACACACAACCTATTACACATAACACCTTATGCCCAACTTGACCATACGCGTAAAATCTTCCAATACGTGTAACTCACCTTTTCTCATCCATCCTTATGCGCAATAGCCTACTCCCTTATGCGTAACACCTGCGTAAAAGCATCCAATACGCGTAACTCAGATATGTTACGAAAATCCTGTTCTTTACCCCAGTCCAGTTTTCTGCCTACGGGTTCATAAATTCTCACTTCAATTCAAACCTAAATGGGTTTCTACATCGATTTTAGACCTCAGTTCATTGTATACACTTCATCTAATAATTCTACCACTGATTACGAGTCCTAAATCTCCTTTCTACACGAATTCCTGCAACATAAACCAGTCCAGCAACACAACAACAGATACAACAATAGATCCAATAACATGAAAAATTTCATGACAACAACACAACAAGAACATCATATTATACATATCAGATTCATACGAATTCCAGCAACAAATCATACGAAAACACAACAATAATTATAGGAAACCCCAACCTACATACAGATTATTTAATCCCGGTTATAGAATTCGAACCCCACCCTTACCTTGGATTGAAGGCAACTCGAATTCACAGCAACAATCTCTATGAAAATACATAACCTAGCCTCTTGTTCTTCCTTAATACTTGTTCTCCTCTCACAAATTCTTATTAGTCTTCTAATTAGGTTTTTCAGCTTATTATCACTAAAACCTCAATAATTAACTAATTACTAATGGGCCTAAAATAGTACCCCCCCAACTTTACTACTCTCACACTACACTAAGCCCAACTTAATATTATATTATTAATAAGTATTTTATTATTCTACTTAATTAAATTAAACAACTCAAACACAACTTAACTAACAACTTGATACCAACTGAAACAACTTAACGACACAAAAACGACAAAATAATACCTAACAACAATTAACCGGGAAAATACGCAATAATATTTAATTACACTAATTAATTAAATACGGGCGTTACATCAACCACCGTACAAAAACGGGGACGTCGCTTGAAACCCTAACAGTCTAAATTATGGTTCTTATTGACCCTAAAATCTATCCTAACCACATACATCTACGTAATCAGCAAGAATCAGAAGGAAAAATAGATAGGAAAATGGAGAAACTTACAAGTTTTATAAGGTTTTCGCGTGGTCGTTTAGTTTTCCTCCTTGGAGACGGCAGCAGATGGTGGTTTGCGGCGGAGATCGAGGACTTATCCTTGCCGAGTAGAATAACAAAGAGCGAAAAGTATGAAACTGAGTCCCAGCGCCCTATTTATAGCCTCCTTCAGCACATGCACGGACATGTGGGACCTATAACCAATAAATGGCGCACTCATTGCCTAGGGACGAGTGTAGAATAGCAATCATTACACATTAAATGTACACGCTTCCCAAGGCGCAAGCGTGACGTGACTTCTTAGCATAATTGTTGAGATCCTCGTCCAACGACCACATTTTAATGCCCAGGGGTACGCAAGTTCACTTACACTGAGCCAAGTGACCAAAAAATATCACAAGTCTCTGCTTCACCACCTACGTAGCTGACCACCCTTAAGTCATCACTTCTATGACCAAAAGTAATGACTTTGGGGGCTCCTGTTCCAGACTGGCGTAATTATTAGGCATGACCCAATCCACTCCAACACATAGGACGACCCAATAGCCCAAATGTCAGAGGGACCCATTGGCTTTATGCCCCTCTGATGAGGATGACTTGTCGATCACGAGCATACTCGTGGTTAGATTTCTCTGCTCCTTCTAGACTCCTGCCTGATGCTCGCAGGAGTCACCCAGAATCATCCAAAGACAACTCCTGATCGAATATCCCTATGCCCGACGCACATCCCATCCTACCAGGTATGCTCGTCCCAACGGCTAATTTTTTACAGTTACCTATTTTCGGGGGATCCATGATCCATGCCCAAAATAGGGACCAATAGCCAAGCGCTAGGGGCTCTTTATAAACCCTCTCGCATGAGAAGGTCAGGTATCGAATATTCACTCCCTTAAAACTTTTACTCGTACTTTCATACTCTTTTTCCCGCTTTTACTTTGGCATCGGAGTACCTTGCAGGTACACCCCCATTCTCCTTGACGACCGAGCAAAGACTTCAACATCCACGTCAACATCCACAACCATTGTAGATTCTGATCACGGGTACGATCAATACTATTCAGATATTAGAAGACTTATGTCCGTGAAAGACCTCAAGTTAAAGATTTTAAAGGCGCATGACTGCTATGTTATAATGGAATAGTTTCTACCAATAGGTATATGTTCTATTCTGCCTGAAAAAGTAAGAAGCGCAATAACTAAATTATGATTTTCTTCAAGTCAATTTGCAGTAAGGTGATTATTCCTGAAATCTTACCAACATTGTAAAACGAAATAGTTATTACTTTGTGTGATCTTGAAATGTATTTTCCTCCCCCGTTTTTTGATATAATGGTTCATCTAGTTGTTCATCTAGTGAAAGAGACACAATTTGTGGACCAGGTTTTATGAGATGGGTGTACCCTACAGAACGTTATATGAAAATATTAAAATGGTATGTGAAAAACCGAATTCGACCAGATGGTTGTATTGTCGAATGATACATTATTGATGAAGCGATTGAGTTTTGCACTGAATATCTGTCCAATGTACAATCAATTGGACTCCCCAAATCTCATATTGTCGGGAAAAAAAAGCAGGAACAAATTTAATTGGAAATGAATTTGTGACAGTATCAAGGGTCGAATGGGATCAAGTGCATTTGTATGTTCTACACAATGAGAATGAGGTTGAGTCGTATGTTGAAATGCATAAGTATGTTCTCTGAGGTTTAAATCCGAATATAAATGTGAATTGGATAGTACGAGAGCACAATCGAAGTTTCATACCTTGGTTTAAGGATCATATTTATTTAAAGTATTATTCATACCCTGCTTCAATAACAGAAAGATGAGATGTTTAGCATATGGTCCAAGTTTGGTTGTGTTTTCTTATAGTGCATACACAATTAATGGATACACATTTTATACCAAAGAACAAGATGATAAAAGTACTATCCAAAACAGTGGTGTCATTGTGGTAGCTGAAGCAATGCACATTTCAAGTGTGAAAGACTTAAACCACAAATTTGCAAATTTGTCATATTTTAGTGTTATTGAGCGCATTTGGGTGTTTGATTATGAGAAGTTTCAGATTCCTATATTTCGTTGCAAGTGGGTTGAAAACAATAATGGAGTACGAATGGATAAGTCAGGTTTTTTGGAAGTGGATCTTAATAGGGTGGGGTACACAGATGAATATTTTATTCTAGCCTCGCAAGCTAAACAAGTGTTCCATGTCACTGATCTGACAAGTACAAAATAGTCTATAGTGCTTTTATCCAACAAAATAATTGATAAAAACATTGGAGATCAAGTTGATATTAATGTTGATATTGAATCATTTACTAGAAATGATCAAGATGAAAATATTATAGTGAATGCATCATATACTAGAAATGATCATAATGAGGGTATTTGGATTAATCCAACCGTCCATGTTATTAAGAGACAAGTAGAATATATTCCAACAAAGAAAAGAAAGAGATGTGCCTAAAAAAGGTACTAGTTATAAATAGATTATGGATTTTTATATTTGTCATTTAATTTTTATATATATATTGTGGTAGTTGTCATGTTATATATAACTTATATCATTCAATATATTATAGATTATGGATTTTTATATTTGTCATTTAATTTTTTTTTCTTTCTTTCTTACAGGTCAAATGGCTAGTAACCAGGAAAACACACACGAGACACATGATACAATGAAGCTCAGAATGAAGCTTCGAATGTAGAAAGTGAAATAAAACGAGAAATAACAATTATGAAGTCAATCATCCATGCTATAGACAAAGGGGTCAAATTTGATGTACATTGGATTGATGATAACAAACTAATTGAGCCTAACGGTTCAATGTTATCTTCATACATTGGTTCACTTGTCCGCCAACACATTCCAATTACCAGTGATAATTGGAGGAATCCATTGTTGAAAGCTGGTAAAGATATGGACTAAGATACAGGTACTTACCAAACATGATTGATGTGTTATTAGATTTTTTTATGTTTAAGTCTTTAATTTACTTATACTAACACACTTTATGTTTATATGTGTATGTTTTTTTTGTAAAGGTCATTTAATATTGATGAAAGTCGGAAAAAGTATTGTCTTCAATTGGCCGGAAAGAGACACATGGGGTTTCGAGCCTTATTATCAAACAAATATTTGAGGGATGAGGAAAAATATTTTGTTGAAGCAGAACTTCCACAGTTGTATGCAGATTTGATTACACCGGAAGAATGGGGCACTTTTGTAGCCAAACACAAAACTGAAAAATTCAATGTAATGTTATCTTTTCATGTCTATTAATTGTATTATATACTTGTTGCATTAGTTTGTTCTGATATGACTTAAACTTATTTATCTAGGATTTGAGTGCCATTAATCGCCAAAGAGCATCAAAACATGTGTATCCATACAGAAAAGGGCGTTTGGGATATGCACACTTACAACAACAAATGGTAACCATATATAAATGATATGATCTTATTAATTATCTCAATATTTTATAATTGAAGATCTTATTATTTGTCTCAATGTTTAGTTAGAAGAGGATAAAAGTGAAGAAATATCTCTTCTGGAACATGTTTTGTGGAAGGCTGCTCGTGTGGGCAAGGATGGAGTTGTTAGGGAAGATGTCTAGCATGTTTATGACGAATGTGTAAGTATAATATTATGTATTTAAGTTAATCAAAATTTTATTAAAATATAATTAATTTTTAATCCCCACTAATAATTTTCGGTTTGTCAATGAATTTCAGGAGAGTCTATCTAAATCCTTAACCACCGGTGAGGAGGATTGCAGGAGCATTCTTAGTCAAGTACTAAATGTTCCTGAGTATTTTGGTCGGGTGAGGGGTAAAGGATTTGGTGTGACTCCATCTTCCTTGTATAAGCAACCAAAGAGAAAAAATCCTAGCAACCAAGAAGTCATGAAATTATTGGAAAAATTAAAAGCGCAAATCTGTGAATTGCAAAAGGATAAAGAGATATGAGGCAGAAAAGTGTGGTTCTGGGTTGAAAGATACTAGGGACAAAGCTAGTATCAATTGTAAAAATAAAATTCCCGAGCTAATTAGCACATATTTATTTTAATTAAATTAACAAATTTATTTTAATTGACCTTTATACATATTAACAATTATGCATCCACTTTGCTTCAGGGTACTTCATATTGTCGGTTGTATTTGTCGTTACCGACTTATCGCATGGTGTCGCTCCCACCAAATGACACCGGGGCCAAGAGGGGTACAGACGCGAACGGTCGGCGAAAGAAGGGAGAACACACAAGGGTGAACTCAAGAGAAAAGAGTCGCCAACTAGGCATTTTTATCCCGGGGGAAAGGTAATGCTGCATAAACCTGAGAGAAGATGGATAAGACGGTTGCGAACCAGAGAGACTGAGAAAGGGGGTTGGTTACAACTTGGGAAGGTATTAGCACCCAGATTGTCCGCCGTACTCGACGGGATCCACGCTTAAAAGATTTGTGTTTTAAAGGGGTAGTGTCAGTGCAATTTGTGTATCAAAGCTGGGAAAGAATGCAGGTGTCAGTGTAAAAGAAATGTGAAGTGTATAAGAGGAGTGTCAGTGTAAGAACAAAAGTGTAATGCTCAAGACTATGAGGCTCAAAGAATAATGCTGGAAGAGGGTGAATATACAGAGACTTTTGTTCGATAACTGTTAAGTTATGCCTACGTATCCTCTCGTGCAATGAGGAAGTCAGAACACCGTAGTTTGACTCAAAGAGACTGAAAGATGAATTGACTTGTGAACTGCTTACTTGTCTATGCTTAAGTGTATGACCTGTCTGGCTCAGGTGCAAACTGTCTTGCATTAGACGGAAGAAGCGAGTTCTCGTTTGTGAGTGAAGATGATGAGGAAAGAATCCCGGAGGAGACGATTATTGTTTGTTTTTGTTGTTTTCAATCTTTTATTGCTTTTTCTGTTTGTCATAAGAAAATGAGCTTAAGCCTAAACCAAGGGTTAGCAGACCCATCACATCCTCCCCCTGATTAGGGGTAATGAGAATACCTTAAGCATGAGGTAAACACCTCACACTTAATCACCATGATGTAGGATTAAGATCATTAACCTACTTGCAATTATTTAGATGTTTTTGGAGTTTTTGTTTAGTGTTAAGTAATGAGTTTAAGCCATAATCAAGGATTTAATGGACCCATTACACCATCCTAATAGAAGGATAATAGATGAAAACATTTAAGCTGAGGAAGGCTCCTCAACTTAATCTATGATTAGGGATTAACCTCATGACAAAACAAAGCCTTTATTAAATGGATTTTAGTTAATGATAAGATGAAGAAGTTATTTTTATGGTTTGTGAGACAACTTGAGGGGGACTTGTCCATTAACACTAGGGTTAGTCCTTCTTAACCAATTAAGGAAGAATTAGAACCCTAATGCAAGGCCCAAGTTACAAGTTTGATGTCTTGATGATTATTAGATGGATTAATTAAAGGAATTAAACACATTAAGGGTTTAACACTTAGGATTAAAATTATACACTCCATCCTAATAGAAGGATGCAGGCATAAGCCTAATCACAAAGCCTTAAAACCTTTAGGGTTTAGTCCTTGATTATAAGATGAGAAGAGAAGACTCAAAGATGACACAAAGGCAAAACTAGTGGGGGGACTAATCAAACCCTAATTGTTATCATGCTTGGTTGTTCCTAGGGTTTATGAAGCTTGCAAGATATCTTCAAGAGAGAAGCCACCAGGAAAGAAGCAGATGAAAGGAGGAGGAAGCAGAGAGAATCAAAACAACTTGCTTCACTTAAGAAGACAAGTTGCTTGAAGAAAGAAAGTGAGGAGAGACCATGAATGAGCAAGCCCACTCCAATACAAAGATAAAATGCAGCAATGATGCATAAGAGAGATGAAGAGAGATTGTGAGAAGTGAAGGCAAATTCACTTCCCAAAACAACTTACCACCTGAAAAGTTAGCAAAAGAAATGAAATGCAATGCAAATGAGATGAAATGTCATGATACAAACCAAAGTCAGAAGCATAAACATGATGTTAATGATGCTAAGAGATGATGCAAACACATGTCAAGAGTTGTGGATGATCATACAAGGATAAGGATGCAAATGAAGCAAGCTTGAACCATAAAAGTTCAAGAAAGTTCATGAAATGCAATGAAGGTATGACATGTCAAATGGATGATGCAATGATCAAACATGATTCTAATATGTCCTAAGATGTATTATGAATCATGTGGGTGCACAAAATGTCATGGCAAATTCTTAAATACAAGTAAATGAAAGATGGATGCAAAGGAAGGCACAAATTAGGGTTTACATACAACATGCAATGCAAAATTCAAAACCAGAAGCAAATGACATGACAAAAAATTGAAAATGGGATCAAAGGAACCCTAACCCTACAAAGTTCACTGCCCAAAGGAGGGGACCTAACCCTTAACCTAGTGCAAGTTATGATTTTCTCAAGTCAATTAGGGTTTTGGGATACCTCACAATGAAAAATGAAAAACAAATTGAAAATGGAAGATCAATTCAAACCAAATTTATCCTATAAACTACATGCCATGAAGGATGCAATGCAAGAAGAACCATCATCAAACTCTCAATGGTTAGGCAGAATGGATGTTTCTAAGTTTGAACAAAAATATTGCCTTTAAAAGAATTTAATTCCAATGAAATTTATCAAAATGCATCAAGAACCAAAAAGAAATTTGTTTTGAGAGTTTGATAATGTTTCTAAATGTTTTAAAATGCAATGTGAATTTTTTGGTGATTTTTAAATACCTAAATTCATTTTTAATTAATTAATTTTCATTAACTAATTAAAAATAAACATTTAAATGATTTAAAAATGATTTTTAATGCAAAAAATAGAAATAAAAATATTTTTGGGTTCTGAAAATTAATGAAATGCTTGACAAAAATTTCCAGAATTTTTTAATGTTTTTTACTATTTTAAATAATTCGTAAAAGATAAAACAAATAAAATTAAATAAAAATTAAAATTATGAGAAGTATGCAAGATCCATGGTTGAGATTTAAACTAGTTTTGGAGGGAGTTGACCCGCGCCATATCCAATGGCTGTAATTCAAACTGACCAAATTAAACTAAACCTAATTAATTAATTTAATAAATTAGGATTAGGGTTTTAATGAGAGATCTGGTCCATTCAAACGTGCGGGAGTCAACACAAGTCAAACAGATCCATGGTCCACATTCAAACTGAACCCTAAACGTAATTAATGAACTAATGACTTTCAGGTGGCCGGAAATGACCTCCGGTCATCTTCTCCGGCCACACCTCTCCCTGAAAATTGCTATCTCTCTCTCTAAGCTTCTAACACTCAATTTTTCTGCCCAGAAATGATCCCCATACATCATACATTAAGAATCATCAAACAAACAACATTTAAAACACATCAAAAGTGAGAATCGAATCAAAACAGTTCTAGGTCAAAAAAATTCAGAACACGAATACATACTCATTTCTCAACCATTTTCAAAACAAAACACATCAACATGATCAGTGAAGCATAAAGAATCATTTAGTAACTTAAAAACAAGTTTTTGGAAAAAATGTTCTTGAGCTCACCTGAACTGGAGCTTTGATCTTTGGAACTTTCTGGCTGCTTCTTTGGTCCAAGATGCCTTTAATGAACCCTCTGAGAAGCTTGCAATGCTCGTTTGGAATTTCTTTTGGCTGGTTTGAGAGATTGATGAAGTTTTGTTCAGGAGGGGTGGAAAATCGTGTTTCTGCTTGGGGTGGTTTCAGGGCCAAATGAGGATTGGGAAATGATCAGAGGAACATGGTGAATGGTTTTGTGAAGTTTGTTTTGATGTTTGATGCCTGTCTATTCAGTTTCGAAACAAAATGCATAAGGGGTGAGTTTTGGAAACTATGGCTTATGAGAGGCTTCAGCTTCCAAGATTATTTGAAATGTAATCCATGAGGCATGTATGTGAAGCTGTGATTGGTCAGAGAGTTGTTGCTGGCCTAGCTTGATTGGTATGGGCCATTTTGCATAAAGTCAACTTTTGTGTAAGAAGAGGTATGGGCTGGTTCAGTCAAGGTACAAGGGCATGGCTTGGCTCAGCATGCTTCAAGGAGAACCATGGAAATGAATTTGAGGTAATGCAGCAAGTGGATTAGGGTTTATGTGAGGTTTTGCAATTTTCACAAAGTTTGGCCCTTTTGTGATTTCTTGAAGCATAAGTCATGAAACTTGGAGATTCTTTGGTGCATTCTGATTTTTAGGTCATGGCTTATGTTTGTGTAATGCATAGAAGTCCATTTGAAGTCACATTTTGCCTTGGCATGAGGTTTTGCAACTTTCCCTCTTTGGTACAAAAGTGAAAATTAAGTGATTTTACCCAACTTTGACAAGCCATAACTTTTGATCCAAAATGAATTAGAATGAGTTCTTGTACTTTTTGAAAATGGGAGGATCCATTCTACAACTTTCATGACCAAAGTTTTCTCATTTGAAGCATTTTTGAATCAAAAAGAGAAGGTTGAAAAACTTTCCCAAAATGGCAAGTTTTCATTACAAGTCACTTTCCCAAAAAGGCAACTTTGCAAATGGCTTGAAATTCTTCAATTTTGTGAGCTTCTAACATCTTCTATGATCAAATAAAGATCATACACATTCAAAATGATGGAGAACACCCTTTGGTTGGGTCATTGGGGGCCTCAGATGCCCTGATTTTGCACTGACTTGCTTAAGAAGTCACCTTTTGATCAGATGCCTTCCCCATTGAATTTATTCATGAAAATTGATATGCATGATCCTTATAACATATAGAGACCAATAGAAACAAGAATGACCAAAAAATTTGGAGTTATGGCCTCTGAAACCAAAACCCTAATTCTAGGTCATCTGTGCAGTTAAACCTGGCTCTACTTCCATGCCTTGCTCAGTTCTTGTGATGCTTTTCCTTCCTTGATCTTGAGAGGATGTAACATGATGTTTGAACACACATGGACCCCTTTGAAGTGATTGAAGACCTTTGGAGTGGCTCAAATGGCTCTTGGATTGCTCAGACCCACAAACCCTAGATGCAGATGACTTAGAAACAATGCAGTGAAGCAAGAGTGCAATATGAGATGCTATGATTGAACTTATGCACATGAAAAGATCACAAGCCATGGTGAAATGGGTGAGGGAAAATTTGGGGTGTTTACAGATGCCCCTATTCAAGCATGAGTTAGCTGTGCAGGATGTAAGCAGCGGCTTAACAGGCAAACAAGATAACTTGTGGTTGAATACCAAAGACAGTCCAAAATTTGCACTCACAGAATAAAGAAGAAAAGGGATATAGATTGTAAAAGGAAGTAAAGTATGATTATAAGGCGCAGGCGACGGAGGACGACCGTCGATTAGAGGACGACTGCTGAGGATGAAGCAATGACGGTGACGACCGACATGCTGGGAAAATGCAGGAAATAAAGCAACGACGGGGATGGCCGACAAGCTGGGGATATAAGAGATTATGATGGGGACGGCCATCAGGTAAAGCTATAAGACTCTCTGGGGATTATAGGTAAATGATGGGGACGACCATCAAGCTCAAGGCATAAATGAAATAACTGATGAGGTACGGTCATCAAAAGGTGAAGGACGATCACCTGGCAGGGGGCGGCTGCTCTGTTGGGGATAAGATGAGGGACGGTCATCTAAGGTGAAGGACGATCACCTGGCAAGGTACGGTTGCCAAAAGCATTGCGACATAGGACGAACGTCGGATAAAAGGGTCGACGATGGGGATGGCCATCGGATAAGCATGATGAAGGGCGATCATCAAGAGGTGAAGGACGATCACCTAGCAGGGTACGGCTGCTCTCGGGGTTTATCATGACATAGGACGAATGTCAGATAACAAGATCAACGATAGGGACGGCAATCGGATAAAATGATGAAGGACGATCATTAAGAGGTGAAGGACGATCACCTAGCAGGGGACGGCTGCTGAAAATATCACGACATAGGACGAATGTCGGATAAGGAGGGGTTCTAATGAATAGAGACTCCACTGGGGGTGATGAAGGACGATCATCAAAGAGATGAAGGACGATCACCTGGCAGGGTACGGCTGCCGAAAGGTATCATGACCTAGGACGAATGTTAGATAGAAAGAAATAGATCAACAAGATTTGTTGGGGATTCTTCTGAGGAAGGGTAGACACAGACGAGTGTCTAAATTCAAAAGATGAAGGTATAAGTGTTTGACACTGTGTATAGATTAAAGATGCGGACGAGCATCCTTAAGACTATGATACGGACGAGTATCAGTAGAAACAAACGCTTGACGCATGTTCAGAGATGATGATACGGACGAGTACCAACTGGTTAACAAAGAACACGGACGAGTGTCGAATCTGAGGGGACTTAAGTGGCATATACAAGATACGGACGAGTATCTGTATAAGTAAAGAGTATGAGTAACAAGTATGATTAAGACACCGACGAGTGTTTAAAGTGTATTATAAACAAGTATACGGTTCCCAAAGTGTTTGGGAAACTACGCTGGGGAAGGTGGCACGGACGAGTGTCAAGGAATTGTGTATATATGTATCTGTGAGTGCAAAAGGGACCCTTTGGCTTTCTACTGGGGATATGACACGGACGGGTATCAGGAAGTATTTGTACTGTATAGGCATCTGTTTGCTTCGGGCAATTTACTGGGGAATGATGACACGGACGAGTGCCGAGAAAAGAATGTCTTTGTATTTGTGGGTGAAATGTTTTGGCTTTCTGGTGAAGAAACGGGAAATATTCTGTATATTGTTGATGAATTGTCAATATTTACAAGCGTTCAGTTCGACACATGGCTTATGATTATGCAACATGTTTGATTTTTGCCGTAATGCTCCGTATTAGACGGAATGCTACGCTCTATGGGGAAAATATGATGCGAATGCTATGATTATGCAAAGCTACCGATCCGGGATTCAGATCCCGTTGCTGTGGAGATTTCTAGCTGATCTGCTTGAAGTGGATATCCCAGCTGGGGATGAGATCATTGGTAGATCTGACATATCTGACTCTGCATGGGGAAAAAGATCACTGATAGACCTATCTTAGTAATGAGGGACCCAGCTGGGGTTTGTAGAAGCTTTCGTCACTCTGTCGTGAGATCCTCAAGCGTTGCTCTTCTGGATAGAGGCTGAAACTCTGTGGGGAGATGGTTCCCTGTCTAGCACTCGGCTGGGGAAGAAGAAAGATCACTGAAAAATCTTCCTAGAGATTTCTGTGGGGATCCTGCTGAGGATGATACTTGATAACTCAGCTGGGGATATGAACACCTTCTGGTGCTGCTCTTTGAAGGAAATGTTGGAGAAGTGATGCCTGGCAACTCTGATGGGGAGAAAGCATCTCTGGTGATGTTTGGAAGATGTGCTGAGAAAATAATGATTTGGCAGCTGTCGCTCCCACCAAATGACACCTGGTCAAGAGGGGTACAGATGCGAACGGTCGGCGAAAGGATGAAATGAGAACACACAGGAGTGAACTCAAGAAAAGGAAGAGTCGCCAGCTAGGCATTTTTATCCCGGAGGAAAGGCAATGCTGCATAAACCTAGAAGGATATGGATAAGACGGTTGCGAACCAGAGAGACTGAGAAAGGGGGTTGGTTACAACCTGGGAAGGTATTAGCACCCAGATTGTCCGTCGTACTCGACGGGATCCACGCTTAAAAGATTTGTGTTTTAAAGGGGTAGTGTCAGTGCAATTTGTGTATAAAGAGCTGGAAAAGGATGTACAGGTGTCAGTGTAAAAGAAATTGAAAGTGTGATATGTATAGTGTCAGTGTAAGAACAAGGGTGAAATGCTCATGATAATGAGGCTAGGAAAATAATGCTGGAAAGAGGGGGAATATACAGAGACTTTTGTTCGATAACTGTTAAGTTATGCCTACGTATCCTCTCGTGCAATGAGGAAGTCAAAACACCGTAGTTCGACCCAAAGAGACTGAAAGGTGAATTGACTTGTGAATTGCTTACTTGTCTATGCTCAAGTGTATGACCTGTCTGGCTCAGGTGCAAACTGTCTCGCATTAGACGGAAGAAGCAAGTTCCCGTTTATGAGTGAATGAGATGAGAAAAGAATCCCGGAGGAGACGATTATTGTTTGTTTTTGTGTTTTTAGTCTTTTATTGCTTTTGAAAATTTGTCATAAGTTAATGAGCCTAAGCCTAAACCAATGGATTAGTAAACTCATCACATCTTCCCTCTGATTAGGGGTAATGAGAATACCTTAAGTGTGAAGTCAGCTTCTCACACTTAATCACCATGATGTAGGATTAAGATCATTAACCTACTTGTGATTATTTAAATGTTTTTGGTGTTTTTGTTTAGTGTTAAGTAATGAGGTTAAGCCATAATCAAGGATTAAATAGACTCATTACACCATCCTAATAGAAGGATAATAGATGAGAATGTTTAAGCTGAGGAAAGCTCCTCAACTTAATCCATGATTAGGGATTAAACTCATGACAAAACAAAGCCTTTATTAAGTGGATTTTAGTTAATGATTAAATGATGAAGTGAGTTTTAGGGTTTGTAAGACAACTTGAGGAGGACTTGTCCATTAACACTAGGGTTAGTCCTTCTTAACCAATTAAGGAAGAATTAGAACCCTAATGCAAGGCCCAAGTTACAAGCTTGATGTCTTGATGATTATTAGATGTATTGATTAAAGGATTTAAACACATTAAGGGTTTAACACTTAGGATTAAAGTTATACACTCCATCCTAATAGAAGGATGCAGGCATAAGCTTAATCACAAAGCCTTAAAGCCTTTAGGATTTAGTCCTTGATTATGAGATGAGAAGAGAAGACTCAATGAGACACAAAGGTAAAATCTAAATGGGGGACTAATCAAAACCCTAATCATTGTCATGCTTGGTTGTTCCTAGGGTTTGTGAGGTTTACAAGAAAGATCTTCAGAGAAACCACCAGGAAGCAGGTGAAAGGAACAAAGAGGAGCAAAGTAACTTGCTTCATTTAAGAAGACAAGTCCCTTGAAGAAAGAAAGTAAGAAGAAGAAGAATGAGCAAGCTCAATCTCAAACACAAGACAAAATGCAGCAATGATGCATAAGAGGGATGAAAAGAGATTGTGAGAAGTGAAGGCAAATTCACTTCTCCAAGTTACTTACCACCTGAAAAGTTAGTGAAAGGAATGCAATGCAATGCAAGATGAGATGAAATGGCATGATGCAAACCAAAACCAGAAGCATAAACATGATTCAAATGATGCTAAGAGATGATGCATACATGAGGCAAGGCAAGGGGATGATCAAACAAACATATGGATGCAAGAGAAGCATGCTTAGAATCATGAACATACATGAAAAGTTATGGAATGCAAATGACATACAACATGGCAAATGAAAGATGCAATGATCAAACATGATTCTAATATGTCTTAAGATGTGTTACGGATCAAATGGATGCATAAAATGTCATGGCAAGTCATGGTATGCAAACAAAAGTAAGATGGATGCAAGTGAAAGCCCAAATTAGGGTTTATGATCAATGCACAAAACAAAAATCAAAACCAGAAGCAAACATCATGATAAAAAATTGAAAATGCATTCCAAGGAACCCTAAACCTATACAAACTCACTGCCCAAAGGAGGGGTTCTAACTCTTAACCTAATGAGGGTTATGCATTTCTTAAGATTGCTAGGGTTTTAAGGTACCTTGTCAAGAAAAATGTCAAACAAATTGGAAATGCAAGATCAATTCATGCCAATTTAATCCTATAAACTACATGCTAAACATGATGCAATGCAAGAAGAATCAAAGTCCAACTCTTAAAGGCTAGGCAGAAATGAATTTTTGAAGATTGGATCAAAATAATGCCTTGAAATGAAATTAATTCCATGGAAAATTGACAAAAGACATCAAGATCAAAAAAGAAATTTGGTTTGAGAGTTGGACAATGTTTCTAAATGATTTTAAATGTTTCATGAATTTTTTTGTGATTTTTAAATACCTAAAAGTATTTTTAATTAATTAATTCTCATTAATTAATTAAAAATAAACTTTTAAATGATTTAAAAATATTTTCCAATGCAAAAAATAAAAATAAAAATGTTTTTGGTTTCTGAAAATTAATAAAAGCTTTGACAAAAATTTTCAGAATTTTTCAAAGTGTTTTGCTATTTTAAATTAAATGTAGAAAACAAATGGAATAAAAAAGAAAATAAAATGAATTTAATGAGAAGTATGCTGAATCAATGGCTGAGGTTCAAACTGGACGCGCGGGAGTTGACTGCGCGCGTGATCCAGTGGCTGACATTCAAACTGGCTAATATTGATTAATTAATTTAATTAAGTGAGATTAGGGCTAAGTGAAGAATCTGGACCATTGAAACGCGCGGGGGATTGACTAAGTCAGCAACATCTACGTTCCACATTCAAACTTCATTTAATTACACAGATTAACCCTAATTAATTTCAGGTGGCCGGAGAAGACTTCCGGTCATCTTCTCCGGCCAGACCCTCACCTGAAAGTTGCTAACTTTCTCAAAACGCCATGAAAATGAAATCTAAATGCCCAGAATCCATCCCCATTCAACACTGAATCAAAACCCCCAAACAAAAATCATTTTTTCATCATTAATCATGCAAATCGAAGCAAAACACATTTAGGGCAGAAAAGTTTCAGAGCAATCATACATCCTGGTTTCTCAACCATTTTCAAAAATAATCATATCCCCATGACCAGGGGAGCACATAGAATCATTTAAGAACTTAAAATGGAGTTTCTGGAAAAAAAGTTTGAGATGGCTACCTGAGATGGAAACTCCTGGTCCTGAGCTTTTTGGCCTTTCCTTTGCTGTAAGTCTACTCCTTTGAACCCTCTGATGATGAAATGAGTCTTAGAAAACTTTGAGGATGGCTGGTTTGAGAGATGGCAGAAGTTCTGTTCAAGGGAGGGTGGTGATCGTGTTTTTGTTTCAGTGACTTTTAGGCTATGGTGATGAGTGGTTTTGGATCAGTGAAGCATGCTGAGTTTGTTTGTGAAGTTTGTTTATGTGTTTGAGCTTGTGGAGAGTGTTTCGAATGCTTTTGCAAGTTGGAGCAAAAAGTGATAACTATGGCTTGTGTGTGTTTCAGCTTGAAGTGAGTGGTGTGTTATGCTGGGTTTGGTCCATGTATCAAAAGGTGATAGGTCAGAAAGTTGTTGGTGGCCTATGGTGATTGGTATGGGTCTTTGGCTAAAATGTCAAACTTTGTGTAAGAGAGGTATGGGCTCATAGCTAGCCAAGGACAAATGGGGTGTCCTGCGCAGCAAGATGTGTGGAGAGCCCTAGGATTGTTTGTGAAGTCAGCAAGCAAGTGGATTAGGGTTTTGATGAGGTTTTGCAACTTGGTTCATCTTTGCCCCCTTTGAAATTTCTTGTTCCACAAGTCACAAAAATGAGCAAACTCTTGGTGAATTCTGATCTTTAGGCATTGGCTCATGTTTGTATGAAGGTTAGAAGTCCATTTGATAGCACAATTTGCCTTGACAAGTGATTTTGCAACTTTGCCTCTTTGGTAGAAAACTTCAAATTTTGTGATTTTTGCCAACTTTGACAAGCCATAACTTTTGATCCAAAATGAATTAGGTCATGTTCTTGTACTTTTTGAAAAGGGAATGATCCATTCTACAACTTTCATGACCAAAGTTTTTCCATTTGAAGCATTTTTGAATCAAAAAGCAAGGGTTGAAAAAGTTTCCCAAAATGGCAATTTTCAACATAAGTCAACTTTCCCAAAAAGTCAACTTTGCAAATGACTTGAGATTCTTAAAATTTGTGAACTTCCAACATCTTATATGATCAAATAAAGATCATACATAATCAAAATGATGATGAACACCCTTTGGTTGGGTCATTGGGGGCCTCAGGTGCCCTGATTTTGCACTGACTTGCTCAAGAAGTCAACTCTTGATCAGATGACTTCCCCATGGAATTTCTTCATGAAAATTGATATGCATGATCCCTATACCATATAGAGACCAATAGAAACAAGAATGGCCAAAAAATTTGGAGTTATGGCCTCTGAAACCAAAACCCTAATTCTAGGTCATCTGTGCAGTCAAACCTGGCTCTGCTTCCATACCATTCTCAGCTCTTGTGATTCTTTGATATTCTTGACTTTGAGGAGATACAATATGATGCTTGAACATACATGGACCCCTTTGAAGTGATTGATGACCTTTGGAGTGACTCAAGAAGCTCCTGGATTGCTCAGATCACAAACCCTAGATGCAGATGACTTTGAATCTATGCAGTGAATCAAAAATGTGGTATGAGATGCTATGATTGGATTTATGCATATGAAATGATCACAAGCCATGGTGTGAATGGGTGAGGGCAAATTTGGGGTGCTTACAGCTGCCCCTATTCAAACATGAGTTAGCTGTGCAGGATGTAAGCGACGACTTATCAGGCAAACAAGATAACTTGTGGTTGAATACCAAAGACAGTCCAAAATTTGCACTCACGGAATGAAGAAGAAAAGGGATATAGATTGTAAAGGAAAATAAAGTATAATATAAAGTGCGGGCGACGGAGGACGACCGTCGAGCAGAGGACGACTGCTGGGGAAAGAGCAATGACGGGGACGGCCGACATACTGGGAGAATGTGGGAAATAAAGCGATGACGGGGACGGCCGACATGCTGGGGATATAATAGATTATGATGGGGACGGCCATCAAGTAAAGCTGCAAGGTTCTCTGGGGAATATGTAAAAGAGTAAATGGTGAGGTACGGTCATCAGGTTCATAAAGTAATGCAAGCAACGATGGGGACGGCCATCGGGCTAAAATGATGAAGGACGATCATCAGGAAAAGGGAAAGGGACCACGACGGGGACGGCCATCGGGTTAAAGAATAAATGAAATAATGATGAGGGACGGTCATCAAAGGTGAAGGACGATCACCTAGCAGGGGACGGCTGCTCTAAGTATCGCGACATAGGACGAATGCCGGATAAAAGGTCAACGATGGGGACGACCATCGGACGAGCATGATGAAGGACGATCATCAAGAGGTGAAGGACGATCACCTAGAAGGGTACGGCTGCTCTCAGGGTTTATCATGACATAGGACGAATGTCAGATAGAAAGATCAACGATGGGGACGGCCATCGGATAAAAATGATGAAGGACGATCATCAAGAGGCGAAGGACGATCACCTAGCAGGGTACGGCTGCTAAAGATATCACGACATAGGACGAATGCCGGATAAAAGGTCAACGATGGGGACGTCCATCGGACGAGCATGATGAAGGACGATCATCAAGAGGTGAAGGACGATCACCTAGCAGGGTACGGCTGCTCTCAGGGTTTATCATGACATAGGACGAATGTCAGATAAAAAGAAAACTGCTTTGCTGGCGACCTAACTGGGGAATGGTAAACACGGACGAGTGTTTATATCCAAAAAATAAAAGGTATAAGTGTTCTGACGTTGTGTATAGATTAAAGATGCGGACGAGCATCCTTAAGACTACGATACGGACAAGTATCGGGTAGAAACAAATACTTACACGCGTTCAGAGATGATGATACGGACGAGTATCAACTGGTTAACAAGGAGCACGGACGAGTGTTGATTCTGAGGGGATTCTTTTGGGGAATAGTAGACACAGACGAGTGTCTTATATTCGAGAAGACATAAGTGTTTGACACGGTGTATGGATTAAAGATACGGACGAGCATCCCTAAGACTATGATACGGACGAGTATCAGGTAGAAACAAACGCATGACGCATGCTATGAGATGATGGTACGGATGAGTACCAACTGGTTAACAAAGAACATGGACCAGTGTCGAATCTGAGAGGATATAAGTGGTGTATAGAAGATATGGACGAGTATCTGTTTAAGTGAAATAAGTATGAGTGATGTATAGTTGAGTGTTCAATCTGCTGGGGAGAGTGACACGGACGAGTGTCAAGAAAGTTATATATATATATATATATATATATATATATATATATATATATATATATATAAGTATCTGTGAGTGCAAAGGGGACGCTTTGGCTTTCTACTGGGGATATGACACGGACGGGTGCCACAAAGAGTATGTACTGGTGTTTGTGGGTGTAAGACAACTGCTTTAGCTCTCCACTGGGGAATCTGGGGAGCATTCTGTATATTGTTGATGGATTGTTGATATTCACAAGTGTTTGATTCAGATCATGGCTTATGATTATGCAATATGTTTGATTTTTGCCGTAATGCTCCGTATTAGACGGAATGCTACGCTTCGTGGGGAATATGATGCGGATGCTATGATTATGCAAAGATACCGATCCGGGATTCGGGTCCCGTTGCTGCAAAGATCTCTGGTCGGTCTGTTTGAAGTGGGCATCCCAGCTGGGGATGAGATCATTGGTAGGTCCGATGAGATGTATCTGCTTGGGGAATAGGTCACTGATAGACCCATCCTTGGTAATGAGGGACCCAGTTGGGGTTTGTAGAAGTCTTCGTCACTCTGTTGTGATTTCTTCGTGTGTTGCTTTTCGGGGTAGAGGTTGACACTCTGTGGGGAGATGGTTCCCTGGCTTTTGTACTTGGCTGCGGAGGAAGAATGAATGGCAACTCGGCTGGGGAGAAATAACAAGGGGCAACTTAGCTGGGGAGAAAGCACTTTGGGTGCTAAGAATGAGTGAATGTTGACTTGCCAACTTGCTGGGATGAAGCTTTCGTGCCCCATGTCGCGTTTTGAATACCTGCCATCCTGCAAAGACAGAGAAACGCACAAGTAATCCCGAGGTATCCTTTACCGGATTCCATCATAGGAGTCTAGACACTCCCGGGAGTAAACATATTTCCTGCAAGCACGTAT
Organism: Lathyrus aphaca; assembly: GCA_963966055.1. Lineage (NCBI taxonomy): Eukaryota > Viridiplantae > Streptophyta > Magnoliopsida > Fabales > Fabaceae > Lathyrus > Lathyrus aphaca. The sequence continues at coordinate 138,402,279 of OZ014522.1, read as the reverse complement.
TTTTAGGAGAGAAACATCCGTATTTATGCAATCAGGGTCTTATAGACATCGGACATTTTGCAAATGAAAAATAAAATGTACGAGACGAGACATGACTGAAAATCTGATTTTATTAACTCGTATGCCCTGAATTGGCAAGATACAGTCAAAGAAACATATCCCCTAAAATGAGGAGATTGTTACAAATTGAGAAACGAAATGTTGGCAATGTTGACGACGCTTTAAGGAGCTTCCCCTTTGCTATGACTTGTATGACATTTGACGCTCTTCTCGTCTTGCTTTCTGAAAAAGGTTGATTCTGAAAGAAGCTTGATCCTTCCGAAGCTTACCAAGTCGTAAGTGATACAGATGAATCCAGAATGCAGTTGTTCGCTTATTCCCTTATTTTGCATGGATCGCCCTTTCGGGTTTTCGATCCATCGGGATACCCATTTTTTCCTGAGTTGTCCAATGCGGCTTTTCAACTCAGTGGGTGTACATTTTTTTGTTTATTTTCCCTTATTTTGCCCGAGTCTTTTATTCTGTTTTTGACTCGCCGGGATGCCCCATTTTTTCATGGACTTATATTCTGTTTTTATGTCCAGCAGGTCATTTTTATGCGAAATATTTTTTAACTGCATCTGAATTCACAGGGGACGGGAAGTCTTCACCGTCCATAGTGCTGAGCATCAGTGCTCCACCAGAGAAAACTTTCTTTACTATGAATGGTCCTTCATAGTTCGGAGTCCATTTGCCCCTGTGGTCTGTATGAGGAGGGAGGAGTCTTTTCAGCACAAGATCTCCTACTTGGTACTCTTGGAGCCTAACTTTCTGGTCGAAGGCTTTCTTCATTCTTTTCTGATATAGCTGCCCATGGCAGATTGCAGCTAATCTTTTCTCTTCGATCAGACTCAGTTGTTCGTATCGGGATCGGACCCACTCTGCTTCGTTCAGCTTAACATCCATCAATACTCGTAGGGAGGGTAATTCAACTTCAACAGGTAGGACTGCTTCCATACCATAAACAAGCTGATACGGTGTTGCCCCAGTGGATGTTCTGATTGACGTGCGGTACCCATGCAAGGCAAACGGTAGCATTTCATGCCAGTCTTTGTAGGTGACTACCATCTTCTGCACAATCTTCTTGATATTCTTATTAGCTGCCTCAACAGCGTCGTTCATCTTTGGCCTGTAAGGAGAAGAATTGTAGTGTTGGATCTTGAAGTCCCGACATAGCTCTGCCATCATTTTGTTGTTTAAATTGGAACCATTATCAGTAATGATTCGCTCGGGAACTCCATACCGACAGATGATATCTCTCTTCAGAAATCTGGCTACTACTTGCCTTGTAACGTTTGCATAAGAAGCTGCTTCAACCCACTTGGTAAAATAGTCAATGGCTACCAAGATGAATCTGTGGCCGTTTGAAGCAGTCGGTTCAATCTTGCCAATCATATCAATGCCCCACATAGCAAAGGGCCAGGGTGAAGACATCACGTTCAAAGGATTGGGAGGCACATGCACCTTATCCGCATAAATCTGGCATTTATGGCATTTCCTGGCATAGGCACAACAGTCGGCATCCATTGTGATCCAGTAATATCCTGATCTTAGCAACTTCTTGGCCATGGCATGCCCTCCTGCATGGGTACCAAAGGATCCTTCGTGCACTTCATGCATCAACAAGTCTGCTTCTGTTCTGTCAACGCATCTGAGGAGTACCATATCAAAGTTTCTCTTGTACAGGGAACCATCAGTGTTCAGAAAGAAACTACCAGCAAGCCTTCTTAAAGTCTTCTTATCATTGGAAGATGCCCCAGGTGGGTATGTTTGATCCTCCAAGAAGCATTTAATGTCATGGAACCAAGGCTTATCATCTTTGGCAACATCTGCTGCAAATACATATGCTGGTCTGTCAAGTCTGGATACTGAGATCCGAGGTACAAAGTTGGCAGCTTGAACTTTGATCATGGATGAAATGGTGGCAAGAGCATCTGCAAACTGATTCTCGTCCCGAGGGATATACTCAAGCTTGACCGTTGTAAATAAAGTCAATAACCTCCTTGTATAATCCCTGTAAGGTATCAGATGATCCTGGTGTGTGTACCATTTCCCGTTGGTTTGATTAACTACCAGAGCTGAATCTCCGAATACAGTCAATGTCTTGATCCTCAGGTCAATGGCTTCCTCAAGACCCATAATGCAAGCTTCGTATTCAGCTTCGTTGTTAGTGCAGTTAAAGGTGAGCTTTGCCGAGAAAGGCATGTGAACTCCCTTAGGTGTAATGAGTACTGCACCCACACCACGACCATTCATATTAACGGCCCCATCAAACATCATAGTCCATTCTTCTTCCGGGTCAGGCCCTTCAGTGTGAATAGGCTCTTCATGATCTTTTGCTTTTATGAACAAGATGTCTTCATCAGGGAAGTCAAATCTCATAGGCTGGTAATCATCAATAGGTTGCTCAGCAAGATAATCAGACAATACACTGCCCTTGATGGCTTTCTGAGATGTGTACTGGATGTCATATTCTGTGAGGATCATTTGCCATCTTGCAACCCGTCCGGTAAGCGCTGGCTTCTCAAAAATGTACTTAACTGGATCCATTTTTGATATCAACAAAGTGGTATGAGTCAACATATACTGTCTCAGTCGGCGAGCAGCCCACGCTAAAGCACAACAAGTTTTCTCGAGCAGTGAATAACGTTGTTCACAGTCGGTAAACTTTTTGCTCAGGTAGTAAATTGCATACTCTTTTCGACCAGACTCGTCATGCTGCCCCAGCACACACCCCATTGACTCTTCTAATACTGTCAGGTACATTATCAGAGGTCTCCCTTCAACTGGAGGCATAAGGATTGGAGGTTCTTGCAAGTACTCCTTGATCTTGTCAAAAGCCCTCTGGCAGTCTTCGTTCCACCTGACCGTTTGTTCTTTTCTCAACAGCTTGAACAAGGGTTCACAGGTTGCTGTAAGGTGAGATATGAACCTGGAAATGTAGTTCAATCTACCTAGGAATCCTCGAACTTCTTTTTCTGACTTCGGTGCAGGCATTTCTTGGATGGCTTTGACTTTATCAGGGTCAACTTCAATCCCTCTCTCGCTTACAATAAAGCCCAGCAGCTTACCAGATCGCACCCCGAATGTGCACTTGTTGGGGTTCAACTTTAGTTGGTACTTCCTCAGGCGCTTGAATAGTTTCAGCAGATTTACCAGGTGGTCTTCTTCTGTGAGGGACTTGGCAATCATGTCATCCACATAACACTCGATTTCTTTATGGATCATATCGTGGAATAATGTTACCATAGCCCGTTGATATGTTGCACCAGCATTCTTCAATCCGAATGGCATCACCTTGTAACAGAACGTGCCCCAGGGTGTGATGAAAGTTGTCTTCTCCATGTCTTCAGGTGACATCTTGATCTGATTGTATCCTGAAAATCCGTCCATGAAGGAGAACACCGAGAACTGAGCCGTATTATCAACCAATACATCAATGTGAGGTAATGGGAAATCATCTTTCGGGCTGGCTCTGTTCAGATCCCGGTAGTCCACACACATTCTCACTTTGCCGTCTTTCTTAGGCACAGGTACTATATTAGCAACCCACGGTGGATAGCTAGTTACAGCAAGGAACCCGGCGTCCCACTGCTTTTGCACCTCTTCCTTTATCTTCATTGCCATATCCGGGCGAGTACGGCGCAGCTTCTGTTTTACTGGCGGGCAGTCCTTTTTCAAAGGCAGCTTGTGCATGACGATATCGGTGTCCAACCCTGGCATATCCTGGTAAGACCAAGCAAACACATCTGCATACTCCCGAAGCAAATCAATCAGTTGTTCTTTCACTGAGTTTTGTAGGCAGGCCCCGATCTTAACCTCTTTCACGTCTTCTTCCGAACCAAGATTAATCGTTTCGATCTCCTCCTGATGAGGAGTGATAACCTTCTCCTCTTGCCTTAACAACCTGGCTAGCTCTTCAGGAAGCTCATAATCTTCTTCAACCCCTTCATCAGCTTGATTGATTGGATTGTCAAAGTCATACGATGTCATAGCAGTGTTGTTGTCGGTGCGGTCTGAGAGGCACTCTCTGCAAAGGTTTAGATTGTTCATTTTAGTGATTGATTTTAATCTAGTTTAGAAAAAGTAAAATGAAGTTTATCATTTTGAAAACATTGCCATTTTATTTTTGTACAAAAAGAAAAATGAAAAACAGTGAACAAAAAAGAAAAAGACTCATTTGCAAAAGACATCCGATATTCATTGATTGATCTGTTTGCACAAAATTACAAGATGGCCCAATTACAAAATGAGTCTTGTCATCTTGGGCAAGATGCAAGACTTGATGCATGCTTAAAATACAGGAAATAATAATTACTCTGCAGGAGTAACCCTTATAATTTCCTGGGAAGACCAGTTTGAGATACGGCTCCCCGGGATCCTTGGACGTATCCAGCTCTCCAGGTTGCGCTCTTCTTCCGACTCATCTTCCAAGTTGTTTACTGCATCAGGGGTGAGCATCCCCCCACTAACAAAATTGGGCTTCTTAGCAGCCTCTGATTGATCTTGTTGAGTTGGTTTGTAACCCAACCCAAATCTGTCCTCTTTCTTCTCCACATGCAACAGCTTGCCCCAGCCCTGGGCATTCCCCTCTTCAACAACCTTCCTGGCTTGCTGATAAGATGTCATGGAGGTCCCAAGTACAGCAGATGCTTCATTAATGTTCAGGGCTTCAAATCCCTGGCTCATGGTTTCATGGATCTCTCCATCCATCTCAATGTATTTGTATGTAGCCAGGTGGCTAACAAAAATATCTTCTTCACCACAAATGGTGATGATCTGGCCCTCCCACTCGAATTTTAACTTCTGGTGAAGGGTAGACGTAACTGCGCCAACGGCATGAATCCAAGGTCTACCCAACAAACAACTGTAGGCCGGCTGAATGTCCATCACGTAGAAGGTAATTTTAAACGTCTGTGGGCCAATCATCACAGGTAGATCAATCTCTCCTAGCACTGATCTCTTAGAGCCGTCAAATGCTCTCACTAGCAAATTACTTGGACGCAATGCCAAGCCATCATACTCCAGCTTCACAAAGGCTTTCTTTGGTAAGACATTGAGTGAAGACCCAGTGTCTACCAGTACATGTGATAGAACAGCACCCTTGCATTCCAGGGTGATGTGTAAAGCCTTATTGTGGTTACAACCCTCAGTCGTTAAATCAGCATTGGTAAAACCCAATCCATGGCTGGTATTGACATTTGCTACCACGGTCTCCAGCTGATTAACGGTGATCTCCTCTGGCACATATGCTGCGTGCAAGACTCTTAGTAACGCATTCCGGTGAGCTTCGGAACACATCAGTAGGGATAAAATGGAGATTTTTGAGGGAGTTTGGTGAAGCTGATCCACCACCTTGTAATCACTCCTCTTAATAATTCTCATAAACTCGTATACATCTTGTTCAAAATATGTCTTCTGTGTTTCCTTGAGAATGGGTTCTTCAGCTATTACACTCTTTCCCTTTGCTTTGGCAGCAGCTTCTGCCTCGGCATTAGGTCTTTGTGATTGCGAGGCAAAAAGGCGTCCGCTTCTGGTGAAGCCTACGCCTCCCCCGACATTATCAATCTGTGGAGAAGAGGTTGAAGAGTCAAGAGTGATTTTCTCCCCATTGCAGTACAGGTCAGAGCCATAATGCCAAGGGATGGCATTAGTGCTTTCATATGGAACGGGCCCAGGTACTGTGATGGTAACCGGACTGGCTGCAGCAGAGGAGGGTGTTGAAATAGTGTGTGGATCGTAGTAGATGGTAACAGGTGACCTGGCAGGAGATGCCATTGTTTGTTGTTGAAAATTATTGTCCGGAGGAATACTTGACGGATCATAATAAATAGTGACTGCTGAGATATTTGCTGGTGTTGTAGGAGAAGATTCTGAATAGAGGGGTGCTGATGTTGTAGAAGGAATGTTTGTTGACGTATGATTTGTTGATATGATGGACGGAGCCATTGTTGATAGTGCTGATGAATTGCTTGGAATGATTGTTGTTGCAGTTGTAGGAGACTCGGGAACTGTTGTCAGGGAGATTGCTGGATTTGAAGGTGTTGATGTTGTGATTTGAAGTAGGCCACTCTGGATGAGACTATCTATGCCGCTTCTCAAGTTATCACATCCATTTACCGAAATGTTGCAATAACCGCACCCGAGCTCACACCAAGGGAATATCTGGCATTCTAGGAGTTGAGCTTTAATCTCTACCAGGGGTGTCCGGATCTGCCCAACACTGGTTATTAAGAAAGACGGCTTATCTTCCTCAACAGCATTGATTCTTGGTCCTCCGTGGTTGGGCATGGGGTTCTTGTTAACATTTGGCGGGGGTGCAAAGTTTAGAGCTTTAGAATCTACCAAGTCCTGTACTTTCATTTGTAGAGCCCTACATTTCTCTGTACTGTGGCCAGGTGCATTGGAGTGAAAGGCACATCTGGCGTTGGCGTCATAATTTCTTGGCAGACTGGAAGGATCTGGTGGTGCCAACGTTCTTAACTCAACCAAGTTGAGCTTCAGGAGTTGTGGCAATAAAGCGGCATAAGGCATAGGGATTGGATCAATCACCCTATTGGCCTGAGATGGTCTCTGTTGAAATGGTCTTTGTTGATTGTTGTTGTTGTTGTTGTTGTAGTTTCTCTGAGGCGGATACTGAGTTTGTTGCTGGTAGTGAGGTTGTTGCTGTGGTTGATATGCCGGTTGCTGAGGAATTGGAGCGGGGATAGTGACAGCTGCGACTGACCTATGAACATATTGAGGTCTGCCCCTGTTGGCCTGAATAGCATTAGTCTCACCGGTTCTTCTTGGACCTACAAAAGATTTTCTGGGGTTGCTGGACGAGCTCGCACCATTGTCAGAAATTTTGCCCATCTTTAATAGGCTCTCAATTCTTTCTCCAGCTATGACTACGTCAGCGAAGCTAGTGGAAGAAAAGGCAGCTAGCCTGTCAATATAAGTCCCTTGAAGGGTGTTCATAAACATGTCGGCCATTTCCCTCTCCGACATGGGTGGTTGGACAGCAGCGGCAAGCTGTCTCCACCTCTGGGCGTACTCCCGGAAGCTTTCCCTGGATGACTGAGACATTCCCATCAGGAGGGTTCTATTAGGAGCCATGTCCAAGTTGTACTGGTATTGTCTGATGAAGGCCTCAGCTAGGTCCTTCCAGCATCTGATGGTTGCTCTGGTCAAGTGAGAGTACCATTCCCTTGAAGCTCCAGTTAAACTATCTTCAAAATAAAACATCCATAGCTTTTCGTCCATGGTGTATGCCTTCAGCCTCCCCAGAAAGGATTGTAAGTGGGTTCGTGGACAGGAAGTTCCGTTGTACTTCTCGAAGCACGGGGGTTTAAACTTGTGGGGAATCCTTACCCCGTCCACTAATCCCATGTCCATGACATCAAAGCCCAAAGAATTTTGAGACTCCAGAGATCTCAATTTTTCAGCAATTTCATCTAGCCTTCTGTCATAGGCTTCATCCCCAGCTCCCATCACAGTGAATTGATCCTCTTGGGGGTCTTCTTGTAATACTCTGCCTGTAGTAGCATTCCCTTGTACATTAGCAGGGATGTTGATCTCTGGGTGAAGATGAGGCCCATACACAGGTGGGTTAACATGAGGCTGAACCCTCTCATTGTTGCTCGTCCCTCCAGTCCCTAGATGGGGTTCCTCCTGGGTCTGCCTTTATACCAATGCCCTTAATCTCTCTTGGCTCTGAGCCAAACCATTCATAACCTCCATGAACTGGGTCATCTGATTTCTCATCTCCAGTATCTCATTGGCCATTTGAGTCCTGACCTCTGTAAGGTCCTGCTGTACTTGGTCCATTTGTATACCCGGAAGGTTGTTGCGAGTGGGATATCTGTGTGGACGGTTGAGTGGGAACACCCGACGTCGAGCAATAGTTCCTGAATCACAACAGAGTTAGTAACAAAATAAAACAAAAACCTACAAAACAAAGCAAAAGTTAGTATGCAATGCAGTATGCTTATTTGTTTCCAAGGTATCCGGCTTGGCATTTGGTTTTGACCTTTCTAGACCCCTGAGGAAGATGCTTTTGATGTTGCTTGGGAGAAAGAGATTCGAATGAAACAAGCTAATGAATATATTACAAATGCTTAATCATACATAGTTTGTTTTTTACAATACATGCCCTCTGAGGGGTCAAAATACAACATAAAAAAGAAAAGTACATGAAATGAAAGCAACAACAAGCAAAAGTCAGACACCAAGACCAAACTCATCCTCCTTAACTTCCTTCAGAAGTGCTTCAGTTACAGGGTCAGCTGGGTGCTCTGTGAGGTTCCTGATAAGAAGATTCCTGGTGGCAATTGCAGTGGTTAGCTTCTTGTGTCTGCCCTGGTCCTTTGACCTCTTCACACCAGCCCTAAGCTTCAATTCTGAGATTTCCTTCTGGGCTGCTAGCAGAGCTTCCTGTTGCTCCTTTGCATTAGCCTCCAACTGTTCAATCTTGTCATGAGTTCTTTTATCCTCCTGAGTGCGAGCTTCAGTGATCCTGACCCACCTAGCTTGGCTCTCCTTCAGATAGAGATCAGTCCTAGCCTTCTGGAACTGGGCCTCTTTACAGGCATTCTTCAAAATCTGTTCTCCAGCCCTTGACTTCTTGATGTAGTCCTCTGACTTTTCAATCCTGGATAGATGCTCCACCTTAAGCTTTTCTAACCTTTCAATGTCCAGACGACCATCACTCCTCTCCCAGAGGGTTCTCTTCAGGGCTTCAGACAAATTCTCATTCCTCTCTTTTAGCTTCTCAAACTCCTCCAGGCTGACAGTGGCTGGAGGAGGTGCTGTGGATGGTCCAGGTGCATCCTCAATGGTGAAGGGCATCCCAGAAATTTGAGCCCTAGCATGGGACCACTCATAATACTGAGCTGAGGCCACATTGTTGCATCTCCCAAGAATGGCCATCCCTTTGGTCTGGACATTGTCCCAAGCCCAGGATGCTTGCCTGACAATAGCCAGATTAGGCTTGATCTCACAATAAAGGGTCTCAGCTAGATCCTGCACTCTAGGAGGGTGGACCAACGCATAGCCCAGTTGTCTTTTGAATAGAAGAGGGTTGTAGTTGATGCAACCCTTCACCCCTATCAGAGGTACATTGCGGAATTGCCCACAACTAGTAATGATGTCCCTGCCCTTGGTGCTCTGGGTGCACCACCTGATGTCATCTGAGGTCAAAGCAACAAGCCTCCTAGCCCAATTCTTTTGTTGGTGAGGATTCAAGAAGGCATCAGTCTTGGGCAAGTGTCTGAGCAGCCAGGTATGGAATAGGGGAGCACAGCATCTCACCAACCTTCCTCTTTGCTTTTCATTTCTTTGATGAACAGAGTAGTAGAAATCTCCGAGTAAGGTGGGCACTGGGTTCCTCAGGATGAAGAGATGGATTGCATTCTTGCTAATAAACTTAGGCTCATCGGCAAAAAGTGTAACCCCATATATGCTGAGGGCTAACAATGCACAGACTGCCTTCCATTCTCCCAAGGAGGCCTCCAGGATAGCCTGAGAAGTCAAGAAATCCAAGTGTAGACCAGAGATTCCAGCCTTTGCTGTCATGTTCTGCTCAATCAGTATAGGTTCCAGATGTAGTGCTTTTGCCACCTCTTCAATACTGGGAAAAGCCATCTCAGGGTTGAAGGGGACACCACCCCTGACAGGTACACCAATCAGTGATGAATATTCTTCCAACAAGGGTCCCAACTGAAAATTCTGGAAGGTGAAGCACCTCAGAGGAGGATCATAGAACTGCAGGCAAGTATGAATTAAGCTCCTCTGGGAAGGGTCCAAATCCATAACCACATCAAGGATGCCTCCATAATGTTCTCTGAATAGTGGTATATGGTCTGGAGTAATCAGGGCCTGGACCTTCCTGATGCCAGCCAGCTCAGGCTCAAAGAAATGATAGGAGATGTTGCTCTTCTTGGGTGCCATGTCTGCTGCTGAAGAGCTGAGATAGAGGCTGATGATGATGACTAACACTGGAGATGAGCCACTGATAGGCTGAGGATGATGATGGAGGTTGCTGAAGCAGGTAGCTGGTGAACAAAGGGCATATGCAGATGAAGGGGTCAAAACCAAGCCAAATGTAATATGGATACCCTGAAAAACAAATAAACACATGTTAAATGATGCAATGATGATGTATGCAAATGATATGCAAAGGGTTTGTGATCAAGCTGGATCTGATTACTGCTTTGATATAAGTCCATGTATGTTCAAGAAATCCAGATGGAGGTTCATAAGTCCAGTAACCAAGGTGGGGGACTCAAATAAAGAGTCACATGTCCTGGGTTAAATCACAAGAACTGTCCAAAGTGAAGCATTCTCAAACACAATAAGTATCAGGGTATGATGTGGCCAATGGTTCCTGCAAACCTGTAAACAGCCCATCCCCCTCACAGGTGATGTTCTAAAACAAGGATCCTCAGACTTGGATCAGTTATGAGAAGTGTAAACACTTCTGACCCGGAGGTACAGTGTTTACAATAACCATAAAAGATCCTCCTCTAATTCACCTCAGTTTCTGAAGGTCATAATAAAGGTCATCCAGACTTAGCAGGCTTCCCAGATAGCCCTAGCACTACAGGAGATTTGTAGCACAGAGTTCTCAAGAAGAAACCCATATCTGAACCGTGTTTCATATTCCCGCACCAGACCGAAATGGAATGGGAAAGAACATGAACCACTCTAGCCTAGGTGTCACTCAGGTCCCAAGTATAGGACCTTAAACTCTCAATAGAACCCCACCCACCAAAGCAACAAAACCAGATCCAGCCAAAACAGTATGACAGTATGATGTATATAAAGCTGTAAAGAAAGCAATAAATAATTGTGCATAAAGCAGTAAATAAAGCAAATATACAAACACAAATAGCACATAACACCCCAGTAAACACAAGTCAAACAAGCGCTAGGAGGAACCCACAAAAAGAACCAGAAGCCCTGGTTACAGTATAAGTTCCCCAGCAGAGTCGCCAAGCTGTCGCTCCCACCAAATGACACCTGGTCAAGAGGGGTACAGACGCGAACGGTCGGCGAAAGGATGAAATGAGAACACACAGGAGTGAACTCAAGAAAAGGAAGAGTCGCCAGCTAGGCATTTTTATCCCGGAGGAAAGGTAATGCTGCATAAACCTAGAAGGATATGGATAAGACGGTTGCGAACCAGAGAGACTGAGAAAGGGGGTTGGTTACAACCTGGGAAGGTATTAGCACCCAGATTGTCCGTCGTACTCGACGGGATCCACGCTTAAAAGATTTGTGTTTTAAAGGGTTAGTGTCAGTGCAATTTGTGTATAAAGAGTTGGAAAAGGATGTACAGGTGTCAGTGTAAAAGAAAGTGAAAGTGTGATATGTATAGTGTCAGTGTAAGAACAAGGGTGAAATGCTCATGATAATGAGGCTAGGAAAATAATGCTGGAAAGAGGGGGAATATACAGAGACTTTTGTTCGATAACTGTTAAGTTATGCCTACGTATCCTCTCGTGCAATGAGGAAGTCAGAACACCGTAGTTCGACCCAAAGAGACTGAAAGGTGAATTGACTTGTGAATTGCTTACTTGTCTATGCTCAAGTGTATGACCTGTCTGGCTCAGGTGCAAACTGTCTCGCATTAGACGGAAGAAGCAAGTTCCCGTTTATGAGTGAATGAGATGAGAAAAGAATCCCGGAGGAGACGATTATTGTTTGTTTTTGTGTTTTTAGTCTTTTATTGCTTTTGGAGATTTGTCATAAGTTAATGAGCCTAAGCCTAAACCAATGGATTAGTAAACTCATCACATCTTCCCTCTGATTAGGGGTAATGAGAATACCTTAAGTGTGAAGTCAGCTTCTCACACTTAATCACCATGATGTAGGATTAAGATCATTAACCTACTTGTGATTATTTAAATGTTTTTGGTGTTTTTGTTTAGTGTTAAGTAATGAGGTTAAGCCATAATCAAGGATTAAATAGACTCATTACACCATCCTAATAGAAGGATAATAGATGAGAATGTTTAAGCTGAGGAAAGCTCCTCAACTTAATCCATGATTAGGGATTAAACTCATGACAAAACAAAGCCTTTATTAAGTGGATTTAGTTAATGATTAGATGATGAAGTGAGTTTTAGGGTTTGTAAGACAACTTGAGGAGGACTTGTCCATTAACACTAGGGTTAGTCCTTCTTAACCAATTAAGGAAGAATTAGAACCCTAATGCAAGGCCCAAGTTACAAGCTTGATGTCTTGATGATTATTAGATGGATTGATTAAAGGATTTAAACACATTAAGGGTTTAACACTTAGGATTAAAGTTATACACTCCATCCTAATAGAAGGATGCATGCATAAGCTTAATCACAAAGCCTTAAAGCCTTTAGGGTTTAGTCCTTGATTATGAGATGAGAAGAGAAGACTCAATGAGACACAAAGGTAAAATCTAAATTGGGGACTAATCAAAACCCTAATCATTGTCATGCTTGGTTGTTCCTAGGGTTTGTGAGGTTTACAAGAAAGATCTTCAGAGAAACCACCAGGAAGCAGGTGAAAGGAACAAAGAGGAGCAAAGTAACTTGCTTCATTTAAGAAGACAAGTCCCTTGAAGAAAGAAAGTAAGAAGAAGAAGAATGAGCAAGCTCAATCTCAAACACAAGACAAAATGCAGCAATGATGCATAAGAGGGATGAAAAGAGATTGTGAGAAGTGAAGGCAAATTCACTTCTCCAAGTTACTTACCACCTGAAAAGTTAGTGAAAGGAATGCAATGCAATGCAAGATGAGATGAAATGGCATGATGCAAACCAAAACTAGAAGCATGAACATGATGCAAATGATGCTAAGAGATGATGCATACATGAGGCAAGGCAGGGGGATGATCAAACAAACATATGGATGCAAGAGAAGCATGCTTAGAATCATGAACATACATGAAAAGTTATGGAATGCAAATGACATACAACATGGCAAATGAAAGATGCAATGATCAAACATGATTCTAATATGTCTTAAGATGTGTTACGGATCAAATGGATGCATAAAATGTCATGGCAAGTCATGGTATGCAAACAAAAGTAAGATGGATGCAAGTGAAAGCCCAAATTAGGGTTTATGATCAATGCACAAAACAAAAATCAAAACCAGAAGCAAACATCATGATAAAAAATTGAAAATGCATTCCAAGGAACCCTAAACCTATACAAACTCACTGCCCAAAGGAGGGGTTCTAACTCTTAACCTAATGAGGGTTATGCATTTCTTAAGATTGCTAGGGTTTTAAGGTACCTTGTCAAGAAAAATGTCAAACAAATTGGAAATGCAAGATCAATTCATGCCAATTTAATCCTATAAACTACATGCTAAACATGATGCAATGCAAGAAGAATCAAAGTCCAACTCTTAAAGGCTAGGCAGAAATGAATTTTTGAAGATTGGATCAAAATAATGCCTTGAAATGAAATTAATTCCATGGAAAATTGACAAAAGACATCAAGATCTAAAAAGAAATTTGGTTTGAGAGTTGGACAATGTTTCTAAATGATTTTAAATGTTTCATGAATTTTTTTGTGATTTTTAAATACCTAAAAGTATTTTTAATTAATTAATTCTCATTAATTAATTAAAAATAAACTTTTAAATGATTTAAAAATATTTTCCAATGCAAAAAATAAAAATAAAAATGTTTTTGGTTTCTGAAAATTAATAAAAGCTTTGACAAAAAATTTCAGAATTTTTCAAAGTGTTTTGCTATTTTAAATTAAATGTAGAAAACAAATGGAATAAAAAAGAAAATAAAATGAATTTAATGAGAAGTATGTTGAATCAATGGCTGAGGTTCAAACTGGACGCGCGGGAGTTGACTGCGCGCGTGATCCAGTGGCTGACATTCAAACTGGCTAATATTGATTAATTAATTTAATTAAGTGAGATTAGGGCTAAGTGAAGAATCTGGACCATTGAAACGCGCGGGGGATTGACTAAGTCAGCAACATCTACGCTCCACATTCAAACTTCATTTAATTACACAGATTAACCCTAATTAATTTCAGGTGGCCGGAGAAGACTTCCGGTCATCTTCTCCGGCCAGACCCTCACCTGAAAGTTGCTAACTTTCTCAAAACGCCATGAAAATGAAATCTAAATGCCCAGAATCCATCCCCATTCAACACTGAATCAAAACCCCCAAACAAAAATCATTTTTTCATCATTAATCATGCAAATCGAAGCAAAACACATTTAGGGCAGAAAAGTTTCAGAGCAATCATACATCCTGGTTTCTCAACCATTTTCAAAAATAATCATATCCCCATGACCAGGGGAGCACATAGAATCATTTAAGAACTTAAAATGGAGTTTCTGGAAAAAAGTTTGAGATGGCTACCTGAGATGGAAACACCTGGTCCTGAGCTTTCTGGCCTTTCCTTTGCTGTAAGTCTACTCCTTTGAACCCTCTGATGATGAAATGAGTCTTAGAAAACTTTGAGGATGGCTGGTTTGAGAGATGGCAGAAGTTCTGTTCAAGGGAGGGTGGTGATCGTGTTTTTGTTTCAGTGACTTTCAGGCTATGGTGATGAGTGGTTTTGGATCAGTGAAGCATGCTGAGTTTGTTTGTGAAGTTTGTTTATGTGTTTGCAGCTTGTGGAGAGTGTTTCGAATGCTTTTGCAAGTTGGAGCAAAAAGTGATAACTATGGCTTGTGTGTGTTTCAGCTTGAAGTGAGTGGTGTATTATGCTGGGTTTGGTCCATGTATCAAAAGGTGATAGGTCAGAAAGTTGTTGGTGGCCTGTGGTGATTGGTATGGGTCTTTGGCCAAAATGTCAAACTTTGTGTAAGAGAGGTATGGGCTCATAGCTAGCCAAGGACAAATGGGGTGTCCTGCGCAGCAAGATGTGTGGAGAGCCCTAGGATTGTTTGTGAAGTCAGCAAGCAAGTGGATTAGGGTTTTGATGAGGTTTTGCAACTTGGTTCATCTTTGCCCCCTTTGAAATTTCTTGTTCCACAAGTCACAAAAATGAGCAAACTCTTGGTGAATTCTGATCTTTAGGCATTGGCTCATGTTTGTATGAAGGTTAGAAGTCCATTTGATAGCACAATTTGCCTTGACAAGTGATTTTGCAACTTTGCCTCTTTGGTAGAAAACTTCAAATTTTGTGATTTTTGCCAACTTTGACAAGCCATAACTTTTGATCCAAAATGAATTAGGTCATGTTCTTGTACTTTTTGAAAAGGGAATGATCCATTCTACAACTTTCATGACCAAAGTTTTTCCATTTGAAGCATTTTTGAATCAAAAAGCAAGGGTTGAAAAAGTTTCCCAAAATGGCAATTTTCAACATAAGTCAACTTTCCCAAAAAGTCAACTTTGCAAATGACTTGAGATTCTTCAAATTTGTGAACTTCCAACATCTTCTATGATCAAATAAAGATCATACATAATCAAAATGATGATGAACACCCTTTGGTTGGGTCATTGGGGGCCTCAGGTGCCATGATTTTGCACTGACTTGCTCAAGAAGTCAACTCTTGATCAGATGACTTCCCCATGGAATTTCTTCATGAAAATTGATATGCATGCTCCATATACCATATAGAGACCAATAGAAACAAGAATGGCCAAAAAATTTGGAGTTATGGCCTCTAAAACCAAAACCCTAATTCTAGGTCATCTTTGCAGTCAAACCTGGCTCTGCTTCCATACCATTCTCAGCTCTTGTGATTATTTGATATTCTTGACTTTGAGGAGATACAATATGATGCTTGAACATACATGGACCCCTTCGAAGTGATTGATGACCTTTGGAGTGACTCAAGAAGCTCCTGGATTGCTCAGATCACAAACCCTAGATGCAGATGACTTTGAATCTATGCAGTGAATCAAAAATGTGGTATGAGATGCTATGATTGGATTTATGCATATGAAATGATCACAAGCCATGGTGTAAATGGGTGAGGGCAAATTTGGGGTGCTTACAGCAGCCTACTGGGGAGAAGCTTTCATGCCTCATGTTGCGCTTTGGATACCTGCAATCCTGCATGACAAAGAAACGCACAAGTACCCCGAGGTATCCTTTACTGGATTCCCTCATAGGAGTTCTAGACACTCCCGGGAGTAAGTATATTTCCTGTAAGCACGTATTTTTAGAAGGGAAGCATCTGTGTTTATGCAATCAATATCTTAAAGACATCGGACATTTTTGCAAACGAAAATAAAATGTACGAGACGAAACATGACTGAAAATATGATTTTATTAATTTGTGTTCCCTGAATTGGCAAGTACAGTCAAAGAAACAAATCCCCTGAAATGAGGAGATTGTTGCAAATTGAGAAACAAAAAGATGCTGGCAATGCTGATGACGCTTCAAGGAGCTTCCCTTTTGCTATGACTCGTATGACTTTCGTCGTTCATCTCATCTTGCTTTTGAAGGAGGCTGATCCTGATCGACGGTCGAACCTTTTGGAGTTCACCTTGTTGTAAGTGATACAAACGAATTCAGAATGCAGTTGTTCGCTCATTCCCTTATTTTGCGTGGATCGCCCTTTCAGGTTTTCAATCCACCGGGATACCCATTTTTGCCTGAGTTGTCCAATGCGGCTTTTCAACTCAGCAGGTGTACATTTTTTTATTTATTTTCCCTTATTTTTGCCCGAGCCTTTTATTCTGTTTTTGACTCGCCATGATGCCCTATTTTTGCCTGGACTTACATTCTGTTTTTATGTCCAGCGGGTCATTTTTACGTGAAGTATTTTTTAACTGCATCTGAATTCACAGGGGACAGGAAGTCTTCACCATCCATAGTACTGAGCATCAGTGCTCCACCTGAGAAAACTTTCTTTACTATGAACGGACCATCATAATTCGGAGTCCACTTGCCCCTGTGGTCTGTATGAGGAGGAAGGAGTCTTTTTAGCACAAGATCTCCTACTTGGTACTCTCGGAGCCTGACTTTCTGATCGAAGGCTTTCTTCATTCTTTTCTGATACAGCTGCCCATGACAGATTGCAGCTAATCTCTTCTCTTCAATCAGATTCAGTTGTTCGTATTGGGACCGGACCCATTCTGCTTCGTTCAGCTTAACATCCATCAGTACCCGCAGGGAGGGTAATTCAACTTCAACAGGTAGGACTGCCTCCATACCATACACAAGCTGATACGGTGTTGCCCCAGTGGATGTTCTGATCGACGTACGGTACCCATGCAAGGAAAATGGTAGCATGTCATGCCAGTCTTTGTAGGTGACCACCATCTTCTGTACAATTTTCTTGATATTCTTATTAGCTGCCTCTACAGCGCCATTCATCTTTGGCCTGTAAGGAGAAGAATTGTGGTGTTGGATCTTGAAGTCCCGGCATAGTTCTGCCATCATTTTGTTATTTAAGTTGGAACCATTATCAGTAATGATTCGCTCGGGAACTCCATACCGACAGATGATGTCCTTCTTCAGAAATCGGGCTACCACTTGTCTTGTAACATTTGCATATGAAGCCGCTTCAACCCACTTGGTAAAATAGTCGATGGCAACCAGGATGAATCTGTGGCCATTTGAAGCAGTCGGTTCAATCTTGCCAATCATATCAATGCCCCACATGGCAAAGGACCAAGGTGAATACATCACATTCAGAGGATTCGGAGGCACATGCACTTTATCCGCATAAATCTGGCATTTATGGCATTTTCTGGCATAGGCACAACAGTCTGCATCCATTGTGATCCAGTAGTAGCCTGACCTCAACAACTTCTTAGCCATTGCATGCCCTCCTGCATGGGTACCAAAGGATCCTTTGTGCACCTCGTGCATCAACAAGTCTGCTTCTGTTCTATCAACGCATCTGAGGAGTACCATAACAAAGTTTCTCTTGTACAGGGAACCATCAGTATTCAGGAAGAAACTACCAGCTAGCCTTCTTAACGTCTTCTTGTCATTGGAAGATGCCCCAGGTGGGTATGTTTGATCCTCCAAGAAGAATTTGATATCATGGAACCAAGGCTTATCATCTTTGACAACATCTGCTGCAAATACATATGCTGGTCTGTCGAGTCTGGACACTGCAATTTGAGGCACAAAGTTGGCAACTTGAACTTTGATCATGGATGAAATGGTAGCCAGAGCATCTGCAAACTGATTCTCGTCTCGAGGGATATACTCAAGCTTGACCGTTGTGAAGAAATTCAATAACCTCCTTGTATAATCCCGATAAGGTATCAGATGATCCTGGTGGGTGTACCATTTGTCGTTGGTTTGATTAACTACCAAAGCTGAATCTCCGAACACAGTCAAAGTCTTGATTCTGAGGTCAATGGCTTCCTCAAGACCCATAATGCAGGCTTCGTATTCAGCTTCGTTGTTAGTGCAATTGAAGGTGAGCTTTGCCAAGAAAGGCATGTGAACTCCCTTGGGTGTAATGAGTACTGCACCAACACCACAAACATTCATGTTAACAGCCCTATCAAACATCATAGTCCATTCTTCTTCCGGGTCAGGCCCTTCAGTGTGAACAGGTTCTTCGTGATCTTTTGCTTTTATGAACTTGATGTCTTCATCAGGGAAGTCAAATCTCATAGGCTGGTAATCATCAATGGGTTGCTCAGCAAGATAATCAGACAACACACTGCCCTTGATGGCCTTCTGAGATGTGTATTGGATGTCATATTCTGTGAGGATCATTTGCCATCTTGCAACCCGTCCGGTAAGTGCTGGCTTCTCGAAAATGTACTTAACTGGGTCCATCTTTGATATCAATAAAGTAGTGTGGGTCAACATATTCTGCCTTAGTCGGCGAGCAGCCCACGCTAAAGCACGTCAAGTTTTCTCGAGCAGTGAATAACGTTGTTCACAGTCGGTAAACGTTTTGCTTAGGTAGTATATTGCATACTCTTTTCGACCAGACTCGTCATGCTGGCCCAGCACACACCCCATTGACTCTTCTAATACTGTCAAGTACATTATTAGAGGTCTTCCTTCAACTGGAGGCATAAGGATCGGAGGCTCTTGTAAGTATTCCTTGATTTTGTCAAAAGCCCTCTGGCAGTCTTCGTTCCACCTGACCGTTTGTTCTTTTCTTAACAGCTTGAACAAGGGTTCACAGGTTGCGGTAAGGTGAGATATGAACCGTGAAATGTAGTTCAATCTACCTAAGAAACCTCGAACTTCTTTCTCAGTTTTCGGTGCAGGCATTTCTTGAATGGCTTTAACTTTATCAGGGTCAACTTCAATCCCTTTCTCACTTACAATAAATCCCAGCAGCTTACCGGACCGCACCCCGAATGTGCATTTGTTGGGGTTTAACTTCAATTGGTACTTCCTCAGACGCTTGAATAGCTTCAACAGATTTACCAGGTGGTCTTCTTCCGTAAGGGACTTGGCAATCATGTCATCCACATAACATTCAATTTCTTTGTGGATCATGTCGTGGAATAATGTTACCATAGCCCGTTGTTAAGTGGCACCAGCATTCTTCATTCCGAATGGCATCACCTTATAACAGAATGTGCCTCAGGGTGTGATGAAATTTGTCTTCTCCATGTCCTCAGGTGACATTTTGATCTGATTGTATCCTGAAAATTTGTCCATGAAGGAGAATACCGAGAACTGAGCCGTATTATCAACCAATACATCAATGTGAGGTAAAGGGAAGTCATCTTTCGGGCTGGCTCTATTCAGATCCCGGTAGTCCACACACATTCTCACCTTGCCGTCTTTCTTAGGCACAGGTACAATATTAGCAACCCACGGCGGATAGCTAGTTACAGCAAGGAAACCGGCGTCCCACTGCTTTTGTACCTCTTCTTTTATCTTCATTGCCATATCTGGGCGAGTACGGCGCAACTTCTGTTTTACTGGAGGACATTCTTCTTTTAGAGGCAGCTTGTGCATAACAATGTCGGTGTCTAACCCTGGCATATCCTGATAAGACCAAGCAAAGACATCCACATACTCCCAAAGCATATCAATCAGTTGCTCTTTTACTGAATCTTGTAGGCAGGCCCCGATCTTAACTTCTTTCATGTCTTCTTCTGTACCAAGATTAACCGTTTCGACCTCCTCCTGATGAGGAGTGATAACCTTCTCCTCTTGCCTTAACAACCTGGCTAGCTCTTCAGGTAGCTTGTAATCTTCTCCAACCCCTTCATTAGCTTGATTGATTGGATTGTCAAAGTCATACGAAGTCATAGCAGTGCTGTTGTCGGTGCAATCTGGAGGGCACTTTCTGCAAGGTTTTAGATTGGTTTATTTTAGTGATTGATTTTATCTTATTTAGAAAAAGTGAAATGAAGTTATCATTTTGAAAACATTGCCATTTTATTTTTTGTACAAAAAGAAAAAAATGAAAAAACAGTGGGCGGAAAAGGAAAAGACTCATTTGCAAAAGATGTCTGATATTCATTGATTAATCCATTTGCACAAAATTACAAGATGGCCCGATTTACAAAATGAGTCTCGTCATCTTGGGCAAGATGCAAGACTTGATGCATGCTTAAAAATACAGGAAATAATAATTACTCTGCAGGAGTAACCCTTATAATTTCCTGGGAAGACCAGTTAAGGACTTGGCTCCCCGGGATCCTTGGACGTATCCAGCTCTCCAGGTTGCGGTCGCTTTCCTCCTCGTCTTCCAAGTTGTTCACGGCATCCGGGGTAAGCATTCCCCCGCTGATAAAATTGGGCCTCTTGGCAGCCTCTGATTGATCTTGTTGAGTTGGTTTGTAACCCAACCCAAATCTGTCTTCTTTCTTCTCCACGGGCAACAGCTTGCCCCAGCCTTGGGCAGTACCCTCTTCAACAACCTTCCGGGCTTGCTGATATGACGTTATGGAGGTTCCCAGTACAGCAGATGCTTCATTAATGTTTAGGGCCTCAAACCCCTGGCTCATAGTTTCATGGATTTCTCCATCCATTTCTATGTACTTGTATGTAGCCAGATGGCTAACAAAGATATCTTCCTCTCCACAGATGGTGATGATCTGGCCTTCCTACTCGAATTTCAGCTTCTGGTGAATGGTAGACGTAACAGCGCCAACGGCATGGATCCAGGGTCTACCCAACAAACAGTTGTAGGCCGGCTGAATGTCCATCACATTGAAGGTAGTTTTGAAGGTCTGCGGGCCAATCATCACAGGCAGATCAATCTCTCCGAGCACCGATCTTTTAGAGCCATCAAATGCCCTCACCACCAAATTACTCGGACGTAGTGCCAAACCATCATACTCCAGCTTCACTAAGGCTTTCTTTGGTAGAACATTGAGTGATGACCCAGTGTCCACCAGTACATGAGATAGAACAGCACCCTTGCATTCCAGGGTGATATGTAAAGCCTTGTTGTGGTTACGTCCCTCCATTTTTAAGTCAGCATTGGTGAAGCCCAGTCCGTGACTGGTGTTTACATTGGCCACCACAGTTTCTAGCTGATTAACGGTAATCTCCTCTAGCACATATGTTGCGTGCAAGTCTTTCAATAATGCATTCCTGTGAGCTTCAGAACACATCAACAGTGATAATATGGAGATTTTTGAGGGAGTTTGGTGAAGCTGATCCACCACTTTGTAATCACTTCTCTTTATGATTCTCATGAACTCGTGTACATCTTGTTCAAAAGATGTCTTCTGAGTCTCTTTGATAGTTGGCTCTTCAAATACCACACTCTTTCCTTTTGCTTTAGCAACAGCTTCTGCTTCGGCATTGGGTCTTTGTACTTGTGAGGCAAAAAGGTGTCCGCTTTTGGTGAAGCCTCCGCCTCCCCCAACATTATCAATTTGTGGAGAAGAGGTTGAAGAATCCAAAGTGATTTTCTCCCCGTTGCAGTAGAGGTCAGAGCCATAATGCCAAGGTATGGCATTACTGCTTTCATATGTGTAAACACCCCAAATTTTCCCTCACCCATTCACACCATGGCTTGTGATCTCTTCATATGCATAAATTCAATCATAGCATCTCATACCACATTCTTGATTCACTGCATTGGTTCAAAGTCATCTGCATCTAGGGTTTGTGATCTGAGCAATCCAAGAGCTTCTTGAGCCACTCCAAAGGTCATCAATCACTTCAAAGGGGTCCATGAATGTTCAAGCATCATATTATATCCCCTCAAAGTCAATAATGTCAAAGAATCACAAGAACTAAGAATGGCATGGAAGCAGAGCCAGGTTTAACTGCACAGATGACCTGGAATTAGGGTTTTGGTTTCAAGGGCCATAACTCCAAATTTTTTGGTCATTCTTGTTTCTATTGGTCTATATATGGTATAGGGATCATGCATATCAAGTTTCATGAAGAAATTCCATGGGGAAGTCATCTGATCAAGAGTTGACTTCTTGAGCAAGTCAGTGTAAAATCAGGGCATCTGAGGCCCCCAATGACCCAACCAAAGGGTGTTCATCATCATTTTGATTATGTATGATCTTTATTTGATCATGGAAGATGTTAGAAGTTCATAAAATTGAAGAATTTCAAGCCATTTGCAAAGTTGACTTTTTGGGAAAGTTGACTTATAATGAAAATTGTGATTTTGGGAAACTTTTTCAACCCTTGCTTTTTGATTCAAAAATGCTTCAAATGGAAAAACTTTGGTCATGAAAGTTGTAGAATGGATCATTCCCTTTTCAAAAAGTACAAGAACTTGACCTAATTCATTTTGGATCAAAAGTTATGGCTTGTCAAAGTTGGCCAAAATCACATAATTTGAAGTTTTCCACCAAAGAGGCATTTTGCAAAATGGTATGATCAAGTGTTCTAAAGGCCTCAAATGTGTACCATTTCTTCACAACATGATCATATGACCTCTAAAATTCATAATGGGCAAAAGAACTTTGCACTTTGATGCCTTGAAACTCAAGAAATCCCAAAGGAACCAAACTTGAACCAACTTGCCAAACTTATCATAAGTTACAAACCACTTGCTGCATTGCCTCTAAACCTTTTTCATAGCATTCCTTGATTCAAGCTGAGCAAAAGCAAGCCAAAAAGCAAGTTGTACCATAGCCCATGCTTCAAGTACACATCAAGTTGACATTTTGTCCATAGACCCATACCAATCACCATAGGCCACCAACAACTTTCTGACCTATCCCCTTTTGATACATGGACAAAACCCAGCCTAACACAACACACAACTCATTCTGATCTTGCCCACAAGCCATAGTTATCAAAACCTCTTCCATTTGCAAAAGCCTTCGAAACACTCTCCACAAGCTGCAAACACACAAACAACCTTCACAAACAAACTCAGCACACTTCACTGATCAAAAACCACCCATCACCATAGCCTGAAAGTCACTGAAATCAAAATACGATTTCCACCCTACCTTGAACAGAACTGCTGTGATCTTCCAAACTAGCCATCACAAGCTTCTTTCAAGTATCAAGACTTCATTAGGAGTTCAAGAGGAGTGAGTTTGCACCAAGAAACAGCCCAGAAAGCCCAGAACCAGGAGGCTCCATCTCAGGTATAGCTCAAGAACAAATTTTCCAGAACTTCATTTACTTGTTATAAATTGATTCTACATGTTATCCTGATCATCATGATGTTTTTGAAATTGAAAATGAGTGGAAAATGAGGATGTATTGATGTTCTGAAATTTCTCCCGTGAAAAATGTTTGCTTCGATTTGCTTGATTCATGTAGTTTAAATGTTGTTTGATGGTAGATTTATGTTCCATGATGTTAGAGGATCATTTCCCTGTGTTTAATTTGAAGTGGGGTGGCTTGTAGTGAAACCTAGGGTTTTGGTTCGCCGGAGAAGACGACCGGAAGTCTTCTCCGGCCACCTGAGAACCATTAGCCCTAATCTGTGTCATTAAATGAGGTTTGAATTTGGTGCGTTGGATGAGTTGACCTAGGCTGACTGGCGCGCGTTTGAATGGACAGGATGCACCATTAGAAACCCTAATCCATAATTAATCTAATTAATTCAGTTTAATTAAATTTAATTGGAAATTAGCTCAGTTTGAATCGTGGCCATTAGATTGCGCGCGAAGTCAAGCTAAATATCCCCAGAACCAATCCTGTCCCTTGGATGCGCATACTTTCATTTTTATTCAATTTTATTTTCATTTTAATTCATTTGTTTTGCTCATTTATTTAAAAATAGTAAAAATCATTTAAAAATTCTGAAAATTTTTATGCAACCTTTTATTAATTTTCAGAAACCAAAAACATTTTTATTTTTATTTTTTGCATTAAAAAATATTTTTAAATCATTTAAAAGATTATTTTTAATTAATTAATGAGAATTAATTAATTAAAAATACTTTTAGGTATTTAAAAATCACCAAAAAATTCATGAAACATTTAAAATCATTTAGAAACATTGTCCAACCCTCAAACCAAATTTCTTTTTTGATCTTGATGTCTTTTGACAATTTTCCATGGAATTAATTTCATTTCAAAGCATTATTTTGATCCAATGTTCAAAAATTCATTTCTGCCTAGTCTTTGAGAGTTGGACTTTGATTCTTTTTGCATTGCATCTTGCATATCATGAAGTTTATAGGGTTAAATTGGCATGAATTGATCTTGCATTTCCTATTTGTTTTGGCATTTTTCTTGACAAGGTACCTTAAAACCCTAGCAATCTTGAGAAATTTATAACCCTAAGTAGGTTAAGAGTTAGAACCCCTCCTTTGGGCAGTGAGTTTGTATAGGCTTAGGGTTCCTTTGAATGCATTTTCAATTTTTTATCATGATGTTTGCTTCTGGTTTTGATTTTTGTTTTGTGCATTGATCATAAACCCTAATTTGGGCTTTCATTTGCATCCATCTTCCATTTGCTTGCATACCATGACTTGCCATGGCATTTTGTGCATTCATTTGATGCATATTACATCTTAAGACATATTAGAATCATATTTGATCATTGCTTATTGCACTTTCCATGTTGTATGTCATTTGCATTTCATAACTTTTCATGTATATCCATGGTTCTAAGCATGCTTCTCTTGCATCCATATGTTTGTATGATCATCCTCATGCCTTGATTCATGTTTGCATCATCTCCTAGCATCATTAGCATCATACTTATGCTTCTGGTTTTGATTTGCATCATGTCATTTCACCTCATTTTGCATTGCATTGCATTTCTTTCACTAACTTTTCAGGTGGTAAGTTACTTTGAGAAGTGAATTTGCCTTCACTTCTCACAATTTCTTTTCATCCCTCTTATGCATCATTGCTGCATTTTGTCTTGTGTTTGAGTTTGAGCTTGTTCATTCTTCTTCATATTACTTTATTTCTTCAAGTGACTTGTCTTCTTAAATGAAGCAAGTTACTTTGCTTCTCTTTGCTCCTTTCATCTGCTTCCTGGTGGTTTCTCTGAAGATGTCTCTTGCAAACCTCACAAACCTTAGGAACAACCAAGCATGACAATGATTAGGGTTTTAATTAGTTCCCCACTTAGTTTTACCTTTGTGTCTCATTGAGTCTTCTCTTCTCATCTCATAATCAGGGACTAAACCCTAAAGGCTTTAAGGCTTTGTGATTAAGCTTATGCCTGCATCCTTCTATTAGGATGGAGTGTATAACTTTAATCCTAAGTGTTAAACCCTTAATGTGTTTAAATCCTTTAATTAATCCACTTAATAACCATCAAGACATCAAGCTTGTAACTTGGGCCTTGCATTAGGGTTCTAATTCTTCCTTAATTGGTTAAGAAGGACTAACCCTAGTGTTAATGGACAAGTCCCCCTCAAGTTGTCTTACAAACCCTAAAACTCACTTCATCATCTTATCATTAATTAAAATCCATTTAATAAAGGCTTTGTTTTGTCATGGAGTTAATCCCTAATCATGGATTAAGTTGAGGAGCTTTCCTCAGCTTAAACATTCTCATCTATTATCCTTCTATTAGGATGGTGTAATGAGTCTGTTTAATCCCTGATTATGGCTTAACCTCATTACTTAACACTAAACAAAAACACAAAACAACATCTAAATAATCACAAGTAGGTTAATGATCTTAATCCTACACCATGGTGATTAAGTGTGAGAAGCTGACTTCACACTTAAGGTATTCTCATTACCCCTAATCAGAGGGAAGATGTGATGAGTCTACTAAATCCATTGGTTTAGGTTTAAGCTCATTAACTTATGACAAACCTTCAAAAGCAATAGAAGATTGAAAATGCAAAAACAAACAATAATCGTTTCCTCCGGGATTCTTTTCTCATCTCATTCACTCACAAATGAGAACTTGCTTCTTCCGTCTAATGCAAGACAGTTTGCACCTGAGCCAGACAGGTCATACACTTGAGCATGGACAAGCAAGCAGTTCATCAGTCAATTCACCTTTCAGTCTCTTTGGGTCGAACTACGGTGTTCTGACTTCCCCATTGCACGAGAGGATACGTAGGCATAACTTAACAGTTATCGAACAAAAGTCTCTGTATATTCCCCCTCTTTCCAGCTTTATTCTTTTAAGCCTCATGATCTTGAGCATTTCATTCATTTCTTACACTGACACTTCTCATATCTCACTTCACTTTCTTTTTACACTGACACTTGCATTCTTTCCAGCTTTGATACACAGACTGCACTGACACTACCCCTTTAAAACACAAATCTTTTAAGCGTGGATCCCGTCGAGTACGACGGACAATCTGGGTGCTAATACCTTCCCAGGCTGTAACCAACCCCCTTTCTCATTCTCTCTGGTTCGCAACCGTCTTATCCATATCTTTCTAGGTTTATGCAGCATTACCTTTCCCTCGGGATAAAAATGCCTAGCTGGCGACTCTTTCTTTCTCTTGAGTTCACTCCTGTGTGTTCTCATTTCATCCTTTCGCCGAACGTTCGCATCTGTACCTTTATTTTGAGCCAGTCTCATCTATCGGGAGCAACAGCTTGGCGACTCTGCTGGGGAATTTTATACTGTAACCAGGGCTTCTGGTTCTTTTTGTGGGTTCCTCCTAGCGCTTGTTTGATTTGTGTTTACTGGGGTGTTATGTGCTATTTGTGTTTGTATATTTGTTTTATTTATTGCTTTATGTACAGTTTGTTTACTGCTTTCTTTACAGCTTTATATACATCATACTGTCATACTGTTCTGGCTGGATCTGGTTTTGTTGCTTTGGTGGGTGGGTGTTCTATTGAGAGTTTAAGGTCCTATACGTGGGACCTGAGTGACACCTAGGCTAGAGTGGTTCATGTTCTTTCCCATTCCATTTCGGTCTGGTGCGGGAATATGAAACACGGTTCAGATATGGGTTTCTTCTTGAGAAATCTGTGCTACAGATTTCCTGTAGTGCTAGGGCTATCTGGGAAGCCTGCTAAGTCTGGATGACCTTTATTATGACCTTCAGAAACTGAGGTGAATTAGAGGAGGATCTTTTATGGTTATTGTAAACACTGTACCTCCGGGTTAGAAGTGTTTACACTTCTCATAACAGATCCAAGTCTGAGGATCCTTGTTTTAGAACACCACCTGTGAGGGGGGTTGGGCTATTTACAGGTTTGCAGGTACCCTTGACCTCAGCATACCCTGATACTTTGTTATGTGTGAGAATGCTTCACTTTGGACAGTTCTTGTGATTTAACCCAGGACATGTGACTCTTTATTTGAGTCCCCCACCTTGGTTACTGGACTTATGAACCTCCATCTGGACTTCTTGAACCTATTTGGACTTATATCAAGGCAGTAATCGGATCCAGCTTGATCACAAACCCTTTGCATATCATTTGCATACATCATCATTGCACCATTTAACATGTGTTTATTTGTTTTTCAGGGTATCCATATCACATTTGGTTTGGTTTTGACCCCTTCATCTGCATAGGCCTCTGTTCACCAGCTATCTGCTTCAGCTACTTTCATCAGCTACCTGCTTCAGTCACCTGTATCACCAGTATCAGCCTGTCAGTGGCCCATCTCCAGTGTTAGTCATCATCATCAGCATCTATCTCAGCTCTTCAGCAGCAGACATGGCACCCAAGAAGAGCAACATCTCCTATCATTTCTTTGAGCCTGAGCTGGCTGGCATCAGGAAGGTCCAGGCCCTGATTACTCCATACCATATACCACTATTCAGAGAACATTATGGAGGCATCCTTGATGTGGTTATGGATTTGGACCCTTCCCAGAGGAGCTTGATTCATACTTGCCTGCAGTTCTATGATCCCCCTCTGAGATGCTTCACCTTCCAGAATTTTCAGTTGGGACCCTTGTTGGAAGAGTATTCATCACTGATTGGTGTACCTATCAGGGGTGGAGTCCCCTTCAACCCTGAGATGGCTTTTCCTAGTAATGAAGAGGTGGCAAAGGCATTGTATCTGGAACCAGTTCTGATTGAGCAGAACATGACAGCAAAGGCTGGGATCTCTGGTCTGCACTTGGATTTCTTGACCTCTCAGGCTATCCTGAAGGCCTCCTTGGGAGAGTGGAAGGCAGTCTGTGCATTATTAGCCCTTAGCATATATGGGGTTATATTATTTGCAGATGAGCCTAAGTTTATTAGCAAGAATGCAATCCATCTTTTCATTCTGAGGAACCCAGTGCCCACCTTACTGGGAGATTTCTACTACTCTGTTCAGCAAAGGAATGAAAAGCAGAGAGGAAGATTGGTGAGATGTTGTGCTCCCTTGTTCCATACCTGGCTGCTCAAACACTTGCCCAAGACTGATGCATTCTTGAATCCTCACCAATAGAGGAATTGGGCTAGGAGACTTGTTACTTTAACCTCAGATGACATCAGGTGGTGCACCCAGAGCACCAAGGGCAGGGACATCATTACTAGTTGTGGGCAGTTCCTCAATGTACCTCTGATAGGAGTGAAGGATTGCATCAACTACAACCCTCTGCTATTCAAAAGACAACTGGGCTATGCATTGGTCCACCCTCCTAGAGTACAAGATCTAGCTGAGACCCTTTATTGTGAGATCAAGCCTAATCTGGCTATTGTCAGGCAAGCATCCTGGGCTTGGGACAATGTCCAGACTAAAGGGGTAACCATTCTTGGGAGATGCAACAATGTGGCCTCAGCTCAGTATTATGAGTGGTCTCATGCCAGGGCTCAAATTTCTGGGATGCCCTTCACCATTGAAGATGTACCTGGACCATCCACAGCACCACCTCCAGCCACTGTCAGCCTGGAGGAGTTTGAAAAGCTAAAAGAAAGGAATGGGAATTTGTCTGAAGCCTTGAAGAGAACCCTCTGGGAGAGGAGTGATGGTCGTCTGGACATTGAAAGGTTAGAAAAGCTTAAGGTGGAGCATCTAGCCAGGATTGAAAAGTCAGAGGACTACATCAAAAAGTCAAAGGCTGGGGAGCAGATTTTGAAGAATGCCTGTAAAGAGGCTCAGTTTCAGAAGGCCAGGACTGATCTCTATCTGAAAGAGAGTCAAGCTAGGTGGGTCAGGATCACTGAAGCTCACACTCAAGAGGATAAAAGAACTCAGGACAAGATTGAGCAGTTGGAGGCTAATGCAAAGGAGCAACAGGAAGCCCTATTAGCAGCCCAGAGGGAGATCTCAGAATTGAAGCTCAGGGCTGGTGTGAAGAGGTCAAAGGACCAAAGCAGACACAAGAAGCTAACCACTGCTATCACCACCAGGAATCTTCTAATCAGGAACCTCACGGAGCATCCAGCTAATCCTGTGACTGAAGCACTTTTGAAGGAAGTCCAGGAGGATGAGTTTGGTCTTGGTGTCTGACTTTTGCTTGTTGTTGTTTTCATTTCATGTACTTTTATTTTATGTTGTATTTATTGACCCCTCAGAGGGCATGTATTGTAAAAAACAAACTATGTATGTTTTTCCATTTGTAATATATTCATTAGTTTGTTTTATCTGAGTTCTTTTTCTCTCAAGCAACATCAAAGCACCTTCCTCAGGGGTCTGGAAAGGTCAAAACCAAATGCCAAGCCGGATACCTTGGAAACAAATGAGCATACTGCATTTCATACTAACATTTGTTTTGTTTTGTAGGTTTTTGTTTTGTTGTTACTAACTCTGTTGTGATTCAGGAACTATTGCTCGACGACGGGTATTCCCACTCAACCGTCCACACAGATATCCCACTCGCAACAACCTTCCGGGTATACAAATGGACCAAGTACAGCAGGACCTTACAGAGGTCAGGACTCAAATGGCCAATGAGACTAGAGATGAGGAATCAGATGACCCAGTTTATGGAAGTGATGAATGGATTGGCACAGAGCCAAGAGAGATTAAGGGCATTAGTGGAAAGGCAGACCCAGGAGGAACCCCATCTAGGGACTGGGGGAACAAGCAACAATGAGAGGGTTCAGCCTCACGTTAATCCTCCAGTGTATGGACCTCACCTTCATCCAGAGATCAACATCCCTGCTAATGTGCAAGGGAATGCCACTGCAGGCAGAGTATTACAAGAAGACCCCCAAGAGGATCAATTCACTGTGATGGGAGCTGGGGATGAAGCCTATGACAGAAGGCTGGATGAAATTGCTGAGAAACTGAGATCCCTGGAGTCCCAGAATTCCTTGAGCTTTGATGTTATGGACATGGGTCTAGTGGACGGGGTAAGGATTCCCCACAAGTTTAAACCTCCATGCTTCGAGAAGTACAACGGAACTTCCTGTCCCCGAACCCACTTACAATCCTTTCTGGGGAGGCTGAAGGCATATACCATGGATGAAAAGCTATGGATGTTTTATTTTGAAGATAGCTTAACAGGAGCTTCAAGGGAATGGTACTCTCACTTGACTAGAGCAACCATCAGATGCTGGAAGGACCTAGCTGAGGCCTTTATCAGACAATACCAGTACAACTTGGATATGGCTCCTAACAGGACCCTCCTGATGGGAATGTCTCAATCATCCAGGGAAAGCTTCCGGGAGTACTCCCAGAGGTGGAGACAGCTTGCTGCTGCTGTCCAGCCACCCATTTCGGAAAGGGAAATGGCCGACATGTTTATGAACACCCTCCAAGGGACATACATTGACAGGCTAGCTGCTTTTTCTTCCACCAGCTTCGCTGACGTAGTCATAGCTGGAGAAAGAATTGAAAGCCTATTAAAGATGGGCAAAATTTCTGACAATGGTGCGAGCTCGTCCAGCAACCCCAGAAAACCTTTTGTGGGTCCAAGAAGAACCGGTGAGACTAATGCTATTCAGGCCAGCAGGGGCAGACCACAATATGTTCATAGGTCAGTGGAAGCAGTCACCATTCCCACCCCAATTCCTCAGCAACCGACATATCAACCACAGCAACAACCCCATTACCAGCAACAAACTCAGTATCCTCCTCAGAGAAACTACAACAACAACAACAACAACATTCAGCAAAGACCATTTCAACAGAGACCATCTCAGGCCAATAGGGTGATTGATCCGATCCCTATGCCTTATGCCGCTTTACTGCCACAGCTCCTGAAGCTCAACCTGGTTGAGTTAAGGACGTTGGCACCACCAGATCCTTCCAGTCTGCCAAGAAATTACGACGCCAATGCCAGATGTGCTTTTCACTCCAACGCACCTGGCCATAGTACAGAGAAGTGCAGAGCTTTACAGATGAAGGTACAAGACCTGGTAGACTCTAAAGCTCTAAACTTTGCACCCCCGCCAAATGTTAACAAAAACCCCATGCCCAACCATGGAGGGCCCAGAATTAATGCTATCGAGGAAGATAAACCGTCTTTCTTGATAACCAGTTTTGGGCAGATCCGGACACCCCTGGTAGAGATTAAAGCTCAACTCCTTGAATGCCAGATATTCCCTGGGTGTGAGCTCGGGTGCGGTTATTGCAACATTTCGGTAAATGGGTGTGATAACTTGAGAAGCGGCATAAACAGTCTTATCCAGAATGGTCTACTTCAAATCACAACATCAATACCTTCAAATCCAGCAATCTCTCCAACAACAGTTCCAGAGTCTCCTACAACTGCAACAATAATTATTCCAAACAATTCCTCAGTTTCATCAACAAATGCTTCAAATATCACTTCAACAAGCCAGATAACAACAAACATTACTTCTACAACGTCAGCACCCCTCTATTCAAAATCTTCTCCTACAACACCAGCAAACATCTCAGCAGTCACTATTTATTATGATCCGTCAAGTATTCCTCCGAACAACAATTTTCAACAACAAGCAGTGGCATCTCCTGCCAGGACACCGGTCACCATCTACTATGATCCACATACCATTGCAACACCCTCCTCTGCTGCAGTCAGCCCGGTTACCATCACGGTACCTGGGCCTGTTCCATATGAAAGCAGTAATGCCATCCCTTGGCATTATGGCTCTGACCTGTACTGCAATGGGGAGAAAATCACTCTTGACTCTTCAACCTCTTCTCTACAGGTTGACAATGTCGGGGGAGGCGGAGGCTTCACCAGAAGCGGACGCCTTTTTGCCTCGCAATCACAAAGGCCTAATGCCGAAGCAGAAGCTGCTGCCAAAGCAAAGGGAAAGAGTGTAATAGCTGAAGAGCCCATTCTCAAAGAAACACAGAAGACATCTTTTGAACAAGATGTAGACGAGTTTATGAGAATTATCAAGAGGAGTGACTACAAAGTGGTGGATCAGCTTCACCAAACTCCCTCAAAAATCTCCATTCTATCCCTGCTGATGTGTTCCGAAGCTCACCGGAATGCATTACTAAAAGTCTTGCACGCAGCATATGTGCCGGAAGAGATCACCGTTAATCAGCTGGAGACCGTGGTAGCAAATGTCAATACCAGCCATGGATTGGGTTTTACCAACGCTGATTTAACGACTGAGGGTTGTAACCACAATAAGGCTTTGCACATCACCCTGGAATGCAAGGGTGCTGTTCTATCACATGTACTGGTAGACACTGGGTCTTCACTCAATGTATTACCAAAGAAAGCCTTGGTGAAGCTGGAGTATGATGGCTTGGCATTGCGTCCAAGTAATTTGGTGGTGAGGGCATTTGACGGCTCTAAGAGATCAGTGCTAGGAGAGATTGATCTACCTGTGATGATTGGCCCACAGACGTTTAAAATAACCTTCTATGTGATGGACATTCAGCCGGCCTACAGCTGTTTGTTGGGTAGACCTTGGATTCATGCCGCTGGCGCAGTTACGTCTACCCTTCACCAGAAGTTAAAATTCGAGTGGGAGGGCCAGATCATCACCATTTGTGGTGAAGAAGATATTTTTGTTAGCCATCTGGCTACATACAAATACATTGAGATGGATGGGGAGATCCATGAAACCATGAGCCAGGGATTTGAATCCCTGAACATTAATGAAGCATCTGCTGTACTTGGGACTTCCATGACATCTTACCAGCAAGCCAGGAAGGTTGTTGAAGAGGGGAATGCTCAAGGCTGGGGCAAGCTGTTGCCTGTGGAAAAGAAAGAGGACGGATTTGGGTTGGGTTACAAACCAACTCAACAAGATCAATCAGAGGTTGCTAAGAAGCCCAGTTTTGTTAGTGGGGGGATGCTCACCCCAGATGCAGTAAACAACTTGGAAGATGAGTCGGAAGATGAGCGCAACCTGGAGAGCTGGATACGTCCAAGGATCCCGGGGAGCCGTATCTCAAACTGGTCTTCCCAGGAAATTATAAGGGTTACTCCTGCAGAGTAATTATTATTTCCTGTATTTTAAGCATGCATCAAGTCTTGCATCTTGCCCAAGATGACAAGACTCATTTTGTAATCGGGCCATCTTGTAATTTTGTGCAAACAGATCAATCAATGAATATCGGATGTCTTTTGCAAATGAGTCTTTTTCTTTTCTGCTCACTGTTTTTCATTTTTCTTTTTGTACAAAATTAAAATGGCAATGTTTTCAAAATGATAACTTCATTTCACTTTTTCTAAACAAGATTAAAATCAATCACTAAAATGAACAATCTAAACCCTTGCAGAGAGTGCCTCTCCGGCCGCACCGACAACAACACTGCTATGACCTCGTATGACTTTGACAAACCAATCAATCAAGCCGATGAAGGGGTTGAAGAGGATTTTGAGCTTCCTGAAGAGCTAGCCAGGTTGTTAAGGCAAGAGGAGAAGGTTATCACTCCTCATCAGGAGGAGACTGAAACAGTTAATCTTGGTACAGATGAAGACGTGAAAGAGGTTAAGATCGGGGCCTGCCTACAAAACTCAGTGAAAGAACAACTGATTGATTTGCTTCGGGAGTATGCAGATGTGTTTGCTTGGTCTTACCAAGATATGCCAGGGTTGGACACCGATATTGTCATGCACAAGCTGCCTTTAAAAGAAGACTGCCCGCCAGTAAAACAGAAGATGCGCCGTACTCGCCCAGATATGGCAATGAAGATAAAGGAAGAGGTGCAAAAGCAGTGGGATGCCGGATTCCTTGCTGTAACTAGCTATCCGCTGTGGGTTGCTAATATTGTACCTGTGCCTAAGAAAGACGGCAAAGTGAGGATGTGTGTTGACTACTGGGATCTGAATAGAGCCAACCCAAAAGATGATTTCCCATTACCTCACATTGATGTATTGGTTGATAATACGGCTCAGTTATCGGTGTTCTCCTTCATGGAAGGATTTTCAGGATATAATCAGATCAAGATGTCACCTGAAGACATGGAGAAGACAACCTTCATCACACCCTGGGGCACTTTCTGTTATAAGGTGATGCCATTCGGACTGAAGAATGCAGGTGCAACATATCAACGGGCTATGGTAACATTATTCCACGATATGATCCACAAAGAAATTGAATGTTATGTGGATGACATGATTGCCAAGTCCCTCACAGAAGAAGACCACCTGGTGAATCTGTTGAAGCTATTCAAGCGTCTGAGGAAATACCAACTGAAATTGAACCCCAACAAGTGCACATTCGGGGTGCGATCTGGTAAGCTGTTGGGATTTATTGTAAGCGAGAAAGGGATTGAAGTTGACCCTGATAAAGTCAAAGCCATTCAAGAAATGCCTGCATCGAAAACTGAGAAAGAAGTTCGAGGGTTTCTAGGAAGATTGAACTACATTTCAAGGTTCATATCTCACCTTACTGCAACCTGTGAACCCTTGTTCAAACTGTTAAGAAAAGAACAGACGGTCAGGTGGAACGAAGACTGCCAGAGGGCTTTTGACAAGATCAAGGAGTACTTACAAGAACCTCCGATCCACATGCCTCCGGTTGAAGGAAGACCTCTAATAATGTACTTAACAGTATTAGAAGAGTCAATGGGGTGTGTGCTGGGCCAGCATGACGAGTCTGGTCGAAAAGAGTATGCAATTTACTACCTAAGCAAAAAGTTTACCGACTGTGAACAACGTTATTCACTGCTCGAGAAAACTTGTTGTGCTTTAGCGTGGGCTGCTCGCCGACTAAGACAGTATATGTTGACCCACACTACTTTATTGATATCAAAGATGGACCCAGTCAAGTACATTTTTGAGAAGCCAGCACTTACCGGACGGGTTGCAAGATGGCAAATGATCCTCACAGAATATGACATCCAGTACACATCTCAGAAAGCCATTAAGGGCAGTGTATTGTCTGATTATCTTGCTGAGCAACCTATTGATGATTACCAGCCTATGAGATTTGACTTCCCTGATGAAGACATCATGTTCATAAAAGCGAAAGATCATGAAGAGCCTATTCACACTGAAGGGCCTGACCCGGAAGAAGAATGGACTATGATGTTTGATGGGGCTGTTAATATGAATGGTCGTGGTGTTGGTGCAGTACTCATTACACCTAAGGGAGTTCACATGCCTTTCTCGGCAAAACTCACCTTCAACTGCACTAACAACGAAGCTGAATACGAAGCTTGCATTATGGGTCTTGAGGAAGCTATTGACCTCAGGATCAAGACATTAACTGTATTCGGAGATTCAGCTCTGGTAGTTAATCAAACCAACGGCAAATGGTACACCCACCAAGATCATCTGATACCTTACAGGGATTATACAAGGAGGCTACTGACTTTCTTTACAACGGTCAAGCTTGAGTATATCCCTCGGGACGAGAATCAGTTTGCAGATGCTCTGGCTACCATTTCGTCAATGATCAAAGTTCAAGCTGCCAACTTTGTGCCTCGGATTTCAGTGTCCAGACTTGACAGACCAGCATATGTGTTCTCAGCAGATGTTGTTAAGGATGATAAGCCTTGGTTCCATGACATTAAGTGCTTCTTGGAGGATCAAGCATACCCGCCTGGGGCATCTTCCAATGATAAGAAGACTCTAAGAAGGCTTGCTGGTAGTTTCTTTCTGAACACTGATGGCTCCCTGTACAAAAGAAACTTTGATATGGTACTCCTCAGATGCGTTGATAGAACAGAAGCAGACTTGTTGATGCACGAGGTGCACGAAGGATCCTTTGGTACCCATGCAGGAGGGCATGCAATGGCCAAGAAGTTGCTAAGATCAGGATATTACTGGATCACAATGGATGCCGACTGGTGCGCCTATGCCAGAAAATGCCATAAATGCCAGATCTATGCGGATAAGGTGCATATGCCTCCTAATCCTCTGAATGTGATGTCTTCACCCTGGCCCTTTGCCATGTGGGGCACTGATATGATTGGCAAGATTGAGCCGACTGCTTCGAATGGCCACAGATTCATCCTGGTAGCTATTGACTATTTCACCAAGTGGGTTGAAGCAGCCTCCTATGCAAATGTTACAAGGCAAGTGGTAGCCCGATTTCTGAAGAGAGACATCATCTGTCGATACGGAGTTCCCGAGAGAATCATTACTGATAATGGTTCTAACTTGAACAACAAAATGATGGCAGAGCTGTGTCGGGACTTCAAAATCCAACACCACAATTCTTCTCCTTACAGGCCAAAGATGAACGGCGCTGTTGAGGCAGCTAACAAGAATATCAAGAAGATTGTGCAGAAGATGGTAGTCACCTACAAAGACTGGCATGAGATGCTACCGTTTGCCTTGCATGGGTATCGCACGTCAATCCGAACATCCACTGGGGCAACACCATATCAACTTGTGTATGGTATGGAGGCAGTCCTACCTGTTGAAGTTGAGTTACCCTCCATGCGGGTACTGATGGATGTTAAGCTAAGCGAAGCAGAATGGGTCTGATCCCGATACGAACAACTGAGCCTGATCGAAGAGAAAAGATTGGCTGCAATCTGTCATGGCCAGTTGTATCAGAAAAGAATGAAGAAAGCCTTCGATCAGAAAGTTAGGCTCCGAGAATACCAAGTAGGAGATCTTGTGCTGAAAAGACTCCTCCCTCCTCACACAGACCACAGGGGCAAGTGGACTCCAAACTATGAAGGACCATTCATAGTAAAGAAAGTTTTCTCGGGTGGAGCACTGATGCTCAGCACTATGGATGGTGAAGACTTCTCGTCCCCTGTGAATTCAGATGCAGTTAAAAAATACTTCGCATAAAAATGACCTGCTGGACATAAAAACAGAATGTAAGTCCAGGCAAAAATAGGGCATCCCGGCGAGTCAAAAACAGAATAAAAGACTCGGGCAAACATAAGGGAAATAAACAAAAAATGTACACCCGCTGAGTTGAAAAGCCGCATTGGACAACTCAGGCAAAAATGGGTATCCCGATGGATCGAAAACCCGAAAGGGCGATCCATGCAAAATAAGGGAATAAGCGAACAACTGCATTCTGAATTCGTCTGTATCACCTACAACTTGGTAAACCTCTAAAGGATCGAGCCTCTTTCAGAATCAGCCTTCTTCAGAAAGCAAGACGAGAAGAACGTCAAATGTCATACGAGTCACAGCAAGGGGAAGCTCCTTGAAGCGTCGTCAACATTGCCAACATTTTGTTTCTCAATTTATAAGCAATCTCCTCATTTCAGGGGATATGTTTCTTTGACTGTATCTTGCCAATTCAGGGCATACGAATTAATAAAATCAGATTTTCAATCATGTCTCGTCTCGTACATTTTATTTTCATTTGCAAAATGTCCGATGTCTTTAAGATACTGATTGCATAAACACAGATGTTTCTTTTCTAAAGAATGTGTGCTTGCAGGGAATATATTTACTCCCGGGAGTGTCTGAACTCCTATGATGGAATCCGGTAAGGAATAACTCGGGATTACTTGTACGTTCCTATCTTTGCAGGGTTGCAGGTATTCAAAGCACGACATGGGGCATGAAAACTTCACTCCCAGCAAGTTGGCAAATCAATACTCACTCAGCCTTAGCACAAGAAATGTTTTCTCCCCAGCTGAGTTGCCACTTGTTGTTTCTCCCCAGTCGAGTTACCATTTACTATTCCTCCACAGTCAAGGCAGGGAACCATCTCCCCACAGAGTGTCAATCTCTACCCCGAAAAACAACACACGAAAGAATCACAACAGAGTGACGAAGGCTTCTACAAATAATGGGTCTATCAGTGACCTGTTCCTCCAAGCAGATACATCTCAATGGTCTCATCCCCAACAGGGATGTCCACTTCAAACAGATCGGCCAGAGATCTTCGCAGCAACGGGATCCGAATCCCGGATCGGCATCTTTTGCATAATCATAGCATTCGCATCATATCCACCCCACGAAGCGTAGCATTCCGTCTAATATGGAGCATTACGGCAAAAATCAAACATATTGCATAATCATAGGTCATGGTCTGAATCAAACACTTGTGAATAATGACAATCCATCAACAATATACAGAATGCTCCCCAGATTCCTCAGCAAAGAGCTAAAGCAGTTGCCTTACACCCACAAACACCAGTGCATACTCCTTGTGGCACCCGTCCGTGTCATTACCCCCAGTAGAAAGCCAAAGCATCCCCTTTGCACTTGCAGATACATATACATATAACTTTCTTGACACCCGTCTGTGTCACCATCCCCAGCATGATTACCTAAACACTTTGTTGAGCATATACTTGTATATATACCTCTTGACACTCGTCCATGTCACTCTCCCCAGCAGATTGAACACACAACTATACATCACTCATACTTATTTCACTTGTACAGATACTTGTTTATGTTTTGTATACTTTACTCAAAACCCCTCAGATTCGACACTCGACCGTGTTCCCTGTTAACCAGTTGGTACTCGTCCGTACCATCATCTCAGAACATGCGTCAAGCGTTTGTTTCTACCTGATACTCGTCCGTATCATAGTCTTAGGGATGCTCGTCCGCATCTTTAACCCATACAATGTGTCAAACCCTCTTGTCTTTTTGAATTTAGACACTCGTTTGTGTCTACTTTTCCCCAGAAGAGTCCCCTCAGAATCAACACTCGTCCGTGTTCTTTGTTAACCAGTTGATACTCGTTCGTATCATCATCTCTGAACACGTGTCGGTATTTGTTTCTACCCGATACTCGTCCTTATCGCAGTCTTAGGGATGCGCGTCCGCATCTTTAATCTATACACAAACACCAAACACTTATACCTTTTATTTCTTGGATATAAACACTCGTCCGTGTTTACTATTCCCCAGCAGATCACCCGCAAAGCAAAACTTCTTTTCTATCTGACATTCGTCCTATGTCATGATAAACCCTGAGAGCAGCCGTACCCTGCTAGGTGATCGTCCTTCACCTCTTGATGATCATCCTTCATCATGCTCGTCCGATGGCCGTCCCCATCGTTGACCTTTTCTATCCGACATTTGTCATGTGTCGTGATATTTAGCAGTCGTCCCCTGCTAGGTGATCGACCTTCACCTTTTGATGATCGTCCTTCATCATTTTATCCGATGGCCGTCCCCATCGTTGATATTGTTATCTGACATTCGTCCTATGTCATGATAAACCTTGAGAGCAGCCGTCCCCTGCTAGGTGATCGTCCTTCACCTCTTGATGATCGTCCTTCATCATGCTCGTCCGATGGCCGTCCCCATCGTTGACCTCTTATCCGGCATTCGTCCTGTGTCGTGATATTTAGCAGCCGTCCCCTGCTAGGTGATCGTCCTTCACCTTAGATGATCGTCCCTCATCTTATCCCCAACAGAGCAGCCGTCCCCTGCTAGGTGATCGTCCTTCACCTTTGATGACCGTCCCTCATCATTGTTTCATTTATTCTTTAACCCGATGGCCGTCCCCGTCGTGGTCCCTTTTCCTTTTCCTGATGATCGTCCTTCATCAGTTTAGCCCGATGGCCGTCCCCATCGTTGTGTGTGCATTAATTTACGAACTTATTCCCCAGAGAATCTTACAGCTTTACGTGATGGCCGTCCCCATCATAGTATCCCCAGCATGTCGGCCATCCCCGTCATTGCTTTATTTCCTGCACTCTCCCCAGCATGTCGGCCGTCCCCGTCATTGCTCTTTCCCCAGCAGTCGTCCTCTGCTCTGCGGTCGTCCTCCGTCGTCCACACTTTATATTATACTTTATTTCCTTGTACAATCTATATCCCTTTTCTTCTTCATTCTATGAGTGCAAATTTTGGACTGTCTTTGGTATTCAACCACAAGTTATCTTGTTTGCCTGATAAGCCGTCGCTTACATCCTGCACAGCTAACTCATGTTTGAATAGGGGCAGCTGTAAACACCCCAAATTTGCCCTCACCCATTCACACCATGGCTTGTGATCTCTTCATATGCATAAATTCAATCATAGCATCTCATACCACATTCTTGATTCACTACATTGGTTCAAAGTCATCTGCATCTAGGGTTTGTGATCTGAGCAATCCAAGAGCTTCTTGAGCCACTCCAAAGGTCATCAATCACTTCAAAGGGGTCCATGAATGTTCAAGCATCATATTAAATCCCCTCAAAGTCACGAATGTCAAAGAATCACAAGAACTAAGAATGGCATGGAAGCAGAGCCAGGTTTAACTGCACAGATGACCTGGAATTAGGGTTTTGGTTTCAAGGGCCATAACTCCAAATTTTTTGGTCATTCTTGTTTCTATTTGTCTCTATATGGTATAGGGATCATGCATATCAAGTTTCATGAAGAAATTCCATGGGGAAGTCATCTGATCAACAGTTGACTTCTTGAGCAAGTCAGTGTAAAATCAGGGCATCTGAGGCCCCCAGTGACCCAACCAAAGGGTGTTCATCATCATTTTGATTATGTATGATCTTTATTTGATCATGGAAGATGTTATAAGTTCATAAAATTGAAGAATTTCAAGCCATTTGCAAAGTTGACTTTTTGGGAAAGTTGACTTATAATGAAAATTGTGATTTTGGGAAACTTTTTCAACCCTTGCTTTTTGATTCAAAAATGCTTCAAATGGAAAAACTTTGGTCATGAAAGTTGTAGAATGGATCATTCCCTTTTCAAAAAGTACAAGAACTTGACCTAATTCATTTTGGATCAAAAGTTATGGCTTGTCAAAGTTGGCCAAAATCACATAATTTGAAGTTTTCCACCAAAGAGGCATTTTGCAAAATGGTATGATCAAGTGTTCTAAAGGCCTCAAATGTGTACCATTTCTTCACAACATGATCATATGACCTCTAAAATTCAGAATGGGCCAAAGAACTTTGCACTTTGATGCCTTGAAACTCAAGAAATCCCAAAGGAACCAAACTTGAACCAACTTGCCAAACTTATCATAAGTTACAAACCACTTGTTGCATTGCCTCTAAACCTTTTTCATAGCATTCCTTGATTCAAGCTGAGCAAAAGCAAGCCAAAAAGCAAGTTGTACCATAGCCCATGCTTCAAGTACATATCAAGTTGACATTTTGGCCATAGACCCATACCAATCACCATAGGCCACCAACAACTTTCTGACCTATCCCCTTTTGATACATGGACAAAACCCAGCCTAACACAACACACAACTCATTCTGATCTTGCCCACAAGCCATAGTTATCAAAACCTCTTCCATTTGCAAAAGCCTTCGAAACACTCTCCACAAGCTGCAAACACACAAACAACCTTCACAAACAAACTCAGCACACTTCACTGATCAAAAACCACCCATCACCATAGCCTGAAAGTCACTGAAATCAAAATACGATTTCCACCCTACCTTGAACAGAACTGCTGTGATCTTCCAAACTAGCCATCACAAGCTTCTTTCAAGTATCAAGACTTCATTAGGAGCTCAAGAGGAGTGAGTTTGCACCAAGAAACAGCCCAGAAAGCCCAGAACCAGGAGGCTCCATCTCAGGTATAGCTCAAGAACAAATTTTCCAGAACTTCATTTACTTGTTATAAATTGATTCTACATGTTATCCTGATCATCATGATGTTTTTGAAATTGAAAATGAGTGGAAAATGAGGATGTATTGATGTTCTGAAATTTCTCCCGTGAAAAATGTTTGCTTCGATTTGCTTGATTCATGTAGTTTAAATGTTGTTTGATGGTAGATTTATGTTCCATGATGTTAGAGGATCATTTCCCTGTGTTTAATTTGAAGTGGGGTGGCTTGTAGTGAAACCTAGGGTTTTGGTTCGCCGGAGAAGACGACCGGAAGTCTTCTCCGGCCACCTGAGAACCATTAGCCCTAATCTGTGTCATTAAATGAGGTTTGAATTTGGTGCGTTGGATGAGTTGACCTAGGCTGACTGGCGCGCGTTTGAATGGACAGGATGCACCATTAGAAACCCTAATCCATAATTAATCTAATTAATTTAGTTTAATTAAATTTAATTGGAAATTAGCTCAGTTTGAATCGTGGCCATTAGATTGCGCGCGAAGTCAAGCTAAATATCACCAAAAAATTCATGAAACATTTAAAATCATTTAGAAACATTGTCCAACCCTCAAACCAAATTTCTTTTTTGATCTTGATGTCTTTTGACAATTTTCCATGGAATTAATTTCATTTCAAAGCATTATTTTGATCCAATGTTCAAAAATTCATTTCTGCCTAGTCTTTGAGAGTTGGAATTTGATTCTTTTTGCATTGCATCTTGCATATCATGAAGTTTATAGGGTTAAATTGGCATGAATTGATCTTGCATTTCCTATTTGTTTTGGCATTTTTCTTGACAAGGTACCTTAAAACCCTAGCAATCTTGAGAAATTTATAACCCTAAGTAGGTTAAGAGTTAGAACCCCTCCTTTGGGCAGTGAGTTTTTATAGGCTTAGGGTTCCTTTGAATGCATTTTCAATTTTTTATCATGATGTTTGCTTCTGGTTTTGATTTTTGTTTTGTGCATTGATCATAAACCCTAATTTGGGCTTTCATTTGCATCCATCTTCCATTTGCTTGCATACCATGACTTGCCATGGCATTTTGTGCATTCATTTGATGCATATTACATCTTAAGACATATTAGAATCATGTTTGATCATTGCTTCTTGCACTTGCCATGTTGTATGTCATTTGCATTTGATAACTTTTCATGTATATCCATGGTTCTAAGCAGGCTTCTCTTGCATCCATATGTTTGTATGATCATCCTCATGCCTTGATTCATGTTTGCATCATCTCCTAGCATCATTAGCATCATACTTATGCTTCTGGTTTTGATTTGCATCATGTCATTTCACCTCATTTTGCATTGCATTGCATTTCTTTCACTAACTTTTCAGGTGGTAAGTTACTTTGAGAAGTGAATTTGCCTTCACTTCTCACAATTTCTTTTCATCCCTCTTATGCATCATTGCTGCATTTTGTCTTGTGTTTGAGTTTGAGCTTGTTCATTCTTCTTCATATTACTTTCTTTCTTCAAGTGACTTGTCTTCTTAAATGAAGCAAGTTACTTTGCTTCTCTTTGCTCCTTTCATCTGCTTCTTGGTGGTTTCTCTGAAGATGTCTCTTGCAAACCTCACAAACCTTAGGAACAACCAAGCATGACAATGATTAGGGTTTTGATTAGTTCCCCACTTAGTTTTACCTTTGTGTCTCATTGAGTCTTCTCTTCTCATCTCATAATCAGGGACTAAACCCTAAAGGCTTTAAGGCTTTGTGATTAAGCTTATGCCTGCATCCTTCTATTAGGATGGAGTGTATAACTTTAATCCTAAGTGTTAAACCCTTAATGTGTTTAAATCCTTTAATTAATCCACTTAATAACCATCAAGACATCAAGCTTGTAACTTGGGCCTTGCATTAGGGTTCTAATTCTTCCTTAATTGGTTAAGAAGGACTAACCCTAGTGTTAATGGACAAGTCCCCCTCAAGTTGTCTTACAAACCCTAAAACTCACTTCATCATCTTATCATTAATTAAAATCCATTTAATAAAGGCTTTGTTTTGTCATGGAGTTAATCCCTAATCATGGATTAAGTTGAGGAGCTTTCCTCAGCTTAAACATTCTCATCTATTATCCTTCTATTAGGATGGTGTAATGAGTCTGTTTAATCCCTGATTATGGCTTAACCTCATTACTTAACACTAAACAAAAACACAAAACAACATCTAAATAATCACAAGTAGGTTAATGATCTTAATCCTACACCATGGTGATTAAGTGTGAGAAGCTGACTTCACACTTAAGGTATTCTCATTACCCCTAATCAGAGGGAAGATGTGATGAGTCTACTAAATCCATTGGTTTAGGTTTAAGCTCATTAACTTATGACAAACCTTCAAAAGCAATAGAAGAATGAAAATGCAAAAACAAACAATAATCGTTTCCTCCGGGATTCTTTTCTCATCTCATTCACTCACAAACGAGAACTTGCTTCTTCCGTCTAATGCAAGACAGTTTGCACCTGAGCCAGACAGGTCATACACTTGAGCATGGACAAGCAAGCAGTTCATCAGTCAATTCACCTTTCAGTCTCTTTGGGTCGAACTACGGTGTTCTGACTTCCTCATTGCACGAGAGGATACGTAGGCATAACTTAACAGTTATCGAACAAAAGTCTCTGTATATTCCCCCTCTTTCCAGCTTTATTCTTTTAAGCCTCATGATCTTGAGCATTTCATTCATTTCTTACACTGACACTTCTCATATCTCACTTCACTTTCTTTTTACACTGACACTTGCATTCTTTCCAGCTTTGATACACAGACTGCACTGACACTACCCCTTTAAAATA
This sequence comes from Lathyrus aphaca, assembly GCA_963966055.1. Taxonomy (NCBI): domain Eukaryota; kingdom Viridiplantae; phylum Streptophyta; class Magnoliopsida; order Fabales; family Fabaceae; genus Lathyrus; species Lathyrus aphaca. The sequence continues at coordinate 138,357,488 of OZ014522.1, read as the reverse complement.
CAAATCTTTTAAGCGTGGATCCCATCGAGTACGACGGACAATCTGGGTGCTAATACCTTCCCAGGCTGTAACCAACCCCCTTTCTCAGTCTCTCTGGTTCGCAACCATCTTATCCATATCTTTCTAGGTTTATGCAGTATTACCTTTCCCTTGGGATAAAAATGCCTAGCTGGAGACTCTTTCTTTCTCTTGAGTTCACTCCTGTGTGTTCTCATTTCATCCTTTCGCCGACCGTTCGCGTCTATACCTTTATTTTGAGCCAGTCTCATCTATCGGGAGTGATAATATGGAACAGGTCCAGGCACCGTAATAGTAACTGGACTGACTGCTGCAGAGGAGGGTACTGAAATGGTGTGCGGATCGTAGTAAATTTGACTGGTGATCTGGAAGGTGGTGCCACTGCTTGTTGCTGAAAGTTGTTATTTGGAGGAACATTTGATGGATCATAGTAGATTGTGACTGCTGAGACATCTTCATTAATTTTTGTTGGCGTTGTAGAAGATCCTGTTGATAAAACGGATGTTGATGTTGTAGAAGAAATGGTTGTTGACACTTGATTTGTTGAAGTGATGGACGGAGCCATTGTTGATGATATTGATGAATCGGCAGGAATTATTGTTGCTGCTGTTGTAGAAGAATCAGGAATTGTTGTCAAAGGGATTGCTGGATTTGTAGGTGCCGTTGTTGAGATCTGAAGGATACCATCCTTGATAAGACCATCTATGCCTCTTCTCAAATTATCACACCCGTTGACTGCAATGTTGCAATACCCACAACCGAGCTCACACCCGGGAAACACCTGGCACTCCAGAAGCTGAGCTTTAATTTCGACCAGAGGTGTCCGAATTTGTGCAACACTGGTGATCAGAGTAGATGGTTTGTCTTCCTCAATGGCATTGATCCTCGGCCCACCATGATTAGGCATAGGATTTCTGTTGACATTCGGAGGAGGTGCAAAGTTGAGAGCTTTAGAATCCACCAGATCTTGAACTTTCATTTGCAATGCCCTGCATTTTTCCGTATTGTGGCCAGGCGCATTAGAGTGGAAAGCACATCTGGCGTTGACATCGTAATTCTTAGGGAGATTGGAGGGATCTGGTGGTGCCAATGTCCTTAACTCAACCAAGTTAAGCTTCAGGAGTTGTGGCAATAAGGCAGCATAAGGCATAGGGATAGGGTCAATCACCATATTTGCCTGTGATGGTCTTTGCTGAAAGGGTCATTGTTGTTGATTGCTGTTGTTGTTGTTGTAGGCTCTCTATGGCGGATACTAAACTTGCTGCTGATAATGTGGTTGTTGTGGTTATTGATATGTTGGTTGCTGAGGAATCGGAGCTGGAATAGTGATAGTTGCTACTGATCTGTGGACATACTGAGGTCTGCCCCTGCTGGCATGAATGGCATTTGTCTCACCGGTCCTTCAAGGTCCCACAAAAGGCTTCCTGGGATTACTGGACGAACTTGCACCATTATCAGAAATTTTGCCCATTTTTAATAGACTTTCAATTCTTTCACCGGCTATAACTACGTCAGCAAAACTGGTGGAAGAAAAGGCAGTCAGCCTATCAATATATGTTCCTTACAACGTATTCATGAACATGTCGGCCATTTCTCTTTCCGACATGGGTGGTTGGACAGCAGTAGCAAGCTGTCTCCACCTTTGGGCATATTCCCTGAAGCTTTCTCTGGAGGATTGAGACATTCCCATTAGGAGGGTCCTATTAGGAGCCATGTCCAGATTGTATTGATATTGTCTGATGAAAGCTTCAGCTAAGTCTTTCCAGCATCTGATAGTAGCTCTGGTCAAGTGTGAATACCACTCCCTTGAAGCCCCAATCAAACTGTCTTCAAAATAGAACATCCACAACTTTTCATCCATGGTATATGCTTTAAGTCTCCCCAGAAAAGACTGCAGGTGAGTTCGTGGACAAGAGGTTCCATTGTATTTCTCGAAGCACGGGGGTTTGAACTTGTGGGGAATTCTTACCCCATCCACTAACCCTATATCCATTACATCAAAGCCCAAGGAATTTTGAGACTCCAGAGATCTCAACTTCTCAGCAATTTCATCAAACCTCCTATCATAGACTTCATCTCCAGCTCCCATGACAGTAAATTGTTCCTCTTGGGGGTCTTCTTGTAAGATCCTCCCCCCAGTAGTATTTCCTTGCACATTACCCGGGATGTTGACTTCCGGATCTAGATGAGGTCCAAATACAGGTAGATTAACATGAGGCTGACCCCTTTCATTATTACTTGTTCCTCCAGTCCCAGGATGAGGTTCCTCGGGAGTATGTCTTTCTACCAATGCCCTTAGCCTTTCATGACTCTGGGCCAAGCCAGTCATCACAGTCATGAATTGGGCCATTTGGTTTCTCATCTCCACTCTTTCATTAGCCATCTGGGTTCTGACCTCAGTCAGGTCTTGCTGTACTTGCTCCATTAGAATACACGGAAGATTGTTGCGAGTAGGGTACCGGTGTGCACGGTTGACAGGGAACACTCTTCTGCAAGCAAAATTTCCTGAACCACAACAGAGTTAGAAACAGACAAAATAATAACAAAACCTACAAAACAAAACAAAAGTTAGTATGCAATGCAGTATGCTTATTTGTTTTCCAAGGTATCCGGCTTGGTTCTTGGTTTTGACCTTTCCAGACCTCGAGGAAGATGCTTTGATGTTGTTGAGAAAAGAAAACCCAAATGGAAACAAACTAAAATATATTACAAATGGTGAATCATACATAGTTTGTTTTTTTACAACACATGCCCCTGAAGGGTCAAAATACAACAAAAAGAAGAGTACATAAAATGGAAATGAACAACAAGCAAAGAAGTCAAACATCTAATCCAAACTCATCCTCTTTAACCTCCTTCAGAAGTGCCTCAGTCACTGGACCAGCTGGATGCTCTGTGATGGTCCTGATGAGGAGGTTCCTGGTGGCAATGGCAGTGGTCAACTTCTTGTGCCTGTCTTGATCCTTTGATCTTTTCAAACCAGCCCTAAGCTTCAACTCTGAAATCTCCTTTTGGGTAGCCAACAAAGCTTCCTGTTGTTTCTTTTCATTGGCCTCTAACTGTTCCATCCTGGCTTGAGTTCTCTTATCTTCTTGTGTCCGGGCTTTAGTGATCCTGACCCACCTAGCCTGACTTTCTTGTAGATAGAGTTCAAACCTAGCCTTCTGAAGCTTGGCCTCTTTACAGGCATTCTTCAATATTTGCTCCCCAGCTCTTGATTTCTTGATGTAGTCCTCTGTTTTCTCAATCTTGGCCAGATGCTCCACCCTAAGCTTCTCCAACCTCTCAATGTCCAGACGACCATCACTCCTCTCCCAAAGAGTCTTCTTCAAAGCTTGAGACAGATTCTCATTCCTCTCCTTCAGTTTCTCAAATTCCTCCAGGCTGACAGTTGCTATAGGCTGTACTGTGGATGGTCCGGGTGTATCCTCCAAAGTGAAGGGCATTCCAGTAATCTGAGCTCTAGCATGGGACCAGTCATAGTACTGAGCTGAAGCAACATTATTGCACCTCCCAAGAATAGCCATCCCTTTTGTCTGGATGTTGTCCCAAGCCCAAGATGTTTGTCTGACAGCAGCTAGATTAGGTTTTATCTCACAATACAGGGTCTCAGCTAAATCTTGCACTCTAGGAGGGTGAACCAAAGCATAGCCCAGTTGTCTCTTAAACAACAAAGTATTGTAATTGATGCAACCCTTTACTCCTATCAGAGGTACATTTGGGTATTGTCCACAGCTAGTGATTATGTCCTTGCCTTTGGTGCTCTAGGTGCACCATCTGATGTCATCTGAAGTCAAAGCAATAAGTCTCTTGGCCCAATTCTTCTGTTGGTGGGGATTCAGGAATGCATCTGTCTTAGGTAGGTGTTTGAGTAGCCAAGTGTGAAACAAAGGAGCACAACATCTCACCAACTTTCCTCTTTGCTTCTCATTCCTCTGATGAACAGAATAATAGAAATCTCCCAGCAAGGTGGGTACTGAGTTCCTCAGAAGGAAAATATGAATGGCATTCTTGCTGATAAATTTGGGCTCATCTGCAAACAGTATAACCCCATATATGCTGAGGGCTAATAGTGCACAAACTGCCCTCCATTCTCCCAAAGAGGCCTTCAGGATGGCCTGAGAAATCAAGAAATCTAAGTGCAAACCAGGGATCCCAGCTTTTGTTGTCATGTTTTGCTCAATCAAAGTAGGCTCCAGGTACAGTGCTTTTGCCACTTCTCCATTGCTGGGAGAAGTCATCTCTGGGTTAAAGGGGACACCACCCCTGACAGGTTCTCCAATCAATGATGAAAACTCCTTCAACAGAGGTCCTAGCTGAAAGTCTGGGAAAGTGAAGCATCTCAAAGGAGGGTCATAAAACTGTAGGCAGGTGTGGATCATACTCCTCTGAGAAGGGTCCAGGTCCATAACCATATCAAGGATGCCTCCATAATGCTCTCTGAATAATGGGATGTGGTCTGGAGTGATAAGTGTCTGGACTTGCCTGATACCAGTCAACACAGGCTCAAAGAAATGGTAAGATATGTTGCTCTTCCTGGGTGTATCCATGAATGCTGCTGAAGATGATGAAGATAGGTGTTGATGAAGATCAAGACTGATACTGGAGATGAGCCACTGACAGGCTGATGCTGGTGATGATGAAGATAGCTGAAGCAGATAACTGATGAAGCAGAGGTCTATGCAGATGAAGGGGTCAAAACCAAGCCAGTTATAATGTGGATACCCTGAAAAACAAATAAACAAATGTTAAATGATGCAATGATGATGTATGCAAATGATATGCAAGGGTTTGTGATCAAACTGGATCTGATTATCTGTCTTGATATAAAGTCCATGTATGTTCAAGAGGTCCGGATGGAGGTTCAGAAATCCAGTAACCAGGGTGGGGACTCAAATAAAGAGTAACATATCCAGGGTTAAATCACAAGAACTGTCCAAAGTGAGGTACTCTTAATCAAACAAGTAACAGGGTATGATGTGGTCAAGGGTACCTGCAAACCTGTAAACAGCCCAACCCCCTCACAGGTGGTGTTCTAAAACAAGGATCCTCAGACTTGGATCAGTTATGAGAAGTGTAAACACTTCTAACCCCGAAGGTACAGTGTTTACAATAACCATAAAAGATCCTCCTCTAATTCACCTCAGTTTCTGAAGGTCATAATAAAGGTCATCCAGACTTAGCAAGCTTCCCAGATAGCCCTAGTACTACAGGAAATCTGTAGCACAGAGTTCTCAAGAAGAAACCCATATCTGAACCGTGTTTCATATTCCCGCACCAGACCGAAATGGAATGGGAAAGAACATGAACCACTCTAGCCTAGGTGTCACTCAGGTCCCAGGTATAGGACCTTAAACTCTCAATGGAACCCCACCCACCAAGACAAAGAGCCAGATCCAGCAATGATAATGACAGTATGGCAATATGAAAAAATGTAAAGAAAGCAACAAATAAGGCTGTACATAAAGCAATAAATAAAGCAAATATATAAACACAATTAGCACATAACACCCCAGTAAACACAAATCAAACAAGCGCTAGAAGGAACCCACAAAAAGAATCAGAAGCCCTGGTTACAGTATAAGGTCCCCAGCAGAGTCGCCAAGCTGTCGCTCCCACCAAATGACACCGGGGCCAAGAGGGGTACAGACGCGAACGGTCGGCGAAAGAAGGGAGAACACACAAGGGTGAACTCAAGAGAAAAGAGTCGCCAGCTAGGCATTTTTATCCCGGGGGAAAGGTAATGCTGCATAAACCTGAGAGAAGATGGATAAGACGGTTGCGAACCAGAGAGACTGAGAAAGGGGGTTGGTTACAACCTGGGAAGGTATTAGCACCCAGATTGTCCGCCATACTCGACGGGATCCACGCTTAAAATATTTGTGATTTAAAGAGGTAGTGTCAGTGCAATTTGTGTATCAAAGCTGGGAAAGAATGCAGGTGTCAGTGTAAAAGAAATGTGAAGTGTATAAGAGGAGTGTCAGTGTAAGAACAAAAGTGTAATGCTCAAGACTATGAGGCTCAAAGAATAATGCTGGAAGAGGGTGAATATACAGAGACTTTTTTTCGATAACTGTTAAGTTATGCCTACGTATCCTCTCGTGCAATGAGGAAGTCAGAACACCGTAGTTCGACTCAGAGAGACTGAAAGATGAATTGACTTGTGAACTGCTTACTTGTCTATGCTCAAGTGTATGACCTGTCTGGCTCAGGTGCAAACTGTCTTGCATTAGACGGAAGAAGCGAGTTCTCGTTTGTGAGTGAAGATGATGAGGAAAGAATCACGGAGGAGACGATTATTGTTTGTTTTTGTGTTTTCAATCTTTTATTGCTTTTTGTGTTTGTCATAAGAAAATGAGCTTAAGCCTAAACCAAGGGTTAGCAGACCCATCACATCCTCCCCCTGATTAGGGGTAATGAAAATACCTTAAGCATGAGGTAAACACCTCACACTTAATCACCATGATGTAGGATTAAGATCATTAACCTACTTGCAATTATTTAGATGTTTTTGAAGTTTTTGTTTAGTGTTAAGTAATGAGTTTAAGCCATAATCAAGGATTTAATGGACCCATTACACCATCCTAATAGAAGGATAATAGATGAGAACATTTAAGCTGAGGAAGGCTCCTCAACTTAATCTATGATTAGGGATTAACCTCATGACAAAACAAAGCCTTTATTAAATGGATTTTAGTTAATGATAAGATGAATAATTTATTTTTATGGTTTGTGAGACAACTTGAGGGGGACTTGTCCATTAACACTAGGGTTAGTCCTTCTTAACCAATTAAGGAAGAATTAGAACCCTAATGCAAGGCCCAAGTTACAAGTTTGATGTCTTGATGATTATTAGATGGATTAATTAAAGGAATTAAACACATTAAGGGTTTAACACTTAGGATTAAAATTATACACTCCATCCTAATAGAAGGATGCAAGCATAAGCTTAATCACAAAGCCTTAAAACCTTTAGGGTTTAGTCCTTGATTATAAGATGAGAAGAGAAGACTCAAAGATGACAAAAAGGCAAAAATAGTGGGGGGACTAATCAAACCCTAATTGTTATCATGCTTGGTTGTTCCTAGGGTTTATGAAGCTTGCAAGATATCTTCAAGAGAGAAGCCACCAGGAAAGAAGCAGATGAAAGGAGGAGGAAGCAGAGAGAATCAAAACAACTTGCTTCACTTAAGAAGACAAGTTGCTTGAAGAAAGAAAGTGAGGAGAGACCATGAATGAGCAAGCCCACTCCAATACAAAGATAAAATGCAGCAATGATGCATAAGAGAGATGAAGAGAGATTGTGAGAAGTGAATGCAAATTCACTTCCCAAAACAACTTACCACCTGAAAAGTTAGCAAAAGAAATGAAATGCAATGCAAATGAGATGAAATGTCATGATGCAAACCAAAGTCAGAAGCATAAACATGATGTTAATTATGCTAAGAGATGACGCAAACACATGTCAAGAGTTGTGGATGATCATACAAGGATAAGGATGCAAATGAAGCAAGCTTGAACCATAAAAGTTCAAGAAAGTTCATGAAATGCAATGAAGGTATGACATGTCAAATGGATGATGCAATGAAAATATTTTTGGGTTCTGAAAATTAATGAAATGCTTGACAAAAATTTCCAGAATTTTTTAATGTTTTTTACTATTTTAAATAATTCGTAAAAGATAAAACAAATAAAATTAAATAAAAATTAAATTATGAGAAGTATGCAAGATCCATGGCTGAGATTTAAACTGGTTTTGGAGGGAGTTGACCCGCGCCATATCCAATGGCTGTAATTCAAACTGACCAAATTAAACTAAACCAAATTAATTAATTTAATAAATTAGGATTAGGGTTTTAATGAGAGATCTGGTCCATTCAAACGCGCGGGAGTCAACACAAGTCAAACAGATCCATGGTCCACATTCAAACTGAACCCTAAACGTAATTAATGAACTAATGACTTTCAGGTGGCCGGAAATGACCTCCGGTCATCTTCTCCGGCCACACCTCTCCCTGAAAATTGCTATCTCTCTCTAAGCTTCTAACACTCAATTTTTCTGCCCATAAATGATCCCCATACATCATACATTAAGAATCATCAAACAAACAACATTTAAAACACATCAAAAGTGAGAATCGAATCAAAACAGTTCTAGGTCAAAAAATTTCAGAACACGAATACATACTCATTTCTCAACCATTTTCAAAAAAAAACACATCAACATGATCAGTGAAGCATAAAGAATCATTTAGTAACTTAAAAACAAGTTTCTGGAAAAAATGTTCTTGAGCTCACCTGAACTGGAGCTTTGATCTTTGGAACTTTCTGGCTGCTTCTTTGGTCCAAGATACCTTTAATGAACCCTCTGAGAAGCTTGCAATGCTCGTTTGGAATTTCTTTTGGCTGGTTTGAGAGATTGATGAAGTTCTGTTCAGGAGGGGTGGAAAATCGTGTTTCTGCTTGGGGTGGTTTCAGGGCCAAATGAGGATTGGGAAATGATCAGAGGAACATGGTGAATGGTTTTGTGAAGTTTGTTTTGATGTTTGATGCCTGTCTATTCAGTTTCGAAACAAAACGCATAAGGGGTGAGTTTTGGAAACTATGGCTTATGAGAGGCTTCAGCTTCCAAGATTATTTGAAATGTAATCCATGAGGCATGTATGTGAAGCTGTGATTGGTCAGAGAGTTGTTGCTGGCCTAGCTTGATTGGTATGGGCCATTTTGCATAAAGTCAACTTTTGTGTAAGAAGAGGTATGGGCTGGTTCAGTCAAGGTACAAGGGCATGGCTTGGCTCAGCATGCTTCAAGGAGAACCATGGAAATGAATTTGAGGTAATGCAGCAAGTGGATTAGGGTTTATGTGAGGTTTTGCAATTTTCACAAAGTTTGGCCCTTTTGTGATTTCTTGAAGCATAAGTTATGAAACTTGGAGATTCTTTGGTGCATTCTAATTTTTAGGTCATGGATTATGTTTGTGTAATGCATAGAAGTCCATTTGAAGTCACATTTTGCCTTGGCATGAGGTTTTGCAACTTTCCCTCTTTGGTACAAAAGTGAAAATTAAGTGATTTTGCCCAACTTTGACAAGCCATAACTTTTGATCCAAAATGAATTAGAATGAGTTCTTGTACTTTTTGAAAATGGGAGGATCCATTCTACAACTTTCATGACCAAAGTTTTCTCATTTGAGGCATTTTTGAATCAAAATGAGAAGGTTGAAAAACTTTCCCAAAATGGCAAGTTTTCATTACAAGTCACTTTCCCAAAAAGGCAACTTTACAAATGGATTGAAATTATTCAATTTTGTGAGCTTTTAACATCTTCTATGATCAAATAAAGATCATACACATTCAAAATGATGGAGAACACCCTTTGGTTGGGTCATTGGGGGCCTCAGATGCCCTGATTTTGCACTGACTTGCTTAAGAAGTCACCTTTTGATCAGATGCCTTCCCCATTGAATTTCTTCATGAAAATTGATATGCATGATCCTTATAACATATAGATACCAATAGAAACAATAATGACCAAAAAATTTGGAGTTATGGCCTCTGAAACCAAAACCCTAATTCTAGGTCATCTGTGCAGTTAAACCTGGCTCTGCTTCCATGCCTTGCTCAGTTCTTGTGATGCTTTTCCTTCCTTGATCTTGAGAGGATGTAACATGATGTTTGAACACACATGGACCTCTTTGAAGTGATTGAAGACCTTTGGAGTGGCTCAAATGGCTCTTGGATTGCTCAGACCACAAACCCTAGATGCAGATGACTTAGAAACAATGCAGTGAAGCAAGAGTGAAATATGAGATGCTATGATTGAACTTATGCACATGAAAAGATCACAAGCCATGGTGAAATGGGTGAGGGCAAATTTGGGGTGTTTACACATGGTTGGCAAGGGAAAAGTGCATAACAAAGTGGGAGAGTTACTTCACCATAAACCGCTCCCTCATGGATATCTGAAAGTGTCGGTTGATATTGTTTTAGATACAGATGCGGTACTACCTATGCCTGACTTGATTTCAAAGGTTGCATTGCTGCGAGATGCAATAGGTTCGTATGTTACATGGCCGTCAGATCTCATTTCCACAGATGATGAGGTATGTCGAAAACCATTATGAATCTCTTAGTATTCAAATGTCAATTCTGAACCATTATGAAAATCATTTTGAACCATTATGTACATTTTGTTTACATGGTAATGTTAAACTCCTACAAAACCTGCATCTAAGGATAAAGGGATTTTGTTGGAAAAAGAGTATGTTGCATCACAAAGAGAAGTACATTTAAAGTGTTATTCTAAGATCCAAATTCAAAAGTTTCATGATTTTCTACTTTATCTGACTTATATGATTGTTAGGTTCCTGCTCAAGCTTCACAACATGTCATCAGTAAGAAAAAGGTTCCTGCAAGGAACTTGCAGGCAAAAGGAGCTCTTGCACCTCACTTTCAGTTGTGTCTTGAGACACTTGTGGCAACATCAAATGTGATAGAAGGTGCTATTCTTCAAATAGATACAGACAGATTCGTTTTTGGTTTTCCTCATTCTGAGATAATCGGAAGAGAGGACATGGAGCAGATTTTCAAGCATCCTGAATTAGGAATCGATGTTATGCATGCATACATCTGATACTCCGATCAATCTATTATTTATTCAGTTGAACAATGATTTACACATTTCAATGAAAATATTCTAATGTTTATTATGTTTTTATTTAAGGTTCTTGTATGAAAGAATTATGCGTGGGACGCAATTGTCAAACAGATTTCGTTTCTTTTCTTGCACCCGTGTCAATGAAACAACAATTAGTTTGAATTCACTTTCAGTAAGAGACCACTTAATTGAGAGATTTACGATCATCAAAACAAAAACTTTGTTTTTTTTACCGTATAATACTGGACACGGGTAAGATTTTCATTCTAATCTTTGTATCTTTTGCGTAGAAATTATCCATCTAAAATTTTGTTATATTTTACAGTGGACACTGGTTGTTGGTTTCCAATGATCCTACAAAAGAAGTGGTTTATTATATGAGTTCATTGGAGCATGATTGGTCAACATATCCGAGTATGAAGGAAGTGGTTGATACGTAAGTGAGATTGTTCGAAATATTCGTGTGTATTTGTATATTTAATTATTTCTCTGAGATTGTTCTAAATTTACGTTTTTCTTTTATAGAGCTATACTAGTATACCGAGCACAAAGAGATGCTCGAGTAGCACGAACTAAAACAAACACTATTACATAGGTCTAAGTGGAGGTATATTAATTTTCACAATGTTGCTTATTAGTGATGATACTTGATAATACAAAACAACTATATATTAATTCTTTTTGTTTGTCTATGTGTAGTGTCCTTAACAGAAAAATGACATAAACTGCGAGTATTACGTTTTGAGGTTTATGAGAGAAGTCCTTCAAATGGATCGATTAGAGATTCTTATTCAGGTATGCATGGATTTATAACGTAGGATTTATTTTAATATTTATCAGATATGTCATAATTTATTATTTTAAACTAACTAATACATATTTTGTTTTGTTATGTAGTACTTTGATGAATACGTGTGTTCTCATTACACACCCTCAAAATTGCAAGAAATTATTGAGGAGTTGTATAGTTTTAGATTGAAATGGTATTAGTGGTATTAGTTTTGAGATGTAAATGACTTGTGGTTTATGTGATTTATGGGATTAGTGGAAATGGTTAATGAATCATACTAGAAATTGTTAGTGGAAATGTGAATTATACAGGTTTATTGAAATGACTTGAAATATACAGGTTTCTGCATAAAAAATGGTTAAAATGAGATTTTTGTTTAAAATCATTAAAATTATAAGTATAGAAAAGACAGCGCTTTTTAGAAAAAGCACTGCCTATAGTCCACAAAAGAAAGCGCTTCTTCTAAAACGCGCTCTCTAAAGGTATAGAAAAAATTCATTAAAATTATAGGTATACATTAGAGAGCGCTTTCAAAAGCGTTGTCTTAGGGGGACAAAAGAAAGTGCTTTTTCCTCAAAAAGCACTCTCTAAAGGTATATAAAAAAATTCGTTAAAATTCTATACGTATACATTAGAAAACACTTCTAAAAGCGATATCTAAAGACCCACTTTAGAGATCGCTTTTTAAAGGTAAAGCGCTTTCTAAAGTAGGCATTTAGTCGCGTTTTTTCCTTAAAAAATAGCATTGTCTTTATCTACGGCAGCGCCACCTTAGACAACACTATTAAAGGAAAAAAACGCTGTTATAGCCCTTGTTTGGCATAATATTCATGTTTCATTTAGGTTAGATTTTCAATATTCAACGTGCCTTTATAACGAATATCCCTTAGGTTTCATGCGGATCCTTTAGGTTTCCGTCGGTCAAGAAGAAAATCGAGGTGAATTTTTATTTTACATGTCCAAGTCTCATGCAAGATGCTATAGATTTGTTTTTCAATATGAATTTTTATTTTCTACACTTGGAATCCATCCAAGAAATTTGTTTAACGAGTGTTTTGATAGTAAAATATGATTACAATCCACCTCAGTTTTACTATAAAACTGAGGTGCATAATTCTTTTTTTTTCAAATACAGTATTTACATAGAATATTAAAATAACTTGTTTACAACAAATCTTCAATGATATCTAATTTTTTTTTGCATACCTATTAAAACAATAATTATTTTTTGCACTGGCAATCTATCAATTGAGTTCTATCTTCAAAGGTTGAGCTCCCTCCTTTGTTGGTTAAGCTCTATTATTTGTTTTAGCAATAATGATTTTCTACACTTGCAACTTATCCTCTGACTTGCTTCTTTGTTTTGGGTACTGGAATTTCCTGAATAGCATTGACTTTGTCAAGATCAAGCTCAATTCCCTTTTAACTGACAATGAAGCCCAAGAGCTTCCCTGAACAAACACCAAAAAGGTACATTTGTTAGGATTCAAGCGGAGTTTGTATTTTCTCAAACGTTGGAATAACTTAAACAAATATTCCACATGTTCTTCTTCAGTTTTGGATTTAGAAATCATGTCATTGACATATACTTCTATTCATTTATACATCATGTTGTGGAAGAGAGTTGCCATGTGTAACACCCCAAATCTACCCGGCGGAAAATCATAAATCAGAGTTTCAAAATTCAACAATAAAACAGGATGCTACATTTTTTTCAACTTTAACAAGTTCATTTAATTTCATGAACATCGATACATAACACTTCAAATAGGATGAAACTATAATGTCAACTCTTATTCAATTCCTTGAAACAATACAACTTTTACAAATAGGCAGCGGATCCACAAAATATTCAACTGTGCATCAGTTAACAACTTTTTCAACCTAACAACTTAGTAATAACATGTTTTTCATTGAGACAACTTAAAATAACAACAACTAAATATAACAACAAAACAATTAAGCGTTCATCCCCCCGAGTGTTACGTATCAGAGCGACAACACCGACTTTACTAAGAAAGTAAGCAACGCTAATCTGGAATACCTGCACGTTACCAATCAAGGTAACATTCAACAACAGAAAGGGGTGAGATATCGAACCATATAAACAAGAGTATGATAATTAATATGCTAGATAGAATTATACAATTTTCATACTATCCCACAACAACATCTTACCAATCACCCCAAACTATCAACATGTTTTATCACCTTAATTCACACATCAACATAATCAATTCCAACTATAAACTTAGCATGGACACCTTCCCCAACTTCGACGAACATATACAACATACTCAACTTCTTCAATATCAACATAATCTACTTTACGAACATAAACATGTAAACAACTCAGGCAACGTAATCATACATTCAACTAATTCAACATAATCACATAATTAACTTAGCAACATAGTCATATAATCAACTTAGAAACATAATCATATAATCAACTTATCCAACATCATCATATAATCAACTTATCCAGCATGAACCACTTACTCCACATAATCAACTTAAACCACATAATCCACTTAAATCTACATACACAACTTATTCAACTTGAGCAACATACACAACTTATAAATGTAAGCAACAAGAACAACTTTAACAGCTCGGCAACATAAACAACACAAACAACATAATTAATGCGACACAGAATGTGACTCGACTGTGCATATGCATGTGGTACCATTGGAGTAAAACTCCCAACTTAAAATATACCAGGTTATCGAGGTATCTGCAAGGCATAAGCCTTCAACTTAATAAATTTGCCAATCCAGACCAACGTGGTGAGCATCCGCTCCAACTTAGAAATGCAGTGTATGCCATGATACAACGACTCAACACATCACAACAATCAACTCCAACAACATACAACAAACAACATCGCAACTTTAATTCAACACCGATTCAACTTTGGCCATAGGCCTACAACTTTCAACGTTGGTCATACGACCTACAACTTGAATATCAACATTGGTCTTACGACGTACAACTCAAATAATCAACATGGGTCCTTCGACCCTTAACTTAAAATGCTCCCAAACCGGGACAGAACAACATACGCAACTATAATAGAAAATACACACATTTAACACTAATTAACAAAGTACACCGACTAAAATCACTTATTTATTATTTCGAACAAACTCACCAATGTTCGTTAAATTCCGAACAACTAATTTTTCCATTTAAATCGACACTACTTAATTTTCTGCTCACACTACTGATAACTTCCACTTATTCTGTTAAATTCTAATTTACTAATATCTGCATTTCTCTGCTACTATCTCTTAACTGTTATCGACTTCAATTCTGCTGCAATGCCATTACCTGCTAAATTTCATATTCTGGTTAAACCTACTACTGTTTTCTGCTTAACTGCTTAATACGATGCTAATTTAAAACTGTCTTCATATGGTTCGTATTATATGTAATTAAATCCCAAACTTCATTACCAATCATATTTCCTTCTAAGTCTACTAATTATATACTTTAGTTTTAAGCATATAATTTACTAGGATTATTTATTAAAATTAATTCAGAGTTATTTGTAAGGCTAATAAAGAAATACTACAAAATAAAATAAAAGTCCTTCCCAAAATGACAGGGTGGCCTGCGCCATACTTGAGTGGTTTAGGCACATGGCCTGCGCCATCCTGTATGGCCTGCGCCATGCATTTCTTTTCCACATGTGGCCTGCGCCATACTTCCTTTGACAACGGGTGGTCTGCGCCACTCTCTACCTAGGGGTTCCGTCCCCAATTCTATTTTGATTCCAACAATCATTTAGACCACAACAAAATTAATGAATCGATTATAAAATCATTACAGTAACTTAATTTCTTTTCACGACAAATTCAAATCACCAATCAACATCAACTCAACATTCAACAGCATAAAAATCACGTAATCCCAATCCCGCATAATAATTATCATAATCCCGAGTATAGAGTTCGAATCCCACCCTTACCTTAATCGATGACCGCTTCGAATCTCCGATCGAATTTCCAACCCCTTTGCATATGTGGCCCTTTTCCTCTCCTATTTCATCCATGGAGATTAGAAATACGAACACGCTGCCATTGAGTTCCTATATTGACCAAAATTCAGCCTTCATCACCATCAATCCCGTAACTACTATTTGACCAATTTCCAGCATGAACTTCCAAACTTCAAATGCGTTTTTTTCCTTCAATACAGAACTTTTTGACACAAAATTATATATCAAATCGAAGGGAATTTTGTAAGCTTTCCAGAAATTCAAGAATCTCTTTAATCAGAATTACGAGTAAAAAGTTATCACCTGTTTAGTGGAAGCTGTACCGAATGTGCGAAAATTAAGATATGAACATGAATCCTTCTTTCTCCTTCTTTTCTCCCAAGCTGTTTTCTCTCCTCTAAAACCTTTATTTTTCTCTAAGACTTTTTCCTCGTTTTCCCTAATTTCCACGATTCTCTTTTCTCAACTTCTACTGATTCCAACTTCTCCTCTTGACTAATTCTCCTCTTTATTTTTCTTTTTATTATAATAATAATAATAATCAAATTATAACTAATGGGCCCAACCGCAACACCCCCTTAATTGTTATTTCCAACACGGTTTCAAGCCCACTAATTAAATCCATTACAACAACGATAATATTAACTCCAATATTATTTCTACGGCTTCCGACTTATTTTTCTGACTTAACGACTTAATTCACCACAACACCAAAATTTAATTTAATAATTCACTATATAATTACTTTCTCCGGACTTAATTAGATTATCTTCCGATTATTAACCAAATGGTCCAACGACCTGATCGACATATCCCACAATAAACGAAGATACTTCATATCGTCTATGACAACTTATATCAACTTAATTAATCAATTCAACTTGAACCAACTTATGAACATCAACAGAATATTCTGATATTTCAGAAATCAACTTAAATCAACTTCAAATACACAAAACATCGCAAATCAACACAACACAAAATACACTTATATTTAATTAAATAATTAATTAAATAAACGGGCGTTACACCATGGCCCTTTGATAGGTTGCTCCTGCATTTTTTAGACTGAAAGGCATTACTTTTAGCAAATATTTTCCCCATGGTGTAATGAATGAGGTTTTTTTACATGTCTCTAGGTGCCATTATGATTTTATTATATCCAAATAAATCGACCATGAAAGAAAATACTTTGAATTTTGCAGTGCTATCAACTAACATGTCAATGTGTGGTAATGGAAAGTCATCTTTTGGACTAGCTTTGTACAAGTTCCTGTAGTCTACGCACATTTTGACTTTACCATCCTTTTTCAGAACATGCACAATGTTATCCAACCACCGTGGGTATTCAAACGTGGCAAGGAACTCCGTGTCAATCAGTTTTTACACTTCTTCCTTAATTTTGATGGTCATATCTGAGCGAGTTCTTATCAACTTCTGCTTGATTGGTGGACATTTTGGCTTCAAAGGCAAGTGGTATTTCACAATATCGGTGACCAACCCTGACATATCTTGGTAAAACCAAGAAAACACATTCGGGAAGTCTTTGAGAAGCTTTATCATTTCTTCTTTGATGGATGGACTAAGTAGCGCCTCAATTTTGACTTCTTTTATGTCTTGTTCAGAACCAAGGTTGATCACCTCTACTGGCTATTTATAAGGCTGAATGGCTTCCTCCTCTTGTTTAAGAAGTCGGGAAATCTCATCCAGAATCTCTTTATTCTCTTCATCTTCAACTTTAAATACCAAAACTCATAGTTGGGAGAGGACATTGGGTCATGTATTTCAACGGGGTTTTTGATAATTAATTTGCACAATGTGATTGATGCTGGTTTTTGAAAACAGATAAATGCAAGAGTGTGTGCAGACATTTTGAAAGTGTTTATTATTTTTCTGTTTTATTTTTCAATTGCCATTTTTCGAAAAAGCAAAAATTAAAAAATAATAAAGAAAATATGGAGTTGAAAATGACATCTTTATTTATCAATTCTTGAAACAAAGGCCCGATAAATAAACTCTTTTGCCTTGGGTAGAGCAAAGAGGAAATTTGTTTGATGAAATAGGTAAAAAAAAGTGATGAATTTAGGATGTGTATTTGATCTGGAATGATGTATGAGTTTCCTGTTACAATGTGTTGTTGTTGTATATGATTTCATGATGAATTGATGGGGGAAATGGGACTGTGTAGAATGGAATTCATGTGGAAAATTGGGTAATTTTGGTGCAGAACTCGTAAACAACAGAAAAACTGATGTTGGCGCGTGAATAACCGATTACTCAATATGAGGTAACCGGCTACCCTTTGAAAATTTGTGCTTTTTGGCCTGTGATAGAGGTGATAACTGGTTACCCCGTTTTAAGTAACCGGTTACCACTGAAACAAAAATGTTTTTGAAAACATTAAAAATTTGAAACTTTTGATCTGTAAGTCCGATTTTAGTGTCGTTCGAAGCATCAGAAAGATGACATTATGAACTTTATATGTTGATAATTACGGGATGGTTTAACTTTTGAACTTTATATGTTGAAACGTAAAATTGATTTTTGGGATAATTACGGGATGGTTTATATGTTGATAATTTGATGTTCTGATGACTGATCTGGTGTTATTATGATGTATATGATGATGTACCATTGGAATTTGTGTGACTATGAGGTGTTTAGTTGAAGTATATATGATATATGGTGATTGATAAAATTAAAATATAAATGAATGATGAAAATGTGATGACTTATGTTGATAATTATGACGGTGTTGTTGCATCATACATTCATGGCATATTATGTTGGGACTTCGGTCCAATGTTAGCTTCAATCCCATTGTGTGGATTGAAGTGATTATGTTGATTGTGTTGTGCTCCTTTGTAGAGGGTTAATGACCCGTGTCCATTTATGTTGATCGGTACCACATGCGTATTCTGATGTTGTTGCACTTCATACTAAATGGCATTGCATATGAATGGTGTAAATTATGATTGATTGTATTTGCGTTATTGATGATGTTGGTGTTGTCCTATTTATGTTGTTTTTTTTAATATATTTTATGATAAACTGTCAATACTCAACCTACCCGTTTGAATGTAGCCTCCATATGGGTAACGTGCAGATAATCAAGATTAGCTTGTGGTGCTTGAAGAGTTAACTTTGGAGTCAATTTTTATTTCTGTTGTTCAGAGGGTGTTCTACTCTGGTTATATAACATCGGGTCGGGAACATTGTGAACCTTTGAGTTATATTTTATTTTGTTAAGTTGACTATTTGTTATGATTTATTTTAAGATTGTGTTAGAGTTTTGATTTTGTTGAAATAAAAATATTTTCGCTGCGATGTTCGAATTAAAATGTTGAAAAACTTGTGTTACGGAGCAGGATTATTATTGCGATGTTTAAAGAAGCAAACATGACACCTTTATATGTTGCACTCTAATTTAAATGATTATTTTATCGCGTATTTTCTATGGGGTTAGAAGGGTGTTACATAGTCCGACCCATGAAAATCATAGGCCCGGTGGGCTGAGGCAAAAAGACAGAACCGTATTTTTATTTATAAAATTAACAAGCCAATCTGCATTAAAATAGAGAATTTCTTATCCTACCTTATGGGGTGGAAAAATACATATAGAAAATCCAAAATGCCCCTCAGATTCCAGAGATACATCTCCAGACGCACCTTGTCTTAAGTCAAAACATTAACTGATTCTGAGATGCAACTCCGAAATATTTCAAAACACATCCCATGTTTCCTTCTTTGAAATGCCCATTTTAAACATTTAATAATCTGAAGATGCATCTCTGTTTAAGGTTTACGGAGATGCATTTTCGTAACCAACCAAAACACTGCAAGTTGAGTTAGTTTTATGCTTACTCATATGAAAATGACTATTTATAAATATTAAGGCCTCTGTTATGTGATGAGCATTAAACCATATAATTGATATGTAAAAAATGACATATAAAAATCCAAATGATCAAAATAAGTCATCAGCCGATACACAATGAAGTCAAAATACACAATAAAACTGAAATAAGTCAAAATAAAATATAATTGATAGTAAATCCAAAGTACAAATACTATCTACTAATGCATATCCTGGACAAGATCTCCTTGGGATCCTTTATCCCTCGTCCTCCGATGTTGTCTCCGATACATATGTGTCTATCGTGCCTCCGTCAAAATAACATCTAGGACCTCCCTCACCACAGAACCATCAAGAAAGATACCTCAGTCAATGACTGTCTGTGCAATCTCCAAAATTTGATGACATCTAAGCAAGACATAAGAGCATGATCTAACTGTGTATGCTTCTCCTCTAGTATCTCTTAATGAGATGACCTCGTTGGATCTCATGTGTAACACCCTCCTAACCCAATATAATATTCTCGATAAATAAACTGAAATCATCAGAGTAACTCATAGAAGGTGTCACATTTCTTTATAAAACATCACTCCAAAATATTATATTAAAAATATTCTTTTCTCTAAAAATCAAAACTATCGCAGCAGAATCATATATTCAAAACATTTCCCTCTTATCTCATTAAAACATAAAGACCTTTTTGGTCAAAGTCAATAATTATCATCATTCTTAATTCAACATTTAACAACTCATAATAACAAAGCGACAATCCAATCATATAAGCGTTCTATCCCCCCCCCCAATGTTACATCTATCAGAGCAAGACACCAGACACTCTAGAATTAAGCTATACAGCTTCCAACTAAGACTTCACGCACCGCGAATTCAACTCGGATATCTGAAAGTTACCCACAAAAGAGGCAACATTTCCAAGTAGGCAGAGTGAGAAATCACAATTCATTATAGTAATATAAGGAAAAGGAAAATAAATAGAACAAGTACAATAACATCATAACATCATCAACAAAATCTTCATAACATCATCACCATTTCATCATTGATATGCAATGTCAACTATAATGAAATGCTAAGAATACATGTGGTACTGATTTTCTCCATGCGATGGACACTGGCCATCAACCCTCCACAAGGGAGCACAACATAATCACAAAATCACCTCAATCCACACAATGGGATTGAAGCTACCAATAGGCCGAAGCTCCATCATAAAATGCTATGAAATGAAATGATGTTAATTCACCTCAATTCATCAAAATTAACATATGCATCATTCATTTCATATTCAACAATAATCATCATATAATCATGTCTTTCATCATGACAACACATCGACAATACTTCTTTATTGATAATACAACAAAATAACTCCTTTGATCAACAAGACAACAAAACAACTTCTTTCATCAACAACAACAAATCGTCAATTTACAATAAAATCATGTTTATAAGCATAAAAACAATTCCAACAATATAACAAAACAACTTCTTTTATCAACAACAACAACAACAACAACAACAAATAATCAATTTACAATAAAATCGAATTTATAAGCATAAAACCAATTCCAACAATACAACAAAACAACTTCTTTTATCAACAAGACAACAAAATAACTTCTCTCATCAACAACATCAAATCATCAATTTATAATCAACCACGTTTATAATCATAAAACCAATTCAACTTTTTCTAAATATTCAGCACTGAAAAATGTCTCACATCACTCATTTTATTTCATCAAATTAAATTTCATCTCGTTAGCTTTCCAACGCTTCAAACGGGACCTCAATCGGAGTCACGGATCAAAAGTTATGAATTTTTCAAAAATAAAAATTTGTCTCAGTTACAGTGTTAACCGGTTAACGCATATGGTTAACAGGTTAACACTTCAATTTTTCTGCCAAAACGTACATTTTTTCACTGGTTAACCGGTTAACGCCTGCGTATCAGCAAATTTTCTGTTGTTTTACGAATTCTACACTAAAACCCTCAAATTCTTCATACGAATTTTACCCCATTGAACCCGAAAACTCCTTCCAATCAAACATCAAACATATACATCAATAATGCATCAAATCAAACATCAAATACACCATTCTAAATCATCTTATCAATCCTAATTCATCAATTTATACTCTTATAACTCAATCTATGTCATTAAACCTAACAATCACCCAAAATCACCCAAAACATAATCTATTCACAATCCAAATCCTATAAAACTATAATAAGTTATGAAAACTCCCCATACCTTAGAGAATTCCTTAGTTTGACACTCTTCTCCAAAACTTTTAGCAATCCTTTAAGACTTTAAGCTTCCTCTTCTCTTCCTCAGAGCTCTTCTTCACAAAGACACGAAAAATAATAATTTTGATTGTATTCTCCTTCTTTGGTAGAAGACCCGTGCGGACGCACGGGTATAAAAGAAAATATGAGATATAGTATTAGATATATTGATAGTTGAATTACATTTAAATATATATTAAAAGTGTGTTTGGATGTGGTAATTGAGAATATTTAAGGAATTCAAAATTTTAGGTAATTCAAATGATTCAATTTTAAATTTTTTTGTTTGTATAGAATATTAAAATGATTCATTTAAAAAAAAATTGGAGCAATTTTTAAAAAATTTGGGTCATAAAATAAATATGATAAATAGGAACCAATTTATGATTTTTGAAAATTCAAAGGACCAATTTGTAAAATTTGAAAATTATTAAGGATTTATTTTAATTTTTTGGAAATTTTGGGGGTGAATTTGAAAATTTTCATAAAATATGAGGACTATTTTGTAAAATTTGAAAATTTAATAATAAACAATTTAATTCATATTATGTATAGAGTGATGAAGCAATTTGAAATTCTTTACTTTTTTGTGTCATTTTAAATTCCTTAAATTTAACTTAAATAAAATACTCCATAAATTTACATCATTTTAACGGTTCTCCATATTTTTTATCCAAACAATAGATTTTGATCAAATCATTTCAAATTCTCTCAAAAAATTATTTTCTCTCATTAAAATGTTTCATCCAAACACACCATAAAAGTAATATTTATGCATGTTTTTTTGTTTGGATGTAAATGATTGTATTTCGTATAACTTTACGAAGTATCTCAATCACATTTTAAACATTAAAGTGAAAAGATTGAAATACATAATAATCAAGATTTTAAACTTCTCATTTTTAGAGCAATAATTATGAATGATTTTTTATTTGAATTTAATTAGTTGTGTCTTGTGTCACTTCATAATTTTTTTTATAAAACAATGAAAAAATAGAATCTAACTAATTGTTTTCTGTGTCGTATCATTGAAAGCAATTTAATTAGTCGTGTCTCGTGTCACTTCAGAAATCGTTTTATAAAACAGTGGAAAAAATATAATCTAATATTTATGCATGTTTTTTGCGTGAATCTAATTAATAGTGTCTTGTGTTATAATATTCATTCATTGTAATAATCTAAACCATACTTATCGTGAAAACTATGAGCGAAAAAGAATTTACATCAATAAGTAATACTCTATCTTTGTATGTTAACATTTTTGTATGAATCTCTCATAATCATTTCAATACAAATGGTCGCCAATGAGAACTAAGTATTCCAAAGAAATACACTCTCTCGATGTAAATCTCAGCTATACAACATAAATGAATGATCAATGAAAATGTCTCAACCTTAACACAAGAAGACTGATGAAACAAACACATTAATAAGTGAAATTGGTGTGTATTTAATTTTGACATCGACAAAACATATCATTGACAATTTAGTGTTTTCTGTTGAAAGTGCTGTTAAATTGCAGTATTTTTCATTCTGCAACAGCAGTAACCGGTTACCCTCTGGTGAGTAACCGGTTACCACTGCCAAAAACAGAAAAATAACTGAATTTAACAGCATAACACTTTAGTTGTAGTTTTATATTTTTTGTTCTCTCAAGTGTATTCATTGTATCCAATATATACTGTTTGTAAATTCCAATTGAAAGTTAATGCCAAATTGAATTCATCCAAATTACTCTCTCTTCTCAAATTCTCTTTCTCTCTCAATTTCATCTTCTTCCCCAAATTGATTTTTCCACCATTGTTACACCTTCACTTTCAAATTCTGATTTTTGTGGTTTATGTTTGTTCCAACATTTGGCATCAAGAGCTTCGGTTATTGATCCGATTCCGCTGCAACAATGGCTACCATTTCCAATGATCGAATTCCCACAAATCTTCCAATTCTTGATTCGAAAAATTACGACAAATGGGCGAAGCAAATGAAGGTTCTATTCGGTTATCAAGAAGTGCTTGAGATTGTCATCAATGGAGTCACGCCATTGGGGGAACAAGCTACCGATACGATTAGGGCTACACACAAAGAAGAAAAGAAGAGGGATTACAAAGCCTTATTCTTGATTCACTCTTGTGTGGATAACGACAACTTCGAGAAGGTTGGTGATTGTGA
Organism: Lathyrus aphaca; assembly: GCA_963966055.1. NCBI lineage: Eukaryota > Viridiplantae > Streptophyta > Magnoliopsida > Fabales > Fabaceae > Lathyrus > Lathyrus aphaca. The sequence goes on along the minus strand of OZ014522.1, from coordinate 138,333,685 downwards.
ATCCGCGAAGCAAGCGTGGGAAATATTGGAGAAAGCTTATGCCGGTGCCGCGAAAGCGAAGGTGGTAAGGTTACAAACTTACAAGCGTCAATTTGAGCTAACGAAGATGGAAGACAAAGAAACGATCAACGACTACATTACGCGCATTACTCGGTTAGTCAATCAAATCAAGTCTTGTGGCGAAACGATCGTAGAGCAGAATGTTGTATCGAAAGTGTTGCGTTCGTTAACATCGCGGTTCGATAACATTGTGGTTGCTATTGAAGAATCAAAGGATCTAACGACTATGAGCAAGGATGAGTTGCAAAGTTCGTTGGAGGCGCATGAGCAAAGGATGGATGAGAGATGTGTCGAAGCGAAAGCGGAGATCGCTTTGCAAGCACGTTTGAATGAGAAGAGCAAGAGGTCGAAAGGAAAATTTGTAGCTAGAGGTAAGCCAAATTTTCAGAATTTTGGTGCAAACAATTCTCAAAATTCGAAGGGTTCGATGTATGAAAAGGGTGAGAGCAGCTCCAAGGAGAGTGATCGTAGTAGCGGTTTCAAAAAGGATTGGAGTAAGGTTCAATGCTTTAGGTGCAAAAAGCTTGGACATGTTCAATCGAAATGTTATGCAAAATTGAACAAGACTCGCGATGATGAAGCCAAGGTTGCTAGAGAAGAGGTGGAGGATGAAGACACCGTTCTAGTGATGATCACGGAGGAGAAAAGTGGCATTGTGGATGTTCCGGACAGCAGCTACTGTCATGACAGTTCGCGGGACAGCAGCTGTACCGTTTCGGAAAGTGGTAGAAAAATGTGCTCGGATCGAGATGCATTGGTTACCGTACGTGATGGAGTTCAAGGTAAAGATGAATGGTACTTGGATTCCGGTTGTTCAACACATATGACGGGTCGTAAGGATTGGTTTGTGCAAATCAATCAAGCGACAAAGAGCAAAGTCAAGTTTGCCGACGACACTACTTTAAGCGCGGAAGGGGTTGGAGATGTTTTGATCGGAAGGAAGAGTGGAGGCTTTTCAAGGATCAAAGATGTCTTGTATATACCGGGAATTAGGTGCAATCTTTTAAGTATTGGCCAATTGCTTGAAAGAGGGTACTTAATTCGGATGGAAAACAAGATGATGCGTGTTTTAGATTCAAAAGGTGTGTTGATTCTAAAAGCGCCGATGGCTGCCAATAGAACCTTTAAAGTTGAGTTAAGGGTTATGGAGCATCGTTGTTTGGCTACCGCGGCAAGTAGAGAGGAGTGGCTATGGCATTACCGTCTTGGTCACCTTAATTTTAGGGATCTTAAGATGTTGCAACAAAGTGGTATGGTAACGGGGCTGCCACTTATTAGTATTCCGACAGAATTGTGTGAAGAATGTGTGACATCCAAGCAACACAAGAATGTGTTTAGCAAGGATGCGGGTCGGAGAGCTAAAGGCCTACTTGAGGTGGTGTATTCCGACGTTTGTGGACCGATGCAAGTAGAGACTTATGGCGGCAATCGATACTTTGTTACGTTCATTGACGATTTTAGTAGGAAACTTTGGACCTATCTTATCAAGAGAAAGGATGAGGTGTTTGGTGTGTTCAAGAGTTTCAAATCCTTGGTGGAGCGTCAAAGCGGCCGGAAGCTCAAAGTTCTCAAAACGGATGGTGGAGGTGAGTATACCTCTAGTGAGTTTGGGAATTTTTGTGACCTTGAGGGTATTGTGCGTGAGGTGGTGCCTCCATATACGCCTCAACAAAACGGGGCTGCCGAGAGGAAAAATCGTACAATAATGAACATGGTGCGTAGCATGCTTTGTGGGAAGAAGTTACCTAAGGAATTGTGGGGTGAGGCCGTATCTACGGCTACCTACTTGTTGAATAGGTGTCCTACTAAGAAGCTGCAGAATATCACACCCGAAGAGGCTTGGAGTGGTTTCAAACCTAGTGTGGATCATTTGCGCGTTTTTGGATCGATTGCGTATCGTCACATACCGGATCAACTTAGAAAGAAGTTGGACGATAAAGGTGAAAGGTTGATACTTGTTGGATATCATTCTACTGGGGGATACAAGCTGTTTGATGAGAAGAATCGGAAGATCGTGATAAGCCGGGACGTGCTGTTTGATGAAGTGAAAAATTCTGCAGCAACAGCAGTAACCGGTTACCAACCGGTGAGTAACCGGTTACTGCAGAAAAATCAGCAACATCAGTTTTTTGAATTGGCTGATCCGGAGGCGTCCGATTCCGCTGTACCTGCACCTACAGCAGCTGAAAACAATGTTGTTCATGAAGGTAGACCTGTGAGGCAAAGAGCTATGCCTCAAAGACTCCGAGACTATGAAAGGTTCCTAGATACCGAAGTGAATAACGATGGTGATTTTGTTCATTTCGCACTTATGGCCGAATCTGAACCGGTAAATGAGGAGGAAGCCTTAAGTGATCCTAAATGGATATGTGCAATGAAGGAGGAGCTGGAATCTATTGAGAAGAATGGTACTTGGGAGTTGGTCGATTTACCGCTTGGAAAGAAACCGATTGGTGTGCGTTGGGTCTATAAAGTCAAAGCAAATCCTAAGGGTGAAGTGATCAAGCATAAAGCTCGATTAGTGGCCAAAGGGTTCTTGCAACGTGAAGGCATAGACTACGAAGAGGTATTCGCACCGGTGGCTAGACTAGAGACTATTCGTTTGGTTGTTGGGATGGCACATAGCAACAATTGGGTGATCTACCAAATGGATGTGAAGTCGGCGTTTTTGAATGGTCCTCTTGATGAGGAAGTTTATGTGGGGCAGCCACCCGGTTTCGTGATTAAAGATCAAGAGAGGAAGTATTACAAGCTACATAAGGCGTTGTATGGTTTGAAACAAGCTCCAAGAGCTTGGAACAAACGCATTGACGGCTTTCTTATTGACATCGGCTTCAAGCGATGTGTATCCGAACATGGTGTTTATGTGAGGTCGGATACGATTGATGGTGTTATCATACTTTGCTTGTATGTTGATGATCTCTTGATTACGGGCAGCAATGAAAAGTGCATTTCAAGGTTCAAAGGAGAGCTCATGAGTGAGTTTGAAATGACGGATCTTGGTGTGATGAGTTACTTCCTTGGCATAGAGTTCCACAAGTCAAAAGCGGGGCTGCTTATGCATCAAAGGAGGTATGCACTTGATATATTGAAAAAGGTTGAAATGGAGCATTGCAACGCTTCTAATACACCGTGTGAAGCAAGAGTGCAGCTGTCCAAAAGTGAGGATGAGGATGATGTAGATCCAACACTTTACCGGAGTTTGATTGGATCGTTGAGGTACTTGTGCAATACGCGACCGGATTTGGCTTTTAGTGTCGGTATTGCTAGTAGATTCATGGAGAGACCTAAGGTATCACACTTGGCAGCGGTTAAGAGAATCCTTAGATACGTGAAAGGTACTCTTGGTTGCGGAATTCTATTTCCCGCATCGGATATGGGACGCAAATGTACTTTACTAGGCTACACCGATTCCAATTGGTGCGGAGATAAAGATGATCGAAAATCAACGGCGGGCTACATCTTTATGTTCGGTAAAACACCAATCTCTTGGTGCTCCAAGAAGGAACCGGTTGTAGCACTCTCTTCTTGTGAGGCGGAGTACATTGCGGCTTCGTTGAGTGCGTGCCAAGCTATGTGGCTTATGAATCTAATGAAGGAATTGGGATGTGGTGATGATGTTACTACATTGTTGGTGGATAATGTTTCCGCGATTAATCTTGCGAAGAATCCGATTGCACACGGAAGGAGCAAGCACATCGAGATGCGGTTTCATTACTTGAGAGAATTAGTCGGTGACGGAAAGCTTAGATTGAGCTATTGCCGAAGCGAAGACCAAGTTGCGGATTTGTTGATGAAGGGTGTGACAAATGAGGTGTTCAAGAGACTGGTGAAGAGCTTGAACATGCTGGACTTGGATCAACTAAAGTGAGGTGGTGTGTTGAAAGTGCTGTTAAATTGCAGTATTTTTCATTCTGCAACAGCAGTAACCGGTTACCCTCTGGTGAGTAACCGGTTACCACTGCCAAAAACAGAAAAATAACTGAATTTAACAGCATAACACTTTAGTTGTAGTTTTATATTTTTTGTTCTCTCAAGTGTATTCATTGTATCCAATATATACTGTTTGTAAATTCCAATTGAAAGTTAATGCCAAATTGAATTCATCCAAATTACTCTCTCTTCTCAAATTCTCTTTCTCTCTCAATTTCATCTTCTTCCCCAAATTGATTTTTCCACCATTGTTACACCTTCACTTTCAAATTCTGATTTTTGTGGTTTATGTTTGTTCCAACATTTTCAATAGCCAAAAATTCTAGTGTGGCATACAAATCTATCGTATTATAAAATGATGTCATTAGAAATTTAATAGTTTTATGATTTGTTCATCATTAAAATATGAAAATCCCTACGTTCGCACGAGTCAAACAATTAGAATATATAGAAAATTGATTTTTTTAATATATTAAAACAATTAATTTATTAATGAATTTGAAATAAAAAATAAAAAATTACTAATTACTAATTATGAATAAATGGATTGAATAATTAATGAATACATTGGATGGTGAACTATTAAATGGAATTGCTATCATAACACTTAGTTTATTGGAATAAAAAAGTAAATCTTCATTGTACTCTATATAAACGATCACCTTTTATGATCCATATTCACATTACTTAAATATGTCTAATAATAGTCCTCCCTGTATTCTATATAAATAACCTTCTTCAATGGTATACCTATCAACCTTAACTTAAATCCATATTAAAACAGTTAAGTGAGATTTATAGAGCTATCCCAATCCTCAGAAAAGACATTATAAAATAAAGCAACCATCAATCGTTGTATTATCCGCCTGGGCAATACCATTGTCATTTGATAAAGAAAGCCACAAATTACTATATAATCATAGAAAACAAAAAATAATAATAATAATAAAACTCATTAACCATATAATTATATTATATTTACATGGTTTTTTTTGTTTATTTCTCTTTTTTTTTTTCATTTTGTTTAATATATTACTATATTAACAGGTTGGAATAGATACATTTTAATTTATAACATTTATTTTGTTATAAACTTGTCAATATTTATAAATAAATGTTAACTAATTATTCATTTTAATTATTAACCATACTATTATTTACTTAAAAGTATCAATTAAGTTGGATTAACTTAACCTCTTTTATATTCTTTTTTAAGCAGCAAAAAGAAACTTGTGTGGATTAACTACATCACTACCATTGTGTTAACAACTTATTTTTTTAATTCTATCAGCAATTCAACATTGGCAATCCACTATTTTTTAGAACTAACAATTATTACATGGAAAGGACAATAAATTATTAGGATTCATGATAGAAACAATCTAAACTTCATGACTGAAACAAACTAAATTTCAGTTGGTTAATATTATTTCAGTTATGATTTGAACCAAATAACCACTTTCTCTTATCTAAAATGACTGATGAGTGGAAGACTCTGTAACGCAGACTGCAACAACACATTAATATCATGAATTCCCTCCGACACAACCAACAAAATATGACATGTGGATGCTAGGAAAAAAAAGCTAGAAAGATTCTTTTTAGCATCACAACACAATCAAATTGATCGGACACATCGGTCAATAATAAGTTAAAAATAAGACAAATAATCTTCATGATTATATGCAATTCAGCATTAAAGACATGTTTCTTAGAACTAATAATTATTACATGTGATGTTAATAAATAACACTAACGGCATAAGACATGACACTTACAAAATAGATTTTCTATACACAACAATTAGAAAATAGCAGACTCAAAACAAACCAAACACTTTAATATACTACAAAATATAACTTGTTATCTAATCACCCCATAACAGACACCAATTATGCAAAGTTTCCAAACAAAAACATTACAAAGGACAGAAATCTAGATACAGTGTTCCTACTACATCTGTGTCTGTGAAGCTCCATGACTTGGATTCCTTCAAAGGCAATAGAAATATCCTTCAGTCTTCTCGAGAGCCACTGCTACTTCCAGAAGATTTCTTGCCATCGTACATCTGCATTAAGTTAAAATAAATAGATTTTACCTTTCATGCAATTCATACAAACCAAATGTTGCATCTGCTGGGTTTTTCTGAATAAACATTTTAGCAGGCCACATGGAAAATGATCAATATAGTCTAAGCAAAAAAAGTAAAAACCTATTTTCTCAAGCTGAATGGAATATATTTGTATTTGATCATGTGTGCAATTTGGCGCCTCGTTTTAAGGACAGACAGAACAACCTAATAATAGAGTAATATTGGCCAGAAGACATGAACATCAAATACAAAGAAGAAAGTCATAAAAAATGCAAGTAGAATGTGTTATATAATATTATTTTGAGATAGTTCTTGCTAACATCTTTGATTACTGAATATGCATACACTATTTGGAATAGATATCAAATATGCTGATAATTTTCATTTGAATGTTTGATGATATTACAACATAATTTTTTGTTTGTTTTCATTTATGATCTGTGAAATTAATGTAAGCAATCTTTGTAACGTTCATGTCCTGAGACATCCCACAGTTCAACAAAGAAATCTCTTTCAGAATCACCTTTGAGGTTACTTGAAGAGCTTCCAGAATTTCCATAAGTAGTATGATGGAAGTGGATAAGAGAAAGTTTGGTGAAGACATTGAACAACATAAACTTTGTATATGCTCTTGTATAACATTTTAACATCTTATACTTACCATCACATCTATTGTACGACCCATTTTGTCTGAGAAGGACAAGCAATGGGAAAACCTTTAACAATAAGGTGAACTAAAGAAGACTTCCCAACACCTACAAGAATGAAAACCCGTGTCAAGTCAGTTTCATGCGTATGTGCTTCATATATTATATTATATTATATTATATCTTAAATTCAAACAAATGATTCATCAAGAAAACATGATCAATGCAATGAAAATCCATTAAGGAAACAAGTCAGCAACCTGACACAATGCACAACATAAATCCATTAAGAAAATACGACCAACAACCTGACGCAACGCAAATCCATTAAGAAAACACGATCATCATTTGACATCCTCAACACAAAAGTATAATCCTTACTCTTATATGCTTTTTCTCAAACATTAGACAGTTCATTACAAGGAATTAGTCAGTTCCATTTAAACCTGATTTACACTGATATTCAAACATCACCGAAAATTCAATTATGATACTAATTATGATCTAAAATGATATAGCTCCACATAAGAATACACCATTATTATTTAGATCATGGAAAGCGTTAAGAGTTCTAAAGTCAATATCAACAGGAATATGAATTTTAAATAGTGATGCAGCTTCTCAATTAGATGTGATATGAAATAACATATCACAAAAACCTTAATGATATCCGAAAAACAACAACCCCCAGCAAAACTTAGAAAATTTTAACTATCATTGGGTTGAATAATCAAACAGATAAATCAAATATTTTAATTCACAATACATTGGTTCTTCATTATCAATTCAGAACATATAACAAAATATTTGACAAAGAAAAGTAATGCATATACTAAAATTTTTTTCTATTACCATTAAATTTCACCAATACATGTACAAATTGAAATGCATTTGACATGAACAAAAGCAAATATTGACCAATAGGACTAAAAGAATATGTTGCAAATATAAGTTCAAATTGTGAGGCCTTATGATGCCTCTCAGTTCCTAGAATTCTTTCAGCAACAATGTCCAAGATATATATAACAAAACAAAGCTCGGGAACTCGCAATAGCTATAATGTATCTTACGAAATATACCTTAGCAGCAACAGTAGTTTCCTGGTGACCAACATTGAGCAAGAGCCTGCATATGAAAAGATCGCTCATTTATTGTCAACATGTAAGCATATTCTAGAGATATAGTATCACTCACTAACATCACACTTTTCTGACATTCATAGTTCCTCAAACTCTTTATCAGTACATCTAAACATTCAAATATGAAAAAAAAGATAAGATATAAACCTTATACCCATTAATTGACCCTTTAAATTAAAATGTTTTGTGAATCTAACAAAAGACATAACAATACCTAAACATCATTTTCAAAGCTACTGTTATTGTGATAACAACAACACTGAATCATTGCAGCATGATTAACAAAGACAAAACCAGTAAAAATAATCAATCATAAAAACCATTTTAGCTAAAACGGAATTTTTTTAATACATGGCCAAACTTAAACAATAGAAAGTATTGAACATGGATGAAACCAAAAGTTGCTTTCAACCAAGGAAAACCCAAAAAAAACTTACAGGATATTCAACCATGACGAATCTGAAACACCTAGAAAAAAAGAATGAGATATGAAGCAACATTGGAGAATTGTAGAAGAAATATTTTGTGAACAATAGCAAAAATGAGGGAAAAAGATTATGTACTTTACCAACCTTGGGATGAAGAAGATGAGTTATGAGTTTGAGAGAAAATATAGTAGAAAAGAGAAAACCGAACAAAAAAACCCAACCTTTGAGGATGAACATGATTGAAACCTTCATCAATGATTCACGGTCGATTTTTATATTCCCGTTCACACTTGAACTTTTGCATTTCTTCTAAAACCTCATTCTCGTAGTCAAAGTCTCATTCCAGACCGCAAGGCAAAACAATGTTGTTTCTTTAGGTTTTTTCTTTTTAGTTTAAGGGAAAGAGGTAAAAGTGGAGAAAAAAAACAAAAACCATTTATCAATATGTGATAAAAAAAAGGTAAAGGGTGAACTTGTTGAATGATTGCAAGGTTGTTTGATTAGGAAGTGAGAGCAAGAGGCTTTCTTGTGACAAAGTGTGTTTTGGAAACAAAATCCTATAAATGCAAAGAAAAACCGAAGAGAGAAAATATTTGAGAAAATGAAGTGAAATGAGAGGGAAATGAAGAGAGAGATATTTACAAAAGTTTTTAAAATTCAAATTGAATGTAGGGGAAGATTTCAAGAAATTATGTCATGTGTACAAATGAAATAATATGATTGGTTAATGAAATATGATTTAGTCAATTACCATAAAGGGTATTATGTAGTGTAAAATATTTTTGTTCAAAAGGGTATTATAGGATGTTTGGTGGTATACTCTATTAAAATGGGCAATACATTGATCATTATTTTTAACCATCTAACACATTTCTGTATAAACTATCAATCATTCAAAACCTATCTATTTCTTAACCTAATCATCAATTTCTACTCATTTATACAAAAACTCAACAAAAAAAATTACAAAAATAAAAAACACACAAATTAAATTGTGAGTTGTTGAATGATCTCTTTGATGTACTTGATGTTGACGGAAGAAACTTTGAACTTGGTTGATTGATTTTGAGAGAATGTGAGTTGAGATAGTTTGATAAATATTTAGAGTTGTTTGTTTAGAAGTGAGGAAGGAGAAGAGATTCTGACGCGTTTTAGAACAAATATCATCCGAAGATGCATCTCTGGAATGTACACAAAAATATATCTCTTTATTTTTTTATATTAAGTCAAAATTCTATTTACTCAGGATACATCCGAAGATACATCTCCAAAATCAGAAGATATTTTTATATTTTGGTATGGTGCCATAATAATACATAGGATGTATTAAAAAATTCTCTTAAAATATAGAGTTTGTGGGTGGATGGGCCCAAATTGACACCTTTCCCTATATTAGAGAGTCCAACTAACTTTCAAATGGTCCACTTCTTTTTGCTAGCCACAGCATCTCTTATATTTATCATTATTCAATTTGCTTTTCGTTACTATAAAACCACACACTCATCCATCATAAATCTCATACTCAATCTTCAAAACAACACAAAATCACAACAGCAACAATGGAAGATTCGGTTCAAGTTAATGTAACTGAATCTCATTCCAATGCTGATCAACAAAATCAACCAATGTTATCATGGGATGAAATCATAGAAAAAAGTTTATCCAATTTTGGGTGGATGGATTTCTTACAAGCTATTCTTGTTGCAATATCAATGTTCTTTGATGCACAACAATCTTTCATTAGTATTTACACTGATAATTACCCCAAATGGCACTGCACTAACACAACCACAAATTCAACCTGTTCTTCATCTTCTGATGTGTGCAAACTCCCAAGATCTTCTTGGTCTTGGGACACACACCCTTCAAACACAATCATTTCTAATTGGAACCTTGAATGTGCTTCCACTTTCATCACTGGTTTACCTCAATCTTCTTTCTTTGTCGGTTCTCTTCTTGGCTCTTCCTTTCTTGCAGCATTAGCTGATTCATCTTTCGGTAGAAAAAACATGATAATCTTTTCCTGTGTCTCAATGTCCATAACATCCATGCTCATAATCTTCTCCACCAATGTTTGGAATTACTCTGCCATGAAATTCTTAATCGGTTTCTGGCGCTCATCGATGGGAACTTGTGTTCTTGTTTTACTTACCGAAAAAGTGAACGCTGAATGGCGATTCCGAGTTGGAATTGTTGAGGATTTTACTTTCACAATCGGTTACATGTCTTTACCCAGTTTCGCGTATTTAAACCGAAACCATTCATGGAAATCTCTTTACCTTTGGTCGTCCATCGCTGCTATAATTTACTCTGTCATTGCTTATTTTTTTGTTACCGAGTCACCAAGGTGGCTTGTTATGCATGGTAGAGAGAAAGAAATATTGAAAATGCTCAAAAGGGTTTCGTCAAAAGATGCTGATGATAATAGCATTAATCTAGTTTCAAGTTTACCAAAACCACCCACAAAAGAAAAGTTTTCAATTTTTCAACTCTACTCATCAATAGGTGAATTGTTTCATAAAAGATGGACAGTTATAAGAATGATAGCTGTCATGATTCTTGGAATCGGGGTTGGGATGGTTTATTTTGGTATGACACTAGCTGTTGGAAATTTGGGGTTCAATGTTTACTTGGCGGTAGTTTTTAGTGCTTCAATGGAATTTCCATCATGCGTAGCAGCATATTTTCTTGAAAACTGTAAAAGAAAACGTTCAATTCTTGTTTTCTCAATGTTAAGTGGAATCTGTTGTGTGATGTGTACTGTTGTTGAGCATAGAGTACCAGTCGCTAAAGTGGTGTTAGCAATGGTTGCATTCTTTGGTGTTTGTACAGCTTATAGTGTGTTCCTGATATACATTATAGAGCTGTTTCCGACGTGTGTTCGGAACACAACAACTTCGTTGGTGGAACAGGCTATTGTGTTTGGTTGCATATTCTGTCCGTTTTTGATATCTGCAGGAAAGAAGAACAATATATTCTCATATGGTGTGTTTGGAGTTGTTATAATGTTGTCCAATATTACGTTGTTGTATTTGCCAGAGACTAAAGGGATTGTTCTTTGTGATACTATGGAACAACAAGAGAAGAAAGAAATGGCTCTATCTGATGACATGCATCAACATGAGATAACAGGAAATTTTACTGTCTAAAAGTAGAAAGATAAGAATAAAAAAGCGGTACTATGTGTAATGAGAAAGCCACCTCAGCAGAGTGGACAGGTGGAAAAGAATGAGAATAAGACAAATACTGTTAGGCAGCCACAAAATCAGGAAGTGGGAAGGGGAATGCGGACGCGTCGTCCTTCTTGCAAGCTGCAGGGGTTCATCCATTAACCCTAGTATTTATAGTATTGGGATTGAGACTGAGGGTGTGAATGATTTGTATGAGAATATTCTTCTCTCTTCTTCCTCACACTGAGATTTCTCTCCTTATCATTTCATGCTTGTAACCGTTCGATTCCTTCTAAGTTATACATTAGAAGTTGAATCATTATAATAATAAAGCAGTACCTTATTCCTTGACATTAAATATTGTTACCATTACACTATGTCATGGGATAAAAATAGTATATTGATTGAGAAATGAGGTGGACCAAGTACTTTTATTTGTAGTATTTTTATTCGTAGTATCCATATAAAGAGGTTACAAAGTAAATCTATAATATAGGAATTCCAGTTGTTCTGGAAAAGACCACAATGCCCTTCTGTTTTTAGCTCCCATTTGATGCTGGTTTATGGTTTGCCACGTGTATTCTTCTTTTATGTAGTAATGTAGTAATGTCCACATGTATTCTTTATTCAATGCATCATTTTTGCATCCACTTTTTATCTAAGTCAAACTTTTATGGCCAATTGTAGAAAATATGTTTTGAAAATAATATTGTATTTTCTCTCTCAAAGTAGCTTATACTTTTGATACTTAGTCATTAGTCTCTCTCACCTTTTTGTCACACTATACTGTCACAACAAACTTAAAAAGTTAAGATATAATATATAATACAACTTTTGTTTTTTTAACTTCAAACAAAATATATAATAAACTTTTTATTTTAACTTCAAACAAAAGTTAAGATATAATAAAAAGATACTCATACTTAAATATAAAATTTAAAAGAAAATATCGAAAAAATGTAAGAAAGAAAATTACAACCTAAGAAAAACCACCTTCAAAATTTTAAATTTAGAAAATTTGGTTCCCTTATCTTTAAAGAAGAATCACCTTCAAAACATGAAACATTGTTTATTTAAATTGTCTACTACTTGGATATTTGAACCCAAAATCTAGATAAATACATATACATTAGATAATTGGACTCAAAATCTATAAATGTACAAACTTGCTAAATAAGAAAACATAATAAATATAGTAACCAATAAATATTAATTAATTTGATTAATTCTATTGTCATTCAATTTTTTATTATTCACTATTTAAATTTATGGTTTGTACATTGATATTCTATATATGTTGATTGTATTTCAAGAAATTTCATATATCACTTTTTTAATCTTCTCTTAACTGAAGATTCACAACCTATTTTTTGCAGACTGAGAAGAATATGTGTTGGCTGGAAATCGCAGTTGCAACACTGTTGATGGAAAAGGAGACAACTTTTTCAAGGTCGTGTGTCTAAGAATCTTAGTAGTGTTATATCCTTAATGGGCAGGTGGAGAATGAAACTTGAAGTATGTAGAGCGGAGATTACTGAGATACTTCCTCTTGCAAGGCTTCTTTTTCAAAGCATGGAACCTTCTTTTCTCTCAAGATTAAAGGTGGTATTATGTTTTTTGTCTTGGTTATAGAAATTGGTATGAAATAGAGAAAATGATAGAAATAACTTACTGTTTCCACATTACATGTTTGTAGGATTTTTTTTATTCGAAGTTTGCAGTCTGTGGGATTATATTCAATAAACACTCAACAAATGCTTGAGGTATATCATTAAGGGATCACTATGAATTTATTTTCCTTTCAACAGCCACAATACTTGAAGTGTTAATACAATGTTCATTTTATATTCGTAATATTTAGAACCAAACTATCTCTATAAAATTGTATTATTATAATGATTTACTAACTTATTTGTGTTTTAATACATTGTTCAATTGTCTTTATTGAAATTTTCCCAGCATATTATGAGCATGGTTGCAGCAAGATCCCTTTCCGTTGGTGCAGGTGTATATCAAGTTTTCAATCTTTTAGTGAAGGCTAAAACACCCTATTCTGCAGCAACTGCCAAGGAAGATCTTTTAGGATTGGGCTGCAAGGAATTGAGTATGGTGCAGGCTTTCAAGCTGTACTACTGAGTTGTTCTTCAATAAATGATATTTTTCATTCTGCAATTTGATGGATGTTCTTAATGCGAAACATATAGGTTCTTGAATAAATTATCATTCATATATTTTTATAATATTATCTAAATATTACAAAAGTCGAACATGAAGAAAACTTACAATCTGAGTATTCATGGACGGTATCAGATATGAAAACTCAATCCAATGGCATTCAAATAATATAATTAGTTAGTAATTGAAATTGGAAGTTAAATCTAAGTTAAAGCTTAATTTAATTTTCTAATACTCTCCCACACGATCAAAGTGACTCAAGAGTGACTTTGAGTTTGTGACTTAAGTCTGACTTTGAGTTTGTTTTTCAGATCTAAAACCAATAGTATCCAAAGAGTAGGCTAATGCTTTTGCAATCAGATGTGTTGTAGGGAAATATTGAATAGTCATTTTGTTGGATATAAATTATTCTTTGAAAAAGTGAATTTTTATACGGAACACTATTGATTGCAATTTACTTTTTTTTTCTTTTAAAATTGAGATTTATTATTTACCTTTAATAGAAACAATTTTATTAATTCTTACTATTATACCTCTTACTTTATACGATTTTTAATTTTTACTCTATTAATTTTCTTTCCTTTAAAATGACCTTTAATTTATTTTAATATATTTTTCTCATTATTGCATATCAATTCCCGATTACATTTTTAAATTCCTTAATTTTAAAATTGAATATAATTATTACTTATATTCATTTAGTCATTATTGTAAATTATATTCTTAAAAGTTCATCATAAAAACTTATTTATGACCTTATTGTCTATCCAATTACATGCACACTATTTTGATACTTTATCGTTTTTTTTTTCCTATTACGAAGACAACTTTTCTTTTACTATACATGCACATTAATCTGATATTTTTAACTACTAAAACTTTATCCATTTTTTCACAATTATATTTTTTCCAATCCATCCTTATAATTATAATTTATATTTGCATACGAGTGCCTTTAATTTTATACTAATTAAATAATAATAATAATAATAATAATAATAATAATAATAATAATAATAATAATAATAATAATAATATCACTTTAAACAATTCAAACTGTCGTAATGGAATACCGATAAATTTAGTACAAATTATGATAAAACTTTAATTTATTTTAAAATAAAATAAAATAATAAAATGACGTGTCATTGAATAATATATTTATAAATCATATTATTCTTATAAATTTTTAATGCTATTTATTTATCAATCATATTATTGTTCCAAAATATTGATTTATATTAATATAGATAAAATTTGATATAATATAATTTGTGTATTTTTTTATAAGCAAATTTACATTGTTCATTCAAATATTTTTATACGGGAATAAATACATTGTTGATTAATTTATTTATATATACGGAAAAAAAATATTATTCTTATAAACGAAAACAACTTTAATTGTTCCAAATATTGAATAAAATTGATTTATCAATTATATTATTGCTTCAAATATTAAATAATATTAATTTATCAATCATATAATTGTAAAATATATTGAATAATATTAATATAGATAAAATTTGATGTGATATAATTAGTACTTATTTACGGGCAAAATTATATTATTGATTCAAATATTTTTATATTTGAACAAATAAATTTTAGATTAATTTATTTATATATACGGAAAAAAATATTATTCTTATAAATGAATTTAACTTTAATTGATTCAAATATTTAATAATATTAATTTATCAATCATGTTATTGTTCATAATATTTAATAACTTTAATTGTTTCAAATATTTAATAATATTAATTTATCAATCATATTATTGTTCCAAATATTGAATAATATTAATATAGATAATATTTGATGTAATATAATTTGTGTATTTCCTCACGGACAAAAATACACTGTTGATTAAAATATTTTTATACGGTAAAATATACAAGGTTGATTAATATTTTTCGTTATATTTTTTCTCCTTTTCAAATAGGATGATTTATATTTACTTTATCAATACTTAATTTTCAACAATCATCTTACTGAATTATAATTTCCTAATGCAATTAATTTTTCTAAAATATTTTATAATATTCAACTAAATATATATCTAAAAAAAGTTTTTTTCCACACAATGTTTTTTAATAATTAACTAATTATTATCAATTTTATTTTATTTTTTTATTTTTTATTTTATGACAGTCTTTTTATTTTTTATTTTATTTTTTTTTAAATAAATTAAATTCATTTTTAAACAAATGCGCGTAATCGACTGAGATTCGCACGGGTATCCCATTAGTATATTTTAAATAAGACACTATTTTTAGTGGTAATTGGAGATGTGTATCTATCAAAGTGTTTATTAAGTACTTTAATTGATTATTAAGTACTTGTCTGCTACGTGTAAATAGCACATTACAAACTAAAAGCAAGTTTTATTATATAGATTGGTCAATTCATGACATGATGAAGATTCACTAATGTGACAATTTTAAATTAAATTGTGCTTAGAAAGTAATATAGGAGCAAGAAAGTGGTCCCTGCTAGCATCAGGTCTAAAGGTAAACTTGTCTAAAATTAAAGTTTTTCTTGCCTTAATTTGCATCTTAATTTGCATGTTGATAGTGGCTTTCTCTTTCTTAATTTGTTCGAATGGTAATTTCTTTTTCTTCTTAATTTTCCGGGAGTTTCCATTGGAATCAATTCAAGGAGGAGTTGTTTTTTTCTTTTTGACGGGAATACAAGGAGGAGTTGAATTGTAATTTCTTTTTCTTTTTCTTTTTGTTTTTATATATAACATTTAAATTTTGGTATCCGGTCTTGCGACCGATTAATCTAAGAGGATCAATCTCATCATTTACTAGCAGAGATTCGTTTAAAGACTGAGTAAAGTTCTGTATGGACTGATTCCCACAAGGATTGATTGTATCTAGTAAGATTTGAATATGAGACATTGAGAGGAACATACTCTCAAGACCCAAGTCTCCACCACTAGGTCAATCCTTGAATTGTAATTTCTTATATTGAAGCAAGATGCTAGACAGAAATAAGGAAGTATCAAATCACCTGTCAAAATGTCGAAGAGTATCTCGACAGAAATGTTAGGCTTAACTTTATTTATTTTGTTTAGCTGAGTTAGTTAGGTTAGTTAGTGTTTGCTTGGTATGCAAGCAAGCTCAACCTATAAACAGAGACTAACCCCTATTATGATTGTAATTTGAAAGTGAATAATTGCAGTTTTGTAAAATAGGAGAATAGAGAGAAACTCTGCAGAATTCACAACTTTTCTTCTTCCCTTTCACGTTCAAACCCTAATTCTTTTTCTTCTCAATTCAGTTTTATTTTCTTCTTTTCGATTATCAATCGTGCAGCGATATGATCTTGCAACCAATGTTGGTTGATTTACTCAAGTGAAATGTGAATATCAAGAGGGATAATCAATCAGAAAGATTGATTCTTGTTCATCAAGATTTGGTTCGGAATTCATCAAATTGTGGTGAAATTCTTGCATGGGGATTGACAAATTCCCAACATCTGGTATCTAGAGCACTAGCTGAGCGATTCGTGGGAAGTAAAAAATGATGGCAATGAATCATCTGAACGGACATTTTACGGCGAGTCTTCCAATTTCGAAGGGTTTGAATTATGAGAATTAGTGTAAACAAATACAAGTTGTTTTCTGTTATCAAGATCTTTGGGATCTTGTGAAGGAGGGAGTGAAACCAGTTCCAGAAAACGTGACGGATGAAGAAAAGGTTGCATATAAATAATTGATGAAGAAAGATTATAAAGCTCTCTTTATAATCCATCAATGAGTTGATCAAGATAATTTCGAAAAGGTCAGCGACGTAGAATCATCAAAAGAAACATGAGAAATTCTGGAGAAATCGTTTGGAGGCGTAAAAAAAGTGAAAAAGGTGGGGTTATAAACTCACAAAAGAACGTATGAATTGCTTCAGATGGAAGAAAGTGAAAGCATGACTGATTTTTTCACTAGGGTTACAAAACTAGTCAATCAAATCAAGGTATGTGGAGAAGTGTTAACATCAAGATTAGTTGTTGCAAAGATCTTGGGGTTATTGGCTCCAAAGTTCGATCACGTAGTAGCCATAGAAGAGTCAAAAGTTTAATACCCTAATTTTTACCCCTAAGATTCCACCTATCATATCGTTTTCATTTCATCAAGATCACAAGCATAATATCCCATTAACCCTCACCTCTTTGGGCTTACCTTTGTGAGAGATCACCAAGCACCATTGTGTTTCTTCTTACCTATTTTTCTTATTTACATTGTAACATCACATACCTTATTCAAAATACAAAAATATGTGTTGTTACCTTCTCTTATTGTGCAACGTAGGGAATTGTAATCAAAGGGTCAAGTTTGGTTTCTAAATTAGGGTTTGGATTTTCAAAGTCAAAGTTGTGGTCAACAAGTGGTTCACAAGAGTTGTTATCTCAATGCTTGACCTATAATCTTAGGTCACATTAAAATACCAAGCTTCATTCAACATCATTTGGTCAAGAGAAGTTTAAGTTTGGTGCATGATTTCAAGTTTGATTCAAGTACGGTTCATGTGTTTATTTCCATGCCATCTCCATCCAATTTTCAAAGCAATCATCAAGATGTCTCAATGGAAAATCCATTTTCCTCCATTTTGTATTCAAATGTTCTTCAATGAGCCTTTAGATGCAAGAAATATGAAGTTAGTACATGTTTGGTTGGCCTAAAATCAAGTATGGCATGTCACTTGATCAAAACACCATAACTTTCTCATTTCGCAACATTTTTGGAATCTACTTTGAGCCAAATGTAAAATTTAAACCCATGTACAACTTTGTTTCAAGGGTCAAAAACCAATTCAAGCTTTTGTCCATCAATGTTAGGATTTTCTCAGCTACCCATGTGTGCACAAAAGTAGATCCTAAACCTGGTCAACCTAATGACCTAGAATATTAGGTAACGACCCCAACTTTGAAGCAATGCAATTTTCAATCCAAGAATCCTTTTGATATGGTTCTTTTTGCATTTGATTCTTTGCCATGAAAAGATCATTTGGCACAAAGAAAATTAAAAAATGCACGAGTGGATTTCATTTGGTCTAGGTTCAAACATGGTTGTCGCTCCCGGAGATTTGCATCCCGGTGCAGACGCGAACGGTCGGCGAAAAGAGAAAATGAAAGTGAATTGAATAGAGTCGCCAACTAGGCATTTTTATCCCGAAGGAAAGGTAATGCTGCATAAACCTAGAAAAGGATGGATAAGACGGATGCGAACCAGAGAAACTGAGAAAGGGGGTTGGTTACAACCTGGGAAGGTATTAGCACCCAGATTGTCCGTCGTACTCGATGGGATCCACGCTTACAAGATTGTGTTTAAAGGGGTAAGTGTATGTGATATCTGTGTGCAAAAGCTAAAGAATGAATGTACAGGTGTCAGTGCAAAAAGGGTGAATTGCTCAAGAACTGAGGCTTTTAAAAGAATGCTGAAAGAGGGGGAAGACAAAGAGACTTTTGTTCGATAACAGTTAAGTTATGCCTACCTATCCTCTCGTGCAATGAGGAAGTCAGAATACCGTAGTTCGACTCAAAGAGACTGAAAATAAATTGACTATGAACTGCTTACTTGTCTATGCTCAAGTGTATGACTCGTCTGACTCGAGTGCTAACTGTCTTGCATTAGACGGAAGAAGCGAGTTCTCGTTTGTGAATGAGAGTGACGAGAAAAGAATCCTGGAGGAGACGATTATTGTTTGTTTTTGTGTTTTCAGTTTTGTTATTGTTTTTGGTGTTTTGCATAAGTTAATGAGCTTAAGCCTAAATTAAAGGTTGTAAACTCATTATATCCTCCCTGATTAGGGATAATGAGCCCACTTAAGTATGAGATAAGCATTTTAACTTAATTACCATGATGATGTAAGATTAAGATCATTAACCTACTTGTGATTATTTATATGTTTTTGTTTAGTGTTAATTAATGAGTTTAATCTCTAATCACAGATTAGTGAACTCATTACACCATCCTAATAGAAGGATAATAGATGAGAACACTTAAGCTGAGGAAGATACCTCAATTTAATCCATGGTTAGGGATTAAATTAATTAGATAACAAGTCTTTATTAAGTGGATTTTAATTAAGGGATGAGATTAAGAAATGGATTTTAAGTTGGTAAGACAACTTGAGGGGGACTTGTCCATTAAACACTAGGGTTAGTCCCTCTTAACCAAAAGGAATAGTTAGAACCCTAATGTAAGTCTCAAGTTACAAGATAAAGTCTTGGTGATTATTAGTGCGATTTGATTAAAAGGTTTAAACAAATTAAAGGTTTAACACTTAGGATTAAAGTTATACACTCCATCCTAAGAGAAGGATGCAGGCATAACCTTAATTCCAAAGTCCTAAAACTTTAAGGGTTTAGTCTCTGATTATTGAGATGAGAAAAGAGACTCAAGGAGACTCAAATGTAAAAAGCTAAGGGGGAATAAACACAACCCTAAGATTATCATGCTTGGATGTTCCTATAGTTTGTGAGGCTTAAGAGAAAAGATCTTCAAGGAAGCCACCAATGGAAGAAGCAAATGAAAAGAGAAGGAAGAAGAAGAATAAGTTACTTACTTCCTGAAGAAGATAAGTAACTTAAAATAAAGAAAGTAAGAAGAATGGAACACAAGTGAAACAAATTCACTTCAAAGACAAGTTAAAATGCACATGAATAAGATAAGAAGAGGTGAGAGGTGAAGGAAAATCCACCTCCCAAAATAACTTACCAGAAAAAACCTGAAAGTGTTAGTATGAATGCATAAGGTATAAAGCATAAAGAATTGAATTGAAATGAGAGGAAATGAGATGCAAATACCAAAGTCAGAAGTGTTTATGCAATGCAAATGACATATGAGATGATGCAATGTCATACAATGTGCATATGAATGATCATGCAAAAATGAGATGTTATGAAAGCATGCTTAGAAGTTTGAAAACACATGGATGTTGTAAACACCCCAAATTTGCCCTCACTCAGTTCACACCATGGCTTGTGATCTTTCATATTTGCATTAGTTTAAACATACCATCTCATATTGCATTTTTGTTTCACTGCATTAGTTCAAATTCATCTGCATCTAGGGTTTGTGATCTGAGCAATCCAAGGATCCTCTGAGCCACTCCAAAGGATTCCAATCATTCCAAGAGGGTCCATGTATGTTATATCATCATATTATATCCCTCAAAGATCAAGGAATTCAAGAAATCACAAGAACTTGGAAAGCATGGAAGCAGAGCTAGGGTTTCACTACACAGATGACCTGAAATTAGGGTTTTGGTTTCAGAGGCCATAACTCCAATTTTTTTGGTCATTCTTGTTTCTAATAGTCTCAATATGTTATAAGGATCATGTGTACCAAGTTTGATGAAGAAATTCATTGTGGAAGTCATTTGTTCACTGGGTAACTTCTTGAGCAAGTCAGAGCAAAATCAGGGCATCTGAGGCCCCCAACAATGGAACCAAAGTGGATTTTTCATCAAATTGAAGTTATATGATCTTTATTTGATCATTGAAGTGCTTGGAAGTTCACAAAATTGAAGAAAAGTGAGCTAAACCAAAAGTTGCCAAAAATGGAAATGACTTGTAATGTAAACTTTCCATTTTGGGAAAGTTTTTCAACCTCCTCTTTCTCAACCAAAAATGCTTCAAATGAAAAATTATTGGTCATGAAAGTTGTAGATTGGATCATTCCCTTTTCAAAAAGTACAAGAACAAGTTCTAATTCATTATGGAACTCAAGTTATGATCTTTCAACGTTGGCAAAAATCCTATAATTTTCAAGAATACACCAAAGAGGATTTTTTGCAAAACCACTTGCCAAGCCATTTTGTGACTTCAAATACACTTCTATGCATTATACAAACATAGCACATTGCCTAAAAATCAGAATTGCCCAAAGAATCATGTCATTCCATGCCTTGAACATCAAGAAATTCAAAAGGGGCCAAACTTCTTCCAATTTGCAAAAGAGCAAAAAACCTTTCACAAACTTGTTGAATCACCACAAAATGCATTCCATGGCTCTCCTTGATCTTTGCTGAACCAGGACAAGCCAAAAAGCCACCTGCAAAAGAGCCCATACCTCAAGTACAAGTTTTGTTGACTTTGTGCAAGAGAGCCCATACCAATCACCATAGGCCACAGCCACTTCTCTGACCTATCAAGACTTGTTATGTGGAAAAAATGCAAGCCATAACACAACACAAGCAAGGCTGAAACCTCATAATCCTCAAGCTCTCAAAAATCTACCCATTTGTAAAAGCATTCGAAACTCTCTACTCACACACTCAAACTCCAAACTTTTTTCACCAATCACCTCAGCTTCATCAAAGGATCATTTCCCACCCTTCATTGCAACCAAAAGCCCCCCATAGCCAAAACATGATTTCTGGCCAGCAAGAGTTCAAGCTCTCATTTCAGCCATTACAAACTTCTTCCAAGCATCAAAGATTCATCAGAGGGACCATTGGAGTGAGTTTGCACAAGATAGGAGGTTTAGAAGCTTCAAACTGAGGAAGCTCAAGCTCGGGTAACCTCTTCAAACTTTTTCCAGAAATGCTATTTTAAGTTCTTAGATTATTCTTTATGCTTTGTTGATCACCGTGATATGTTTATTTTTGAAAATGGTTGCAAAATGAGCATGTACTGATTGTCTGAAAGTTTCACCATTTTTATGTTCTTCTTCAAATCTTGAGTTTCAACCATGGGAAATTAATTTTGAGGGTGGATTCTTGTTTAGGGAGAGGAGAGGAGTTGATCTGGAGCTTTAGAGCTCCAGAAATGACCTAGGGAAGATTTTGTTCTTGAGGGTTCGCCGGAGAAGACGACCGGAACCACTGTTCCGGCCGTCTGAGGTTTATTTGCCCTAATTAGGGTTAGCTGTGTAATTAGGGAACTTTGAATGTGGGTCGTTTGATGTTTGCTTCCCGCGTGTAGTGAAAGGCTAGGATTAGCTCATTAAGTTTAAATTATGTTTAGTTAATTAATTAATTAAGATTAGGCAGATTTGAATTCCAGCCCTTAGATTGCACGCGTGGTCTTCCCTCCATCCCTAGATTTGAATATGAACCCTTGGATCAGTTGACTTTTGTTTTAATTCATTTTAAATTCATTTTATTGCGTTTGTTTTGCATAATTTATTTAAAATACTTAAATATTTCCAAAAATATTTTCCTTCTGCATTTTTAATTCAAATATTTTTTTTCACCCAAAAACATTTTTTATTTTTATTTTTTGCATTAAAAAACCATTTTAAAAAATATTTAAATGTTTATTTTAATTAATTAATGGAAATTAATTAATTAAAATATCATTTAGGTTTCTAAAAATTCCAAAAAAAATCACATTGCATCTTAGGACATTTAGAAACATTGTCAAACCATTCATACAAATTTCGTTTTGGTTTTGATCCAATCTTGACATTTTTCTTGAATTTAGGGTTCATAAAAATCGCATTTTTGAACCCTAACTTCAAGAATTCTTTTCTTCCTAACCATGAAGGGTTTGACATTGGTTCTTTTTGCATTGATCTTCATATAGCATGTAGTGTCTAGCATATTTTTGTCACAAATTTATCTTGCATTTTCCATTTGATTTTCATTTTTCCTCTTAAGGTACCTTAAAACCCTAGATAATTTAGAAAATTCATAACTTTCTTTAGGTTAAGAGTTAGAACTTCTCCTTTGGGGTGTGATATCATATGGGGTTAGGGTTCCTTTGAGTTCATTTGAAATTTTTTATCTTATGATTTGCTTCTGTTTTTGACTTTTGCATCTCATGTTGCATTAAAACCCTAACTTCTCATGTTCATTTGCATACATCTTGCATATGCATTCATTCATGAACTTGCCATGACATTTCATGCATTCACATGTCATCTTAGACATCTTAGGACGTATTAGAATCATGTTTGATCATTTCTTCATCCATTTGCCATGATATGCATTCATTTCATTCCATGAACTTTCATGCTTCCTTCATGCTTCATTTGCATTCTCATCCCTTGTATGATCATCCATTGCACTTGGCATGTCTTTGCATCATCTCATAGCACCATTTGCATCATGTATATGCTTCTGGTTTTGGTTTTCACCTTTGCATACATTTCATTTTCATTTCATTCCTTTCTTATGCTAACATTTTCAGGTGGTAAGTAACTTGAGAAGTGAATTTGCCTTCACTTCTCATTTCTCTTCTCATCCTTCTTATGCATCATTGCTGCATTTATCTTTACTTTAGAGTGAGCTTGCTCATTCATGTTCATTCACTTTCTTTCTTCAAGTAACTTATCTTCTTCAGTAAAGTAAGTTAACTTGTTTCTTCTGCTTCTCCTCCTTTCATCTGCTTCTTCCGTTGGTGGCTTCTCTGAAGATCTCTTTCAAGCCTTACAAACCATAGGAACATCTAAGCATGACAACAATTAGGGTTTTGATTAGTCCCCCTTTAGATTTTACCTTTGTGTCTTCTTTGTGTCTCTCTTCTCATCTCATAATCAGAGACTAAACCTTTAAGGTTTTAAGACTTTGTGATTAGGGTTATGCCTGCATCCTTCTCTTAGGATGGAGTGTATAACTTTAATCCTAAGTGTTAAACCCTTAATTTGTTTAAGCCTCTTAATCAATCCATCTTAATAATCACTAAGACAATAGCTTGTAACTTGGGCCTTGCATTAGGGTTCTAATTCTTCCTTTATTGGTTAAGAAGGACTAACCCTAGTGTTAATGGACAAGTCCCCCTCAAGTTGTCTTACAAACCATAAAACTCAATTCTTAATCTCACCCTTAATAAAAATCCACTTTAATAAAGGCTTGTTTTGTCATGATGTTAATCCTTAATCATGGATTAAGTTGAGGTATCTTCCTCAGCTTAAGTGTGCTCATCTATTATCCTTCTATTAGGATGGTGTAATGAGTTCACTAATCCTTGATTATGGCTTAAACTCATTACTTAACACTAAACAAAAACACCAAAAAACATCTAAATAATCACAAGTAGGTTAATGATCTAAATCCTACACCATC
The DNA here is from genome assembly GCA_963966055.1 of Lathyrus aphaca. Taxonomy (NCBI): domain Eukaryota; kingdom Viridiplantae; phylum Streptophyta; class Magnoliopsida; order Fabales; family Fabaceae; genus Lathyrus; species Lathyrus aphaca. The sequence goes on along the minus strand of OZ014522.1, from coordinate 138,309,026 downwards.
GTGGCAATTAAGTTGAGATGTTTATCTCATACTTAAGGTATTCTCATTATCCCTAATCAAAGGGAGGATATGATGAGTTTACTAACCCTTGGTTTAGGAATAAGCTCATTAACTTATGCAAAACACCAAAAGCAATAAAAGATTGAAAACACAAAAACAAACAATAATCGTCTCCTTCGGGATTCTTTTCTCATCATCTTCACTCACAAACGAGAACTCGCTTCTTCCGTCTAATGCAAGACAGTTAGCACTCGAGCCAGACGAGTCATACACTTGAGCATAGACAAGCAAGCAGATCATCAGTCAATTTATCTTTCAGTCTCTTTGAGTCGAACTACGGTGTTCTGACTTCCTCATTGCACGAGAGGATACGTAGGCATAACTTAACTGTTATCGAACAAAAATCTCTGTGTCCTCCCCCTCTTTCTGCATTCTCTTTTAAGCCTCATTCCTGAGCATTTCACTTCACTTTCTTGCACTGACACTTGTACATTCTTTTCCAGCTTTTGCACACAGATATTACAGACACTACCCCTTTAAACACAAATTTTCAAGTGTGGATCCCGTCGAGTACGACGGGCAATCTGGGTGCTAATACCTTCCCAGGTTGTAACCAACCCCCTTTCTCAGTTTCTCTGGTTCGCGACCGTCTTATCCATATCTTTCCAGGTTTATGCAGCATTACCTTTCCTTCGGGATAAATATGCCTAGCTGGCGACTCTACTCAGTTCACCCTTCATCTTCTCCTCTCGCCGACCGTTCACGCTTGTACCGGGATGCAAATCTTCGAGAGCGACGGATGTTTATGAAATGAAATGCATGCAAAGCATGACAAATGAATGAAGAAATGATCAATCAATGTTCTAACATGTCCTAAGATGTCTAAGATGACATATGAATGCATGAAATGTCATGGCAAGTTAATGTGATGGTGAATATGCAAGGTGAATGCAAATGAACATGCAACATGATAAAAATTTGAAATCACGCTCAAGCAAACCCTAAACCTATACAAAGTCACACCCCAAAGGAGAAGGTCAGAAGCCTAACCTATCAAAAGTTATGATTTTCTTAAGTTTGCTAGGGTTTTTGGGTGATTCAAAAGGAAAAATGCAAATCAAATTGAAAATGCAAGATAAATTCATGAGGAAAATAACCTAGAAACTACATGCAATATGTGAAACAATGCAAAAAGAATTAAGTTCAAACTCTTCTTGGTTAGGCAGAAATGATTTTTCAAAGTGAGGGTTAAGAAATGTGATTTTAAAGACCCTTAATTCAAAGAAAATTGGTAAACTATGATCAAACCTAAAAAGAAATTTGTGTGAAGAGTTTGAAAATGTTTCTAAATGCATTGGAATGGTTCATGATTGTTTTGGTGATTTTTAGAAACCTAAATGTATTTTTAATTAATTCAAATAATTTAATTAATTAAAACTAAAATTTAAATATTTTAAAAATACTTTTTGAATGCAAAAAATAAAATAAAAATTATTTTCAGATTGAAAAAAATATTTGAAATCAGAATGCAAAGTTTCATATTTTTTTGATAAGTTTTGCTATTTTAAAATAAATATACAAAAAAATGAAAAGAAATGAAATAAAAATAACTAAAATGAGAAGTATGCAGATCCAAGGGATGAGATTTAAACTGGAGGGAAGAGGTTTGACTGCGCGCGCTTACCAATGATTAGGATTTAATCTGAGGATATTAATTTAATTAATCCTAATTAAACTAATTAAACTGATTTATAAATAATGACACAATCTAGACCACTCATTCGCGCGCTAACCCTAAGATCTAAAGGCCCACATTCAAACCTGACTAAACCCTAATTAACTAACCCTAATGACTCTCAAGTGACCGGAACTTGCTCCGGTCATCTTCTTCGGCGAAACGAATTTTCAGAAACTCATACAAGCATCTAAACTCCTAATTTCTTGCCCATAAACATTCCTCTAACATCATAGAACATGAATCCACAAACAAAAACCATTTATCATGCATAACAAGGCTGAATCGAAGCAAACAAGTTCTAGGTCAAAAATTTCAGAACCACCATACATGCTCATTTCTCAATCATTTTCAAAACAAAATATATCAGAGTGATCTAGAGAGCATGTATAATCATTTAGAAACTTAAAACAAGAGTTCTGGAAAAAGAAGTTCTTGGTGACTACCTGAGTTGAAGCTTTGCAAACTGGAGCTTTCTGACCTCTTCCTTTGTGCAAAATGCCTCCAATGATCCCTCTGATGCTTCTGAAAAGCTTGAATAGAGTTTAAATGAGCTGGTTTGAGTGATTCAGTTCTGATAACTCAGAAATCGTGTTTGTGTTGTGGGGTGTTTCAGGCCATTGTAATGGTTGGGAAATGATCCTTGAGTGTTTTTGAGTTGATTGGTGGAAGAAGTTTGAAGTTTTGATGGCTGTATTATGAAATTCAAAGAGAGGAAGGTTTTTGCAAGTTTTGTGAAATCTGAGCTTGTGTGAGGTTTCAGCCTTGTGTGTTGTGTTGTTTGAGGTCCATGAGGTTCACATAAGTCATGTTGATTGTTTCAGAGAGTTGGTGTGACATAGTTTGATTGGTATGGGCCAAGTTGCAAAAAGTCAAGGTTATGTGTACTTGAAGCATGACACATGTCAGAGTTTGTTTGAAGGGGTGTTTGGCCTCAGCTTGCATCAAGGATGACCTTTAGATCAATGTTATGCAGCTGGAAGGCTTGGATGAAGAGTTCTCATGGTTTATGCAAATTTCCCTCTTTGATGTTTCTTGTGATTCAAGTTATGAAATGCTTCAATACTTGGGCCAATTCTGATCCTTTGAAGTTGTTTTGACATTTTGTAACATGTTTGTGCACATTAGAAGTCATTTAGAAGCTTGAACATGCCAAAATGCAAAATCCCTCTTTGACATTGTCGCTCCCAACAAATGAGACTTAACCCAGATGAGGTACAGACGCGAACAGTCGGCGAAAGGATGAATGAGAACACACATCTGTGAACTCAAGAGAAAAGAAAGAGTCGCCAGCTAGGCATTTTTATCCCGAAGGAAAGGTAATGCTGCATAAACCTAAGAAAAGATATGGATAAGACGGTTGCGAACCAGAGAGACTGAGAAAGGGGGTTGGTTACAACCTGGGAAGGTATTAGCACCCAGATTGTCCGTCGTACTCGACGGGATCCACGCTTAAAAGATTTGTGTTTTAAAGGGGGTAGTGTCAGTGCAATTTGTGTATAAAGAGCTGGAAAAGGATGTACAAGTGTCAGTGCAAAAGAAGTGTGAAGTGTATAAGAGAAATGTCAGTGTAAGAACAGGAATGAAATGCTCAAGAATATGAGGCTAAAAGAATGATGCTGGAAAAAGGGGAATATACAGAGACTTTTGTTCGATAACTGTTAAGTTATGCCTACGTATCCTCTCGTGCAATGAGGAAGTCAGAACACCGTAGTTCGACCCAAAGAGACTGAAAGATGAACTGACTTGTGAACTGCTTACTTGTCCATGCTCAAGTGTATGACCTGTCTGGCTCAGGTGCAAACTGTCTTGCATTAGACGGAAGAAGCGAGTTCTCGTTTGTGAGTGAGTGTGATGAGAAAAGAATCCCGAAGGAGACGATTATTGTTTGTTTTTGAGTTTTCAGTCTTTTATTTCTTTTTGAAGTTTGTCATAAGTTAATGAGCTTAAGCCTAAACCAATAGATTTAGTAGACTCATCACATCTTCCCTCTGATTAGGGGTAATGAGAATACCTTAAGTGTGAAGTCAGCTTCTCACACTTAATCACCATGATGTAAGATTAAGATCATTAACCTACTTGTGATTATTTAGATGTTTTTGGTGTTTTTGTTTAGTGTTAAGTAATGAGATTAAGCCATAATCAAGGATTAAACAGACTCATTACACCATCCTAATAGAAGGATAATAGATGAGAATGTTTAAGCTGAGGAAAGCTCCTCAACTTAATCCATGATTAGGGATTAAACTCATGACAAAACAAAGCCTTTATTAAATGGATTTTAATTAATGATAAGATAATGAAGTGATTTTTAGGGTTTGTAAGACAACTTGAGGGGGACTTGTCCATTAACACTAGGGTTAGTCCTTCTTAACCAATTAAGGAAGAATTAGAACCCTAATGCAAGGCCCAAGTTACAAGCTTGATGTCTTGATATTTATTAAGTGGATTGATTAAAGGATCTAAACACATTAAGGGTTTAACAGTTAGGATTAAAGTTATACACTCCATCCTAATAGAAGGATGCAGGCATAAACTTAATCACAAAGCCTTAAAGCCTTTAGGGTTTAGTCCCTGATTATGAGATGAGAAGAGGGACTCAATGAGACACAAAGGTAAAATCTAAATGGGGGACTAATCAAAACCCTAATTATTGTCATGCTTGGTTGATCCTAAGGTTTGTGAGGTTCACAAGAAAGATCTTCAGAGAAACCACCAGGAAGCAGATGAAAGGAGCAAAGAGAAGCAAAGTAACTTGCTTCATTCAAGAAGACAAGTCACTTGAAGAAAGAAAGTAAGATGAAGAAGAATGAGCAAGCTCAATCTCAAACACAAGACAAAATGCAGCAATGATGCACAAGAGAGATGAAAAGAGTTTGTGAGAAGTGAAGGCAAATTCACTTCTCAAAGTAACTTACCACCTGAAAAGTTAGTGAAAGGAATGAAATGCAATGCAAATGAGATGAAATGGCACGATGCAAACCAAAACCAGAAGCATGTGTGTGATGTTAATGATGCTAAGAGATGATGCAAACATGAGGCAAGGCATGAGAATGATCATACAAACATATGGATGCAGGAGAAGCATGCTTAGAACCATGAACATACATGAAAAGTTATGAAATGCAAATGACATACAACATGGAAAATGGAAGATGCAATGATCAAACATGATTCTAATATGTCCTAAGATGCATGATGAATCAAATGGATGCACAAAATGTCATGGCAAGTCATGGTATGCAAACAAATGGAAGATGGATGCAAATGGAAGCCCAAATTAGGGTTTATGATCAATGCACAAAACAAAAACCAAAACCAGAAGCAAACATCATGATAAAAAATTGAAAATGCATTCAAAGGAACCCTAAAACTATACAAACTCACTGCCCAAAGGAGGGGTTCTAACTCTTAACCTAATGAGGGTTATGAATTTTCTAAGATTGCTAGGGTTTTAAGGTATCTTGTCAAGAAAAATGTCAAACAAAATAGGAAATGTAAGATCAATTCATGCCAATTTAATCCTATAAACTACATGCTAAACATGATGCAATGCAAAAAGAATCAAAGTCCAACTCTTAAAGGCTAGGCAGAAATGAATTTTTGAAGATTGGATCAAAATAATGCCTTGAAATGAAATTAATTCCATGGAAAATTGTCAAAAGACATCAATATCAAAAAAGAAATTTGGTTTGAGAGTTGGACAATGTTTCTAAATGATTTTAAATGTTTCATGAATTTTTTTGTGATTTTTAAATACCTAAAAGTATTTTTAATTAATTAATTCTCATTAATCAATTAAAAATAAACTTTTAAATGATTTAAAAATAAATTTTAATGCAAAAAATAAAAATAAAAATGTTTTTGGTTTCTGAAAATTAATAAAAGCTTGAATAAAAATTTTCAGAATTTTTCAATGATTTTTACTATTTTTAATAAAATGTAGAAAACAAATGAAATAAAAAAGAAAATAAAATGAATTTAATGAGAAGTATGCTGAATCAAGGGCTGAGGTTTGAACTTGGACGCGCGGGAGTGGACTTGGCGCGCATCTGGACGGCCAGCATTCAAAATCTCCTAATTATGATTAAACCCTAATTAAATGCCCTAATGACTTTCAGATGACCGGAACAGTGTTCCGGTCATCTTCTCCAGCCAACCAAAAACTCAATCTCACTCTCCAGGCCATTTCAAAAGCTCTAACTCTCCAGAAATCATCCTCTACCCACCCCAAACACGAATCAAGCACAAAATCATGTTTAACTTCCAACACAAACACGAATCGAATCAAAGAAGTTTTTAGGTCAAACTTTCAGAACATCATAACATGCTTGTTTCTGGCTCATTTTCAAAAATAAATAGATCCCCATGATCAGGGCAACATACAGAACAATATTCTAACAAGAAATTAAAGTTCTGGAAAATTTGTTCATCATGCTACCTGAGACTGAGCTTTCGATTCAGGAGCTTTCTGGCTGTTTCTTTGGCTCAAACAAGTCCCAATGATCCTCCTTAGAAGCTTTTGACACTTAGTTGGAGTTTATATGACCTCTATAGAAAGTTGGCAGAAACTCAGGTCAAGGGTGTGTTGAAATCGTGTTTTTGATTCAGGGAGTTTCAGGCTATGGTGATGGGTGGTTTGTGATCAGTGAAGCATGTGGAGATCAATGGTAAAGTTTGTTTGTGTGTTTGCAGCTTGTGTGATGAGTTTCGAAGAGTTTTGCAAATGGAGCATAAACTTGGAACTAGGGCTTTGGGTGTGTTTCAGCATGAAGTGTTATGTGCTTTGGCTTGCTTTTGATTTGTATAAACAAGTGTGATAGGTCAGAGAGTGGGTGCTGGCCTATTGTGATTGGTATG